>CM031371.1:113629561-115122061 GCA_018208015.1 Medicago ruthenica | reverse complement strand
TAATTTTGATGTTCTAAAGTCAACTTTTCATTTTCTTTCTTTGATGGAAAAAATCGACCTTTAAAATGTAACAAAAAAAAAACGGTGTAACAAAAAAAAATCAACCATTAAAAATATTGGAGTAAATTTTTCAACATACTGGAATGGAGGCGTGGCTCAATTGAAATATTTTTTTGAGTCAAAGTGAAAAGTCCGAGGTTTGAAACCTGATCTCTGTATTGTTCTTACAGCTATCAACTGATTTGTGCTTATATGTCGATTCAATTGAAATCTTAGCTTAAAAGATATTGATGTAAGAAATGTTGATCCGTTTACTTTATTCAGAATTTCAATCGACGCTCTTTGGCGTGACAAAAATGTTCTCATTTTTGCTAAAGAAACTCATATTGAGGATGGTCTTTTTACGAAATTGACCACCAAATTCAATTATAATTGATAAATAAATTAACTCATTTGAGGTTGGTCCAGTGGTTGGCTTGAGACCTTGGAGTGTGCCCCTCTCAAGTCTTTGGTTTGATTATTTCTGGTGCCAATTTCGGTGGGCTAAGTCTAGGCAGAGCTATGCCCCGCTTTAAATAGGCCCCCCACAAGTGGACGGTAGGATTGAACCCCTCGGATTAGTCGGCTTTCGGACCGGATACCGAGTTTTCAAAAAGAAAAATTGATAAATAAATTTTTCAAACCCCTAGATTTATGGAAGATCAACACAGGATGATTCACATTGCTTGGTCTCCTCTTCCCACAATTTTTTTAATGGTTAATGTTGATATGTTGATGGTACTCATACCATAATTATTAGTATATCTATTAGTGGTGATATTTTAGAAATGTTAATGGGATTTTCATCAACGACTTTGTCTGGAATTTGAAAGTCTTTATGCTCTCCATCATGAACTTCATGCCATACTCCTTGGTCTCAAATGTGATCGTGATATTCATCTACATGATGTCTTTCTTGACTGTGATTAAGTTATAGCAGTTAGGATGGTTCGATTCAATCAAGAGTGCATCTATTCTATACTTTAAATCTTTCAGTGATGAGATTCATTCTACGCTCCAACTTCCACAATGAAATATATTTTTACTCATATCTATCGTGAGGCAAATTGTTATACTCACCATATTGCAAGCTTTGGAGTGAATGCTTGTTTGACTATGGAAATAGTCAACTCAATATCTCCTATTTTGGTTCTTTTAAGTCAGAATGGTTAGAGGGTAGCATTCTTTTTTTTTCTTCGTTAATTAGCCTTTTTATAAAAAAAAAAATAAAAAATATTGACTTGAGAGTGATACAAACAATACTCTACTAAATTAGATGACCTAATTTTAAAAAAAACACTTAATATTTCATTAAACATTGAATGATAATTATTTATAGACAATATTTTTCAACAGATAAATCACTCATTATGATGCGAAGTGAGTATTTCAATGCCATTTCATTCTTTTTGACTTTTAGATAAAAAAAAAATCTTATTTAAAAAATTATTTTATTGTACTCTTCGAAGTTGCTTTAAAAGTTAAAACATTCCTCTAAAAAAAAAGTTGCTTTAAAACATTAACCATTATTCAACTGGTTGAATAAAAAAGGAAATGGTCTCACCGTTAAGCCGCAATCCGGCTGATATTTAGAGACTATAGCAGGAGGAAGGAAAAAACGGCACTTCACGGTTCACACTCAAAAAGGGGCACTCCCCATAATTCACATTGAGAACATGAGCATAGTACAATTGATAAAAGCATTGTACTATATATGTACATCAACATTGGTCCGAGTTTGAACCTCGAGCTTTCTAATTATTTATATTAAAATGTGAATTTCTAGTCACAATGTTATTTGACAAAAAAAATTGATTATAACTAAAAATAAACTGAAGGTAGAATAATTTATGTTTTTTTTTATAGAAACGAATTTAATTCATTTCATTTTAAAATAATGGTCTGGATTCATGTTGAAATGTTAGGAAATATACATAACTAGCTAATCATGGAGCCACCTTAGATAAACAATGATCAACCACATTTACTTGTTTTCTAATGAACTTCACATTTGCGTATGCAAGTTCCATGCCTAACAAGCGTCTACAATCATTAATAATTACACCAAAATTTGAGATGTTGTCTCTACTACCATAGATGTTATCTGCAACCGTCTTTGAGTCCACTTCATAATCCATATATACCCATCAATTCTAGGTCACTTGCCCATTTTATGGCATTGAGGAGCCTAAGAGCCTCCCCAATATCGACTTCATGAATATGGGAGAACCACTCTGTCCGAGCCAAAACAAAGGCCCCTTGATCATTTGTGATACACAATCCAACCCCTAACTTATTTAAAGCACTAGAGAATGAAGCATCAACATTACATTTATACTGTCCTAGAGGCGGCACTCTCCACCATGTGTCAATCGTAAAAATTGGAGGTGGGTGAATTTTCCGTTTTATCTCTTGAGCATTGCCCTAACTCGTCATTACTGTTGTAGCTCGATCGTAGATCACTTGGTAGGATGATGTGTGTTTTTTAGGACAGGGTCGTGGGAAAAATGCCTGAAAGTGACAGAGGAGGTTATTAGTTTGGAAGGAGGAGCAAGTGAAGGAGTGTTGTCAATTGTTGTATAACATTTTTTTGCAATATGAAGTGTAAGACATATGAGATTGAAATCTTGATTCAGGTAAAGTATACACAGTAAGTGCCGTCTATCTTATGTTGTCTACCGTGGAGTATGAAGGTGAGAAAAACACAAGAAGGGGGGGGGGGGTTGAATTGTGTTGGCTTTTTCTTTCTCAAAAACTAAGAGTTAGTTCAGCTTCTTATGTATGATCAGAATCTGAAGCTAAGTTCAGAGTTCATATGCAGCGGATAAAAAGTAAATGAGAGAGAGAGAGAGAGAGAAAGACACAAACAATTATCCTGGTTCCTTCCACAACCCGGAAATAGTCCAGTCCCCTTGTCACTTACAAGAGATTTTTCACTATAATCCAAATGATTACAAATTGCTCAAGCACAAAAGCAAGAGACTTCCAGATGCCCAAACACATAGTAAGAGACTTCTAATTGCTCAAACACACAAGCAAGAGACTTCTGATTGCTCAAGCACAAAAGCAAGAGACTTCTGATTGCTCAAGCACAAAAGCAAGAAACATATAAACAAACAGAGTTACAAAGAAATATGTTTGGTTTGAACACTTGATATACTATCAGTGGTGTTCACAAAATACAACACAGTTTTTAGACTCTAGACTTAAGAAATTCTAAGATAAGAAAGTTTGTAAGAATTTCTAAGTGTTTGATGCGTATATAATTTAGCAGAGTTTTGGCACTTGTAAGAAATTGGTAGAGTCTTCTGATTTTCTTCAAGTCTTCAGTCCTTTATATAGAGGAGTAGATAGACGTTGAGAAGGTGCCAAATCATCAATAGAGTCGTTTGAGTTGAAGCTTGATCCAACGTTGATTTGTTCCTTGATTTGGACTGCGTACCATGAAGAATATCGTTTGAATCCTTTCCTTAAAATGTGAAATTCTGGCAGGTACTGAATCAGAACGTAAAACAGAGTACCAGAAACACAAAACAGAGTATGAAATCAAACGTTCAGAAGCAGAAATAAACAGGACAGAAAATAAAAAAACACAGTATTTGTTAACCCAGTTCGGTGATAAACAACACCTACATCTGGAGGATACTAATCCAGGAAGGAAATCCACTAAGAGGAATTAATTCAAAGACTCAGACACAACCCCTGTTCCCAGCCTTATCACTTAATCTCCACCAGTCTAGACTTCTACCCAGTAACACCTAGGTATAAGAACCCCCTCTTACTTCCTAACCACGTAACCACAGTCCAGTGATTAACAAATCTTCAATAAAACCAAATACGATGAAGACACTCTTCAACACAATAAAAACATCACTTGTGCTTAAAAGCTTTAAGTGATTTACAACTCAAAACAAAACAACCAACTCTTAACAGATGAGTGGTACAAAACAAAGCAAAAGCTTAAAGACTCAAAAACTCAAAAACTCTAAGACTCTAATTTCTGGTTTTTGTTCAAATCAGTCTTCAATAGCAGCACGTACTCCTTAAATAGTCTTCAGCAGGCACACATAATTCTGGACCATATATTCTTCAAAGATACAATTCTGAAATTGTTTAGAAGCTCATAGAATCAAATATATTTCTGAGATATATTTTGCAAAGATTCCTTTGAAAATATATTCATCAATAAAATAAACAAATCTGCAAGAAAGATCTTCACACGAAATAATCAGCCTTCTGGAAACATAAGCCTTGATAAATCTTCAACAAATCTTCAAAAGATACGCGCAAAAATCAGCTTCTGAAAAGCAGCTTCTGAAGGTCAACAGAAGTCAACGTCTGAAGGCAGCTTCTGAAGCTCAACAGAAGTCAACGTCTGAACAGTGCGTCTGATGACCAGTTTAGCGTCTGATGAACAGTTCTGTGTCTGATGAACAGTTCTGCGTCTGAAGGCCATTCCAGCTTCTGATGAACAGTAATAGCTTCTGAAACCCAATTTCCAGCTTCTGAAGACCCAAAATAACTTCTAAGGACGCTTTGCTTGTACAATTTGATTTTACCAATCATGCAGCCAACACATAGATATCCAACAATCTCCCCCTTTGGCAAATTTTTGGCTAAAATCAAATTCTTCACAAAAAAAAAACAAGTTCTTCACTCAACACAAATTAATCAACCATGAAGAACTACACATAATTAAACATAGCATCAGAGTCAGCAGCGGATAAAATGCTATGTTAAACCAACCAACTTCAAACCAAACAGCTTCACAAAATATCACACCACATCCTGAAGCACACACACCAAACTTCTCAGTTTCTGAAACACACAAGTAAACTCCCCCTGAAGCACAAACACACCAGCTTCTGATAGGAAACACCCAGGAAACTCCCCCTGAAACTCAGCACATCACAAACAGCTCCCCCCCTCAATTCTGAACTGCAGTAAACTCTGAAATAGTTCTTTTGAAACTTAACCAGTACACAGCTCAGAAACTCTACACTGAAACACTCCTTCTGAGCCAGGGACTCCCCCTCAAACACATCTTCACATCTCTTGTTGTAGTGCTTCTGAATTCTGAATAAAACAAACTCTGAACTCTGAAACATAGTACATTCTGAACAACTACATTCTGAAACTAAACACAAGTTTTTCTCCCCCTTTTTAGCCAAATAATCTTGACAAAACACAGACTTCACATAGGGAACAAAAACTAAATTTTTATCACAGATTAAATCAGACTCAATATCAAACTCAGCATCTGCAACATCTTCATCTCCCTCACTTCCAGCTTGCTCACCCTCAGCAATCTATAATTGCTATAACTCCTCATGCAGACAAACTCCCAGCTTGCTTCTCAGATTCTCAAATTGCTTGGCATCCAAAGCTTTTGTAAAAATATCAGCAATCTGTTTGTCAGTATCAATATGTTCAAGTTGTACAATCTTCTCCTCCACAAGGTTTCTGATGAAATGATGTCTGATATCAATGTGTTTAGTTCTGCTATGCTGTATGGGGTTCTTTGAAATGTTGATAGCACTCAGATTATCACAGTACAGATTCATAACACCTTGTTCAATGTTGTATTCTTCCAGCATCTGCTTCATCCACACCAACTGAGAACAACTACTACCAGCTGCTATATATTCAGCTTCAGCTGTAGACAATGATACACAATTCTGCTTCTTACTAAACCATAAAATCAAGTTGTTACCCAGAAAGAAACATCCACCAGAAGTACTCTTCCTGTCATCTGCACTTCCTGCCCAGTCAGCATCACAATACCCAACTAACTCAGAACTTGCACTATGTGAGTACATAATCTGATAATCAATTGTACTGTTGACATACTTCAGAATCCTCTTCACTTGTGTCAAATGACTCATTTTTGGATCAGCTTGATATCTAGCACACACTCCAACAGCAAAAGTTATGTCTGGTCTGCTTACAGTCAGAAATAACAAACTCCCAATCATGCTTCTATACTGGCTTTGATCAACAGAGACACCTTGTTCATCTTTAGTTAACTTCAAGTGAGTAGCTGCAAGTGTTCTCTTATAACTAGCATTGTCCATCCCAAATTTCTTGACTATATTCTTTGCATATTTGCTTTGTGAAATGAATATAGTATCTTCCATTTGCTTGACTTGAAGACCAAGAAAATATGTCAGCTCACCCACAAGACTCATCTCAAATTTTGATTGCATCTGATGAACAAATAAATGAACCATCTTATTTGACATCCCACCAAAAACTATGTCATCAACATAGATTTGTGCTATCATCAGACTTTCATCTTCTTCTTTCACAAACAATGTCTTGTCAGTTCCTCCTTTTCTGTATCCTTGAATAACAAGAAACTGTGTGAGTCTCTCATACCATGCTCTAAGTGCTTGTTTCAATCCATACAAAGCTTCCTTCAATTTGTAAACATGATTTGGAAAATTAGGATCCACAAATCCCTTAGGCTGTTCAACATAAACCTCTTCCTGTAAGTATCCATTCAGAAAAGCATTCTTCACATCCATCTGAAACAGTTTGAACTTAAGAATGCATGCTACTCCCAACAGTAATCTTATGGACTCTAATATGGCCACAGGTGCAAAGGTTTCATCAAAATCAAGTCCCTCCACTTGAGAGTATCCTTGAGCAACTAACCTTGCCTTGTTTCTAGTCACAGTTCCATGTTCATCTGTTTTGTTCTTGTAAATCCACTTAGTGCTAATGACATTCATACCTTCAGGTCTTGGAACAAGATCCCACACTTCACTTCTTTTGAACTGATTCAATTTTCTTGCATAGCTTCAATCCAGAATTCATCAGTGAGAGCTTCTTTAATATTTTTGGGTTCAAATTTTGATACAAAACATGAATCAGTAGCTACTGCATCTGATCTTCTGGTTCTGACTCCTTGATCAAGAATCCCAATGATTAAATCTCTGGGATGATCCTTCTGAACTCTAATTGATGGTCCTTTACCAGTAGGTACATGATCTGGATGAATTTCTTCTTCTTCAGACTCTACTTCATTTTCTGCAACTGGAGCTTCTGACTGTTGTTCTTCTGATGTAACATCATCTGGAACCACTTCAGACTCAACTCTTTCTTTTTCAGCAGATAAATCATCTATCACAACATTGATAGACTCCATAACAACCTTGGTTCTGGAATTAAACACTCTATAAGCTCTGCTGTTTACTGAGTAACCCAGAAAAATTCCTTCATCAGACTTAGGATCCATCTTTCTTCTGTTTTCTCTGTCAGCCAAAATGTAACAATTGCTCCCAAAAACATGAAAATACTTGACAGTTGGCTTTCTTCCCTTCCACAATTCATACAGAGTAGAGGTAGTTCCCTTCTTCAGAGTCACTCTATTGTGTATATAGCAAGCAGTATTCATAGCCTCTGTCCAGAACATATAAGGTAAATTCTTAGCATGTAACATAACTCTAGCTGATTCTGCTAAGGTTCTGTTCTTCCTCTTAACCACACCATTTTGCTGAGGTGTTATAGGTGCTGAAAACTCATGCTTGATCCCTTCAGAAGCACATAATTCAGAAAATTTCTTATTTTCAAACTCCTTCCCATGATCACTTCTGATTCTGATGATGACACTATCCTTCTCTCTTTGTAACTGAGTGCACAGATCTTTAAACACATCAAAAATATCTGATTTTTCTCTAACAAAGCTAACCCAAGTGAATCTTAAATAATCATCAACAACCACAAAGGCATACTTTTTTCCTCCACTGCTTTCAACTTGCATAGGTCCCATTAAATCCATATGTAACAATTCAAGCACTTTAGTTGTTACCTGATGATCCAACCTGGGATGAGACTTTCTTGTTTGTTTACCAATCTGACATTCACCACAAACACTGTCTTCATTAATCTTCAGTTTGGGTAGACCTCTGATAGCTTCCATATTCATGACTTTCTTCATGCCCTTCAGATTCAAGTGACCCAGTTTCTGGTGCCAGAGTCTGACTTCTTCTTCTGAACTTATGAGACAGGTGGACAGGCTTCTTTCTTCTTCAGACACCCATAAATAGCAGTTGTCGTTTGATCTGCAGCCCCTCATCAACACCTCACCTTCTTTACCAGTTACCAAACACTCTTCCTTGTTGAAATTCACTTTCAAGTCTTGATCACACAACTGGCTTATGCTGACCAGATTTGAAGTCAACCCTTTCACTAATAGCACATTATCTAATTTTTCTAATCCATCACTGATTAAGTCTCCAATACCAAGAATCTCTCCTTTAGCTCCATCACCAAAAGTCACATAGCTGCTGGAATATGGCTTTAAATTACTCAGAAGCTTCTTCACACCAGTCATGTGTCTGGAACAACCACTATCAAAATATCAATCTTCCCTAGAGGTGGCTCTCAAAGATGTATGAGCTATGAGGCCAACAGTACTACCTTTGGGTTTCCAAACCTTCTTGACATTGTTTCTAGATGCAGCAGGTTCCACTTTTCTGTACTGAAAATGCTCAGGATAACCATATAGCTTGAAACAGAATGGTTTAATGTGCCCCTTCTTTCCACAATGATGACAAACCCATGTATGATTTCTTCTCTTTCTCTTGGAATTCTGAGGTTGCTTCTGAGGTTTCATCTTAGATGTGCCTATCATTGGATCATAACTTTCAGTAGCAGGAACAAACCTTTTAGCTGGATTCTTCTGTTTGAGATTCAAAGTCTGATCAACAAATCCTATGCCACTTTGTTTCCCTTTTTTCTGATTCTCTAATATCTCCTCCAGCACATCAGTAGCAGTATTCATCATTCTGACTTGCTTTTTTCATGTTTTCAAGCTGGGAATTCAGTTGGCTCACTTCTTCTTTGAGATCAGAATTTTGCACTAAGAGTTCACTTTTCTCATCCTGCAGCTGACTGATTGTCTTCTTCTGATCCACAAGTTGCTTGCAAACTTCTACACTTCTGATGTATAGGCTTTTGTAATTGTCAGCCAGTTCTTCATAAGATAATTTTTCAACTCTGGCTTCAGACTCTGTTGAAACTTCAGACTCTGATAGTGTTTCAGACTCTGATAATGTCTCAGACTCTAAAAATGCTTCAGACTTTGAACAAGCTTCTGAGGCCTTAACCTTCACACCAGACTTGTACCTTCCAGTTAGGGCAACAACACACTTAGCAGATTCACTATCTACATCTTCTTCTGAGTCTTCATCAGACCAGGAAACAGCCAAGCTTTTCTTCTGCTTCTTGAGATAAGTAGGACATTCTGACTTGATATGACCATAACCTTCACACTCAAAGCACTGAACTCCCTTTGATTGATTACTCTTCTCATCAGTCTTGGTCTTCTTCACATCACTTTGTTGCTTACTGTTGTTGAATCTGAAGTTCTGACCTTTGGATTTGGATCTCCTGTCAACATGCTTCAGAATCTTATTAAACTATCTCCCCAGCAACCCAAGAGCTTCTGATAAGCCTTCATTATCCTCATCAATTTCTTGTTGATCCTCAGCTTCATAATTAACTGCAAAAGCAACTCCTTTCCCTTTCTTCTCAGTATGTTTACAAAAAGCTGTTTCAAAATTCAGCAAGGATCCAATTAACTCCTCAACCTTCATATTAGAGATGTCATGAGCTTCCTCAATAGCTGTCACTTTCATGTCAAATCTTCTAGGGAGTGACCTGAGTATTTTTCTAACAATCTTCTCATCTGACATCTTCTCTCCAAGAGAATCAAAAGAATTAGCCATATCCAGGACATTCATATAGAAGTCTTGAATGTTCTCATCCTCCAACATCTTCAAATTTTCAAATTTTGTGGTGAGTAGTTGAAGTCTGGATAGCTTAACCTTTGAGGTGCCTTCATGAGTTGTCTTGAGGATCTCCCAGGCATCTTTGGCTACAGTGCACTGCTTGATCAGTCTGAACATGTTCTTGTCCACTCCATTGAATAGAGCATTCAAAGCTTTGGAGTTTCCAAGAGCCAAATCATCTTCAGCCTTTGACCATTCTTCCTCTGGTTTCAGCACATCAGTCTTATTCCCATCTTTGTCCAACACAACTGGATGATCCCAACCTTTTAGCACAGATTTCCAGGTCCTGCCGTCTATGGATTTCAGGAAAGCACTCATACGAGACTTCCAGTATTCATAGTTGGTCTCATCCAACAGAGGTGGTCTGTTAACATATCCTCCTTCCTTGTCTATTCTTGCCAGAAAAGTCTTCCTTGGAGCTCACCCAATAACAGGCAGGGTGCCTGCTCTGATGCCAATTGAAATTCTGGCAGGTACTGAATCAGAACGTAAAACAGAGTACCAGAAACACAAAACAGAGTATGAAAGGACAGGTTCAGAAACAGCAAAGTAAAGTGCAGAAAGTAAAGAACACAGAGTATTTGTTAACCCAGTTCGGTGATAAACAACACCTACGTCTGGAGGATACCAATCCAGGAAGGAAATCCACTAAGAGGAATTAATTCAAAGACTCAGACACAACCCCTATTCCCAGCCTTATCACTTAATCTCCACCAGTCTAGACTTCTACCGAGTAACACCTAGGTATAAGAACCCCCTCTTACTTCCTAACCACATAACCACAACCCAGTGATTAACAACTCTTCAATAAAACCAAATACGATGAAGACACTCTTCAACACAGTAAAAACATCACTTGTGCTTAAAAGCTTTAAGTGATTTACAACTCAAAACAAAACAACCAACTCTTAACAGATGAGTGGTACAAAACAAAGCAAAAGCTTAAAGACTCAAAAACTCAAAAACTCTAAGACTCTAATTTCTGGTTTTTGATCAAATCAGTCTTCAATAGCAGCACGTACTCCTTAAATAGTCTTCAGCAGACACACATAATTCTGGACCATATATTCTTCAAAGATACAATTCTGAAATTGTTTAGAAGCTCATAGAATCAAATATATTTCTGAGATATATTTTGCAAAGATTCCTTTGAAAATATATTCATCAATAAAATAAACAAATCTGCAAGAAAGATCTTCACACGAAATAATCAGCCTTCTGGAAACATAAGCCTTGATCAATCTTCAACAAATCTTCAAAAGATACGCGCAAAAATCAGCTTCTGAAAAGCAGCTTCTGAAGGTCAACAGAAGTTAACGTTTGAACAGTGCGTCTGATGACCAGTTCAGCGTCTGATGAACAGTTCTGCGTCTGAAGACCAGTTCTGCGTCTGAAGGCCATTCCAGCTTCTAATGAACAGTAATAGCTTTTGAAACCCAATTTCCAGCTTCTGAAGACCCAAAATAACTTCTAAGGAGGCTTTGCTTGTACAATATGATTTTACCAATCATGCAGCCAACACATAGATATCCAACAAAATGGATTGGATGTTTTGTCCATGGAGACAAAGTTGCAGAGAACGTTTCTGACTCTGAGAAGTTTGCAGAGGTCGTGGTTGTATTATGTCCTTGATGACAGTGACACCAGTTGACTTCTGATACATCAGAGTCTGAGTCTTAAGCTTCTGATCCTTCAGACTTCAGAGTCCGAGTCTTCAGCTTCTGATCCACCAGCTTCTGATCCTTTAGAATCTAAGACTTCAACTTCAGACTTGCAACACAAGCTTCCAACAATATTTCCTTGCTCTTAGCCTTGTTCCTTCAGAACCAAACTTGATTTATACTAGAATACCTTTTAGTTTATGTTCTTGCACACTTGAAACAAGTATTAACATATCCAATTTTCTTTTTAATACCTTGTTATCATCAAAACTCAAAAGAGGCATTGTTTACACATTTTGTCCCAACAATCTCCCCCTTTTTGATGATGACAAACACAAGTATTAATAGGAAATTGTTGTTAATTTAATTAACAAGTTGACTATGGGGTCTGAGGTTTGTAAGCTCCCGCTGAGTCTGATAGTTCACAAGGTGAGGTTTGTAAGCTCCCCCTGAGTTCTATCCAGGTTAATTAAATTCAGATTTTAATCAATAATAAGCATCACTCAGAATTATCTCACAGTTTGAGGTTCAGAGGCTAAGAGATGAGAAGAAGTTCTCCTAAGTTAATTAATTTTCAAAAATTAACTTATTGGCTCAGAGCCCGAAAATACTGTATTTTACTCCCCTTTTTGTTATCAACAAAAAGTTAAATAAGAAAAACATAAAAGAGAGAGAAAAAATAATTTGAGATCAGAGTGAGAAATTTTCATGCAATCAATAACAATTATGTATCAGAGACAAGTATCAGAGCATACATGAATTAAGACATTGCATTCAGAAGCAAGAGAGACAAAGACACATAAAAATGTTCAGTAGGAGACAAATTAACAATATTCAGAAGCAAAGTGAAAATTAAAGGCTAGGGCGTGCATTCTAAGGTTGGGGAGTTTTCTTCAGAAGCTCCAAAATAGCACTGCTCCCAGACTTCATCTCATCTTGACTTGCCAGAATCTGAGTCTTTTGTTCTGCCATAACCTGTATCTTGCTTTCCAAAACATCATGTCTTGATCTCTGTGCAACCAACTCAACTTTCACTTGCTCCATCATGTGCTTCATAATAGGCTCTCCTAAATCCAGCTTCAGAGCATCAAGATTCAGAGGCTTCTGAGCAATCTTGCCTATGAATGAGTTCTGAAGTCCATACTTCAGAATCTCAGGAATCTCAGATTCTGTCTCCACTTCTAATGAAGTGCCACCTGGTAGCAATCTAGAGGGGTCTCTTCTGAGTTCTACTGTTTCCATACTCCTGACTACTTTTGATAGCCATTTCTGAAGTGCTTCATGCTGAGACACTACTGAAACAAACTGCAGAGTGTCCAGGGTGGTTTTGACCAGTTCTCTAAGATTGTTCCACTTCTCCACATAGTTGACAGTCTGAATAGGATTCTGCCTTGCAAGTACCAATTCTTCCAAGCTTTTGAAAATATTGCTACAAACACTCTGTAAATCAAGTCTTGATGATAGGATAAGTGTTTGTTGAATATTTTGAGTAAGGTTAGAGGGTGAGGGTATGTCTGATGCAATTTGGTCAGAAGTATCAATATAAGGTTCTGATATAGTGACCAAATTGTCATCAGAGGCTAAACAGGTTTTAGTCTCAGGGATAATAGATTCTGATGGTCCACATAGAAGAGGAACATCAGTATTGTCTTGGCTTGGTTTTTGAGTAGGTTCTGGTTTGGTAAAATGAATGGGTTTAACAACTAATGGTTGATCTTCTGACACTGAGTCAGTATCAGAAGCAGGTATAGAGAAGTTTGTTGTTTCTGATGGCAGGGTGGATGAGCTTTCCTGTAAATCTGAGGGTAGTTCTCCACCTAGGTGTTGTTGAAGCACCTCTAGAGAAGATGAAGAACTTGTGGTTGACACAGGTTTAGAGGTAGTTGGTTTAACATTATCAGAAGCATTCAACATAATTCTTCTTTTGAAAATTTTGGTTAAAATGGCTTCAGTTTCTGGTCTGACAGTTCTGTCTAGGTCAGGTGTTTCACCATGTTGACAGGTTTGAATTGGGGGTATGTCTAATGGGTTTTCAGGTATGAAAGTTGGGTGAGGGGTATGTAATGTTTTTGGTGAAGTTGGTTTTGATGAGGTTGTTTCTGGTTGAGAGATTTTAGGAGGGGGTGACAAGTTAACTGTCTCAACATGATCAGAAGCAGCTTTTTCTCTGTTAGAGAGATCTCTTTCAGATAGAATGCGTGCTCTTTTCTTGTTGAGAGCATCTAAGAAGTCTTGGGTTTTGAGTTTTCTCATAAGTGAGGGTTCATCAAGTCTTGGATTAACAAAAGATGAGTTTGCTGGAATACCTTTATCAGAAGCATCAGGCTTGGATGATGAAGGTTCTGCACCAACTTCTGATACTTGCAGGTGAGGGGCTAGCAGATCCTTAGCTCCTGACAAAGTAGATTTTTTTTAACTTTTTGGCCATTTCAGAAGCTTTCTCCATTTGCTCCTTAAGCTGAGTAGGGGAAATGGTTTCAGTAGCTTTCTGGACAGCAGGTAGAGTCCCCTTTTTGATAGCTCCTTGTGTCAGAAGCTCCTTTATCCTTGCTAGTTCTATTGCTTCTTCCTCAGCAGTCATCTTGACTTCTCCCTATGGCTCATCAGGTTCTACTATCATTTTCCTCAACTTCTTCTTTTTCTGTTTGGGAGGTGTAGAAGCTTCTGAACCTTTTCTGACAGCAGCCTTTGATCTAGTCCTTGTGGGAAGCACCTCTACAGGTTCAAGCTCTGCAGCTTCTGATATAGCTTCAGAAGTTGTCTTCTTAACAGATTTCTTCTGAACCTTAGCCTTCTTAACAGGCTCAGCTTCTGTAGCTTCAGAAGTTGCTTTCCTCTTTTTCTTGTTGATAGTCCATTTATCAGCAGCAGTCTCTGGGAGCATGTCCCATGTAATCTCAATACCATTTGTCGCGTCGCTAAAAATGCTCGAGCGTACTAACGCTCGGAATGACTACGGAGTCGCCACCAAAGTTTTATTTTTAAAGGGAAACGTTGATAAAACCCTTGACAATGTGGAAAAGATGGTCATCGCAACCATTAACGGGTTCGGGAGTCGATTATGCAAGGGGAAGGTATTAGCACCCCTCGCATCCGTTGTACTCAACGGGAACCTCCTAATTAGCTTAGGGTTAAAAGTGTTTTAAAGGTTTGCTTTCTACATTTTAATATTTCAAAAAAAGGAAAGGGGAAAAAAGTATTTTTTATTAGTGTGCTTGACAAGAGTGGGATCTTGCTCCTACGTATCTCCTGGTGCGATGGAGAATTCAAAGCTACGTAGTTCTTTGGTGGAAAATGTTTGTTTGTTGGTTGATTTTAAAGAACAATGTTTTTGATCGTATTCTAGCGGTTAAACATAGCTTGTATGCTCGCGCGTGGGAGACTTAAGCGTTTGTTTGTATCGCGTTAGAATTGATAAAACATCGTGCGTTTGTGAAAAGAGATTTGAATTTTATTTGACCACGGGGGGACAAGAATTAGTTTGGTGTGTTGGATTTGTTTTATGTTTTTGTATTTTGAAAATAAAATGATAATTGTCCGAACAACGAGACATACGTCAAGTGCTCGTGCAACCGGAGAATGGGAAGACCTACGTCAAACCACTCCTTTTTCATTCAAGTTTATTATTGAAAATAGATGCATAAACTATAATTGAAAACACTTGTTATATTTTTCTCTTTGAATAAAAATGAGTTTCAGCCATAAAAGAGTTTCAGCCCAGGTTCTGAACCTTCAGAAGCAGGAACTGACTTTAGAAACAGAAATGCAAAATGTACGGCTTCAGAAGCACTGTTCAGAAGCGGCTTCAGAAGCACTGTTCAGAAGCTGCTTCAGAAGCTACCTTCAGAAGCTGCATCAGAAGCTGCTTCAAAAGCCCTGTTCAGAAGCACTGTTCAGAAGCTGCTTCAGAAGCACTGTTCAAAAGCTCTGTTCAGAAGCTACTTCAGAAGCACTGTTTAGAAGCACTGTTCAGAAGCTGCTTCAGAAGCACTGTTCAGAAGCTGCTTCAGAAGCACTGTTCAGAAGCTTATTTCAGCCTCTGATTTCAGAACCTCAGACTCTTCAGACTCAGAACATCAGGGGTAAAACGTTAAAAACAGTAAGAAGAAGAAGCAAACCATTTCTGTTTTGGTGATTGTTGTGATCTTTGTGATTTTTTTTGGAGTTTTGAATGATCTTTTTAGTGCAAAAAATGAGTTAAAAAGACTAAAAATGCAGAAAAATAATGCAGGAACAACAACATAGTTTCTGTGATTTTTTCTCAACTTCTGAGTTCAATTTCTCACTCAGTACTGAACCAAATACGAAAATAAAAATATCACTGTAAAGCTTGCCATAAATACTGCATCCTAGTGGCCTTAGATCAACCAAAAGATGTCCTAGAACTAGTTATATTTTGGCCTTAAGTCATGCTCATGAACTTATGATGAAAAATGCATTATTTTTAAGAAAAGCTACAAACACTTAAACAAAATACAAAAAAGGTCAACGATAACTCACAAACTCCTAGCCAAAGCTTCAGATGCACTAAAAATGAAAGGGGCTTTTGGGTGGTTGTGGTTTTTTTAAAGATGGAAGTGATGGAGAAGATGAATAGTAACAAAATGGTGTTTTGCTACTATTCTCCTCTCTTTGTGTGATGTTTTTTTTTGTGGTTTAGTTGTTGTTTGTGTGAGGTTTTGTGATGATGGCTTAGGTAATTTTTGATTTGTTATGTGGTTTGTAAAGAAAACTGAAAACAGAGCTTTTTTCTTTTTAGAGGTTTTGTTATATGATTTTTGCTGTTTCTTTGATTCTGATTCTGCTCCAAAAAAATCCTCCTTTTCATTCATTTTCATCCCTGTTATATAGGCAATTTTCTGTTCTTTTGTGATCATGAGATCCCTTGAAAGCTGGGCTTTTTTGTGTACTTTGGATAGAATTGTGGTTAACATTTATGGAGGAAGTGACCTTGTGATTTTGGCGAAGATCTTGGGCAGGATTTTGGACAAAGGGATGATGAGAGAAGACAGTAAAACATGGGGCGCCCTCTGCAACTTGATTAATTCTTGAAGACTTTGCGGCTGATTCTGAAGATTTGGGGAAGAGAAACAGGAAAGAAGGGCGTTGCAGGCAGTCTGCAGCTTATTTTGACCTTTTTTTTTTACAGAGAAAAATGGAAAAAACGGAAAGGAAGGGTGCTGCCCTGTGCAGCCTTCTTTGAGCTCTTTTTTTTTTGAGAAAAAACAAAAAATAATAATAATAATAATAATAAATAAATAAATAATAAAAAAACCTCTTTTTTTTATTTAAAAAAAGAAGAAAACGAAAATTGATGTTTGTCATGATGATTTTTTTTATGCATGGTGATGATTTTTTTTAGAAGAAAAGACTCGGACAAAATTAGGGTACAACACACTGCATAGGAAATAAGTAACCTGATTGCTTCCAATCTTGCAACTGGAGCAAATGTTTCAGTGTAATCAATTCCTTCCTGTTGACTATAGCCTTGAGCAACAAGTCTAGCTTTATTTATGACAACTTCTCCTTGTTCATTTAGTTTGTTTCTGAACACTCATTTTGTTCCAATAATGTTCTTGTGATTTGGTTTTGCAACTAAATCTCAAACATCATTTCTTTGAAACAGATTGAGTTCTTCTTGCATAGCCACAATCCATCCATCATCAGAAAGTGCTTCATCAACTGTTGTAGGTTCAATCATTGACAGTAATCCAAGCACAGAATCATTATGTCTGAATGTTGATCTGGTCTTTCTTGGACTATCCTTGTTTCCAATGATTAACTCTTTAGGATGTGAGGACTTGTACTTGAAAGTGTTTTTGGGTGGATTTGCTTCTTGAGATTCATTAAGAACTTGTTCAGAAACATCTTGATCTTGATTAGCTTCTGGAGGAGTGTCAGCTTCTGAACGGTTTTCAGCTTCTAGAAGATCTTCAGCTTCTGAACTTTTATCAGACTCTGAATTCTGATCAGGTTCTGAAGCATCTTCGGAGAGTTGAATATCTGAAAAGCCTTCAACTAGCTCTGACATATTGTCAGGCTTCTTATCATCAAATTTTATGTGTATTGATTCTTCCACAACATGTGTTTCAGAATTATACACTCTGTATACTTTGGATCTCTCAGAGTAACCTAGGAAGATACCCTTATGAGCCTTAGCATCAAATTTCTTTAGACAGACTTTATTGTTTAGAATGTAACATGTACATTCAAACTGATGAAAATAAGAAATGCTTGGCTTTCTTCCTTTGAATAACTCATATGTTGTTTTATTCAGAATTGGTCTAATGTAGATTATGTTCTGAATATAACAAGTTGTGTTAACAGCTTCTGCCCAGAAGTACTTTGCAATGTTAGATTCATGAATCATGGTTCTGGCCATTTCTTGCAAAGATTTGTTCTTTCTTTCTACAACTCCATTTTGCTGGGGAGTTCTAGGAGAAGAGAACTCATGGAGGATTCCATGTTCTTCACAAAATGCCTCAAAAGGTTCATTTTCAAATTCACCACCATGATCACTTCTAACTTTTAAAATTTTCAAATCTTTTTTCAGTTTGTACTTGCTTGCAGAAGTTGTTAAACACATCATATGTTTCATTCTTGTTCCTGAGGAATTTAACCCAAGTCCACCTACTGTAATCATCAATAATTACCAATCCATACTTCTTCCCATTGATTGATGTTGTGCTAATAGACCAAACAAATCAATATGAAGTAGTTCTAAGGGTCTGGAGGTAGATACAATGTCTTTAGATTTAAAAGAGGTTTTAGTAATTTTTCCTTTCTGGCATGCTCCACAAAAAGCATCTGAGTGATAGTTAATGTTTGGTAAGCCTCTGACAAGTTGTAACTTGCTAAGCTTAGAGATTAGTCTCCGGTTAGAATGTCCCAACCTTTTGTGCCATACCCATTTCTCATCACTCGCTGACAGAAGACAAACTACCTTTTGATCAACCAGTTCTGAAAAATCAATCTTATAGACATTGTTCTTTCTTTTTCCCTTGAACACAACAGATTTATCTTTGTTGTTGATTGTTGTACAGGTGTTCTTATCAAACAAGACATCATAACCACTAT
This sequence comes from Medicago ruthenica, assembly GCA_018208015.1. NCBI lineage: Eukaryota > Viridiplantae > Streptophyta > Magnoliopsida > Fabales > Fabaceae > Medicago > Medicago ruthenica. The sequence continues at coordinate 115,103,487 of CM031371.1, read as the reverse complement.
CACAAAATTATGCTAAGTAGGTTATGTCTTAGTTCATTTACTAACCAAACATTATTATTGGAAATGGAAGAATTACCTATCTTACCAGTACCAATGATCTTGACTTTCTGGTTTCCTCCAAATCCCACAGTTCCTCCCTCTTTCATGGTCAGGGTTTGGAACATAGACCTTTCTCCTGTCATGTGTCGCGAGCAGCCAATGTCCAGGTACCATGATCTTGCCTTTTCTTTTACTTTTAATCATATCTGCAGCATCAATGATTTCATACTTAGGTACCCATATCTTTATGGGTCATCTTTGGTTAGTTCTGAAAGGATATGATTTATTTTGCACCTTGTGTCTGACATTCTGAGGTTTAAAAGGTTTTGCATAAACTGGTTTAGTATCCTTTGAAGGTTTCCTAAACACGGCTTTTTGAAAATGTGAGTCTGATCTTTTCAGAATCTGAGGCTTGCTAGTCTTAGGTTATGATCTTTTTAGAGTCTGAACCTTTTCAGGTTTAGAATCTGTTTTCCTCACAATCTTAGACTTAGAACCTCTTTAGACTCAGTAGTCTTTGATTCTGATGAGTTCAGAGTCTCAGCAATGTTTGACTTTGGTACAAAACATACCTTAGTACCTTTCATAATATCTCTAGAACATGATTGTAGGTTTGTTTCTTTTGAATGATTGAATGGATCATTTGAGAAACCAATACCTTCTCCACTGTTTCTGTTAATATTATAAATCATAGATGCAACTTTGCTTCTATTGATTCCAGTTAGTATGAACTCCTGAAGTGCAATTTCTTGCTCACTTGGGACTTCATCAGGTTTCTTATGAGCCATTTTTCTCAAATCTCTTACCTCTTCATCTATCTCATTGATATGATTATGAAGTTGGAGATTTTCATCGGACAACAAGTTATATTTCTTTTTCAAAGTTTTTAATTGTTTTATCTTGCTTCTGAGATGGTTCATAAGTTCCTTAACTGTTTCAACAAGTTTAGATTGAGTAAGTTCAGAAAATATCTCATCTTCATCCTCAGAGTCTGATCCTGACTTTGTATCAGAAGATGATGTTGCCACTAAAGCTAGATTAGCTTCTTCTTAATCTTCCTTCTCAGATTCAGATTCATTGTCAAGATCATCCCATGTTGCCATAAGACTTTTCTTGAGTTTGTTTCTGAAGTTGCTTGATTTAGAGCTGGTCTTCTTGGATTTCTCCTTTGATTTATCCTTCTGTAACTCTGGACAGTCAGCAATGAAATGGCCAGTCTTTTTGCAATTGAAGCAACCCTTCTGATCTTCCTTCTTGGAACCAGATCCTTTGAAGCCACTACCTTTGTTAGAAAACTTCTTTTGTCTTTTGACTAAGTACTGAAACCTTTTGGAAAGCATTGCTAGCTCCTCAGCTTCTGAATCTTCTTCAGAAGTTCCCTCAAGAGATTCTTCATCAGATTCTATAGCTTTTAGAGCTTTTGATGACTTTCCTTTAGATTTAAGTGCTATAGACTTAGATTTTCTAACAGGTTCATCTTCATTGAGTCCTAGTTCATGCACTTTGAGATAGCTGATAAGATCTTCAATACTAAGAGTATTTAGATCTTTAGCTTCCTCAATGGTAGTTACTTTAGGTCTCCATTTAGATGGTAGACTTCTGAGGATCTTGTTCACATGGTCAGCAGTTGAGTAACTCTTTTTTCAGAATCTGAAGTCCAGATACCAGAGTCTGAAACCTTGAGAACGTAGTCTCAATGTTTTCATCCTCCTTCATCTTGAATAACTCATACTGTTGAACCAGAAGGTTAGTCTTGGCTTCTCTAACTTTCTTGTTTCCTTCATAGTTAGAGCACAAGGAAGTGAAAATGGCCTTTGCAGTAGCTTTATCACTTAGCTTCAAATATTCATTGTGAGGCAGAGAATCCACAATGATACCTCTTACTCTATGATGCTTTCTGTAGATCTTTCTTTCAGCATCAGTAAGGTTTTTTCTGTAAATAACTACTCCTTCTTCATCAACTTGTATAGTTATACCATCTTCAATGATATTCCAGAGGCTATCATCTATTCCAATGATATGACTATACATCTTGCTTTTCACCAAGAAATTTTTTCAAGATCACCAGTAAACATAGGAGGTTTATGGTGAGAGTGAGATTGCTTATCATCTGTACCATAGTCATATGATACAGCAGCTCCAGATCTAGGAGTAGGTTGAGAGGAACCACCAGATTCACTAGAAGCCATGTTTTTCTCAGGATCTTTACTGACACACTGTTAAGTGATTGAATATCAGAACCGGAGCTCTGATACCAACTGAAGGTGAGAAAAACACAAGAAAGGGGGTTGAATTGTGTTGGCTTTTTCTTTCTCAAAAACTAAGAGTTAGTTCAGCTTTTGATGTATGATCAGAATCTGAAGCTAAGTTTAGAGTTCAGATGCAGCGGATAAAAAGTAAATGAGAGAGAGAGAGAGAGAGAGAAAGACACAAGCAATTATTCTGGTTCCTTCCACAACCCGGAAGTAGTCCAGTCCCCTTGTCACTTACAAGAGATTTTTCATTATAATCTAAATGATTACAAATTGCTCAAGCACAAAAGCAAGAGACTTCCAGATGCTCAAACACACAGTAAGAGACTTCTAATTGCTCAAGCACACAAGCAAGAGACTTCTGATTGCTCAAGCACAAAAGCAAGAAACTTCTGATTGCTCAAGCACAAAAGCAAGAGACTTCTAAACAAAGAGTTACAAAGAAATATGTTTGGTTTGAACACTTGATATATTATCAGTGATGTTCACAAAATACAACACAGTTTCAGACTCTAGACTTTAGGGGTGAGCATAGAATCCGAACCCGCCCACCAACCGAAATAACTGAGTCACCCGCGGGTCTGCGGGTCGGATGAAAACGGGTCTCGGGTTAAAAAAATAATAAAAATGGGTCTGTGTGGTTTTAGACGGTCGGGGTCGGTTTTAGAAAATCACACCCACCGGTGCCCAGACCCGCCTGAGGCATGTAGTACAAGGAGTGAAACTAGCAATTGATTTTAATAATTTTTTAAGATGGGGACTGCCATCAAGTAACTTTCTCTTACTTTTGTCTGTGCCACTTTATTGCAAAAAACTTTTATGTCAATTTCACATACTCCCTCACGTGCCTTTTCCTCTCCCATCTCAATCTCATCCAAGTAAATTAATCCTAATAAATTTTATTTGACAGCATGCTTTTACCTTTCACTCCTACTCCCAAAGTCACGTCCTTTCACCTCTCTCTCTAGATTTTGAAGCAAACTCATCATAAACAAGCTTAAACAAAACAGAGAAGAAAATATGAGACTTGAAGAAGCTTAAACCCAGGCTTCAATTCAGCTTCCAAAACAAACTATGGTTTTTCAATTTCTCATTTCCATTAAAAAGCCATTGCGGAAACACACATATTCTTTCTTCTTAAATGCAATTGGAACCACTTCACTGTCGCCACTCCACACAGATTCAAATCCAGATCTGATTTTTGAAGGTTGAGTTTCTTCCGTCTCTAACCCGTTTAAAACCGACCGATTCACCCGTTATCCGATCGAACCGAAACCCAACAAAACCGAGATGGAAAACGGACGGAAATGGGTGGCAATTTGTGCTCGTCGGTTGTTGGTCGGAATAGGAGTTCCGGTCCGAATTCGACCGAACCCGACCGCTGCTCTACCCTACTAGACTTAGGAAATTCTAAGATAAGAAAGTTTGTACGAATTTCTAAGTGTTTGATGCGTATATAACTTAGTAGAGTTTTGGCACTTATAAGAAATTGGTAGAGTCTTCTGATTTTCTTCAAGTCTTCAGTCATTTATATAGAGGAGTAGAGAGACGTTGAGAAGGTGTCAGATCATCAATAGAGTCGTTTGAGTTGAAGTTTGATCCAACGTTGATTTGTTCCTTGATTTAGATTGCGTACCATGAAGAATACAGTTTGAATCCTTTCCTTAAAATGGATTGGATGTTTTGTCCAAGGAGACAAAGTTGCAGAGAACGTTTCTGACTCTGAGAAGTTTGCAGAGGTCGTGGTTGTACTAAGTCCTTGATGACAGTGACACCAGTTGACTTCTGATACATCAGAGTCTGAGTCTTCAGCTTCTGATCCTTCAGCTTCTGATCCACAACTTCTGATCCTTCAGAATCTAAGACTTCAACTTCAGACTTGCAACACAAGCTTCCAACAATATTTCCTTGCTCTTAGCCTTGTTCCTTCAAAACCAAACTTGATTTATACTAGAATAATTTTTAGTCTATGGTCCTACACACTTAAAACAAGTATTAGCATATTCAATTTTCTTTTTAATACTTTTTTATCATCAAAACTCAAAAGAGGCATTGTTTACACATTTTGTTCCAACAGAGTAGGTTGATCAATCTGACACCTCTGAGATTGTCCTGAACAAAGTTGTCCCTTTGAGGTTTATTTTTTTGTTTGGCGGTTCTTACGCAACCGGTTACCAATGAAGGATAATTTGATTCGGTGTATAAATTATATTTGGAAGCTTTATCTTCTTGGTGGTAAAAGTTAAAAACTAGAATTTAGCTTTTGCCCTACGTTTTTTGGTGGATTAGCCAACCTTCTTTGGTATTTGAGTTTTGTCACTTAACCAGTAATTTTGTTTTTTAAGGAAGCTAGTGATTTTATTTTGTCACCTAGTTAGTGTTTTGGTTGTTTCCTTTTTTGTTGGTGATTGTATTATACTACTGCTTTCGATCTAAAATATATATATAAAAAAAAACAAAGTTAATGTATTTGATTCTTATTTTTAATCAGATAAGTCAATTTTATTTAATTTATTTTTGCTTGTATTTGAGACAGAGAGTATTATTTGATTGTTGTTTTTTAATCCTATCATTGTACTTTGTGTAGGTTAGGATTTCTTTGGTATATAGTATAATTCATTTTAATTTAAAAAAACTTATTTAGCTTTTTCTAAAAGAAGTAAAATGATATTTTCATTATGACTTCTTTTTTTTACACAGAAAAAACGAGAGAGTTGCGGTTTCGTGGAACATCCGCTATCTATAAAGTAGTCAACCAATCATAGATCATCACACATATTGTCCTCTCTTTCTCATTTTGGACGTTACTCCTTATAACCCCACACGGCCAATGCCCACACTTTTCAAGTTTTACCAACCTTCGAAGGTGTTTTAGTCTTGGTTTTATTTTATTTTTATGAATGAATTTAATATCTTTACTTCTTTGAAATACTCTCTCCTCTTTAAATAATTGTCTCTTTATAATTTTTTTTATATCTCAAAATAATTGTCACTTTAAAATATCAATGCAACATTTATTATTTTTGGATCTTGTTAACGAGTGTCTCCAGGACACTCTTTAAGAATTTCAAAAGAAATTATTGCATAAAAAAGTCAAATATTTCAATTTCTGATGCACTGATTACATAAATTTTCAAAAAAAGTTATCATTTAAAAGTCTTAAAGAGTGTCCTGAGGCACTCGTTAATATTTTTCATTATTTTTTTCCACTATTATACTCTTATTTACTGAATTTCATATAACTTAACTACTCACACTAACTACAATTAATAAGGGTATTTTAGTAAATGAAACTAATTTTATCATTGAAATCAACACAACTAATCATTTCCTTAAAAATTGCACAAACCTTAGACGACTATTATTTTGAGACGGATGAAATATTTCTTTTTAAGAATGACCGAAAACGCGAGATAGAACAGACTAAAATGTGTGCGCTTTTATAACATGGGGTTTTACGAGAAATGAGTAAAAAACTCGTCAGGACTGCTAACTGTTACAAGTCGTGGTGGACGGATCTCCCATTAATATTTAGAGAAATGATATTTGAACAACCATTTTTTGACAACTTTTGAGACAATTTTCTCTCTCATGCGCACATTATGTTTTTACTTTCTCTCTCTATTGCTTTGATTTTTGTGTCAATAACTCATTTTTTTTGTAAGATTTTGGTTGTCTAAAAAATTATCATATAAATAGACGTTCAAATAACACAAATCTAATATTTATTATATGTGATTGATTGCAAGACCCAATACATGTTTGTCCTCCATCGCATGTATGTCTCGTATTGAAGTCCATTATATCCCAATTCAGAACACGTAGATTACTAATAATTGCTAACTTTGTTTGATTTTGTTTACGTAATAAAACATTAATTACATTTCCTAAATTGCATTTTGTTTTCATTAAATTTTGTTTTTACGATATTGTTTTGTTTTAGTTTTTGTAATATTCTTTCATTCTATTATTGGTCCTAATATGATCTAACTAAAACTAAAACTACCATGAACACATAATAAATAAAAAAAAAACACGAACAAATGCAGATAAGATTCTTTTCATTTATGATCATTTTCCTTTTTTTCATTTGGAGAAACAGTAACATAAGAATGTCCATCACTAAGATGAACAAACTAAGGGCTTGATTGATCAAGAAGAACCTCAGAAGTTCCTAAAATGGTGGCCTTAGGAGGAGTCATGGAAGAATAGTTGAGGAAGAAGCACTCTCAGATGAAAAGGCTCATGATACCATGTTGAGAGAATATAAAATTGATAGAAAACAAGAGAAAAAGAGAACATATTGCAAGGTGAATCATAATTTTCTGATTGATTAATGAATTAAATATTTTACAATTATTTATACAATCGCAATGAAGGATCATGCTAAGCTATCATGTATACAACCTTACAAGATCATAACTAACTTTCCTACGGTCAAAGGAAGTAGTTTATAATTGTTTTATCAACAAAAAAACTGTGAACTATGGTGTTCATCTTCCTCTTTATCAAGTAGCAAGCTTGATTCCATCTCATCTATATTAGTCTTCAATATGCTCAAGCTCGATAATGTATAAGAATAGAAATAAGTTGAGTCGAATTTGGTTTAGCTTTACTCAACTTGATAAGAATTGGTTAAACTCAACTCAATTTAAGTTTCTAAACAACTCGATTCTACTCGTTGACTCTAATTACATAATTCAAAAGTTTAAAATTGTAGATCTTTGTACTTTTAATCCGATAATTCACTAGTCAAGACACAAAAATAATCACCAACTTTACATAATCCTTCACAAAATAAAATCAATACACAAAATCGTTACGTTAAAATATAGCTATCACAAACACAATCAACAATCATATAGGAAGATATAATGTTGATTTGGTTACTGGAGTGGGAGAGCTAAGGAACTGAGTCATACGGGTGTTGTAACCCAAAAATGACTTGAGAGAGTTATAAGGTTGGCTTGGTGGTTGAAATGAGAGAGTTAAGGACCGAAGTTATAAGGTTTGACTTGGTCCCTCAATTTAACATTGGATGTTTAAAATAATACTCCCTCCATTTTTTTTGTTTTAATGTTTTATAACTTCAACTATATTTTAAAATATTTGATGTTTTAGTATATTTAATAAAACACATCATAAACTATTAAAGTAGTTGTGACCTTTGGCTTATCACATGTGAATTTAATCATAAATAAAGACATTTTAGTCTAAAACATACAAATATTTCTATACTTTAATTACTCCTTAAGACTTGTGTCAAGAGCTAAAACATCAAAAGATAAAAAACGGAGGGAGTAATAATTAAGAATATATAGCATTAGTGAACAATGTTACGATATGTTGTGATTCTCTCATTATTGTAATTATGTTAGGATTAATTAGCTTTTATATGTAATTATTTTCTTTGTTGCTTTGTCTCCAATCCTATAATATAAATAGGAGCTCTTGCTTGTATTTGATACACATTCAGTAAATATACAAATATATTCTCCATGTCTTCCTGAGTTTCTACATGGTATCAAGAGCTTAAGTTTCTTTTTTTTCCCCGAGTAAATTTTCCTTGGTTCACCATCGCTGCCGTTTTTTTTAATCTGTTTGTTTGTTGCTTTTCCAGTTCTTGAAATATGTTTTCATTCATCTACTGCCATTGCCAATAACACGTAGAACATATCACAACACCCTTTGCATCACCTTTTCAATTTGTGACATCATCAACCCAATTCTACAAAATTCCGCAGAAGTGTTAGTCACGTGAATTGCAACAATTTTTTCATTCTTCTTTAATGGAGAAATTCGATGTTGTATCGACGACCGAATTTTGTCGTTATTGCAGTAAGCATGAGCATTCTTTTACTGATTGTCCCACTGTTGAATGTTATAACTGCTTTAAAAAGGATCATATTGCTTCAAATTGTTGTCGATACTGCAAGACAGTCGGTCACTTGATTCAAAATTGTCCCACACCCTCCACGGTCTGATCAGAATAGGAATCAATCTCGTCCCAACTCTATTGGGTCTGTCACAAATATTGAGTCTCTTTTGAGACAACTTTTTCCTTCTGGTAATACTCCCGTCGCTCTTTCCACTACACCAGGTAATTCTAAATGGTATTTTGATTCCGCATGATGTAACCACATGACATCAGCGTCTCATTTATTTTCTTCCCTATCTACAAATGACATTAACCGTTCTATCCACACTGTTGATGGATCTCTTATGCATGTAAGTCATATAGGTTCTATATCCCTGCCTAATTTAAGCATACCTAACATATATCTTATTCCTAAACTAAATTTTAATCTTATCTCTATTGATCAATTATGTGACCTTGGTTATGAAATTACCTTCTCTTCCTATGGATGTCGTGTGCAGGATCCACAGACGGGACAACTCATAGGAACTGAACGTAAGATCAGACGGTTATATGAGCTCACTGAACTGCATATTCCTCACGAGTCTAACATATGTGCCACTTCCACACATTCTTCCATTCAACTTTGGCATCGTCGTCTAGCCCATAGTTCAATTGGTAAGTTGCGTCCTCTTATGTCTCAAGGTTATTTAGGATCTGTCACCAATGAGTCTTTTGATTGTATTGCTTGTCAAACTGCTAAACAACCAGCCTTATCTTTCAATAAAAGTACTCCATTTCAGCTTCACCATTTGATCTTGTGCATTCTGATATTTGGGGTCATGCTCCCACACCTACTATGTGAGGTTCTCGGTATTTTGTTCTATTTATTGATGATTATTCTCGCTTTACATGGATATATATGATGAAAAATAGACACGAGCTTCCTCAAATTTACATCAACTTTGCCAAAATGATTCAAACACAATTTTCCAAAGTCATTAAAGTTTTTCGGCGAGATAATGCCATGGAATATCGTGATTCTAAACTCTTGTCATTTCTTAGTGAGCAGGGTACCTTGTCAGAATTTTCATGTCCATACACATCACAACAAAATGGTCGTGCTGAGAAAAAGCATCGTCACATTCTTGACTCAGTCCGTGCCATGTTTATCTCAGCCTCTTGTCCAGAACGCGCTTGGGGTGAAGCTGCTCTTACCGCTGTCCATATAATCAATCATCTCTCTTCCTCTGTCCTTAGTGATGTCTCTCCTTTTGAGCGTCTTTATCTCACTACACCAAATTATAACTCACTTAAGGTGTTTGGTTGTGCTTGTTTTGTCCTCCTTCAGCCCCATGAATATACTAAACTTGAACCTCGTGCTCGTCTATGTTGTTTTCTTGGTTATGGCACTGAACACAAAGGTTATCGATGTTGGGACCCGATATCCCTGCGCATTCGTGTCTCTCGGCATGTTGTCTTTTGGGAACATATAATGTTATCTTCCTTGTCAAAGTTTAAGTCAATTCCGTCAACTTCCACTCCTCTCTTTACTAACCCTGATGTCGACTATTTTCCTAGTAACACAAATGCAGGTTCTGAGACATATGCAGGTTCTTCTAGTGAGCTTCCAACCTCTTCCGATGTTCAATCCACTCCTGATGATGTTGTTCTGATTGTTGATCATGCACCACCCTCTATTGAGCTTTCTGAACGGGTAAGAAATCCACCTCCTTACCTTCGTGATTACCATTGTTATTCCACTATGCTTCACTATCGTGAACCACAATCCTTTAAGGAAGCCTTAGCAGATCCTCAATGGCAGCAAGCTATGCATGAAGAATTACAGGCATTAGAGAAAACTCACACCTGGGACCTAATTGATCCTCCTTCTAATAAGACTCTTGTAGGATGTAAGTGGGTTTATAAAATAAAGACTCTCTCTGATGGATCTATTGAGCGTTACAAAGCTCGTCTTGTGGCAAAAGGATTCACTCAAGAGTATGGTATTGATTATGAAGAAACATTTGCCCCTGTTGCACGCATCACCTCTGTTCGAACACTTCTTGCCATTACCGCCACTCGCAAATGGAGACTCACTCAAATGGATGTTAAAAATGCTTTCCTCGATGGTGAGTTAGAAGAAGAGGTTTACATGCGTCCTCCTCCAGGATATACTTGTCAGGAAAATAAAGTATGTCGTCTTCGTAAGGCTCTTTATGGTCTCAAACAAGCACCTAGAGCTTGGTTTGCTAAATTTCACAAGACTATCACCCAATTGAATTTCTCTTCTAGTGGTCATGATTCAGCTCTCTTTACTCGAAAAACTGATAATGGTATTGTTGTCTTGCTTCTTTATGTCGATGACATGATAATCACTGGAGATGACTCTGTTGGAATTTAAGAGCTCAAGAAATTCTTGTGTCAACATTTTGAAATGAAGGATCTTGGACCATTAAGTTACTTTCTAGGGCTTGAAGTATTATCTTCGAGTAATGACTTGTTTCTCTCACAGGCTATGTAACACCCATACTAACTTTAACTAGTATATTAGCATGTGCGTTAATCTGATATCGACAAATTGTACTCATTCAGTGGTTTGTATATTTTAATTATTGTAAATTTTAATGTATCCGATATCAGATTAACGCACATGCTAATATACTAGTTAAAGTTAGTATGGGTGTTACAGGCTAAGTATGCTTCTGATCTTGTCTCTCGAGCAGGTCTCAGTGATAGTAAAATTGAACACACTCCTCTTGAACCCAACGTTCGATTTACTCCTCAAGACGGTACTTTGCTCGATGATGCTACTCTTTATTGGCAACTCGTAGGTAGTATGATATTTCTCACAGTACTCGACCACATAATTCATATTTTGTTCATCTTGTTAGCCAATTCATGGCTTCTCCACGTACCACACACTATGTTGCTGTCCTCCGGATTATTCGGTATATCAAGGGTAGTTTATTTTATGGTCTTCATTACTCAGCTACATCCTCACTGATCCTTAGAGCCTACTCTGATGCTGATTGGGCCGGTGATCCTAGTGATTGTCGTTCCACCACTGGTTTTTGTATTTTTCTTGGAGATTCTCTTATATCTTGACGTAGTAAGAAACAAACCTTGGCATCCCGCTCTAGCACTGAATCTGAATATCGTGCACTTGCTGATACTACTTCTGAGATATTGTGGCTTCGTTGGCTTCTTGCTGATTTAGAGACATCACAGTCTTCATCAACTGATCTATATTGTGACAATTGCAGTTCCATTCAAATTGCCCACAATGATGTTTTCCATGAGCGAACAAAACATATTTGAAATTGATTGTCACTTCATTCGTCAACATCTCCTTCGTGGTGAACTTCATCTCATGTCCATTGGCACTCTTGACCAGCCGGCTGATTTGTTCACAAAACCTCACTCTCCGAGTCGCTTCCGCACTTTAGTCTCCAAACTCAAGTTGATTACTGCCACCCACTTGAGTTTGAGGGGGGATGTTACGATATGTTGTGATTCTCTCATTATTGTAATTATGTTAGGATTAATTAGCATTTATATGTAATTATTTTCTTTGTTGCTTTGTCTCCAATCCTGTAATATAAATAGGAGCTCTTGCTTGTATTTGATACACATTCAGTAAATATACAAATATATTCTCCATGTCTTCCTGAGTTTCTACGAACAATAACCATTTTAGTATGTATCATATTAATAATAGTTAATGAATTAAAAATAATAGTTTTGTATAACATGCTTTATTCGGTTAGATTATTTTTAATGCTATAGTAGAACTTTTTTTTTCCTAACTCTAAATGTTAGTATCAACTTATTTTGGTTTTTTCTGATTAATGAATATCAGTACTATTGTAGAACTTATTAATATGTTCGAGTCAACTTAGTTCATTAAAGAAGTTATAAAGTTGACTTGGTCCCTCAACTTAGTTCGACTCTCGAACTATGTTTGAGTGAACTTAGTTCATTGTCACACATAATTGCATGAAAATGTAGGTAATATCGTTTAAAGGTGTAAGAACCAAATCAATGGCTGCTGAGCGTGAAAATCTAAACCAAACAATTAAATGATTCATTTTTTTCTATGTTTGCGTCCAAACCAAACCAATCAAACTCGATCCCTATATCCTAATATCACCAAACCAATAATTTAGAGTTGGTATCAGCCAACCATAAACAACACGCATTACTTTTTATTCCTACCACTAAATTATAGTCCATAGATTGCAAAAGACTTGGACATTCAAACAGTTGTAATCACAAACTTTAAAACTTACACTGTTTGAAAGAACCCCTATTTTCCAAAGCTTGTGTATTAGATTGGACAATAGAGTTTTTGGAAGTGTCTCATTCAAGTTTATACGCGTGATAATGGCACAATATGATTCCTTATCCAGATTAGAATGTACTTCTTTGAATTGTTCTAACCAAATTTAATTTAACGTTTTATATAAAAGTCTACATTTTTTCATTATTATTGTTTTGTATCCATTTATTTAGGTGAATATGCTTTACGAAGTTTCACTTTGTCGCTGAAAATGATTGTTCAGATCAAAAGCAAAATGGTACTTATCTATAGAACAATTATGGAGCGAAGAATTCGACACAGAAGGTTAAGAATGATGTGTATGTCCGTCTATATGTTCGTTTTTATAATAGAAGGACCAACTACCAAGGTTTTGGGGTTGAATTTATGGTGTTCTTATATTGTTTTGTATTTTAAGATTGCAAAACTTTCTAATTTTTTTTTTCATTCACAAAGACTTAACTAAAATTCCTCTATGACTAATCACTTGGGATCATCCGAGTTGAAATTATAATGGGTCAAATTTTAAATTAATAAAACTTTTTTTCCCTAATAATCGGAGGGTTAACACACAAAAAGATTTAACTAAAGTTCATAAAAAAATAGATTAACAAATTTAATTAATATATTTTGTCAGTGCACAATTATTTTACACATGCATCTAATGATATGATGTCACGTCAATTAATGAATATGACAGCTCATGTTATTTTATATTCATTAATTGACGTGACAACACATTATTGTATGCATCTATAAAATAGGCGTACATTGACGGTGTATATTAATTAAATTCAAGATTAATATTCAAATTCGAGAATTGACCATGTCATTTAATATCATATTGTTATTTTATATTCAATTATTTTAAACAAAATTTAAATTTTAAAGTGATTTTATCTACGAAATACTTGTACCAACAAAACTCTAAAATACCAAAGAATTTTTCAAATTTTTCTTCAATCTAAGTTTATTTTAATTATTTTTAGAGAGAAATGTCATTTCATTCATTGTCAACAAATTAATTAATTTTTAGGTTTGGTGTTAGAAGCTGAAAAATCAAAATCAACAAAACGCTTCTCCTCTTGCTTCTTCTTTCTCTCCCCACTGCTTTTGCCCCCAACTAATCTTCAGTTGCCTCCAAATTAGGCTTTCCACAACTCTAGGACCACAAAAGCACTTATTATCAAGCACTATTTGGTTTCCTTCCCTGGACCACTTAACTCTACTATCTTGTGACCTCACCCCTACTTCTTTATTCACATATGGTGCTGCCATATGTAATATATGTAAAATGATGGATATCAAAACTCTTTTATACCAAAGTGAAGAACGTATATAGGAATAAAGTTGGAGTAAACTACCAACTTAGTCTATAAAACTATATGGATTTTTCAATTTAATCAATGAAATTACTAAAAGAACAAAATTTAAAATTCATAATAATAGTCTCAATCGGACAATTTTAAAAAATAAATTTTCAAAATAAATTGAAAAACACTCTATGAACTAAATTGATGAAACATTCACAAAGTTTCCTCTACTACTATAAGAAATTACGAGCACACCCCACATTTCAACAAGAGGGGTGTGAGAAAGCAAAGACATGTGGATATGAAGCTACACAACAAAAACGAATTAAACCAGAATAGGTTAAAGTCACATGTGCCCCCACCAAGGCAATGTAGGTGACATGATATATGAAGAAAACAGCATTTATTTTGAAATTTTAGGAACAGGCATGCTTAGGTATCATAGATATGTATAGTTCATAGTTCTCTGTTTTATTTTCTTTATTTAAAATATTTACTTTTTACTTTTTCAGTTGATACGAAACTACGGCCATTTTAATGTTCTCTTGTTCTCTGTGTTATTTTATGTATTGTCACACCAATATGCTTCACTTTTTATATATATGCTTGGTTGGTTGGTTGGTTGTTGATTATAATTCATTATGGAAACTCAGAAGTCCGAGAATCAAATACAATGAACGTTACAAGGATATACCTCCTAGCTAATATGAGATATTGAGAGAAAATTGGTGAAGAATTGGATTGAGTTGTAGGACCGTCTTGTATGGATTGAAAGGCAATATGGGGATTTAACTTTCGTGAAATAAAAAAATCACACTTTTACTGTAGTCGGCTAACCGTAGTTGTTGAATGAAGTTTAGATGGTTCATTTCATTTATCAATAAATTTTTTGATCAGTGAAATTATATATCACTCAATGTCGAAGAGAACTATCAACTTTATACATTTTTTTTGATAGAACTGTTAGAGTATGATTCAGTTTGTTAAGAGTAGTTTAGTTAGTTAACAAAGTTTGTTAAGAGTTTGTTATGAGATTACTTGCTTGTGAAGTAACATAGTGGGACAAACAATGTTATATAAATAACATAGACTCTTACATGTCCAATGTAACAGAAATCATAGATTGAAAAGAAATAATACAATTCCATTACTCTTTGCTCCATTATCTCCATAATCTCATCTCTTTTCTTTCTTCTCTATTCTCTAAATTTCACACAAAAACTACACTTTTGTTCCAACAAATTGGTATCGTGAGCGTTGGTTCAATTCTCTAAACCTTGCAACAATGGTGAACACATTCAACAATCTACCAGGAACCTTACCTGTTCTTGATGGCAAGAACTATGATAGGTGGCACAAGCATATGAAGGTGCTATTTGGATTCCAAGATGTATTTGAGATTGTGAATTCTGACGTAGAGGAATTGACAGCAAATGCAACTGAGACACATAGGGTTGCACACAAAGAACCGAAGAAAAAACATTACAAGGCTTTGTTCTTGATCCATCAATGCGTAGATCCCTCAATTTTTGAACGTGTATCAGATGCAACATTTGCAAAGGAAGCATGAGATAACCTTTACAGTGCGTTTTCAGGAGCAGATAAACTCAAGAAGGTTAGATTGCAAACCTTGCGAAGACAGTATGAGAATCTGCAGATGGAGAAGGAAAGCATTGCAGAATTCTTCACAAAGGTGGTTACTCTGACAAACAACATGAAAAACTGTGGAGAAACACTTGGAGATCAAGTGCTAGTTGAGAAGATCTTGAGAAGTCTTACTTCAAGACTTGATCATATGGTTATCACCATAGAAGAAAGAGATATTTCAAGTATGAAGGTTGATGAATTGCAAGGAATCTTGGAGGCAAATGAACAAAGGTTGAACGAGAGAAGCACAAAGTCTGAGAAAACAAGTGAAGTAGCTTTGTTATCTCGGTCAAAGAATGAAGGAAATAAGAACAAGAAGGGAAAAGGAAAATGGAAAGGAGATTATAGTAAGAAACAACAATTCATAGATGGTGGAAAGATTCACTCTGAACAATCTTCATCAATTCAGAGAGGAGAAATTAGTAATTCAAGGGGTGACTCAAATGCAGGAAAAGGAAGAGGAAAGAAGGACAAAAGTAACATTCAATGTTATAATTGTTAGAAATGAGGCCATTTTGCTAGTGAATGCTACTTCAATGATAAGAAAGATCCTCGGAAAGATGAAGCAAAGTTTTTCAAAGAAGATGATGAAGATGTCATGATGTTGATGGTAACTAAGAATGAAGATGATTCAAGAGAGAATAAGTGGTATCTGGATATAGGTTGCTTCAAACATATGACTGGCAAGAAAGATTGGTTCATCAATCTAGATGAATCAAAGAAAAGCACTGTGAAATTTACAGATGATAGCAAACTTGTATCACAGAGCATTGGAAAGGTAATGATCAAAAGAAGAGATGGCAAGCACTCTTTCATCACTAATGTGTTGTATGTACTAGGTATGAAGAGCAATCTGCTTAGTCTTGGTCAATTGCTTGAAAAGGGTTATAGGATGATCATGGAAACTAAGATGCTTATGATAATGGATAACAATCAGAGAATGATAGTTAAAACTCCATTAAGTAAGCATAGAATCTTCAAGATTGAAGTTCAAGTTATGGAACATAGATGCCTATCAGCTGCAATCAGTAGAGATGAATGGATATGACACTATAGGTTTGGTCATCTGAATTTTAGAGATCTGTATGAATTAAAGAAGTAAGGAATGGTAACAGGTTTAGCACAAATCTCTATCCCTGCTGAGATGTGTGAGGACTGTGTGGAATCAAAGCAGCACAGAAACTCTTTCAATCAGAGAGTTAAAAGTAGATCAAATGGCAAGCTAGAGATCATATATTCAGATGTATATGGTCCAATGCAGTGTGAATCACTGGGTGGAAATAGGTACTTTGTATCTTTCATAGATGATTACACTAGATATACATGGATTTATCTGATCAAAGCAAAGTCTGAAGTGGTGGATGTATTCAGAAAATTCAAGGCTATGGTTTCTAGGCAAACTGGAAGTTTCATCAAGGTTCTAAGATCATATGGTGGAGGTGAATATGTTTCAACTGAATTCAAGTCACTATGTGAAGAAGAAGGAATAATACATGAAGTGACTCCTCCATATACTCCTCAACACAATGGAACTGCAGAAAGAAAGAATAGAAGCATCATGAAAAGAAGTGAAAATTAGCAGAGATGTAATAGTGGATAAATTGAAGAGTTGGAGTAGTGAAAAGAAGAAAGACTCTGAACTGATATTTGAACTTGAATCAAGTAGCAATAATGAAGCTACTAAGAATGAATCAGAGGTTAGAAGGTCAAGTAGAACAAGAACTCCCTTAGTTAGGCTACAAGGCTATGATGTGCTATCAGATTCACATATAGGTGAGACAGGTGATTTGGTTCACTTAGCTTTATTTGCAGAAGCAGAGCCTGCTACACTAAATGAAGCATTAAAAAATGAAAAATGGAAAGATGAGCAATTGAGAGGAACCACACCTGAGAGTTAGTATCTCTACCACCTAACAAGAAGGCCATAGATGCAAAATGGGTTTTCAAAGTTAAAGAAGGTCCAAATGGTGAAGTGTTAAAACACAAGGCAAGATTAGTGGTGAGAGGTTTCCTGCAAAAAGTTGGCATTGATTATGGAGAAGTATTTGCACCTGTGGCTAGAATGGAAACAATCAGATTAGTAGTGTCAATTGCAAGTTTGAAGAATTGGAGAATTCATCAAATGGATGTCAAGTCAACATTTTTGAATGGACCTCTAGAGGAAGAAGTGTTTGTCAAGCAACCTCCATGATTTGAGATAAAGAAGCAAGAAATGAAAGTTTACAAGCTGAGAAAAGCTTTGTATGGATTAAAGCAAGCACCTAGAGCTTGGAACATGAAGATCGATAACTTTCTGAGTCAGATAGGTTTTGACAAATGCATTTGTGAGCATGATATGTATGTCAAATACTCAGCTGAAAAAGGTAGCTTGCTAGTCTGTCTATATGTAGATGACGTGTTGGTCACATGAAGTAATGAGACAGTCATAACCAGTTTCAAGTCATCGATGCTTAGAGAATTTGAGATGACTGATTTGGGTGAATTATCCTATTTCTTGGGGATAGAGTTCAAAAGAACAAAGGAAGGAATTTTAATGCATCAAAGCAAATATGCTTCTAATATATTGAGAAAATTCAACACGCAGGATTGTAACTTAGCTAAAACTCCAAGTGAAACTGGTATGAAGCCTGAGAAAGATGGAAATGAGGATGAAGTAAATGCCACAATGTATAGAGGTATTGTAGGATCATTAAGGTACCTATGCAGCACAAGGCCATACTTAGCATTTTCAGTTGGATTGATAAGTAGATATATGCAGAAACCTATAGTATCTCATCTATTAGCAGCAAAGAGAATAATGAGGTATGTGAAAGGAACACTGAACTGGGCATACTACTTCCAACTCAGAAGGATGATATAAATGCTAGATTGATTGGATAGTCAGATGCAGACTGGTGTGGGGATAAGGATGACAGAAAAAGCACTGCGGGATACTGTTTCTTCTTAGGCAAGGCACCAATCTCTTGGTGTTCTGTGAAAGAATCAGCGGTTGCTCTATCAACCTGTGAGTCTGAATATATAGCTACTGCAATGAGTGCTTGTCAAGTTGTCTGGTTAGATGCACTCATGATTGAACTTAGTATCAAAGAAGAAGGAAAGGAAGAAAATGTGATACTGAGGGTTAATAACAAGTCCGCTATAAACTTAGCAAAGCATCATGTGACACATGATAGAAGTAAACATATTGAAGCAAGATTTCATTTTCCGAGGGAGCAAGTCACAAGAGCAAAGCTAGTTCTGGAACATTACAAGACTGAGGTTCAGATTGCAGATGCAATGACAAAGTCACTGAAGATAGAAACATTTGAAAGGCTTAGAAACATGATGGGCATGGTGGACTCAACAAACATGAATTAAGGAAGAGTGTTAGAATATAATTCAGTTTGTTAAGAGTAGTTTAGTTAGTTAACAAAGTTTGTTATGTGATTACTTGCTTGTGAAGTAACATAGTGTGACAAACAGTGCTATATAAATAACATAGACTCTTATATGCCCAATGTAACAGAAATCAAATCAATAATACAATTTCATTACTCTTTGCTTCATTATCTCCATAATCTCTTCTCTCTTCTCCATTCTCTAAATTTCACACAAAAACTACACCTTTGTTCCCAACAAGAACAACTTCATACATATCATTCATATTTTAAGTTTATGTTTTAATTCCAAATTCATGAAGTCAAACTGTCAGCACCCAACAATTTCTTGGAGTAAGGATTCACTTATTCAAAATCTATGGTAGGCATTCTTGCCTTTGATTTATATGAAGCTTATTTTTACAATAAAATATATAAAATTGATTTATATGAGCTGATTCCAACTCTTGTCATATGAGTACTAATAAAAAAAAAATAACATTTGTTTTATCAAAACTAATAAAGAGATTAAAATTTGTTTCCATTAAAGAATGTTAACATTAATTAATTATTGAAATTAAAGGGCTTTTTGTAGGTCATTATGCATGGTAAAAAAATTGTGAATAAATATGAATTTGACAATTCAATGCCGTGAAAGAACATTGGTATGTCATAAATCAAAAAAATAAATAAAACATTGGCATGTCACTTTCCATATTCTTGTACTATATCTTTCTTTCTTGTTGATAAAATCTGGTTCTTGTTTTATACACTACGACAAGGAAAGTATATTGGCATAGGCAGCTGCCATTGGATTGTCTCTTATTATTTTTAGAGAAAAATAATAACAAAAATATATAAGATTCTTGACGACTATCCATGGACATATTAGTGTATATGAATAAGATATACATGTGAAACTGGTTTCAACCAATATGGCTTTTCTATCATTCTTGTGGCAATATATGTATTTTGATGTTTAAATAACATAGTTTTTTTTATATAAAAAATATATAATTCTTTAAATTTCGTTATCAGAGATAACTCTAAGCTAAATTTGGAGAAACGCCAATGTGAATTTAAGGTGAAAACTTTAACCTTTGTATAGAAGAAGATAGAAAATAGAACAGGGCAGAAATTGATTGTTGAGGAAAGCACTGTATAGTTGAGGAATTATGCTATACTATTTACTAGCCAGGCATAGGTTGGGTCAATTGGACATACATTAATTTTCAATTGTTTGCCTGAGTACGTAGTACTATATTATTTCCTCAAAATCTTTTGGGTCACTTTCGTTATGTCAGTTGCTTAGGTAAAAATACAATGTTTCCCTTATCCCAACCTTAACATCTAGAGAGTGCTGAATTGGTGACCTAATTTCCAATGCCATCTGCCTCTACGACCAAACCAAGGTCTCCTTTTCACTAACGACATTTAACCTCACATGTCAGATGTTAAAACATATAAACATAAAATATTTATTATGAAATAAGTGACCCTATTATTATAATCTTACTTTATCATGTTAGTTTTAAAAATATTTTTATTTTTATAGTAGTATCTTTGATTAGACGATGTTAAGATAGTTTTAATTTTTATTTTTAAAACTTATTTCGGTTAGTTTGGTGGTTTTGAGAGACCGTGAAGTGTATTGTTTCTCAATGTCTCATTTTTTAATCTCTTTGATGTCTATTTAGTCCTAATTAGTTCTTTTAGTTTTTTTGTTATAAATAGGTCTTTTAAGTCATAAAATATCTGTATCATTGTTCTATTTTCATTAAACTCAGAATGTGGACGTTTGATGTTAACTTTGTAGGTCCAAATTCACTGCTATCAAAACTAAGGCTCATAGATGTTATTCAGTCTTGATTTGAAACAAGTGATTGATTATTAGGTTTATAATATTGTTGAGGAAATATTAATGTGTAAAATAATTAGGCTTGAATTCAAGAACAAATAGAAGAAAATATGTGTAAGTAATCATGTTTGATGTCATAAGCACTTTTGAACCTATCACTTCAATGTTAAATGATTCATAAACATTTGTTAACGAAGTTGGTCGAAACAATGGGTGATGACGTAAGTATTCTATGACTTAAATGACCAATTTATATATAAGAAAAACACTAAGGGTCTGTTTGGTTCAACGGAGGGGAGGGGAGGGATTTTAATGGAGGGGAGAGAAGGGGAGGGGAGATACTTTAATTAAATATATGTTTGGTTCAAAAGAGTGAAGGGGAGGGGAGGGAATATATTTTAATTAAAAATGTGTTTGGTTCACAAGGGGAGAGATTTTAAAATTAATTTACTGTTTTACTCTTAAGCTTAATTAAATAAGGATAATTGAGTTACGAAATAATAACGATGTAATCAATAACAACACGATGTAGACGATGGTAGCAGTAGGGTTGGAGGAGTGGTTTTACGGGTAACAAATTAGAGTGATAGATAGCCTAATAATAAAAGTTGTTACAAGGATAATATAACCTAATAATAATAAAAGTTGTTACAAAATAATATAACCTAATAATAATAATAATAATAATAATAATAATAATAATAATAATAATAATAAAAGTGGTTACAAAGATAATATATAACCTAATAATAATAAACGTTATAGGATAATATTGAGATTTAAAATTAATCTAAGGATAATTATGGCAGTGCAATAAAATTTGAAAGAGATAATCTCTCCTCCCCTCCGAAAAACTCCAATTTGGGGGAAGCAAAAAGTGAGTCTTTAAGGGATTTTGCTTCCCTCATCTCCCCCCTCCCTCCCTCTATATCCGTCCCTGTTTTCATTCCCAAGGAAATGGGTGGAAATAAAATATTTTCATGAAAGTGAGGATAAAACTTAAGTAATTACCTAGTAACTACCCATATTATACCCCATGTTTACAAATAATCCTAGGAATGAAGTAAATTTTAACAAACCACTTTTTTTGAGAAGTACCCGGGATTAAAATTATATTTCTTAACTCATGAGAACATTATTCTTAGACATAAATTTCTCATCTAAGAAACAAACGTGAGTAAACAGCGCGGGGGAAACGTGAAAACCCTCGGGCAAAAAAAGTTTAAAATTATCTCTCCATTATTATTTAGAGCACAAGTTAAAATGTTCTTCTTACAAAAAAGTTAAAATGTTCTTGATGCGAATATTTGCTTTCAATTTCTACCTTCGAATAATATCAACATGCAAAATTTCATTTATATATATCAATTATTATTTACACATGAATAGAAGACAAGCGGACAACAAACTACGCACAGAACATTAATTATTAACTAAGCGCAACAATAATGTCAAAAATAAAAATTAAGCGCAACAGTATGAGAGAGAGTGAGAGAAATAAAATAGAATACACAACAGGGAATATATTACTAATTAAAATAACAATTTTTTCTATGGCAAACTTCAATGGTGTTAGTTGTGTTTTAAAATACAAATTTCAAATTGTTTGGTGAGTGATGATGGAGACTGAATCTCGTTCGTAATTTCAAAGTCACAAAGAACATATATGTCACACATTGAAATGGAAAGCATGTCTTTTTTTTTTTTTGAGAGAAAAAAGCATGTCTTATTATTTGCTTTTGATTTCGCTTAGTTATAAATTTTTCCTTCACCTTAAAATGTGTCTCCTAAGAACATCCCGGGGTCAAATCACAATGATAATTATACTTCTTCAAAGTAATGATCAACAACTAAGAAAGCAATTGATAATTTAACTTATTAGGTAGTAAAAATCAAAACCTTAAAATGCCTTTGCTTACACTATTACAAAATACGAATGTTCTCTAGTTGGTGTGTAATTTTATTGTCTTCAAATTACAAAGTCTTTGTGAATGATGATGCATTTAAAGTAATGAAGAACATAGAACTGAAAACAACAAAGCGATGAAGAACAAAAGCTTGTCACAGATGCTACTCTGAAAAAAAAAATGAAGTATGTTCATATTTTACAAGGATGAAAGAGAGGACATGTTCAAGCTTATTATGAATGGTGTCTAAACCTATGCAACCTAATTAAGACCCTATTGTTAGTCAAGTAATAAGCTGATAATTATATTCCCTCAAAAAAAAACTGATCATTATATATATTGCAAATTGCTTGTAATGAAAAACGACTAATTAATTCTCGAAAAGAAATATCAAAGTAACTGACATCATAATCTTAATTTTTCGAATCCAAACCCTTAAGATGTTGCATTGTCACAACATTAACATCAAAACTGTGTTCAACATCGTTGTTTTATAGAAGATGCTAGCATAAAATCTTTTAGGTAATTAAGTTCAAACTTGTTAAAGGTGAAGTGTTCATGTTTAAAAGGGGAGCTTTAACTCCTCGTGATTTAAAATCTTGCTTTAAATAGTTTAATTTGAGACAACGAAAGCAGGACTATCTCACTTACAATATAAACTGAATTTGGTGCATTGTGCTTTCTTGAGGTGGATTATAAATAAAATTATGACATTTAAAAAAAAAACTGTATTAGGAAAAAAAACATTAGTACAGTCCAAAAATAAATAAATTTCAAAACCACTGTCTCTTCATAGTACAATCCCACATGATTTACAGACAAAACCCCCCAAGTTATTTCTTCAGTTGAATTCTTAAATTGGATAGTAAACTTCCAGGTTTCAACCACAAGAGCCCAAGGAGCATTCCCGCGTGTAACTTAACTGCATCACTATAAATAATCCAATGAAATCTACACATTTTAGCATACAACGATAACATAACATTTAAGGAGAAAATTTGTTATTTATTCCCAAGGACACGAAGGTGGTATGGTGGTCCACGACAAAAAATTGGCTCAGCAGATGAAGTTGCCCTAGCACGAGCCCGAAGGATGTCATTTGCATCATCGATCACTGCCGCGGCGAGTAGTGTATACTCTCCTGGGACAAGGAAATGCAGGCAAAAAGAATGTTTGATTTGTTGAAGTGGGGGAATTTCAATGGTAATTTCACTGAGGACACCTGAAAAAAGAATTTATTTTTGCAAGAGAATACAATGTTAGGAAGCCATATGATGCCTTACAATAACAGAAAGCAAACAAAAATTGAATATTACCGGTCCACAGAACAGTTGATTTGGTACCATCTACACAGTTTTCCCCAGCTACATCTCTGCATGTAATATTAAGATTCATTTTGATTATATCCTTTGTGTTATTACGGACCACAACTACCATTGGTGTCATTTCATGTGCAAACACAGAACTTTTGGAAGCAGGGGATTCAGGTAAATTAGATTCTTTAACAGGATCAAGATTATCTGAATCAGATCCATCTCTAACAAGCTTGAAGCCAAATGTCAGTGGATCTGGCAGCAACACATCCATGACTGATGTCTGTAGAGCAGCCTGGATAGCATCCTTGATATTTAACTCTCCGGAGCTATTGCGTCCTGAGTGCCATTGAACCTTAATCCTAGATACAAGGTTCTTGATGCAAGCATTGAGTTCGGCTTTGCTGCCCTTTTCAGAGAATGATGAATTTCTTCCTCCACCAATCCCATCTGTCTGAGTATCCTTCGATAAAAAGGAATCATCAAGAACGGGTAATTTAAAATGCTCGAGAGGCACAAGAACCCTTGCTGAGCAATCTCTATCGATTCTTGTTTTAGGATAGCCATATTCTATACTGTCCTGATCAGCTAAATGATTGTCCTCGTTACTGTTGTTCTCCAGTTTGACAGAGACATTGATTTCAAATACAACATCAGTTGGATTAGATAGCTCAAGTTCAAGAAAACGCAGTCCCCAGCTTCCTCTGAAAGGATCTATTTTCACCAATCTGTCCATTTTTGACTCTGAGTTAACATGTCCTCCATTGGAACTATTACTCACATCATCCAACTTTGGAAGATTTTCACTAACATGAGCAGGAAATTCCATTGAAAGCAGCTGAGCCTTCACAAAAGACAAACCCTGCAAAACACAAATCTGCAGGGGAACAACAAGGCGTCTACCGGGGGATACAGCATTTAGATCTTCAGAGGTTTTCAGTGGACCTGAAATAAACGTTGCAAGAGCCTTAGTACCAGATATAAAAGGACAAGCACAAGTTAGTAACGGTCCTCAGCACAGCAGCACATGAAACCTCCAAATGACATAAATCAATAAATGCATGCTATTGCAAATATAGAGAATGCCAGTGTGCATAAGATGGGAGCTGCATAAGGAACCTTGTCAAACATATTTCAACTATTTATGATGGGACAGGACTCATGCAAGAGAACAATGACACTGATCTAACAAAAGGGGGAGAGGAAACATGGAAAAATTGAAAGGGGGGCAAATAACGCTGCACAATGTAAATGAATAAAATATTTGAATCCACAAAAGGTTTTGATCTGAATGTATTCCAATGTAAGGCCTGCAGACTGAACTTCTAAACTCATCATGAAAGAAAAAAAATAATGATGTCTTGAAAACAGTACCGGCGTAGTGTATCAATAGCGATGGGCAACTTGCATCTCTGAAGTGCCTCGTATTATCAGCATCTGCTACACCAACCTGCCAGGCTCGCAAAGTCACAGGGAACGTAACTTCTGCTCCAGGCTTTAGAGGGAGGTGAGATTTTAATGTTTCAGAAGAATATGTAATTACAGAATCTTGATTTTTCCCTGACAGTGAAATATGCGCCTGCTCAATTGGAACTGTGCCTGCATTAGCCAGACTTATCCACACATCACGAATTTCGCCTTCGTACAAAATGATAGCCCCATCACCTCCAACAACATGTGATATTAGCAATGGAAGTGGTGGTACTACAGAAATACTAGGAACAGATACATTCTTCAACTTTGGAGATCCACAACATCGGAAAGGGTCAGAAAGAACAAGCCCTTGTGCGGCCCCAAGAAGCAGATTGTCAACCTCTTTAAACAGGTGTTCAGTAATAACACCAAAACAATGAACGATGCACCCAGGAATTGTAACTGGCCCCACTGATGTTGGAATGCCAGATAAGGTAATCACTTTTGAAGAATTTGGTAGAAGGTTTATGCTCACAGGAAAAGCATCAAAATTTCCTGAATGCACAGACAGATATATGCTATCGACTCTTAAATCAAAGCCACACGGGTTTGCCAATTCCACTAAAACCTGGATCGGCTCTCCAACAATCCAAACAAGCTCTTGCTTCTTGATACAATTTGGATCTCCTTTACTAAATGGCGTGTAAATGAAAGGGCCTGAAGGAGCAGAACCCACCCACCAGTCCTCTCTAGCAGGATTACGTTTAACAATGTCCATTTGTGTTGGGTGGACAGGAAATGAATGCACCCTGAAAATAATTAAATTGTTTCTTGTATTAGCTCTCCAAAATTAATGTAATTGACCAAATTAGCTTTTGAAAAACTTGACTCGAAAGGGAAGATGAAGGAATATGACTTGGTCATGATGAATTGCGGGAAAAAAATTCTTTAACCAAGTAAATACCTTATAAAAGGTAAGGCGGGATCGGCACAACGAGTCCCTGGTGGTAACCTCTCAGACGAATTCGAAAGTGCATTAGCAAGACCATTTTGCCCAGCAGGAGTTATTAGAGGATAGTAGGACCTAAGTAGTCGTGCCGCCGCACTCCATGCAGTAAGAGGATCTCCGGCACGAACTGCAGAGAGCAGAATTTCTCTTAATACAACCATCTGGATGGTACTCCATTGAGACTCAAACAATGAGACAACTGATTGGTGATATATTTTCCCACCATCAGCTTTATCTGATCCAATTCCCTTCTGTGAAGAAGCAACGGTTTACATTACATTTTTATAACTGGAAAAGTTTTAGTAAAGCAAATTAAGAGATGTTTCCAATAGCAAATAAGAGATAAGCAGCAACAGTTTACTATCATAGCAAGTAATAGTTTCTAGTTTCTAAAAAAATATAACAAATCAATCAAAAATTTCTCTCCAATACATAAAATAATTATATTTTTAAAGTAACAAAAGCAAGGCCATATGTATTTCGAGTATCCAAAGAAATAAGGAGTTTTGATGGGTTATGCGTGTATACTCACATTATGAATAGAATGATCGGAAACTGATGATCTACTTTGAACATGATAAGCTTTTGTAGTCATTGCCAAAACTTGCATAGCACTAATTGCAGCCAGCCTATTTTCTTGCTGCAAATATAACTGAGCAACCTGCCTCGAAAAGAAAGCGGCTTTCCTCTGGTATCCAAGACTGCCATACAAACGAGCTATTTCAATGTATAATATGAGTCTATCACTTGCATCAATTAAAGATTTAGCACCATCTGCAGCTGTGGTTAACAACTCCACCACCTCCTTGGCCAGCTCTCGCCTGTTGATTGAGAGAATTCAGCCAAAATTGGTTTTAAAATAATAAAAAGTGAAACATATTCCTTGATACACCTAAATTCCTTTTGGTAACAAACTAGTATAGATATTCTAAATCTCGTATATATAATACCAACTGTTTTGAGCAAACAGGAGCATGAAATTTAAAAATTGATGAAGCATCATTCAATTGAAATGCTGGTCTAACTTCAAGAAGTTAAACAATTGAAATGCAAAATTCATAATGACTCGCCACGGTGCATGTATTCAAGATGTATAGAGACTTGGGTACTATGGGGTGTCCAGGTCTCACATTTAGTAGTGTGGGATGCTCAGTAGAGAATTTAAGTGACTTGGTTCTTCCCCCTTGATAGCTAGCTTTTAAGGGAGGTTACTCAGGTGCTTAGATACTTCTCAGAATACTCAAGCTAATCGAATTACATATTCATAATGGGCATCAACATAGCACATTTATCACATTGTGAAGCACAGCAAAGATCGTACCTGCAAAGGAACCTTGCTAATTTCAAAGTAGCTTCAAGTTCAAAAGTTATGGGGGAAACTCTGCTCAAAAGAAATAAAAACACTAAGAATTACAAAAATAGAAATTGGAATAATCAGCATGACGTGTAAATACAGATTG
The DNA here is from genome assembly GCA_018208015.1 of Medicago ruthenica. NCBI lineage: Eukaryota > Viridiplantae > Streptophyta > Magnoliopsida > Fabales > Fabaceae > Medicago > Medicago ruthenica. The sequence goes on along the minus strand of CM031371.1, from coordinate 115,075,742 downwards.
AGCAATATAACTAGGAAAAGCACAGTTAAGTAATAGGCATCAGAGAAATCGGTTAATGAAGGCTCACACCTCAAAGGATAACTTCTTACCGCTGAGTATTATCTTGTGACTTCTTGTAATTCAAGATGACACTGTTATAACGATATCTAACTTCATCCTCCAAGACTGAATCTTTCTGGCCCATACGGTCAATCTGAAACCATAAAAATGAAAAGAAATAAATAACACTAAATGTGAATGTAAACAAGAGTCGTGTTCATTTTCCAGGACAATCATGGTCGTCATATGACTTATATTTATACTCCTATGCCATGTAGCATGCACTGCCTGCCACTACTCTCAATTCATAGAAATATACTACAATATTTATACTGCAGATACCATGCAATGCCAGAAAACTGTCTATAAATTGAATCAATAACCAAATTATATGACATGCAGCATTTCCAAGGTCAACTAATTTCAGCCTAAACCTCATGCCCTTGAATTCTTGAGTAAAAACGAAGACAAGATTCATATGATAGCCGTATGAACATATCATCTTTCCCTTCTAAGAACCGAAATCTAGCTTAATTGGACCACAAATTAGAGGATAAAGATTTTAGACGTTGTAGCCTTAAATTGTTGGTACTCTAGTCTACTAGTTCAAGCTTTCTAAATAAATTATATACAAAGTAATTGTTCATACATTGTGTGCAAGTAAAAAAAACACAATTAAGTACTTGAAGAAGCAGTTAACAGTAGACACATAAAAAACCGCTACGACTGCATGTCTCGATCCATTCCATTTTCAAAATGCAAAACTAATCACCGCACAGAAGCAGTGTTTAGTGTTATATTTGGGTAAGGATTTTACAATCGGGGTTTAGAATGAACATAATTTTGTAAGACTCATTTAGTCAAATTTGAGTTTGACCAAAGCTTGCAAGCAAGACCAATCTTGATTGAATGTAACCACAGATCTCGATATTTACTAAAACCACATTTGACAATAGAGAAAAAAACTCTCTACCATGAATTCAAACACACACTTTGGATGCAATCAGAGATAGGGTTCACAAAACCCATAATGAAGAGAAGTTTTTATGTACCCTCACATTACATCACCAGTTCCAATGAAAAACACAACACATGTGGATTACCTAACCATACAGTCCACATTCTTTAATTTAACTAATTTTAAAAAAAAAACATTATTCAATTTTAAATCAAACTGGGAATGAAAGCGTGAAAAGAAGAGGAAAAAAAAATACCAGCAAGGCACAGACACTACCCTCCAATGCACCAGCATACCAGAAGTAATCTCCAGTCAACCTGCCAAGTTCTAATGCAGTAGAATAATGAGCATTAGCATCAACAGGAGAACCTGCCAGCAAGCAGTAATCACCAATTGTCTTTTGAGCACGCCCAAGTCTCCGTTTTTTGGCCTTGATGACCTGCATTCCACACAAACACTCAAAAGATCAATCAAATTGAACTACACAACAAGACCTGTTTGAATTGGCTTATTTGAGCTGAACTTATCAACATAAGAACTTGTGAGACTATTCAGAACAACTTATAGAAACAGCTTATGACATATCCATAAGTTGTTTGCAGCTTATTATTGTAAGTTCTCCAAAATGGCTTATGGAAACAGCTTATAGCTTATATGAAAATAGTTTGACATTAATTTATCTTTTGTAATACAAATAGCTTATACATAAGTACTTATATGATGAGCTATTATACTATAAGCTCTTAATTAAGCTGTTTATCCAAACAGGGCCAAAAACACGGAACCAGAAATAAAATTCCACATCATAACACCACCAAAATAAAATAAAAAACAATAATAATGATTCATGACACCTAAAACATGAACACCTCCTCTGAGCTGAGACTAGCTTGAGAATCCAAAGGCGTCTTGAGAATAGTTCCAGAAGATTCCGCTTGAAGCACCCACTTCTCAAACTCCATTAGCAACGAAGCAGCTACTTCTTGCATCATAGTATTCAAATGAAACTCTAATGTTGCACGATCCGCAGGTGGAAACAACCTCAAATTTCCACCTCTCTTGCTTCCATCCTCAAGCTACAACAAAAAACAAAACAATAAATAAACAAAACCTATAAGGATCTGCTTGACAAGCACAATAACCTAGCTTACAATTTAAAGCTTATGAGCTCGTATGACTAAAAAAGACTTGTTTGGTAACCGTCTTTTTTCACAAGCTTATAGCTTATTTTTACTAGCTTATAAGCTCATATGACTAAAATACACCCATTTAGTAACCGTCATCTTCTCAGCAGCTTATAGCTTATTACTATCTAATAGCTTTTTTTTGTTAAGCTTACTCGAGTAGCTTAAAGCTTAAAACATATCGCTGATCATTTTTCGCTCAATTTTACCTCTGCTACCTTGATTGAAAGAAATTAATATAGATTAAATATATATATTTTATGTCATTTCATATTTATAAGTCAGTTAAACCACTAATTTTACCTAACATTACATATTGAATCAGCTAGCTATCTTATTCGCTAGGACGGAGATTACCTTCAATCAGGGAAACGCCGCATTCACATAGTTAGTGTGCTCAGGAGCTGTCCTACTCAATCGAACGGCCCAGATTCAAGTTTGGAATTTTTAAATTTATAAAATAAAAATTAAATCTGTATTTCTTTCTAGACCGTCTGATCAAGACCAGACACACTCCCTGACACATTCATTGCGTGAATGCGTCTTCCCATGCAGGGAATCTGTTTTCTATCCGCTATCAGCTAGCTTATCAGCAAGGCTATCACTAATTTGCTATTGTTTACCAAACCGAGCCTAGGAATGTTTCTAATTTTAACAATTTCTAACAGAAATTTCTAAAAATAAAAAAGTAAATAAGAACTATAAGAAAGGTTTCCTTTTTTGGATCCATTTCTTAGGGGAAAAATAATCACCAAAAATAGTTCAAATAAAAAATCTCAGTACCTGAGAATCATTAGGGTAAAACGCAAAGCACCGATCAACAAGCGAAGAAGTATAAGATTTACACGAACTCGCAAACTGATCAACAACATCATTAAGATCCAACGAAGAAGGACAATGAACAATGCCAACAACAGCAAGAGTTTTCCGATGCGATTGAAAATCCTCCCAGGGACTTGGAGTAGCGCCGCCGAGTACGAATTTGAAGCGGAGAGAACCGGAATCCCAGGGTTGATGAGCGAAAGGGGATTTCTGGTGTTCGGTGTAGAAGGAGCTGATGGCGGAGAGAGGGATGGTGTGAAGAGGGAGGAGGAGGGAGTAGTAGTCGCGGAGGAGTGGTGGTGGAATTGGTCCGATTGGGATTACGGCGATTTGGATTGTTGAAGAGCCTTCTATGCTTACTTCTGGTTCCATTCTGTGTGATCGCCGGAGTGGTTGGTTAATTGCTCTTTCTCACTGCACTCACCGGCAGATACAAAACTAGATCTCTGATGCAACTGTAAAATGACCCAAAAGGACACAAATTCAAACTCCATAAAAAAACAAAGATTAGATGATCACTTTGGTATCTGACTCTGTACCTCACTGTCCCAAAGATCTCTAATTCAGCATTAAATACAGATTAGTCCTTTAATGTACAGTTCCGTTATCAGTTTAGTCCCCGACGTTAAAAACTTCTGTTAACCGAAAACGGTCACTTTGGTCCCTTAACCGAAAATCAATATCCCCAGATTGAATCTCAAGTCCCTAAATCCAGAATTTAATCCCTAAATCTCATCTAATTCCCTCTTTTGTTTAAAATCAATTTCTTTTTTTTTTGTTGTTAGTTCTCTCAATTATACTGAATTTTAATGTTTATAAGAAATCACCACATTTTACTTTTCAATTCCAAAAAGTATAATATTTCTCTCGTTCTATAGTGTAAATGCAGTGAAACTGATTAGTATGTTTCTACATGCATTTTCATAAATGTGTCTACTAACTATCTATCAAAATACATCCTGAGCAAAATTTCGATTTTGCCCTCTAGAAGGGCAATTTCGTAATCCATTATGTCTTGAAATTTGGGAGAGCGCCACATCATTTTGTGAGATCAGCTACACATGTGATCTATTTGCAACATTTCCCTCCTTCACATCATATCAGCTTTCTTCAACATTTCTGTCACAGAAAGTCATTTTCTTCAAAACCTTGCTACTTCCATAGCTCACCTTCAACAACACCCTGTTTAAGTTTCGTCTTCATCGGTGAGTTTCGATTTAGTCCACCCATTTACCATCTTTTCACTAGATCTGAAACCATGCATGGCTTCAACTTCTGCATTTTTTTGTCGAAACCACATAACTCTTGCATTGACGATCTATTTACCATTTTTCCTTTCAGTTTCATCTTAAAGATTTCATTTTTCCTTTCAGTTTCATATTTCAGGTTTCATCTTTGCCTTTTTCCTTTTGTTGTTCTGAATGGATTTCTATAAAGTTTGTTTCTTTGCATTTGTTGTTTTATTTAAATCTGTTTTTAAAAAACAAGTTTTTATTTTTTATCTTAAAGGTTTAATCTTTGCATTTTTTGTTTTGCCATTCTGATTGTTAGTCTAAAAAGGTTTTTTTTTTTCATTAGTTGTTATATTTATCCCTCTTTCTAAAAAGATGTTATATTCATCTTAAAGGTTTCATCTTTGCATTTTTTGTTTTGTCATTCTGATTGTTAGTCTAAAAAGGTTGTTTTTTTCCATTAATTGTTATATTTATCCCTCTTTCTAAAAAGATGTTATATTCATCTTAAAGGTTATGACTAAAAAGATGAAAATGTGATATTTTCATGTTTTTAATGAAACCAATAACTAAAAAGGTGTTTTTGGATGACCTAAACGAAACCATAATTTAGAATGCATGTTTTCTGAAGTCTTTAAAGAAAGTGTGATTCTTTTACTTATGTTTTCTGATGGTTGCCCCTATTTTACCTATGTGCAAAGATTTATTCCAAAGTCATGGTTAATGTTATTTATTTTGGTATATAGGGCTTTCAATGTCAAGGGATTATGACTACATTAAGGATCTCAAAAAGGATATGGACATTTGGAAAATTGGGTTTAGAGTGCTTGATTCTTGGATTGTGACCGGTAGCAATGGGAATCAACATATGAAGCTCATTATAAATGATGCAAAGGTTAGAGATAAATGTTTGAAAGTCCTTTAAGGTCCATTTTTTTTACTTGGTTTCATACTCTTGGATTTAAATTTGTATTTTTGTTTGTTTCACCAATTTAGGGTGATCGAGTTCATGTCATAACTCGATATAGAGAACTGGAGCATTGGAAGACTTTAATTGAGGAACATAAGACCGATACCCTGTATAACTGTCATGTGTTTGATAATGACATTACATTTAAGGTTGTTGACCATCCATTTAAGGTTGTTTTTGGTTCTGGTACAAAGGTGCAAAAGGATGACAAATTAACTAACATTCCTCTTCATGAATTTCGCTTTAAAGAGTTTAGAGAAATTCAACAAGGAAAATTCAAAACAAATGTTTTATATGGTATATATATGTTCATTACCAAATTATTCTCTTCTAATTTTTAGTTCTGTTTAAGTATAAAGTTCTTATAAATGTATTTTATTTTTAGAAATCATTGGACTTCTTCATGAGATTGTAAAGACAACGCCAATTGGAACTGGAAAGAAACTGTGTAGCAACATTGTGTTAAGCGATCAAAGGTATGACTTTATAATTATACAATATCAGATGATAGGTTTCTGCAAAAAATTGATAACCGTATAAAATCTGTATTTTGCTATTCAGTGGGAACATGGTTGATATAACACTATGGGAAAAATATTATATGTCTTTGATGAATTTTCTTGCTGCCCGAAAGGATGTAGGACCTGTTGTCCTAATATTGACTCATGCTCAATGCAAGCTTGGAGGTGAATATCATGTACACCTATTATTTTTGGAAATACCTTGGACATGTTCCATCCCTTTACCTTAATTCCTTCACTTTTAATATACAGACAATGGTAGGCCAAATATATGTAACAATTGGTCAGGTTCGAGATTATTCATTAACCTACATCACCCGGTTGTTGAGAAGTTTAAGACTCAGTAAGTTTACATTCCCTTAATCAATCTAACCAGTTAGTACAATCTAAGGTTTATAATTCAATTATTATAGAACTAATTAAAATTACTGTAATCTTTCTGTAACAGATGTCGGGAGCTTAACAGTTCTCAATCTCAGACTCAAAGCTTCAGTCAGAACTTAAGTCAGGGTTCAGCTTCTTCTCAGCGTACTGTCAACAATGATTTATCCAATCTGAGTCAAGTTAGGACAATTGCTGAATTTAGAAATTTTGTGAAGGTTGCCTTCTTTTATACATAGACATACTTTCAAATACTTCCTTAACAACCATTATTATTATACATATTATTTATTCTTTATTTTGTTCATATAATTCATGTCAGGATACATACTGCATTACTATTGGAAAAACCACTAAATTCAATCCTAACCAGTTTGGATGGTACTATGAGAGTTGCATAAAATGTCCAAAGGCTTCAAAGTCGAATGGTGCTAGCTATAGATGTACATGTGGCCAGGATGTTGATGTTCCATTGACTAGGTTAGATTCTGCATATTTTTCTTAAGTGTTGATACTTTTGTTTTTACACATTACGCATTGTCACCTTCACAGTCAGCGTGGCCGTTCAAACTTGTGCGAAGACAGTTTCCAATCATTGTATCATTTGCAATGACGATTAACAAATCACAAGGTCAATCTTTAGATCATGTTGGTTTGTACTTGCCAAAAGACGTATTTAGTCATGGACAACTCTATGTTGCTTTGTCTAGAGTCAAAAGTAAGGAAGGTCTTAAAATATTGATACATGATAAATCGAAAAAAGCCTTATCTAATACAACAAATGTTGTATTCAAGGAAGTCTTCCAAAATGTCAGATGAACTTTGTATCCACGCAGTAAGTATTTAAATTTCACTATTATATCTAACAGATTAATTATGTTATACGTATAGATTTTTTTCTTAACAACCTTCAATTTGATTTTGCAGGACACACTCAGAGTGGGTGCAATTTTTTTTTCTTTGCACTATTAAAAAAGGTCAATCAAAACCAAGTTGAATAAAAAGCAAATTTACCTCACATGTCATATTGAAGGGCCCTGGATATGTCTTTCAAACTGTAAGTATCTAAACTTCTTATTGTTATGCTCTTTCCTTAGTGCTAATTTTTTTTTCTTTCACATTTTATATAATATAACCATGACTATAAATATAAGCAAGCATGTGATAGATTAATAGCATGAGTCACACGCATAAGACTAGGCTAGAGGATACTTTATTTGCTTTTAATCTAAGAGAATCTCACATTTTACAATATTACTTGAAAGGACTACCATTGAAATTACAAGTTATTGTCATAGACACATAGCTAAGAGAATATATTGAAAGTAAGATTTGACCAATGGAATTGATATACTTATGGATACATGTCAGATTTTATACTCCATCACAAGCAAACTAAAACCAAGCCAATGTCTACTAAAGCTGTCGAATGTCATATTAGAAGCAACCTAATGAATCTGCAACTTTTCATATGTCCTTAATAATATCAAAGCTAACTAACCTTTAGTTGTATATTCAGATTCTACATCATATCTTTTATTTCTTCAATAAAATATGTTGAAAGATTATATTCTATGAAGTGAAAAGTAATAATTTCTGCCTATAAAGATTCTTCTTATATTGTCCTAATTGTTGTATTGCTGTTATAAATGCCACTGTAAATGAGATGTGTTCTATGCAAACTATTCAGTTCCATCCTTATTTCTACAAAGAAACTTAAACAAAACTTCTGTCATGGCTGGAAATCGAATTGTGATCAGAAGGCATATTCTTGATGCTTTTGAAACAGTTGATGTACCAGGACAGGTATCCAATTCTTATCTAAATTTTTATTAACTTAGATCTGACATAAAGAAGCAATGCAGTATTACATGTATTATCTATACTAACAAACTAACAACAGATTCTTATCTTAGTGTTCATTCTCGAAATTTTATCAAGTTAAATGATTTTAATCCTAGATGACAATTATCTTCTCTTTATATCAATGTATCTTTATCATTTCATTATCAGTTTCGAAAATTTCAGTTTCTGATACTAACTCTATCTCATTGTTTGATTAAGGGCTATGCTGAAATTCATCCCAAATTTCTTCAACAATTTGAGGAAGAGTTAAGAGATAGCTGGTACTTGATTGATAGTTCAGGAAATTCTCACATTCTAACTTTTAATGGAGACTATGCACATCCTCTCTTAACTGAAGGATGGACTAAGCTCAGAGAGTTTTACCACTATGAAGGTCACAAACAAGTTATCCTAAACTATCTAGGAAGAGATCGTTTTTTCTTAGAGTTGGGGAAAACATATGCAGATTCTGATGAACTACCATCCTTTCATAGCTTGAGTACCAAGAGAGATAAAGCTGTCTTTTTTTAGATCACTTTGGATGATGTTGATTTTGCTGAACCAAATCAATTAGTTCAGTAAACTTTTCAAACTATTGATTATTCTCATTAGTTTCTTTGTATCCTTTTAATTGCTCTTTTAACCATATATATATTGTTCATCCTTTTTAGGTACTTACTCGAGATTTCAAAGAATTCCTTTGGGAAAATGATTTTGATCACTTGATCCTATGTGGAAAACTTAACAGTCCAAGAGCCATGTGTGAAGTTAGATTTCATAGACAAGAAGAAATTATTGCAGCACTTGAACAGGGTTGGAACTCTTTTTGCCTCCAAAATGGATTTCAGCCTGGTGACATAATAAGATTTAAGTTTTTTGATGAACTTATCAGTAACTATGTTCATGTTTTCATAATCGATCCTTAAGTTGTCATGTTATCAATCATTCTATTTTGCCTCTTTGTTCTTATCAGCATGAACTCTAGAAATTCTAATGCTCAATCTTCATGTATTTTGCAATTATCCTTTTAAGTACTTTGAACTCTTGAATTGTGTTGGCTTTTTCTTTTCTTTCTCAAAAACTATGTTTAGTTCAGAATCAGATGTTGATCAGATTCTGAAACTATTTTCAGAGTTGTTTGCAGCGGGTATAAAGTAAATGAGAGAGAGACACAACAATTTATCCTGGTTCCTTCCACAACCCGGAAGTAGTCCAGTCCCCTTGTTACTAACAAGAGATTTTCCACTATTATCACAAAGATTACAATTGCTCAAGCACAAAGGAAGAGACTTCCTATGCTCAAACACAAAGTAAGAGACTTCCAATTGCTCAAACACTAAGTAAGAGACTTCCTTTGCTCAAACACAAAGTAAGAGACTTTCTTGCTTAGACACACAGTCTAAGACTTTGAATCAAACAGATTTTACAAGAGAATAAGTTTGAGTTGAACACTTGATATACTATCAGTGGTGTTCACAAAATACAACACAGATTTAAGACTCTATACTTAAGAAATTCTAAGATAAGAAGTTTGTAAGAATTTCTAAGTTATTTTGATGACATTCAGATTTGGCAGAACTGAGTTTCAGAAAACAGAGTATCACGTTTTCAGTCAATGAGTCTTATTCTTTTTTTTCTTCAATCCTTCAATCCTTTATAGAGAATTAAAGAGTTGTTGAGAATAGCCAAATATCGTCAAAGATTCGTTGCCATAGAAGCTATGTCCAGCATTTAATTCCTTCCTGACAGTGCGTGCGCAACACAAAAAACAGAGGAATGTAATTTGAATTGTTTCCTTAAAACAGGGAGAATGTTTTGGTCAAGGAGACAACTGTTGCATAGAGCTGTTCTGACCGTACAGTACTTCACTGTTCACAGTTGCAATTGTTGACTGCTACGCTTCCTTCAGACTCAGACTTCCAGTCTGTTCTTCAGACGCAGTTATTCAGAAGCTGGCATCAGACACTGTTCATCAGAAGCACTTCTTCAGAACCTGGTCTTCAGACGCACTGTTCATCAGATGCTGTCTTCAGAACCTGGCCTTCAGACTAACCCTTTAGACGCTGTCTTCAGAAGCTGCCTTCAGAAGCTCTTCTTCAGACGCTGATTTTCTTCAGCCTTGCAAAACAAGCTTCTATATTTTCCTTCTTGTTCTTAACTTGTTCTTTCATAACCATTGTTAGATACCAATCTTTAAGTATATGGTTCTGCACACTAGAATCAAGTATTAGCATATCCAATTTTCTTTTTAACACTTTGTTATCATCAAAACTCAAAAGAGAGTTGTTCATACATTTTGTTCCAACAATCTCCCCCTTTTTGATGATGACAAACATAAGTATTAATAGAAAATTGTTGTTAATTTAATTAACAAGTTGACTTCAGGGTCTGAGGTTTGTAAGCTCCCCCTGAGTCTGATAATCCACAAGGTGAGGTTTGTAAGCTCCCCCTGAGTCTTATCCAGGTTAATTAAATTCAGTTTAAATCAAACAGATGAAAAATCAAAGTGTAAATACATTCAGAATTTAAATAACAAACTGACTTCAGGGTCTGAGGTTTGTAAGCTCCCCCTAAGTCTGATAATTCACAAGGTGAGGTTTGTAAGCTCCCCTTGAGTTTTATCCAAGTTATTTAAATTCAGTTTAATTCACAGAATTGAAAATTCTGTTTATCTCACAAAATTTAATTCAAAGGCTAAGAGATGAGAAAATGTTCTCCTAAGTTAATTACTTATCAGAAATTAACTTATGTTCTGAGCTCAGAGCCTGAAATACTTGTTACTTTTACTCCCCCTTTTGTCATCAACAAAAAGAAAAATTCAAGAATTTTTTATGAGAGTTAAAACATGAGATAAAAATATTCAGAGCATTTTGTTCAGTACCACTGGACTGTTTCAGATTGCAGAATTGGATTTTTAGACAAACAGATTGCAGCAGTATTATCACAAAAAATAGGAATGTTGTTTTCATGAATCTGATAGTCTTCTAACTGATGTTTCATCCAGAGCAGTTGTGTGCAATAACTTGCAGCTGAGATGTATTCTGCCTCTGCTGTTGACAATGTAATAGTTGATTGTCTTTTGCTGCCCCAGGATATCAAATTCTCACCAAGGAATTGACAATTTCCACTGGTGGATTTTCTTTCAATCCTGTTCCCAGCATAATCAGCATCACAGAATCCAACCAGCTTATAATCTAAGGATTTCTTATACAGAAGTCCAAGATTAGTTGTTCCCTTCAGATACCTGAAGATTCTCTTGACAGCAGTCATATGAGATTCTCTAGGATCTGACTGGAATCTTGCACACAAGCATACACTAAACAAAATATCTGGTCTAGAAGCTGTTAAGTATAACAGAGAACCAATCATACCTCTGTAGAACCAAATATAATATCATCAACATATATTTGCACAATTAAGATGTCTTTCTTAAGTGTCTTTCTGAAAAGTGTATTGTCAACTTGTCCTCTTACAAAATCATTTTTAAGTAAGAAATTACTTAGTCTCTCATACCAAGCTCTGGGAGCTTGTTTCAGACCATACAGTGATTTCTTAAGTTTAAAAACAAAATCTGGATTTTTTAAATCTTCAAAACCAGGAGGTTGTTTGACATACACTTCTTCAGAAATAACTCCATTTAAAAAAGCACTCTTAACATCCATTTGATATAAGATGATATTATGATTTACTGCATAGGAAAGAAGTAACTTGATTGCTTCCAGTCTTGCAACTGGAGCAAATGTTTCAGTGTAGTCTATTCCTTCCTGCTGACTGTGGCCTTGAGCAACCAGTCTAACTTTGTTTCTGACCACTTCTCTTTGTTCATTCAGCTTGTTTCTGAACACCCATATATTTTGTTCCAATAATGTTCTTGTGATTTGGTTTTGCAACTAAATCCCAAACATCATTTCTTTGAAACTGGTTGAGTTCTTCTTGCATAGCTACAATCCATCCATCATCTGCAAGTGCTTCATCAGTTGTTGTAGGTTCAATCATTGACAGTAGTCCAATTAATGAGTCATTCTGACAGAATGCTGATCTGGTCTTTCTTGGACCGTCATTGTTTCCAATGATCAACTCTTCAGGATGTGAAGACTTGTACTTGAATGAAGTTCTGGGTGGATTTGCTTCTGAAGAATCATTAAGAGCTTGTTCAGAACCATTTTGATCTTGATTGACTTCAGGAGGAGTGTCAGCATCTGAGAGTTTTTCAGCTTCTGCAGTATTTTCAGCTTCTGGACTTTCTTCAGACTCAGAAATCTGTTCAGGTTCTGAAGGGTCCACTGAGAGCCGTATATCTGCAAAACTCTCAACTAGCTCTGATATTTTATTATCAGGCTTCTTGTCATCAAACCTAGTGTGTATTGATTCTTCAACAACATGTGTTTCAGAATTGTACACTCTGTATGCTTTAGATCTCTCAGAGTATCCTAAAAAGATACCCTTGTGAGCCTTAACATCAAATTTCTTTAGGTAGACCTTATTGTTTAGGATGTAAAAAGTACATCCAAACTGATGAAAATAAGAAATGCTTGGCTTTCTTCCTTTAAATAATTTATATGTTGTTTTATTAAGAATTGATCTTATATAGATTATGTTCTGAATATAACATGTTGTGTTAACAGCTTCTGCCCAGAAGTACTTTGCAATTTTAGATTCATGAATCATGGTTCTGGCCATTTCTTGCAAAGATCTGTTCTTTCTCTCTACAACTCCATTTTGTTGTGGAGTTCTAGGAGAAGAGAACTCATGGAGAATTCCATGATCTTCACAAAAAGTTTCAAATGGTTCATTTTCCAATTTACCACCATGATCACTTCTAACTTTTAAAATTTTCAAATCATTTTCTGTTTGTACTTGTTTGCAGAATTTGTTGAACACATCATATGTTTCATTTTTGGTTCTAAGGAATTTAACCCAAGTCCACCTACTGTAATCATCAACAATTACTAACCCATACTTCTTTCCATTGATGTTGTTCCAATACCTTCTCCTTGTTTCTGCTAATATTATAAATCATAGAAGCAATCTTACTTCTGTTGATTCCAGTTAAGATAAAATCCTGAAATACAATTTCTTGTTCACTTGGGATTTTATCAGGTTTCTTATGAGCCATTTCTCTGAGTTCTCTAACTTCTTCATCAATCTCATTGATGTGATTCTGAAGTTGGAGATTCTCATCAGTCAGCAAGTTATATTTATTTTTCAAAGATTTTACTTGACTCAACTTGCTTTGGAGATGATTCATAAGATCCTTAACTGTATCGATAAGTTCAGAGCGAGTAAGTTCAGAATATACCTCATCTTCTTCTTCAGAGTCTGAACCTGACTCTGCATCAGAAGATACAGTTGCCACTAGAGCTAGGTTTGCTTCTTCCCCATCTTCCTTCTCAGACTCAGATTAATTTTCAAGATCATCCCATGTTGCCATAAGATTTTTCTTGATCTTGTTTATGAAGTTGCTTGATTTAGAGCTGGTCTTCTTGGTTTTCTCCTTTGACTTGTCCTTCTGTAGTTCAGGACATTCAGCTATGTAATGACCAATCTTCTTGCAGTTGTAGCAACCCTTCTGATCTTCCCTCTTGGAACCAGATCCTTTGAAGTTACTGCTCTTGTTAGAGAACTTCTTTTGTCTATTCATTAAGTACTGAAATCTTTTAGAAATCATTGCAAGTTCTTCAGCATCTGAATTTTGTTCAGAATTTCCCTCAGGAAATTCTTTATCAGATTCTACAGCCTTTAGAACTTTTGATGATTTTCTTTTGGATTTCAGTGCTATAGACTTAGATTTTCTAACAGAATCATCTTCATTGAGTCCCAGTTCATGCACTTTGAGAGAGCTTATAAGATCTTCAATACTTAGAGTATTTAGATCTTTAGCTTCCTCAATAGCAGTCACTTTAGGTCTCCATTTAGATGGCAGACTTCTGAGGATCTTGTTCACATGATCAGCAATAGTATAGCTTTTCTTCGGAATCTGAAGTCCAGAAACCAGAGTCTGAAATCTTGAGAACGTAGTCTCAATATTTTCATCCTCCTTCATTCTGAACAGCTCATACTGCTGAACCAGAATATTTGCTTTTGCTTCTCTAACCTTCTTCTTTCCTTCATAGTTAGAGCAGAGAGAGGTGAAGATGGCTTTAGCTGTTGATTTATCACTTAACTTTTGATACTCAGTGTGAGGTAGAGAGTCCACAATGATACCTCTAACATTGTGATGCTTTCTGTAAATCTTTCTTTCAGCATCAGAAAGACCTCTTCTATTAATAGCCACTCCTTCTTCATCAACTGGTATAGTTATACCATCTTCAATGATGTCACATAGACTATCATCTATTCCAATGATATGACTGTACATTTTGCTTTTCCACCATGAAAATTTCTCTGGATCACCAATAAACATAGGAGGTTTATGGTGTGAACGAGATTGTTTTTCACCTGTACCATAGTCATGTGATACAGAAGCATGATTTCTAGGAGAGGGTGAATGGGAACTGCGGGATGACATGTTTTTCTCAGGATCTTTACTGGCTCACTGTTAGGTGATTGAATATCAGAACCAGAGCTCTGATACCAAATAAAGGTGAGAAAAACACAAGAAGAGGGGTTGAATTGTGTTGGCTTTTTCTTTTCTTTCTCAAAAACTATGTTTAGTTCAGAATCAGATGTTGATCAGATTCTGAAACTATTTTCAGAGTTGTTTGCAGCGGGTATAAAGTAAATGAGAGAGAGAGAGACACACATCAGTTTATCCTGGTTCCTTCCACAACCCGGAAGTAGTCCAGTCCCCTTGTTACTAACAAGAGATTTTCCACTATAATCACAAAGATTACAATTGCTCAAGCACAAAGCAAGAGACTTCATATGCTCAAACACAAAGTAAGAGACTTCCAATTGCTCAAACACTAAGTAAAAGATTTCCTATGCTCAAACACAAAGTAAAAGACTTTCTTGCTTAGACACACAGTCTAAGACTTTGAATCAAACAGATTTTACAAGAGAATAAGTTTGAGTTGAACACTTGATATATTATCAGTGGTGTTCACAAAATACAACACAGATTTAAGACTCTATACTTAAGAAATTCTAAGATAAGAAGTTTGTAAGAATTTCTAAGTTATTTTGATGACATTCAGATTTGGCAGAACTGAGTTTCAGAAAACAGAGTATCACGTTTTCAGTCAATGAGTCTCATTCTTTTTTTTTTTTCTTCAATCCTTCAATCCTTTATAGAGAATTAAAGAGCTGTTGAGAAGAACCAAATATCATCAAAGAGCCGTTGCCATAGAAGCTATGTCCAGCATTTAATTCCTTCCTGACAGTGTGTGCGTAACACAAAAAACAGAGGAATGGAATTTGAATTGTTTCCTTAAAACAGGGAGAATGTTTTGGTCAAGGAGACAACTGTTGCATAGAGCTGTTCTGACCGTACAGTACTTCACTGTTCACAGTTGCAATTGTTGACTGTTACGCTTCCTTCAGACTCAGACTTCCAGTCTGTTCTTCAGACGCAATTATTCAGAAGCTGGCATCAGACACTGTTCATCAGAAGCACTTCTTCAGAACCTGGTCTTCAGACGCACTATTCATCAGACACTGTCTTCAGAACCTGGCCTTCAGACGCACCCTTCAGACGCTGTCTTCAGAAGCTGCCTTCAGACACTGTCTTCAGAAGCTGCCTTCAGACGCTGCCTTCAGAAGCTCTTCTTCAGACGCTGATTTTCTTCAGCCTTGCAACACAAGCTTCTATATTTTCCTTCTTGTTCTTAACTTGTTCTTTCATAACCATTGTTAGATACCAATCTTTAAGTATATGGTTTTGCACACTAGAATCAAGTATTAGCATATCCAATTTTCTTTTTAACACTTTGTTATCATCAAAACTCAAAAGAGAGTTGTTCATACATTTTGTTCCAACAGGTAAAAGCATGATATAGTACATTCCATCATACCTATATAAAATCAAATTTTTAACAAGCATTCCATCTATAAGAAATTTCAATTTAATCATTTATAAACATTTTAACCTATGGAATTATATAACAAGTTTTTTAGAAAACTGAGTATTCAACCCGTGCGAAGCACGGGTTTTTAACTAGTTTGAGTACAAAGTAAGATATGGTTGAAGTTATTTTGATCGTGTTTAGTTAAGCCAAAGTTTGGAGGCTCAATTGTTTGACAGTTATGAAACGTACATATATTTTTACTAAAATCACATTTGACATGAGACATACTATTAATTATAATGATCCACACCATATAAACTAAACTCCTTTGATTGGCAGCACAAAAGATCTGTAGCTTATTATGTTCCTTTCTTACCACAAATTTCCACTGCTTAACAACAGCAAAAAAAGGAAATTAATTTTGAACAAAGAGAGAATTAGATGAGATTTAGGGATTTGAAATTCAATTTGGGAAGATATTGATTTTCGGTTCAGGGACCAAAGTGACTATTTTCTACTTTCACTTTAGTCTTTGTAACACCTCATACACGCCACCTCATCGGTTAATAGAAGTTTTTAACACCAGAAACTAAACTGATAACGGAACTGCACATTCATGGACTACTTTGTATTTAATCCTAAGTCAGGGACCCTTATGACAGTGAAATGCATAGTCAGAGACCAAAGTGACCTTTTACTCAAAAATAAAAATGGTGATTCTATGAACAAATTCACAATATTCATTTTTTTAGTTCAAATTTACAATATTCATGTTACTAGAATAAATGCATAAACCTTGACAAAAAAATAAATAAATATATAAACATATACATCTCTGGTCACTATTATGTTGATTTAATAAATGATGCATGTGGTTGGCAAAAGATGGTCTAAACCACTACATCGTTTGTTGAATAAGCATAACAATGATCGAAGAGTGTATATATCATATTTAACCGTCTGAAATATGTGTATATATCATATCCATATGATGTCAAATTTGGACAACGTCAAATTCATTCATTAAATTAGCATCGGATCAAAGTTAATCATTCTAAGATGACATAAAATATGAAATAAAAAAAATATTGCATAAAGATGAGACATAAAAATAAACAACATCATACTAAGATGACGAAATCACAAAAACATACAAAGGAAGAGTAGAAATATGTTCCCTCGTAAAAAGTGAAAATCACTTATTTAACTAGATGAGAAAAGGAGATGCGGCAAAATTATATTGTCGAAACTATTATATTTTCACTTTTGCAAGTTATGTCGCAAGTGCAACGAAAGAGGTTCTTGACTATCGCTTGGAGTCTATGGAAGAGCATGAACATGAAAGTGTGGCAACATGTTACAGAGACGTGTTGTGAAATCCTAGAGCGCGCGAAACACTTACATGAGGATTAGTAGAATGCAAATGCAACGAAGCATGCTCAGCTCAGCAAACATAACAACATCAATATCAGCCACCTACAACAACAGTGAGGATAAGTAACACGCAACAACAATTGTCTGGTTGGCAACTGCCAGCAGCAGGGTATCTCAAGTGCAACATTGGCACTTCTTTCTCCACCACGTTGAATTGTATAGTGTTTGGCGTGTGTTTAAGGGATGCTGAAGGAAGATTCATTCTTGTCCGGACACTTTGGTCACGACCTATTTGCTCCGCGCAAATTTGTGAACTCTTGAGATTGCTTCATGTGATCAATTTGTTGCATGACCTACACCTTCCTAATGTGGATTTTGAGTTAGATGTGAAGATATTTGTAGACTATTTAATAACGAGAATCATAACATTAAGAAATTCGGTACTATATTAGATGAATGTAGACGCTGTTGTAGCTTATTTTTAACAATCTCTCATGTCGAATTTAGTCGGAGACAAGCGAATGAGGTAGCTTTATACATTAGCTAGAGAGATCACATTCTTAGCTAGTCTTCATGCTTTTGTTGATGTACCACCGTGTATTAACAAGTTGTTATCTAATGAAATACTATAAGCATCATCCTTTAAAAAAAGATAAAGAAAAAACAATGTTATGATTCAGGCTAAAAAACAATGTTATGTATTAGAGAGATTTTAGGCTAAAATTGACTTTATACCTTTTTTTGTGAAGGAAAATTGACTTTAAACCTAACGACTATAATTTGGCAAAGATAAAATACAATAGCATCGTGTGGTCTATGTAAGAAGAGTATGTGTTCAGTCTCTAATTTGTTACCGAATTCATAGGATTTATACAAACTACCAAAGAGCCTTTTTTGCTTCTAGCATATACAAACTAGATCTTGGAAACTAAAATGACCCAAATGCCCCTCATTCGTGAGTTTTTAATTGTGATATGCTGGTTCGTTTGTTAAGGAGGTTGATTCCATCAGCGTAGAAGTATCTTTGATGAAAAATTTGTTTGAACTCACTCCAACTCTTAAAAATGTTAACTGACAACGGATGTAAATATTTAAGAGCTAGAATGATTATAGCATGATGTATATGGCAGAAAGAAATCTTACGTATTCAATGATGTTTATATACTTTTGAAGTTTCTTCTTTTTTCAGGGGTCTTTTGAAGTTTCTTTCTTAAGTTAATTTTGATTTTGCATATGATAGCTACAACAATTGAAAGTAATTTCTCTACGTTGAAATTTGTGAGAAATAAATGCTCAACCATACGAGAGATAAATTATTTAATATTTATTTTACAAATCGGCAAGGAATCGAATTTTGTGAGGAATCAAATGTCCAAACATATGTGTTTATTGAAATCTTTAAAAAGCGCAAATTAGTTTGAAATTTGAAAAATATGTGTTATGAATCCATTGAAATCGATGAGTAATTTTTTATTTCACAATTATAATGTTATTCAATGAACCTTTTTTAACTCAAACCGATTGAGCTGTCCAACCCTCCGCTTAAGATAAGTTATCCAATAATTTACAATAATTTTTGAGATGTTACCTGTTTGAAAAAATTCAATAATTTTTAAAAACTAAAACAATACACATACGATCAAAAGCAAAAAGTATTATATTTGCAAGGATAACAAAAATCATATTTAAACCTTAAAAATTCTAGAAGAAAAAAATTGCTAGAAGTGGGCTTTTATAAGCCCAGTTAAACCTGGCCCATAGATGCTTCATGATTCCAAATTTCCAGTAGGTCTAAAACCCTTTCTTTGCTTCCGTTTTCCAGTCATTCATTCTTCGCCACCAAAACCTCCATAGCCGGCGATTATCCACCTTCACCTCCTTCCTCTGCAATCACCTAGGTACCTTCCTTCTCTCTATATCTGTTTTTTTTTTCTCTTATTTCGTTTTATTTCCCTCGTGCATGCTTGTATGGTTCTCTTCCACCGTTGTTACTGTATGTATGTATCTGTTTTTGTTATCTTAACTGAAGAAATCAAACGGGTCATTGTCAAAATGTTATTTTGAACCAAAATGGCAAATGGGTCATTGACAAAATTTTATTTTGTAGCAAAATGGATCATGTATTATTAGTTTTAACTTAAGATAAGACCCTGTTTGGATAAACTGCTTATTTGCAGCTACGTGTAAGCTATTTCCATGGAAAAAGATAAGATTTAGTTAAATTGTCTTTGTATAGGCTATAAGCTGTTTTAATAAGCTATCTTAGAGAACTTATGAAAATAAGCTGAAAACAGCTTATGAATACGTCATAAGCTGGTTTCATAAGTTTTCCCAAACAGTCTCACGAAACTTATGCAAGTAGATAAGCTAAAATAATCCAATCCAAACAGGCCCAAAGTTTAATTTTTATGCACTGTCACTATATCTCAAGCAACCAATCATGTGTGTGACTTTTGAAGTGATTATGATAAACATCAAACTTTTTTTAATGTTTTATCATTTATGATTGATTGACTGCCAGTGTAACAACTCTTTACACTAACGACCTATATGAATTAAATGATTTAATTTATATTATGTGATAGATTTGTAGCCAGATAACATGGGGAAGAGAAAGCGAAGTGAGAAGGCTGAAGCTGTGGCTGTGCCCAAAAAGGATGATGTTGCTCCAGAGAGACCAGTGAGGACCCTTTTGGGATGGAAGGATAAGAATGAAAATGAGAATGAAGTCGAGGTTAAGGATAACAGTGCTTCACCTGTATTCAGGAACAAAGAGAAAGTTTTGGTTACTTGCTCTAGGCGTATTGTTTACAGGTACAAACCACAAAACCCAAATATATTTTGCTGTATTCGCGCAGTTTGTGCTTGTTTTGAGTTTGGATTTGTTTATTTTGGCTATGTTTGGCTAACAACTTAGTTAAGTTGTTATGTTGTAAGGGTTTATCATGTAAGTGCTTATTTATAAGTTATTTCTATAACAGATTAAATTAATGTCAAATGGTTTTGATGTACGTTATAAGTTGTATTCATAAACTATCTTGGAGAGCTTATGGAAGAAACTGAAAATAGTTTATGGACATGTCATATGTTGTTTCTAGAAGCTGTCCCAAACAGTCTCTCAAGTGTTTATTCCGGTAGATAAATTTAAACAATGCAATCCAAACAAGCCCTTTGTGTGCAGTAAAAGAATTGTATCAGAATGCTCTTGTTTGTGTGTGAAATTAAGCACAAATATATTTCTTCCTTTTATTGTGGGTTATTAGTTTTTGAATATGGTATTGATCATAAACTTATTATAGGTACCGACATTTGATGTTGAACTTGGTATCGCTTCTGCCTCATTGCAAAAAGGATAACAAGGTTGAATCGAAAGAAACTAAAGGAGCCACCTTGAACGAGCTTGTTGAGCTCAAAAACTGTTCTTCGTGTTTATTTTTTGAGGTATTCTTTTTAATTATTTTTTATGACATAAGGTTTTTCAATGGCAACTATGCATTATGTTTATGAGCTATGTTATGTTGTTGTTGAGTTAGAAAATTCACTGTTTGTTTATGGTGTGAAGAATTATTCCGTTTTGTTACAAATGTTGATGTCTATGTTGATATTTAGATGTAATGTAATATGTTGTTGTTGGTGAGTTTCAAATTGATATAATCTCTTCCTTTTTGTGATGGATTACACATCTGATTCTTGTGTCTTATAGATTTTTGTTTTATCCATTTTAATTTTTAAAGTGTAGAACACTTTCACTCCTTTGTTTCCCCTCCCAAATTGGCTTTTCTATGTATTTACGCAGTTTACTTATTTTAAATCTGGCGACTGAGACAACATTTTTCATTTAATCTCGAGTATGATTTCCAGTTCTTAATCTCGAGCAAGTCTAGTCTATTTGTGACATTTGGATAACTATCTTATATCTACCTTCTGTGTATGTGAATTTCAGTGCAGGAAGGCAAAAGATCTTTATCTCTGGATGGCAAAATGCCCCAACGGCCCGTCTGTTAAATTTTTAGTTAGTGCCGGTAATATTCTCATCTGTTTGTTATCTTAAGGTTACTACATAAACCAATTTCCTTGCTATGGTTATATAGTATTCTGGGATCTGTAATCCAGTTCTTCATTCTTCTTTTTGAATTATGATTGTCTCTCTTTCTTTCTCTCCGAGGCCATTTTAATAGTTTTTCTTTTACCTTCACTGCTTTCCAGTGCACACAATGGAGGAATTGAAGCTTACTGGGAATCACCTAAAAGGCTCCCGCCCTCTTTTGACCTTTTCATCAAATTTTGAAAAAGATGCATACTGGAAACTGTTGAAGGAGATGCTGTTACAGGTATTTGGTTTGATTACTCTTCTATGCACTGTTTTGGATTCAAAAGTTAAGGTTATTTTGATAATACCATCTTAGTTTGGTGGTGCTTTGTGGGTGTTGCGATGTATGAGTTACCAGTATGATCGAAAGTTGTTTTATGTGCACTTTTCTGATGCATTTGTGATCTTGTAGAGCTATAGTACAATTGTCATATATCTATATGCTTAAAAGTTTCTTAATCTGTCACCGTTTACATGAGAAGTTCTATAAATGTTATGTTTGGCTCTTGTCATAGTTTAAAATTTAAATTGTGTAGAATGTGGGCCAAGCATTTATTCCTGTTCACAATTTTCTCTAGTTTTGGTTCTTGTACCTGAGTTATGTATTCGAATAGGGGTTTTGATTGTGTGCGCGCGCGTGCATTTTTTTCTTGGTTATTAGAATAATCAAAGTATACACAATTTTGATTACTGCTGACGTAGTCTTTCTTTTCTTCATCCAGATATTTGAAACACCGAAGGACCATAGAAAAGCTAAGCCTTTCCATGATCACGTTTTTGTTTTCTCAATTGTTGATGACCATATATGGTTCCGAAATTACCAGGTTTGTGTTTGCATTTGCAAAAGATCTAAATAATTGGCATAACATTGTTTTCAAATTTGCATTATTTTAGAGTTTAAACTTTAAAATCCGTTGGTTTGTTGTTTTCAACATCACTCTACTAAAAAACAAATAAGCGCTAGCATCTTGGTTATAATTATGCCAATTGTTTTGGTTAGCCATAGTTTTTGACTTGAGTGAAATTGAGATGACAAATCTAAATGTTCTCTTTCTTTGCTAACATTGCCGATGGATAAATTGGGTTTGTGAGCATTTCAAATTTTTCAAGCATTAGCCTTAGGTTCCTTTACAAATAGGCTTTAGTATATGAAATAAAAATATACTTAGACACAATTGCTTTGAAGACCAATAGAAATATATGAGTCTAGATTTGATGTAAAATCAAACCAAAACTTTATATACTATCAATGAAGAAGTAATATGATTGTTTTACTATGGTTACATGGAAAGCTTTCAACTGATTTTTTGTAAACCACAGGATGCTATTATTATTAATTACATTGTCTACACTTCTAGTCTAGGAGCAAAGAAAATGCATTCTTCACATAGATATGCATGTCTTAAACCCCATGACGCTACCACGTGTGATTGATGGATCTACAGGGTTACTTATTCATGCATTGATGACTTTTATATTAATCCAGTGAACTTAGTTTTGGTTATTTTACAATGTAGAGGTCTTAATAATTTAAACAATGCTATTTTATGCTGGTACACTTGCATTTTTTGCGAACTTGGCTTTGCAATGCTATTCTCATTTTCTGCTTTATGTTGTCATTGATGCTTACTGAACAATGTTACATAATAAACCACATTTTTATTCTCATGCAGATCTCTGTTCCTCACAATGAGTCAGACAAATTACCCCGAGGAAGCCTTGAAAAAATGACATTGATTGAGGTCTGCAAATTGGCTTATCAATTTATATTTGATCTGTCAATTCCTAAAATTCGTTTAACTGATGTGTGCAAACTACATGTTTAGGTTGGTCCACGGTTCTGCTTGAATCCAATTAAAATATTTGGTGGCAGTTTTGGAGGCCCGACTTTATATGAGAATCCATTATACGTGTCCCCAAACCAGGTGATGACCAACATGTTCTCAGTGCACACTTAAAATCTCTGTAATTTTCTTCTGAAAATAACTTCATATTGGTTGTGTTTTTAACCTTTTTATGTTGGTTGTTGTAGATTCGAGCTTTGCAGAAGAAGAAAAAGGCTGGAACGTTTGCAAAGAAGGTCAAAGCAAAGACAAGGAGGAAAATGCATGAGATGGCCAATCCTCTGGAGCCTGATGAGTTTGCAGATATGTGGAAAGATTAATCTTAAGTTCACTTGCCTTTTTCACTAAAACTAAGAATGGACATTTCACCTTATATTCGACAAGAATGGTGATTTTTGGTTGGCAGTCCATTCTTCATAGGGGCTTTTTGATGTTGCGAATTGCTTAATATGTTCAATTGGAGATATAGGATGTACTTCTATGTGATTGTTCCCATCAAAAACTATGATACTATGATCTGTAATGTTATTTTCTTTAATTATACTATGATCTGTAATGTTATTTTCTTTAATTATTGTTTTCCCGGTGACTGTTTCCTACCCTGCCTTACTTGTACTATATATTTTTGCTATACTTATATTCTTATAAGGTGTTTTTGTCAAGTAGTATTTAGCAGAGAAGGTTGTAGTTTTTAGCCTAAGATTGACTTGGCTTATGCCCTTAAACATGACCAGCTTATTTTTTCCATTGATCTCACGAGAAGTAAGAATTATAATACTTTGGAAGCTATATTTTAAAAAAAAAAAAATTGGGGAAGCTATATATAAAATGACACTTGGCTTCCTTTTTCCATTTAGTAACTTGTTTAACAAAGTGTGCGTTCCTAGGCTAAGGGTATGTTTGGTTTGCGAAATTGTTTTTACTTGTTTCAATATGTTGTCTTAAAGTATTTGTGCAAGGAACAGTAAAAATTACTTTAACTATAAAGCAAGAAAACATTGAAAATAAGGTGACATTTTGTATTTGAGAGTGAAAATATAAAATGAAAGCCAGTATTGTATGTTTGTTTTCGGTGCATGATCAAATACTTCAGTTTTACAGGTCATCTCCAATTTTTGTTTTTAAATCCTACATTTTAAGTTTAAACAATTTACAAGAAGAAGACGAATTATTCAATCATTCATTTCTCGTAAAAATTAATAGTTTTTAGAGAAATTAAACAAGCCCCGTGGGCCATCATGATATCAAATGTCCCAAAATTTCATCCTTCATTTCCATTAATGTTATATTAATTATATTATTCGTCTGAATTTGAACCCAAAACTCAAACTCTATATCCCTTAAATCAAATAAGTTGACCTCCCAAGCTCAAAACCTCTAGAGTTTAACATCTACGTATCTACATCAATTACATACAAAAAAAAAAAATGTATACAAACATCTAATCAGACCTCACAATAATATCATAGACATATTTTATCAATATACGCATAAATAACTATATTAAAATATGATTGAGTGTATATGTAAATATTTTACCACGGCAATTAAATTTTCCCACTAAAACAATTCATCCCAAACATAAACTTCTAAATGAAATGAAATAGATAACAAACACTTGACACTTAAGATTGCACAAAGATAACTCATTTGGGGTTGGCCTAGTGGTTGACTTGAGATCTTGAAGTTTTCTTCTCTCAAGGTTTCAGGTTCGATTTCCTGTGGTGCCAATTTCGGGGTACAAGTCAATACAGAGCTTTGCTCTGGCTTTAAATGGAGCATCCGCAAGTAAGCGATGAGATTGGTCCTCTCAAATTAGTCGGTTCTTGGATCAGATATCGAGTTTAAAAAAAAAAGATTGCACATAGATTTCACATGATTGAAAAACTCAATTCATTGTGAAAAGGGATGTGAAGAACATATTTAAGATTGCCTCATAGGGGTATGCTAAAAAGTACAGACCTAAGGTCAACTCATACCGAAAGGAAAATTTATATTTACAACATAAGATTATTCACATGCAACGCGAAGCTGCGCAAGGAAGGTAACACAAAGATCCAAGAAAATAAACTGGGGACCCTCAACCCTTTGAAGATCAAACAGATACTTCTCCTGAGTTTTGTAGAGCTGTAAAAGATATTAACACAAGTTTGAAAACGAGGGTTGGGTAGCTCAACTAGTTTGAGTTAAGGGTTAAAGACTTGGAGGTCCTGAGTTTAAACTTGGACAAATGTGTAAATATTAATCTAACAACTAACTACTAACATTTGTCATTAAAAAAAAAGTTTGAAAATATTCTTGAAAATAACAATTACATAATAATTAGTCATCAACATGAATATCAATGTGCAGACACATAATACTAGTAAACTATGAAGTATTTGTTTGTTTTGCTGTTACTCTTAGCATTAATTCCCTAGCTTGTAAACCGAGAAGCAATACCTAGCAATGAAGCACTACCAAACACGACATTGACACTAAAACGTAAGTACTGATAATAATTTTAAAAAAAGAAAAGCAATAGAATATAACTACATGTGTCAATGTTCGACACCAACATAAGTTGGACACCACACATGACGCACCTTCAATCTGAAGTGTTGGTGCTAGATAGATAATTAGTTTGTTCCTGGTTAAATGTGAGTTGGCCTCTTTTCTAACAGATTGCAAAACACAATAATTCTAGGTTAATTGCCTGGTACTAAAAATATAGGAGGGTTAATTGGAAGAAGATAAAATTTTGAAGACCCTTCCACTTCGGTTTTCAAACTACTAATGTTTAACAAAGGGTTCTATATACTCAAGAACATCAACGAATGACAATGAAAAAGTTACTACTAATCCTGTGATTAAAATTTAAATCTAAAACATAGATTAAGGTTATCAAGATAACTACACGCGCTTCAAACTTGACTACACTTAACTTAGGAACAACTTCATTTTCAATAATACTGGCATTACCATGCACATAATTGTTAACCTTAAAGACAACGGTTACATTAAAACTTCAACATTTCATTGATATCCTCTCAGTATAATTTATTAAAACAGCCCTCAAGTTTTGGTGATGACATATCATCATTCTCTTTCTCTATGCCACATAATTCCAATTGTACCACCTCGAAATATATGTTGAGTTGTCAACTTAAAAACAATCATTCTCTTTTCTTTCTTGTATGGACTAATTTTCTGTTTCATTTTTTAGCATTCAATTCATTTTTTCAATATGTTACACACTCTCTTCCAATTCCAATCATAATACTAACATGTGAATTTTGGCATTTAACAATACTCTATACCTTCTCACCTACTCAAATGAGTCAATTAACTATCAACAAAAAGCATACACAGAAAACCATTTATAAAGCTACATCGAGGAGTGATATATGTATCTCACAATTTTCATTATTAAACCTTCTGTTTTATTATGCTTTTAAGTTTTAACATGGCCCCAAAATTCCTTACATTGCCACTGCTAACACAATAATTTTCTGCAGTTTTCTATGCATGGATAATTGGATAATTCAAACATAGTGAGAATTTTCCATCAGCAGCAGAAACACTATAATGATTGTCTGATAACAAATAGCAAGGTATGTAATGTAAGGTGAAAAACAATAAAACTGTTAAAATATTATAATAAATGGTATCCCCAGAACACAACTTTTGTGTCAATCTTGGGGAACCTGTATCAGAGAATGACCTAACTCATGAAATTTCCTCGACCATTAATGTTTGTAGCTCCTTGTGATGAAACTTGTCCCTGAGAAACCATTTGTGAGCGCCCAGGATCTTGAACATAGTTTTGACCCACTCCGGAACCTACCATCTGTTGCTGCTGAGGAATTAGCTGTTGATGCTGGGATAGCTGCTGCATCTGCATGTGAGAAAGCTGCTGCTGTTGAGATTGCATCTGCTGGTGCTGTTGTTGCATTTGTTGCTGCTGCTGACTGGACAATGTTGGCTTAGTTACAACCATGTCCCTAGGAAAAATCATCCCGATCAAGCGGCTAGGTTTGTCCGAAACAGACAGTAGCAACGTCTGTGATGGCAATTGAATAACTGCACATTGCTTTTTTTCCTTCAGCTGAGCAAGAAAACCGTGCTGGTTCATTGCTCGAAAAACTAGGAAATCTGCCTTTCCTACATACTGCTTGTTATTCATGTGATCCTGAGGTATAAGACGACCTATTTGCATACCAGTAGGCCAGTCCGCTGTAAGTGTCTCGGATGCAGAAGAACTCCTATAACCTTCGAGTTTGGTGATAAATACCGGCTGTCCTTGTCTTAAACCCGATAAGCTTCCCTCCCAGACCTTTATATATTTGGGTTGTGCAGAAGTTGTCTGTTGTGATAAGGGCATATTAGTAGCACCTGCGTTATTCACAAGCGGCTGCATGCCTGATTGTACTTGTTGAGGCATTCCTGGAGTAGGAATCATTGCTCCAATTCCAGAAGAGACACCTGATTGACCGAGGCCATTCATTACATTTTGGTTCGTGTTAACTCCACCGCCGTGCAGCATTTGGTCCCCTGAAAGGTTTCCTGGGTTCATTCTGGGAACCTGTTGTCCCATGCTAACAGCTCCTTGAATATTAGCCAATGGTTGTGAAGTGGCTGACATTAGTAAAGCAAGACTCGAGTGTTGTCCAACCTGTGTAGAAGCAGTAAGATATCCCGAACTAGTAATTACTGACAGCGGTCCAGATGAAAATACATTTTGACCTGTAGGTTCAGAAGATGTCGTGCCACTCTCAACTTTTACCGGCACTGGCTCAACTTTTACAGTAGCAGGAGTCACATTCCCAGCAGGTATTGGTTGCCGGTTAGCAATAGATCCATTCACTGATGGCAATGAAGATGGGGGTGTCCCCTCAACTGGTGCGACAGATACATCGTCTACTTCAACATGACTTTGATCAGAAGGCAAGTTTATTCCGGAAGGACTCAAGGCACCGCGGGCTTCCCTGAAACCTTCTGATATCAAAACAAGAGTGGTTTTAGCATCAACCGCCGGTGGATCAGCAGCTCCATTATTTTGTTTCCCCGCGTTGTAGATGGCTTTGATTTTGAGAAGTTGTCTTGGGCAGATGACAGATAGAGAAATAGAAAACTGCGGAAATGCTTTAGCAACAGCTTCAGCATCATATAACTGGTTACCTGATTCTGAGTCAATGGATTCATTCTTCTTGGGAACATATATTGGTCTCTTCATTGGATAAGGATTACTGGCTGCCACAAGAATACAGTGCATTGGCATATCATCATTCTGTTGATTAGGGCTTTCACTTTGAGACGGGGAGAACATCATCAAAGCTTCAGCAAGCCCTTCAGCGACAGCGGCGTCATTAAAACCACCACCGTAAAAGGGTATAGATGATAACCAATCTAAGAAAACATCTGGATCTCTTGTCCAGCCAGAACGTTGGACGAGAACAGGAGAATAACAGCCATGAGTATTATAGGTGACTAGGGCAAACTCAGCTTTGGAAACAGCAGGCTCGTTCCCACAAAGGGACCTGACGATTTTGTTGAGATAATCCACTTGAAGAGTGTCCCAGTAAAATCCCATAGCAGCGGTGCTTTCGACGACGACGATGACCTTCTTCTCCGCCATGGTGTTGAAAGTTTGAAACAAGAACGCAAAAACAAAAGAGAGTGCGTGCACACAATTTTTAGGGTTTGAGATTTTAAAAGATTATTTTGACAAAAAAAAATCTTTTAATTTTAAAAAGCGTAATGCTACTTGTAGCG
The DNA here is from genome assembly GCA_018208015.1 of Medicago ruthenica. NCBI lineage: Eukaryota > Viridiplantae > Streptophyta > Magnoliopsida > Fabales > Fabaceae > Medicago > Medicago ruthenica. The sequence goes on along the minus strand of CM031371.1, from coordinate 115,046,782 downwards.
AACCAAAATATCACGATAGCATCGCCACGTGTATTCCACCAAGTCTTTACCGTTGAAACGATAACATCACAAACTGTATTCCACCAAGTCTGTTGACTTCTGTCCCTTTTCAACAAACAATTCGTAAATTCCACAAACTCTATTTTTTCATTGGTTTATATCTCTTCTGTGATCCTTTTTGTTATAATTTCTTTCGCATGATATAGCACTATTGTTTAAAAAAATTGTGGGTTTTTATTGACTCAGTGAGAGATTTTAAGAGAATTTGTTACTTTTTTTTTATAATTAAGATTCTTAACGCACGGTTTTAATGTATATAAAAGATTTTTATAAGAGCGAAGACTCATTTTGGTCCCAACAAAATGTGCATAGGCCAAATTAGTTTCTGACAAAAAAAAATCACCACATTTAGTCCCTTAAAAAATTAAACGAGACAATTTAGTCCTTCTGTCATTTTTTTCTTCAACCGGCATTTTTCTTCCTATTTTTGAACCGTGATTGGGAATATGTGACAATACAGTTGTCTTACTGACTGTCATGTGTATTGTTTACGAAAATAAGGGACAGTTAAGTCTCTACTATTTTTTTTGGGATAATTTGGTCCCTATAAAGTGAAATAGTCATTATTTTTTGATTTCTTCATGACAAAAAATGCAATTTGTTAAATTTTATGAAACCAAATTGATATATTTTTTTTGTCGGTCTACTTCTTCGGTCGAAACAGCCACCGTCGTCGTTGATACTCACCAAAAATGGGAAACTGAAGGGTGTGGGAGAAAATGAAAGAAGAAAACCGAAATAGAAAGATGTGTTTTGGGTTTTCAATTACTCAATTCATTCTTTGTTTCTGGTTCATTTAGTTTCTTTATGTGTTAAACAAGACCATTTATTCTCTTGTTGTGCAATCGTTCAATTTTTTGTTTTATTTTGATTTTTTTTAAACGAGGGACTGATTTATCCTTTAAAAATTCTTTTAATTCCAAGTTAACACTTAACCGATACTATTAATGCCATACTAGATTGATAACCCGTGCGCCGCACGAATCTTATGAGCTGGAACACAATCGATAAAAATCGAATGCAATGGTTTTTTTAAAGTACAACACGGGAATATTCATATTGTATGAAATACTAAAATGACACAGATAGTAAGTGTGGTTTGATCATCACCTACATGATATGTTTTACATTAAACATTACGAAATACTTCCTCATAGACGACGTTAGAGATAAAATCAGTATCTTCACCATCTTCGTCTGTGATTAATATCTTCAACCTTTCTCTTGAAGTCACCCTCGATACAACAACATACAATTGCCCATGTGAAAATACAGGCGTTGGAAGGTATATGCACACATTTTTAAGTGTCTGGCTTTGACTCTTGTTAATAGTCATTGCAAATGATACAATCAAAGGAAACTGTCTTATTTGAAACTGGTCTAGACTTTCGACCCGTGCGACGTACGGGTCCTATCGACTGTTATAATGATCAATAAGTTATCTTTGACATGTGTCATTTACGTGTCTATTGATAAACACAAACGTGATTATTATATAATTTTTTCTATCATGTGTAAATTTACACATATTAATTAAGAAGTTTAAAATAGTAAGTTTGTATTTAAACTTGTACATTTTATATTAAATATATAATTTTTTAATAAAAAATATTTTTTAAATATTTTTTGTTACTTTTAGTTGTTTTAACATGTGCAATGTTGCACCTGTTAGGCAAACCCTTATTAGATATACAATATCGCGATAAAATGTGCCTTAATATGTCCTTCAACGACATATGAATCGTACCAAATTTGTCACGTATTCGAAAACATAATTTATTAAAATGATTTGCTTGCATTTGATAACAAAAAAGAAAAATAAGTAGAACTATTACTTAATTTAGAATAAACCCAATTTATAGCAATATAAATAATGAAAATAGTAAATATGAACAAATTGCATCACAATTATTAAAGTTCGAACTAAAAAATATGATCAAATTGCAGCTTGAAAAACTGAATAAAAACTAATTATATAGAGTACAAAGTTAATAATACATATCAAAATGTGTCTGGCTTATAATCTTAATATGAATGGTCGATTTATAACATTTTTTTTCTTTTACAAATGCTACATAATATCAATTTGAACAAAGGACATCAAATATGACAAATATTGACTTTACAAAATCATATCATGTTATCAAACATATCTCTTTTGGATGGTACTCTACGTGATAGGTACGTCATTTAAGCCTCAAGAGATGAATATAAGCTGGATCTGTTGGTTCATATTCCCATAAAGCCACATCTGTAAAAGCCAAAATAATAAGAAAGACATCAGATACAGATAACAAAACCTCAACTCATGAAAACGAAAATGCAGATAAAGATAACATCGTTTGAGAAAGAAAACCTCTTTGGCAGTGAATGGAGAATTTTGTGACATTTATGGCAGATTGACTGTCCATCATGGCTACCTCTTATGTGAAGGGTGATATCTTTGTTGTTATGGCAAAACAATTCTCAGTGTGTGTATGTATATAGTACTTGAAATAAATCAATTGTCCATTAAGCCAATTCCTTTCGTGTTCCTCATAGGCATTCATCACTAATAATGATACTTAATGTGCATGTCTTTTTCCAATGCTAATTAATTATTTTGTTATGTAATTTCCAAAAACGGTTTGAATGTCACTAGTACACATAGGAAAATACAAAAGTTATGTAACTTCCAAAGCTTAACATTACAAGGTTGACTAAATAAATAACAATAAATGTGCAACAAAATTCAAATTTGAAATTAGAGTGGAGGGAAGATTTTTAGGGTTGTCATCTTTAGCATTTAATGCATTACAATTAGAGGGAAAACAATTAGGTTTAGGTATTGCTAAACCTAATAACTTTTAAGAATAAATGATTTTTAGGTCTAGGTGTTGCTAGACCTAATAAGCTTTAAGAATAGGCAGGCCATTTAAGCCTCAAGAGATGAATATAAGCTGGATCTTTTGGTTCATATTCCCATAAAACCACATATGTAAAAGTCAAAATCATAAGAAAAACATCAGATACACATAGCAAAACTTCAACTCATGAAAACGAAAATGCAGATAAAGATAGCATCGTTTGAGGGAAAAAAAAACTTATTTGGCTGTGAATGAAGAATTTTGTGACATTTATGGCAGATTAGCTGTCCATCATGACTACCTCTTATGTGAAGGCGATATCTTTGTTGTTATGACAAAACAATTCTCAGTGTGTGTATATATATAATACTTGAAATAAGTCAATTGTCCATTAAGCTCATTCCTTTCGTGTTCCTCATAGACATTCATCACTAATAATGATACTTAATGTGCATGTCTATTTCCAATGCTAATTAATTATTTTGTTATGTAACTTCCAAAGGTTAACATTACATGGTTGACTAAATAAATAACAATAAATGCGCAACAAAATTCAAATTTGAAATTAGAGTGGAGAGAAGATTTGTAGGGTTGCAATCTTTAGTATTTAATGCATTACAATTAGAAGGAAAAAATTAGTTTTAGGTGTTGCTAGACCTAATAACTTTTTAGAATAAAGGATATAATCAAATTAACGGTACACATCTATGGTTCAATGATAGAAACTGATTCAGAAACTAAATTGTCTCTGTTTGATCGTGTAAGAGACTAAGTAGTCTTTTTATTGGTAGAAGACTAATTTGACCACTACAAATTTTGTCAGCGACCCAAATGGGTCTTCACTCTTTTTAAAATTATTAATTTATTTCTTCACTCAATGAATTAAAAAATTAATAACTAAACTATAATTACGGTGGCTGATCGGCTGGGTGTTCACTTTATTTGATGCATGATGAAATGGGAGTTAATCTCCCTCGTAGCGTTTGTGTTTAGTTTTGTTTTTTGGGCATACCCCCTCCTTTGATTTAAATAAAAAAGGGTTAAAAATATTTTTACTCCTTCTAAATATAATATTTTTTTTTGTTTTAGTCCCTCTAAAACATTCATTTAATTTTTGGTTTCTCTAAATTTTTTCGATTTCATTTTTTTTTCTTTTTTCTTTTTACAAAAGGTCATGTTTCATGTTTCAAACGACTTTTTATGACATATAGTGATTATATCTTAAAATATCATTAATTTAATAGTTTAACTATTTCATATTTAATCTTTATTAATTTATCTATAACTTTAAATTAAAAATTAAATTGTTAAATTTAAGATTAAATATTTAAATGATTAAACTAATGATATTTTATGGTCCTATCAATGATCTATCATAAAAAAAAGTTTTTCGAATCACCAAACATGAACTTTTTTCAAAAAATAAGGACTAATATCGAAAACATAAAATTTAAAACGATAAAAATCTAAAAGAAATTTTTAGAGTGGCTAAAATTAAAATTTGTAGAAAAAAAATATCGAAGGAAATTTTTAAATAATCATCGGGGGTTACGATCCGATACAATTTTACTCACAAAAATGTCATCAAATATTAGATCGGATCGATTAAACAATTTGGGGACTTGTTTAGCCATCACCGTCAAACTTAGGCTTTAAGTTTTTCGTGTCATAGAAGACTTAAACTCGACCCAATGTTTTTTCAACCCTAGATAAAACTATATGTGTTTACAAAGTTTACATAACAGTTTTACCTAGCGGTTTTTACTCTGCTCTTTTCATCATGTCTGCGTGCTCAAAGGGCAAAGAAGCTTCCTTTCATGGTTCTGAAGTTCGCAAGAATCTTCAAACAATTCTCCAATCATTGCATAAAGTAACAACTATTTTTTCTTCTCTTTTTTCTTTGTTTACTGTAAATATTGTTTTATTGAACAACTTTATGCACTATATATAATGATTCAACGCAATGCCTTTTGATTTTTAGTTTACTTCACTCATGTCAGTAAAGTTCTATTACGGCTTTGTTTGGTAAAAACTAGCGGATGATAGATAAACTTTCTGATCGCGGATACAATACAAGAAAATATACGATTTTCCTACGAATTTTACTGAGGAAATTAGTTTCGTCAGAAAGCATATTTGTTACCGACGAAAAATTCGTCGGAAAGCACTCATGTGGTCCCTCATGTCCAGAAACGTGTGCGTGGCAAACTTTGAATGGCTGATGTTTACCGACGAAACAATTCCTAGGAAAGCACTAGGGACCACACGCATAAAGCCTGCAAACTAGAGTGCGTGTTTGAATTTTATTGGTGGTGTTTACCGACGAATAGTTTCCTTGGATAGCACTGGGGACCACACACACAAAAGCCTGCATACTAGAACGCGTGGCAATGTTTTATTTGTTGGGTTGTTACCGATGCGATTGAAAATCCTCCCAAGGACTTGGAGTAGCGCCGCCAAGTACGAATTTGAAGCGGAGAGAACCGAAATCCTAGGGTTGATGAGCGAAAGGGGATTTCTGGTGTTCGGTGTAGAAGGAGCTGATGGCGGAGAGAGGGATGGTGTGAAGAGGGAGGAGGAGGGAGTAGTAGTCGCGGAGGAGTGGTGGTGGAATTGGTCCGATTGGGATTACGGCGATTTGGATTGTTGAAGAGCCTTCTATGCTTACTTCTGGTTCCATTCTGTGTGATCGCCAGAGTGGTTGGTTAATTGCTCTTTCTCACTGCACTCACCGGCATATACAAAACTAGATCTATGATGAAACTGTAAAATGACCCAAAAGGACACAAATTCAAACTCGATAAAAAAAATAAAAATGGTGATTCTATGAACAAATTCACAATATTCATTTTTTTTGTCTAAATTTACAATATTCATGTTACTAGAATAAATGCATAAACCTTGTCAAAAAAATAATAATAAATACATAAACATATATGAAATTCCTGGCAGGACTGGTTCTGAACCGTAAAACAGAGTATGAAAATAGCAGTTCAGAAGCAGTAGTATAAAGGACAGAAAGTAAAGAACACAAATGATTTGTTAACCCAGTTCGGTGCAAACTTCACCTACATCTAGAGGCTACCAAGCCAGGAAGGAAATCCACTAAAATAGTATCAATTCGAAGTCCTATGACACAGCCCCTGTTTCACATCCCCTATGACAACAGCCCCTGTTTCACAGCCCCTTCTCACTTAATCACTACCCGTGGTATTTCTACCTAGGAACTCCTAGATATAAGAACCCCTCTTACTTCCCTCAGTCAATCACTGCCCCAGTGATTTATCAGACTCTAAACAAAACAACTAAGTTGAAGACACTCTTCAAAACATAAAAACAGTCACTTTTGCTTAAAAGCTTTGAGTGATTACAACTCAATAACAAACAACCAACTCTAAACACTTTGAGTGGTGCACAGAAACAAAGCACAAGGCTTACAGACTCAACAACCTAAGACTCTTTCAATTCTAGCTTTTTGTTGAGATGATTTCTTCTTCAATAGCAGCGTCCTCCTTATATAGACTTCAGCAGCACATGATTCTGAACAAAATAATCTTCAACAGATATTGTTCTAAAATTCTTTAGAGGCTCATAGAAGCAAATATATTTCTGAAATATATTTTCCAAAGATTGCTTTGAAAATATATTCTTAAAACACAGGAACAAATCTTCAACAAAGATCTTCACGCGAATTAATCTGCCTTCTAGAAACATCAGCTTGGATAAATCTTCAATCAAATCTTCGAAAGATTATGTGAGAGAATTAACAGCTTGAAGACACAAATTCTGAACGCAGAAACCAGCTTCTGAACATGCTTCTGAAATGCAGCTTCTGAAGGTCAACGAAAGTCAGCGTCTGAACAGTGCGTCTGAAGGTCAGCTTCTGAACACTGCGCCTGAAGTACTGTTCCAGCTTCTGATGAACCAATTCAGCTTCTGATGACATACTCCTTGAGATTTCAGCTTCTGAAGCACAAATTGCTTGTCTATTTGATTTTAGCAAACATGTAGTCAACACTCAAATATCCAACAATATACATCCTCTCGTCACTATTATGTTCATTCAATAAATGATACATGTGGTTGACAAAAAATGGTCAAAACCACGTACATCATTTATTTGTTAAATAAGCATAACAATGATCGAAGAGTGTATATATCATATTTAAGTGTCTGAAATATGTGTATATATCATATTCATATGATGTCAAATCTGGACAACGTCAAATTCATTCATTAAATTAGCATCGGATCAAAGTTAATCATTCTAAGATGACATAAAAATATGAAATAAAAAAAACATTGCATAAAGACGAGACATAAAAATAAACAACATCGTACTAAGATGACAAAATCACATCTCGTCACTATTATGTTCATTCAATAGATGATACATGTGGTTGACAAAAAATGGTCTAAACCACGTACATCATTTGTTTGTTAAATAAGCATAATAATGATCGAAGAGTGTATATATCATATTTAAGTGTCTGAAATATGTGTATATATCATATTCATATGATGTCAAATCTGGACAACGTCAAATTCATTCATTAAATTAGCATCAGATCAAAGTTAATCATTCTAAGATGACATAAAAATATGAAATAAAAAAAACATTGCATAAAGACGAGACATAAAAATAAACAACATCGTACTAATGACAAAATCACAAAAACATACAAAGGAAGGGTAGAGATATGTTCCCTCGTAAAAAGTGAAAATCACTTATTTAACTAGATGAGAAAAGGAGATGCGGCAAAATTATATTGTTGAAACTATTATATTTTCACCTTTGCAAGTTATGTCGCAGGTGCAACGAAAGAGGTTCATGACTATCGCTTGGAGTCTATGGAAGAGCAGGAACATGAAAGTGTGGCAACATGTTACAGAGACGTGTTGTAAAATCCTGGAGCTCGCGAAACACTTACATGAGGATTAGTTGAATGCAAATGCAACGAAGCATGCTCAGCTCAACAAACATAACAACAGCAGTATCGGCCACCTACAACAACAGTGAGGACAAGTAACGCGCAACAACAATTGTCTCGTTGGCAACTTCCAGCAGCATGGTGTCTCAAGATCGTACGATCTTGCGATTCTCCCAAGATCGTACGATCTTGCGATTCAACCAGCCACCACCGATCTGGAGCGGGTTGGAGATCGGAAGTTACGGCGGATCGTGCGGCGCGCCGATGAAACTCGGTAGATCGCAGAATCGGCGCTTTTCTGCGCATCTGGGAAGGTTTTCGACCCGGCTGAAGGTTGAAGACCCGACCCGATTTGAACAGTTTGACCTGGGACCGTCCAGTATGAATATGACCCATCCTGGCTCGATTTTGACCCGGTTTCACTCTAAAGGGTCAGATTGTAACATTAATTTCGTTTTTGGGACTTTGGTTGGTGTGTAATTGAATCATTAGGTTAGGAATTGGGTATTTCTCTGAAATTGGGATTTTTTTCATCTTCTCTGAAATTGGGATTATTTCAATGATTCATTCAATGAATCAATTCCCTCCCATCTTTCATTTCTTCTATAAATTCCTATCATTCCTTCACACTTCTCATCTCACTTTGCAATTCCAAAAAAAAAAAACCAGTCATATCCTACAGTGACCATACCAATCAGTTTTCACGTTTTTTTTTCGAAACCCAAATATGTCTTCATCAATCCCTGTTGCTGGTGCTTCCTTATCTGCACCCCCTAGAATTCAAAAAAAATGCCCGAAATGATATTGCTTGGAAGCATGGAGTTTCTGTTGATGGAGGAACAAGAAAAATAAAATGCAATTACTGTGCAAAAATAGTAATTGGACGAGCTTACAGGCTGAAACATCATTTGGCTTGTACACAATTAAATGTTGGAGGATGTAAGTCTGTACCTGATGAGGTGAAAGTTCAAATGTGGGAGATTGTAAAAACCTTGCAAACCAACCTGCTAAAAAAATCGGAAGCGGATGACACTGATGGTGAAAGCGTAAGAGGAAAAAGGCTAGTGGAGGATGATGGGAATGCTACTGCTGCTAATCTTTTCAAGAAGAGAGGAGTGAGCAGTCAGGCCACTATCAACAGCATCTTCAAAAAGAATTTGAGGGAAGAAGCTTGTCTAGAAATTGCTTCCTTTTTCTACAATAATGCAATTGCATTTAACGTAGCAAAGAGTGAAGAGTTCAGCAGAATGTTGGAAAAGGTTTCCAGGCATGGTCTTGGATTCAAACCACCGTCCTATCATGAAATTCGAACAAAGTATTTGAAACAAAAGATGGAGGAGACAACAAATGCCATGGAAGAACACAAAATTAGTTGGAAGAAGACAGGATGCACAATTATGAGTGACGGGTGGACCGACAAAAGAAGAAGGACAATATTGAACTTCTTAGTTAACAGCCCCAAAGGTACCGTGTTTTTAAAGTCCATAGATGCATCAAACATTACAAAAACTGCTGATAAATTTTTTAGCATGCTTGATCAAATTGTGGAGGAAGTTGGAGAAGAAAATGTAGTTCAGGTTGTAACTGATAATGCCGCAAATTATAAAGCTGCTGGGGCAATGTTAATGGAAAAAAGAAAGAAACTCTATTGGACACCATGTGTGGCACACTGTATCGATTTGATGCTAGAGGATTTTGAAAAAAAAAAACAACCATTCATCGTGAAACCATCTCTAAGGGTAAGAAACTCACTCAATATATTTACTCCAAAGCTTCCCTAATTTCTTTATTACAACATTTGACCAAGGGAAAAGATTTGGTGAGACCGGTGGTAACTCGCTTTGCAACATCATATTTAACTTTAGGGTGTTTAAATGAAAACAAAGGGTCATTGGTTAGGATGTTCACATCTAATGAATGGATATCTAGTAAGTTTGCAAAAACAGAGGAAGGAAAGCAAATTGAAGAAGTGGTTATGGATAAGGAGTTTTGGAAAGATATTGTTACTTGTTGTAAAGGTGCTTATCTATTAATTAAAGTACTCCGTCTAGTGGATTCGGATGAACAACCAGCAATGGGATTGATTTATGAAGCAATGGATCAAGCTAAGGAGAAAATCCAAACCAACTTCAATGGGGTCCGTAGAAGGTAAATCTGCTCTATAATTCTGCAATTTTGCATACTATCTATTCTGCCTATTCTGCCCATTCTGAATATAAATCTGCTCTATAATTCTGCAATTCTGCTCTATATTTTTTGAATTCTGCCTATTCTGCCCATTCTGAATATATATTTTTTTCTTTCATTTTTTAGTTACAAGCCTCTATGGGATATCATTGATGAGAGGTGGGATAGACAGTTGCACAGGCCTTTGCATGCTGCCGGTTATTACCTTAATCCACAATTACATTACAGTGTTGATTTTAAAGCCGATTTTGAAGTGAAACGTGGACTATATGAATGTTTGGAAAGGATGGTTGGAGATGTTCAAGAAATTAGTAAGATAGAAGCCCAACTTGAAGATTTTAAGAGGAAGGCAAAGTTTTTTGGTAGTCCAATAGCAATGGCTGCTCTTAAAACCAAAACTCCGGCACAATGGTGGGAGTCATATGGAGATGAGCATCCAGAACTTCAAAAATTTGCAATCCGTGTGCTAAGCTTAACTTGTAGCTCATCCGGATGTGAAAGAAATTGGAGTGCGTTTGAGATGGTAAGTTTTTTTCAAATTTAAGTTGTGAAAATAGTATATCAAATTGCCATATACTAATTAAAGTTAGATGTTATTAGGTGCATACAAAGAGAAGAAATAGGCTGAAACAAAAGACCATGAATGATGTTGTGTTTGTGATGACTAATTCTAAATTGGCAAAGAAGAAGAAAGCTAGAAAGATGGTAGAATATAGCCTTGATGAAATTGATTCCGATGATGAGTGGATTGTGGACAATGATGAATGTTCACTTGAAAATGAAATTTGGGATCTTACAATAGAAGGTGAAGATTTGGAGGGAGGAACCCAAAATGAAGGAGATAATGGGGCTGCCTCTGCTAAAAATGACTTGGAGATCCACAATCTTGATGAAGAATTTGAAGGACTTGGAGATGATGATGTTATGGAAGATGTTGGGCTTGATCAGAATGTTTTGATCGATTTGTTGAACTAGTTTTTTATGATGTTTAAGAAATTTAAGTTTTAAGATGATGTTTTTTTTAGGAAAGTTTTTAGGTGATGTTTGTTTAAGACAATGAGAATGATGATTAATGAAAGTTTTATTTTATGAAAGGTTATTTTTCTTAGTTTCTTTTATAATTGTCTATTAGGTGGGATCTTACGATCTTTGTTACGATCTTACGATCCACGCTCTTTCTATACCCCAACGATCTTTAGTAAGATCTCGATTTTGACAACCATGGTTGTAGACTATTCAACAACGAGAATCATAACATTAAGAAATTCGGTACTATATTAGATGAATGTAGACGTTGTTGTAGCTTATTTTTAGCAAACTCTCATGTCGAGTTTAGTCCGCGACAAGCGAATGAGGTAGCTTTATACATCAGCCAGAGAGGTCATATTCTTAGCTAGTCTTCATACTTTTGTTGATGTACCACCATGTATTAACGAGTTATTATCTAATGAAATACTATAAGCATCATTCTTTCAAAAAAGATGAAAAAAAACAATGTTATGATTCAGGCTAAAAAACAATGTTATGTATTAGAGAGATTTTAGGCTAAAATTGACTTTATACCTTTTTCTATGAAGGAAAATTGACTTTAAACCTAACGAATAGAATTTGGCAAAGATAAAATACAATAGCATTGTGTGGTCTATGTAAGAAGAGTATGTGTTCAGTCTCTAATTTGTTACCGAATTCATAGGATTTATACAAACTACCAAAGAGCCTTTTTTGCTTCTAGCATATACAAACTAACAAACTAGATCTTGGAAACTAAAATGACCCAAATGCCCCTCATTCGAGAGTTTTTAATTGTAATATGCTAGTTCGTTTGTTAAGGAGGTTGATTCCATCGGCGTAGAAATATTTGATGAAAAAATTGTTTGAACTCACTCCAACTCTTAAAAATGTTAACTGACAACGGACGTAAATCAAATTTGATTCTCCATTATTTACACTATTCTCCATCAGGTTTGTGTATATATTTAATTTTATTAATGTTATTTTTTTATAATAATTTATTTCAATTTTATATGTGTATGAATTTATATATTTTTAATGTAGTTTATTAAAATACGTTACATTTTTTATAGTTTTGTTGGTTCCGATCTATTTTGAGGACGACGTTATTGCTGCCTCCACTCCGTTCATCGACTGACAATGATATGATTGGTAATTAAATTATTAGTCATTAGAAAAATAGTTTGTTAAATTTAATTGTAATAAATAAAAATGTTAGTGGAATGAACTTCTTCAAAAAAAACATTTAGTAGGATTAAATTAAATTTCAACTTATTAGAGTATGTTAGAGAGTATAATAAAAATATTAATTATTAGAAACATAGTAAAATTAAATTGTAATAAACATGTTAGTTAGATAAAATATTATATATGTTTGATAAAAATCTTAGTTAATTAGTTTTACTAATTTGTGTATTAAATATGTTTTAGTTAATAAAAATGCAATTAAAAAATGTAGTTAGTAAAAATGTTACTGTAGTTATTTTAAAAAAAGAAGGTTAAGTTAGTAAAGAAATATGTATAAAAATTAGTTAATTAGTAAAACTAATTTATGTAATAAATATGTTTTAGTTAATAAAAATGCAAGTAAAAAATGTAGTTAGCAAAAATGTTATTGTAGGTTGGAGCCATCTAAGAGAGTGGCAGAATTTATTCCATTGGCGATCCAGATGTATTACCCGAAAGATAGATGTTGGGCCGTCTATAAACATCTTGCTACAGACGACATGGCGGCACTTTTTAAATACTTTTCGGTAAACACAATTTATTAAATATTAAATAATTGTAATTACTTTATAACATGCTATATTTTTAAAAAATTTAATGTCTAATAATTTCCAATAATAATCTGTCATTATACCTGTCACAGTGATCCAATAGATACATAATGACTATATTTATAAAACTAATTTGACTAATCAACTTGAGTGGCACGGTCCAAATCTCAACTCAAACCATCTAAAATGACATGTTAAACTAATTGATTAGCTGATCTCAACCCATTTTATCATCATAACACATCCACGATAATAATGGATTGAAAATATAATGAAACCATCAATTTATTTTCTTCATGTTATGAATTTAGCCAACAAAATTTCCAAAGTACTCAGTTATGTTTCAAAATTCTCATCCCGAGTCTCTCTCTTTCGAGTACGTTAACGTAAACTTACATTATGTACTATAAATCCTAGTTTTTAAATTTTACCCAAACTTCCTTTAAGTATGTTTACACAAATTCAGTTCGAGTATGATTGCATCAACTATATTTACATAAGCTTAAATTAAGTACTCTTGTAATTCTAAGTTTCTTGATCTTACTTAAACTCATTTCAAGTACGTTTATTTAAATGTAATGTTATACGCCTATAATTACCGAGTTTGAGATCTTACATAAATTTAATTTAAAAACGTTTATGTAAATTGAGTACAAATGCCTTTATGCAAACTTAATTCAAATGTTTATTAGAGAAAAAAAAATTGATTATTTCTTGTAAGTACAAATCATAGAAGAGAAAAGAATCTGAGAGACATTTGAGATATAAAGACACGAGCTCGAACCCACAATTCTCCACTTCTCAATATTTAGTTCAAATGAGTTTCACTACTAACCTATTTAGTCAAGTTCTCCAAACTTGAGAGTGTGTGAAGATCCAGTTTAATTTCTCACAATTTTCTTGCGATCCAATTTAGTCTCCGACCAATAGTAATAATCCCCAATATAGTCTATGACATTTTCATATTGAAGACAAACTAGTCCATATATTATAGTCAATTAGAGACTATTTTGTGCCTGAATAAAAAATTCAGGAATAAATTATTTTGTGACTGACTAAATTGTAATTCGAGAAAAACGAAAGTCATTAGGGATTAAATGGGATTTTCATTCCTTTTGTTGCATAAAGGCTCCAAAACATAGATACTCATAAAATGGTGAAGTACCTTTAAAAAAAATACATGTTCCTTTCAAAAAAAAAAATACATGTTGCATATATTTGAATCGGATAAGATTTTCTTAGAATAGTCATTTAAACCAAACCGAATCGTATGCGATTTTTATTTTGGATTGGATTACTTTTTTTTTCTTCTCAAAAGCGGTCCAAACCTGGACCGCAAACACCCTTATTTATTGTATCTCAATAATTTATCTTACTTTTTATGAAAACTAGTAAAAGACCTGTGCTTTCGCATGAGTCATGTAACATTGTGATAATTATATAAAAAATAATTACATTGTTAATATTGTAGAATGTTTATAGATATTAAATGAAAATTATGAGTAATAATGTAATGTTTTTATTAATTTTTTTTCTCTTATATAAACAAAAGTTTGTTAAATAGTTGAGTCACACCAGTTATGGATTTTATTTGCTTATATATGCGAAAACAAATTTTTATGCACAAAAAATTTTGAAAACTCGTGACTATTTTCAAAATCAAAATTAATGCAGTGTTTCTATTAAATAATTTTTTATTTTATATGCAAAAGACTGTTCAATGTTTGCACCGCACCCGTTGCAGATTTTATTTACTTATATCCGCATGAACAAATTTTATATACATATATGAGAAAATCGATATAATAAAATTTTAAAAACTCATGACTATTTTCAAAATCAAAATTAATGTAGTGTTTCTATTAAATAACTTTTTATTTTATATGCAAAACACTGTTCAATGTTTGCACCGCACCCGTTGCAAATTTTATGTACTTATATCTAAATAAACAAATTTTTATATACATGTGTGAGAAAGTCGATACGGTAAAATTTTGGAAACACATGACTATTTTCAAAATACCAACATTAATGTAGTGTGTCTATTAAATAAATTTATATTTTATATTTAAAACACTGTTAAATATTTAAATCACACTCGTTGAGGAATTTATATGCTTATATATGCAGAAGAAAATTTGTATGTATCGATATGTGATAGTCGATATGATAAAATTTTGAAAACTCGTGACTAATTTCAAAATATCAACATTAATGCAGTGTTTTTATTGATTAAATTTTATTTTATATGCAAAACGCTGTTAAATGTTTACACCGCTCCCGTTGCAGATTTTAAATGTTTATATCTTGAGAAACAAATTTTTATATACATATATGAGAAAGTCGATATGATAAAATTTTGAAAACTCATGACTATTTTTAAAATATCAACATTAATGTAGCGTGTCTATTAAATAAATTTTATTTTATATGCAAAACACTGTTCAATGTTTGCACCGCTCCCATTGCAGATTTTAAATGTTTTTATCTGCAGAAACAAATTTTTATATAGATATATGAGAAAGTCAATGTGATAAAATTTTGGAAACTCATGACTATTTTAAAAAAATCGACATTAAAGAGATCATGAGTTTTAATAAGGACGATTATGAAATTTTGTTGTACTTTGATTTTTATATATTGTTAGTAGATGTTAGTAGATATGAACATTATCCGTAGTTAATTTTTTTAAAAGCAAATAAATTAGTTTCATAGTTATCCGTGGAAATTGCTTACACTTGTGATGAACATACTCCGTAATTATTATTTTTTTAAAAATAAATTAAATTTTGCAAAATGACCATTATGCACATAAAATTAAGGAGATTATGAGTTTTAATAAGGACGAATATGAAATTTTGTTGTACTTCGATTTTAATATATTGTTAGTAGATTAGTAGATGTTAGTAAATATGACCATTATCCGTAATTAATTTTTAAAAAACAAATAAATTAGTTTCATAGTTATCCTTGGAAATTGGTTACACTTGTGATAAGCATTATACGTAATTAATTTTTAAAAAATAAATAAATTAAATTTTGCACAATGACCATTATGCACATAAAATTAAGGAGACCATAAGTTTTAATAAGTCGATTTTTATATATTGTTAGTAGATTATTAGATATGACCATTATCCGTAATTAAATTTAAAAAAAACAAATAAATTAGTTTCATAGTTATCCGTGGAAATTGGTTACACTTATGATAAACATTATCCGTAATTAATTTTTAAAAAACAAATAAATTAAATTTTGCACAATGACCATTATACACATAAAATTAAGGAGATCATAAATTTTAATAAGGACGATTATTAAATTTTGTTGTATTTTAACTTTTATATATTGTTAGTAGATAGTGGAGGGAAGGACAAAAAAAAAGTAAATCTATGAAACATAGTAATAAAAGTACGGTTAAACACATAGTTAAAATATAAATAGTATTATACTATTGTTTATTATATCTGAATTTTTTTCCTCGCCATATGTTTTTACAACAACAGTGCAAATAACTCTTGTCAAAAAAACAGTGCAAATAACTCCCTCAATTTTTATTTTTATTTATATTAAACAAATAAGTATTTTTGTTGTAACAAAAAAGAGTATTTTTGTCTCTTAATGTGTAATGAGTAACCAAATAATATTTTAATGTATTGAAATTCTAAAATAGCTCTTGAGTGTACTATCGATTAATCAAGATAGTCTCTGGTTATTCAAAATCAAAATTTTTGTCTCCTCTTTCACTTTTCATTTTCTCAAACCCTAGCCGTCACAACTTTTTTCTTCTTGATTTACCAAAGATGGGTGATTTAGGGTCAATTTTGACCCGAAATCACCTCTCCGAATTGTTTTTCTTTCTCTTCTAGTTAAAAGTGATTTTTCACATATTTTCAGCTTTCTTTTGTTGGGTTTTTTATTTCGTCGTCTAGCACGACTTTGTTTATTTTGATTTCCCTTCTTTGTGCGGTGTGTTTATGATTTCCTTTCTTAGTGCAATGTTTATTTGATTTAGGTTGAAAGCTTAACTTTGATCAAATGCAGATTCAATCAATAACTTTTGTGTCGTCAACATTGCAGATCCAAAAACATGAGTATTTTGGTGGCTTGAATATAGTCATATTTGTAGGCATAAGTATGTTGGCTTTTTATGCTATTAACATAGATGTTGTGAGTTTGTTCGCTGATTCATCCTTTTTGTTTTTAGCGATTTTAAATTTGTATTCTATTGATGTACTCTATCAATTTGAATAAATGAATATCGTTAATTTTTGTAAAAAAAAAAAAAAAAAGATAGTCTCTAGCGTTAAAGTAATTTTTCAATGTTGAAACCAACTCTTTTCTTATAAGAACCGACATGACAATAAGTAAAAACTTATAGAAATCGATATGTGAGTAAATTAGTATATTGATAGATTGATATGACATTATTAACTGAGCGTTTCAACATCAAAGACTATTTTGATTAATAAAATGCACAATCAAAACTATTTTAAAATTTTAATAAATTGAGGAATTATTATGATTACTTGTAAAAATGACAATTATCCTTTTGCATTAACATACTGGTACGGCCGTATCGTAAAATTTTAAAATATACCTAATTTCGTATCAGGTACGGACCCGTATCTATGCATCATAAATAAATGGGAAATGAATAAACAAAGTTAAATGACAGTTTTACCCTAGTCTTGTTCATTCTGTTCTGGAAGTTGAGTTTCTCCTGAAACTGGTTTTACTCTCACTTTCATGTCGATATCCGTAGAGGGCGAAGCAGCTTCGTTTCTGGGTTCTGAAGCTCACAGTAATCTTCAAAGAATTCTCCAATCATGCCCTAAAGTATCAACTATTTTTTTTCTCTATTTTTTTTTGCTTACTGTATGAATTTGAAGGTGAAGTAATGCAAACAACTTTGATCGATGCTGATTATGGCTCTGTTTGGATAAACAGCTTAATTAAGTGCTTATTAGCAGAAGCGCTTATCATATAATTGCTTATGTGTAAGCTATTTTATAATTTTTATAGAAAAAGATAAAATAAAGTCAAATTGTTTTCATATAAGCTATAGTGTATGTTTGGTTTCACTTTCGGAGGGCAAAAAATGATTCTAGAGGAGTAGAATTGTTTTTTCCTCCAGAATTGTTTGTAACTTGAAGTATGAAATTGGAGCTTTTGATTCTAGAATTGATTTTTACACTCAAATTTATTGTTCCACTCACTTTTACATCAATGTATCCAAATCATAATTCAATTTACCTTCAACTCACTTTTAGCCGGAATCAATTTTACATAATCTATTCACTCAAAATCAATTTATATCACCACAGAATCAAACAGAAACATATCCAAGAGATTTTATGGAAATAAGCTAACAGCTTATCGACATGTCGTAAGTTGTTTCCATAAGTTTTTCTAAGTAGTTAAACAAGTAGGTAAGCAAATATAAGTCAGTTCAAATAGATCCTTATTGTGCAATGTAGCAAGCAAAAAAGTTGAAATGATAAAAATGGATGATTGTTTGTCTTGTTAGTTAATTGAAAGGTTATTAACTTGCTGCTGATAGAGATGATTTTTTATGCTTGGTAGTTGGATGAAGTTGGAGACTCCCATGAATATGAAAACACCATCTCAGAGCTTGTCAATTTCCTTGATTCATTATTGGATGCTACTCTTTCTGATCCAGACATTGAACATAAAGAGAACAATGCATTTGAAGCTCTGTCGGAGATTCATCAATACATTTGTTCCCCGTCTCTTGACCAGGCGAGTTAACTATTTTCTGTCATTTTTTCATAATCATTTCACTGTTTCACAAGGCAGGAGGTGTTTGGACACTTATTCAATAAGTAGCTATTATATAAGAGCTTATGTTTAAGTTTTTTATACAATCGAAGAGTTTATGGATTTGGATCCATTGCGGTTGAGAAACCATGCAGTTACACGCTGTACTTAATCTCGGCCATTGATTTGAGATCAGATGGTTTAAATTACAGATTCATTACAAATCATCTCATCCATCAATTTTAAATCAGATGGTCGGGGTGAGTAACTGAGTCACACAGTTACTGCACCGAATCCATTTCCATAGTTTATGGGTGTAAACTCTGTACAGATTGTTAGCATGTCATAAGTTATTTCTATCAGATCTTCTGATGACCTACACAAGTGTTTGTGTAATAAGCCCAAATAAAGTAATTTCAAACGCCCCTATAGACTTCGAAAATAGAAATCAAACAGCGTAGAGACATGTCATTATCATTCGGAGCTTGTCTTCTTTCAACTCCACAGTATCATGTAAGTTATATTGAAGAGATATTGATTATTTAGTGATTTGACAGGAAGTTGTTGATGCTCTTTCCTTTGAAGTGCCAAAGGCTGTTTCAAAGTTTGCTGGCATTTCAAGCAAATTTTCGGACATAGCAATTAGCATCATTGATCAGTTCATAGCAAAATGTGGTCCAAGGGATATGCTTTCAATTCTCTGTGATGTGAGTCTATATCTTTATTTATGATTAAATGTATACTTCAGTGTTTAGAAGATATATGTGAAATCACATTAGTCCTCCATTAATTAAAGATATCAAATTGGTCCCTTACTGATAATTAAATTGTTGCGTACCAGAAGTACAGCAACGTACAAAATATAGAAAAAAGAAATTAAAATGCACAAATACTGTAATAACTGTATTATTGATGATGAAAAATGACAATGCAGTAGGGAAGAAGATCCCCCGCTATTGTTATCCCCATCCTTCATATAACTGTCATTCCCCTCTAACAAACTAGCCACATCAGCTAATGTAACCCACTCCCCTATTTAGTACATTAGTAGGGCTTAGGCGCAAACCCAGTACCTAACATAAATCCCATTTGTTTCATCCTTTTAGGGACCGATTTGATATCACTGTAAGAACCAACTTGATGGCATTATTGAGGGACCAATTTGATGCATTTCTAAATGAACGAACGACACACACATGTCTTTGAAGTCCAAAATGGACATTTACTGATTTAACTATGTGGTGCTGGTTGTTTTGTATCTTTAAATAGCTGTCTGCTTACTGCATAGGTAGAGTTGTTGAAGTATGTTAGTTGATTTAAATCTTTTAATGTACATTTACAGAAAGCTTCTACGATACTTCATGTTTAAGTGCCTTATGTGCCTATTTAGCCATTGAATGAATATTTTTGTAGAATCCAGATAGTCAATAAGAGTGTATTTTTACATCCACCGACACCATATTCTTTATTTCATACCCTTGGCTTGAGATCTATAGCAATCCCACATTTTTTTCCCACATTTTTTTCAAAAACAAACGGGAGGGAGCGGGGGAGGGTTTTTTGTTAATAAGGGATGGGGAGGCACTTATGCCATACAAACTATCTCTGAGGGGATTTAAATTCAGTCCCTTGGAAAATTGGAATTACAAGGCTAAGCAGTCACCACTGCACTAACGCCCTGGGATCTATTGTGATCCCACATCAAGTAGAGATATAGACAAAGTAATTCTTTTAAGACTCAGGCAATCCTATATCCGTCGAGCAAGCTTTTGTATTAAGTAAACCTAGCGAAATTCTAATTTGGTGAAGAGGACCGTCCCAAGATCCTACATAGAGATATCAAAGTTTTTCTACCAAGGCTCGGTTATCCTAACCTCTCGAGTTATTTTTCTTTTGAGATTGAGTTAGGGCTATAGCAAATTCTTTTAAGATCAATTTCTTTTAACTAACCCATCGCATAACCTTGACATGACACCTAGTCACCAATATTTTACTTCTTACTGTCTTGCTAACTCCGAAATCAAATGTTTACATTCTAATCCATGGCCATGTATTAAAAAAAGGAAATTTATTGTTTTTTGCTTATAGTCATATCATAGTTAACATGCAAAAAAGCACTGTGGCATTTTATTTGTTTAGTTTCAGTTAATGTTTTGATCCTATGCTTCTGTTAATTTAATTGAAACAGACATTAGGTTACTCAAGTAAGGTGACCAACGCTGCTAGTTACATCGTTCCTCCTTTATCAGGGCTCTCAAAGGGTAATTTTGCAGTGAACTTTTTGATTACTGGATATAATGTACAACTGTAACCTCTGTTCAGTAAAGAAACATGGCAGCAATCACGTTGTGAATTCATTGCTAATGTAGGGCTTGAAGGATCATGTTCATTGTCTTGTTTCTTTTAGAATTTGAACATGATCTGATTGGATTAACTTTATGGACACACTTTTGGTTATCTTGAATCTTAGTTGCTCAACCCACGTTTTTTACCTCTCTTAGCCAGGCTCATTTTTCGTTTTCATAGCCTGAGTTTCATCAAATTGATGATCATATCAATATTTATATTAATATTGATAAAATTAAATAGAATATAATTTGTGTTCACTTGGTTTGGTAAGATTCATCGAATGTATTTATGATTATTTTTTTCACCACACTAGCTAAGCAAATGATAAGATCAATTTGAAAGATGTGTATTAAGAAGGATAGGTGATGTCTATTAAAGATTGGTCACATGTCTAAGTGAAATAATGAAACCAGAGTAATTTTTTACAAGATAGTGTGGTTTTGCTTCAGCATTTTGAACTATCCTTTTGAGGAGAAGTGTTTTGGATTGGAGGAGTTGTTTGAATCTTGAGTTTAACTGGACTCATACCAAACAAATCCTGACAAAGTATTTCTTTGAGTAAAGTGGTATGTCATGGGTGAGAAAGAAATGTATTTTGTTTGTTTTTTGTGTGAAAATGTTCAATATTGCTTTTGGATGATATTCAAGTTGATATTTGGATATCTGAGATGAGAGAGCGTAAATGACATATGAATGTCAGCCTTCCAATACAGAGAGGAATAAACAAATCTTATTTTGAAATTGGAATTTTATGTCGAATCACCAAATATTAATGATAACAACAAAAACAACAATAATAATAACTTTTAAGGTCCTTAGCTTGAGCTTGATATCAAATCACCGATAGTCTTGTTAGCTGCATATTGTACATAACATTTGTTTGGGGTTGTCTCCAATGGAGAATTTTTCCAATCACTTTATCATGTTCATTTTCTAGGCATCTTTGTTGATGAAATGCAAATCCTTAATACTAGTTTTCGGTCGAGCATCTGTGTTCCGCTCTTTCAATGATTTGATGCCACATTCCTTGGATGTTTTCATTCATACCTATTTTTCCTTTTCAGTCCTTATCTCCATCCGGAGGCGTCAGTTTCAGCAAGTTAAAGAAACCATTCCTATAATTCTTAATGTATTGAAGGCTGTATCTTTGAAGTCAGATGAAGAACTCAATAATGTCTTTGACAGAGCTGTTGAGATTGCAAATTCTATATATGAAGTTTGCGATAAGTTGGTGGTCTGTCTATTATAAAACATTTCATCTTTTCCTTTGTTAGGAGAACATAAATTATTGATTTATTTTCAACTTTTTTGCCGACATTTTTTCACTTAACAGGATGATGATGCTGCAAGGGAGAAGTTCCGATCTCTCCTTGGTCTATATGTCCTGCAGTGCTTGGTAATTGCTCTGTACTGCATTTAAATTTTATAATTATTTTCCTTCCCAAGTTCCTATCCACTTTAGTAAAATTCATTACTATCTGTTTTATCTACAGTAATGTGATTTAATGTGTTGCCATGCACTGTTCAGGCTCTTGTTTCAGCTAGTGTAAGCTATACAGCTTCAAGTTGTCATTCGTTAGTACTACAACTGTCACGTATTTCATCATATTGTGGTTTATCTTATCTCAGTCTAGTAACAACTTATGATGTCGAGATTGTTGCTAGCGCCGTTTTTGGAGGTAGTACTCTTAGGTTAAGCTGTTAATTTATTTCGATGTTTTCTCAGGCACTGTTTGTTTACACAATTTTTTAATCCGCGTCAATTATGCAGAAAATAAAGATGATTATATGGATTGTTTATCTCATGTCGAGCATGGTTGCGCTCTTTCAGGTCTGTGATAGGACAATTACTGTTGTTAAATCCTTGCCTTTTGTGTTATGATTTCTTTTTCACTAGCCCATCAAATTCCATTTTTTCCAGTGATTTGGGGGTATGTCTCAGAGGAAGTTGCTCATGCTGCTAAAGAAGATATGATTGTGGTCAAGGATGAGCTTCGTAATAACCAGATCAAAAGGTGGCAAGCAATAGGAACATTAAAACATGTACTTTCCTTTGTAAGTCTGCCGTGGGAGTTAAAGAAACATACTATCAACTTCTTGCTTTGCATCACAGATGGAGATATCCGTGGAAACTGTGATGATGACCAGTCCCAGTGGTCGTCTTATATGCCAAATCTTTTGTCCGCTCTACAGGTACTGCAATTCCCGACTTCAGTTTGTTTCTCATTGCTCGATCATTTACTTTTTCTACGAGGCAGATGCTGACACGTTCTTCACTTTTGATTACACTTATAACTTTTCAGGCTGTTAAAATGGTGATCATGTATACTCCAGACCCAGAACATAGAAAAAACTCATTTGCTGTGTTAAAAGGAGTGAGTTTCTTATGCTATGCAATGCCTTTTAAGTTGGAAGTTTTTTTTTTTTTTTTTTATAGTTTGCGTTTAATATTTAATGTGCATTTTATGAAATTGAGATATATGTTAATGTCTTTTGCGTACTTTTCTTGATAGCTGTAATGTCATGTGTTCATGTTACTCAAAGGTACTTGCTGATATTCCAATTTCTCAAAGGCTTGACATCCTGATAGCATTGATTACAAATACCGACTCTTCCTCCATGGTAATTCTCTTGCTAGCAATTCTCTTCTTGAGGAGTGTTAGCAACACACCATCTAACACTCTTTCTAACACACTTCCTATTGATTGAAATTTATGGAGTCTCACTATTTTGGAAATCGATCTCACTAAATCTGAGTCTCACAAATTTGGTGTGACCCATATATAATTTTAGTCAATAGAATATTAGGAAAAATAGTGTTAAGAGTGTTGCTAACATGTCTCTTCTCTTAATCACAATTCGTTTAACTGCATTGTTTATTTAACTAGCTGGAAGTGTTAAATTATCTAATGGTGGTCTTGCATCTCTGTGTAGATTGCCATTTTGGTCGATCTTGTTCGGAGGGAAATGCACACAGAAATCTCCAGTAGTACGTCAGTAGTAAAAGATGTCCAACAGATTAATAACAAAGCACATCCAGATATATCATTTTGGACTCCCAGCGTCCTTGAGTTGGTGGAGTCAATTCTAAGACCTCCACAGGGAGGACCTCCTTCCCTACCAGAGCAGAGTGATGCGGTATTCTTCCTGTTTCATAGTATTTGAAGAAGCACTCTGCGTTATTCTGGATCATTTTTTGGTTATGCACTGTTTTGAAAAGGTTGTAGGTAATAGCATTCTGTTTACAACCTGCAGGTGCTGTCAGCTCTCAACCTATACAGATTTGTAATAATGACAGAATCTACAGGTACGCAACATCAACGAATTATCAACTAAAGCAATCAAAAGATGGTGAAAACTACATTTCGAGAGTTCTTGATAAAAATGTATTTAATTTGAAAGAGTTGTTGTGAGAAACAAGTATTTTTTTAAGTTAATGGGCCTTTTAATTGTTAATTGTTCCTAAGCAGAAATAATTTTTCCTGGGTTTTGGTTTAATAATTATTAGTTGCCAGACGATCTAAATTAAAGTATAATTAAAGTTTCACAATTACGCTTTGTAACAGGAAAGACAAACTACACTGGAGTCTTGTCGAGGAGCAGTTTAAACAAGGTCTACAATGAATGGCTGCTTCCTTTGCGTACGCTAGTGACAGGTATAATGGCAGAGAACAAGAGTGATTATGATGAGCTTGCAATTGACACTCTATGCACCCTTAATCCTCTCGAGTTGGTGTTGTATCGGTGCATTGAGCTTGTAGAAGATAAGCTAAAGCAAGTCACATAACCTGTCTTCTTGGCCGAAGTATCTTTGAAATATTTTTTGGTACGTGTCAGTTTTGAAATATGAAATTATTAATTATCTTAAGTATAGACATTAAGTTTCAATAGTAACTCTCCTTGCAGATACAGTAAAATTGAACACATTCATTTTGAGTTGTGCCTTGAATTTGCAGTGTTTTTTAGGGGCAGTCTTTTGTGTAAAGTAGCGAATAGCAAAAGACACCAATTCATAAATACCTTCCTTTTTTACTTGAAAATCGATAAAAGTACCTGAAAAGGCTATTGAGTGTGGATTAGTAATGAAGAGTTGCTTAGTTTAAGGAGATCATACAATCCTCAAGGTGTCACTATTGCCTATCCCAATCAAGTTTGCAAGTTCACCAAAAGCTTGTATGGTCTTAAGCAAGCCAACATGGCACAGTTTGCTAAGCTTTTCGCTTCCTTGTTGTCCCGAAATTTTGTCCCAAGGATGTAGAGTCGTAACTTCCATAGTTTGTGAATTGGAATGGTTCACGTACTCACTTATCTATAGTGAATTTATCCTACTTGCAGGGGTATTGGACCATACATGATGTGCATGTGTCTCGTTGGTTTTTTTGTGTCAAATATCAGTCTGCATCTGATAGTTACCTGCTTCGTTTGAGAGCAACAGACATGTACATGATTTTAATGCATGATGTATTTATTTAGTTATAAATCATTTAAGGTTGTCACACAAAAATTAAAAATTGCAGCTAATAACATGAGTATCATAAAACTTGTCAAAAAAAACATGAGTATCATAAACACTTTCCTAAATTATATACTTTAATCAATAACGCTTTCCTAAATAATCGAAGGTCATTACTTTTCCCATCCTATAGTTTCTCGCGCGCCCTATATGTTTCAACGTGTTTTTGAAGGTTTTTATAGGGTGTTTATGTCGTTCGGATTCTATAATCCGAACTGCATAGGACGTGCGAAAAACTCATAAGATGGAAAAAGAAGCACTCATAATTAAATACTACATTCATATTGTAAAACAACATACGGTATAAAATGAGACACTATTTGGGTTAAAATGACATACAATGTCCAATGAGACAGGAGTATTATGCAATTACTTGGTTGGCTTGTTGCTTAGTTAGCATTCTCAGCTCATGCATAAGACTCATTGTCTTCATTTGTTAGTCATAAGTTTCATTTGCGTCATTCGTGTTTATAATGTATATTTGTTATTGTATAATGTTAAATTTTATTGCTGTTATTTAACGAAATATAATTAAGTTACATGTGTTGGTAATAAGTTGTTATTTTTCGGCAGACATATCTATCTCTCTCATCATTAGACAATAAATAGAGAATAAATAAATGGAGTTTGTACACACTATTATCGTAAAAAAATAAATAAATACATATATCCAATTAAATCTTACTATGTCAAAATCTACCAAAAGATTTTACTATGTAAAACATTTATAGTGTTGTTTCGATAATTAACATGATAAAATACTAAAGTGGCATTATAGTGTAATTTAATTGGATATATTTGAAAAAGAAGTTTTACACTCAATCTTTTATTTTTTGATACAAAAAAAAAAGTTTTAGACTCATGGTATAACAATTGAACTCTATTTATATAATTTCATGAACAAAATTATATTAAAGTGCGTCGGAAAAATAAAATTTCAGTTTAGCAACTTTTTTGTTGGATACATACAGCTTACACTAAAATGATTAAAAAAAAAAAAGCAAACAAGGAATAGGTAAATTGGATTTCCAGGATTCACCAGTCAGGACAGGTCTTACGTGCTATAAAAATTTCAACTCCTGTGTGGAGTTTGTGAATCATATCTTTATCAACAGGGTGCATTTTTTAGGAAAAATAGGAAAAGAAAAAAAAATCTATTTTGCCTACAAAATGGAAATTTTTTAAGAAAGTATTATACTGATATAATCCCATCTAAATATCATGTGCCATTTTGCACAACAAGTAACTTTTGAATTAAGAATTTGCTTACGTATCCCTTATTTCATGACGTTGAGATAGCTTCTCATTAGCACCTTAATATTAATAATTCATTTCATTTTATTGTATAATAACAGAAATGATATTTAATCTTCTATAATAATTGGACTAATAAGCTCCATTATCAGAATTCAAACCCAGAATCGACCTAACACGTGATGAGTGTTATTTTTTCCCTAGTGTATACAAAGCACAAACCAATAGTCATATCATATTCATATGTTGTAATCACAACTTTTTCAGCCACATGATTCTTTAACTTCATGTCTACTACAACTGCCCTTGTATTATATTTAGTCTCAATTGACGCTGGTGTAAAAATATGATATTATTATTCAAGCTAAATGTTGGATCCACATTAAAAAAAACAAATTATTTTATAAAAAAATCAAATATTTTGATTTCCAATGTATTGATTACACATGTTTTCATAAAAAGTTACTATTTAAAGGTTTTAAAAAGTACTCCAGAGGCACTTGTTAACATTTCCTTTATATGGTAGCTATATTAAATTTTAAATGATTTGGACATACATAGGTGTGTTATATAATTGTTTATATTTTAAATGACATTTGCTAAAAAAAACATATATTTTAAATGACATATTATTATAAAACAAAATAGTAGGATGAATGTATCAATTAGTTTTAAATTTTTTTTATAGATTGTTGTAAACTTAATTCAATTTATAAGAACTTTTAATACAACAGCTAAACTGATTAATTATTAAATTAACTAGTACTTGGACCCTTACGATGCACGGGAAGTTGATTATATCATTGACTAATAAATATGGTAGTTGAACATGAAATGTTATAATAATTGTTGTTTTGCATGAGTTATTGCTTCCAAAAGACAACAACACAACAACAACAACAACAACAACAACCAAGCATTATTCCACTAAATGGGTCGACTACATGGATCGAAATACGTTATATTGTTCTATTATAAACCATATTTAGATCCAACTCATTAATCTTTAAACCTTTCCTAATAGTTTCTCTTATAGTTTTTCTAGGTCTTCCTATACCTCTTGTAATATTTTTATCCTCTATTTGGTCTACTCTTCTTGCTACAGAATCTAAAGGTCTTCTCTCTACATGTCCAAACCACATAAGCCTGTTTTCCATAATATTTTATATTATAGGTGCTACCCCAACTATCTCTATAATGTTGTCATTTATAATCTTATCACATCCAGTCTTACTACACATCCAATGCAACATCCTCATCTCCGCTACACTTATTTTATTCTCGTGTTGGTTCTTAACCGCCCAACACTCTATTCCATAAAACATCGTTGGTCTGACAACTGTATGATATTTTCCCTTCAACTTGAATGGTACTTTTGTATCACATAAAACACTTAAGGCTCTTCTCCATTTCAATCATCCAACTTGAATACGATGATTTACATCCGCTTTTATTTCTTCGTCATTTTTGTATTATGGACCCAAGATATTTAAATTGTGTAACTTGTATGATATGATATCCAACTTTCATGTCTAAGGTAGAACTACTTCGTCTTTTGCTAAAATTACATTACATATACTCTGTCTTGTGTCTACTCATTCCAAAGTCATACGCTTCTAAGGCTTGTCTCCAAGTCTCCGACATCTCATTCAATTCCTCCTTCGACGCTTCTAAGGCTTATCACATCAGAGAGATTGTTGATAAGAAGTATTTAAAATCTCTTGTTGACTCTATTACAATATAATAGATCCAAAAATACAGATAAATAAAAAAACAAATAATCAGCGAATGTAATTACCTCTTATAGAACAATTTTCAAATTTATGCATGATAGTGAATTTAGGTTCAATTAGGTAAAATAGATATAAAATTACAATATTAACCCTACTTATATCTCCAAAAGATTGGTTAAGAGACTTAAAAACTTTTATATATAAGATAAGATAGGTAAAATCATTCTTTCAAAAAAGAATAAAAGGCAAAATATTAGGAAATTGGTAACAACTATTTGCAAAAAATTAGGAAACTAAGAAATAGAAAGAAAAAAAATTAGGAAGGATATTTGCAACAACTTTTTTGGCTCCAAAAAGTTGTCTAAGAGATAAGATATGTGATCATTTTCTAAAAAAAATAATAAAGAAAGAGCAAAAAATTAGGAAGAAAATTTGTAGCAAACTTTTTGCCTCCAAAAAATTGTCTAAGAGACTTAAGAACTTTTATGTAGAATTAGTTTTATGTTTGAATGTTGCATGTTAAATATTGAATATTTGTTTGAGGTTTTATTAGAAGTAATTTTAATCTCATTTTCAACAAATGGATAATAGAGTATTTTCTTTGTAATTTTGGTCGCTACAACTATTTTTAGTTTAACTTCTTATTAAATTTAGTATTATTTAGTTATTTGACAAAAAAATTAGCCCTATTGATATTGTCTGTCCAAATCCGCCCCTGTGCTACCCCAACTACTCTACAATGTTATCATTTATAATATTGTCCCATCTAGTCTTACCTTACATCCAACGCAACATCTCCATCTCCACACACTTACTTTATTCTCGTGTTGGTTCTTAACTGCCCAACACTCTGTTCCATAAAACATCGCTAGTCTGAAAAATGTCTGATATTTTTTCACTTCAAGTTAAACTGTACGTTTGTATCACATAAAACAACCGAGGCTCTTCTCCATTTCAACCATCCAACTTGAATACGATGATTTACATCTGCTTTTATTTCTTTGTCATTTTGTACTATGAACCCAAGATTGTCCGCGGTTTTGGCAACTTGGACACGAACGTTGCTTTATTATTTGTCCCATACACCTATGGTTATTTTTTTGGCTGAACCTTTGGCTACTTTGTATTGGCATAGATTGCAGGTTGATTTCCTTATGCTATTGTTTTTTTTTGTTTCCACTTTTCTTTTTCCTCTTGGAGGGTTTTGGTCTAGTCCCCTCTTTTGTATATACTTTTCTCTTTTTTTAATAATTTTTTTTGAGCTTGGCGACATAGGATGGGGGTTCATCGGAGTACCAACCTAGTTGGGATGTCGTTGCTTCTCTTTGATGCCTGCCCATGCTCCTGGTTTATAAAAAAAAAACTCAAGATATTTAAACTATGTAACTTGTATACTATGTTCTCCAACTTTCACCTCTAAGGTAGAACTACTTCACCTTTTGCTGAAATTACATTAAATATATTATGTCTTGCTTCCACTCAGATGAAAGTCATACGCTTCTAAGACTTGTCTCTAAGTATCCAACATCCCATTCAATTCCTCCCTCGACTCTCCAATTAAGACTACATCATCTGCAAAACGCATACTTCTCAGTGCTAGTTGTTGGATGTGTTTCCTGCGTACATCCAAAACTAATGTAAAAAGATAAGAGATTAGGGTTGACCCTTGGTCCAATCCTTGTTATGAAAAAATCATTGATAATGTTCCAAAAGACAAATAATAAATCCCCTCGAAGTAATTTAGACTTCATATTATCACATCAAAGAGATTGTTGATAATAATTGTTTAAATTGTCTTGCTGACTCCATTACAATATAATAGATCCAAAAATAGAGAAAAATAAAAAAAACAAATACATCAACGAATGTAATTACCTCTTAAAGAACAATTTTTAAATTTATGCATGATAGTAAATTTAGGTTCAATTAGTTAACTGAGATATAAAATTAAAATATTAAAACTATTTTTGACTCCAAAGGTTGTTTAAGAGACTTGACAATTTTTGTACATAAGATAAGATAATAAATTTTGGTTCAATTAGTTAAAATAGATATAAAATTACAATATTAATGTTATTTTTGGCTCCAAAAGTTGTTTATGAAACTTAACAACTTTTATATATAAGATATATAAGATAGTGGAAAAATAATAGGGAATTTACGTTCAATAAGCTAAATAGAAAATATAGGTTCAATTAGTTAATATAGATATAGTATTACAATATTTACCCTATTTATGGCTCAAAAAAATTGGTTAATAGACTTAAGAACTTTTATATACTCCCTCCGTTCCTTTTTAATTGTCACTTTTGAAGAAAAAATTTGTTCCTTTTTAATTGTCACTTTCAAAGTTCAATGCAACTTTAAATAATGTTTTACCAATTTTATCCTTAGTTATTTATTACGGAGAGAGAAATATATGAGATGATATATTAAATGAATAAGGTTATTATAGTAAAAATATAAATTATTGTATCAAAAGTAGTGACATTTATTAATTGTCTTGGTTTGTGTAAAATGTCAAAAAGTGACAATTAAAAAGGAACGGAGGTAGTATAAGATAAGATGTGTAAGATCATTCTTTTGCAAAAGAATAAAAGGTGAAAAATTAGGAAATTTGTAACAATTATCTTGCCTCCAAAAATTTGCTTAAGAGACTTAAGAACTTTTATATATAAGATAAGATAAGATGAGATCATTTTTTTAAAAAACAAAAAATTAGGAAAAAGATTAGCAACAACTTTTTGGATCCAAAAACTTGGTTAAGCGAGTTAAGAACTTTTATCTATAAGATAATGTCATACCCCAATTTTTGACCTAAATTTCTTTTTTACTCGTCTTTTGGTTCGAAATTTTTCGTCGTCGCAGACGAAATTTCGACAGAGAGATATTTTAAAATACCTCATTTTTTTTCTTTTTGGTCTCGTTCGGGCCCGTCTTTTTTTTATTATTATTATTATTTATTTTATTTTTTCTACCTTCATTTTTATTCCCTTAAGTGTTTTATTATTATTTTTATTTTATTATTATTATCATTAATATTTTGTTATTTACCTTTTTTTAAAGGTCTAACTCTTGAATCTGTTTAGGCAAGGATTTTTAATGAGGAGTGTTTTTTTGTTCAGAATTTTAATTTGGTTTTGATTGTCATTTAGACTGTCATTCATTGACCTTAATGGTCAGTGATAGCAAAATTAGTATAATTAGGAGCAATCAGAAGAACCAAAGGAGGGGGGGCCGAAACAAAAATCATCAGAAGCCAAAAAACAATCAGACACACAATCAGTCATCAGTCCAAAAATCATCAGAAGCAAAACACTACTCAACATCACAAAACAACCATCAACAGTAACACACAGCCACTCACAACCCACGGCCACAGCCCCACACACATGGCCGCAACCACACACACACAGCCACTCACAACCCACGACCTTCCTCACTCAGCCACCACTCCCACTCACGTACGGCCAACCCAATCACAACAACAACAACACAACCAAGAACCACCACCTAAAACCACCCCTAACCACTACACACCTCACTCTTCACCCACCAAAACCGAGCCACCAACAGTCCCAAATCAAAACCCAAATCACAAAAACAAAACCATCAATCGCAAACCCAAACCACCAATATCATTCGGCCAAAACAACATCCTCAAAAACCAAACCAAAGCAAAAGCCGAAAACCCCAGGTCCGAATCAAAAAAGAGAGGTAGAATTTCGAATTTGTTTGTTTTAAAAATGTAGATCTAGGGTTTTTAATTTTTTTTTTTGGGAAAAATAAGTTTAGAGGTGTAAAGAAGAGAAGAGAGAAGGCAGAGGGCGGTTTTAGAGAGGAGAAGAGAAGAGAGAGGAAAGTTTTGGAAAAATGAGGAGAAAACCGGCCTATGGCATTTATATAAACAGCTGAACCGGTTCGGTTCTCTCAGACCGAACCAGTCTGTTTTTTTTACAGCCCAATATGCTTAGACCTGTGGCCCACCATCCTCCTCTTCTCCTCTTCATTCTGACTGCTCTTTACACTCCCCTCCCTGCTTCTGCACCCTTTTTCTTCTCTATTTTTTTCTTTTTTTTTATTTTCCCCTTTTATTTCTCTTCTTGCATTTTATTTTTAGTCTTTTTTTATTTTCATGCATTTTATTTCACTGCCTTTATTTTTAGCACATCATGCATTTTTATTTTTTTATTTTCCTTTTATTTCATGCATTTTCATTTTATTTTTATTCTTAGCATATTTATTTTAATGCATTTGCAATTTTGTTTTTTTGTTTATCATTTTTGTCATTTTTATTTTATTTTATTAGAATGTATTTAGGAGCAAATGTAAATCATAAATGAGAATATCGCACCAACACTCGCACTTTATTTATTCTGCTTTATGTCAAAAAACGAAAAATGCAAAAATATTAGGTTAGTTTATTTTAAAAGGATTTCGTGGTGATCCAACGTCACCACAGAAATTCCTCGCGTTTAGATTTTAGTTATGTTTTTTTTAGTCTCAGTTCATTATTAACAAACAAAAACATGCAAATAAGTCAAAATTAAAAAAAAATCTTTTCTTAAACAAACCTTGATTTTCAATCAAGTGTCCTTTTTTCTCTTTTATTTTCTTAAATAACCATTTATCCACTTTAATAACAACTTTAATCATTTTCAAAAAATAAAAAAACACAAACAAATTTTAATCTTTTTGCCACTTGGCCTTATTTTATTTTTAAAACCTTTTCAAAACTAAAAAAACACAAAAACCAATCAATCGACATTTTTACCCCGAACTACGAAGTTTTGATCCCTCACGGGTACATAGGCAAAGGACCTTGTCCTTCCAAATCATAAAAAATAAAAAAAAACATTTTCTTTTCTCACTATTCCTTCTTTTCTTTTAAAAAAAAATATAAGCAAGTTATAGCCAAGATAAATAAATAAAATCAAGAGGTTCTCGTAGAGTACTACGAACGTTTAGGGTGCTAACACCTTCCCTAAATGTAACTAACCCCGGAACCCTAAATCTTTTAAAAATGTGGTAATTTATAACTTTTTCCCCTTTTCTTTTGAAAATTAAAAGTTCAGTCGTGAAATAAAATTAGTGAGTCAACGCTAATCAATAGCTTGATCTCCGAAAATCACCGCGACAGATAAGATATGCGATCATTTTAAAAAAAATATATAAAGAAAGAAAAAAATTAGGAAGGATATTTACAACAACTTTTTTGGCTCCAAAAAGTTTTTTTTTGTTGAAAGAAAGATTTTTTGCCATCAAAAAGTTGTCTAAGAGACTTAAGAACTTTTATATATAAGATTAAATTAAGGGAAATGTTTACGAGTGCCCCCGGGCACTCTTTAAGCACAAAAAGTGGTAAGTTTTTATGAAAGTTTGTGCATTTAGTGCATTGGAAATTGAAGTTTTTAATTTTTTTAAAGAATAATTTCTTTATTAGGGATGCTTAAAGAGTGCCCCGGAGACACTCGTTAACAAGACCCTTAAATTAAATAACAAAATAGAGAAAATAGAAAACAAATCAGAAGATTATGCAGAAAAAAAAGTACCTGGTAGTTTAGGGAAGGTGGCACAAATTTAACAAATATTTGTTCAATTGGTTGGCATATGGTGGCAATAGGATTCAATAATTAAATAAATATTAAATTAAATAATAATTATGAGATGTCAATATTAAAATGTCAAAATTAACCTCAATTTTTGGCTCCAAAAAGTTGCTTAAGAAAACTTTTATAAATAAGATTCTAACATTTCATACGCCTAGGTGAATAGTGATTATGGAGTCTTAATTTATCCTGGCTTGGTTTCTTTAGCTTCTTCTTATGAGAAAAAAAAATACTATTTTTGTTTTGGGTAAGCAAAGTAGTTTTTTACTACCAATTATCTTTCTAATGGTTAACAATGCAATGTTGTGATGTAACATTTTGTTGACATTGAGGAAAATGATGCAGCAAGAGTATCACGCAATTGACTTATATATATAGATCTAATGTATCTCTTTTGATTATTTTTTCTTGTGATATGTCATTATATACGAATAGCAAAGAATCTCTACTTATATTCTCTACATTTCCCGTAAAAATATATTGGCTTAATTCCACTTTTCCCCCCTATATTTTGCCAATTGTGCGATTTTGCACCCCATGTTTTTTTTTGAGCGATTTTGCACCCCAACATTTACCCCCTTTCTGATTTTGTAGCCCCTTCTGATTTTTTTGCTGATGTGTTGAATTTTTTGCTGATGTGTTGCCATGTGTGTTGCCATGTGTGTAATTTCATTTTTATTTTCAATTTTGTTTTTCACGATGCAATTGTAAGAACAGCCTTTTAATTCAACATAACCCAAAAATGACAGCAATAACAACAACTTCAAATCCATAAAATCAAACAACAATAACACATAATCCTTTCTCAATTGATGTCCTTCGTCATCACAATTCCAGTAAATCTTCATTGATTAAAACCCAAAAGTCATTCAAACAAACTATTCAACAACTTCTCGTTTATAATAATTAAATCTTGAAATCATTCAACAAAAATCAGATCTGATCAGAAGCTGAGCAAATCGGATTTGTAGAAGATCAAGAGAGAGAAGGATCAATTTGGTTTATGATGATTCAATTCATCCGGCGACCTCTGTTCCCTTTCTACCTCCGGCGACCTATTTTTCCTTTCTCAGCTGGTTTTGATCTACTGTTTTCGGTTTTGACAAGTTGTCGTTTGTGGATCGGGTGCTTTCTTTGTTGCCGCCATATCTTGTTCTGAGCCCCGTCGTGAAGCTCCTTGTTGTGGGTTTCCTTCAGGTCTCTGTTTCCTCTCCCTCCAGCGTCATTAATTCTCCTTCGCCTGGCTTTTTTGCTGGGTCGTCGCAAGGCTCACGGTGGGTGGGAGAGGGTGGTTCGTGCAGTGGTTGTGGGTTATCTGCTTCTCCATTTATAAATATCAATTTGGTTTATGATGATTCAATTCATCCGGTTCATTTTTATTTTCAATTTTGTTTTTCACGATGCAATTGTAAGAACAGCCTTGAAGATCACCCTAGGATCTGTACGAGGCTTATTTTTATTTTCAATTTTTATTTTTTTAAAAAATGAAATTACACACATGGCAACACACATGGCAACACATCAGCAAAA
The DNA here is from genome assembly GCA_018208015.1 of Medicago ruthenica. Lineage (NCBI taxonomy): Eukaryota > Viridiplantae > Streptophyta > Magnoliopsida > Fabales > Fabaceae > Medicago > Medicago ruthenica. The sequence continues at coordinate 115,011,200 of CM031371.1, read as the reverse complement.
AATTCAACACATCAGCAAAAAAATCAGAAGGGGCTACAAAATCAGAAAGGGGGTAAATGTTGGGGTGCAAAATCGCTCAAAAAAAAACATGGGGTGCAAAATCGCACAATTGGCAAAATATAGGGGGGAAAAGTGGAATTAAGCCAAATATATTATACTCTCTACATTATGCAATAATATGTTTTTTTTACTATTTTGTAATTGACTTATATGGGTATGTTTAAAAATATTATGCATAGTGAGCTGCTTCTCAAATTAATGAAATACATTTTGGCATTTATTCTTCAAATATTTTTGTGTAACAAAGTTTCTTGACTCTCACCTTTTTTCTACTTATTAGCAATTCAATTTGTTTTGACAAATCTCAATTGTTGGATTCCACATGTAACATTCACAACTTAAAAGCTTTTTAAGGAAGAATATGTGCAAACTTTGTCATCACAAATATATTCATCTCGGTAATTTTAAGAAGGTATATATAGTTAGCTATATTTGAAATTTATGAGGCACTTTTTGAAATTTCTTCTTCAATTATTTTCCTTTTTTTGTGCAACAATGTTTCTTGGCTCTCACCCTTTTTCTATCGGTAATCTTAGCTGGAATTTGACTTGTGCATCCAAATACCAACTATTGGATTTCGACTTGTAAGTCAATATCATGCAATAATGTTGTATTGGATTACTAGATGTCATTAGAGGATGCATGTTCTACGATTGACCATTTTGATATATGGTTCAGTGTGAATCCGTGCCTGAAAATTAATTGAAATTCCAACAATGATTGAAATCGGCTCCATAAGCAGAAGTTCAAAGTTGTCTTTGTTGTGGTAAATGTTTTTATATTAATTGTTGTGTTAGCATTTTCTTGGTTGACGGAATTCTAACTTTGAATTTTTAACTTAACTTTTTTAAACTTTTAGCTCGATCAAGTGAACTACCATTACTCAGACCCGGTCAAGATTGGCGTTGAAAACAACAAGAGAAAATAAATGTGTGTCTCAAAATTCAACTCATTAGTTTTTGCTTATTTTTGTCAAATTGACACCGAGTATGTCGCCGTTTAGTCGTAAGAATGAATAAAATTGTATGTTTATCGGTCATTGTTGGTATTTTTGATGATTTTGTAGCACTAATGTATGATGGACCATCATAAAACTTGCTTTAAAGAGGATTCTAAATTTCCGTTTTTTATTTTGTTCATAAAGTATTAGCTCAGAATTAAGAGTTTGATCTTGTAATCTATAATTTGACAAGTGAACATCATTTTCTTGCCGTTGCCAATCAACCTAAAATTAAATTTCAGCTGTCAATTGTTGTCGCGGTCCCTCTTTTTTCCTATAGCTGAGAAAGCAAGAGAAAAAAGTCACTTAAATAAATCGAAACAAAAGATTGAAAAGGTAACAAATACAACAAGACACATTGCACAAAAGTAGGCTCAAAAGGGATTTAAATTACAATGCCCTTTTTACATTCTTTTCTATCACTTCAATTAAAAAATAATACATTGCCACAAAAAGTTGACATTAGGTGAATAATAATAACAACAATAATAATTTATATATACGAGTTGAGGAATTCAATTGATTTGAGACAAAAGTTGAATTGTTGATGGGGTTGAAGATTCTGGATTTAAACTTAAATAAAGGAGAAAAATATCAATTTAATAACTAATTATGAACATTGACCATTGCAAAAAAAGTTACATACACTATTTAATATAAAGATATTTTAGACAGTCAACTAATTATAATCTTCTCATCATTAGTAACGCTCGACTTTAATAATTACTTTTGAATAAAACATGAATCATGTTATCTTGTGTCAAGGGCACAAGTTAAGTAAAAATAGAATATTTTCGTATTGGAAATGATAGCAAGTGTTAAAAATTTTAAAAGTTGAATGGACAATTTTCAACACATATTTTTTATATTTGGGTTTTTCTAACATGTGCAAATTTGCACATGTTAAGAAGTTTAAAGTAGCAAGTTTATATTGAAATTTGTGTAATTTATAGTAAATATATAATTTTTTAATAAATAACTGTGGTTTTAAAAAAAAGTTGCTTCTTTTAGTATCTTTAACATGTGCAATATTGCACATATTAGACAAGTCCTTTATATTTTGTTGAGCAACTTATGCTCCGTATGTGTTAGCATTCTTTATAAAAACATTTTTTTATGCTAACTATCCAATTTCCAGGGGAACAAAAATCTGGTAATCCAGAATTGGATTGTAAGATAAATAAAGTTTAATCAATAATTGTTATACCCTAAAATCAAATTTGATTCTCTCGAACGATTTATATTTTGTGTAGTTAGTATTAATGTGAGCCTAACCACTTGTTTAAAACATATTATTATGATTTGTTAAAAAAAAAACATTTATATTCACTATGTATCAAATTAAACTTAAAAAAATATCAACTAAAAAGTGAGTACTATTATTGTTTTGAAGCTAAAAAAATAAAGCGTGTGTGAAGACTCAAAGATACAAAAAAACACATTCACTTTCAGTGGCTCACAAACTCTTACTTGTGTCACTGTGTGCATGTGTGTTCCTTTTCATGTTCCATCTATCTTCACATGTTTGCATAGAAACATTTAAAGAAACAATGAAAATGAAGCTTCTTTTTATGCTCTTCCTTATTCTTCACAAACCCATTTGGATTCATGCCTCTGTAGTAGACCCTCTTGTTCCCTCTCCTCAAATTTCACCAATTCTTACATCAATGACTGTAGCTGCTTCCTCTCCAGGCACATTCTCTCTCTTATTGATTTCAAATTTAAATTTCAAAATCATTACTTGAACTTAATACAAATAATGTATTGTGATATATTTTTTGTTTGATATTTCCTTAAACTCTCTTAAATTGCTATTAATGGTTTGAAATTTCAAAAAGTTTTAATTTTTTTATTTACAATGTATTTGATTTCATGCTCATTTGTATATACTGTATATTGATATTGATCAGGTATTCATGTGGGGGATGAACATCAAAATATGGATTCACACAAGAAAAAGGTAATGGCTTTTGTGGCAGCTAGCACTGCACTTGGTGCTATCATTTTGTGTTTGTTAAGCTTCTGGATTTTTTACACCAAATATGCTTCAAAATCCAGAAAGAAAAACCTTCAAAACTCAGGTATTTTCTGTTAAATATGGTTATAGTCCCTATAATTATCTCGAATTTTGTTTGCTCCTGTATCGCCTTTTTAGTCCTCGCAAATTACAAAATTTTGTGTCTATAGTTTTGTGATTTTTAGGGACTAAAAAGTGGTTACAGAGATTGAAAAAAAGAAAATTTAAATTTTGTATTGATTAAGAATAAATTTACCCTAATTTGTTTTGCTTGGTACTGTCTGAAAATGTGTTGCTTTTTTTCCTGTTCTGTTTTTTGAATGTCTATAGATGGTGAGAAAGGGCTTGGTTTAGTTCCATTTTTGAGTAAATTCAATTCTGTGAAGATGGTTGGTAAGAAAGGGTGTGTTCCAATCATTGACTATAAGCAATTAGAAAAAGCCACTGGAAATTTCAAGGAAAGTAACATTATAGGTGAGGGTGGTTTTGGATGTGTTTACAAGGCAAGGTTGGATGATAATTTGGATGTTGCAATCAAGAGGTTGAACTGTGAATGTCAATATGCTGAGAGAGAATTTGAGGTAATTCCTGCTAATAATTTATTCATTTTGTTGACTTAATTTTCTTTTGTAATGAAGAGTTGGAAAAAATTGTATTGAATAGTTGGATGAATTTGCAGAATGAGGTGGATTTGTTAAGTAAAATTCAACATCCAAATGTAATTTCTCTACTGGGTTGTAGCAGTAATGAGGATTCAAGGTTTATTGTCTATGAGTTGATGCAAAACGGATCATTGGAAACTCAATTACATGGTAAAATTTTTGTTTCTGATGTCTTATTTTATTGGATTTGACTCTTCTAAATTGCGCTCTTTCGCTTTTAAGACTAATATAAGTGATTATAATCGTTATGGAAAAATTTCACCAACGATTGTTATGTCAACCTTTACAGCACCGACACTTCAATTAGATGGTGTGCCTGTTGTCCGATACGTGTCAATGTCCGACACAAAACTAACTTACGTGGTTACATTCAATTATTTAATTTTACGAATTTATTACTGGTTTTGATTTGTCAGTGTTTGTATCATTGCTTCATTTACATTCATGATTTATTTAGTATCAATTGTTACTTTGTTATTAAAAATTGAGATTACTTTATGGTCAAAAGTGAATTTTAGAAAAGTTAGATCCTTTATTATTGTTATTATCTGATAATAGAAGACTCATATCAAAAGTTAATGAGGTCAATTATAAAATAATACTAATCACTATTTTCCAAAAATTGATTATGTGAAGGACCATCACATGGCTCTGCATTGACTTGGCATATGAGGATGAAGATTGCTCTTGACACAGCTAGGTGACCTTCTTTAATCAATTTACATTCCTTCCTATGTGCTCTAATGTCTATGTTTCTGAACAAACTATTGATTAATGTCAATCAGAGGTTTAAAATATCTGCATGAGCACTGCTACCCTGCAGTGATCCATAGAGATCTGAAATCTTCTAATATTCTTTTAGATGCAAACTTCAATGCCAAGGTAAAAAAAGAAAGACTATGTTGAAATTGATGTATAAATTATTTTCATTATATTGCTATACATTTATTGTGTTCACATTTATTTCTGTGTGACCCTATGACTGGTGAATTCAGCTTTCTGATTTTGGTCTTGCAATAACTGATGGGTCCCAAAACAAGAATAACATCAAGCTTTCAGGCACATTGGGGTACGTAGCCCCAGAGTATCTTTTAGATGGTATGCCAGCTCAACTTAGTACAATTTCATGCATATGCATTGGTCATACAAGTTGATCTATGAATGGTTATTTAATATATAGTTAAACTTTCAACAGACCAGATCTAAGATGTTGCTTTTTTTAATACCCTTGATGCATTAATTGTGTATGGTGGTTAGGGTGGGTTTGAAAGGGAAATGGCATGCAGTTGGAATACTATGTATTCACATACTCAGTAGTAGTCAGTACATTAGTGGCCGTTTGGTCAAGTTCGGACAATCTAGAAAATACGCTGATTTTGATTTTTCTTTCAAATCTGAAATACTAAGTTTAAAATATGAATTATTTAATCTTGATTCAACGGTCGTTGATGTGTTGACTGTATGAAAACACAATATTCTGATTGCACACAATCGAGATCCGTTTGAAAGGTATGAACTGTGCATCTTGTGCTCGTATGGGGCATGTACCTACCCAACTGATATAACAAGTCATATATTATTAAATTAAGATGTTGTCAGTTACACGTCAGTCTCATATATGTCTAGTTTGCTCTAGGTGCTTCTTGTCAGTGATAACAAAATATTAATAATAATGAAGAAAAATAAACAATATCTTAAGAGTTGGAACTAAAATTTATGCACAACTACTGTGACAGCAAGCATCAGTGAGGTGGAATTGATTCTTGTCTGAAAGATGGGAAACATTAGAAGGTTTTTTCTAGATCAAACACCTATAAGCATTATATTATTCAGTTGAAATTTAATTAAATTTTAAGAGATCTTTTTTTGTTAATTATAGTCATATTTTAGCATGAGGTATAAATGTAATGGATCACATCTGCAATGATTTTTGGAGAACATGGAGAAGTAGCAAATAATGAACCAAACGGGTCTTGGTTCAATAATTAAATGAGAAATAATGTGAAACTCGTCTATAAAAAAATTGAATTATTTACTGAGGAAACTGCATTCAAATTATATTTACAGGTAAATTGACAGATAAAAGTGATGTGTATGCTTTTGGAGTTGTGCTTCTTGAGCTTCTTTTAGGAAGAAAGCCTGTAGAAAAACTGACACCATCTCAATGCCAATCTATTGTCACATGGGTATGTGTTGTTTGATCAGATTAGTATATGTTTGTTTTGACGGCGTGTGTCCGTCCACCTTGAACCAACAATTTGTAGCTTCTCAATATTCACGTTGAAACTGACTTGAAACGCAAGAAAGAATAGATGAACGCGGAACCAAACATATTACTAGATATGGTTGATATGAGAAATGAATGATAATGGGCTATTTTTCTGCTGGTTGCAGGCCATGCCACAGCTCACAGACAGATCCAAGCTTCCAAACATTGTGGATAATGTGATAAAGAATACAATGGATCCCAAGCACTTATACCAGGTTTAAGAATCTGAGTCTAAACACAAACTTATCTAGTTTACATAAAAGTTAACAAATAAAACTTCTAAAAAAACCGAGACAAGGAGGCGATTTTTAACTTCTGTTGGAATCAATTGTTTAACAATACTGTTGTCACAAGATTTTTTAAATACTTCCTTTTTAGTTATTATTTTTTAAGAAACTTGTTCAAGTAGGCTCATAAGCCTAAAACCAGGTTCCTGCTGGAATTATGGTTGCTCTACATCTTCAATGTTTTTGCAGCATTCTGCTTAACTACCACATGGAATTTGTGTACTTTATAGGTTGCTGCTGTGGCTGTATTATGTGTGCAACCAGAGTCGTGTTACCGCCCTTTGATTGCAGATGTTCTACACTCCCTCATCCCTCTTGTACCTGTTGAGCTTGGAGGAACACTCAGAGTTTCACAAGTGACGCAGCAACCTGAGAATTCTAGTTAACATAGTCATCATCGATTTCAGACAACATTCTTACATTGAGAATTCAGGCAATGTTTTCACGATGCTGCCAAATGAATGATTCTTTATCAAAGCTCGGGATTGCAGACATATTAATAGCCACATTGTTCATGTATGCGGTCTAAGAGTTTGACCATGAAACATAGAAACGTTCATAAGGGAAAAGGGTAGGCCCAAATATGAAGAGCTTGGGATTGTTAATGATAAATGCGGAGTAGATTTTAGTTTTGATTTCGTGAAAATATTTGTGTATAGTGCAGCGACTTTGTGGATCTATGTACTGGTCAGAGAGGATCTAATTGTCTTTCATTACCTCTTTTGAGTGTATGTAATTCAATAAAACCGGATTACAAATAATTCATACAAAACTACTATTCTGCTAAGATCGCTTGTTGTGTTTTCTTTGCAAGACATAAAGAATTGCTTTAAAAGGTAATTTGTTTAGAGCCCAGACATCCCATATCATGAAATCATTCTGTTAGAAAACTGCGTCCATGATTCATGTGATTCAATTGGATTGACAAATCATGTGAACCATTGTATAGTACCTCTAATATTGAACAACAAAGTATCCGGATTCTATGCAGTGAGGGAAAACACGCATTCATGTAGTCAATGAGTTGGAATCATTGAACAACTCATACTTTAAGTATGGTACATCGGAATTAAAAAATAAACTTGAATTGTGGGTTATATGATCTTCATGATACATTGACTGCATGAATGCAAGTTTTCCTTGAAGGCGGGATTTGAATATGTTTCAATGTGCACAAATCATTTATGTTGATAGAAAGCTGTAACTGTTTCACCCCATGTCATCTATTGACATTGGTGTTACCAATTTTGAAGAACCGATTACGTAAAATGATTTAATATAGTAGTATTTCAACAATAAGAAACATACTCTAAATCAATAATTATGTTCAACTTGCTTCAAGGCTAAAAAAGAGACTTGTTTGTTACATCAACACTGTGATTCAACTTATTCAAGGTTACAACATGATTTCCAAAGGGACTTTGGGTACATATGTATGACAAACGATGCATACATGATAAAATTATTGCAATGTGTGTCAATCACTATGATTTGGTATAATACTCACCAAAAATATATGCTTGCTTCAAAAGCATGTTTCGCTGCGTTTCAGCTGACATTATGATATGAATCGATAATAGCATCTGCAAGGTATTCACATTTGGCCAGCGACAATCCTGCCAGGGAAATCCTTCCATCCTTTGTCATGTATATATGCCACTTATTTGTCATATTGTCGCTCTGGTCAGACAGAAGATACAACAAAGTCAATAATGCAATGCATTAAATACAAATCACATAGTCATATTAAATTGATGGGGTCAAAGAAATAGTTCTAAAGATAATGTATAAAAGCCATAAGTAAAAGGGGGAGTCAAAAACCTGGCTCTTGTTCAAGCCCGTGAATGAGAACATGCCTATCTGCTTAAGTATGAATGACCAATCCTTTCCACTTTTGTCTTTTGAAGAAATACTATCATATAGTGCCTGTCTAACAGTTTTTATCCTTCCGGCCATCATTTCCATTTCTGCTTTCCATTCATCAAAGAGAGCTGGAGTCCCAACAATATTAGCAACAATCCTAGCCCCGTGAACAGGTGGATTAGAGTACATTGGTCGAGCAAGCCTTTTCAATTGGCTCTTTACCCTGAAATACATAGTAATCATCAAGTCGTTGAGTGTTGACCAAGACAAAACTTTTACTATAGCATACATTGCATTGGTCAAGTTGAATCAAAGATGTCTTCCTTCTTAAACAAAACAACTAATTAAGTTGAATACATATTATAGTTGCTCATGTAGACGATAGGTGAGAGAGCTTTCAAAGAAGTTAATGTGTGAAAGTTCATTTCAACTCATTCAGGAAGTGATTATCGAAAAGACTCGTAGCAATAGTACAAGATTATTTAAACTTTTCTATTCCTACAAAATGCCTATCGTAAAGTTTATTCCGTATGACTCTTGATTGATAAAATGAATCCTTCACCAATCAGGAAAAGGGATCAGAATTCAATATTTTCTTAGACAACTGCATTGCATTTAAAAAAAATAAAAAATTAGAAAGCACAGCATACGTAATTTACAACACCTTGTTGCAGATTCTGGTGAGGAGGAGATGACGTTGATAGCTCCAACCCTTTCAGCATAAAGACCGAGGTTTTTACTGTATGACTGAGCTACAAGAACCTCCATGCCACGTGACACAAACAATCTCACAGAAGCCGCATCTTCATCAAGGCTTCCACTAGCAAAACCCTGAAATTTTTAATGAGCAGTTTAGTATATCGTAAAATAAATTGGTCACTCTACAATATCTACCTGTTTCAAGTTGTATCCACATCATTCGTTGCAAGGTTAATTTGTCATGATTTCAAATATGTTATGCTGTTTGAACATGCTGCCCAGAAACTTAATAATGATAGCTGATTTTCCGAAAGATTGTGTACCTGGTAAGCAACATCAAAAAATGGAAAGTGGTTCTTTTGTTGAATTACATCAGCTATTTTTTCCCACTGTTCTTGTGTTGGATCAATACCAGTAGGGTTATGTGCACATCCATGAAGTAGCACAAAAGTTCCTTCCGGAGCCGACTATAAAAATGTAAACAGTTACAATTAGATAGAGTTTCATTTTCTTTAGAAATTGCATGAATATTCTAATTAAATGTGAATTCATGTTCTTTTGTTGGCCTTCACTACAAGATGAACTAAAACATTCTTATAAATCAAAATCAGTATATATCTACTTTCTAATGCAAAACAGAAAACAGTTGAGAAAAATATCATAGTCCATATAAAAAGTATGATTAATTTCACTTTCTAAATAATGGATGAGGATTTAACCTTTATATCTTCTATCATGCCCTCAAAATCCAAGCCAACTGTCTTGGGGTCATAGTATCGGTACTCAGACCATGGTACTCGAGCATCGTTGAAAATATTCTTGTGATTACCTGCAAGACAACAATGTTACCTACGATGTACGAATTCCCTCGAAACAAATATCATGACCAAGTTAAACCGAGAAAGGAATAAAATTCACACCCCACGTAGGATTTGATATCAAAACTTTTGCTCCAGGAAAATATCGTTCTATCAGAGCTGCACCTAGTCGCAGAGAACCAGTTCCTGAAAGACCTTGGACAGTGGCAACCTGGGTAAAAAAGAAAGAAAAAAAATTGATTTATTTCTTGTTTGTTTTTATGATCTCACAGCCAATAAATGTTATATACTTCAAAAATGTTATATTTTCTAAATCCAATACATACTCTTTGCTGTTTGATTGCTGGATTGTCTGCTCCGAGCAACAACTCTGCAGTTGCCTTATTAAATGCAGCCAAACCCTCAATGGGGAGATACTGTAATTCCAAGTGAAATCACAGTCAATAATCTAAAGCTCAACAATTTTATGCCACAAATAATTGGCATACGACCTAAAGAAAATTACCTCTTTGTTTTCCCCTCTCTCCAGCATAAGATTTTCTGCCTAAAGACAAGAATTTCATGAAAATCAATGTTGATTCAATTGAAAAAAAAAATAGTCTCAGGTTTCTGAACAAGGAAGTAAAATAAGAAATCAATACATAGCATCAAATACCTTTTTCACAACATTAAGCACATATGGTTGTAGTTGTTCCGTTCTGTAGGCCCCAACTCCAAGATTGAGCTTGACATCGCTCGTGTCTGCTTTAAATGCTTCAGAAACTCCAAGAATTGGATCAGGAGGAGCCATTGGTATACCCTCAAACCGAGAAACATTATTAGTTGCAACAGCCATAGAAATCCAACCAGAAGACTGAATAAACAAAATCAACATACATAAGATTCTAACACACAAAAACTTAGAACTGAAATGCTAATGCAATTGCAAGCAATACACAACTAACCCTTGAATTGGAGAAGTTGTTGATTCTTTCGTTGTTAAATAATCTCAAACCATTGGTTCCAAACTTGATATTTCCCTGTTGAAAATTAAGAAGATAATTGATTAAATGATAAAAGGGTAATGATTGAATTGAATCAGAGTGTTCTGTTCGGTATGAGAAAGAACCTTGATGTTGGTGTCGAAGATCGAATGTGAAGGTACGGAGGAGAGTAATGAAGATGATGCCATTTTTGTGAAGAGGAAAAAACCAAACCAACAGAAAGAGTTGCGGAAATGGTTTGATTTTGTGTTTGTAACGAAGATTTAGATGAGATCACGGAATGGGAGTGAGAGTGAGTGATATCAAATCAAATCAAATGAAATGAAACGAAACAATGGGCTGACGACAACTACAATGTCACTCATTTTATCAACAACGACAACGTTTTATTTTAGAGTTGCTATTCACATGGAAACAAAAACGATATAGAGTAATATGAGTACGAGAAAGAAAGTTGTCACATAATTATTATAAAATGGTCATATAAATATTACTTATCTTATTTTATCATCACTTTTTAATAATCCAATACTAAATTTTTTTGTCAAACCTTAGCACCTTTAAAGTGTGCTCGTTCATATTCAATCGTTAGAGGTGACAATTTTGATATTTTTTTTTAATAAGTCAAAATGAAATTATATTAAACGACAAAAGATACTCCTCTCATCACAAGGTGAGTCAAGAAAGACAATTTCGATATGTTAATTTGGATTTTTCAAGAATAATAATAATATTTTTAGATTTATTAAATAACTTATTTATTTGATTTAAAAAATGAATGTTTTCTTATGGAAGGAGCAAGTAAAAACAAGTTTTTGGTGTGGACAATTTCTTTCAACAAGATTCTTAGTACCAATGTTCATAAGTAAGGAATATAAATACTTAAATCAATTTCAATAAATATGACAAAAATGCAAGACTTTAATAGTGAAGTTATAATTTTTGGTCAGGTTTTACTTATTTTTTGAACGAACTCCGGACTATGACTCATTTCTCTTAGAAAGCAGAGGGTAACACCAAAAAAAAAATTATTCCGTGGTGAATGTGTTGAATCATGAGGAGAGTCTCTTTGAAGAGCATTCACATTGGGTCGAGAGCAATCATACAAATAAAAAAAGTCATTGCATTTCCACATAAAACCTTAAGGATATTAACTATATGTGTCATCTCATTTTTTCATTAAATGTGAGACTTTTAACTTACAGTTACTAAACTACAACAATGAGGAGTGATATTAGAGTTGACGTCGCTATAGATTGAAAGGACGGTAGTGGTCACTTACAAAGACTCGTACATTTAAGTTAGTAAGAGTGTTAAAAACGAGAATGATTTGTAAGGGAGGAAACGATTTGTCTATCTAAAAGTTTTAGAGTCTAGTTTTTAGTAGGGGTGTTCATGGTTCATGAACTGCACTGAACTGAACCATATAAATGGTTTGGTTCAGTTCATAAAATCCATTTCAATAAAAACTGGTTAATTCTTAAAAACAGTTCCAATCCAGTTTAAAATCGGTTCAGAACCGGTTTATAGTTTTAAACCAGTTTACTTATTTTTAACCGGTTTTGAACCGGTTTTCGTACTGAACCGGATTATTCTTGAACTGGTTTTCAAACCGGATTTTAGTTATTGTTTTAAAAAGCTCATTTTTCAGTGAGACTTGTAAAAAAAAAAAATTGGTTTTCAGTGATTATAATTTATTTGTTCAAAAAAAGTGATTATGACATATTTGTTCAAAAACAGATTATACGCAGTTAGAATCATTATGACTTGTTTGTTCAAAAAAAGTGATTATGACATATTTCTTCAAAAACAAATTATACACATAAGGTTCAGTTTTTAAAAACCACTTTAACAAAAACTGGTTAATTTTGCAAATATGTTTATTTGATTTCAAATCTACTTCTATGTCAAACCTGCAAATAACTATTGAGTGGAAAAGAAAGTTTGATCTGTGACAGCTAAAACAGAAAATCAGATCCAACTAGTTTCTCAAATCAGTTTCCAATCAGATCCAATGAAAACCGAAATTCTTTCGCCGACGAGTTTGAAATCGGAGAGACAGATGTGATTCGTCGGAAGCCACGCCGCGATGGGAACTTTGGACGGCGGCGGTGGAAGAAGAATTAGACTGGGCAGAGAGAGAGAAACGATTTGATTTTTTTTACTTTAGAGAGAGAATCGATTTGTACCTTTGATTTTATTATTTTTGTTTTATATTTCAGTTTTTGATTAAAACAGTTTAAAAATGGTTCAAACTGGTTTTTTATTTAAGTTCAGTTAATTGATCTTTTTTTAACATATGGTTCAGTTCATGAACCATTCAATATGGTTCAGTTTTTTACAGTTCAATTTGGTTCAGTTTACTCATATGGTCCAGTTAACCATATATTTTGCACACCCCTAGTTTTTAGTATAAAAAAGGGAAAGAAAAATAAAATTAAGCAAGGAAAAAACAACACCTACTACTTAAAGGGTGGATAGGTAGTTCAATTGGTTTGACCTAAAAGGTTAATGAGTGAGAGATTCATGATTCAAGTCTTGACAAAGAGAAAAAAATTAACATAACACTTAACTTATTAATATTTGTTATTAAAAAATTAACAACTACTACTCGAAAAGAGAAATGCATTATTTGCTCGAAAAGAGAAATGCATACAATTAGGGATCTCAATTCTCGATCGTTCAATTTAAATTTATGGTAAAGTATTTAAAATTGATTTAGTAAATTTGTAATGTGATCAAAATTGATTACCAGATCTAACTTTGTGTTTTGTGCTTTCTCTAATGAGAAATCAAATTTCTCAATGACTATTTGGTCTACCTTACATCATATTTTGTTTTTAAACTTAGGGAAATGTTAACTAGTAGGGACACTAGTTAAGGAGACTAATATAGAAATTTTGTATTGGAAAATGATGAAAAGTGGAATGTTCCACTTTATAAAAGTCAAAAAATTGTTGTTTTTAATAAAAAAAAATTATTTTTAACTTTCTTAACTAGTGCCCTGGAGGCACCGGTTAACATGACCCTTAAACTTACTCGTAGATAGCTAAACTTACTCGTAGATAGCTATAAGAACCGAGATGATGGAAACGTGTAAAAAAGTAAGAAGTAAAACTACCGAACCATTTTATTTGCCTAAAGTCATATTTTCTTCTTTCTATACATATTGAACATAAAATAGAAAGTTGGTATAAAAAAAACATAAAACAAAAAATCACGTATTTTATTCTAAATGCCTCAAAAAAGTAGTTTATTATATGCTTTTTCAATAAAACCAAATCATACCTTTTTACGTCAACTTGTTTGTATTATATATATACACACACAAAAATCATGATCCATTGACACTAGGGGTAAGTCAACTTACACCAAATTTCAACCGTTCAATCTAATTAATCTAATGACTCAAAATATGGAAACAAAATATTTAAGTGTGTGTATATCATGTGATAATAATTTGGTGATTTAATTTATTCCCTGAAATTACTCCAACAAAAAAAAAAAAAACTTAATCTCTGACCGTCGTTTGTTTTGAGCACACAAGAATGAAGTAAGTTCCACAACATTAAGCCTTTGAAACTTAAATTTGTCCCTAATTGAATTTCATTTGAAATTTTGTTTGTGGACACTACATGGGGGAATTTTTTGTATCACGATGTACGTATTAGAGTTTGATGCAAGGCCACAAATTTGATCAAATTTGAGACCAACGAATTCCCACTTGAATCTCTAATATCATCACATCGATTAAAGTTTCGCCATTACAATTTTTTTTATTACGGCAGAAAGAAAAAAAAAAAAAGGAATCTCAACGAAGTCACTGCAAATTTGGGAAGCGGCCATGAATTGGTTCAATTAGCACTGCCTGAAGAGAATGTAGGGGAATTATTGCATGTGTCTCACTTTAGAAGTTTTGCAATTTGATAAATGAGAGTCATTAGATTAATTAGATTGAACAATTGAGATTTGGTGTAAGTCTTTTGACTTATATCTGGTGTCAACGAATTCTGACTCTCTCTCTCACACACACACACACACACACACACACATATATATATATATATATATATATGTTTGAAATCACACTAACATTGACAAAATCACGGTGTCGGCAACACCACAATGTCAGTAAAGCTCTAACATATAACTTCTGTAAAATTTAAGTGATCCAACGTGATTTTGTCAAACTCAATCAAACATGCATTACTTTTTACACTACGAAATGTGGCTTCAAATATACGGATCTATAATCAATTGAAAACTTAGACTAAAGCAACATGGTGATAGAAAAATAGTCACTTTCATATACCTCAGTGTGGCAGCTGAGGACATTCTGATTGACCATTGGTTGGCGGAAGGAGGGTGATTCTGGGAAAGGATATGAGAGTGTTGGAAAAAAATGTATGAACAAGTCTCTCTTTGAGTTTTGATGATAACAAAGTGTTAAGAAGAAAATTGGATATGCTAATGCTTGATTCTAGTGTGCAGAACCATATGCTTAAAGATTGGTATCTAACAATGGTTCAAAGATCAAGTTAAGAGCAAAGGAATTTATTGAAGCTTATGTTGCAAACAGATCTGAAGTGCTGCTTCTGATCAGCTTCTGAAGACAGTTTCGAAGACCAGCTTCTGATGTGCGTCTGAAGATCAGCTTCTGAACGGTGCGTCTGATGAACAGTGCGTCTGATGAACAGTGTGTCTGAAGGTCAACGAAAGTCAGCGTCTGAACAGTGCGTCTGAAGACCTGCGTCTGAAGAAGTGCTTACAAACCTTTTTATCTTAAGTGTAGAGTCTTAATCTGAGTTGTATTTTGTGAACACCACTGAGAGTATATCAAGTGTTCAACTCAAACTATATTTCTGTTGTAAATCTGTTTGATTCAAAGCCTCTAGCCTGCGTGCTTGAGCAACTGTAAAGTATCATAACTTTGTGTATTGAGCAAGGAAGTCTCTTAGTTGTGTGCTTTGAGCAGGGAAGTCTCTTACTAAGTGTTTGAGCAACTAGAAGTCTCTTGCTTGAGGGCTTGAGCATTGGAAGTCTCTTACTAGGTGTTTGAGCAATAAGAAGTCTCTTAGCTGTGTGCTTTGAGCAACTGGAAGTCTCTTAGCTGTGTGCTTTGAGCAATTGTAATCGTTTGATTATAGTGGAAAATCTCTTGTTAGTAACAAGGGGACTGGACTACTTCCGGGTTGTGGAAGGAACCAGGATAAACCATAGTGGAAAAATAGGTTCAGAACTGATCTATATCAGAATCTGAACTTAACATAAGTTTTCGAGAAAGAAAAAAAGGCCCACACAATTCAACCCCCCCTTCTTGTGTGTTTTTCTCACCTTCAGAGAGTTTAAGGGAAATAAGGGTGAAATGATGAACAAAAGTGCGACAACAACACATAATAATAGAGAGGTTCAGGGTCTAGCTAGGTGAAAATGGGAAGGCATGATATGAGTTGCACGAATGCAAATGACTGGTGAATTTGGACGGTAGTCGCCAATTACGCATTGGAAAATGCTTTATGGCACGACAACTTTTGTCGCACCAATTGCACGAATTCCTCAATTCTCAATTTTCTCTCTTTTTAAAGTCTAATTCCAGCCATATCTCTCTTTCTTATTCTCCATTTAATTTAACTTATCACTTCAACGTTTTTGTTTTGGTTACCACACTTGCCTTTGATAGCAGAAAAATGGAATTACTAAGTTATGTATGATATGGCGTACGATGTGCACCCTGATGGTGTGGCTTTGTTGAATTTACACTACAATATTTCCAAAGGATGTTTTGTGGCAGAAGCACCGCTGCAAACTATTGGTGGAAAATATTTTGTGGTAATCCATTACAAAGTCAATGCAATTCATATTGTGAAATAATAACAATTTAGTTTATATATTATTTTACTTGTGTCAGAGAACAATATTTTATCTTACTTGTGTCAAAAACTAGCTAAAGAGTCTGAGGTGTGAGTTATATACACATGGTAAAGTATTCGTGCAAATGGTGCGACAAAGTTGTCGTGCCATATAGCACTACTCTTATGCATTATGCATTGTCCCACAAGTTTTTGCTCTTATACTTAGGTGTTATTCATGAACCAAACGATAACATCAACTGATATGTACTAAGAGTTAAAGAAATTGAAAAAGTGAAAAAATAATAATTTAACGACTAATATATTAACATTAGTTTATACAAAAAAACATTATATATATTTTCGTCCTATACTTTTATCTATCATGCTACCATATCTCCATTGCATTTTTTTTAAGAAGAAAGGGCTCCATATCTCCGTTGCATGTTTGCTGTAAATTAAATATATATTTTCTGTTTAGTACTTGGGCTCTCTTTACTCCTTTTTAAATAGTTTAATAAGTTTATGTAAAAAAAAAAGTTTAATAAGTCGATATATCTCAAGCAAAAGCCTCTTAAAAATAAATGTCTCAAGCAAAAGACTTTTTGACTTGAACATCTGTTTTTTTTTAATATGCAATGAGCAATTGGTATTTTTTTAACTTTAAGTATGTTTTTTTAGTGGACTTTGAAGGATAGTTGAGTCAAAACCGACTTCTCAATATATTGAGAGGTCAGTTTTATTAAAAATGTACTCTTTCCAATATCTCAAAGCCTAATTACATTTTTTTTTAATGTGATTAATTATTTGTTAACAATATAATCTCCATCAAGTGTACGCGGCAATAAGACGTCGTAGTCTTTTTAAAGTTTAAATAGATTTATTTTGAATTTAATATACTACTATATCTTCAAGTTTAGATTTATTTTGAAGTCGGAAAGACATTGTGGTTTGATTTAGATTGAATTAGATTAGATTAGAGTATAGTCATTTCTGATGAAAATTAACCTAGTTTAGTGCCTTAGAGAGAAAAAAAAACACAAGTTTTAATGTTTGACGAAAATATTAGGGGATAATTTGGTCTTCAAATCATATTTTAATTCCCATCAATTTTTTTCTTCATTTCTCCATTTCTTTTATCTATAATTTCTTCTTCCTCAATTGAATGAACAAACTCACATACTGTGCCTTCATATGTGAAGATGAGCAGTGATAAACATTGATGTTAGTTGGAGTGAGAGCTGTTCAAGTGCTACTACTTTAAGTAACAATACTTCTCTTGAGTCTTTTTTTTTTTTTTTTTGTTTTTTTATAAGCAAAATCTCTATTCAATTCAACTCAAAGTAAGTATAAGAGTGATAAGTGCCAAAATTGACTTAAAAAGTATATTTATTTTAGGCACTTATGTAACTTATTTCACAAGTTATCTTAGGATAGGCTCGTATTTATGGTTCAAAATGCTATATTTGAGATCCTATGTCTTACCCCATGTTTTTATTGCAGGAAATTCATGCTTGAACATGCTGAGCAAAGAAATGAAGTTTGTTTTGAACTCATCGCTACAAGCGCACGCATCCTCGCTACAAGCGAGGATAGGCAGGGAATTTGAAGGCTTCATCGCTTCAAGCGCCAGCTGCCACGCTACAAGCGAAGATAGGCAGGGATTTTTAGATGCTCATCGCTTCAAGCGATGGACTGGTCGCTTCAAGCGACCAAGGGCGGTTTATGGCTCCATGCTGACGTGGAGGATCCCTATTGGCCATCAGACTTCCTCGCTACAAGCGACCAACTCATCGCTTGTAGCGAGCGTGCAAATATTCAGTTTTATAAAAGCTTTTTGGCTCATTTTCTAAAATAACCAGTTGGAGAACTTTGATACTTTTTCTTCCAATTTGTTAGGATTGCTTTAGTAGTAGTTTAGGACTTAGTAATTAGGGCTAGAGCTTTGATCTTCAAAGATCAAGAGTGATTGAGTAGTGGAAATCAATCAAGGCTTTGGGAAATCAAGACTTGGTTTGTATCTTCACCTTTTCTCTTCACTTTTGCATAGTTGCCATGAAAATGAGCAACTAACATCCCTTTGTTGGGATTAGAGGTAATCTTTCTAGCTTTGATTGTAATGAATGATTATGTGAATATATGGTTTAGCAATTTATATGTTTATGAAGTTATTCTTGCTTTTCATTCTCATGATTGATTCAAATGATATTGACAAATACTTTTGAATCTATGTTTAAGAATAATCTTCTATCAAAATAAGAAAATCTAGAAATGGATTTGGGTTTTGATAATCGCACAAAGTTTCGGATCGTAATGCTTTCGGATCGTTTGATTGATTGGGAAATCGTCGATTAAACGATACGATCGATTTCACGATGTCATTTGGGAAATCAATGATATTGTAGAGCGATACGTGATATTTACGCTAAAACGCTAAATTCATATGCATGATTTATTTATTACATTCTTTGCAAGATTGATGAACTTTAATCTCAACGCTTTTATTCCCTAATTCTTTGTCGTTTTAATTCCCGCATTTACATTCCGTTAGTTTATGAAACCAGTTGTACAAACCCTTAACTCAAAACAATATCGATTGTTGAACGGTTCGAAGTAACGCACCAATCCCTGTGGAGACGATAATTGAAAATACTTACTTTTGTTGTATGAAATACTGCTTCAACAAAATGGCGCCGTTGCCGGGGATTAGTGTTTAGTTATTTTGAACATCGCAATAGTGTGTAGTGTTTTGAGCTTTTGTATATACCTTGTTAATATTCTTTCATTTCTTTTGTATATATAAACTGTTTGGCATTAACCCTCTTTGTTATACAAAGAAAAGTTTCTTGTTGGTTAATTGTGTTTCAGATTCTCATTGAAAGAAATCATGGCTGATCATCATGATTATTTCAACTATTATGATCCATACGAGTATGAAGCTTATCAACAATATCAACAATATCCGTCTGAAGATGAACAAATGTCAAGAACTAAGAATATTCTGAACATGTTCATGCAACAATCCATGATCAACATGCAAAACACCAACCATAGATTAAGATCTTTGTCATGCCAATTGGAGGTTTTGCAAGTTCAAATGAATTATCTACCAAGAATCATGGATGTTCAGACCAACAATCAATCCACTTTGGAATGTGGAGAGATTGTTGAAGATGATGTTGATGAGAGTGAGGAAGAACCAATGTTTAAAGGATGTGGTATAGAGTCATTAGTGGAAGAATTAGAGATACCACACAAAGATAAACCTCCTCAAGAAAGGTCAGATACTGAAGAGGCCAGTGTTGTTGATAGTAAAGAAAGTATGGAGATTGAGAAGTCGGAACCGTTTCTTAACAAGGAACAAACTTCTAAGGATGAGGGGATGAAAGTGAGCAAGGTGGAACTTGAACGAGTACAAGATTGCTTATGTTCCTTGCTCAGCTTACTCTGGATAGGGAGGTTATGGACTCCACATCAGCAGTTCTTCAAGTTCATGGAATTCCTCCCGCTGCAAAGGGATACTAAAGCTGGTGTGATCTCCGTCTCATTCTTACCACCCTAACGAAAAAGGCGTCGAGCTAACGACGTAAAACAAGCGCTTGTTGGGAGGCAACCCAACTGTTTAGGTTTGTTTTAATTAGTATTTTGATTTTTAACATTCATTTATGCATGTTGGGATAGTGGTTAGAACTTCAAAATTTATTTTTCTGTTTTCTGTCATGGTCGCTACAGCGACCAACTCATCGCTGTAGCGATGGAATTTACACTTGTCGCTTGTAGCGACACATTTATCGCTTGTAGCGACAGTTTTTGTACTTGCGCTTGTAGCGCCACTGTTCGCTTGTAGCGATGGGCTTTTTGCCTGTCGCTGTAGCGACGAATCGCGCGCTTGTAGCGAGCGTATCAGAAAACAGTTTTATAATACCCAGGCTTGACCTGTCGCTTCAGCCACCCCCCCAACCACTTTCATTTATTAATATAGCCGTTTTAAACTCACATTTTCGCACCTTTTCATTTCTGTAAACATTCTTTCAATTTCTGCATCTCTATTCATCTCATTTCTGCACAAATCTGTACAATCACTCTGAACTTCTGTTTAATCTCAACCAGCAACACTTAGGTATGTTATTTCGTTCCTCTCTGTTCCTATTATTGAGCTTTATACTGTGTTTTTGTGCCTGCATGCTGATTTTACATTTTAGGGTTTAGGGTTTACGACTTTTGAATTAAATCATGCCCTGAATGTTTACCCATGTTTAGATATTGATTAAGCTGTTGTAAATGAACGAGAATCACCTAGAAAACTACCCTTTAATCCTCTTGTACATAGGAATCGTATTTTTGGAAAAACCCTTTTGTAAAATTCAAAATAAATTAGGGTTTTTGAGGATTTAGGGAGTTTAAGTGATTGTTAGTCATTTATTTTAGCTTTAATGTTGATTTCGCATGCTAGAACCAAGTCAAAATCAAGAAAAACATGAATTTTGAAAAAGGGTCTTGTCGCTAGAACTGCGCTTGTAGCGCAGGAATCTGGGTTTTTCTGGGTTTCGTCGCTACAGCGACCAAGCTGTCGCTTGTAGCGAGCGAACCCAGATTTTGTTTTATTTTTGTTTTAATTGATATTTGACTTGTATCCTACCTGACTTTTATCTGTTTTGATCACTTTTGTAGGAATGGCACCTAAAACATCATCTAAACGTCAAAGGAACGTTGAAAGTTCCTCTTCACGACCAAGGGTCAGTGTGCCACAGCACGATGCAGCTCGTTTCCTCAGCTGGAGGAACCAAGAACGATACGAGGAACTGAGGACGAGAAGAATCTGGTCCGAGAAGAGGTTCGAGATTTCAGAAGAAGGGGATTATGCAGGCTTGGCAGCCATAATAAAAGAGAGGAAGTGGGGAATCCTTTGCACACCTCCGAGGAAGATCAACTATGAGATCGTTCGCGAGTTTTATGCGAACGCGATCCCCGCCGATCCTTCAGATGAGTTCACTTTCACTACCTACGTGCGTGGGCGCACCGTCACATTCGACCGCATGTCCATCAACGCATATCTGGGCAAGCCGTTGGAGCTGGTTGATGATGAAGAAGAGAATCCGCTTGCACCCACAGCACTGTGTGATTTTGGTGAGCGCCAGAGGAGTGGAGAGTGGGACCATGACACCATAGCACAGGACATCTTCCAAGCGGGGAAGAGTTATGACGTGAGTAGGGCTTCGGGTAAGCCTTTTCGAGCACTCCGTGAGCACATGACCACTGAGGCTCAGGTAATCCTTACTCTGATTCTTTATAACATTCGCCCTAAATCTCACACCTCCTCCACCACTTTAGATGTGACCCCCCTAGTTCACTACATCCTCACTCAGCGTCAAGTGGACGTAGCTAGGCTGATTGCTAATGAGATGAGGATCGTTGCTGAAAGTGGACTATTACCCCCGGCCAAACCTAAATGTCCTTTGACTTTTCCCGGGTTAATTATGGGTCTATGTAGGAGAGCTAGAGTTCATATGCCATCACAAGTTGATGAGGAGATTAAAAATCCTATTGATGATAGATACATCAATAGGTATTGCTCTGCACCTGCACCTGTTGCTCCACCATCACCTCCTCACACCTCAGCCGGACCTTCATCCTCAGCAGGACCCTCTCACATGCCACCACCACCACCTCACACTACTAATCACCCTAGCCATCCTAGCCATCCGACCATTCCACCTTTGGACTTTTCCGGTTGGGATTATGCTACTGTGAGCTCTATGCTGTTGGCGCAGAATGCGTCAAATCATCGGGCACTTACTACGCTTCAGAGCCATCTGCACGACAGTGGCCAGAGCCCGTGGACACCTGCATTCTTCTCGGAGCACATTGCATGGCCTGGGGACAGGCCATTCTTTCCAGGAGGGGCAGAGGCAGCTGGAGCTGGTGATGATCAGGATGCTGGAGACGATGGTGATGACGACGTTGATGTCGATGCTGATCTGGGTGATGATTCTTCATTTGAGTCTATTGATCGCAGGGTTGCTGACATGATTGACTCTGAGGACGACATGGCCACAGATTCAGATTGATGCAGAGCGGCAGATCTTGATTTGTTTCCTTTCATTTTATTTATTCTGCTTTGTACTTTAACATTTTGATTTTTGCTATGTACTTTGAGTATTTCTGTTGTACCTTGGATAATATTATGTTTATGTTTATGTTATTTATATTCTGGGTATAACATGTTAGTATAGTTATTATTTATTTATGCTTTAGTATTTATGTTAAAATTTTTTGAAAATCCCAACAAATTTTGAAAGAAAGATGAATGATTCAAAAGCAATGCTTGAACTGTGAATCATCTGAGTGATAATGATAGGAATGAGTGTTAAAGCGCGCAGCTAAGGTACTCGTTTTCTCGTTTTTCTAGGTATATTCTTTAATGTGAATAAGTTCTTTACACGCACAAGTTAATTTATTCAGTTTTTAAGCAAGCATGTGTTTAGTTTTGAACCAATTTAGAACTAGCCAAAAATGTGAGGAATCCTCAACCAATGTATATATATGCAGGAGACCAATACCATGTTTAACTCAGTTAGATTATGTTAAATCTGTTGTTGTTTTAATTTGTATAAGAGCATTGAATGATCAAGGCATTTGTTTGAAATTGAGAGAAATACTTGACCAAATGAACCTACCCTGTGAGATGTGTGAGTATCTGTTAACCCAGCTGAGCCTAATGGAATCAGAATTTTTAACTGTGGACTGTCAATTTAATAAGCTCATCTGCTTATTTAAATTGCCGGAGTTTGTAAAAAAATTCAGTTCACAGTTAACTCTTTATTAAATTCTGATTGTTGTTTTCTTTTGAACCCTTATCCGTCGTTTTTATTGACCTTTGCCAAAATAACAAAGGAACATTCGATTAGGGTATCATTGGAATAAGTTGGGGAGAAAGGAAGGTTTTATTTAAGTCAATGTATGGTGAATGTAATATTTGATCTTGACAATCTTGAAAAAGAAATGAAAAAAAAAAATGAAAAAGAAAAGAGAAAGAAAAGCAAACCAAGAAAAAGAAAAGAGAAAAATGAAAAGGTTTGCAAGATTTCAAAGAAAAAGAAAAGTTGTCAAGAATCAATCAAGAATAGAAAAGAAAGAAATTCACCAAGTGTTGTATTGGAAAAAGAAGGAAGTTGTAATTAGTTTGAATGTTTCCTTTTGCTTGGCCATTTGAATTCAAATATCCCACATATGACAATTCTTTTGTAGCCTAGCCCAATTACAACCCTTAAAGTCCTTTTGATCAATGCCTTTTATGCTTTTGGAAATGATAATTAGATAGACACATAATTTGATTGTATGTTATCATGTTTATTGGATGAGTGTTCATAACCCTCACAAATGATGTCAATTGTTCATATACTTTATAAAGAAGTGTGTTAGGTTTGGTTCAAATTTAAACGTGTTGCTTGTTTAGGATTGTATGATTTAATTCCTTGTGTTTAGAACTAGTTCACATTTGTAGAATGTATCTTGTTTAATTAGAAACTTAACCTTAGTTTGCGCAATCATGTTAAATCATTCATCTGTCACTTATTTGTTTCAAACTATTGATTCTTTTGCATTTTTTGCTCAAAGCCATGATTAAAGCTTGTTTCCTTTATCGTTATGTCCTTTGTTTGAGGACAAACAAAGATTCAAGTTGGGGAGTGTGATAAGTGCCAAAATTGACTTAAAAAGTATATTTATTTTAGGCACTTATGTAACTTATTTCACAAGTTATCTTAGGATAGGCTCGTATTTATGGTTCAAAATGCTATATTTGAGATCCTATGTCTTACCCCATGTTTTTATTGCAGGAAATTCATGCTTGAACATGCTGAGCAAAGAAATGAAGTTTGTTTTGAACTCATCGCTACAAGCGCACGCATCCTCGCTACAAGCGAGGATAGGCAGGGAATTTGAAGGCTTCATCGCTTCAAGCGCCAGCTGCCACGCTACAAGCGAAGATAGGCAGGGATTTTTAGATGCTCATCGCTTCAAGCGATGGACTGGTCGCTTCAAGCGACCAAGGGCGGTTTATGGCTCCATGCTGACGTGGAGGATCCCTATTGGCCATCAGACTTCCTCGCTACAAGCGACCAACTCATCGCTTGTAGCGAGCGTGCAAATATTCAGTTTTATAAAAGCTTTTTGGCTCATTTTCTAAAATAACCAGTTGGAGAACTTTGATACTTTTTCTTCCAATTTGTTAGGATTGCTTTAGTAGTAGTTTAGGACTTAGTAATTAGGGCTAGAGCTTTGATCTTCAAAGATCAAGAGTGATTGAGTAGTGGAAATCAACCAAAGGCTTTGGGAAATCAAGACTTGGGTTTGTATCTTCACCTTTTCTCTTCACTTTTGCATAGTTGCCATGAAAATGAGCAACTAACATCCCTTTGTTGGGATTAGAGGTAATCTTTCTAGCTTTGATTGTAATGAATGATTATGTGAATATATGGTTTAGCAATTTATATGTTTATGAAGTTATTCTTGCTTTTCATTCTCATGATTGATTCAAATGATATTGACAAATACTTTTGAATCTATGTTTAAGAATAATCTTCTATCAAAATAAGAAAATCTAGAAATGGATTTGGGTTTTGATAATCGCACAAAGTTTCGGATCGTAATGCTTTCGGATCGTTTGATTGATTGGGAAATCGTCGATTAAACGATACGATCGATTTCACGATGTCATTTGGGAAATCAATGATATTGTAGAGCGATACGTGATATTTACGCTAAAACGCTAAATTCATATGCATGATTTATTTATTACATTCTTTGCAAGATTGATGAACTTTAATCTCAACGCTTTTATTCCCTAATTCTTTGTCGTTTTAATTCCCGCATTTACATTCCGTTAGTTTATGAAACCAGTTGTACAAACCCTTAACTCAAAACAATATCGATTGTTGAACGGTTCGAAGTAACGCACCAATCCCTGTGGAGACGATAATTGAAAATACTTACTTTTGTTGTATGAAATACTGCTTCAACAAAGAGGTACTTAAATTCGATACAAATATAATTCACCGCCTATAAGCGTTTAAACATTGTTAGATGAGAGTTTGTATCCCACTTTTCTACCTTCTCCACAAATGAATCAATTATGTGCATGTTTGGAGTGGGGTTTGATGAAACAAATTCACATCTGCACACTATTCGATGTAAATCTGTCGTGATTTAAGAAGCTGAGAATTGTAGCTTCTGCATTAAAGTGGTTTTTTGCCGTGATTTGCAGCTGTCCATCCAAACAAGCACTATATGAAAGAACTTTGATGTAACTCACCATCCATCAACACTACAAGTCTCCTCCCCCACCACTCCCTCGAATGTTACAAACATTTCTAGATAACCAGATCATCCACACCACAACAAACCATATTAAATATCTAACCCTACACGGTTTTTTGCCTTTTATATAGACTCCAAAGCTCAAAAGATGTGAAACAATGACATAATGAGAGACACTTTCAACATCCACCTAAAATAGAACTAAGGACCAAACCTTTTAAGAAAAAGAGCAGTAGAAGAACACAATGCTTCCTTTATTAAGTTGATCTGTTAGAGGTACTAATGTGTCACATTGAGTGACATTGTTGCTTGTCCACGTTGATGTCCCGCCATAGGGAACATTTTGACAGTAAAAAGGCACGACAAACAAATATGAAATCCTATGGCTATATTTTTTTTTCCATATTTTTCTTCTTCCTTAAATCAACAAATTCTTAAATCCCAGATCCAGAAACTTCACCACCCAAATCTTTGCTCGTGTTTTTGTGTCACGCAGTTGTGCTTTTGAAGTTTGATGAACCTTCTTGTTGCATTGTGCACCATCTACTGTTATGTCCTTTCCATCCACAGTTAGAGCATGTCCATCTAATTATAAGAGCTCTTTAGGTTATAGCCACTCAATGAGACTTAGCTTTCATCATTTCTTTGTTTTTGTGGCCTGCCATGAACTTTCTTAAATGCAGGTGGAAGAGGATTCAATGATCATATATTCTCTTGGATTTATGAATTAAGGATTAGAGATTTGGATGATGAAATTTCTTGATTTGAGAATTCATGAGTTTGGGGAAGAAGATTAATAGATAATAAAATAGAGAAATGATATTTGTACAATCAATTTGTGACAACTTTCTCTCTCGTACTCACATTATGTTTTTACTTTCTCTCTCTATTGTTTGGTTTTCGTGTCAGTATATATTTTTCTTTATAAATTTGTGATTGTCCTAAAAGTTGTCACATAAATAGTTGTTCAAATAACATACCTCAATAAAATATATGTGGTTGGATTTTATGTGTTTTTAGACTTAAATGTACTTTTGGTCTCCTAAATTTTTCAATTGTTCGATTTTAAAAAAGTTGTTAAAAAATAGTTGTACATAATATCATTTCTCTTCAAGGATATATCATAGAAAATCAATAGTAATTAATGACCACAAGAAAGTTAAGGTAATATTTCTTTGCACATCACATTGTGGTCCGAATAGACCAACTAATGAGGCAAGTACTCTTCGGGTCTGACCTTGTACGTTATGAGGATAGTAGCTAGAATTGTATGAATTCGATATTAATTATGAATCTCATAAAGCACTTGAGGAACAAGCAATAACAAACTTCGCTACTGAAATGACCCACAGGTTCCCAAAAATTGTAAATGGAAAATATTTATGGATGGATCATCTACCATTAAAAGTCAGTGAGGCCGAAATCCTATTAGGAAATGACGACGGGCGAATGATTGAGGTATTGTTGAAAATTTCTTTCAACACCTCCGGTGACTAATTGCAACACAAGTCTTATATCGTCATCGATTAAGAAAATTGATATGATAAAATTTTAAAAATTCATGATTATTTTTAAATTGTCAACATTAATGTAGTGTTTCTATTAAATATTTTTTATTTTATTTTATATGTAAATTATTGAGATGATGAGATTGAAAGAGATACGAAGTGTGACGCCTAAGGTGACGAGGATGGGGAATGATCACCGTTGAACATGTCACGTGCAATGAGCGACTCCTGGCATGCTTCTAGATAGGGGACACATGAATGAATCAAATCACAATAGATTGAGATGGATCTTGAGGCTGTGTAGGTATGAGACTATACAATCGAAGGAAGGCTTATAAGGATTAATTGGTACTTTAAATACAAACAAGGTGCATCTTCTTTTGAGTAGTTCAATAGATAAGAACTCCATAACTAAGTGTGCTTGACTTGAAGTAGTATTTGAATGGGTGACCTTCTAGGAAATTTTCCATAAAGTGTGCGAGTGAGGACAAAGCACGTTGAAAAGACTCGTATTGAATTGTGGAGTCAGTCAGCAATCATATAAGTAGTCTGGGGGCATTACAAGACGAGGCTTAATGCATGGTGTTGAAGTCAGACTCTCAACTGGTAATATCTCAGATTAAGGGCGAATATCAAGCCAAAGACCAAGCCATGCATCAATACTTGTTTTTTTTTTATAAAAATAAGTTATGGATAAATTCACTCACAAAATGGTAGAACATATAAAATATATTAGAAAAGTGGGGTTGAAGGTCTAACTCATGGTACATAATTTGATAAGCGAGCCCTCTTCTTAGATAAAGATCATCCTAAGAGGCCCCATGAGGTCAACCTCCTCACTACAAAGGACTTTGGCTCCTAAAGACCACCGAGGAATATGTTTTAATTTTGAAAACACTGCGAGAAATAAGTCATCATACGTTTCCATCAGCTAATGATTTTGAGGAAAACTGTTACAAATTTTGCTAAGGCCCAATCCATTAATGGACTAGGTCACCCTAAGTCCATAACTCTTGAGTGACCAATAACACGAACTCATCCTATAGGCACATTTAATTAGGTCTATTGATCCAACAATGATCGTCTGATCTAGATCACATCACGATCTGCCTATAGTTATCATATGAGATAGTTGTTTGAACATGTTTATGCAACAATCGGAGAACCAAAAATTGAGTTTGCTCACATTGTGGAAAAGGAGAGTGGAGAAACCCGTGAGAAAAACGTCTGTACAAATGCATTTATTTTGGGGTTTAAATATTTTTTTTATTTGCTTGTTTTTCATCGAGGGGATTAATCCAATTGTTGAGAGTAATGCAATGGAGACTACATTACATACCACATCTTGTCCTTTTTATAAGAGGCAAATGAGTCAACAAATGTTGATTTATGTAGTTCATAATATAGACCAAATACATTAACTTTTGTTGACTCATTTGTCTTTTATAAAAAGGGTCAGATGGAATATTATTGTAGTAAATGATCCAAATGCCCAAAAGTGACTTGATATTGATTTCTAAGGATAAAAAATTAAATAATGTTAACCAATTTATTGACTCAAGTGGTTAATGAGCTTCTTCAAGGATGAACGTTCAGGGGAACTCAAGTTCGATTTATGGGTGAAAACTCTTTGTCAAACTATTCTTACCTCACGACCGAACTCCATATTACTAAGACATCTTTCCCTTTGAGAACCAAAGAGTTAACACAAAAAAAAATTAAATAATGTTATCAGGGATCAAAATAAAAATAACCCCTAAAATCAATGATATATTTGCAATTTGCAAATAAAAACATATTAGAAAAAAAGTAAATAATTTTCGTCAAAAATAAATAACGAAAGTTAAGCCTCTAAAAAAAAATAACGAGAGCTATAAAAGGAGGTCGAGTAAGCCATTAGGGTTTGGTATCGCCGTTGGTTCAACATCTCATCTCCAGCGCAGCCGAAGAAGGAGGAAGAAGAAGAAGAAGCTTCGAAAATGGTAAATCAAGTCGAAACTCATCAACAAGACGTTTTTGATTCAATTTCTGAGAACCGACGTTCGTCACAAGACGTTTTTGCGTTTTTGATTAAATTTCTGATTTTGCGTTTTTGCGTTTTTGCGTTCGTCACAAGCTTCTTCTCTGATTTTGCGTTTTTGCGTTTTTGATTAAATTTCTTCGAAAATGGTTCCACTATTCTCGATTCAATTTCTGATTTTGCGTTTTTGATTAATCTAATTGCAGCCTTCACACAAGACGTTCGTCATCAAGAAGAAGCTCGCGAAGAAGATGAGGCAGAACAGACCCATTCCTTATTGGATCCGTATGAGAACCGACAACACCATCAGGTTAATTTCTTTCTCTCTCAATAACAACAACAACGTTATATTATTATTGTAAATCATGTTTGGTTTCTTATGTCTATGTTATTTGATTTGATTTTTTTTTAGGTATAATGCTAAGCGTCGTCACTGGCGTCGTACCAAGCTTGGATTCTGAGGTTTTTTAGTTTATGGGTTTAGTTTTTGTTATCAAAAAGACAGTGACTTTTGTTGTTTTGGAGTTTTTAATGTTTTGATTATTGTCTATTGAGATTGAGATCACTGTTGTTATGTAATGAAGTTTGTGGTTTTTATAACCACATTTTATTTTATTTTGTGACTTTGATGATTCGACTCTTGATTTTGATTTTGTTAGGTAGAATGAATGGTTTTTAATCTGTTTGTTTATCTGTTTCGGCTGTTGTTATGATGCTTAGATGTGAAATTATGGCCCACGTTTGAGCTGGTTTGGGTGAAATGTGAAGTTATGTTACACATTTGAACTGATTTGGGTGAAAATTGTTTGCTATAGTAACTTTGTCTAGGTAAACAACTTATTTTGCAGCTTAT
The DNA here is from genome assembly GCA_018208015.1 of Medicago ruthenica. Taxonomy (NCBI): domain Eukaryota; kingdom Viridiplantae; phylum Streptophyta; class Magnoliopsida; order Fabales; family Fabaceae; genus Medicago; species Medicago ruthenica. The sequence continues at coordinate 114,980,994 of CM031371.1, read as the reverse complement.
AGAATAAGCATTTATGAATAAGCTATTTTATAACACAAGTGAAAATCAAAGTATTTTTGTATAATCTAATGCTGTTTTCATAACTATTGTTGGTGAAAACTAGGTAGACAACTTGTTAGTATGAGTACCCATGAATAAGCTATTTCTTTAACTTAGCCTTCAAAAACATGAGCAGCGATGAATTTCAAAGTCAGAGATCACAAAGTTTTATAAAATAGAAAGAAGACAGACAGAAGACAAATGTTGCATTCTAGTAAAGAATATTCAAGACAGATAGTGAATTATCTTCATAAAATTATACCTGAAAAACCAACTGAATTAACTATCTGAATAAAGCCACTGAATTACGAAACAGTGGTTTGACCATAAAACATAGTTACTATCATTTACTGCATACTAAAAGCAAAAATAATTATTATTTGCCATTTGTTAGGAATGAATATAATCAAGTGATATCGTTAACTGGTTTTTGGATTGGCCTTACAAATTTATGATCACTCCATCCAAAATTGAAAGCACCAACATAAATGCGGTCGATCGAATACATCCTTCAGTTGTACATTAATAGTGTTGATGATCTGATGCCATCTTTCTTCATATACAACACGAGTTCTGCAAAAACTTTTATAGAGATCACTGCAATATTATCCATCTCATAGAAACCAATGCTGAAGATATGGAAATTAAAAATAAGATAAACGATGCGAATAAAAATGTCACTTATAATACGTCAAGCTGACATAGCCATTAAAATAACCGAAGACATTCATTGAGCAGAGACAATCTCTACGTCTCACCTTAGGATAACTATGAAAGATGGTTATAAAATCTGCAAAGTGAAAGAATAAAAAGCATTAATTACAGGAGGAAGCTGCAAAACTAATATTTAAAAATAGCACAAGATGGATTCTCAGCTGCATTCTCATCCTTCCGAAGTGTACTTCACAACTTTCTTCAAGATGGATTCCGTTGGTTGGTGAGCGTTCTCCAATGCCTTGGAGACTGCTTGCCATTTCTCCCCGTGTTTCGGTTCAGCAGCGACACATCTCGTCAATACATCCTTCTGATTCTCCTCAGTTCCATGCTGCAGTTCAAATTTGTAGCACAAGGCCCAAAAATCACCGATGTCAGGAGCAAGTGTCACAGCCGTATTCAGCAAAGTCCTGGCTTTCTCCACCTTCCTGTTGTGCCATAATAATTTGGCCGCAACAGCTATAACATGGGGATCACTGCTACATTTCTTTAGTGCATCCTTGCTTTTGGTTTTACGCTGGGGATGAGGAGCCATCTCGATTGAAGCTGCCCATAGAATTCCACTGTTGGGACACTCCTGCAATGCTTTTGCCATCAACGTATCAGCTTCTTTCTTATATCCATGCTTTAATTCTGCTCTAATAGCTGCTAGCCAGAGTTCGGGGTTTTGAGGATTCTTCTTGCGAGCCATTGTGAAAATTACACGAACTTTACTCAACCCATTCATCTCCTCTTCAAGATTAGCAAGAGAGAGCCAAAGCGGCACAGAATTAGGACAGTTTTTCTGTCCAGATTCATAGACCTTCTTGGCTGTCATCATGTGAGAATGCCGCTTCTCAGGCTGGTCCTGCTGCTTTGCAGTCTTAGCAAGCAGTTCCTCAAGCTGGCCAAGCATCAACCACAATTTATAGAACGAAGGGAATTGCTTCAATCCTTCATTTAACATTCTCCTTTCCTCTTCAACGTTTCTGAGTTCTCTCTCAACTATTGCTGACTTCATCCAGACTCTCTCTGTACCTCCTATCTGATCTCTTGCTTTAGCTAACAACATTCTAGCTCTTTCAGGTTCATGATTTTCAAATTCGAGCTTAAAAGCCGCAAGCCATAATTCCTCCGAATTTGGTATGGCAGCAAAAGCTTCTTGGAGAAGTGCACGAGCTGCAGGCACGTCTCCGGAAAGCCACTTTTCCTTGGCAAGCATAAGCCAAAGAACTTCAACCTGTGGTATGTAGGTGACCGCTCTGCGAAGTAAATCATCAAAAGATTCCCTTGTACCGTGACTTCTTTCAAGTTGTGCTGCTTTGATCCAAATGTTCTTCTTAGTTAAGAAGATATTCAAGGCATGATCATATATGGCTCTGGCAGTCTCAATAGAATCTCTTTTCTCGCATTCCTCAGCATCGGCTACCCATGTTCTCTTCCTATCTTCTTCTTCAACTCCAATTCCAATTGTATTTTTTATCATTGCTCGGCACGTTTCAACCGCTATTGCAGTAGGGAAGAAGATCCCCCGCTATTGTTATCCCCATCCTTCATATAACTGTCATTCCCCTCTAACAAACTAGCCACATCAGCTAATGTAACCCACTCCCCTATTTAGTACATTAGTAGGGCTTAGGCGCAAACCCAGTACCTAACATAAATCCCATTTGTTTCATCCTTTTAGGGACCGATTTGATATCACTGTAAGAACCAACTTGATGGCATTATTGAGGGACCAATTTGATGCATTTCTAAATGAACGAACGACACACATATGTCTTTGAAGTCCAAAATGGACATTTACTGATTTAACTATGTGGTGCTGGTTGTTTTGTATCTTTAAATAGCTGTCTGCTTACTGCATAGGTAGAGTTGTTGAAGTATGTTAGTTGATTTAAATCTTTTAATGTACATTTACAGAAAGCTTCTACGATACTTCATGTTTAAGTGCCTTATGTGCCTAGTTAGCCATTGAATGAATATTTTTGTAGAATCCAGATAGTCAATAAGAGTGTATTTTTACATCCACCGACACCATATTCTTTATTTCATACCCTTGGCTTGAGATCTATAGCAATCCCACATTTTTTTCAAAAACAAACGGGAGGGAGCGGGGGAGGGTTTTTTGTTAATAAGGGATGGGGAGGCACTTATGCCATACAAACTATCTCTGAGGGGATTTAAATTCAGTCCCTTGGAAAATTGGAATTACAAGGCTAAGCAGTCACCACTGCACTAACGCCCTGGGATCTATTGTGATCCCACATCAAGTAGAGATATAGACAAAGTAATTCTTTTAAGACTCAGGCAATCCTATATCCGTCGAGCAAGCTTTTGTATTAAGTAAACCTAGCGAAATTCTAATTTGGTGAAGAGGACCGTCCCAAGATCCTACATAGAGATATCAAAGTTTTTCTACCAAGGCTCGGTTATCCTAACCTCTCGAGTTATTTTTCTTTTGAGATTGAGTTAGGGCTATAGCAAATTCTTTTAAGATCAATTTCTTTTAACTAACCCATCGCATAACCTTGACATGACACCTAGTCACCAATATTTTACTTCTTACTGTCTTGCTAACTCCGAAATCAAATGTTTACATTCTATTCCATGGCCATGTATTAAAAAAAGGAAATTTATTGTTTTTTGCTTATAGTCATATCATAGTTAACATGCAAAAAAGCACTGTGGCATTTTATTTGTTTAGTTTCAGTTAATGTTTTGATCCTATGCTTCTGTTAATTTAATTGAAACAGACATTAGGTTACTCAAGTAAGGTGACCAACGCTGCTAGTTACATCGTTCCTCCTTTATCAGGGTTCTCAAAGGGTAATTTTGCAGTGAACTTTTTGATTACTGGATATAATGTACAACTGTAACCTCTGTTCAGTAAAGAAACATGGCAGCAATCACGTTGTGAATTCATTGCTAATGTAGGGCTTGAAGGATCATGTTCATTGTCTTGTTTCTTTTAGAATTTGAACATGATCTGATTGGATTAACTTTATGGACACACTTTTGGTTATCTTGAATCTTAGTTGCTCAACCCACGTTTTTGACCTCTCTTAGCCAGGCTCATTTTTCGTTTTCATAGCCTGAGTTTCATCAAATTGATGATCATATCAATATTTATATTAATATTGATAAAATTAAATAGAATATAATTTGTGTTCACTTGGTTTGGTAAGATTCATCGAATGTATTTATGATTATTTTTTTTCACCCACACTAGCTAAGCAAATGATAAGATCAATTTGAAAGATGTGTATTAAGAAGGATAGGTGATGTCTATTAAAGATTGGTCACATGTCTAAGTGAAATAATGAAACCAGAGTAATTTTTTACAAGATAGTGTGGTTTTGCTTCAGCATTTTGAACTATCCTTTTGAGGAGAAGTGTTTTGGATTGGAGTAGTTGTTTGAATCTTGAGTTTAACTGGACTCATACCAAACAAATCCTGACAAAGTATTTCTTTGAGTAAAGTGGTATGTCATGGGTGAGAAAGAAATGTATTTTGTTTGTTTTTTGTGTGAAAATGTTCAATATTGCTTTTGGATGATATTCAAGTTGATATTTGGATATCTGAGATGAGAGAGCGTAAATGACATATGAATGTCAGCCTTCCAATACAGAGAGGAATAAACAAATCTTATTTTGAAATTGGAATTTTATGTCAAATCACCAAATATTAATGATAACAACAAAAACAACAATAATAATAACTTTTAAGGTCCTTAGCTTGAGCTTGATATCAAATCACCGATAGTCTTGTTAGCTGCATATTGTACATAACATTTGTTTGGGGTTGTCTCCAATGGAGAATTTTTCCAATCACTTTATCATGTTCATTTTCTAGGCATCTTTGTTGATGAAATGCAAATCCTTAATACTAGTTTTCGGTCGAGCATCTGTGTTCCGCTCTTTCAATGATTTGATGCCACATTCCTTGGATGTTTTCATTCATACCTATTTTTCCTTTTCAGTCCTTATCTCCATCCGGAGGCGTCAGTTTCAGCAAGTTAAAGAAACCATTCCTATAATTCTTAATGTATTGAAGGCTGTATCTTTGAAGTCAGATGAAGAACTCAATAATGTCTTTGACAGAGCTGTTGAGATTGCAAATTCTATATATGAAGTTTGCGATAAGTTGGTGGTCTGTCTATTATAAAACATTTCATCTTTTCCTTTGTTAGGAGAACATAAATTATTGATTTATTTTCAACTTTTTTGCCGACATTTTTTCACTTAACAGGATGATGATGCTGCAAGGAAGAAGTTCCGATCTCTCCTTGGTCTATATGTCCTGCAGTGCTTGGTAATTGCTCTGTACTGCATTTAAATTTTATAATTATTTTCCTTCCCAAGTTCCTATCCACTTTAGTAAAATTCATTACTATCTGTTTTATCTACAGTAATGTGATTTAATGTGTTGCCATGCACTGTTCAGGCTCTTGTTTCAGCTAGTGTAAGCTATACAGCTTCAAGTTGTCATTCGTTAGTACTACAACTGTCACGTATTTCATCATATTGTGGTTTATCTTATCTCAGTCTAGTAACAACTTATGATGTCAAGATTGTGGCTAGCGCCGTTTTTGGAGGTAGTACTCTTAGGTTAAGCTGTTAATTTATTTCGATGTTTTCTCAGGCACTGTTTGTTTACACAATTTTTGAATCCGCGTCAATTATGCAGAAAATAAAGATGATTATATGGATTGTTTATCTCATGTCGAGCATGGTTGCGCTCTTTCAGGTCTGTGATAGGACAATTACTGTTGTTAAATCCTTGCCTTTTGTGTTATGATTTCTTTTTCACTAGCCCATCAAATTCCATTTTTTCCAGTGATTTGGGGGTATGTCTCAGAGGAAGTTGCTCATGCTGCTAAAGAAGATATGATTGTGGTCAAGGATGAGCTTCGTAATAACCAGATCAAAAGGTGGCAAGCAATAGGAACATTAAAACATGTACTTTCCTTTGTAAGTCTGCCGTGGGAGTTAAAGAAACATACTATCAACTTCTTGCTTTGCATCACAGATGGAGATATCCGTGGAAACTGTGATGATGACCAGTCCCAGTGGTCGTCTTATATGCCAAATCTTTTGTCCGCTCTACAGGTACTGCAATTCCCGACTTCAGTTTGTTTCTCATTGCTCGATCATTTACTTTTTCTACGAGGCAGATGCTGACACGTTCTTCACTTTTGATTACACTTATAACTTTTCAGGCTGTTAAAATGGTGATCATGTATACTCCAGACCCAGAACATAGAAAAAACTCATTTGCTGTGTTAAAAGGAGTGAGTTTCTTATGCTATGCAATGCCTTTTAAGTTGGAAGTTTTTTTTTTTTTTTTATAGTTTGCGTTTAATATTTAATGTGCATTTTATGAAATTGAGATATATGTTAATGTCTTTTGCGTACTTTTCTTGATAGCTGTAATGTCATGTGTTCATGTTACTCAAAGGTACTTGCTGATATTCCAATTTCTCAAAGGCTTGACATCCTGATAGCATTGATTACAAATACCGACTCTTCCTCCATGGTAATTCTCTTGCTAGCAATTCTCTTCTTGAGGAGTGTTAGCAACACACCATCTAACACTCTTTCTAACACACTTCCTATTGATTGAAATTTATGGAGTCTCACTATTTTGGAAATCGATCTCACTAAATCTGAGTCTCACAAATTTGGTGTGACCCATATATAATTTTAGTCAATAGAATATTAGGAAAAATAGTGTTAAGAGTGTTGCTAACATGTCTCTTCTCTTAATCACAATTCGTTTAACTGCATTGTTTATTTAACTAGCTGGAAGTGTTAAATTATCTAATGGTGGTCTTGCATCTCTGTGTAGATTGCCATTTTGGTCGATCTTGTTCGGAGGGAAATGCACACAGAAATCTCCAGTAGTACGTAGATAGTAAAAGATGTCCAACAGATTAATAACAAAGCACATCCAGATATATCATTTTGGACTCCCAGCGTCCTTGAGTTGGTGGAGTCAATTCTAAGACCTCCACAGGGAGGACCTCCTTCCCTACCAGAGCAGAGTGATGCGGTATTCTTCCTGTTTCATAGTATTTGAAGAAGCACTCTGCGTTATTCTGGATCATTTTTTGGTTATGCACTGTTTTGAAAAGGTTGTAGGTAATAGCATTCTGTTTACAACCTGCAGGTGCTGTCAGCTCTCAACCTATACAGATTTGTAATAATGACAGAATCTACAGGTACGCAACATCAACGAATTATCAACTAAAGCAATCAAAAGATGGTGAAAACTACATTTCGAGAGTTCTTGATAAAAATGTATTTAATTTGAAAGAGTTGTTGTGAGAAACAAGTATTTTTTTAAGTTAATGGGCCTTTTAATTGTTAATTGTTCCTAAGCAGAAATAATTTTTCCTGGGTTTTGGTTTAATAATTATTAGTTGCCAGACGATCTAAATTAAAGTATAATTAAAGTTTCACAATTACGCTTTGTAACAGGAAAGACAAACTACACTGGAGTCTTGTCGAGGAGCAGTTTAAACAAGGTCTACAATGAATGGCTGCTTCCTTTGCGTACGCTAGTGACAGGTATAATGGCAGAGAACAAGAGTGATTATGATGAGCTTGCAATTGACACTCTATGCACCCTTAATCCTCTCGAGTTGGTGTTGTATCGGTGCATTGAGCTTGTAGAAGATAAGCTAAAGCAAGTCACATAACCTGTCTTCTTGGCCGAAGTATCTTTGAAATATTTTTTGGTACGTGTCAGTTTTGAAATATGAAATTATTAATTATCTTAAGTATAGACATTAAGTTTCAATAGTAACTCTCCTTGCAGATACAGTAAAATTGAACACATTCATTTTGAGTTGTGCCTTGAATTTGCAGTGTTTTTTAGGGGCAGTCTTTTGTGTAAAGTAGCGAATAGCAAAAGACACCAATTCATAAATACCTTCCTTTTTTACTTGAAAATCGATAAAAGTACCTGAAAAGGCTATTGAGTGTGGATTAGTAATGAAGAGTTGCTTAGTTTAAGGAGATCATACAATCCTCAAGGTGTCACTATTGCCTATCCCAATCAAGTTTGCAAGTTCACCAAAAGCTTGTATGGTCTTAAGCAAGCCAACATGGCACAGTTTGCTAAGCTTTTCGCTTCCTTGTTGTCCCGAAATTTTGTCCCAAGGATGTAGAGTCGTAACTTCCATAGTTTGTGAATTGGAATGGTTCACGTACTCACTTATCTATAGTGAATTTATCCTACTTGCAGGGGTATTGGACCATACATGATGTGCATGTGTCTCGTTGGTTTTTTTGTGTCAAATATCAGTCTGCATCTGATAGTTACCTGCTTCGTTTGAGAGCAACAGACATGTACATGATTTTAATGCATGATGTATTTATTTAGTTATAAATCATTTAAGGTTGTCACACAAAAATTAAAAATTGCAGCTAATAACATGAGTATCATAAAACTTGTCAAAAAAAACATGAGTATCATAAACACTTTCCTAAATTATATACTTTAATCAATAACGCTTTCCTAAATAATCGAAGGTCATTACTTTTCCCATCCTATAGTTTCTCGCGCGCCCTATATGTTTCAACGTGTTTTTGAAGGTTTTTATAGGGTGTTTATGTCGTTCGGATTCTATAATCCGAACTGCATAGGACGTGCGAAAAACTCATAAGATGGAAAAAGAAGCACTCATAATTAAATACTACATTCATATTGTAAAACAACATACGGTATAAAATGAGACACTATTTGGGTTAAAATGACATACAATGTCAAATGAGACAGGAGTATTATGCAATTACTTGGTTGGCTTGTTGCTTAGTTAGCATTCTCAGCTCATGCATAAGACTCATTGTCTTCATTTGTTAGTCATAAGTTTCATTTGCGTCATTCGTGTTTATAATGTATATTTGTTATTGTATAATGTTAAATTTTATTGCTGTTATTTAACGAAATATAATTAAGTTACATGTGTTGGTAATAAGTTGTTATTTTTCGGCAGACATATCTATCTCTCTCATCATTAGACAATAAATAGAGAATAAATAAATGGAGTTTGTACACACTATTATCGTAAAAAAATAAATAAATACATATATCCAATTAAATCTTACTATGTCAAAATCTACCAAAAGATTTTACTATGTAAAACATTTATAGTGTTGTTTCGATAATTAACATGATAAAATACTAAAGTGGCATTATAGTGTAATTTAATTGGATATATTTGAAAAAGAAGTTTTACACTCAATCTTTTATTTTTTGATACAAAAAAAAAAGTTTTAGACTCATGGTATAACAATTGAACTCTATTTATATAATTTCATGAACAAAATTATATTAAAGTGCGTCGGAAAAATAAAATTTCAGTTTAGCAGCTTTTTTGTTGGATACATACAACTTACACTAAAATGATTAAAAAAAAAAAAGCAAACAAGGAATAGGTAAATTGGATTTCCAGGATTCACCAGTCAGGACAGGTCTTACGTGCTATAAAAATTTCAACTCCTGTGTGGAGTTTGTGAATCATATCTTTATCAACAGGGTGCATTTTTTAGGAAAAATAGGAAAAGAAAAAAAAAATCTATTTTGCCTACAAAATGGAAATTTTTTAAGAAAGTATTATACTGATATAATCCCATCTAAATATCATGTGCCATTTTGCACAACAAGTAACTTTTGAATTAAGAATTTGCTTACGTATCCCTTATTTCATGACGTTGAGATAACTTCTCATTAGCACCTTAATATTAATAATTCATTTCATTTTATTGTATAATAACAGAAATGATATTTAATCTTCTATAATAATTGGACTAATAAGCTCCATTATCAGAATTCAAACCCAGAATCGACCTAACACGTGATGAGTGTTATTTTTTCCCTAGTGTATACAAAGCACAAACCAATAGTCATATATCATATTCATATGTTGTAATCACAACTTTTTCAGCCACATGATTCTTTAACTTCATGTCTACTACAACTGCCCTTGTATTATATTTAGTCTCAATTGACGCTGGTGTAAAAATATGATATTATTATTCAAGCTAAATGTTGGATCCACATTAAAAAAAACAAATTATTTTATAAAAAAATCAAATATTTTGATTTCCAATGTATTGATTACACATGTTTTCATAAAAAGTTACTATTTAAAGGTTTTAAAGAGTACTCCAGAGGCACTCGTTAACATTTCCTTTATATGGTCGCTATATTAAATTTTAAATGATTTGGACATACATAGGTGTGTTATATAATTGTTTATATTTTAAATGACATTTGCTAAAAAAAAAACATATATTTTAAATGACATATTATTATAAAACAAAATAGTAGGATGAATGTATCAATTAGTTTTAAATTTTTTTTATAGATTGTTGTAAACTTAATTCAATTTATAAGAACTTTTAATACAACAGCTAAACTGATTAATTATTAAATTAACTAGTACTTGGACCCTTACGATGCACGGGAAGTTGATTATATCATTGACTAATAAATATGGTAGTTGAACATGAAATGTTATAATAATTGTTGTTTTGCATGAGTTATTGCTTCCAAAAGACAACAACACAACAACAACAACAACAACAACAACCAAGCATTATTCCACTAAATGGGTCGACTACATGGATCGAAATACGTCATATTGTTCTATTATAAACCATATTTAGATCCAACTCATTAATCTTTAAACCTTTCCTAATAGTTTCTCTTATAGTTTTTCTAGGTCTTCCTATACCTCTTGTAATATTTTTATCCTCTATTTGGTCTACTCTTCTTGCTACAGAATCTAAAGGTCTTCTCTCTACATGTCCAAACCACATAAGCCTGTTTTCCACAATATTTTATATTATAGGTGCTACCCCAACTATCTCTATAATGTTGTCATTTATAATCTTATCACATCCAGTCTTACTACACATCCAATGCAACATCCTCATCTCCGCTACACTTATTTTATTCTCGTGTTGGTTCTTAACCGCCCAACACTCTATTCCATAAAACATCGTTGGTCTGACAACTGTATGATATTTTCCCTTCAACTTGAATGGTACTTTTGTATCACATAAAACACTTAAGGCTCTTCTCCATTTCAATCATCCAACTTGAATACGATGATTTACATCCGCTTTTATTTCTTCGTCATTTTTGTATTATGGACCCAAGATATTTAAATTGTGTAACTTGTATGATATGATATCCAATTTTCATGTCTAAGGTAGAACTACTTCGTCTTTTGCTAAAATTACATTACATATACTCTGTCTTGTGTCTACTCATTCCAAAGTCATACGCTTCTAAGGCTTGTCTCCAAGTCTCCGACATCTCATTCAATTCCTCCTTCGACGCTTCTAAGGCTTATCACATCAGAGAGATTGTTGATAAGAAGTATTTAAAATCTCTTGTTGACTCTATTACAATATAATAGATCCAAAAATACAGATAAATAAAAAAACAAATAATCAGCGAATGTAATTACCTCTTATAGAACAATTTTCAAATTTATGCATGATAGTGAATTTAGGTTCAATTAGGTAAAATAAATATAAAATTACAATATTAACCCTACTTATATCTCCAAAAGATTGGTTAAGAGACTTAAAAACTTTTATATATAAGATAAGATAGGTAAAATCATTCTTTCAAAAAAGAATAAAAGGCAAAATATTAGGAAATTGGTAACAACTATTTGCAAAAAATTAGGAAACTAAGAAATAGAAAGAAAAAAAATTAGGAAGGATATTTGCAACAACTTTTTTGGCTCCAAAAAGTTGTCTAAGAGATAAGATATGTGATCATTTTCTAAAAAAAAAATAATAAAGAAAGAGCAAAAAATTAGGAAGAAAATTTGTAGCAAATTTTTTGCCTCCAAAAAATTGTCTAAGAGACTTAAGAACTTTTATGTAGAATTAGTTTTCTGTTTGAATGTTGCATGTTAAATATTGAATATTTGTTTGAGGTTTTATTAGAAGTAATTTTAATCTCATTTTCAACAAATGGATAATAGAGTATTTTCTTTGTAATTTTGGTCGCTACAACTATTTTTAGTTTAACTTCTTATTAAATTTAGTATTATTTAGTTATTTGACAAAAAAATTAGCCCTATTGATATTGTCTGTCCAAATCCGCCCCTGTGCTACCCCAACTACTCTACAATGTTATCATTTATAATATTGTCCCATCTAGTCTAACCTTACATCCAACACAACATCTCCATCTCCACACACTTACTTTATTCTCGTGTTGGTTCTTAACTGCCCAACACTCTGTTCCATAAAACATCGCTAGTCTGAAAAATGTCTGATATTTTTTCACTTCAAGTTAAACTGTACGTTTGTATCACATAAAACAACCGAGGCTCTTCTCCATTTCAACCATCCAACTTGAATACGATGATTTACATCTGCTTTTATTTCTTTGTCATTTTGTACTATGAACCCAAGATTGTCCGCGGTTTTGGCAACTTGGACACGAACGTTGCTTTATTATTTGTCCCATACACCTATGGTTATTTTTTTGGCTGAACCTTTGGCTACTTTGTATTGGCATAGATTGCAGGTTGATTTCCTTATGCTATTGTTTTTTTTTGTTTCCACTTTTCTTTTTCCTCTTGGAGGGTTTTGGTCTAGTCCCCTCTTTTGTATATACTTTTATCTTTTTTTAATAATTTTTTTTGAGCTTGGCGACATAGGATGGGGGTTCATCGGAGTACCAACCTAGTTGGGATGTCGTTGCTTCTTTTTGATGCCTGCCCATGCTCCTGGTTTATAAAAAAAAAACTCAAGATATTTAAACTATGTAACTTGTATGCTATGTTCTCCAACTTTCACCTCTAAGGTAGAACTACTTCACCTTTTGCTGAAATTACATTAAATATATTATGTCTTGCTTCCACTCAGATGAAAGTCATACGCTTCTAAGACTTGTCTCTAAGTATTCAACATCCCATTCAATTCCTCCCTCGACTCTCCAATTAAGACTACATCATCTGCAAAACGCATACTTCTCAGTGCTAGTTGTTGGATGTGTTTCCTGCGTACATCCAAAACTAATGAATCAAATCACAATAGATTGAGATAGATCCTTAGGCTGTGTAGGTATGAGACTATACAATCGAAGGAAGGCTTATAAGGATTAATTGGTACTTTAAATACAAACAAGGTGCATCTTCTTTTGAGTAGTTCAATAGATAAGAACTCCATAACTAAGTGTGCTTGACTTGAAGTAGTATTTGAATGGGTGACCTTCTAGGAAATTTTCCATAAAGTGTGCGAGTGAGGACAAAGCACGTTGAAAAGACTCGTATTGAATTGTGGAGTCAGTCAGCAATCATATAAGTAGTCTGGGGGCATTACAAGACGAGGCGTAATGCATGGTGTTGAAGTCAGACTCTCAACTGGTAATATCTCAGATTAAGGGCGAATATCAAGCCAAAGACCAAGCCATGCATCAATACTTGTTTTTTTTATAAAAATAAGTTATGGATAAATTCACTCACAAAATGGTAGAACATATAAAATATATTAGAAAAGTGGGGTTGAAGGTCTAACTCATGGTACATAATTTGATAAGCGAGCCCTCTTCTTAGATAAAGATCATCCTAAGAGGCCCCATGAGGTCAACCTCCTCACTACAAAGGACTTTGGCTCCTAAAGACCACCGAGGAATATGTTTTAATTTTGAAAACACTGCGAGAAATAAGTCATCATACGTTTCCATCAGCTAATGATTTTGAGGAAAACTGTTACAAATTTTGCTAAGGCCCAATCCATTAATGGACTAGGTCACCCTAAGTCCATAACTCTTGAGTGACCAATAACACGAACTCATCCTATAGGCACATTTAATTAGGTCTATTGATCCAACAATGATCGTCTGATCTAGATCACATCACGATCTGCCTATAGTTATCATATGAGATAGTTGTTTGAACATGTTTATGCAACAATCGGAGAACCAAAAATTGAGTTTGCTCACATTGTGGAAAAGGAGAGTGGAGAAACCCGTGAGAAAAACGTCTGTACAAATGCATTTATTTTGGGGTTTAAATATTTTTTTTATTTGCTTGTTTTTCATCGAGGGGATTAATCCAATTGTTGAGAGTAATGCAATGGAGACTACATTACATACCACATCTTGTCCTTTTTATAAGAGGCAAATGAGTCAACAAATGTTGATTTATGTAGTTCATAATATAGACCAAATACATTAACTTTTGTTGACTCATTTGTCTTTTATAAAAAGGGTCAGATGGAATATTATTGTAGTAAATGATCCAAATGCCCAAAAGTGACTTGATATTGATTTCTAAGGATAAAAAATTAAATAATGTTAACCAATTTATTGACTCAAGTGGTTAATGAGCTTCTTCAAGGATGAACGTTCAGGGGAACTCAAGTTCGATTTATGGGTGAAAACTCTTTGTCAAACTATTCTTACCTCACGACCGAACTCCATATTACTAAGACATCTTTCCCTTTGAGAACCAAAGAGTTAACACAAAAAAAAATTAAATAATGTTATCAGGGATCAAAATAAAAATAACCCCTAAAATCAATGATATATTTGCAATTTGCAAATAAAAACATATTAGAAAAAAAGTAAATAATTTTCGTCAAAAATAAATAACGAAAGTTAAGCCTCTAAAAAAAAATAACGAGAGCTATAAAAGGAGGTCGAGTAAGCCATTAGGGTTTGGTATCGCCGTTGGTTCAACATCTCATCTCCAGCGCAGCCGAAGAAGGAGGAAGAAGAAGAAGAAGCTTCGAAAATGGTAAATCAAGTCGAAACTCATCAACAAGACGTTTTTGATTCAATTTCTGAGAACCGACGTTCGTCACAAGACGTTTTTTGCGTTTTTGATTAAATTTCTGATTTTGCGTTTTTGCGTTTTTGCGTTCGTCACAAGCTTCTTCTCTGATTTTGCGTTTTTGCGTTTTTGATTAAATTTCTTCGAAAATGGTTCCACTATTCTCGATTCAATTTCTGATTTTGCGTTTTTGATTAATCTAATTGCAGCCTTCACACAAGACGTTCGTCATCAAGAAGAAGCTCGCGAAGAAGATGAGGCAGAACAGACCCATTCCTTATTGGATCCGTATGAGAACCGACAACACCATCAGGTTAATTTCTTTCTCTCTCAATAACAACAACAACGTTATATTATTATTGTAAATCATGTTTGGTTTCTTATGTCTATGTTATTTGATTTGATTTTTTTTTAGGTATAATGCTAAGCGTCGTCACTGGCGTCGTACCAAGCTTGGATTCTGAGGTTTTTTAGTTTATGGGTTTAGTTTTTGTTATCAAAAAGACAGTGACTTTTGTTGTTTTGGAGTTTTTAATGTTTTGATTATTGTCTATTGAGATTGAGATCACTGTTGTTATGTAATGAAGTTTGTGGTTTTTATAACCACATTTTATTTTATTTTGTGACTTTGATGATTCGACTCTTGATTTTGATTTTGTTAGGTAGAATGAATGGTTTTTAATCTGTTTGTTTATCTGTTTCGGCTGTTGTTATGATGCTTAGATGTGAAATTATGGCCCACGTTTGAGCTGGTTTGGGTGAAATGTGAAGTTATGTTACACATTTGAACTGATTTGGGTGAAAATTGTTTGCTATAGTAACTTTGTCTAGGTAAACAACTTATTTTGCAGCTTATAGAATAAGCATTTATGAATAAGCTATTTTATAACACAAGTGAAAATCAAAGTATTTTTGTATAATCTAATGCTGTTTTCATAACTATTGTTGGTGAAAACTAGGTAGACAACTTGTTAGTATGAGTACCCATGAATAAGCTATTTCTTTAACTTAGCCTTCAAAAACATGAGCAGCGATGAATTTCAAAGTCAGAGATCACAAAGTTTTATAAAATAGAAAGAAGACAGACAGAAGACAAATGTTGCATTCTAGTAAAGAATATTCAAGACAGATAGTGAATTATCTTCATAAAATTATACCTGAAAAACCAACTGAATTAACTATCTGAATAAAGCCACTGAATTACGAAACAGTGGTTTGACCATAAAACATAGTTACTATCATTTACTGCATACTAAAAGCAAAAATAATTATTATTTGCCATTTGTTAGGAATGAATATAATCAAGTGATATCGTTAACTGGTTTTTGGATTGGCCTTACAAATTTATGATCACTCCATCCAAAATTGAAAGCACCAACATAAATGCGGTCGATCGAATACATCCTTCAGTTGTACATTAATAGTGTTGATGATCTGATGCCATCTTTCTTCATATACAACACGAGTTCTGCAAAAACTTTTATAGAGATCACTGCAATATTATCCATCTCATAGAAACCAATGCTGAAGATATGGAAATTAAAAATAAGATAAACGATGCGAATAAAAATGTCACTTATAATACGTCAAGCTGACATAGCCATTAAAATAACCGAAGACATTCATTGAGCAGAGACAATCTCTACGTCTCACCTTAGGATAACTATGAAAGATGGTTATAAAATCTGCAAAGTGAAAGAATAAAAAGCATTAATTACAGGAGGAAGCTGCAAAACTAATATTTAAAAATAGCACAAGATGGATTCTCAGCTGCATTCTCATCCTTCCGAAGTGTACTTCACAACTTTCTTCAAGATGGATTCCGTTGGTTGGTGAGCGTTCTCCAATGCCTTGGAGACTGCTTGCCATTTCTCCCCGTGTTTCGGTTCAGCAGCGACACATCTCGTCAATACATCCTTCTGATTCTCCTCAGTTCCATGCTGCAGTTCAAATTTGTAGCACAAGGCCCAAAAATCACCGATGTCAGGAGCAAGTGTCACAGCCGTATTCAGCAAAGTCCTGGCTTTCTCCACCTTCCTGTTGTGCCATAATAATTTGGCCGCAACAGCTATAACATGGGGATCACTGCTACATTTCTTTAGTGCATCCTTGCTTTTGGTTTTACGCTGGGGATGAGGAGCCATCTCGATTGAAGCTGCCCATAGAATTCCACTGTTGGGACACTCCTGCAATGCTTTTGCCATCAACGTATCAGCTTCTTTCTTATATCCATGCTTTAATTCTGCTCTAATAGCTGCTAGCCAGAGTTCGGGGTTTTGAGGATTCTTCTTGCGAGCCATTGTGAAAATTACACGAACTTTACTCAACCCATTCATCTCCTCTTCAAGATTAGCAAGAGAGAGCCAAAGCGGCACAGAATTAGGACAGTTTTTCTGTCCAGATTCATAGACCTTCTTGGCTGTCATCATGTGAGAATGCCGCTTCTCAGGCTGGTCCTGCTGCTTTGCAGTCTTAGCAAGCAGTTCCTCAAGCTGGCCAAGCATCAACCACAATTTATAGAACGAAGGGAATTGCTTCAATCCTTCATTTAACATTCTCCTTTCCTCTTCAACGTTTCTGAGTTCTCTCTCAACTATTGCTGACTTCATCCAGACTCTCTCTGTACCTCCTATCTGATCTCTTGCTTTAGCTAACAACATTCTAGCTCTTTCAGGTTCATGATTTTCAAATTCGAGCTTAAAAGCCGCAAGCCATAATTCCTCCGAATTTGGTATGGCAGCAAAAGCTTCTTGGAGAAGTGCACGAGCTGCAGGCACGTCTCCGGAAAGCCACTTTTCCTTGGCAAGCATAAGCCAAAGAACTTCAACCTGTGGTATGTAGGTGACCGCTCTGCGAAGTAAATCATCAAAAGATTCCCTTGTACCGTGACTTCTTTCAAGTTGTGCTGCTTTGATCCAAATGTTCTTCTTAGTTAAGAAGATATTCAAGGCATGATCATATATGGCTCTGGCAGTCTCAATAGAATCTCTTTTCTCGCATTCCTCAGCATCGGCTACCCATGTTCTCTTCCTATCTTCTTCTTCAACTCCAATTCCAATTGTATTTTTTATCATTGCTCGGCACGTTTCAACCGCTATTGCAGTAGGGAAGAAGATCCCCCGCTATTGTTATCCCCATCCTTCATATAACTGTCATTCCCCTCTAACAAACTAGCCACATCAGCTAATGTAACCCACTCCCCTATTTAGTACATTAGTAGGGCTTAGGCGCAAACCCAGTACCTAACATAAATCCCATTTGTTTCATCCTTTTAGGGACCGATTTGATATCACTGTAAGAACCAACTTGATGGCATTATTGAGGGACCAATTTGATGCATTTCTAAATGAACGAACGACACACATATGTCTTTGAAGTCCAAAATGGACATTTACTGATTTAACTATGTGGTGCTGGTTGTTTTGTATCTTTAAATAGCTGTCTGCTTACTGCATAGGTAGAGTTGTTGAAGTATGTTAGTTGATTTAAATCTTTTAATGTACATTTACAGAAAGCTTCTACGATACTTCATGTTTAAGTGCCTTATGTGCCTAGTTAGCCATTGAATGAATATTTTTGTAGAATCCAGATAGTCAATAAGAGTGTATTTTTACATCCACCGACACCATATTCTTTATTTCATACCCTTGGCTTGAGATCTATAGCAATCCCACATTTTTTTCAAAAACAAACGGGAGGGAGCGGGGGAGGGTTTTTTGTTAATAAGGGATGGGGAGGCACTTATGCCATACAAACTATCTCTGAGGGGATTTAAATTCAGTCCCTTGGAAAATTGGAATTACAAGGCTAAGCAGTCACCACTGCACTAACGCCCTGGGATCTATTGTGATCCCACATCAAGTAGAGATATAGACAAAGTAATTCTTTTAAGACTCAGGCAATCCTATATCCGTCGAGCAAGCTTTTGTATTAAGTAAACCTAGCGAAATTCTAATTTGGTGAAGAGGACCGTCCCAAGATCCTACATAGAGATATCAAAGTTTTTCTACCAAGGCTCGGTTATCCTAACCTCTCGAGTTATTTTTCTTTTGAGATTGAGTTAGGGCTATAGCAAATTCTTTTAAGATCAATTTCTTTTAACTAACCCATCGCATAACCTTGACATGACACCTAGTCACCAATATTTTACTTCTTACTGTCTTGCTAACTCCGAAATCAAATGTTTACATTCTATTCCATGGCCATGTATTAAAAAAAGGAAATTTATTGTTTTTTGCTTATAGTCATATCATAGTTAACATGCAAAAAAGCACTGTGGCATTTTATTTGTTTAGTTTCAGTTAATGTTTTGATCCTATGCTTCTGTTAATTTAATTGAAACAGACATTAGGTTACTCAAGTAAGGTGACCAACGCTGCTAGTTACATCGTTCCTCCTTTATCAGGGTTCTCAAAGGGTAATTTTGCAGTGAACTTTTTGATTACTGGATATAATGTACAACTGTAACCTCTGTTCAGTAAAGAAACATGGCAGCAATCACGTTGTGAATTCATTGCTAATGTAGGGCTTGAAGGATCATGTTCATTGTCTTGTTTCTTTTAGAATTTGAACATGATCTGATTGGATTAACTTTATGGACACACTTTTGGTTATCTTGAATCTTAGTTGCTCAACCCACGTTTTTGACCTCTCTTAGCCAGGCTCATTTTTCGTTTTCATAGCCTGAGTTTCATCAAATTGATGATCATATCAATATTTATATTAATATTGATAAAATTAAATAGAATATAATTTGTGTTCACTTGGTTTGGTAAGATTCATCGAATGTATTTATGATTATTTTTTTTCACCCACACTAGCTAAGCAAATGATAAGATCAATTTGAAAGATGTGTATTAAGAAGGATAGGTGATGTCTATTAAAGATTGGTCACATGTCTAAGTGAAATAATGAAACCAGAGTAATTTTTTACAAGATAGTGTGGTTTTGCTTCAGCATTTTGAACTATCCTTTTGAGGAGAAGTGTTTTGGATTGGAGTAGTTGTTTGAATCTTGAGTTTAACTGGACTCATACCAAACAAATCCTGACAAAGTATTTCTTTGAGTAAAGTGGTATGTCATGGGTGAGAAAGAAATGTATTTTGTTTGTTTTTTGTGTGAAAATGTTCAATATTGCTTTTGGATGATATTCAAGTTGATATTTGGATATCTGAGATGAGAGAGCGTAAATGACATATGAATGTCAGCCTTCCAATACAGAGAGGAATAAACAAATCTTATTTTGAAATTGGAATTTTATGTCAAATCACCAAATATTAATGATAACAACAAAAACAACAATAATAATAACTTTTAAGGTCCTTAGCTTGAGCTTGATATCAAATCACCGATAGTCTTGTTAGCTGCATATTGTACATAACATTTGTTTGGGGTTGTCTCCAATGGAGAATTTTTCCAATCACTTTATCATGTTCATTTTCTAGGCATCTTTGTTGATGAAATGCAAATCCTTAATACTAGTTTTCGGTCGAGCATCTGTGTTCCGCTCTTTCAATGATTTGATGCCACATTCCTTGGATGTTTTCATTCATACCTATTTTTCCTTTTCAGTCCTTATCTCCATCCGGAGGCGTCAGTTTCAGCAAGTTAAAGAAACCATTCCTATAATTCTTAATGTATTGAAGGCTGT
The DNA here is from genome assembly GCA_018208015.1 of Medicago ruthenica. Taxonomy (NCBI): domain Eukaryota; kingdom Viridiplantae; phylum Streptophyta; class Magnoliopsida; order Fabales; family Fabaceae; genus Medicago; species Medicago ruthenica. The sequence continues at coordinate 114,960,795 of CM031371.1, read as the reverse complement.
ATCTTTGAAGTCAGATGAAGAACTCAATAATGTCTTTGACAGAGCTGTTGAGATTGCAAATTCTATATATGAAGTTTGCGATAAGTTGGTGGTCTGTCTATTATAAAACATTTCATCTTTTCCTTTGTTAGGAGAACATAAATTATTGATTTATTTTCAACTTTTTTGCCGACATTTTTTCACTTAACAGGATGATGATGCTGCAAGGAAGAAGTTCCGATCTCTCCTTGGTCTATATGTCCTGCAGTGCTTGGTAATTGCTCTGTACTGCATTTAAATTTTATAATTATTTTCCTTCCCAAGTTCCTATCCACTTTAGTAAAATTCATTACTATCTGTTTTATCTACAGTAATGTGATTTAATGTGTTGCCATGCACTGTTCAGGCTCTTGTTTCAGCTAGTGTAAGCTATACAGCTTCAAGTTGTCATTCGTTAGTACTACAACTGTCACGTATTTCATCATATTGTGGTTTATCTTATCTCAGTCTAGTAACAACTTATGATGTCAAGATTGTGGCTAGCGCCGTTTTTGGAGGTAGTACTCTTAGGTTAAGCTGTTAATTTATTTCGATGTTTTCTCAGGCACTGTTTGTTTACACAATTTTTGAATCCGCGTCAATTATGCAGAAAATAAAGATGATTATATGGATTGTTTATCTCATGTCGAGCATGGTTGCGCTCTTTCAGGTCTGTGATAGGACAATTACTGTTGTTAAATCCTTGCCTTTTGTGTTATGATTTCTTTTTCACTAGCCCATCAAATTCCATTTTTTCCAGTGATTTGGGGGTATGTCTCAGAGGAAGTTGCTCATGCTGCTAAAGAAGATATGATTGTGGTCAAGGATGAGCTTCGTAATAACCAGATCAAAAGGTGGCAAGCAATAGGAACATTAAAACATGTACTTTCCTTTGTAAGTCTGCCGTGGGAGTTAAAGAAACATACTATCAACTTCTTGCTTTGCATCACAGATGGAGATATCCGTGGAAACTGTGATGATGACCAGTCCCAGTGGTCGTCTTATATGCCAAATCTTTTGTCCGCTCTACAGGTACTGCAATTCCCGACTTCAGTTTGTTTCTCATTGCTCGATCATTTACTTTTTCTACGAGGCAGATGCTGACACGTTCTTCACTTTTGATTACACTTATAACTTTTCAGGCTGTTAAAATGGTGATCATGTATACTCCAGACCCAGAACATAGAAAAAACTCATTTGCTGTGTTAAAAGGAGTGAGTTTCTTATGCTATGCAATGCCTTTTAAGTTGGAAGTTTTTTTTTTTTTTTTTATAGTTTGCGTTTAATATTTAATGTGCATTTTATGAAATTGAGATATATGTTAATGTCTTTTGCGTACTTTTCTTGATAGCTGTAATGTCATGTGTTCATGTTACTCAAAGGTACTTGCTGATATTCCAATTTCTCAAAGGCTTGACATCCTGATAGCATTGATTACAAATACCGACTCTTCCTCCATGGTAATTCTCTTGCTAGCAATTCTCTTCTTGAGGAGTGTTAGCAACACACCATCTAACACTCTTTCTAACACACTTCCTATTGATTGAAATTTATGGAGTCTCACTATTTTGGAAATCGATCTCACTAAATCTGAGTCTCACAAATTTGGTGTGACCCATATATAATTTTAGTCAATAGAATATTAGGAAAAATAGTGTTAAGAGTGTTGCTAACATGTCTCTTCTCTTAATCACAATTCGTTTAACTGCATTGTTTATTTAACTAGCTGGAAGTGTTAAATTATCTAATGGTGGTCTTGCATCTCTGTGTAGATTGCCATTTTGGTCGATCTTGTTCGGAGGGAAATGCACACAGAAATCTCCAGTAGTACGTAGATAGTAAAAGATGTCCAACAGATTAATAACAAAGCACATCCAGATATATCATTTTGGACTCCCAGCGTCCTTGAGTTGGTGGAGTCAATTCTAAGACCTCCACAGGGAGGACCTCCTTCCCTACCAGAGCAGAGTGATGCGGTATTCTTCCTGTTTCATAGTATTTGAAGAAGCACTCTGCGTTATTCTGGATCATTTTTTGGTTATGCACTGTTTTGAAAAGGTTGTAGGTAATAGCATTCTGTTTACAACCTGCAGGTGCTGTCAGCTCTCAACCTATACAGATTTGTAATAATGACAGAATCTACAGGTACGCAACATCAACGAATTATCAACTAAAGCAATCAAAAGATGGTGAAAACTACATTTCGAGAGTTCTTGATAAAAATGTATTTAATTTGAAAGAGTTGTTGTGAGAAACAAGTATTTTTTTAAGTTAATGGGCCTTTTAATTGTTAATTGTTCCTAAGCAGAAATAATTTTTCCTGGGTTTTGGTTTAATAATTATTAGTTGCCAGACGATCTAAATTAAAGTATAATTAAAGTTTCACAATTACGCTTTGTAACAGGAAAGACAAACTACACTGGAGTCTTGTCGAGGAGCAGTTTAAACAAGGTCTACAATGAATGGCTGCTTCCTTTGCGTACGCTAGTGACAGGTATAATGGCAGAGAACAAGAGTGATTATGATGAGCTTGCAATTGACACTCTATGCACCCTTAATCCTCTCGAGTTGGTGTTGTATCGGTGCATTGAGCTTGTAGAAGATAAGCTAAAGCAAGTCACATAACCTGTCTTCTTGGCCGAAGTATCTTTGAAATATTTTTTGGTACGTGTCAGTTTTGAAATATGAAATTATTAATTATCTTAAGTATAGACATTAAGTTTCAATAGTAACTCTCCTTGCAGATACAGTAAAATTGAACACATTCATTTTGAGTTGTGCCTTGAATTTGCAGTGTTTTTTAGGGGCAGTCTTTTGTGTAAAGTAGCGAATAGCAAAAGACACCAATTCATAAATACCTTCCTTTTTTACTTGAAAATCGATAAAAGTACCTGAAAAGGCTATTGAGTGTGGATTAGTAATGAAGAGTTGCTTAGTTTAAGGAGATCATACAATCCTCAAGGTGTCACTATTGCCTATCCCAATCAAGTTTGCAAGTTCACCAAAAGCTTGTATGGTCTTAAGCAAGCCAACATGGCACAGTTTGCTAAGCTTTTCGCTTCCTTGTTGTCCCGAAATTTTGTCCCAAGGATGTAGAGTCGTAACTTCCATAGTTTGTGAATTGGAATGGTTCACGTACTCACTTATCTATAGTGAATTTATCCTACTTGCAGGGGTATTGGACCATACATGATGTGCATGTGTCTCGTTGGTTTTTTTGTGTCAAATATCAGTCTGCATCTGATAGTTACCTGCTTCGTTTGAGAGCAACAGACATGTACATGATTTTAATGCATGATGTATTTATTTAGTTATAAATCATTTAAGGTTGTCACACAAAAATTAAAAATTGCAGCTAATAACATGAGTATCATAAAACTTGTCAAAAAAAACATGAGTATCATAAACACTTTCCTAAATTATATACTTTAATCAATAACGCTTTCCTAAATAATCGAAGGTCATTACTTTTCCCATCCTATAGTTTCTCGCGCGCCCTATATGTTTCAACGTGTTTTTGAAGGTTTTTATAGGGTGTTTATGTCGTTCGGATTCTATAATCCGAACTGCATAGGACGTGCGAAAAACTCATAAGATGGAAAAAGAAGCACTCATAATTAAATACTACATTCATATTGTAAAACAACATACGGTATAAAATGAGACACTATTTGGGTTAAAATGACATACAATGTCAAATGAGACAGGAGTATTATGCAATTACTTGGTTGGCTTGTTGCTTAGTTAGCATTCTCAGCTCATGCATAAGACTCATTGTCTTCATTTGTTAGTCATAAGTTTCATTTGCGTCATTCGTGTTTATAATGTATATTTGTTATTGTATAATGTTAAATTTTATTGCTGTTATTTAACGAAATATAATTAAGTTACATGTGTTGGTAATAAGTTGTTATTTTTCGGCAGACATATCTATCTCTCTCATCATTAGACAATAAATAGAGAATAAATAAATGGAGTTTGTACACACTATTATCGTAAAAAAATAAATAAATACATATATCCAATTAAATCTTACTATGTCAAAATCTACCAAAAGATTTTACTATGTAAAACATTTATAGTGTTGTTTCGATAATTAACATGATAAAATACTAAAGTGGCATTATAGTGTAATTTAATTGGATATATTTGAAAAAGAAGTTTTACACTCAATCTTTTATTTTTTGATACAAAAAAAAAGTTTTAGACTCATGGTATAACAATTGAACTCTATTTATATAATTTCATGAACAAAATTATATTAAAGTGCGTCGGAAAAATAAAATTTCAGTTTAGCAGCTTTTTTGTTGGATACATACAACTTACACTAAAATGATTAAAAAAAAAAAAGCAAACAAGGAATAGGTAAATTGGATTTCCAGGATTCACCAGTCAGGACAGGTCTTACGTGCTATAAAAATTTCAACTCCTGTGTGGAGTTTGTGAATCATATCTTTATCAACAGGGTGCATTTTTTAGGAAAAATAGGAAAAGAAAAAAAAAATCTATTTTGCCTACAAAATGGAAATTTTTTAAGAAAGTATTATACTGATATAATCCCATCTAAATATCATGTGCCATTTTGCACAACAAGTAACTTTTGAATTAAGAATTTGCTTACGTATCCCTTATTTCATGACGTTGAGATAACTTCTCATTAGCACCTTAATATTAATAATTCATTTCATTTTATTGTATAATAACAGAAATGATATTTAATCTTCTATAATAATTGGACTAATAAGCTCCATTATCAGAATTCAAACCCAGAATCGACCTAACACGTGATGAGTGTTATTTTTTCCCTAGTGTATACAAAGCACAAACCAATAGTCATATATCATATTCATATGTTGTAATCACAACTTTTTCAGCCACATGATTCTTTAACTTCATGTCTACTACAACTGCCCTTGTATTATATTTAGTCTCAATTGACGCTGGTGTAAAAATATGATATTATTATTCAAGCTAAATGTTGGATCCACATTAAAAAAAACAAATTATTTTATAAAAAATCAAATATTTTGATTTCCAATGTATTGATTACACATGTTTTCATAAAAAGTTACTATTTAAAGGTTTTAAAGAGTACTCCAGAGGCACTCGTTAACATTTCCTTTATATGGTCGCTATATTAAATTTTAAATGATTTGGACATACATAGGTGTGTTATATAATTGTTTATATTTTAAATGACATTTGCTAAAAAAAAAACATATATTTTAAATGACATATTATTATAAACAAAATAGTAGGATGAATGTATCAATTAGTTTTAAATTTTTTTTATAGATTGTTGTAAACTTAATTCAATTTATAAGAACTTTTAATACAACAGCTAAACTGATTAATTATTAAATTAACTAGTACTTGGACCCTTACGATGCACGGGAAGTTGATTATATCATTGACTAATAAATATGGTAGTTGAACATGAAATGTTATAATAATTGTTGTTTTGCATGAGTTATTGCTTCCAAAAGACAACAACACAACAACAACAACAACAACAACAACCAAGCATTATTCCACTAAATGGGTCGACTACATGGATCGAAATACGTCATATTGTTCTATTATAAACCATATTTAGATCCAACTCATTAATCTTTAAACCTTTCCTAATAGTTTCTCTTATAGTTTTTCTAGGTCTTCCTATACCTCTTGTAATATTTTTATCCTCTATTTGGTCTACTCTTCTTGCTACAGAATCTAAAGGTCTTCTCTCTACATGTCCAAACCACATAAGCCTGTTTTCCACAATATTTTATATTATAGGTGCTACCCCAACTATCTCTATAATGTTGTCATTTATAATCTTATCACATCCAGTCTTACTACACATCCAATGCAACATCCTCATCTCCGCTACACTTATTTTATTCTCGTGTTGGTTCTTAACCGCCCAACACTCTATTCCATAAAACATCGTTGGTCTGACAACTGTATGATATTTTCCCTTCAACTTGAATGGTACTTTTGTATCACATAAAACACTTAAGGCTCTTCTCCATTTCAATCATCCAACTTGAATACGATGATTTACATCCGCTTTTATTTCTTCGTCATTTTTGTATTATGGACCCAAGATATTTAAATTGTGTAACTTGTATGATATGATATCCAATTTTCATGTCTAAGGTAGAACTACTTCGTCTTTTGCTAAAATTACATTACATATACTCTGTCTTGTGTCTACTCATTCCAAAGTCATACGCTTCTAAGGCTTGTCTCCAAGTCTCCGACATCTCATTCAATTCCTCCTTCGACGCTTCTAAGGCTTATCACATCAGAGAGATTGTTGATAAGAAGTATTTAAAATCTCTTGTTGACTCTATTACAATATAATAGATCCAAAAATACAGATAAATAAAAAAACAAATAATCAGCGAATGTAATTACCTCTTATAGAACAATTTTCAAATTTATGCATGATAGTGAATTTAGGTTCAATTAGGTAAAATAAATATAAAATTACAATATTAACCCTACTTATATCTCCAAAAGATTGGTTAAGAGACTTAAAAACTTTTATATATAAGATAAGATAGGTAAAATCATTCTTTCAAAAAAGAATAAAGGCAAAATATTAGGAAATTGGTAACAACTATTTGCAAAAAAATTAGGAAACTAAGAAATAGAAAGAAAAAAAATTAGGAAGGATATTTGCAACAACTTTTTTGGCTCCAAAAAGTTGTCTAAGAGATAAGATATGTGATCATTTTCTAAAAAAAAAATAATAAAGAAAGAGCAAAAAATTAGGAAGAAAATTTGTAGCAATTTTTTGCCTCCAAAAAATTGTCTAAGAGACTTAAGAACTTTTATGTAGAATTAGTTTTCTGTTTGAATGTTGCATGTTAAATATTGAATATTTGTTTGAGGTTTTATTAGAAGTAATTTTAATCTCATTTTCAACAAATGGATAATAGAGTATTTTCTTTGTAATTTTGGTCGCTACAACTATTTTAGTTTAACTTCTTATTAAATTTAGTATTATTTAGTTATTTGACAAAAAAATTAGCCCTATTGATATTGTCTGTCCAAATCCGCCCCTGTGCTACCCCAACTACTCTACAATGTTATCATTTATAATATTGTCCCATCTAGTCTAACCTTACATCCAACACAACATCTCCATCTCCACACACTTACTTTATTCTCGTGTTGGTTCTTAACTGCCCAACACTCTGTTCCATAAAACATCGCTAGTCTGAAAAATGTCTGATATTTTTTCACTTCAAGTTAAACTGTACGTTTGTATCACATAAAACAACCGAGGCTCTTCTCCATTTCAACCATCCAACTTGAATACGATGATTTACATCTGCTTTTATTTCTTTGTCATTTTGTACTATGAACCCAAGATTGTCCGCGGTTTTGGCAACTTGGACACGAACGTTGCTTTATTATTTGTCCCATACACCTATGGTTATTTTTTTGGCTGAACCTTTGGCTACTTTGTATTGGCATAGATTGCAGGTTGATTTCCTTATGCTATTGTTTTTTTTTGTTTCCACTTTTCTTTTTCCTCTTGGAGGGTTTTGGTCTAGTCCCCTCTTTTGTATATACTTTTATCTTTTTTTAATAATTTTTTTTGAGCTTGGCGACATAGGATGGGGGTTCATCGGAGTACCAACCTAGTTGGGATGTCGTTGCTTCTTTTTGATGCCTGCCCATGCTCCTGGTTTATAAAAAAAAAACTCAAGATATTTAAACTATGTAACTTGTATGCTATGTTCTCCAACTTTCACCTCTAAGGTAGAACTACTTCACCTTTTGCTGAAATTACATTAAATATATTATGTCTTGCTTCCACTCAGATGAAAGTCATACGCTTCTAAGACTTGTCTCTAAGTATTCAACATCCCATTCAATTCCTCCCTCGACTCTCCAATTAAGACTACATCATCTGCAAAACGCATACTTCTCAGTGCTAGTTGTTGGATGTGTTTCCTGCGTACATCCAAAACTAATGAATCAAATCACAATAGATTGAGATAGATCCTTAGGCTGTGTAGGTATGAGACTATACAATCGAAGGAAGGCTTATAAGGATTAATTGGTACTTTAAATACAAACAAGGTGCATCTTCTTTTGAGTAGTTCAATAGATAAGAACTCCATAACTAAGTGTGCTTGACTTGAAGTAGTATTTGAATGGGTGACCTTCTAGGAAATTTTCCATAAAGTGTGCGAGTGAGGACAAAGCACGTTGAAAAGACTCGTATTGAATTGTGGAGTCAGTCAGCAATCATATAAGTAGTCTGGGGGCATTACAAGACGAGGCGTAATGCATGGTGTTGAAGTCAGACTCTCAACTGGTAATATCTCAGATTAAGGGCGAATATCAAGCCAAAGACCAAGCCATGCATCAATACTTGTTTTTTTTTATAAAAATAAGTTATGGATAAATTCACTCACAAAATGGTAGAACATATAAAATATATTAGAAAAGTGGGGTTGAAGGTCTAACTCATGGTACATAATTTGATAAGCGAGCCCTCTTCTTAGATAAAGATCATCCTAAGAGGCCCCATGAGGTCAACCTCCTCACTACAAAGGACTTTGGCTCCTAAAGACCACCGAGGAATATGTTTTAATTTGAAAACACTGCGAGAAATAAGTCATCATACGTTTCCATCAGCTAATGATTTTGAGGAAAACTGTTACAAATTTTGCTAAGGCCCAATCCATTAATGGACTAGGTCACCCTAAGTCCATAACTCTTGAGTGACCAATAACACGAACTCATCCTATAGGCACATTTAATTAGGTCTATTGATCCAACAATGATCGTCTGATCTAGATCACATCACGATCTGCCTATAGTTATCATATGAGATAGTTGTTTGAACATGTTTTATGCAACAATCGGAGAACCAAAAATTGAGTTTGCTCACATTGTGGAAAAGGAGAGTGGAGAAACCCGTGAGAAAAACGTCTGTACAAATGCATTTATTTTGGGGTTTAAATATTTTTTTTATTTGCTTGTTTTTCATCGAGGGGATTAATCCAATTGTTGAGAGTAATGCAATGGAGACTACATTACATACCACATCTTGTCCTTTTTATAAGAGGCAAATGAGTCAACAAATGTGATTTATGTAGTTCATAATATAGACCAAATACATTAACTTTTGTTGACTCATTTGTCTTTTATAAAAAGGGTCAGATGGAATATTATTGTAGTAAATGATCCAAATGCCCAAAAGTGACTTGATATTGATTTCTAAGGATAAAAAATTAAATAATGTTAACCAATTTATTGACTCAAGTGGTTAATGAGCTTCTTCAAGGATGAACGTTCAGGGGAACTCAAGTTCGATTTATGGGTGAAAACTCTTTGTCAAACTATTCTTACCTCACGACCGAACTCCATATTACTAAGACATCTTTCCCTTTGAGAACCAAGAGTTAACACAAAAAAAAATTAAATAATGTTATCAGGGATCAAAATAAAAATAACCCCTAAAATCAATGATATATTTGCAATTTGCAAATAAAAACATATTAGAAAAAAGTAAATAATTTTCGTCAAAAATAAATAACGAAAGTTAAGCCTCTAAAAAAAATAACGAGAGCTATAAAAGGAGGTCGAGTAAGCCATTAGGGTTTGGTATCGCCGTTGGTTCAACATCTCATCTCCAGCGCAGCCGAAGAAGGAGGAAGAAGAAGAAGAAGCTTCGAAAATGGTAAATCAAGTCGAAACTCATCAACAAGACGTTTTTGATTCAATTTCTTGAGAACCGACGTTCGTCACAAGACGTTTTTGCGTTTTTGATTAAATTTCTGATTTTGCGTTTTTGCGTTTTTGCGTTCGTCACAAGCTTCTTCTCTGATTTTGCGTTTTTGCGTTTTTGATTAAATTTCTTCGAAAATGGTTCCACTATTCTCGATTCAATTTCTGATTTTGCGTTTTTGATTAATCTAATTGCAGCCTTCACACAAGACGTTCGTCATCAAGAAGAAGCTCGCGAAGAAGATGAGGCAGAACAGACCCATTCCTTATTGGATCCGTATGAGAACCGACAACACCATCAGGTTAATTTCTTTCTCTCTCAATAACAACAACAACGTTATATTATTATTGTAAATCATGTTTGGTTTCTTATGTCTATGTTATTTGATTTGATTTTTTTTTAGGTATAATGCTAAGCGTCGTCACTGGCGTCGTACCAAGCTTGGATTCTGAGGTTTTTTAGTTTATGGGTTTAGTTTTTGTTATCAAAAAGACAGTGACTTTTGTTGTTTGGAGTTTTTAATGTTTTGATTATTGTCTATTGAGATTGAGATCACTGTTGTTATGTAATGAAGTTTGTGGTTTTTATAACCACATTTTATTTTATTTTGTGACTTGATGATTCGACTCTTGATTTTGATTTTGTTAGGTAGAATGAATGGTTTTTAATCTGTTTGTTTATCTGTTTCGGCTGTTGTTATGATGCTTAGATGTGAAATTATGGCCCACGTTTGAGCTGGTTTGGGTGAAATGTGAAGTTATGTTTACACATTTGAACTGATTTGGGTGAAAATGTTTGCTATAGTAAACTTTGTCTAGGGTAAACAACTTATTTTGCAGCTTATAGAATAAGCATTTATGAATAAGCTATTTTATAACACAAGTGAAAATCAAAGTATTTTTGTATAATCTAATGCTGTTTTCATAACTATTGTTGGTGAAAACTAGGTAGACAACTTGTTAGTATGAGTACCCATGAATAAGCTATTTCTTTAACTTAGCCTTCAAAAACATGAGCAGCGATGAATTTCAAAGTCAGAGATCACAAAGTTTTATAAAATAGAAAGAAGACAGACAGAAGACAAATGTTGCATTCTAGTAAAGAATATTCAAGACAGATAGTGAATTATCTTCATAAAATTATACCTGAAAAACCAACTGAATTAACTATCTGAATAAAGCCACTGAATTACGAAACAGTGGTTTGACCATAAAACATAGTTACTATCATTTACTGCATACTAAAAGCAAAAATAATTATTATTTGCCATTTGTTAGGAATGAATATAATCAAGTGATATCGTTAACTGGTTTTTGGATTGGCCTTACAAATTTATGATCACTCCATCCAAAATTGAAAGCACCAACATAAATGCGGTCGATCGAATACATCCTTCAGTTGTACATTAATAGTGTTGATGATCTGATGCCATCTTTCTTCATATACAACACGAGTTCTGCAAAAACTTTTATAGAGATCACTGCAATATATCCATCTCATAGAAACCAATGCTGAAGATATGGAAATTAAAAATAAGATAAACGATGCGAATAAAAATGTCACTTATAATACGTCAAGCTGACATAGCCATTAAAATAACCGAAGACATTCCTTGAGCAGAGACAATCTCTACGTCTCACCTTAGGATAACTATGAAAGATGGTTATAAATCTGCAAAGTGAAAGAATAAAAAGCATTAATTACAGGAGGAAGCTGCAAAACTAATATTTAAAAATAGCACAAGATGGATTCTCAGCTGCATTCTCATCCTTCCGAAGTGTACTTCACAACTTTCTTCAAGATGGATTCCGTTGGTTGGTGAGCGTTCTCCAATGCCTTGGAGACTGCTTGCCATTTCTCCCCGTGTTTCGGTTCAGCAGCGACACATCTCGTCAATACATCCTTCTGATTCTCCTCAGTTCCATGCTGCAGTTCAAATTTGTAGCACAAGGCCCAAAAATCACCGATGTCAGGAGCAAGTGTCACAGCCGTATTCAGCAAAGTCCTGGCTTTCTCCACCTTCCTGTTGTGCCATAATAATTTGGCCGCCAACAGCTATAACATGGGGATCACTGCTACATTTCTTTAGTGCATCCTTGCTTTTGGTTTTACGCTGGGGATGAGGAGCCATCTCGATTGAAGCTGCCCATAGAATTCCACTGTTGGGACACTCCTGCAATGCTTTTGCCATCAACGTATCAGCTTCTTTCTTATATCCATGCTTTAATTCTGCTCTAATAGCTGCTAGCCAGAGTTCGGGGTTTTGAGGATTCTTCTTGCGAGCCATTGTGAAAATTACACGAACTTTACTCAACCCATTCATCTCCTCTTCAAGATTAGCAAGAGAGAAGCCAAAGCGGCACAGAATTAGGACAGTTTTTCTGTCCAGATTCATAGACCTTCTTGGCTGTCATCATGTGAGAATGCCGCTTCTCAGGCTGGTCCTGCTGCTTTGCAGTCTTAGCAAGCAGTTCCTCAAGCTGGCCAAGCATCAACCACAATTTATAGAACGAAGGGAATTGCTTCAATCCTTCATTTAACATTCTCCTTTCCTCTTCAACGTTTCTGAGTTCTCTCTCAACTATTGCTGACTTCATCCAGACTCTCTCTGTACCTCCTATCTGATCTCTTGCTTTAGCTAACAACATTCTAGCTCTTTCAGGTTCATGATTTTCAAATTCGAGCTTAAAAGCCGCAAGCCATAATTCCTCCGAATTTGGTATGGCAGCAAAAGCTTCTTGGAGAAGTGCACGAGCTGCAGGCACGTCTCCGGAAAGCCACTTTTCCTTGGCAAGCATAAGCCAAAGAACTTCAACCTGTGGTATGTAGGTGACCGCTCTGCGAAGTAAATCATCAAAAGATTCCCTTGTACCGTGACTTCTTTCAAGTTGTGCTGCTTTGATCCAAATGTTCTTCTTAGTTAAGAAGATATTCAAGGCATGATCATATATGGCTCTGGCAGTCTCAATAGAATCTCTTTTCTCGCATTCCTCAGCATCGGCTACCCATGTTCTCTTCCTATCTTCTTCTTCAACTCCAATTCCAATTGTATTTTTATCATTGCTCGGCACGTTTCAACCGCTATTGCAGTAGGGAAGAAGATCCCCCGCTATTGTTATCCCCATCCTTCATATAACTGTCATTCCCCTCTAACAAACTAGCCACATCAGCTAATGTAACCCACTCCCCTATTTAGTACATTAGTAGGGCTTAGGCGCAAACCCAGTACCTAACATAAATCCCATTTGTTTCATCCTTTTAGGGACCGATTTGATATCACTGTAAGAACCAACTTGATGGCATTATTGAGGGACCAATTTGATGCATTTCTAAATGAACGAACGACACACATATGTCTTTGAAGTCCAAAATGGACATTTACTGATTTAACTATGTGGTGCTGGTTGTTTTGTATCTTTAAATAGCTGTCTGCTTACTGCATAGGTAGAGTTGTTGAAGTATGTTAGTTGATTTAAATCTTTTAATGTACATTTACAGAAAGCTTCTACGATACTTCATGTTTAAGTGCCTTATGTGCCTAGTTAGCCATTGAATGAATATTTTTGTAGAATCCAGATAGTCAATAAGAGTGTATTTTTACATCCACCGACACCATATTCTTTATTTCATACCCTTGGCTTGAGATCTATAGCAATCCCACATTTTTTTCAAAAACAAACGGGAGGAGCGGGGGAGGGTTTTTTGTTAATAAGGGATGGGGAGGCACTTATGCCATACAAACTATCTCTGAGGGGATTTAAATTCAGTCCCTTGGAAAAATTGGAATTACAAGGCTAAGCAGTCACCACTGCACTAACGCCCTGGGATCTATTGTGATCCCACATCAAGTAGAGATATAGACAAAGTAATTCTTTTAAGACTCAGGCAATCCTATATCCGTCGAGCAAGCTTTTGTATTAAGTAAACCTAGCGAAATTCTAATTTGGGTGAAGAGGACCGTCCCAAGATCCTACATAGAGATATCAAAGTTTTTTCTACCAAGGCTCGGTTATCCTAACCTCTCGAGTTATTTTTCTTTTGAGATAGTTAGGGCTATAGCAAATTCTTTTAAGATCAATTTCTTTTAACTAACCCATCGCATAACCTTGACATGACACCTAGTCACCAATATTTTACTTCTTACTGTCTTGCTAACTCCGAAATCAAATGTTTACATTCTATTCCATGGCCATGTATTAAAAAAAGGAAATTATTGTTTTTTGCTTATAGTCATATCATAGTTAACATGCAAAAAAGCACTGTGGCATTTTATTTGTTTAGTTTCAGTTAATGTTTTTGATCCTATGCTTCTGTTAATTTAATTGAAACAGACATTAGGTTACTCAAGTAAGGTGACCAACGCTGCTAGTTACATCGTTTCCTCCTTTATCAGGGTTCTCAAAGGGTAATTTTGCAGTGAACTTTTTGATTACTGGATATAATGTACAACTGTAACCTCTGTTCAGTAAAGAAACATGGCAGCAATCACGTTGTGAATTCATTGCTAATGTAGGGCTTGAAGGATCATGTTCATTGTCTTGTTTCTTTTAGAATTTGAACATGATCTGATTGGATTAACTTTATGGACACACTTTTGGTTATCTTGAATCTTAGTTGCTCAACCCACGTTTTTGACCTCTCTTAGCCAGGCTCATTTTTCGTTTTCATAGCCTGAGTTTCATCAAATTGATGATCATATCAATATTTATATTAATATTGATAAAATTAAATAGAATATAATTTGTGTTCACTTGGTTGGTAAGATTCATCGAATGTATTTATGATTATTTTTTTTCACCCACACTAGCTAAGCAAATGATAAGATCAATTTGAAAGATGTGTATTAAGAAGGATAGGTGATGTCTATTAAAGATTGGTCACATGTCTAAGTGAAATAATGAAACCAGAGTAATTTTTTACAAGATAGTGTGGTTTTGCTTCAGCATTTGAACTATCCTTTTGAGGAGAAGTGTTTTGGATTGGAGTAGTTGTTTGAATCTTGAGTTTAACTGGACTCATACCAAACAAATCCTGACAAAGTATTTCTTTGAGTAAAGTGGTATGTCCATGGGTGAGAAAGAAATGTATTTTGTTTGTTTTTTGTGTGAAAATGTTCAATATTGCTTTTGGATGATATTCAAGTTGATATTTGGATATCTGAGATGAGAGAGAGCGTAAATGACATATGAATGTCAGCCTTCAATACAGAGAGGAATAAACAAATCTTATTTTTGAAATTGGAATTTTATGTCAAATCACCAAATATTAATGATAACAACAAAAACAACAATAATAATAACTTTTAAGGTCCTTAGCTTGAGCTTGATATCAAATCACCGATAGTCTTGTTAGCTGCATATTGTACATAACATTTGTTTGGGGTTGTCTCCAATGGAGAATTTTTCCAATCACTTATCATGTTCATTTTCTAGGCATCTTTGTTGATGAAATGCAAATCCTTAATACTAGTTTTCGGTCGAGCATCTGTGTTCCGCTCTTTCAATGATTTGATGCCACATTCCTTGGATGTTTTCATTCATACCTATTTTCCTTTTCAGTCCTTATCTCCATCCGGAGGCGTCAGTTTCAGCAAGTTAAAGAAACCATTCCTATAATTCTTAATGTATTGAAGGCTGTATCTTTGAAGTCAGATGAAGAACTCAATAATGTCTTTGACAGAGCTGTTGAGATTGCAAATTCTATATATGAAGTTTGCGATAAGTTGGTGGTCTGTCTATTATAAAACATTTCATCTTTTCCTTTGTTAGGAGAACATAAATTATTGATTTATTTTCAACTTTTTTGCCGACATTTTTTCACTTAACAGGATGATGATGCTGCAAGGAAGAAGTTCCGATCTCTCCTTGGTCTATATGTCCTGCAGTGCTTGGTAATTGCTCTGTACTGCATTTAAATTTTATAATTATTTTCCTTCCCAAGTTCCTATCCACTTTAGTAAAATTCATTACTATCTGTTTTATCTACAGTAATGTGATTTAATGTGTTGCCATGCACTGTTCAGGCTCTTGTTTCAGCTAGTGTAAGCTATACAGCTTCAAGTTGTCATTCGTTAGTACTACAACTGTCACGTATTTCATCATATTGTGGTTTATCTTATCTCAGTCTAGTAACAACTTATGATGTCAAGATTGTGGCTAGCGCCGTTTTTTGGAGGTAGTACTCTTAGGTTAAGCTGTTAATTTATTTCGATGTTTTCTCAGGCACTGTTTGTTTACACAATTTTTGAATCCGCGTCAATTATGCAGAAAATAAAGATGATTATATGGATTGTTTATCTCATGTCGAGCATGGTTGCGCTCTTTCAGGTCTGTGATAGGACAATTACTGTTGTTAAATCCTTGCCTTTTGTGTTATGATTTCTTTTTCACTAGCCCATCAAATTCCATTTTTTCCAGTGATTTGGGGGTATGTCTCAGAGGAAGTTGCTCATGCTGCTAAAGAAGATATGATTGTGGTCAAGGATGAGCTTCGTAATAACCAGATCAAAAGGTGGCAAGCAATAGGAACATTAAAACATGTACTTTCCTTTGTAAGTCTGCCGTGGGAGTTAAAGAAACATACTATCAACTTCTTGCTTTGCATCACAGATGGAGATATCCGTGGAAACTGTGATGATGACCAGTCCCAGTGGTCGTCTTATATGCCAAATCTTTTGTCCGCTCTACAGGTACTGCAATTCCCGACTTCAGTTTGTTTCTCATTGCTCGATCATTTACTTTTTCTACGAGGCAGATGCTGACACGTTCTTCACTTTTGATTACACTTATAACTTTTCAGGCTGTTAAAATGGTGATCATGTATACTCCAGACCCAGAACATAGAAAAAAACTCATTTGCTGTGTTAAAAGGAGTGAGTTTCTTATGCTATGCAATGCCTTTTAAGTTGGAAGTTTTTTTTTTTTTTTTATAGTTTGCGTTTAATATTTAATGTGCATTTTATGAAATTGAGATATATGTTAATGTCTTTTGCGTACTTTTCTTGATAGCTGTAATGTCATGTGTTCATGTTACTCAAAGGTACTTGCTGATATTCCAATTTCTCAAAGGCTGACATCCTGATAGCATTGATTACAAATACCGACTCTTCCTCCATGGTTAATTCTCTTGCTAGCAATTCTCTTCTTGAGGAGTGTTAGCAACACACCATCTAACACTCTTTCTAACACACTTCTATTGATTGAAATTTATGGAGTCTCACTATTTTGGAAATCGATCTCACTAAATCTGAGTCTCACAAATTTGGTGTGACCCATATATAATTTTAGTCAATAGAATATTAGGAAAAATAGTGTTAAGAGTGTTGCTAACATGTCTCTTCTCTTAATCACAATTCGTTTAACTGCATTGTTTATTTAACTAGCTGGAAGTGTTAAATTATCTAATGGTGGTCTTGCATCTCTGTGTAGATTGCCATTTTGGTCGATCTTGTTCGGAGGGAAATGCACACAGAAATCTCCAGTAGTACGTAGATAGTAAAAGATGTCCAACAGATTAATAACAAAGCACATCCAGATATATCATTTGGACTCCCAGCGTCCTTGAGTTGGTGGACGTCAATTCTAAGACCTCCACAGGGAGGACCTCCTTCCCTACCAGAGCAGAGTGATGCGGTATTCTTCCTGTTTCATAGTATTTGAAGAAGCACTCTGCGTTATTCTGGATCATTTTTTGGTTATGCACTGTTTTGAAAGGTTGTAGGTAATAGCATTCTGTTTACAACCTGCAGGTGCTGTCAGCTCTCAACCTATACAGATTTGTAATAATGACAGAATCTACAGGTACGCAACATCAACGAATTATCAACTAAAGCAATCAAAAGATGGTGAAAACTACATTTCGAGAGTTCTTGATAAAAATGTATTTAATTTGAAAGAGTTGTTGTGAGAAACAAGTATTTTTTTAAGTTAATGGGCCTTTTAATGTTTAATTGTTCCTAAGCAGAAATAATTTTTCCTGGGTTTTGGTTTAATAATTATTAGTTGCCAGACGATCTAAATTAAAGTTATAATTAAAGTTTCACAATTACGCTTTGTAACAGGAAAGACAAACTACACTGGAGTCTTGTCGAGGCAGCAGTTTAAACAAGGTCTACAATGAATGGCTGCTTCCTTTGCGTACTGCTAGTGACAGGTATATGGCAGAGAACAAGAGTGATTATGATGAGCTTGCAATTTGACACTCTATGCACCCTTAATCCTCTCGAGTTGGTGTTGTATCGGTGCATTGAGCTTGTAGAAGATAAGCTAAAGCAAGTCACATAACCTGTCTTCTTGGCCGAAGTATCTTTGAAATATTTTTTGGTACGTGTCAGTTTTGAAATATGAAATTATTAATTATCTTAAGTATAGACATTAAGTTTCAATAGTAACTCTCCTTGCAGATACAGTAAATTGAACACATTCATTTTGAGTTGTTGCCTTGAATTTGCAGTGGTTTTTTAGGGGCAGTCTTTTGTTGTAAAGTAGCGAATAGCAAAAGACACCAATTCATAAATACCTTCCTTTTTTTACTTGAAATCGATAAAAGTACCTGAAAAGGCTATTGAGTGTGGATTAGTAATGAAGAGTGCTTAGTTTAAGGAGATCATACAATCCTCAAGGTGTCACTATTGCCTATCCCAATCAAGTTTGCAAGTTCACCCAAAAGCTTGTATGGTCTTAAGCAAGCCAACATGGCACAGTTTGCTAAGCTTTTCGCTCCTTGTTGTCCCGAAATTTTGTCCCAAGGATGTAGAGTCGTAACTTCCATAGTTTGTGAATTGGAATGGTTCACCGTACTCACTTTATCTATAGTGAATTTATCCTACTTGCAGGGGTATTGGACCATACATGATGTGCATGTGTCTCGTTGGTTTTTTTGTGTCAAATATCAGTCTGCATCTGATAGTTTACCTGCTTCGTTTGAGAGCAAAGACATGTACATGATTTTAATGCATGATGTATTTATTTAGTTATAAATCATTTAAGGTTGTCACACACAAAAAATTAAAAATTGCAGCTAATAACATGAGTATCATAAAACTTGTCAAAAAAAACATGAGTATCATAAACACTTTCCTAAATTATATACTTTAATCAATAACGCTTTCCTAAATAACGAAGGTCATTACTTTTCCCATCCTATAGTTTCTCTGCGCGCCCTATATGTTTCAACGTGTTTTTGAAGGTTTTTATAGGGTGTTTATGTCGTTCGGATTCTATATCCGAACTGCATAGGACGTGCGAAAAACTCATAAGATGGAAAAAGAAGCACTCCATAATTAAATACTACAGTTCATATTGTAAAACAACATACGGTATAAAATGAGACACTATTTGGGTTTAAAATTACATACAATCGTCAAATGAGACAGGAGTATTATGCAATTACTTGGTTGGCTTGTTGCTTAGTTAGCATTCTCAGCTCATGCATAAGACTCATTGTCTTCATTTGTTAGTCATAAGTTTCATTTGCGTCATTCGTGTTTTATAATGTATATTTGTTATTGTATAATGTTAAATTTTATTGCTGTTATTTAACGAAATATAATTAAGTTACATGTGTGGTAATAAGTTGTTATTTTTCGGCAGACATATCTATCTCCTCTCATCATTAGACAATAAATAGAGAATAATAAATGGAGTTTGTACACACTATTATCGTAAAAAAATAAATAAATACATATATCCAATTAAATCTTACTATGTCAAAATCTACCAAAAGATTTTACTATGTAAAACATTTATAGTGTTGTTTCGATAATTAACATGATAAAATACTAAAGTGGCATTATAGTGTAATTTAATTGGATATATTTGAAAAAGAAGTTTTACACTCAATCTTTTATTTTTTGATACAAAAAAAAAGTTTTAGACTCATGGTATATAACAATTGAACTCTATTTATATAATTTCATGAACAAAATTATATTAAAGTGCGTCGGAAAAATAAAATTTCAGTTTAGCAGCTTTTTTGTTGGATACATACAACTTACACTAAATGATTAAAAAAAAAAAAGCAAACAAGGAATAGGTAAATTGGATTTCCAGGATTCACCAGTCAGGACAGGTCTTACGTGCTATAAAAATTTCAACTCCTGTGTGGAGTTTGTGAATCATATCTTTATCAACAGGTGCATTTTTTAGGAAAAATAGGAAAAAGAAAAAAAAATCTATTTTGCCTACAAAATGGAAATTTTTTAAGAAAAGTATTATACTGATATAATCCCATCTAAATATCATGTGCCATTTTGCACAACAAGTAACTTTTGAATTAAGAATTTGCTTACGTATCCCTTATTTCATGACGTTGAGATAACTTCTCATTAGCACCTTAATATTAATAATTCATTTCATTTTATTGTATAATAACAAGAAATGATATTTAATCTTCTATAATAATTGGACTAATAAGCTCCATTATCAGAATTCAAACCCAGAATCGACCCTAACACGTGATGAGTGTTATTTTTTCCCTAGTGTATACAAAGCACAAACCAATAGTCATATATCATATTCATATGTTGTAATCACAACTTTTTCAGCCACATGATTCTTTAACTTCATGTCTACTACAACTGCCCTTGTATTATATTTAGTCTCAATTGACGCTGGTGTAAAAATATGATATATTATTCAAGCTAAATGTTGGATCCACATTAAAAAAAACAAATTATTTTATAAAAAAATCAAATATTTTGATTTCCAATGTATTGATTACACATGTTTTCATAAAAAGTTACTTATTTAAAGGTTTTAAAGAGTACTCCAGAAGGCACTCGT
This sequence comes from Medicago ruthenica, assembly GCA_018208015.1. Lineage (NCBI taxonomy): Eukaryota > Viridiplantae > Streptophyta > Magnoliopsida > Fabales > Fabaceae > Medicago > Medicago ruthenica. The sequence continues at coordinate 114,940,254 of CM031371.1, read as the reverse complement.
TAACATTTCCTTTATATGGTCGCTATATTAAATTTTAAATGATTTTGGACATACATAGGTGTGGTTATATAATTGTTTATATTTTAAATGACATTTGCTAAAAAAAAAACATATATTTTAAATGACATATTATTATAAAACAAAATAGTAGGATGAATGTATCAATAGTTTTAAATTTTTTTTATAGATTGTTGTAAACTTAATTCAATTTATAAGAACTTTTAATACAACAGCTCTAAACTGATTAATTATTAAATTAACTAGTACTTGGACCCTTACGATGCACGGGAAGTTGATTATATCATTGACTAATAAATATGGTAGTTGAACATGAAATGTTATAATAATTGTTGTTTTGCATGAGTTATTGCTTCCAAAAGACAACAACACAACAACAACAACAACAACAACAACCAAGCATTATTCCACTAAAGGGTCGACTACATGGATCGAAATACGTCATATTGTTCTATTATAAACCATATTTAGATCCAACTCATTAATCTTTAAACCTTTCCTAATAGTTTTCTCTTATAGTTTTTTCTAGGTCTTCCTATACCTCTTGTAATATTTTTATCCTCTATTTGGTCTACTCTTCTTGCTACAGAATCTAAAGGTCTTCTCTCTACATGTCCAAACCACATAAGCCTGTTTTCCACAATATTTTATATTATAGGTGCTACCCCAACTATCTCTATAATGTTGTCATTTATAATCTTATCACATCCAGTCTTACTACACATCCAATGCAACATCCTCATCTCCGCTACACTTATTTTATTCTCGTGTTGGTTCTTAACCGCCCAACACTCTATTCCATAAAACATCGTTGGTCTGACAACTGTATGATATTTTCCCTTCAACTGAATGGTACTTTTGTATCACATAAAACACTAGGCTCTTCTCCATTTCAATCATCCAACTTGAATACGATGATTTACATCCGCTTTATTTCTTCGTCATTTTTTGTATTATGGACCCAAGATATTTAAATTGTTGTAACTTGTATGATATGATATCCAATTTTCATGTCTAAGGTAGAACTACTTCGTCTTTTGCTAAAATTACATTACATATACTCTGTCTTGTGTCTACTCATTCCAAAGTCATACGCTTCTAAGGCTTGTCTCCAAGTCTCCGACATCTCATTCAATTCCTCCTTCGACGCTTCTAAGGCTTATCACATCAGAGAGATTGTTGATAAGAAGTATTTAAAATCTCTTGTTGACTCTATTACAATATAATAGATCCAAAAATACAGATAAATAAAAAACAAATAATCAGCGAATGTAATACCTCTTATAGAACAATTTTCAAATTTATGCATGATAGTGAATTAGGTTCAATTAGGTAAAATAAATATAAAATTACAATATTAACCCTACTTATATCTCCAAAAGATTGGTTAAGAGACTTAAAAACTTTTATATATAAGATAAGATAGGTAAAATCATTCTTTCAAAAAAGAATAAAAGGGCAAAATATTAGGAAATTGGTAACAACTATTTGCAAAAAATTAGGAAACTAAGAAATAGAAAGAAAAAAAATTAGGAAGGATATTTGCAACAACTTTTTTGGCTCCAAAAAGTTGTCTAAGAGATAAGATATGTGATCATTTTCTAAAAAAAAAATAATAAAGAAAGAGCAAAAAATTAGGAAGAAAATTTGTAGCAAATTTTTGCCTCCAAAAATTGTCTAAGAGACTTAAGAACTTTTATGTAGAATTAGTTTTCTGTTTGAATGTTGCATGTTAAAATTGAATATTGTTTGAGGTTTTATTAGAAGTAATTTTAATCTCATTTTCAACAAATGGATAATAGAGTATTTTCTTTGTAATTTTGGTCGCTACAACTATTTTTAGTTTAACTTCTTATTAAATTTAGTATTATTTAGTTATTGACAAAAAAATTAGCCCTATTGATATTGTCTGTCCAAATCCGCCCCTGTGCTACCCCAACTACTCTACAATGTTATCATTTATAATATTGTCCCATCTAGTCTAACCTTACATCCAACACAACATCTCCATCTCCACACACTTACTTTATTCTCGTGTTGGTTCTTAACTTGCCCAACACTCTGTTCCATAAAACATCGCTAGTCTGAAAAATGTCTGATATTTTTTCACTTCAAGTTAACCTGTACGTTTGTATCACATAAACAACCGAGGCTCTTCTCCATTTCAACCATCCAACTTGAATACGATGATTTACATCTGCTTTTATTTCTTTGTCATTTTGTACTATGAACCCAAGATTGTCCGCGGTTTTGGCAACTGGACACGAACGTGCTTTATTATTTGTCCCATTACACCTATGGTTATTTTTTTGGGCTGAACCTTTGGCTACTTTGTATTGGCATAGATTGCAGGTTGATTTCCTTATGCTATTGTTTTTTTTTTGGTTTCCACTTTTCTTTTTCCTCTTGGAGGGTTTTTTGGTCTAGTCCCCTCTTTTGTATATACTTTTATCTCTTTTTTTAATAATTTTTTTTGAGCTTGGCGACATAGGATGGGGGGTTCATCGGAAGTACCAACCTAGTTGGGATGTCGTTGCTTCTTTTTGATGCCTGCCCCTGCTCCTGGTTTATAAAAAAAAAACTCAAGATATTTAAAACTATGTAACTTGTATGCTATGTTCTCCAACTTTCACCTCTAAGGTAGAACTACTTCACCTTTTGCTGAAATTACATTAAATATATTATGTCTTGCTTCCACTCAGATGAAAGTCATACGCTTCTAAGACTTGTCTCTAAGTATTCAACATCCCATTCAATTCCTCCCTCGACTCTCCAATTAAGACTACATCATCTGCAAAAACGCATACTTCTCAGTGCTAGTTGTTGGATGTGTTTCCTGCGTACATCCAAACTAATGAATCAAATCACAATAGATTGAGATAGATCCTTAGGCTGTGTAGGTATGAGACTATACAATCGAAGGAAGGCTTATAAGGATTAATTGGTACTTTAAATACAAACAAGGTGCATCTTCTTTTGAGTAGTTCAATAGATAAGAACTCCATAACTAAGTGTGCTTGACTTGAAGTAGTATTTGAATGGGTGACCTTCTAGGAAATTTTCCATAAAGTGTGCGAGTGAGGACAAAGCACGTTGAAAAGACTCGTATTGAATTGTGGAGTCAGTCAGCAATCATATAAGTAGTCTGGGGGCATTACAAGACGAGGCGTAATGCATGGTGTTGAAGTCAGACTCTCAACTGGTAATATCTCAGATTAAGGGGCGAATATCAAGCCAAAGACCAAGCCATGCATCAATACTTGTTTTTTTTTATAAAAAATAAGTTATGGATAAATTCACTCACAAAATGGTAGAACATAGAAAATATATTAGAAAAGTGGGGTTGAAGGTCTAACTCATGGTACATAATTTGATAAGCGAGCCCTCTTCTTAGATAAAGATCATCCTAAGAGGCCCCATGAGGTCAACCTCCTCACTACAAAGGACTTTGGCTCCTAAAGACCACCGAGGAATATGTTTTAATTTTGAAAACACTGCGAGAAATAAGTCATCATACGTTCCATCAGCTAATGATTTTGAGGAAAACTGTTACAAATTTTGCTAAGGCCCAATCCATTAATGGACTAGGTCACCCTAAGTCCATAACTCTTGAGTGACCAATAACACGAACTCATCCTATAGGCACATTTAATTAGGTCTATTGATCCAACAATGATCGTCTGATCTAGATCACATCACGATCTGCCTATAGTTATCATATGAGATAGTTGTTTGAACATGTTTATGCAACAATCGGAGAACCAAAAATTGAGTTTGCTCACATTGTGGAAAAGGAGAGTGGAGAAACCCGTGAGAAAAACGTCTGTACAAATGCATTTATTTTGGGGTTTTAAATATTTTTTTTATTTGCTTGTTTTTCATCGAGGGGATTAATCCAATTGTTGAGAGTAATGCAATGGAGACTACATTACATACCACATCTTGTCCTTTTTATAAGAGGCAAATGAGTCAACAAATGTTGATTTATGTAGTTCATAATATAGACCAAATACATTAACTTTTGTTGACTCATTTGTCTTTTATAAAAGGGTCAGATGGAATATTATTGTAGTAAATGATCCAAATGCCCAAAAGTGACTTGATATTGATTTCTAAGGATAAAAAATTAAATAATGTTAACCAATTTATTGACTCAAGTGGTTAATGAGCTTCTTCAAGGATGAACGTTCAGGGGAACTCAAGTTCGATTTATGGGTGAAAACTCTTTGTCAAACTATTCTTACCTCACGACCGAACTCCATATTACTAAGACATCTTTCCCTTTGAGAACCAAAGAGTTAACACAAAAAAAAATTAAATAATGTTATCAGGGATCAAATAAAAATAACCCCTAAAATCAATGATATATTTGCAATTTGCAAATAAAACATATTAGAAAAAAAGTAAATAATTTTCGTCAAAATAAATAACGAAAGTTAAGCCTCTAAAAAAAAATAACGAGAGCTATAAAAGGAGGTCGAGTAAGCCATTAGGGTTTGGTATCGCCGTTGGTTCAACATCTCATCTCCAGCGCAGCCGAAGAAGGAGGAAGAAGAAGAAGAAGCTTCGAAAATGGTAAATCAAGTCGAAACTCATCAACAAGACGTTTTGATTCAATTTCTGAGAACCGACGTTCGTCACAAGACGTTTTTGCGTTTTTGATTAAATTTCTGATTTTGCGTTTTTGCGTTTTTGCGTTCGTCACAAGCTTCTTCTCTGATTTTGCGTTTTTTGCGTTTTTGATTAAATTTCTTCGAAAATGGTTCCACTATTCTCGATTCAATTCTGATTTTGCGTTTTTGATTAATCTAATTGCAGCCTTCACACAAGACGTTCGTCATCAAGAAGAAGCTCGCGAAGAAGATGAGGCAGAACAGACCCATTCCTTATTGGATCCGTATGAGAACCGACAACACCATCAGGTTAATTTCTTTCTCTCTCAATAACAACAACAACGTTATATTATTATTGTAAATCATGTTTGGTTTCTTATGTCTATGTTATTTGATTTGATTTTTTTTTAGGTATAATGCTAAGCGTCGTCACTGGCGTCGTACCAAGCTTGGATTCTGAGGTTTTTTAGTTTATGGGTTTAGTTTTTGTTATCAAAAAGACAGTGACTTTTGTTGTTTTGGAGTTTTTAATGTTTTGATTATTGTCTATTGAGATTGAGATCACTGTTGTTATGTAATGAAGTTTGTGGTTTTTATAACCACATTTTATTTTATTTTGTGACTTTGATGATTCGACTCTTGATTTTGATTTTGTTAGGTAGAATGAATGGTTTTTAATCTGTTTGTTTATCTGTTTCGGCTGTTGTTATGATGCTTAGATGTGAAATTATGGCCCACGTTTGAGCTGGTTTGGGTGAAATGTGAAGTTATGTTACACATTTGAACTGATTTGGGTGAAAATTGTTTGCTATAGTAACTTTGTCTAGGTAAACAACTTATTTTGCAGCTTATAGAATAAGCATTTATGAATAAGCTATTTTATAACACAAGTGAAAATCAAAGTATTTTTGTATAATCTAATGCTGTTTTCATAACTATTGTTGGTGAAAACTAGGTAGACAACTTGTTAGTATGAGTACCCATGAATAAGCTATTTCTTTAACTTAGCCTTCAAAAACATGAGCAGCGATGAATTTCAAAGTCAGAGATCACAAAGTTTTATAAAATAGAAAGAAGACAGACAGAAGACAAATGTTGCATTCTAGTAAAGAATATTCAAGACAGATAGTGAATTATCTTCATAAAATTATACCTGAAAAACCAACTGAATTAACTATCTGAATAAAGCCACTGAATTACGAAACAGTGGTTTGACCATAAAACATAGTTACTATCATTTACTGCATACTAAAAGCAAAAATAATTATTATTTGCCATTTGTTAGGAATGAATATAATCAAGTGATATCGTTAACTGGTTTTTGGATTGGCCTTACAAATTTATGATCACTCCATCCAAAATTGAAAGCACCAACATAAATGCGGTCGATCGAATACATCCTTCAGTTGTACATTAATAGTGTTGATGATCTGATGCCATCTTTCTTCATATACAACACGAGTTCTGCAAAAACTTTTATAGAGATCACTGCAATATTATCCATCTCATAGAAACCAATGCTGAAGATATGGAAATTAAAAATAAGATAAACGATGCGAATAAAAATGTCACTTATAATACGTCAAGCTGACATAGCCATTAAAATAACCGAAGACATTCATTGAGCAGAGACAATCTCTACGTCTCACCTTAGGATAACTATGAAAGATGGTTATAAAATCTGCAAAGTGAAAGAATAAAAAGCATTAATTACAGGAGGAAGCTGCAAAACTAATATTTAAAAATAGCACAAGATGGATTCTCAGCTGCATTCTCATCCTTCCGAAGTGTACTTCACAACTTTCTTCAAGATGGATTCCGTTGGTTGGTGAGCGTTCTCCAATGCCTTGGAGACTGCTTGCCATTTCTCCCCGTGTTTCGGTTCAGCAGCGACACATCTCGTCAATACATCCTTCTGATTCTCCTCAGTTCCATGCTGCAGTTCAAATTTGTAGCACAAGGCCCAAAAATCACCGATGTCAGGAGCAAGTGTCACAGCCGTATTCAGCAAAGTCCTGGCTTTCTCCACCTTCCTGTTGTGCCATAATAATTTGGCCGCAACAGCTATAACATGGGGATCACTGCTACATTTCTTTAGTGCATCCTTGCTTTTGGTTTTACGCTGGGGATGAGGAGCCATCTCGATTGAAGCTGCCCATAGAATTCCACTGTTGGGACACTCCTGCAATGCTTTTGCCATCAACGTATCAGCTTCTTTCTTATATCCATGCTTTAATTCTGCTCTAATAGCTGCTAGCCAGAGTTCGGGGTTTTGAGGATTCTTCTTGCGAGCCATTGTGAAAATTACACGAACTTTACTCAACCCATTCATCTCCTCTTCAAGATTAGCAAGAGAGAGCCAAAGCGGCACAGAATTAGGACAGTTTTTCTGTCCAGATTCATAGACCTTCTTGGCTGTCATCATGTGAGAATGCCGCTTCTCAGGCTGGTCCTGCTGCTTTGCAGTCTTAGCAAGCAGTTCCTCAAGCTGGCCAAGCATCAACCACAATTTATAGAACGAAGGGAATTGCTTCAATCCTTCATTTAACATTCTCCTTTCCTCTTCAACGTTTCTGAGTTCTCTCTCAACTATTGCTGACTTCATCCAGACTCTCTCTGTACCTCCTATCTGATCTCTTGCTTTAGCTAACAACATTCTAGCTCTTTCAGGTTCATGATTTTCAAATTCGAGCTTAAAAGCCGCAAGCCATAATTCCTCCGAATTTGGTATGGCAGCAAAAGCTTCTTGGAGAAGTGCACGAGCTGCAGGCACGTCTCCGGAAAGCCACTTTTCCTTGGCAAGCATAAGCCAAAGAACTTCAACCTGTGGTATGTAGGTGACCGCTCTGCGAAGTAAATCATCAAAAGATTCCCTTGTACCGTGACTTCTTTCAAGTTGTGCTGCTTTGATCCAAATGTTCTTCTTAGTTAAGAAGATATTCAAGGCATGATCATATATGGCTCTGGCAGTCTCAATAGAATCTCTTTTCTCGCATTCCTCAGCATCGGCTACCCATGTTCTCTTCCTATCTTCTTCTTCAACTCCAATTCCAATTGTATTTTTTATCATTGCTCGGCACGTTTCAACCGCTATTGCAGTAGGGAAGAAGATCCCCCGCTATTGTTATCCCCATCCTTCATATAACTGTCATTCCCCTCTAACAAACTAGCCACATCAGCTAATGTAACCCACTCCCCTATTTAGTACATTAGTAGGGCTTAGGCGCAAACCCAGTACCTAACATAAATCCCATTTGTTTCATCCTTTTAGGGACCGATTTGATATCACTGTAAGAACCAACTTGATGGCATTATTGAGGGACCAATTTGATGCATTTCTAAATGAACGAACGACACACATATGTCTTTGAAGTCCAAAATGGACATTTACTGATTTAACTATGTGGTGCTGGTTGTTTTGTATCTTTAAATAGCTGTCTGCTTACTGCATAGGTAGAGTTGTTGAAGTATGTTAGTTGATTTAAATCTTTTAATGTACATTTACAGAAAGCTTCTACGATACTTCATGTTTAAGTGCCTTATGTGCCTAGTTAGCCATTGAATGAATATTTTTGTAGAATCCAGATAGTCAATAAGAGTGTATTTTTACATCCACCGACACCATATTCTTTATTTCATACCCTTGGCTTGAGATCTATAGCAATCCCACATTTTTTTCAAAAACAAACGGGAGGGAGCGGGGGAGGGTTTTTTGTTAATAAGGGATGGGGAGGCACTTATGCCATACAAACTATCTCTGAGGGGATTTAAATTCAGTCCCTTGGAAAATTGGAATTACAAGGCTAAGCAGTCACCACTGCACTAACGCCCTGGGATCTATTGTGATCCCACATCAAGTAGAGATATAGACAAAGTAATTCTTTTAAGACTCAGGCAATCCTATATCCGTCGAGCAAGCTTTTGTATTAAGTAAACCTAGCGAAATTCTAATTTGGTGAAGAGGACCGTCCCAAGATCCTACATAGAGATATCAAAGTTTTTCTACCAAGGCTCGGTTATCCTAACCTCTCGAGTTATTTTTCTTTTGAGATTGAGTTAGGGCTATAGCAAATTCTTTTAAGATCAATTTCTTTTAACTAACCCATCGCATAACCTTGACATGACACCTAGTCACCAATATTTTACTTCTTACTGTCTTGCTAACTCCGAAATCAAATGTTTACATTCTATTCCATGGCCATGTATTAAAAAAAGGAAATTTATTGTTTTTTGCTTATAGTCATATCATAGTTAACATGCAAAAAAGCACTGTGGCATTTTATTTGTTTAGTTTCAGTTAATGTTTTGATCCTATGCTTCTGTTAATTTAATTGAAACAGACATTAGGTTACTCAAGTAAGGTGACCAACGCTGCTAGTTACATCGTTCCTCCTTTATCAGGGTTCTCAAAGGGTAATTTTGCAGTGAACTTTTTGATTACTGGATATAATGTACAACTGTAACCTCTGTTCAGTAAAGAAACATGGCAGCAATCACGTTGTGAATTCATTGCTAATGTAGGGCTTGAAGGATCATGTTCATTGTCTTGTTTCTTTTAGAATTTGAACATGATCTGATTGGATTAACTTTATGGACACACTTTTGGTTATCTTGAATCTTAGTTGCTCAACCCACGTTTTTGACCTCTCTTAGCCAGGCTCATTTTTCGTTTTCATAGCCTGAGTTTCATCAAATTGATGATCATATCAATATTTATATTAATATTGATAAAATTAAATAGAATATAATTTGTGTTCACTTGGTTTGGTAAGATTCATCGAATGTATTTATGATTATTTTTTTTCACCCACACTAGCTAAGCAAATGATAAGATCAATTTGAAAGATGTGTATTAAGAAGGATAGGTGATGTCTATTAAAGATTGGTCACATGTCTAAGTGAAATAATGAAACCAGAGTAATTTTTTACAAGATAGTGTGGTTTTGCTTCAGCATTTTGAACTATCCTTTTGAGGAGAAGTGTTTTGGATTGGAGTAGTTGTTTGAATCTTGAGTTTAACTGGACTCATACCAAACAAATCCTGACAAAGTATTTCTTTGAGTAAAGTGGTATGTCATGGGTGAGAAAGAAATGTATTTTGTTTGTTTTTTGTGTGAAAATGTTCAATATTGCTTTTGGATGATATTCAAGTTGATATTTGGATATCTGAGATGAGAGAGCGTAAATGACATATGAATGTCAGCCTTCCAATACAGAGAGGAATAAACAAATCTTATTTTGAAATTGGAATTTTATGTCAAATCACCAAATATTAATGATAACAACAAAAACAACAATAATAATAACTTTTAAGGTCCTTAGCTTGAGCTTGATATCAAATCACCGATAGTCTTGTTAGCTGCATATTGTACATAACATTTGTTTGGGGTTGTCTCCAATGGAGAATTTTTCCAATCACTTTATCATGTTCATTTTCTAGGCATCTTTGTTGATGAAATGCAAATCCTTAATACTAGTTTTCGGTCGAGCATCTGTGTTCCGCTCTTTCAATGATTTGATGCCACATTCCTTGGATGTTTTCATTCATACCTATTTTTCCTTTTCAGTCCTTATCTCCATCCGGAGGCGTCAGTTTCAGCAAGTTAAAGAAACCATTCCTATAATTCTTAATGTATTGAAGGCTGTATCTTTGAAGTCAGATGAAGAACTCAATAATGTCTTTGACAGAGCTGTTGAGATTGCAAATTCTATATATGAAGTTTGCGATAAGTTGGTGGTCTGTCTATTATAAAACATTTCATCTTTTCCTTTGTTAGGAGAACATAAATTATTGATTTATTTTCAACTTTTTTGCCGACATTTTTTCACTTAACAGGATGATGATGCTGCAAGGAAGAAGTTCCGATCTCTCCTTGGTCTATATGTCCTGCAGTGCTTGGTAATTGCTCTGTACTGCATTTAAATTTTATAATTATTTTCCTTCCCAAGTTCCTATCCACTTTAGTAAAATTCATTACTATCTGTTTTATCTACAGTAATGTGATTTAATGTGTTGCCATGCACTGTTCAGGCTCTTGTTTCAGCTAGTGTAAGCTATACAGCTTCAAGTTGTCATTCGTTAGTACTACAACTGTCACGTATTTCATCATATTGTGGTTTATCTTATCTCAGTCTAGTAACAACTTATGATGTCAAGATTGTGGCTAGCGCCGTTTTTGGAGGTAGTACTCTTAGGTTAAGCTGTTAATTTATTTCGATGTTTTCTCAGGCACTGTTTGTTTACACAATTTTTGAATCCGCGTCAATTATGCAGAAAATAAAGATGATTATATGGATTGTTTATCTCATGTCGAGCATGGTTGCGCTCTTTCAGGTCTGTGATAGGACAATTACTGTTGTTAAATCCTTGCCTTTTGTGTTATGATTTCTTTTTCACTAGCCCATCAAATTCCATTTTTTCCAGTGATTTGGGGGTATGTCTCAGAGGAAGTTGCTCATGCTGCTAAAGAAGATATGATTGTGGTCAAGGATGAGCTTCGTAATAACCAGATCAAAAGGTGGCAAGCAATAGGAACATTAAAACATGTACTTTCCTTTGTAAGTCTGCCGTGGGAGTTAAAGAAACATACTATCAACTTCTTGCTTTGCATCACAGATGGAGATATCCGTGGAAACTGTGATGATGACCAGTCCCAGTGGTCGTCTTATATGCCAAATCTTTTGTCCGCTCTACAGGTACTGCAATTCCCGACTTCAGTTTGTTTCTCATTGCTCGATCATTTACTTTTTCTACGAGGCAGATGCTGACACGTTCTTCACTTTTGATTACACTTATAACTTTTCAGGCTGTTAAAATGGTGATCATGTATACTCCAGACCCAGAACATAGAAAAAACTCATTTGCTGTGTTAAAAGGAGTGAGTTTCTTATGCTATGCAATGCCTTTTAAGTTGGAAGTTTTTTTTTTTTTTTTTATAGTTTGCGTTTAATATTTAATGTGCATTTTATGAAATTGAGATATATGTTAATGTCTTTTGCGTACTTTTCTTGATAGCTGTAATGTCATGTGTTCATGTTACTCAAAGGTACTTGCTGATATTCCAATTTCTCAAAGGCTTGACATCCTGATAGCATTGATTACAAATACCGACTCTTCCTCCATGGTAATTCTCTTGCTAGCAATTCTCTTCTTGAGGAGTGTTAGCAACACACCATCTAACACTCTTTCTAACACACTTCCTATTGATTGAAATTTATGGAGTCTCACTATTTTGGAAATCGATCTCACTAAATCTGAGTCTCACAAATTTGGTGTGACCCATATATAATTTTAGTCAATAGAATATTAGGAAAAATAGTGTTAAGAGTGTTGCTAACATGTCTCTTCTCTTAATCACAATTCGTTTAACTGCATTGTTTATTTAACTAGCTGGAAGTGTTAAATTATCTAATGGTGGTCTTGCATCTCTGTGTAGATTGCCATTTTGGTCGATCTTGTTCGGAGGGAAATGCACACAGAAATCTCCAGTAGTACGTAGATAGTAAAAGATGTCCAACAGATTAATAACAAAGCACATCCAGATATATCATTTTGGACTCCCAGCGTCCTTGAGTTGGTGGAGTCAATTCTAAGACCTCCACAGGGAGGACCTCCTTCCCTACCAGAGCAGAGTGATGCGGTATTCTTCCTGTTTCATAGTATTTGAAGAAGCACTCTGCGTTATTCTGGATCATTTTTTGGTTATGCACTGTTTTGAAAAGGTTGTAGGTAATAGCATTCTGTTTACAACCTGCAGGTGCTGTCAGCTCTCAACCTATACAGATTTGTAATAATGACAGAATCTACAGGTACGCAACATCAACGAATTATCAACTAAAGCAATCAAAAGATGGTGAAAACTACATTTCGAGAGTTCTTGATAAAAATGTATTTAATTTGAAAGAGTTGTTGTGAGAAACAAGTATTTTTTTAAGTTAATGGGCCTTTTAATTGTTAATTGTTCCTAAGCAGAAATAATTTTTCCTGGGTTTTGGTTTAATAATTATTAGTTGCCAGACGATCTAAATTAAAGTATAATTAAAGTTTCACAATTACGCTTTGTAACAGGAAAGACAAACTACACTGGAGTCTTGTCGAGGAGCAGTTTAAACAAGGTCTACAATGAATGGCTGCTTCCTTTGCGTACGCTAGTGACAGGTATAATGGCAGAGAACAAGAGTGATTATGATGAGCTTGCAATTGACACTCTATGCACCCTTAATCCTCTCGAGTTGGTGTTGTATCGGTGCATTGAGCTTGTAGAAGATAAGCTAAAGCAAGTCACATAACCTGTCTTCTTGGCCGAAGTATCTTTGAAATATTTTTTGGTACGTGTCAGTTTTGAAATATGAAATTATTAATTATCTTAAGTATAGACATTAAGTTTCAATAGTAACTCTCCTTGCAGATACAGTAAAATTGAACACATTCATTTTGAGTTGTGCCTTGAATTTGCAGTGTTTTTTAGGGGCAGTCTTTTGTGTAAAGTAGCGAATAGCAAAAGACACCAATTCATAAATACCTTCCTTTTTTACTTGAAAATCGATAAAAGTACCTGAAAAGGCTATTGAGTGTGGATTAGTAATGAAGAGTTGCTTAGTTTAAGGAGATCATACAATCCTCAAGGTGTCACTATTGCCTATCCCAATCAAGTTTGCAAGTTCACCAAAAGCTTGTATGGTCTTAAGCAAGCCAACATGGCACAGTTTGCTAAGCTTTTCGCTTCCTTGTTGTCCCGAAATTTTGTCCCAAGGATGTAGAGTCGTAACTTCCATAGTTTGTGAATTGGAATGGTTCACGTACTCACTTATCTATAGTGAATTTATCCTACTTGCAGGGGTATTGGACCATACATGATGTGCATGTGTCTCGTTGGTTTTTTTGTGTCAAATATCAGTCTGCATCTGATAGTTACCTGCTTCGTTTGAGAGCAACAGACATGTACATGATTTTAATGCATGATGTATTTATTTAGTTATAAATCATTTAAGGTTGTCACACAAAAATTAAAAATTGCAGCTAATAACATGAGTATCATAAAACTTGTCAAAAAAAACATGAGTATCATAAACACTTTCCTAAATTATATACTTTAATCAATAACGCTTTCCTAAATAATCGAAGGTCATTACTTTTCCCATCCTATAGTTTCTCGCGCGCCCTATATGTTTCAACGTGTTTTTGAAGGTTTTTATAGGGTGTTTATGTCGTTCGGATTCTATAATCCGAACTGCATAGGACGTGCGAAAAACTCATAAGATGGAAAAAGAAGCACTCATAATTAAATACTACATTCATATTGTAAAACAACATACGGTATAAAATGAGACACTATTTGGGTTAAAATGACATACAATGTCAAATGAGACAGGAGTATTATGCAATTACTTGGTTGGCTTGTTGCTTAGTTAGCATTCTCAGCTCATGCATAAGACTCATTGTCTTCATTTGTTAGTCATAAGTTTCATTTGCGTCATTCGTGTTTATAATGTATATTTGTTATTGTATAATGTTAAATTTTATTGCTGTTATTTAACGAAATATAATTAAGTTACATGTGTTGGTAATAAGTTGTTATTTTTCGGCAGACATATCTATCTCTCTCATCATTAGACAATAAATAGAGAATAAATAAATGGAGTTTGTACACACTATTATCGTAAAAAAATAAATAAATACATATATCCAATTAAATCTTACTATGTCAAAATCTACCAAAAGATTTTACTATGTAAAACATTTATAGTGTTGTTTCGATAATTAACATGATAAAATACTAAAGTGGCATTATAGTGTAATTTAATTGGATATATTTGAAAAAGAAGTTTTACACTCAATCTTTTATTTTTTGATACAAAAAAAAAAGTTTTAGACTCATGGTATAACAATTGAACTCTATTTATATAATTTCATGAACAAAATTATATTAAAGTGCGTCGGAAAAATAAAATTTCAGTTTAGCAGCTTTTTTGTTGGATACATACAACTTACACTAAAATGATTAAAAAAAAAAAGCAAACAAGGAATAGGTAAATTGGATTTCCAGGATTCACCAGTCAGGACAGGTCTTACGTGCTATAAAAATTTCAACTCCTGTGTGGAGTTTGTGAATCATATCTTTATCAACAGGGTGCATTTTTTAGGAAAAATAGGAAAAGAAAAAAAAAATCTATTTTGCCTACAAAATGGAAATTTTTTAAGAAAGTATTATACTGATATAATCCCATCTAAATATCATGTGCCATTTTGCACAACAAGTAACTTTTGAATTAAGAATTTGCTTACGTATCCCTTATTTCATGACGTTGAGATAACTTCTCATTAGCACCTTAATATTAATAATTCATTTCATTTTATTGTATAATAACAGAAATGATATTTAATCTTCTATAATAATTGGACTAATAAGCTCCATTATCAGAATTCAAACCCAGAATCGACCTAACACGTGATGAGTGTTATTTTTTCCCTAGTGTATACAAAGCACAAACCAATAGTCATATATCATATTCATATGTTGTAATCACAACTTTTTCAGCCACATGATTCTTTAACTTCATGTCTACTACAACTGCCCTTGTATTATATTTAGTCTCAATTGACGCTGGTGTAAAAATATGATATTATTATTCAAGCTAAATGTTGGATCCACATTAAAAAAAACAAATTATTTTATAAAAAAATCAAATATTTTGATTTCCAATGTATTGATTACACATGTTTTCATAAAAAGTTACTATTTAAAGGTTTTAAAGAGTACTCCAGAGGCACTCGTTAACATTTCCTTTATATGGTCGCTATATTAAATTTTAAATGATTTGGACATACATAGGTGTGTTATATAATTGTTTATATTTTAAATGACATTTGCTAAAAAAAAAACATATATTTTAAATGACATATTATTATAAAACAAAATAGTAGGATGAATGTATCAATTAGTTTTAAATTTTTTTTATAGATTGTTGTAAACTTAATTCAATTTATAAGAACTTTTAATACAACAGCTAAACTGATTAATTATTAAATTAACTAGTACTTGGACCCTTACGATGCACGGGAAGTTGATTATATCATTGACTAATAAATATGGTAGTTGAACATGAAATGTTATAATAATTGTTGTTTTGCATGAGTTATTGCTTCCAAAAGACAACAACACAACAACAACAACAACAACAACAACCAAGCATTATTCCACTAAATGGGTCGACTACATGGATCGAAATACGTCATATTGTTCTATTATAAACCATATTTAGATCCAACTCATTAATCTTTAAACCTTTCCTAATAGTTTCTCTTATAGTTTTTCTAGGTCTTCCTATACCTCTTGTAATATTTTTATCCTCTATTTGGTCTACTCTTCTTGCTACAGAATCTAAAGGTCTTCTCTCTACATGTCCAAACCACATAAGCCTGTTTTCCACAATATTTTATATTATAGGTGCTACCCCAACTATCTCTATAATGTTGTCATTTATAATCTTATCACATCCAGTCTTACTACACATCCAATGCAACATCCTCATCTCCGCTACACTTATTTTATTCTCGTGTTGGTTCTTAACCGCCCAACACTCTATTCCATAAAACATCGTTGGTCTGACAACTGTATGATATTTTCCCTTCAACTTGAATGGTACTTTTGTATCACATAAAACACTTAAGGCTCTTCTCCATTTCAATCATCCAACTTGAATACGATGATTTACATCCGCTTTTATTTCTTCGTCATTTTTGTATTATGGACCCAAGATATTTAAATTGTGTAACTTGTATGATATGATATCCAATTTTCATGTCTAAGGTAGAACTACTTCGTCTTTTGCTAAAATTACATTACATATACTCTGTCTTGTGTCTACTCATTCCAAAGTCATACGCTTCTAAGGCTTGTCTCCAAGTCTCCGACATCTCATTCAATTCCTCCTTCGACGCTTCTAAGGCTTATCACATCAGAGAGATTGTTGATAAGAAGTATTTAAAATCTCTTGTTGACTCTATTACAATATAATAGATCCAAAAATACAGATAAATAAAAAAACAAATAATCAGCGAATGTAATTACCTCTTATAGAACAATTTTCAAATTTATGCATGATAGTGAATTTAGGTTCAATTAGGTAAAATAAATATAAAATTACAATATTAACCCTACTTATATCTCCAAAAGATTGGTTAAGAGACTTAAAAACTTTTATATATAAGATAAGATAGGTAAAATCATTCTTTCAAAAAAGAATAAAAGGCAAAATATTAGGAAATTGGTAACAACTATTTGCAAAAAATTAGGAAACTAAGAAATAGAAAGAAAAAAAATTAGGAAGGATATTTGCAACAACTTTTTTGGCTCCAAAAAGTTGTCTAAGAGATAAGATATGTGATCATTTTCTAAAAAAAAAATAATAAAGAAAGAGCAAAAAATTAGGAAGAAAATTTGTAGCAAATTTTTTGCCTCCAAAAAATTGTCTAAGAGACTTAAGAACTTTTATGTAGAATTAGTTTTCTGTTTGAATGTTGCATGTTAAATATTGAATATTTGTTTGAGGTTTTATTAGAAGTAATTTTAATCTCATTTTCAACAAATGGATAATAGAGTATTTTCTTTGTAATTTTGGTCGCTACAACTATTTTTAGTTTAACTTCTTATTAAATTTAGTATTATTTAGTTATTTGACAAAAAAATTAGCCCTATTGATATTGTCTGTCCAAATCCGCCCCTGTGCTACCCCAACTACTCTACAATGTTATCATTTATAATATTGTCCCATCTAGTCTAACCTTACATCCAACACAACATCTCCATCTCCACACACTTACTTTATTCTCGTGTTGGTTCTTAACTGCCCAACACTCTGTTCCATAAAACATCGCTAGTCTGAAAAATGTCTGATATTTTTTCACTTCAAGTTAAACTGTACGTTTGTATCACATAAAACAACCGAGGCTCTTCTCCATTTCAACCATCCAACTTGAATACGATGATTTACATCTGCTTTTATTTCTTTGTCATTTTGTACTATGAACCCAAGATTGTCCGCGGTTTTGGCAACTTGGACACGAACGTTGCTTTATTATTTGTCCCATACACCTATGGTTATTTTTTTGGCTGAACCTTTGGCTACTTTGTATTGGCATAGATTGCAGGTTGATTTCCTTATGCTATTGTTTTTTTTTGTTTCCACTTTTCTTTTTCCTCTTGGAGGGTTTTGGTCTAGTCCCCTCTTTTGTATATACTTTTATCTTTTTTTAATAATTTTTTTTGAGCTTGGCGACATAGGATGGGGGTTCATCGGAGTACCAACCTAGTTGGGATGTCGTTGCTTCTTTTTGATGCCTGCCCATGCTCCTGGTTTATAAAAAAAAAACTCAAGATATTTAAACTATGTAACTTGTATGCTATGTTCTCCAACTTTCACCTCTAAGGTAGAACTACTTCACCTTTTGCTGAAATTACATTAAATATATTATGTCTTGCTTCCACTCAGATGAAAGTCATACGCTTCTAAGACTTGTCTCTAAGTATTCAACATCCCATTCAATTCCTCCCTCGACTCTCCAATTAAGACTACATCATCTGCAAAACGCATACTTCTCAGTGCTAGTTGTTGGATGTGTTTCCTGCGTACATCCAAAACTAATGAATCAAATCACAATAGATTGAGATAGATCCTTAGGCTGTGTAGGTATGAGACTATACAATCGAAGGAAGGCTTATAAGGATTAATTGGTACTTTAAATACAAACAAGGTGCATCTTCTTTTGAGTAGTTCAATAGATAAGAACTCCATAACTAAGTGTGCTTGACTTGAAGTAGTATTTGAATGGGTGACCTTCTAGGAAATTTTCCATAAAGTGTGCGAGTGAGGACAAAGCACGTTGAAAAGACTCGTATTGAATTGTGGAGTCAGTCAGCAATCATATAAGTAGTCTGGGGGCATTACAAGACGAGGCGTAATGCATGGTGTTGAAGTCAGACTCTCAACTGGTAATATCTCAGATTAAGGGCGAATATCAAGCCAAAGACCAAGCCATGCATCAATACTTGTTTTTTTTATAAAAATAAGTTATGGATAAATTCACTCACAAAATGGTAGAACATATAAAATATATTAGAAAAGTGGGGTTGAAGGTCTAACTCATGGTACATAATTTGATAAGCGAGCCCTCTTCTTAGATAAAGATCATCCTAAGAGGCCCCATGAGGTCAACCTCCTCACTACAAAGGACTTTGGCTCCTAAAGACCACCGAGGAATATGTTTTAATTTTGAAAACACTGCGAGAAATAAGTCATCATACGTTTCCATCAGCTAATGATTTTGAGGAAAACTGTTACAAATTTTGCTAAGGCCCAATCCATTAATGGACTAGGTCACCCTAAGTCCATAACTCTTGAGTGACCAATAACACGAACTCATCCTATAGGCACATTTAATTAGGTCTATTGATCCAACAATGATCGTCTGATCTAGATCACATCACGATCTGCCTATAGTTATCATATGAGATAGTTGTTTGAACATGTTTATGCAACAATCGGAGAACCAAAAATTGAGTTTGCTCACATTGTGGAAAAGGAGAGTGGAGAAACCCGTGAGAAAAACGTCTGTACAAATGCATTTATTTTGGGGTTTAAATATTTTTTTTATTTGCTTGTTTTTCATCGAGGGGATTAATCCAATTGTTGAGAGTAATGCAATGGAGACTACATTACATACCACATCTTGTCCTTTTTATAAGAGGCAAATGAGTCAACAAATGTTGATTTATGTAGTTCATAATATAGACCAAATACATTAACTTTTGTTGACTCATTTGTCTTTTATAAAAAGGGTCAGATGGAATATTATTGTAGTAAATGATCCAAATGCCCAAAAGTGACTTGATATTGATTTCTAAGGATAAAAAATTAAATAATGTTAACCAATTTATTGACTCAAGTGGTTAATGAGCTTCTTCAAGGATGAACGTTCAGGGGAACTCAAGTTCGATTTATGGGTGAAAACTCTTTGTCAAACTATTCTTACCTCACGACCGAACTCCATATTACTAAGACATCTTTCCCTTTGAGAACCAAAGAGTTAACACAAAAAAAAATTAAATAATGTTATCAGGGATCAAAATAAAAATAACCCCTAAAATCAATGATATATTTGCAATTTGCAAATAAAAACATATTAGAAAAAAAGTAAATAATTTTCGTCAAAAATAAATAACGAAAGTTAAGCCTCTAAAAAAAAATAACGAGAGCTATAAAAGGAGGTCGAGTAAGCCATTAGGGTTTGGTATCGCCGTTGGTTCAACATCTCATCTCCAGCGCAGCCGAAGAAGGAGGAAGAAGAAGAAGAAGCTTCGAAAATGGTAAATCAAGTCGAAACTCATCAACAAGACGTTTTTGATTCAATTTCTGAGAACCGACGTTCGTCACAAGACGTTTTTGCGTTTTTGATTAAATTTCTGATTTTGCGTTTTTGCGTTTTTGCGTTCGTCACAAGCTTCTTCTCTGATTTTGCGTTTTTGATTAAATTTCTTCGAAAATGGTTCCACTATTCTCGATTCAATTTCTGATTTTGCGTTTTTGATTAATCTAATTGCAGCCTTCACACAAGACGTTCGTCATCAAGAAGAAGCTCGCGAAGAAGATGAGGCAGAACAGACCCATTCCTTATTGGATCCGTATGAGAACCGACAACACCATCAGGTTAATTTCTTTCTCTCTCAATAACAACAACAACGTTATATTATTATTGTAAATCATGTTTGGTTTCTTATGTCTATGTTATTTGATTTGATTTTTTTTTAGGTATAATGCTAAGCGTCGTCACTGGCGTCGTACCAAGCTTGGATTCTGAGGTTTTTTAGTTTATGGGTTTAGTTTTTGTTATCAAAAAGACAGTGACTTTTGTTGTTTTGGAGTTTTTAATGTTTTGATTATTGTCTATTGAGATTGAGATCACTGTTGTTATGTAATGAAGTTTGTGGTTTTTATAACCACATTTTATTTTATTTTGTGACTTTGATGATTCGACTCTTGATTTTGATTTTGTTAGGTAGAATGAATGGTTTTTAATCTGTTTGTTTATCTGTTTCGGCTGTTGTTATGATGCTTAGATGTGAAATTATGGCCCACGTTTGAGCTGGTTTGGGTGAAATGTGAAGTTATGTTACACATTTGAACTGATTTGGGTGAAAATTGTTTGCTATAGTAACTTTGTCTAGGTAAACAACTTATTTTGCAGCTTATAGAATAAGCATTTATGAATAAGCTATTTTATAACACAAGTGAAAATCAAAGTATTTTTGTATAATCTAATGCTGTTTTCATAACTATTGTTGGTGAAAACTAGGTAGACAACTTGTTAGTATGAGTACCCATGAATAAGCTATTTCTTTAACTTAGCCTTCAAAAACATGAGCAGCGATGAATTTCAAAGTCAGAGATCACAAAGTTTTATAAAATAGAAAGAAGACAGACAGAAGACAAATGTTGCATTCTAGTAAAGAATATTCAAGACAGATAGTGAATTATCTTCATAAAATTATACCTGAAAAACCAACTGAATTAACTATCTGAATAAAGCCACTGAATTACGAAACAGTGGTTTGACCATAAAACATAGTTACTATCATTTACTGCATACTAAAAGCAAAAATAATTATTATTTGCCATTTGTTAGGAATGAATATAATCAAGTGATATCGTTAACTGGTTTTTGGATTGGCCTTACAAATTTATGATCACTCCATCCAAAATTGAAAGCACCAACATAAATGCGGTCGATCGAATACATCCTTCAGTTGTACATTAATAGTGTTGATGATCTGATGCCATCTTTCTTCATATACAACACGAGTTCTGCAAAAACTTTTATAGAGATCACTGCAATATTATCCATCTCATAGAAACCAATGCTGAAGATATGGAAATTAAAAATAAGATAAACGATGCGAATAAAAATGTCACTTATAATACGTCAAGCTGACATAGCCATTAAAATAACCGAAGACATTCATTGAGCAGAGACAATCTCTACGTCTCACCTTAGGATAACTATGAAAGATGGTTATAAAATCTGCAAAGTGAAAGAATAAAAAGCATTAATTACAGGAGGAAGCTGCAAAACTAATATTTAAAAATAGCACAAGATGGATTCTCAGCTGCATTCTCATCCTTCCGAAGTGTACTTCACAACTTTCTTCAAGATGGATTCCGTTGGTTGGTGAGCGTTCTCCAATGCCTTGGAGACTGCTTGCCATTTCTCCCCGTGTTTCGGTTCAGCAGCGACACATCTCGTCAATACATCCTTCTGATTCTCCTCAGTTCCATGCTGCAGTTCAAATTTGTAGCACAAGGCCCAAAAATCACCGATGTCAGGAGCAAGTGTCACAGCCGTATTCAGCAAAGTCCTGGCTTTCTCCACCTTCCTGTTGTGCCATAATAATTTGGCCGCAACAGCTATAACATGGGGATCACTGCTACATTTCTTTAGTGCATCCTTGCTTTTGGTTTTACGCTGGGGATGAGGAGCCATCTCGATTGAAGCTGCCCATAGAATTCCACTGTTGGGACACTCCTGCAATGCTTTTGCCATCAACGTATCAGCTTCTTTCTTATATCCATGCTTTAATTCTGCTCTAATAGCTGCTAGCCAGAGTTCGGGGTTTTGAGGATTCTTCTTGCGAGCCATTGTGAAAATTACACGAACTTTACTCAACCCATTCATCTCCTCTTCAAGATTAGCAAGAGAGAGCCAAAGCGGCACAGAATTAGGACAGTTTTTCTGTCCAGATTCATAGACCTTCTTGGCTGTCATCATGTGAGAATGCCGCTTCTCAGGCTGGTCCTGCTGCTTTGCAGTCTTAGCAAGCAGTTCCTCAAGCTGGCCAAGCATCAACCACAATTTATAGAACGAAGGGAATTGCTTCAATCCTTCATTTAACATTCTCCTTTCCTCTTCAACGTTTCTGAGTTCTCTCTCAACTATTGCTGACTTCATCCAGACTCTCTCTGTACCTCCTATCTGATCTCTTGCTTTAGCTAACAACATTCTAGCTCTTTCAGGTTCATGATTTTCAAATTCGAGCTTAAAAGCCGCAAGCCATAATTCCTCCGAATTTGGTATGGCAGCAAAAGCTTCTTGGAGAAGTGCACGAGCTGCAGGCACGTCTCCGGAAAGCCACTTTTCCTTGGCAAGCATAAGCCAAAGAACTTCAACCTGTGGTATGTAGGTGACCGCTCTGCGAAGTAAATCATCAAAAGATTCCCTTGTACCGTGACTTCTTTCAAGTTGTGCTGCTTTGATCCAAATGTTCTTCTTAGTTAAGAAGATATTCAAGGCATGATCATATATGGCTCTGGCAGTCTCAATAGAATCTCTTTTCTCGCATTCCTCAGCATCGGCTACCCATGTTCTCTTCCTATCTTCTTCTTCAACTCCAATTCCAATTGTATTTTTTATCATTGCTCGGTACGTTTCAACCGCTATTGCAGTAGGGAAGAAGATCCCCCGCTATTGTTATCCCCATCCTTCATATAACTGTCATTCCCCTCTAACAAACTAGCCACATCAGCTAATGTAACCCACTCCCCTATTTAGTACATTAGTAGGGCTTAGGCGCAAACCCAGTACCTAACATAAATCCCATTTGTTTCATCCTTTTAGGGACCGATTTGATATCACTGTAAGAACCAACTTGATGGCATTATTGAGGGACCAATTTGATGCATTTCTAAATGAACGAACGACACACATATGTCTTTGAAGTCCAAAATGGACATTTACTGATTTAACTATGTGGTGCTGGTTGTTTTGTATCTTTAAATAGCTGTCTGCTTACTGCATAGGTAGAGTTGTTGAAGTATGTTAGTTGATTTAAATCTTTTAATGTACATTTACAGAAAGCTTCTACGATACTTCATGTTTAAGTGCCTTATGTGCCTAGTTAGCCATTGAATGAATATTTTTGTAGAATCCAGATAGTCAATAAGAGTGTATTTTTACATCCACCGACACCATATTCTTTATTTCATACCCTTGGCTTGAGATCTATAGCAATCCCACTTTTTTTTCAAAAACAAACGGGAGGGAGCGGGGGAGGGTTTTTTGTTAATAAGGGATGGGGAGGCACTTATGCCATACAAACTATCTCTGAGGGGATTTAAATTCAGTCCCTTGGAAAATTGGAATTACAAGGCTAAGCAGTCACCACTGCACTAACGCCCTGGGATCTATTGTGATCCCACATCAAGTAGAGATATAGACAAAGTAATTCTTTTAAGACTCAGGCAATCCTATATCCGTCGAGCAAGCTTTTGTATTAAGTAAACCTAGCGAAATTCTAATTTGGTGAAGAGGACCGTCCCAAGATCCTACATAGAGATATCAAAGTTTTTCTACCAAGGCTCGGTTATCCTAACCTCTCGAGTTATTTTTCTTTTGAGATTGAGTTAGGGCTATAGCAAATTCTTTTAAGATCAATTTCTTTTAACTAACCCATCGCATAACCTTGACATGACACCTAGTCACCAATATTTTACTTCTTACTGTCTTGCTAACTCCGAAATCAAATGTTTACATTCTATTCCATGGCCATGTATTAAAAAAAGGAAATTTATTGTTTTTTGCTTATAGTCATATCATAGTTAACATGCAAAAAAGCACTGTGGCATTTTATTTGTTTAGTTTCAGTTAATGTTTTGATCCTATGCTTCTGTTAATTTAATTGAAACAGACATTAGGTTACTCAAGTAAGGTGACCAACGCTGCTAGTTACATCGTTCCTCCTTTATCAGGGTTCTCAAAGGGTAATTTTGCAGTGAACTTTTTGATTACTGGATATAATGTACAACTGTAACCTCTGTTCAGTAAAGAAACATGGCAGCAATCACGTTGTGAATTCATTGCTAATGTAGGGCTTGAAGGATCATGTTCATTGTCTTGTTTCTTTAGAATTTGAACATGATCTGATTGGATTAACTTTATGGACACACTTTTGGTTATCTTGAATCTTAGTTGCTCAACCCACGTTTTTGACCTCTCTTAGCCAGGCTCATTTTCCGTTTTCATTTTTCGTTTTGACCTCTCTATTTATGCATATTTATGTCGAGGGTAGTAGTTTTTCGAGCACTTAACTTGCATTGCAGCTTGATTTTCTCACACCATTGAATTGTATGCTTGGAAATATCAAAATATGAACTTTATTTAAAATCCCGTATCATTCGGAGAATACCTTTTTCCCATGCTTGCTAGGTAGTCCGTTTTGGAGTATTACATTTTTACCGGTTGATTGCAAATATTGATTTGACATTTAACATGGCGTCTTTCTCCATGAACACACTTTGCAATGTACTCACTCCGTCTCAAAATAAGAGTTGTTTAAGGTTAAATAAGAGTATGAACTGTGCATCTTGTGCTCGTATGGGGCATGTACCTACCCAACTGATATAACAAGTCATATATTATTAAATTAAGATGTTGTCAGTTACACGTCAGTCTCATATATGTCTAGTTTGCTCTAGGTGCTTCTTGTAAGTGATAACAAAATATTAATAATAATGAAGAAAAATAAACAATATCTTAAGAGTTGGAACTAAAATTTATGCACAACTACTGTGACAGCAAGCATCAGTGAGGTGGAATTGATTCTTGTCTGAAAGATGGGAAACATTAGAAGCTTTTTTCTAGATCAAACACCTATAAGCATTATATTATTCAGTTGAAATTTAATTAAATTTTAAGAGATCTTTTTTTGTTAATTATAGTCATATTTTAGCATGAGGTATAAATGTAATGGATCACATCTGCAATGATTTTTGGAGAACATGGAGAAGTAGCAAATAATGAACCAAACGGGTCTTGGTTCAATAATTAAATGAGAAATAATGTGAAACTCGTCTATAAAAAAATTGAATTATTTACTGAGGAAACTGCATTCAAATTATATTTACAGGTAAATTGACAGATAAAAGTGATGTGTATGCTTTTGGAGTTGTGCTTCTTGAGCTTCTTTTAGGAAGAAAGCCTGTAGAAAAACTGACACCATCTCAATGCCAATCTATTGTCACATGGGTATGTGTTGTTTGATCAGATTAGTATATGTTTGTTTTGACGGCGTGTGTCCGTCCACCTTGAACCAACAATTTGTAGCTTCTCAATATTCACGTTGAAACTGACTTGAAACGCAAGAAAGAATAGATGAACGCGGAACCAAACATATTACTAGATATGGTTGATATGAGAAATGAATGATAATGGGCTATTTTTCTGCTGGTTGCAGGCCATGCCACAGCTCACAGACAGATCCAAGCTTCCAAACATTGTGGATAATGTGATAAAGAATACAATGGATCCCAAGCACTTATACCAGGTTTAAGAATCTGAGTCTAAACACAAACTTATCTAGTTTACATAAAAGTTAACAAAGAAAACTTCTAAAAAAACCGAGACAAGGAGGCTATTTTTAACTTCTGTTGGAATCAATTGTTTAACAATACTGTTGTCACAAGATTTTTTAAATACTTCCTTTTTAGTTATTATTTTTTAAGAAACTTGTTCAAGTAGGCTCATAAGCCTAAAACCAGGTTCCTGCTGGAATTATGGTTGCTCTACATCTTCAATGTTTTTGCAGCATTCTGCTTAACTACCACATGGAATTTGTGTACTTTATAGGTTGCTGCTGTGGCTGTATTATGTGTGCAACCAGAGTCGTGTTACCGCCCTTTGATTGCAGATGTTCTACACTCCCTCATCCCTCTTGTACCTGTTGAGCTTGGAGGAACACTCAGAGTTTCACAAGTGACGCAGCAACCTGATAATTCTAGTTAACATAGTCATCATCGATTTCAGACAACATTCTTACATTGAGAATTCAGGCAATGTTTTCACGATGCTGCCAAATGAATGATTCTTTATCAAAGCTCGGGATTGCAGACATATTAATAGCCACATTGTTCATGTATGCGGTCTAAGAGTTTGACCATGAAACATAGAAACGTTCATAAGGGAAAAGGGTAGGACCAAATATGAAGAGCTTGGGATTGTTAATGATAAATGCGGAGTAGATTTTAGTTTTGATTTCGTGAAAATATTTGTGTATAGTGCAGCGACTTTGTGGATCTATGTACTGGTCAGAGAGGATCTAATTGTCTTTCATTACCTCTTTTGAGTGTATGTAATTCAATAAAACCGGATTACAAATAATTCATACAAAACTACTATTCTGCTAAAATCGCTTGTTGTGTTTTCTTTGCAAGACATAAAGAATTGCTTTAAAAGGTAATTTGTTTAGAGTCCAGACATCCCATATCATGAAATCATTCTGTTAGAAAACTGCGTCCATGATTCATGTGATTCAATTGGATTGACAAATCATGTGAACCATTGTATAGTACCTCTAATATTGAACAACAAAGTATCCGGATTCTATGCAGTGAGGGAAAACACGCATTCATGTAGTCAATGAGTTGGAATCATTGAACAACTCATACTTTAAGTATGGTACATCGGAATTAAAAAATAAACTTGAATTGTGGGTTATATGATCTTCATGATACATTGACTGCATGAATGCATGTTTTCCTTGAAGGCGGGATTTGAATCTGTTTCAATGTGCACAAATCATTTATGTTGATAGAAAGCTGTAACTGTTTCACCCCATGTCATCTATTGACATTGGTGTTACCAATTTTGAAGAACCGATTACGTAAAATGATTTAATATAGTAGTATTTCAACAATAAGAAACATACTCTAAATCAATAATTAGGTTCAACTTGCTTCAAGGCTGCAAAAGAGACTTGTTTGTTACATCAACACTGTGATTCAACTTATTCAAGGTTACAACATGATTTCCAAAGGGACTTTGGGTACATATGTATGACAAACGATGCATACATGATAAAATTATTGCAATGTGTGTCAATCACTATGATTTGGTATAATACTCACCAAAAATATATGCTTGCTTCAAAAGCATGTTTCACTCCGTTTCAGCTGACATTATGATATGAATCGATAATAGCATCTGCAAGGTATTCACATTTGGCCAGCGACAATCCTGCCAGGGAAATCCTTCCATCCTATGTCATGTATATATGCCACTTATTTGTCATATTGTCGCTCTGGTCAGACAGAAGATACAACAAAGTCAATAATGCAATGCATTAAATACAAATCACATAGTCATATTAAATTGATGGGGTCAAATAAATAGTTCTAAAGATAATGTATAAAAGCCATAAGTAAAAGGGGGAGTCAAAAACCTGGCTCTTGTTCAAGCCCGTGAATGAGAACATGCCTATCTGCTTAAGTATGAATGACCAATCCTTTCCACTTTTGTCTTTTGAAGAAATACTATCATATAGTGCCTGTCTAACAGTTTTTATCCTTCCGGCCATCATTTCCATTTCTGCTTTCCATTCATCAAAGAGAGCTGGAGTCCCAACAATATTAGCAACAATCCTAGCCCCATGAACAGGTGGATTAGAGTACATTGGTCGAGCAAGCCTTTTCAATTGGCTCTTTACCCTGAAATACATAGTAATCATCAAGTCGTTGAGTGTTGACCAAGACAAAACTTTTACTATAGCATACATTGCATTGGTCAAGTTGAATCAAAGATGTCTTCCTTCTTAAACAAAACAACTAATTAAGTTGAATACATATTATAGTTGCTCATGTAGACGATAGGTGAAAGAGCTTTCAAAGAAGTTAATGTGTGAAAGTTCATTTCAACTCATTCAGGAAGTGATTATCGAAAAGACTCGTAGCAATAGTACAAGATTATTTAAACTTTTCTATTCCTACAAAATGCCTATCGTAAAGTTTATTCCGTATGACTCTTGATTGATAAAATGAATCCTTCACCTATCAGGAAAAGGAATCAGAATTCAATATTTTCTTAGACAAGTGCATTGCATTTAAAAAAAATAAAAAATTAGAAAGCACAGCATACGTAATTTACAACACCTTGTTGCAGATTCTGGTGAGGAGGAGATGACGTTGATAGCTCCAACCCTTTCAGCATAAAGACCGAGGTTTTTACTGTATGACTGAGCTACAAGAACCTCCATGCCACGTGACACAAACAATCTCACAGAAGCCGCATCTTCATCAAGGCTTCCACTAGCAAAACCCTGAAATTTTTAATGAGCAGTTTAGTATATCGTAAAATAAATTGGTCACTCTACAATATCTACCTGTTTCAAGTTGTATCCACATCATTCGTTGCAAGGTTAATTTGTCATGATTTCAAATATGTTAATGCTGTTTGAACATGCTGCCCAGAAACTTAATAATGATAGCTGATTTTCCGAAAGATTGTGTACCTGGTAAGCAACATCAAAAAATGGAAAGTGGTTCTTTTGTTGAATTACATCAGCTATTTTTTCCCACTGTTCTTGTAACTCAACCACAAAAGTGGCAAAGGAGAAAGGCACCATTTTCTGGATTCAGTAGCCACTTTTGTTCTTGAGTTACTTCATGTTAATATGATATGATATGAACATGGTACGTATCACATTTAGTATATGCAAGCAATTTAGTCTAGATCCTTGGTTTTTTTTTGTTAGAAATTAAATTAGTCGTACAGAATTTAAGACACATTTATTTAGTACCTGCATACATTTTCCCATTTTTCTTCTAATACCACTCCCTCTTGTTTATTGTGCATTTGCCACTTGTGAATTCATATTTCTAATTGGATGATCGGATTATATCCTTCTTTCTACTACCTCCATTTCTTTTTAATTGTCACTTTTTTACATTTTAAACAAACCAAGACAATTAATAAATCTTACTACTTTTGATACAATAATTTATATGTTTTTTACTATAATGACCTTATTCATTTAATATATAATTTCATATATTTCTCTCCGCAATAAATAACTAAGGGTAATATTGGTAAAACAACATTTAATGTTACATTGAACTTTGAAAGTGACAGTTAAATAGGAACAAAAAATTTCTCCAAAAGAGACACTTAAAAAGGAACGGAGGGAGTATTAAGTTTATATTTTTCATGTATTCTTTTCTAGTCTGTCTTTGTGCATTCATTTGCTAATTGTTACTCCTCCGTCTTAAATTATAAGTTGTTTTAAGGAAAAAAATTGACCCTAATCACCATATTTCTTTATTATAAATAAAAAACTCACAATATTTATAGAAATATTTTACGAACTAAAAATAAAAAAAAAAAGACATCTTTGGGTGTGTTTGGTAAAAATAAGCTATAAGCTAGCTGATGGCTGATAGCTGAAAAGCTAGCTGATAGCTGATGACTGATAGCTTATAGCTGAAAAAGCTCGCTTATTAAAATTAATGTGTTTGGTAAAATTAGTTGTTGAAGTGGCTGATAAATATAAAATGACATAAAAGTACATATCTATTTTATTTATTATTTTGTTTATAAACAATTTTACTTAATATATTTATTTTTAAATATTTTAATTAATTTCATCTTTAAAATGGTAAATGTGGTATATAAATTAAATTGTGATTTTTCTGTAATTAAACGTTTTAACTTTGATATAATATATATATATAAATTAAAAGAACTTTTATATAGTATATCTTTTTATTTTTTGAAAATTATATAGTTTTATTTGAAATTATAAATAATATATAAACTAATAGGAAAAAAGAAAAATTATAAATATTATAAAAGGAAAAAAGAATGTGTTTGACTGTTCAGCAAACCGGAAAAGAAAAATAAATTGGCAGTTACTTTGATAACTTGGGTTTAGTGGTCATTTGTTTAAAAAATAATAAAATAAAAATAAAGGTTAAAAATGGAAGAAAATGTCAAAAGCTATAAGCTATAAGCTCAAAAGCTACTTGAAATAGCATCTGGAAAAAAGCTATAAGCTAATGAAAAAAGCTTGTTACCAAACACATCTAATTTTATCAAGCAAGCTTATAAGCTAATCTAAAAAGCTATAAGCTAGCTTATTTGTGTTACCAAACACACCCTTTGTGTGATTAGTTGGATATATGTAAAAAAATTACACCGTAAATACATAGTAGTTAATCTCCTAATAGTCATTTACAAATTAATTGAATTTTATTTTATAAATAAAGTCTACACAAGTAAAACAAAACATGAGTTTGCTTTCATCCATGCCCGCCAAATTCCTTAATCTGTCGTTAGTAGTCTCATGATCCTATCCCTTGAGATTTATTTTGTCTTTTTCATTTGATTTAGCTAAAAGAATCCATTGGACCGAACAATGGAAAGCAACCCATACATGCATTGACATATTCATTCAATCATTCTCCTAATCAAACTTGCAATTCACACACAAACAATCCACTTATTCAAATTAATCAAGAGTTAAAGAACCACAAAACCAATTTTTTTTCTTCTAAATAAAAAAATAAACCACTTAGAATAATAAAATGACGTTCATGTCATCCACCTTCCCTTCTTGTTTCCGTCCATCAAAAACCATCAACCACCACCACCCTCCGCCGTCACGTCCTAATCTCACAACCTACATATACCAAACAAACGCAGGCACAATTTCCTTAACATGGTCACGTTCCATTTTGGGTCACACCCTTCAAATTCATCTTCAAAATAACTCTTCCTCTTTCCAACTCCACATAAAACCCTACCATTTCTTCAACAAAAATGGATCCAAAAAACTTTCTCACAACACACTTCTCTTTTGGAACCTCTCTCAAGCTAGCTTCGGATCCAAATCACCAAAACCTGAACCTCGCTCCAAATTCTATATAGCTTTAGTTGTTAAAAACGAAATCGTTCTTTTTATAAACAACATGGAACATGCACGTGCTAATAAGTTCTTGAGAGCACGTGATGTAACATAGATTCCTCGAATTCTTGTTCTAAAAAAGGAACACGTGGACATGGACGTAAATAGAAATGGATCATCCTCGTACGCTACGAAAACGAGGTTTGGTGGAAAAGTTAGAGAGATTGAGATAGAGATAGGTAGTGATTGTGATGATGACAATAATGGAAACAATACGAGGTTATTGTTTAGTGTGGATGAGGAAATGGTTTTGGAGGTGAGGAAATTGAAGTGGAAATTTAGAGGGAATGAGAGAGTGGAAATTGATGGGGTTTGTGTTTTGATTTGTTGGGATGTGCATGATTGGCTTTTTGAAAACGGTGGTAGTGATGGTGATGGACATGCGGTTTTCATGTTCAAGTTTGAGGACAAGGTACGAGTTTGTTGTGGCGAAGAGAGGAGTGTGTTGGGGTCTCGTAAGAGTTGGTCGTCTTCATCTCTTTCAATGTCATCTAATTCTGTTGGTGGAAGTTGCTCTGTTATGGATGGTCTAGTTTTGAGGAGAGTGAGTTTTTGGTTCCTCTTGGGTTTTCTTTGCTTGTTTATGCTTGGAGAAGGTAAATGGGTTTGATTTGGCTGGTTTCTATCATTATTGTGGTTGTGGTTACGTTGCAATGAAGCAAAATATGGTCAATGCGATTGAAATTGTGTTTGTGGTATTGTTTGGAGACCTCAAAATTCTTTATATTGCATCCACAATTTAAAACCATGGATGTTATGTAATCTTAAGTGGATGGAGATCGAAGAGTTGGGGTGACATGACAGAAGACAATGGTAGATTCCCATCGAGGGTGGTGTGCCTACAAGCATTCTGATGATCAAGTTAGTTCGTGGTCGAGGGTGAGAGGTTTTTTGTCATGGAAGAATTGTGTACCTTCATAGCCAGTCCAAGGGTAAGACCACCAAAGACTTCGCTTTAAGCCTAACAATAAAAAAATATTTTTAATTAGATTTTACAAGCAAAAATGCCTCATATTCTAGCAAAAAAGGCCCCATATATTGAACCTTGTTTTAGGCCTCACAAACTATTTAAAATCATTGGACCGGTCTTGTGTACCTTTACCCTGCATAAGCGTCATTTTTAGTGACGTCTTCTAGGGTTACCTCGTGAAAACTCGTTGAGTCCTTGGATCAAAACCAGCGTGATCCACGGATTGGCGTTGATGAGATCGCCGAATTTACTATCATATGTGTCGTCCGTGCAGGTTTAAATCGACGTTCATCTGATTTGATCCATTGAAGGATTGACTTGGGCTTTGTCTGTAACATTGCGTTCTTTTTATTACAAAAAGTGAGGATCTAGAAATTAGGACTCTGGATGTAGATTTTTTTGTTACCCACCCATTTTTTTGTTTGGTGAATATGTAGAAAGAAAATGTTAGAATCTATTGGTAGATATGTACACTTTTAGTCATAGATTTGTTTAAAAGAAGGATAGTCTATGTATTCGTTGAAAAGGAGGGTAGTTTTGGCTTTGGTGGTTTATTGTGGAACTTACTTGCATTTGTAATGTAAAATTGTGTAATCAGTTTTTGCAGTTATTGTGCTGTGAGAAACAATTAATGAAACCGAGCATGATGTAATGCACTGTGTTCAGTTTGTTAAATGAATTTCTGAAGGAAAGTTTGCTAAAACAAACTTTGGTATTGCTATTACTGCCGCCACCACCACTACTTGTGGCTGCATATCATGCGGAGAATTTCACTCAAATGCAGATGATCCACATCAATTGTGGTTATAGAGAGTCTAGAGACATAGTTGTGTGGTGGCCCGATGGGCTTTAAAATTGCCTTGACCTATCGTGGTGGACTAATGCTTAAAAATCAGTCAAAACTTTGACGAATTTATCTTACCTACTTGAAGTGGACGTTTAAGGTCTTTCGTATCTTAATGAATGCGAGTATGAGACATTTAGTGTACGTTTGGATTCACAATGAGTTTAAGAGAATCATGATGAGTCACCATAATTTCGACAAATTCAACCTAATATTAAATATAGCGCATGTTTGAGAGCCTAGTGGCTCATCACCACCTTGCGTTCCATAAAAGCTAGTGAACATAGCTTTTGCTTCCTCGTGCAAATTCATTAGCACCGCTTATCCAAACGGGTGCACAATTGACGTTGATTCAATAAAATCAAGAAAAAAAAAAACATATGTTTGAAATAATAACTTTCACTTATTAATTCATTTTAGGATCATAATTTAGTTGAATCTAACTCAATCCTACAAAACTTATATCCCCACTTTTAAACTTATTTTTAAGCCTTCTAACCTATTAACCATAAAGGGAAAGATATTCCCACTTATAGACTCATTTTCGAGTCTTATGACATCACAATTAATCAATATCCCAATCAATTTATCCTTAAAAATAGTGTAAACTTATACTATATGCATGGATTCGTGGCCTCTCTGGACATGCTCCTTGTTAGTCTGTAAAGTAGGACCCAACCTTGATTTCGCATGGCATGCTATGCTATGGTTCATGTTTCTAAATAATTGAATTGAAAGCTGTATTGGATTGTACTATTGTAGCATAAAAGCGTTACAAAAACCTTTAAATTAGGAATCATTTCGCGTCTCAAAAAAGTGCTTATAAGGTTGCTTTGCAATTACATTTGCAACCACGGCTCCACAGCAGTTGCGTCAGTGATAAATAAATAAATAAATATCATTTTCTCTTATTTAAATTGAATTGACAACTCACAATTTCGTATTGCTGCATTCATCAAGATTCAAGAATATAAATTTATTTATTACTATTAAATGTCGACAAATACGATGTGTAACACATGCAAATAGTGATCAGTATCAACCTGAACATTAAACATAAACACTACCAAAAAAAATTGTAGTACGCCCTAAGAGGGGAACATTAGAAAGTACTACTATACTATGTTATAACCTATCAAATGCCTGTTTAGTTAATTCGGAAGATCTCAATTTCTCAAGCTATCTAGATCGAGAATTTTAAAGAAACAATAAAAAAAAACACTATTGATTTCATCATGTTATTATTGGTAGGGAAAAAAAAGACAATGATGGAAATGATTCAAAATACCAGCTGATATTTTATGGGCTAATTCGGTATTAAAAAAAATTGTATTACCAATCATCTAATAAAATATAAATGAAATAATATTTTAAATGTAAAAATATTGCAATTTATTGACTTTTTGACTCAATGTGTGAATTTCACTCTCCATCACTTTTTTATTTATTTAGAATTTTCAGATTCTTGTAGTTAATGTTAATCTATTCAAAGTTGTTTGATTAAAAAAAAAAACTTTAGGAGCAAAAATTGTACGTAGTCTAAATTAGGCCTCGCCAAAAATATAACCAAGCCTAATTTCTTTAATGAAGTTACGTAATCTTTTCAAAATTAAATTGATAATAATTCAGAAAAACATGTACATTTTGGATTTTAGCTCCATAACAGATAACTGAAGGATTAAAAAAACATGCGAAGAGGAAACACGTCTAGACACGATTTAAGAAAAATACAAAAAAAAGTTTGTTGATATAGTTATCCTTTCACGCTACGTTTGTCATCATCTCATCATACAAAGCAAAGTTCAAAAGCATGGGAAAACAAACTAACAAACAAACAATAAGGTTGTTATCCTATGTACTACAACCTAAAATACAACGAAGCAAGAAAAAGGGTATGGGGCAAGGAGAAAATGTCAACGTTATCTAATTCAGTTGTGAACTAGCTGTGTTTTATTCCTCAGTAATCAACAAGGTAACAGACTGTGATGACTTTACAATGCAACCACTGATCATCAAAAGCAAGAACTAAGACCAAGTTCACAAGATGACATAAACACATCCTTCTCCTTTGATACCTTGAAATTTCCAGCTTTCAAATTAAGGCTAATTGAGCTGCCACCTAACTATCAAGCTGCATCTGTACCTACTTAAGAATTTTAAGTCCCCACAACAATGATTAGTAGTTAATAGCATGGTTTGATTTATGTCGAGTATAATTGATTTTGTCCCCAAACCACAGTTTGAATAAAGAGAAGAGTGTTGCTATTCCGTACGAAAAAAAAAAAAGAGCAAGAAAAGCAAGAATGACTATATGTTCAGCTTTAGATAAACTAGAAAATATTTCCGTGAAAGACGGAAATCATGGCCGTTCCTAGGTTAAATTATAGGGACCTGATCTGCTCGTGCATTTCTTGCTTGCTTGCTTGACCTTTCCCGTAACATTAAGCATTACCCAAAAAAAGTGATAATAATTAGATTGTGTTACATTCAAAAACCTTACACCGAGTTTTACATTAAAATTGCTTCTAGAGCAAAATTTTCAAACATAAATCACTTCGCCTATAATTCAATTTTGACCAAACCAATTTTAAAATTCAATTTAATTTAAAATGACATTTGACAAACTTCATCCAAACACACTACATATTTGTGCAAACCCTATTCGGTTAAAGGATAATAACCGTGCAACTAACTAGATAGGCCTACTTTGGATTAGAATCCAAAGTCATAGAAGCATGAGCACATTATTTCAAGCTAATTGGTCTCTATACTATAGCAACAACAAAATATTAAGGTTATGTAATTTGACTCTAGTTTGGGCCAAGTTAAATCTGTAATGCCTTCAATTCACCATCTGTATTATATTTCCTGCCTTGCATTATCTCACACTTCAACAAATGCAATGAATACATTACTATGTTCTACAGAACTGATACAGAGGAGGCAAGACTCAGAAATGCTTACCTCAAAAAACTAAAAAATAAAGAACCTTCTTTGTTTAATGAAGAAATCACACAATTAAAAAGAACAGAGACAACACAACCATTCCACTTTCGTCATTACAAGATAATTTGAAGATATACAGAAGAACAGACAGATGGAGTAGATGAGAAGTTGCTTTCCTACCCATCGTTGGTACATTACATGATTCTAACAGCCTATGTTTCAGAATCTTACTCCTGTCAAAGCTTTACTTTACTGCTACGGTTGAGGTCGAAGAAGCATTAATTACAGATGAAGATGAACGAACGCAGTGTCTTTGGCTAGCAGACAACGTAGGATTGGAGGAAACCTCGTGCCTGCGGGACTGACTTCTCATTTTCTTACTTTCTCCTTCCTGAATCTTGTCCAATGAAACTTGTCCAACCTTTGTTTCATTTAGGCTGGTTGGAAGAACGCAGTTGCAGAGAAAACCTTCATATTGAGAAGCAGAACTTACAATTAGCAACTAAAACAGCTAATTTAATAGAAACACGTACATATCATAAGGGAATTAGTTTTAGAAAGCAAGAAAGTGTTTGGTTAACTGTTTTCATGCTTTAAAAATTGTTCTCAGTAGAATAATTATCAAAGCAACAGAACAAAAACATATTAGAAATTAGAAATGTTCAACAACTTTGTATCTAAATTTCATAGAAAAAAACAAGGAGGAAAATTGGTAAATAATTCATAAATGGCAGTTTTATAGTAAATGAAACATTTGATACCCATTCAATCTTTTGTCATTGAAGGCATGACAAGGGTACCAATGGTTGTGGAGAAGGGACAAATATTGATCAAGATACTATAAGCTCAAATATTGACAAGGGTACCACGTCTCATCACAGAGAGCTGCAGCCTGAACCCACATGTTACTATAAGCTCAACTCCAATTATGTAAGACCAACCCTAAAGAAAGGGTAACATGGTGGTATAAATCTAAGATCTAGGAAAAAAGATCGGAACTATTGTTGGACTTAGTTTCACATTTGCATGAGGCTAATTCCACAACTTAAACTTGTGACCGCCTAATCACATATCAACCCATTCACCTAAGACCACCACTGCCCTAACGGAAAAATTTCAACGCCAGCAAACCAAATGCCTTTGTCATCCTCAAACTATTATTTCCTCAAATTGAGGGTGGAAGGCTAATTTGGTGGAGTGAGAAGCAAACAAAGGACACTCCTTCTTATCTAATAAGATTCTAAACTTGAAGTTACTGGCCGTCAATCCCCCTCACCCCCAGGCATAAAAAAACAAAGTCTGAAACAAAATATTCAGCATTCATAGGCATATGATTACTTATGTATTAAACTGATGGATATGCAAGAAGAAACAGTAAGCTCATCTTTTAGAGTTTAAATTATTTACACTTCAAAGGGGAAAAGAAGGCCGGTGGTGATGCCATTTTAGACTCTACTAGTACTAACACCCTTCTCTAGACAGGAAACAAGCATGATAAAAAATTTACTTTTCACAAAATCATAGCATCGTGAAAATCTTCTAATCATCTGAATGAAAACCCATCTCATACAAAGAGGACAAAAGATAATAACTAATTACAAAACAGTTTAGCAGATCACTTACCGAGTCGAGCGAGTCTATTAACCCATCGTGGAATCGACTTTCCAGTTAATCTGACACAAACATCATTACAGAAATGGTTGCAATTCTTTTGTATAAGATGATATGTATTTCCAGCATACTCTTGAGCTAGCTTCTCCATAAATTCCCGAACATCCTTCGGTCCTAGTTCGGTTGATCCAATGTAAATTGATTTCCTAAAGGTAAATCCTGGACAGTGTCCAGGCTCCACTTCAAAAATCCCCGTCGTTTCACGATCATGTGCTCCAAACCCATATTCAACACCATGAACTACAAAAAACAACAATAAAGTTAGCCATAGCAAAATCAAACACCATCACTACAATCTTGGGCTCAAAACCAAACACAGACATTATATCAACATTGGTATCATTTCAGTGTTTCCCCCAATTGAATATCCAGCTCAATCAAACTTACAATTATTATAATGATTAAAATTCAAATAACCCAAATGGTTGAAATCAAGCAGTTAATCAGCTTTGGTTACAGTTGAATCGTTTGAAACAATTCGAGTTTGGATGTTGGCTGAAACAATATTTAGCCAGACTTTACTTACTTATCAGCAACTCTGGATCACCAGACTACTCCTTTCCCTGGAACCCGGAGAGTTCACCAAAAAAATCAAGTAACACAATACAAATTAGCCTTTTTTAATTAAGAAAATTTATATCATTCAATTCAATTCCAACACCAACTTCCACAAAAAATTCCAACAATTAGGTAGATAATTATTATTATTATCATTTATTTAACATGTCATAAGCTTTTGAGCTTAAATCCTAAGCTAGGAAATAACTATATAATTGTAATTTGCAATTGAGTTTTATATACAAAGAATTGAGCTTTCTACCAAACTATAATAATAAACTCATCACACGGATCTAAATTACAAACCCAGATTAAAATTGAGAATTTTTATTAAATGTATCACAAAAAACTGAAAATTGAAAATTGAAAATTAGGGTTACCTTGAACACCAGAATGATAAACACCAAGACCAAACCAATAAGCGTAACCATTAATTGGGGTAAGATCATAAACGTTGAGGTAAACCGGAACCGAACCGGGTTTTTTCTTCCGCGGCAACGGAACAAGTTTACACAGCATTGCGAATTATGCAAATTATGAAAATTTCAAAGCTTTGTTCTTCAAAGGGTTTGTTAAATGGAAAATATAGAGAGAATTCAAGGGTAAATTGGGAAGAATGAATAATTTGTTTACCCTTGAAATTTTCTCTCTATGATTTGAGTGATTCTTTGTTTGAAAGCATTTAATTTGCTTTAATAAAAGAAGATAAGGTATATGATTATGCTTTCTCCTTTGGTTTCGGAACAAGAAGAAGATGGAAGAATCTTGTTGCAGTGTGATTTGTTTCCTACCTTTAGCTTTCTATTCTTTTTTATTTGGAGGCTGTATTTTTTATTTGGGTATAAGGTTTTCTGTATAATGGAATTTTTAGGCAAATGATCATCCTCCCTTTATGTACTCTCAAATGAATATTAAATGAACCCACGAAAATTTGGAGGAGTGACTAAGAAAATTTTGTAAATGTTGTATGGTTCATATTTTGAAGCCCGTACTACGGGGTGCGGGTATATGGATACGCAAAATTTTTAAAATTTAGAATATGATATTGTTAAGAAAAAATTATACTAAAACTGATATGCGTGTAAAATACTTGGGAAACAAAACATTGATTACCCTTCATTACTATATAATCATGAAAGTCACAATTTACAAAAAATAATACATGTAATAAAATAAAAAATGTGAAGTTTTTGTATACATCATATTCTATTTTCATTCATATATTAGGACACATCAACAAATGCATCAATCACATAACTCAAAACAAAGTTTGTTTAATGTTGAATGTAACATCCCGCTTAAGACTTAGATACTTATCAGAGTTGGGACGAATGTATCAGAGATGTTTTGAGGAAGGGCGTTTTGGTAAATCGGGGCCAAGGCTATATAAAGCCATTTTCCCCATTTTCCCTCATAACTTCTATTCCCTTCTCTCTCTAAAACATTTTCTCTCCACTTCTCTCTACAACCCCTCCCAATTCTCTTCACCCAAATCATTCCAACCTTCACCAATCACCATTCCATATGTTTAGATTGCTACCAAGCACAATCTAGTGATTCTTGAGCCATTAGAAGGCAAGGAAAGCAAGAAAGGAAGAAAAGGCAAAGCTATGGTTTAAGTAAGATTTTGGCAAGAACCAAATCAAACCTCAAGGTGAGTTCCTTTAGACTAGCCTTTCCCTTTAGGTCATGGTTGAGTGAGAATAGAATCTAATTTTGTAGGATTTATGAAAAAGAAATAGTTTTTTCCCTTTTGATGCATGTGATTAATTTCAGTTAAATCCTTGACCCCAGCATGTTTTTATAGATTAAATCAAGTCTCTGGCATGTTTTAAAGATCACTGGACAACTGGGTATCAAAAATTTGAGATAAAACACATTTTCTAGAACTCTGAGTTCTGCTACGGTAGCTGAGCGAGCTAGACTTCGCTCAGTGAACGATCAGAAATTTGCTACTACCTAACTTCGCTTGGCCCTCGCCTAGAGTTTGCTTAACGAAGCTCCATACCCAAAATCTGGGCAGATGCATCGCTAAGCGAAGTTCTTGGTCGCCCAACGAAGATTACTCAGGTGCTCGCTAAAAGAAGTTGTCCAGAACAGCTTTTTCCTGACTTGTATGACTAATAAACTTGATGAGACAGGATTGGACAGGTAAGACGGAAAGTGACCCGACGTCGCATCACAAACACTCGGTAATCTTTATGGGGATGATGTCACTGGGGGATGTATCAAAACATTGACGAGGTAAAGCCTGGCATGTGCAACAACTGATGGGGAGTAAACACTTCCTGGGGAGAGCGTGCTAATCCAAAACTTGGTAGAAGAACTGATGCTTCTGTGGTCATGCTTATTTTTGTTTTTTCTTGCTCTTTTTTTTTAGTCCCTAATTTTTTCCTGGACCGCCTTTTCAGGTTTTCAGCCCACCGGGAATATATTCTTTTGTATGCCCCTAATTTTTGCCTGGACCGCCTTTTCAGGTTTTCGATCCACCGGGACGCTCATTTTTGCCTAAGCCGCCCTTTCGGGTTTTCGACTTACCGAGCTCTTTTCTTTTTTCTCATTTTTGTTTGTTTTTTCTTTTTGTATATATATATATATATATATTTTACATATATTTCTTTTTTTTTTCTAAGCAATTGACCATGTCCAACCTGCAAAGTTTATCCGTTCTCAGGATAGTTGTTGACGCACCCTTCACTTTTTCATGAGTTCAAAGAAAATGTGTTTGTTGTTTGTGCTTTTCAAAAAGACATGAAAAAAAAAATATTTATGATTTTGAAAAAATATTTTGCTTCAAGTATTACCATCAAAAATAGAAGAAGTTTTTATAAACTGAATAAATGGGAATTCCAAATGAAAGGCAGTAGGCTCAAATTTATTTAAAAGAGTGGTGACCCACCAATGGTATGGCTCCACGGATCTTACAAAGTTTGGCAAATGGTAAATATAAGGGGAAGGTACATTGAACACAATAACCATTATTCTCCCTGACAACTTTGAATTCCACTGCTTGGATACTTCAGATTCAGAGTCTATTTTGACAGCTAAAGGTGCCCCGTGCAAGTAGAGGTCAACCCAATGCAGTTACTTTGTCTTTTGATCCTTAATTTTTGCATAGATCGCCCTTTCAGGTTTTCGACCTATCAGGATGATTATTTTTCTGTTTAATGTCTCTAATTTTTGCCTGGGCCGCACTTTCGGGTTTTCAATCCACCGAGACACTCATTTTTGCCTAAGCCGCCCTTTCGGGTTTTCGACTTACCGAGCTGTTCTTTTATTTTTAGACAAAGTATTTCTTGACTGCATCAGCATTCACAGGACGAGGGAGCTCATCACCATCCATAGTCGTAAGGATCAACGCGCCACCGGAGAAAGCTTTCTTGACGACATATGGGCCTTCGTAATTAGGCGTCCATTTGCCCCTGGAGTCGGGTTGAAAAGATTGGATCTTCTTGAGCACAAGACCTCCTTCTTTGGAACACACGAGGACGAACCTTCTTGTCAAAAGCTTGTTTCATCCTCTTTTGATATAACTGCCCGTGACACAAAGCATTCATGCGTTTCTCTTCAATCAAGTTTGAACTGATCATATTTGTTTTGACATCATTCAGCCTCTGATAATTTGGCTTCCATTAGAACTTTCATACCGTATACCAAAGAGAAAAGGGGTTGCCCCTGTTGAGGTACGCACTGAAGTACGATATCCGTGTAAAAGCATTCTGTAACATCTCATGCACGTCCTTGTAGGTGGTTACCATCTTCTGCACTATATTTTTGATGTATTTTTTGCTTTGTGTCATACCCCATTTTTTGACCCATTTTCTTTTTTGTTTTTCTCGTCCTTTTAAGCCCGAAATTCTCGTCGTTTCAGACGAAATTTCGGCAGGGAGGTATTTTAAAATACCTCATTTTTTTTTCGTTTTAGGGCCACTTGTTTTTTTTATGTTTATCTTTTTTTTCATTTTTACTTTTTAGTCTCAGTTTTCATTTATTGTTCATTTATTCCATTTTATTATTATTATTATCATTATTATTACTATTTAATCATTTCCTTTTTTATTATTATCTTTTTATTATTATCTCTTTTTTAAATTCTTTTTTTAAATATTTTTTTGGTCAAAATTGTTACAGTGTACAGTGTACACTGGCACTGCCTTTAGTCTGCGCCCCTGCCTTCACCTTCTTCACTGTTCATTTTGTCCAGGATTTCACACAATCCTTCAAAAATTCAGAAGAAAAAGATCTTCCTGCCTACTCTTAATCATCACGTAAAATCCCTT
Organism: Medicago ruthenica; assembly: GCA_018208015.1. Classification (NCBI taxonomy): domain Eukaryota; kingdom Viridiplantae; phylum Streptophyta; class Magnoliopsida; order Fabales; family Fabaceae; genus Medicago; species Medicago ruthenica. The sequence goes on along the minus strand of CM031371.1, from coordinate 114,897,574 downwards.
ATGCCTATAAACAGAGACCCAAAAAAATCAGAAAAGGAAAAAAATTTTGAAAAGCAGATTTTTTAGCAAAAAACACAAAGCAACACAAAACAAAATTCCAACACACACAGCTCCCAAATCCCAGCCAGCGTCCCAGCATCAACACAAATCCCAGCCAGCGTCCCAGCATCAACACTCACCCAGCCAGCGACCCAGCAACCCAGCAATAACACTCACGCACACACACACCAGCCCTAACACAAAACCCACACGTCCCAGCATACTACCACAGCAAACTCACCAGCAAACAAACCCTCACAAAAGCCAGCGCACAAACCCAGCACAACCCACACGTCCCAGCGACCCAGCAACCCAGCAATAACACCCAAACACACACACACACCTACTCCTCCTCCCAACCGAAACCACCTCACCCTTCACCCACAACTCAGCCGCGCCTAAACCTCCTACCACCACACTAAGCTTAAAACCTCCTCTCCCTCACCCCCATACCCGCGGCCACCACAACAGCAAGTACACACACACATCACCCCAATCTCGCAAACCCAACACGCCTAAACCACAAGTTTCACAAATCCGAGACCCACTACCAACACAAAACCGCAAAAAGCTTAAACAAAGGTGACCCTCAAAGTTTTTTTTCAAGTATAGATCTAGGGTTTATATAGAGAAATTTGAGAAAACCAAGTCTATTTTCGGAAAGAGAGAAGGAAAGGGTTTTAAAAAATGTAAAAATTTTAAAAAAAAAAAAAGAGTTTTCTCTTCCGGCACGGTGGCGCCGCCGTTTAGGCCGGCGGCCACCGCGCCGGAAAGCTGGCCGGTTTCTGCTAGAGAGAAGGGAGAGAATTCGGTTAGAGAGAGAAGTAGAGAGAGAATGGAAGAGTGAAAATGAGGAATTTTGGAAGAAAAGTGCTATTTATAGTCTAATTCCAGATTGAATCTGGAGCGTTGATCAATCAACGGTCCAGATTCAATCTGGAAGGCCCAGCACCCATTTCCTTAAGCCCGTTTTCTCTCTTCTGCTTCTTTTTCACACCTCCCTGTTTCTACTTCTGCACCCCCCTTCCTTCTCTATTTTTATTTTCTTTCTTTATATTATTTCTTGCTTTTTATTTTTTAATTTCCATCAATTTCATGCACTTTATTTCATAGCTTCTATATTTCAGTATCTCATGCATTTCATTGTTATTTCTATTTTTCTTTTTATTGTCATGCATTCTTTTATTTTCTTTTATTTATTTACGAAACATATTTATTTAATGTTTTGCATATCATGCGTTTTTATTCTTTTTTATCACTTTATGCAACATATTTATTTTTAATGCAAAAATCATCTCATGCATCTTTATTATTTATTTTGGCATATTTATTTATTTTAATGCATTTACAGTTTTATTTTTATTTATTGCTTTGTCGTTTTATTTTTATTTATACTTTAGAATGTATTTAGGGACAATGTAAATATAAATGAGAATATTGCACCGACACTCACATTTATTTATTCCGCTTTATGATAAAACGCAAAAATAACGAACGTATCCGAGGAAAAGGGGCTCTCACTTTGATTTAACGTCTTTGTGAGAAAACCCTCGCGCTTAGTTTATTTCGACTACCACTTAGTTTATTTTTGTTAATTAACTTAATCAAAAATCAAAAACATTTCAAATAACAAAAAGCAAAAAAAATCTTTCTCACTCAAATTTCATTTTCAAGTAAATTAATTCCTACTTTTTCTTCAAAAACAATTTCAATCAATTTTAATTATTTCAAACCTTTTTTCAAATTAAAATCAATCAAACTCACATCTTTATCCTTCTACGCCATTTCGGCCTCTTATCTTTCTCAAAACTTTTTTTCAAACTTTAAAATCAATCAAAACAAATCACTCGGCTTTTTACCCCGAACTACATCGGTTTTGATCCCATTTGGGTATGTAGGCAAAGGACCCTGTCCTTCCAAACCAACTAAACAAAAAATCAATAAAAAAACAAAAACATTTTCTTTTCTTTTAAACTCATCACTTTAAACCTTTCTCACACTTTAGCATTTATTTACAAACAAATAATCAATTTTAGCATAAAGATAGATAAAAACAAGAGGTTCCTATAGAGTACTATAGACGTTTAGGGTGCTAATACCTTCCCTTTGCGTAACCAACCCCCGGACCTTTGATCTCTAAAAAATATAGGGGTTTTTTTTTTCGAATTTCCCCTTTTCCTCGGAAAAATAAAAGATCGGTGGTGAAATTAATTAGTGAGTCAATGCTAATCAATAGCTTGATCTCCGAAAATCACCGCGACAAAAATGGCGACTTCACTGGGGATAATGTCCTAAGTGGGTTAGACCTATCTTGCTTTTCTTTATCTTTATGCTTTATTATTATTTGTAAATTGTAAATAAGTGCTTAAGTGTTTATTATTTTACGTGAGAGGTGAGATAAGTCCTACACCCGGACTTGAGGGAAACATAAGATAGGACGGTGGTATAATCAAAGTGTCTTTCCGAGGGTAAATTTCGGATGTGGCACATGTGATAACCCCACTCAATGGAGGAATCTTGGAGGTATTACTATGTTGGCATGAGTAAGTCGTGTCCGGCATTGATATTTTCAAGTAACCTATGAAGTTGAGGACCTTTAGTTACCTTTAACCCATCTTGGCCTTTTAGGACGTAGTGCGGTGGCTAACCAAGAGTAATCTTGAATTAGTTGATACGCGATACTACACTCAAACGAGACTTTCTTACAAATATTATTGGATCGGGAGTCAATCTCGTAACCCGACGATATTTGGAAGGGGTTGAGGACTTTGGGAACTTGGTAGAACCCGTGATACAGGTACATGTGAAACCATAGTCCTCACCAAATGGCGTGTTTACCCTTGACTCCAACGTTATGGACCTAAACCCACCATGTTTTCTCCGCTCCTTAGCATAATCATGCATACATGCATCCATGCATAAAACTCTTTTCTTTTTCATCCAAAAAAACATCGAAGGACTTAAATAAGCTTTTTGTAAACATTGTAGATATGGACATCCCACGAAGAAGCACTAAAAAATATCTTTTCAAGAAACCAGACTTGTCAAAGTTAAGGGAGTTAAGGTCTTTAGTGAGTGATCCAACGGATTTTCAAGCTCATCATGGGAAGTTGCTTAATATTCTGAGAGTAGATGTTGAGGAAGGATGCTTAGAGACCTTGGTTCAGTTCTATGATCCACTCTACCATTGCTTCACCTTTCCTGATTATCAGCTTGTTCCCACACTTGAAGAGTACTCCTACCTAGTCGGTTTACCTGTGCCAGACAAGATACCATTCCACGGTCTTGAACCTACCCCTAAACCCTCCGACATCGCAGCCGCTCTCCATCTTGAAACCTCCGCCATCCAAGCAAACCTTACCACTAAAGGAGGCCTCCAAGGACTTCCCACCCGCTTCCTCTACCAACAAGCCTCCATATTCGCTGAAGCAGCTAGCACTTATGCCTTCCATTCCACCCTAGCCCTCCTTATATATGGCCTTGTACTCTTCCCAAATATTGACAACTTCATCGATATCCATGCCATCAAAATCTTCCTCTCCAAGAACCCTGTACCCACACTACTAGCTGATACTTACCACTCCATCCACGACCGTACCCTAGCCGGCCGTGGAACCATTCTTTGCTGTGCACCATTGCTTTACAAATGGTTTATCTCCCACCTACCTCAAACTCATACTTTCAAAGCTAACCTTGAAGATCTTCCTTGGTCCCAAAGAATCATGGCCCTCCATCCCTCAGATATAGTTTGGTATCAGGCAGCCTGTGACGTGGGGAATGTCATTGTCAGTTGTGGTGAATACCCCAACGTACCTCTTCTTGGTATGCGTGGCGGGATTAGCTACAACCCTCTTCTAGCCCGTCGACAGTTTGGGTACCCGATGAGAACAAAACCAAACAATCTTGCCTTGACTAGTGAGTTCTATCTTTATCATGAAGACCACACAAACAGGAGAGAGAGATTTGCACGAGCTTGGAGCGCCATCCGCAGGCCTAATAGAAGTCAGCTAGGGAAGAAGTTTGATTATGTGCATGAATCCTATACTCAGTGGGTCATTGATAGGACCATGAGTTTTGGCCTACCCTACCACCTACCTAGATACCTATCCTCCACCATCCCACCATCATCCTTGCCTATCCCCTTTGACACCAAGGAGGAGTTTCAGGAGCAGCTAACCAAAGAAAAGCAAGAGAAGGAAACCTGGAAGAGGAGATACCAGGAACTCGAGCTCGAGCATGAGACCTTGAAGGGGAAGCTAGCCCAGCAGAGCCATGAGCTTTTCGTCCAGAACCAGAAGATAATTGAGAAAGATGACTTGCTTCGTCGGAAGGATGCTTTGCTCCGACAAGACGCTAGGAGGAAGAGGAGGTTTATGGATTCGATCTCTAGTGCACATTCAGATTCCGAGGATCCATCTGCTCCAGGAGTTTGAGTTTGAAGTCCTTAGGACCTTATGCTTAGATTTTAGCTTCCAAAATCGCTTGACTTGTAAACAAAAAAACTCTTTGTAATATTTCAATGCTTTAGTGAAGTGTTCAGTTTATGACGTTTACAATTACTCTAACAAGTCCTTCGATAACAAAGCTTTCTTTTCGCATAAACATAATCATGCATCATGTTGCATATATAGTCTCAAAAGTTGAGTCTCATCTTCTATTTTTTCCATAAAAAGGTCTACCTGCTCCCAAAAGTGGCCCGACGAATTCTTCGCAAGTCTACTCGCGTTTACAATACTCGAGCTAATCAGAGGAAGAAGATGGATCTTGTCGAGCAGGAAAATCAGAACCTTCGGGAAGAGGTCGCCAGTCTGCGAGAAGGGATGGACAGATTAACAGAAATGATGAGTTCTCTTTTGGCTGCTCAGGGTTCTCAGTCCGCTGCTGCTGCTGTAGAACAACCGTTTGTAAGCACCACTCCACTCTCCACTGCAGTTTCCCAACCACTGTTTATGCCTCCGGGCTGTACATGGGGAATGCCTCCCCCGGCTAGTGAAAGTCTCCAACCCGCTATAACAGAAGTTCCGCTTCCCTTCGTTCAACAATCAACACCGGTTCCTCAACCCGGCCTGCCTTTTCCCCAAGCAGCGATGACCTATTCCGCGCCTCTAGTACACACAGTTCAGGATCAGGGACCTATTTTTCATACCGAAAGTGTCGCAGCTTTCGACAGGGTGGACGATCTGCAGGATAAGTATAATGAGATGCAAAGGGAAATGAAGGCTCTTCGGGGAAAAGAGTTGTTCGGCTCGAATGCTCATGAGTTATGTCTAGTTCCCAATGTGGTAGTCCCGCATAAATTCAAAGTCCCAGATTTCGAGAAGTACAAAGGAAATTCTTGTCCCAAGGCACACCTGGTGATGTATGCGAGGAAGATGTCCACGCAGACAGACAACGACAAGCTTCTGATTCATTACTTCCAGGACAGTTTGACCGGCGCTGCTATGAGATGGTACATGGATTTGGATGGTGCTGACATCCGTACTTTCAATGACCTTGCAAATGCCTTTATACAACAATACAAGTACAATTCTTATCTGGCCCCGGATAGAGATGAGCTCAGGGCAATGACTCAGAAGGAGAAAGAGTCGTTCAAAGAATATGCACAAAGATGGAGAGAGTTGGCTGCGCAGATTCGCCCTCCATTAGAAGAAAAAGAATTGACCAAGCTGTTCCTTAACACACTTAGTCCTTTCTACTATGAGAAAATGGTTGCAAGCGCTCCCAATGACTTCACCGAGATGGTAGGAATGGGGATGAGAATCGAGGAAGGTGTCCGGGAAGGACGGTTAGTGAAGGAAATTGCCCCTGTTAACAATGCTAAGAGGTTCGGAAGTAGCTATCCGAGGAAGAAGGAGCAAGAGGTAGGTATGGTCGCCTACGGAGGACCCCAGTTGCAGTACCCAACTTACCCACACATTGCCAATGTTTCACCACCCGTAACACAAAATTTCCAAACACCTCAAAGACCACCCTCTCATTACCCACAAAATTACCCACAAAATTTCCAACAGCCTCGCCCACAATCATCATACCCTCAACAACAAAATCGCCCACAAACCCCTCAACAACCATATCACCAACAAAATCGCCAAAGAACAACATTTGATCCAATCCCGATGAAATATGCTGACTTGCTCCCTGCATTACTCACAAAAAACCTTGTCCAGGTCAGGGCACCACCCCGTACACCAGATATCTTACCTCCTTGGTACCGACATGACTTGACTTGCGCCTTTCACCAAGGAGCACCTGGGCACGATGTTGAGCATTGCCTTGCTCTTAAAACCGAGGTCCAAAGGCTAATCTGGGCGAAACTTCTAACCTTCAAAGATTCCGACCCAAGTCCCAATGTCCAAGCCAATCCCTTACCTAACCATGGGTCCTCTGTTAATATGGTCGAAGATGGCCAGAAAGGTTGCTCTATTTTCAATGTTCAAGACATCAGGACACCTCTGGTCCCGATGCACACAAGAATGTGTAAAGCAGGTCTGTTCGAACATGATCATATGAAGTGTAAGGTTTGCTCTGTGGATACCCGAGGATGTGTGCAAGTACAGGATGACATCCAAGGCTTGTTGGACCGCAAGGAGTTGTCTGTGACGAGAAAAAGTGAGAATGTTTGTGTGATAATGCCCGAATTTCACCTCCCAGAACATTTAGAATTAACCCTTGGTAATCAAGAGAATGCTGCTGTTACTCCCTTGGTGATCTGTTTACCGGGAGCCTTACCGTACGCATCATTGAAGGCGGTGCCATACAGGTACAATGCAACTATCCTGGGCGATGGACAAGAGTCCCCTATACCTCCTCTGTCATCTGTTAGCAACATTGCAGACAGTAGCAAAGTATTGAGAAGTGGGCGCATTCTTCCGACCATAGTGCAAGAGAAGGTCAACATTCCAGTCATTGATCCAGTGCCAGCTAGCGGGGGTGAATGTTCAGAATCAGATGAAGTGCTGAAACTAATAAAGAAGAGTGATTACAAGATCATCGACCAACTTTTGCAGACACCTTCAAAAATCTCAATGATGTCCCTGTTATTGCATTCTGATGCTCACAGAGAGGCATTGATGAAAGTGCTAAACCAAGCCTATGTTGACCACGACGTGACTACTAGCCAGTTTGGAGGGATAGTTGGCAACATAACCGCTTGCAACAACCTGGGATTTAGTGATGAAGAGCTCCCAGGAGCTGGAAGAGATCATAACCTAGCCTTGCATATCTCTGTTAACTGCGGGACGGACGCTCTGTCTAATGTGTTGGTGGACACCGGGTCGTCTTTGAATGTGATGGCAAAAACTACACTCGATAAATTGTCATACCAAGGTGCGCCTTTGAGGTACAGTGGGGTTATTGTGAGGGCGTTTGACGGATCGAGAAAGTCAGTGATGGGGGAGATAGTATTGCCTATTACTATTGGGCCCCAGGTTTTCCAGATACCTTTCCAAGTCATGGACATTCAAGCCTCTTACAGTTGCTTGTTGGGAAGACCTTGGATTCATGAAGCAGGGGCGGTCACATCCACGCTCCACCAAAAGTTGAAGTTTGTGCGGAATGGGAAGCTGATCACTGTGAATGGTGAAGAAGCGTCGCTAGTGAGCCATTTGTCGGCTTTTTCTTTCATCAGTGCAGATGAGATAGATGGAACGTCTTTCCAAGGACTTTCTATAGAAGGCAAGAGTTCAGGCAAGGAATCCATGGCATCTTTGAAGGATGCGGAGAAGGTTCTAAAGGAAGGAACTGCGGGAAGATGGGGAAAACTAGTACAGATACCCAAGAACAAGAACCGAGAAGGTTTGGGTTTTGCGTCATCAACAAGTGTCCTTAAGGCCAACATTGGTTTGGAGCCCACCAATGTCACATTCAATAGCGCTGGGTTTATTCAAGCCCCGCCGGAAACCAATGCTATCCTGGAGAATGATCCGGAGGAGGTGGCACCTGTGTTTGTGACGCCAGAAAGCTCTGTCCGCAACTGGAATGCTGTTGACGTGCCTCTTGTCGTCCATGTGTCTAAGTAATGTGTTTGTTTGATTTACTTTCTTTCCAAAAATCCTTTCGTCTCGCCCAAGACGAAAGTGAAGTCATGTAGGGCTCAACTTTGATTTTAAGTTATCGCTATCAATGAAAAGTCGTCGTTTTCTTCCACGACGTTTATTTTTATTTTACTGCTTTTTCTGGAAAAATGGTAACACAAAAAACCAAAAAACATTTTATTTTATTTTCGATCGATTTTAAAAAAAAAAGTCTGCATCTTTCACTCATTTGCTAAGAAATCAATCATCAATCATGTGCAGACTAAACATCAATAAGCCCGTTGAACACCGTGACCCTATGCTTCCTCCCAATTTTGAGTCTCCCGTTTATGAAGCTGAAGAGGAGGCTGATGAAGAGGTTCCTGACGAGATTATACGTTTATTAGAACAGGAGAGAAAGGCCATTCAGCCTCACGAGGAAGCAGTGGAGGTTATTAACTTGGGTTCTGAAGAGGACAAGAAGGAAGTCAAGATTGGGGCATTGTTGGATGCGTCTGTCAAAGAAAGAATGGTTGAGCTTCTCAAAGAATATGTAGATATCTTTGCATGGTCGTATCAAGATATGCCAGGGTTGGACCCTGAGATCGTGGAACATCGTTTACCTTTGAAGCCTGAATGTCCTCCAATCAAGCAGAAGCTGAGAAGAACTCGCCCTGATATGGCCCTCAAGATCAAGGAGGAAGTGCAAAAGCAGATTAATGCAGGTTTTCTTATTACATCAGAATATCCTCAGTGGTTGGCCAACATAGTGCCCGTTCCCAAAAAAGATGGTAAGGTCAGGATGTGTGTTGATTATAGAGATTTGAACAAGGCTAGTCCAAAGGATGATTTCCCGCTACCCCACATCGATGTATTGGTTGACAGCACCGCTAAGTCCAAAGTCTTCTCCTTCATGGACGGTTTCTCCGGGTACAATCAGATCAAAATGGCAGTGGAAGACAGAGAAAAGACGTCTTTTATCACACCTTGGGGTACTTTCTGTTATCAAGTAATGCCTTTTGGGTTGACGAATGCGGGTGCTACCTACCAAAGAGGCATGACCACTCTCTTCCATGACATGATGCACAAAGAAATTGAGGTTTATGTCGATGACATGATTGTCAAATCAGGTACTGAAGATGAGCATGTCGAGTATTTGCTGAAGATGTTCCAACGATTGAGAAAGTATCGGCTTCGCCTGAATCCTAACAAGTGTACGTTTGGTGTGAGATCTGGAAAGCTTCTAGGTTTCGTCGTCAGTCAGAAGGGTATTGAAGTAGATCCCGACAAAGTCAAAGCCATCAGAGAAATGCCTGCTCCACAGACTGAGAAGCAAGTGAGAGGATTTCTAGGACGCTTGAACTACATCTCTAGGTTCATATCACATATGACAGCCACATGTGGGCCTATTTTCAAATTACTTCGCAAGAACCAAGAGATAGTGTGGACAGAAGACTGCCAGAAGGCCTTCGACAGTATCAAGAATTACTTGCTAGAACCTCCAATTCTTATCCCTCCAGTTGAAGGAAGACCTCTGATTATGTACTTGACGGTGTTGGAAGACTCCATGGGTTGTGTACTCGGGCAGCAGGATGAGACCGGTAGGAAGGAGCATGCTATTTACTACCTGAGCAAGAAATTCACAGATTGTGAGTCTCGATACTCCCTACTTGAGAAGACTTGTTGCGCACTAGCTTGGGCCGCCAAGCGTCTTCGTCATTACATGCTTAATCATACTACTTGGTTGATATCCAAAATGGACCCAATCAAGTACATCTTTGAGAAGCCCGCTTTAACAGGGAGAATTGCTCGTTGGCAAATGTTGTTGTCAGAATATAACATTGAATACCGCACTCAGAAGGCCATCAAAGCCAGCATCATTGCCGACCATTTGGCTCATCAACCGATTGAAGATTATCAACCAATCAAGTTTGACTTTCCCGACGAAGAAATCATGTACTTGAAGATGAAGGATTGTGACGAACCATTACCTGAAGAAGGTCCAGATCCTGAGTCTAGGTGGAAGTTGATCTTTGACGGGGCAGTTAATGTTTATGGTAATGGAATTGGGGCAGTTATTGTCACCCCTGAGGGCAAGCATCTTCCTTTTGCTGCAAGACTGTTATTTGAATGCACAAACAATATGGCAGAGTATGAAGCGTGTATTCTGGGAATCGAAGAAGCCATTGACCTAAGGATCAAAAACCTTGACATTTATGGAGATTCAGCGCTTGTGATCAATCAGATCAAAGGAGAATGGGAAACTCGCCACCCCGGCCTGGTTCCTTACAAAGACTACGCAAGGCGTTTGTTAACTTTCTTCAACAAGGTCGAGCTGCATCACATCCCTCGGGACGAGAATCAGATGGCGGATGCTTTGGCAACCTTATCTTCTATGTACGAGGTCAGCCGTAGAAATGAGATTCCAACGATCAAGGTTCAAAACCTAGAGAGGCCCGCACATGTGTTTGCAGCTGAAGCGGTGATAGACAACAAACCATGGTTCCATGACATCAAATGTTTTCTTCAAAGGCAGGAATACCCACTTGGGGCATCTAACAAGGATAAGAAGACTTTGCGAAGACTGGCTGGCAATTTCTTTCTAAATGGAGAGGTGTTGTACAAGAGAAATTTTGACATGGTGCTGCTCAGATGTGTGGATGAGCAAGAAGCAGACCGGATAATGCATGAGATACACGAAGGTTCCTTTGGAACTCATTCCAGTGGACATACGATGGCTAGGAAAATCTTGAGAGCAGGATATTACTGGATGACTTTAGAAAAAGATTGTTACAAACATGTCAGGAAATGCCATAAATGCCAGATTTATGCTGACAAAATTCATGTGCCGCCAACTGCTCTGAATGTTCTTTCATCTCCTTGGCCTTTCTCCATGTGGGGCATCGACATGATTGGCAAGATTGAACCCAAAGCTTCAAATGGGCATCGTTTCATCCTAGTGGCGATTGATTACTTCACCAAGTGGGTCGAAGCTGCATCGTACGCCAATGTGACCAAGCAAGTGGTGGTCCGTTTTATCAAGAATCATATCATTTGCCGCTACGGTGTACCTAATAGAATCATCACAGACAATGGGACCAATCTGAACAACAAGATGATGAAAGAGTTGTGTGAAGAGTTCAAGATTGGACATCATAATTCCTCTCCTTACAGGCCTCAAATGAATGGCGCCGTCGAAGCTGCAAACAAGAACATCAAGAAGATAGTGCAGAAGATGGTAGTCACCTACAAGGACTGGCATGAAATGTTACCGTATGCTTTGCACGGGTATCGCACCTCCGTACGCACTTCAACAGGGGCAACCCCTTTCTCTTTGGTATATGGCATGGAAGCAGTTCTTCCCGTAGAGGTCGAGATCCCATCAATGAGAGTCCTGATGGAAGCTGAGTTATCCGAGGCTGAATGGTGTCGAAGCAGATATGATCAGTTGAATTTAATCGAAGAAAAACGCATGGCGGCCTTGTGCCATGGTCAGTTATATCAGCAGAGGATGAAGCAAGCTTTTGACAAGAAAGTTCGTCCCCGTGAATTCCAAGAAGGAGATCTTGTGCTCAAAAGGATCTTATCGTTTCAGCCCGACTCCAGGGGCAAGTGGACTCCTAACTACGAAGGCCCGTATGTTGTCAAGAGAGTTTTCTCCGGTGGTGCAATGATTCTCGCAACCATGGATGGTGATGAGCTTCCTCGTCCTGTAAACACCGATGCAGTCAAGAAATACTTTGTCTAAAAAAAATAAAAAGAACGGCTCGGTAAGTCGAAAACCCGAAAGGGCGGCTTAGGCAAAAATGAGCGTCTCGGTGGGCTGAAAACCTGAAAGGGCGGTCCAGGCAAAAATTAGAGACACAAAACAGAAAAAAAACAGTCATCCTGATAGGTCGAAAACCCGAAAGGGCGACCTATGCAAAAATTAAGGAACAAAAGACGAAGTAACTGCATCGGGTTAGCCATGACTCACTCGGGGCACATTAGCTGTCAAAGGAACTCTGAATCTGAAGCATCTAAACAGTGAAATTCAAAGTTGTCAGGGAGAATAGCGGTTATTGTGTTCAATGTACCTTCCCCTTATATTTACCATTTTCCAAACTTTTTAAGATCTGTGGAGTCATGCCATTGGCAGGCCACCACTCTATTAAATAAATTTGAGCTTGTGCCTTTTGTTTGGAAGTCTCATTTATTCTATTTTTCAAAAAAAATTCTTCTATTATTGATAGCAATACTTGAAAGTAAAGTTTTTTTAAATAATAAAATTTTCTTCATGCCTTTTGAAAAGTGTAAACAAACAATTGCGTTTTCTTCATACTCATGAATAAGTAAGAGGTATATCAACATCCATTTCAGGAACGAGCAAACTCCGCAGATTTAACTTGGTCAAATACAAAAAATATAGAAAAGAATCAAAAAACAGAAAGAAGAGAAAAAGAAAGAGCTCGGTAAGTCGAAAACCCGAAAGGGCGGCTTAGGCAAAAATGAGCGTCCTGGTGGATCGAAAACCCGAAAGGGCGGTCCAGGCAAAAATTAGGGACATACAAAAGAATATATTCCCGGTGGGCTGAAAACCCGAGAGGGCGGTCCAGGCAAAAATTAGGGATTCAAAAAAGCAAAACAAAAATAAGCATGACCACAGAAGCACCAGTTCTTCTACCATGGTTTCGGATTGACACGCTTCCCCCAAGAAGTGTTTACTCCTCATCAGTTATTGTATATGCCGGGCTTTACCCCATCACTGTTTTGATACGCCCCCAGTGGCATCGTCCCCATTGAAGATTGCCGAGTGCTTGTGACGCGACGTCGGGTCATTTTCCCTCTCACCTGTCCAATCTTGTCTCATCAAGTTTATCAGTCTTACAATCATGCAAGTCAATACTCCTTACAATCATGCAAGTCAATCATTCATACAATCATACAAGTCAATCCTTCATACAATCACAAGTTAATCAGTCATCCAGTCACATAATTCAATCCTCTATCCAGTCATACAAATTCGTGTCGTCATTCATGCATTCATACATTCATGCATATACACATTCATGTATATACAACATATAGGCAACATCATTTATACATGGTTGCATTAACCACCCTGAGTCTTGCTTTAATCGTCTTTTCATGCCAATCAATCATGAATAATTTGTAACCGTCTCTCCCCAAGTGTCATCCCCAGTGTGTCTGGTCCAGAGATGTCACCCTCTTTTCGTCAAGTGGCAGTTCCTTAACGAACAGCTTGTGCATTGTCTCATCCAGTCTTTTGTCGTCAGTGGCAAGTTCGGCAACAACCCGAACAGCTGACATTTATCCTTTTATCATGTCGTCAGTGGCAAGTTCGGCAACAACCCGAACAGCTGACATTTATCCTTTTATCTTGTCGTCAGTGGCAAGTTCGGCAACAACCCGAACAGCTGACATTTATCCTTTTATCATGTCGTCAGTGGCAAGTTCGGCAACAACCCGAACAGCTGACATTTATCCTTTTATCTTGTCGTCAGTGGCAAGTTCGGCAACAACCCGAACAGCTGACATTTATCCTTTTATCATGTCGTCAGTGGCAAGTTCGGCAACAACCCGAACAGCTGACATTTATCCTTTTATCTTGTCGTCAGTGGCAAGTTCGGCAACAACCCGAACAGCTGACATTTATCCTTTTATCATGTCGTCAGTGGCAAGTTCGGCAACAACCCGAACAGCTGACATTTATCCTTTTATCTTGTCGTCAGTGGCAAGTTCGGCAACAACCCGAACAGCTGACATTTATCCTTTTATCATGTCGTCAGTGGCAAGTTCGGCAACAACCCGAGCAGCTGGCATTTACCTTTTTTATCCTGTCGTCAGTGGCAAGTTCGGCAACAATCCGAGCAGCTGACATTTATCCTTTTATCATGTCGTCAGTGGCAAGTTCGGCAACAATCCGAGCAGCTGACATCTACCTTTTCATCCTGTCGTCAGTAGCAAGTTCGGCAACAATCCGAGCAGCTGACATTTACCTTTTCATCCTGTCGTCAGTGGCAAGTTCGGCAACAATCCGAGCAGCTGACATTTACCTTTTCATCCTGTCGTCAGTGGCAAGTTCGGCAACAATCCGAACAGCTGACATTTATCCATTTATCCTGTCATCAGTGGCAAGTTTGGCAACAACCCAAACAGCTGACATGTATTCCCAGTGAAACCATGCTATCCCCAGTGGAGTCGGATCCCATTTCTTTAGCAAGCTCAGGTGTCCTTTTGTTTTGTTTTGTCCCCAGTCAAATCATCTTCGCCGTCTTGCATGTATACCTGCATCGCGAGCATTCGCAGCATTGCAAGCATAACATTGCATCCATAGCATTCTCCAGTCAAAATTGGTCAAAAATGGTGTACTCTGTATTTAAGTCTCTTCGACCCGTCGAATTAAAAATTTCACTTTTAAATCTCTGTAACGAAGAAACTTAAATAGGGGCATCTGTCATACCCCATTTTTTGACCCATTTTCTTTTTTGTTTTTCTCGTCCTTTTAAGCCCGAAATTCTCGTCGTTTCAGACGAAATTTCGGCAGGGAGGTATTTTAAAATACCTCATTTTTTTTTCGTTTTAGGGCCACTTGTTTTTTTTATGTTTATCTTTTTTTTCATTTTTACTTTTTAGTCTCAGTTTTCATTTATTGTTCATTTATTCCATTTTATTATTATTATTATCATTATTATTACTATTTAATCATTTCCTTTTTTATTATTATCTTTTTATTATTATCTCTTTTTTAAATTCTTTTTTTAAATATTTTTTTGGTCAAAATTGTTACAGTGTACAGTGTACACTGGCACTGCCTTTAGTCTGCGCCCCTGCCTTCACCTTCTTCACTGTTCATTTTGTCCAGGATTTCACACAATCCTTCAAAAATTCAGAAGAAAAAGATCTTCCTGCCTACTCTTAATCATCACGTAAAATCCCTTATGCCTATAAACAGAGACCCAAAAAAATCAGAAAAGGAAAAAAATTTTGAAAAGCAGATTTTTTAGCAAAAAACACAAAGCAACACAAAACAAAATTCCAACACACACAGCTCCCAAATCCCAGCCAGCGTCCCAGCATCAACACAAATCCCAGCCAGCGTCCCAGCATCAACACTCACCCAGCCAGCGACCCAGCAACCCAGCAATAACACTCACGCACACACACACCAGCCCTAACACAAAACCCACACGTCCCAGCATACTACCACAGCAAACTCACCAGCAAACAAACCCTCACAAAAGCCAGCGCACAAACCCAGCACAACCCACACGTCCCAGCGACCCAGCAACCCAGCAATAACACCCAAACACACACACACACCTACTCCTCCTCCCAACCGAAACCACCTCACCCTTCACCCACAACTCAGCCGCGCCTAAACCTCCTACCACCACACTAAGCTTAAAACCTCCTCTCCCTCACCCCCATACCCGCGGCCACCACAACAGCAAGTACACACACACATCACCCCAATCTCGCAAACCCAACACGCCTAAACCACAAGTTTCACAAATCCGAGACCCACTACCAACACAAAACCGCAAAAAGCTTAAACAAAGGTGACCCTCAAAGTTTTTTTTCAAGTATAGATCTAGGGTTTATATAGAGAAATTTGAGAAAACCAAGTCTATTTTCGGAAAGAGAGAAGGAAAGGGTTTTAAAAAATGTAAAAATTTTAAAAAAAAAAAAGAGTTTTCTCTTCCGGCACGGTGGCGCCGCCGTTTAGGCCGGCGGCCACCGCGCCGGAAAGCTGGCCGGTTTCTGCTAGAGAGAAGGGAGAGAATTCGGTTAGAGAGAGAAGTAGAGAGAGAATGGAAGAGTGAAAATGAGGAATTTTGGAAGAAAAGTGCTATTTATAGTCTAATTC
Organism: Medicago ruthenica; assembly: GCA_018208015.1. NCBI lineage: Eukaryota > Viridiplantae > Streptophyta > Magnoliopsida > Fabales > Fabaceae > Medicago > Medicago ruthenica. The sequence goes on along the minus strand of CM031371.1, from coordinate 114,881,653 downwards.
CAGATTGAATCTGGAGCGTTGATCAATCAACGGTCCAGATTCAATCTGGAAGGCCCAGCACCCATTTCCTTAAGCCCGTTTTCTCTCTTCTGCTTCTTTTTCACACCTCCCTGTTTCTACTTCTGCACCCCCCTTCCTTCTCTATTTTTATTTTCTTTCTTTATATTATTTCTTGCTTTTTATTTTTTAATTTCCATCAATTTCATGCACTTTATTTCATAGCTTCTATATTTCAGTATCTCATGCATTTCATTGTTATTTCTATTTTTCTTTTTATTGTCATGCATTCTTTTATTTTCTTTTATTTATTTACGAAACATATTTATTTAATGTTTTGCATATCATGCGTTTTTATTCTTTTTTATCACTTTATGCAACATATTTATTTTTAATGCAAAAATCATCTCATGCATCTTTATTATTTATTTTGGCATATTTATTTATTTTAATGCATTTACAGTTTTATTTTTATTTATTGCTTTGTCGTTTTATTTTTATTTATACTTTAGAATGTATTTAGGGACAATGTAAATATAAATGAGAATATTGCACCGACACTCACATTTATTTATTCCGCTTTATGATAAAACGCAAAAATAACGAACGTATCCGAGGAAAAGGGGCTCTCACTTTGATTTAACGTCTTTGTGAGAAAACCCTCGCGCTTAGTTTATTTCGACTACCACTTAGTTTATTTTTGTTAATTAACTTAATCAAAAATCAAAAACATTTCAAATAACAAAAAGCAAAAAAAATCTTTCTCACTCAAATTTCATTTTCAAGTAAATTAATTCCTACTTTTTCTTCAAAAACAATTTCAATCAATTTTAATTATTTCAAACCTTTTTTCAAATTAAAATCAATCAAACTCACATCTTTATCCTTCTACGCCATTTCGGCCTCTTATCTTTCTCAAAACTTTTTTTCAAACTTTAAAATCAATCAAAACAAATCACTCGGCTTTTTACCCCGAACTACATCGGTTTTGATCCCATTTGGGTATGTAGGCAAAGGACCCTGTCCTTCCAAACCAACTAAACAAAAAATCAATAAAAAAACAAAAACATTTTCTTTTCTTTTAAACTCATCACTTTAAACCTTTCTCACACTTTAGCATTTATTTACAAACAAATAATCAATTTTAGCATAAAGATAGATAAAAACAAGAGGTTCCTATAGAGTACTATAGACGTTTAGGGTGCTAATACCTTCCCTTTGCGTAACCAACCCCCGGACCTTTGATCTCTAAAAAATATAGGGGTTTTTTTTTTCGAATTTCCCCTTTTCCTCGGAAAAATAAAAGATCGGTGGTGAAATTAATTAGTGAGTCAATGCTAATCAATAGCTTGATCTCCGAAAATCACCGCGACACTTTGTTTTTTTGCTTTTGTTTTCTTTTTCTTTTGATTTTTTTTGTTTGATTTTTTTGCTTTTGATTTTTTTTTGCTTTTGCTATTGTTTTTTTTTTTGCAGCCTCGATGGCACCATTCATCTGAAATTTTATCAGGAATACTGTAGTGCTCAAGTTAATCACTTCCAGTGCTTCTTCATGTGGTTGAACGATGTTCTTTTTATATTCTAGTAACCGAGAGATCCCTTCGTCCTCCTCCTCTTCAGCTTCGTAAACAGGGAACTCAGAGTCGGGAGAGAGCATAGGGTTAAAGTGTTCAACGGGTTTAGGATGTTCAGTCTACATATGGTTGATGATTGATTTGAGAAAATGAGTTGATGTAGGTATTTAAAAATGATTAAAAAGAAAACAAATAAAAGAAAAATAATTAACTCTTTGGTTTTTTGTGTTACCATTTTCCAAAAAAAAAAAACAAGATATAAAAAGATAAAAATCGAGGACAAAACGACCTTTTATTTAATGATGGGAATGCATGAAACAAAAAGCCCTAAAAAGTTCGCTTTCGTCTCGGGCGGAACAAAAGGAATTTTTTTGAAAAAGACAAGCCAACAAAACACATTACTTGGACCTATGAGTAACTTGAGGGAATGTCAACAGCGACCTAATTGCAGTAAACTCTGCCAAGTGTCACAAAATTAATTGCCATCTTCTTCAACAGGGTGAGCTTCCGAACAATCTTGCACCAAATTAACAGATGGGGTCCCATGACCAGGTAGTAGATTAGCTTGCACATTGGGACTCGACTCTTTGAAGGATAAGATGTTAGCCTGGATCAACTTCTGGACTTCGGCTTTCAAGGCGTAACAGTGCTCAATGTCATGACCGGGTGCCCCTTGATGGAAAGCACAAGAGAGATCAGGTCTATACCCACGTGGCAACCTTTCAGGTACCCGAGGGGGCGCCTTAGTCTGGACAAGATTTTTATCAAGCAAAGCAGGGAGCAACTCTGCATATGCCATGGGGATTGGATCAAAATGGGATATCTATTGAAACCGATTCTGTTGTCGAGGCTGTTGTTGATGCTGTTGCTGAGGCTGCCTATGGGCTACCATACTTACATCTTGCTCCTCTTTTCCTAAAAAGTCGTTCCCAAACTTCTTTGTACTGTTGGCAACAAAATCACTTTCCATGGCTAGACGTCCTTCTCGGACTCCTTCTTCAGACGCATTCCCATATTTACCATCTCGGTGAAATCTGTTGGCGCACTGGCAACCATCTTCTCATAATAGAATTGACTAAGGGTCTTCAAGAAGATTTTGGTCATCTCTTTTTCTTCCAAAGGCGGGACAATCTGAGCTGCCACTTCCCTCCAGCGTTGGGCGTACTCTTTGAATGTTTCTTTATCTTTCTGTGTCATCGCATGGAGCTGGTCACGATTTGGGGCCATATCCAGATTATACTTATATTGGCGAATGAAAGCCTCACCAAGATCATTGAAAGTGCGGATGCTAGCACTGTCCAGGTTCATGTACCATTTCAAAGCAGCACCAATCAGACTGTCCTGAAAGAAGTGGATAAGAAGCTTGTGATTATCAGTGTGCATAGACATCTTTCTCACGTACATCACCAGATGGCTGCGTGGACATGTATTTCCTTTATACTTTTCAAAGTCAGAGACCTTGAATTTGGGCGGTATTGCGACATTAGGAACCAAGCAGAGTTCGCGGGCATCTCTCCCAAACAAGTCTCTTCCCCGGAGAGCTACAACTTCCCGTTGCATCCCGTCAAATTTCTTCTGAAGTTCATTCATCTTGTCAAAAGCTCCAACACTTTCAGCATGAAAGATAGGCTCTGCCTCTTGCTGAGCAGTGTAGATAAGAGGCGCCGAGTAGGTCACAACTGCTTGAGCGAATGACGGACCAGGTTGGGGAAGTGGTGCTGATTTCTGGATAGCCGGAGCTGGGGTTTCAAAAGAAGTGGGATGAAAACCTTCGTCTGATAGAAATGGCATCCCCCATGGGTAAGCTCTAGACGTGCCGGTCGGTGGAGTAAGTACGGTAGAAGTTGGTAAAGCGAACGAGATTGGCTGTTCAAGAGTATTAACGGCAGGCTGAGGATCTGACGCCTGGGCTTGGGAAGCTAATAGAGCATTCATCATGGAGGTTAACTTTTCCATCCCTTGCCGGAGATTGGCCACCTCTTCCCGGAGGTTTTGGTTTTCTTGCTCTAACAGATCCATTCTTTTTCTCTGATGTGCTCGAGTGTTGTGAATGCGAGAAGGCTTGCAATGAACACGCCGGGCCACTTTCTTTGACGGCGGCAGATTAACCTTTTATTGGTGAACAAAGTGTGAGACTCGATTTGGAAACTATGAATGCAGTATGATGCATGATTATGCTTATGCAAAAAAGAAAGTTTTGTTATTGAAGGACTTGTCGAAGTGATTGTAAACATCATAGTTTGAATGTTTCATTTAAAATATTACAAACAATCCCCTGTCTAGGAACAAAGCCAAGAGATATACTCAAAAGTTCATCAGTGGAAATCTTGAAAAAAAAGCCCCGATATTTCAAACTTGAGGATGCTAAGTGATCTCTCATAACGAGCTCGAGAAAATCCTCTGGAATAGTCATTAAAGATCCCAGCTTCCTTAAGTTTGTCAAATCCGAGCTTTTGAAATTGTGTTTCTGAGTGTTTCTCTTTGTGAAGTTCATTCCTACGATGTTTACAACAAAACTTGTCTAAGTCCTTCGATACTTGATGGTAAAAAAATGTTTATGAATGAATGCATGATTATGCTAAAGGAACAGAGAAAACATGGTGAGGTTAAGTCCATAATGTGGGAGCCGAGGGTAAAAAACGCCATTTGGTAAGGACTATGGTTTCATATGTACCTGTATCACGGGTTCTACCAAGTTCCCAAAGTCCTCAACCCCTTCCAAATATCATCGGGTTACGAGATTGACTCCCGGTCCAACAACATTTGTAAGAAAGTCTCGTTTGAGTGTAGTATCGCGTATCAACTATTCAAGATTACTCTTGGTTAGCCACCGCACTACGTCCTAAAAGGCCAAGATGAGTTAAAGGTAACTAAAGGTCCTCAACTTCATGGGTCACTTGAAAATATCAATGCCGAACACGACTTACTCATGCCAACATAGTAATATTTCCAAGATTCCTCCATTGAGTGGGGTTATCACATGTGCCACATCCGAAATTTACTCTCGGAAAGACACTTTGATTATACCACCGTCCTATCTTATGTTTCCCTCAAGTCCGGGTGTAGGACTTATCTCACCACTCACGTAAAAAGATAAACACTTAAGCACATATTCATAATTACAAATAATAATAAAGCATAAAGATAAAGAAAAGCAAGATATGTTTAATCTTGGTCCCCAGTGAAGTCGCCATTTTTCTGTCGCGGTGATTTTTGGATATCAAGCTATTAATTAGCGTTGACTCGCAATTTTAAGTTCACCACCGATCTTTTATTTTTCCGAGGAAAAGGGAGAAAGTTCGAAAACCCTATTTTTAAGAGATCAAAGGTCCGGGGGTTGGTTACGCAAAGGGAAGGTATTAGCACCCTAAACGTCTATAGTACTCTATAGGAACCTCTTGCTTATTTTTATCTTTATGCTAAATTGATTATTTGTTTGTAAATAAATGCTTAAGTGCAGAAAGATTAAAGAGATGAGTTTTAAAAAAGGAAAGAAAATGTTTTTGTTATTTTGTTGATTTGGAAAGACAAAGTCTTTTGCCTACATACCCGAATGGGATCAAAATCATGTAGTTCAGGGTAAAAAGTCGAGTGATTGGTTTTGATTGATTTTAAAGTTTTGAAAATGTTTTGAGAAAGATAAGAGGCCGAAAAGGCATAGAAGAATAAAAATGTGAGTTTGATTGATTTTAAATTGAAAAAGGTTTGATTGATTAAAAGTTGATTAAAGTTTGATTAAGAAAGAAAAGACAAAGATTGACTTTTTTTTAAAAGTGTTTTTGGATTTTGACTTTTTTTACTTTTTTATGAAAATTTTGATTAAGTCCTAAGGTCCAGAGACTAAGTTATGCTGAGAAAGTCCAAACGCGCCGGATCCCTCAAAATGACGTTGGATCAAGTGAGGGTCCTTTTCCTCGGATACGGTCAAAATTACATTATCGTCCTTGGCATAAAGCGGAATAAATAAATGTGAGTGTCGGTGCATATTCTCATTTATATTTTTACATTGGACCTAGATACATTCTAATGACAATAAAATAGATGACAAAAATAATAAAATAAAATTGCAATTGCATTAAAGTAAATATGCTAAAAAGAAATAAAAAAATGCATGAAATGCAAAACAATAAGTAAATATGGTGCATAAAATAAATAAAGAAAATAAAAATGCAGGACATAAAATAAATATGATGCTGAAAATAAAATAAAAAGAAAATAAAAATGCAAGACATAACAAAAATATGATGCATAAAAGAAAATAAAAATGCAAGACATAAAAAGAAATGTGGTGCATAAAATCAAAAATAAAATAAAAAAAATAAAAATGCAAGACAAAAATAAATATGGAGCTGGAAAATAAAATGTAAGACAGAAAATTAAATATGATGCTGGAAAATAAAAAAGAAAATAAAAAATGCAAGGCATAAAATAAATATGATGCATAAAATAAAAGAGAATAAAAATGCAAGACATAAAAATAAATATGGTGCATAAAATAAATAAATAAAAATAAATAAAAAATGCATGATATTCTGAAAATTAAAGGCAGTAAATAAAATGCATGAAGCTAAAATAAATAAAAGAAAAATAACTAGAAAGAAATAAAAAGAAAAAAAAAGAATGGGAGAGAATAGAAGAGGGGGGTGCAGGAAGGAGAAGGAGGGGTACAATAAGGAAACAGAAAGAAGGAGAAGAAGAGGGAGTAATGGGCCGCGCACAGTGCTGGGCTGGAAGTAGAGAGGAGCTGACCGGTTCGGTTTGAGAAAACCGGACCGGTTCAGGTTTTCTATAAAAAGAGGGCAGATTCGGTTTTTTATCATTTTCTTCCTTCCTTCCTCTCTCCTCCTTTCTCATCTCTTTGTCTTCTCTCTTTCTCCTTCGCCGGCCAGCTTCTCCGGCGCGGCGCCCGCCGGCGGCGCCACCGTGCCGGAGTGGTTCAATTCATTTTTTTTTAAATTTTTTTACAGATTTCGGATTCCTTTTTCGTCCTCTATACGAATCCTGATTCGCTTTTTAAAGAAACTTAATAGGGAATCGTAGATCTAAAATGAAAATGGGGAACTACCTTTTCTTTTGGTTCAGATTTTCGTGTTTTGATGATGGTGGTGGCTGTTTGCGTGGCTGTTTGTGCTGGATTGGTGTTTGACCGCGGGTTGGGTGGTTGAGGGGTGAGGTGGCCGAGTGTGTGTGGGTGTGAGGGAGAAGATGCTCTGTGATTTTAAAGAAAGAAAAGAAAGGAAGAAAAATTTATGATTCTGATGATTTGTGTGGTGGTTGTGTTTTCCGGTGGCCGGATTCCGGTGTGTTGATGGTTGGTGGTGGTTTGTGATTTATGATTGGTACTGTGTACTGTACTGGTTCTGACAAGTTCCCCTGAACAGTACCATTAATGGTACTATTTATAGTAAAAAAAAAAGACTGGACTAAAAGGACTAAAATACCCCTCCTGGGTCTGGACCAAAATAACTGAAAAATAAATAAAAACTAAAAAACAGTAAAAATAAAATAATAATAAAAAAAAATTAAAAAAACGAAAAATAAAAAAAGAAAAACACTTAATAAAAAGAATTTAAAAAGAAATAAAGAAAAAAGTAAATAATAAAAATAATAAAAACAAAATAAAAATGGTTGCCTTCGGAAAAAAAATGAGGTATTTTAAAATACCTCCCTGCCGAAATTTCGTCTGAATGACGGAAATTTCTGGCTTAAAAGACGAGAAAAGTGAATTAAAAAAGGGTCAAAAATGGGGTATGACAATTATTTTTAAAGTTGATTTTGAGAAAGATTTTGATTTTGTGGATTGGAATTTTTTTTTTTTGAGGGGTTGTGGATTGGACTTACTTGGATGTTGTTCTGTTAGACATGAATTTTCTAACGTTACTGAGGAAGTGGATTAAAGAGTGTATTGATACAACTTCTATTTTTTTAAAGGTAGTCCAACCGCATAGTTCTCCTTTCAATGGGGGCTCCGTCAAAGTGATCCTCTTTCACCTTTCATATTTTTAATAGCAGTTGAAGGTCTTAATGTCACGATGAAAGCCATTATAGGCGAAAGTCTCTTCTCTGGTTATAAGGTTGGCGATGGTACTTGTCATACCCCATTTTTGACCCATTTTCATTTCGTTTTCTCTCTTCCTTTTAAGCCGAGGTTTTTTTGGAAGCTGAACCTTCATAAGCACCTACTTCAGAAGTACTTTCAGAAGCATTGGAACTGTTTATTTTCTCACCTGATCTTTTGAAGATTTAGTTGAAGAATTCATTCATGTTACTTATTCTCCAAGCTGCGTGTGTTTCCAGAAGGGAGATATTTTCGAAAGATATATTTTTCAGATTTGAATATTTTTATTTGTGTAAATATACTTTCAAAAGAGAACTTTGGAAAATATATTTCTGAAAAATATTTGCTTCAATATATTTCTGAAAAGAATAATTGATGCAAATATGTGTTTTAGTCTGAAGAAAGATTTTATGGTGAAATATATTTCTAAGAAGGATTTTGGAAAATATATTTCTGAAAAATATTTGCTTCAATATATTTCTGAAAAGAATAATTGATGCAAATATGTGTTTTAGTCTGAAGAAAGATTTTATGGTGAAATATATTTCTAAGAAGAATTTTGGAAAATATATTTCTGAAAAATATTTGCTTCAATATATTTCTGAAAAGAATAATTGATGCAAATATGTGTTTTAGTCTGAAGAAAGATTTTATGGTGAAATATATTTCTAAAAAAAAATTTTGGAAATATATTTTCAAAAGAGATCTTTGGAAAATATATTTCTGAAAAATATTTGCTTCAATATATTTCTGAAAAGAATAATTGATGCAAATATGTGTTTTAGTCTGAAGAAATATTTTATGGTGAAATATATTTCTAAAGAAGAATTTTGGAAATATATCTTTGAAGAATATTTGGTTCAAATATTTGTTGCTGCTGAAGGCTATATAAAGAAGACACCTCTCGTGAAGAGAATCATCAATCAGAAACTCCAATTGACACTACCAAGCCGCGGCGGCCACATACCAAAATCCACCTCTTTTCTTCCATTTTTCCTTCGATTCTAGCAAAAACCGAAACCCCACTCACACATTGCTTCACTAACCACCACAAACCCAGCAAATCAAAACCATAAACCACCACCTCAAATCCACTGACAAGAACAATCCGAACCAGAACACCCATAACCGAAAACAGAAATCAAAATCAAAGGTACGTTGTTTTTTTTTAAAACTTCATCTAGTGTTGTTCACAAGGATTTTCAGCAAAATAATTTTATTCCTTTCTTTTTTATCATTCATCATTTTTCTTATTTTAATTTCTATTCATTCCCATGCATTTTATTTTTACAGCCTTTATATTTCAGTACTTCATGCATTCTTATTATTATTCCCATTTTCTTTATTTATCTCATGCATTTTTATTTATTTCTTGTATGCAACATATTTACTTATTGTTTTTGCATTTCATGCATTTTTATCCCTTTATCTATTGTTATCATATTTATTTTATCGCATCTGCAATTTTTATATTTATTTATTATTCCGTTTTTATTCTATTAGAATGTATTTAGGACCAATGTAAAATATAAATGAGAATATGCACTGACACCCACACTTTATTTATTCCGCATTATGTCTTATTTTTATTTCGCTTTACAAAAAAATACAAAAAATAATAGGCTAGTTTATTTTCAAAAGGATTTCGTGGTGATCCAACGTCATCACGGAAGTTCCTCGCGTTTAGTTTTTAGTTACCTTTTTTAGTCTTAGTTAATTATAAAAAAAAAAACAAAAACATGCAAATAAGTCAAAATTCAAAAAAATCTTTTCTTAAATAAACCTTGATTTTCAATCAAGTGCCCTTTTTTTTTTCTTTCACTTTCTTAAAAAAAATCATTAATCCATTTTAATAACACTTAAATCATTTTCAAAAAAATAAAAAACACAAACCAATCTCATTTTTGCCACTTGGCCTTTATTTTATCTTTAAACCTTTTTTAAAAAACCAATAAAAAATACAAAACAAATCAATCGTCATTTTTACCCCGAACTACATGATTTTGATCCCATTCGGGTATGTAGGCAAAAGACTTTGTCTTTCCAAATCAATAAAAATAACAAAAACATTTTCTTTCTTTTTAACTCATCACTTTAATCTTTTCACACTTAAGCATCTATTTTACAAACAAATAATCAATTTAGCATAAAGATAAATAAAAACAAGAGGTTCCTATAGAGTACTATAGACGTTTAGGGTGTTAATACTTTCCCTTTGCGTAACCAACCCCCGGACCTTGATCTTTTAAAAAATAGGGTTTTTCGAACTTTCTCCCTTTTCCTCGGAAAAATAAAAGATCGGTGGTGAACTTAATTTTGTGAGTCAACGCTAATTAATAGCTTGATATCCGAAAATCACCGCGACAGAAATGGCGACTCCGCTGGGGACAAAATCCTAAGTGGGTTAAACTTATCTTGCTTCTCTTTATCTTTATGCTTTATTATTATTTAATTGTAAATACGTGCTTAATTGTTTACCTTTTTACGTGAGTGGTGAGATAAGTCCTATACCCGGACTTGAGGGAAACATAAGATAGAATGGGGTATAATCAAAGTGCCATACCAGGAGTAGTCTTGGGTTTTGGTACATGTGATAACCCCGCTCAATGGAGGTCTCTTAAAAGTAGTACCATGTCGACATGAGTAGTCGTGTTTGGCATTATTATTTTTAAGTGACCTATGAAGTTGAGGACCTTTAGTTACCTTTAACCCATCTTGGCCTTTTAGGACGTAGTGCGGTGCCTAATCAAGAGTAGTCTTGAGTTGGTCGATACGCGATACTACACTCAAACGAGACTTTCCTACGAACGTTGTTGGACCGGGAGTAGTCCCGTAATCCGACAATATTCGGAAGTGGTCAATAACTTTGGGAACTTGGTAGAACCCGTGATACAGGTACATGTGAAACCATAGTCCTTACCAAATGGCGTGTTTACCCTCAGCTCCAACATTACGGACTTAACCTCACCATGTTTTCTCCGCTCTTTAGCATGATCATGCATGCATGCATTCATTCATAAACATTTTTTTCATCAAGTATCAAACGACTTAGACAAGTTTTGTTGTAAACATCGTAGGAATGAACTTCACAAAGAGGAACACTCAGAAGTACAACTCAAAAGCTCAGATTTGACAAACTTAAGGAAGCTAGGATCTTTAGTGACTAGTCCAGAGGATTTTTTTTTTAAGCCCGTTAGGGGAGATCATTCGGCATCCTCAAGTTTGAAATATCGGGACTTTTTCAATATTTCTACTGATGAACTTCTGAGCATATCCCTTGGCTTTGTTCCTAAAAAGGGGATTGGTTGTAATATTTTAAATGAAACGTTCAAACTATGATGTTTACAATTACTTCGACAAGTCCTTCGATAACAAAACCTTTTTTGCATGAGCATAATCATGCATCATACTGCATTCATAGTCTCCAAATCGAGTCTCACACTTTGGTCACCAATAAAAAAGGTTAACCAGCCGCCGTCAAAGAAAGTGGCCCAGCGTATTCATTACAAGCATACTCGCATTCACAACACTCGAGCACATCAGAGAAAAAGAATGGATCTGTTAGAGCAAGAAAACCAGAACCTCCGGGAAGAGGTAGCTAGTCTCAGGGAGGGGATGGAGAAGTTGACCTCCATGATGAATGCTCTGTTAGCTTCCCAAGCCCAGGCGTCAGATCCTCAGCCTGCTGTCACTACTCTTGAGCAACCAATCTCGATTGTTTTGCCAACTTCTACCGTTCTTACTCCTCCGCCCGGTCTGTCGTTCACTCAAGCAGCTATGACATATTCAGCACCTCTTATTCACACTATCCAACAAGAGGCTGAGCCAATCTTTCATGCTGAAAGTATAGGAGCTTTTGACAAGATGGATGAACTTCAGGAGAAATTTGATGGTATGCAACGGGAGGTTGAAGCTCTCCGGGGAAGAGACTTGTTTGGGAGAGATGCCCGTGAACTCTGCTTGGTTCCTAATGTCGCAATACCGTCCAAGTTCAAGGTCCCTGACTTTGAAAAGTATAAAGGAAATACATGCCCACGCAGCCATCTGGTGATGTATGCGAGAAAGATGTCTATGCACACTGATAATCACAAGCTTCTCATCCACTTCTTTCAGGACAGTCTGACTGGCGCTGCTTTGAAATGGTATATGAACTTGGACAGTACTAGCATCTGCACTTTCAATGATCTTGGTGAGGCTTTTATCCGCCAATATAAGTATAACCTGGACATGGCCCCAGATCGTGACCAGCTTCGTGCTATGACTCAGAAGAACAAAGAAACATTCAAAGAGTATGCCCAACGCTGGAGGGAAGTGGCTGCTCAGATTGTCCCGCCTTTAGAAGAGAAAGAGATGACCAAAATCTTCTTGAACACCCTTGGTCAATTCTACCATGAGAAAATGGTCGCGAGTGCGCCGACAGAATTTACTGAGATGGTTAACATGGGAATGCGTCTGGAGGAAGGAGTCCGAGAAGGACATTTAGTCATGGAAAGTGCTTTTACTGCCAGCAGTACCAAGAAGTTTGTGAATGGTTTCTCAGGAAAGAAAGAGCAAGAGGTAAGTATGGTGGCCCATAGGCAGCCTCAGCAACAGTATCAACAACAGCCTCGACAACAGAATCGATTTCAGTGGATATCCCATTTTGATCCAATCCCTATGGCATATGCAGAGTTGCTCCCCGCTTTGCTTGATAAAAATCTTGTTCAAACTAAGGCACCTCCTAAGGTACCTGAAAGGTTGCCAAAGGGGTTTAGACCTGATCTCTCTTGTGCTTTCCATCAAGGGGCACCCGGTCACGACATTGAGCACTGTTATGCCCTGAAGGCTGAAGTCCAAAAGTTGATCCAGGCTAATGTCTTATCCTTCAAAGAATCAAACTCCAATGTGCAAGCTAATCCACCACTAGATCATGGGACCTCATCTGTCAATTTGGTGCAAGATTGTTCAGAAGCTTATCCTGTTGGAGACAATCTTGAAGAAGGTGGCAGCTAGTTTTGTGACACATGGCAGAGTTTACCGCAATTGGATCACTGTTGACGTTCCTTTTCGCTTTTCCTTTTTCCAAATAACAGTTTGTTGTTTCCGCTTTTTGTTTTATTAAAAAAAAAATCATTTCGTTCCGCCCGAGACGAAAGTGAACTTTTTAGGGCTTTTTGTTTCATGCATTCCCATCATTAGATAAAAAGTTGTTTTGTCCTCGACTTTGTCTTTTTATATTTTGTTTTTTTTTTCTGGAAAATGGTAACACAAAAAACCAAAAGTTATTTATTTTTCTTTTATTTGTTTTCTTTTTAATCATTTTCAAATGTCTGCATTAACTCATTTTCACAAATCAATCATCAATCATATGTAGACTGAACATCAATAAACCCGTTGAACATTGTAATCCTACGCTCTCTCCCGACTTTGAGTTCCCTGTTTACGAAGCTGAAGAGGAGGAGGATGAAGGGATTCTCGTAAAGATCTATCGGTTATTAGTATGACAGGAAAGCCATTCAGCCTCATGAAGAAGCATTTGAAAGGATTAACTTGAGTTCCGAAGAACTGCCATTACAATATTCCTGGTCAAATCCCAGATGAATGGTGCCATTGAAGCTGCAAAAAAAAAAAAAAACATCAAGAAGATAGTGCAGAAAATGGTGGTCACCTACAACGATTGGCAGGAGATGCTCCTTTTCATTTTGTATGAGTATCGTACTTCGGTGCGCACATCAGCAAGGGCAACCCCTTTCTCTTACAGTTATACCAAAAGATGATGAAACAATCTTTGGACAAGAAGGTTCGTCCCCGTGAATTTCAAGAAGGAGACCTTGTGCTCAAAAAGATTTTATCCTTCCAACCGGACGGACTCCAGGGGAAAATGCACGCCTAATTATGAAGGCCCATATGTCGTCAAAAGAGCATTCTTCGGTGGTGCATTAACTCTTACGACTATGGATGGTGATGAACTTCACCGTCCTGTGAATGCCGATGCAGTCAAGAAATACTTTGTCTAAAAAATAAAAGAACAGCTCGGTAAGTCGAAAACCCGAAAGGGCGGCTTAGGCAAAAATGAGTGTCTCGGTGGATCGAAAACCCGAAAGGGCGGTCTAGGCAAAAATTAGAGACATCAAACAGAAAAATAATCATCTTGATAGGTCGAAAACCCGAAAGGACGATCTATGTAGAAGTTAAGGATCAAAAGACAAAGTAACTGCATTGGGTTGGCCTCTACTCACATGGGGTACATTAGTTGTCAAATAGACTCTGAATCTGAAGCATCCAAACAGTGGAATTCAAAGTTGTCAGGGAGAATAGCGGTTGTTGTGTTCAATGTACCTTCCCCTTATATTTACCATTTCCAAACTTTGTAAGATCCGTGGAGCCATGCCATTGGCGGGTCACCACTCCTTTAAATAAATTTGAGCCTATAGCCTCTCATTTGGAATTCCCATTTATTCAGTTTATAAAAACTTTTTATATTTTTGATGGTATTACTTGAAACAAAATATTTTTCAAAATCATAAATACTTTTCATGTCTTTTTGAAAAACACAAACAACAAAACACATTTTCTTTGAACTCATGAATAAGTGAAGGGTGCGTCAACAGCTATCCTGAGAACGGATAAACTTTGCAGGCTGAACATGGTCAATTGCTCAAAAAAAAAAAAGAATACAAAAAGAAATATATGTAAAAAAAAAAAGAAAAGGAGAAAACACAAAGAGCTCGGTAAGTCGAAAACCCGAAAGGGCGGCTTAGGCAAAAATGAGCGTCCCGGTGGATCGAAAACCCGAAAGGGCGGTCCAGGCAAAAATTAGGGGCATACAAAAGAATATATTCCCGGTGGGCTGAAAACCTGAAAAGGCGGTCCAGACAAAAATTATGGACTCAAAAAAAAAAAACAAGCAAAACAAAAATAAGCATGACCACAGAAGCACCAGTTCTTCTAACATGGTTTTTGGATTAGCACATTCTCCCCAGGAAGTGTTTACTCCCCATCACTTGTTGCAGATGTCGGGCTTTACCCTGTCAATGTTTTGATATGTCCTCAGTGGCATCATTCCCATTGAAGATTGCTGAGTGTTTGCGATGCGACGTCGGGTCACTTTACTTTTTATTCGTCCAATTTTGTCTCACAAGTTTAACCCTTCATACAATCATACAAGTCAATCCCCCATACCAGTCATACAAGTTGTGTCGTCATTCATGCATTCATACATTCATGCATATACACATCCATGCATAAACAATAAAAACAATATCATTCATACATGGTTGCATTAACCACCATGAGTCTGGCCTCAAATATCTTTCCATATCAATCAATCATGAATAATTTGTAACCCTCTCTTTCCCCAAGTGTCATCCCCAGTGTGTCTGGTCCCGAGATGTCACCCTCTTTTCCGCCAAGTGGCAGTTCTTTAATGAACAGCTTGTGTATCATTTATCTTTGCTTCTTGTCATCAGTTGGCTAGTTCGGCAATAACCCGAACGGCTGACATTTATCTTTGTTTCTTGTCGCCAATGGCAGTTCGGCAATAATCCAAACAGTTGGTATTTACATTTATTTCTTGTCGTCAATGGCAGTTCGTCAATAATCCGAATAGTTGACATTTACCTTTTTTCTTGTCGTCAATGGTCATTTGGCAATAATCCGAACAGTTGACATTTACCTTTTTCTTGTCGTCAATGGCAGTTCAGCAATAATCCGAACAGTTGACATTTACCTTTTCTTGTCGCCAATGGCAGTTCGGCAATAATCCGAACAGTTGGCATTTACTTTTATTTCTTGTCGTCAATGGCAGTTCGGCAATAACCCGGACAGTTGACATTCACCTTTATTTCTTGTCGGCAATAACCCGGACAGTTGACATTTACCTTTATTTCTTGTCGTCAATGGCAGTTCGGCAATAACCCGAAAAGTTGACATTTACCTTTCTTGCTCGACGTCAGGGGCAGTTCGGCATTAACCCGAACAGTAAACATCTATCCCTAGTGAAACCATGTTATCCCCAGTGGAGTCGGACCCCGTTTCTTTAACAGACTCGGGCATCCTTTTGTTTTGTTATCCCAGTCGAGCCATCTTCACCGTCTTGCATTCATACTTGCATCGCGAGCATCCACAGCATTACATGCATAGCATCGCATTTATAACTTTACATACATGACATTGCATCTGTAGCATTTTACAGTCGAAATTGGTCAAAAATGGTGTACTCTGTATTTAAGTCTCTTCGACCCGTCGAATTAAAATTTCACTTTTAAATCTCCGTAACGAAGAAACTTAAATAGGGGCATCTGTCATACCCCATTTTTGACCCATTTTCATTTCGTTTTCTCTCTTCCTTTTAAGCCGAGGTTTTTTCGGAAGCTGAACCTTCATAAGCACCTACTTCAGAAGTACTTTCAGAAGCATTGGAACTGTTTATTTTCTCACCTGATCTTTTGAAGATTTAGTTGAAGAATTCATTCATGTTACTTATTCTCCAAGCTGCGTGTGTTTCCAGAAGGAAGATATTTTCAAAAGATATATTTTTCAGATTTGGATATTTTTATTTGTGTAAATATACTTTCAAAAGAGAACTTTGGAAAATATATTTCTGAAAAATATTTGCTTCAATATATTTCTGAAAAGAATAATTGATGCAAATATGTGTTTTAGTCTGAAGAAAGATTTTATGGTGAAATATATTTCTAAGAAGGATTTTGGAAAATATATTTCTGAAAAATATTTGCTTCAATATATTTCTGAAAAGAATAATTGATGCAAATATGTGTTTTAGTCTGAAGAAAGATTTTATGGTGAAATATATTTCTAAGAAGAATTTTGGAAAATATATTTCTGAAAAATATTTGCTTCAATATATTTCTGAAAAGAATAATTGATGCAAATATGTGTTTTAGTCTGAAGAAATATTTTATGGTGAAATATATTTCTAAAGAAGAATTTTGGAAATATATCTTTGAAGAATATTTGGTTCAAATATTTGTTGCTGCTGAAGGCTATATAAAGAAGACACCTCTCGTGAAGAGAATCATCAATCAGAAACTCCAATTGACACTACCAAGCCGCGGCGGCCACATACCAAAATCCACCTCTTTTCTTCCATTTTTCCTTCGATTCTAGCAAAAACCGAAACCCCACTCACACATTGCTTCACTAACCACCACAAACCCAGCAAATCAAAACCATAAACCACCACCTCAAATCCACTGACAAGAACAATCCGAACCAGAACACCCATAACCGAAAACAGAAATCAAAATCAAAGGTACGTTGTTTTTTTTTAAAACTTCATCTAGTGTTGTTCACAAGGATTTTCAGCAAAATAATTTTATTCCTTTCTTTTTTATCATTCATCATTTTTCTTATTTTAATTTCTATTCATTCCCATGCATTTTATTTTTACAGCCTTTATATTTCAGTACTTCATGCATTCTTATTATTATTCCCATTTTCTTTATTTATCTCATGCATTTTTATTTATTTCTTGTATGCAACATATTTACTTATTGTTTTTGCATTTCATGCATTTTTATCCCTTTATCTATTGTTATCATATTTATTTTATCGCATCTGCAATTTTTATATTTATTTATTATTCCGTTTTTATTCTATTAGAATGTATTTAGGACCAATGTAAAATATAAATGAGAATATGCACTGACACCCACACTTTATTTATTCCGCATTATGTCTTATTTTTATTTCGCTTTACAAAAAAATACAAAAAATAATAGGCTAGTTTATTTTCAAAAGGATTTCGTGGTGATCCAACGTCATCACGGAAGTTCCTCGCGTTTAGTTTTTAGTTACCTTTTTTAGTCTTAGTTAATTATAAAAAAAAAAACAAAAACATGCAAATAAGTCAAAATTCAAAAAAATCTTTTCTTAAATAAACCTTGATTTTCAATCAAGTGCCCTTTTTTTTTTCTTTCACTTTCTTAAAAAAAATCATTAATCCATTTTAATAACACTTAAATCATTTTCAAAAAAATAAAAAACACAAACCAATCTCATTTTTGCCACTTGGCCTTTATTTTATCTTTAAACCTTTTTTAAAAAACCAATAAAAAATACAAAACAAATCAATCGTCATTTTTACCCCGAACTACATGATTTTGATCCCATTCGGGTATGTAGGCAAAAGACTTTGTCTTTCCAAATCAATAAAAATAACAAAAACATTTTCTTTCTTTTTAACTCATCACTTTAATCTTTTCACACTTAAGCATCTATTTTACAAACAAATAATCAATTTAGCATAAAGATAAATAAAAACAAGAGGTTCCTATAGAGTACTATAGACGTTTAGGGTGTTAATACTTTCCCTTTGCGTAACCAACCCCCGGACCTTGATCTTTTAAAAAATAGGGTTTTTCGAACTTTCTCCCTTTTCCTCGGAAAAATAAAAGATCGGTGGTGAACTTAATTTTGTGAGTCAACGCTAATTAATAGCTTGATATCCGAAAATCACCGCGACAGAAATGGCGACTCCGCTGGGGACAAAATCCTAAGTGGGTTAAACTTATCTTGCTTCTCTTTATCTTTATGCTTTATTATTATTTAATTGTAAATACGTGCTTAATTGTTTACCTTTTTACGTGAGTGGTGAGATAAGTCCTATACCCGGACTTGAGGGAAACATAAGATAGAATGGGGTATAATCAAAGTGCCATACCAGGAGTAGTCTTGGGTTTTGGTACATGTGATAACCCCGCTCAATGGAGGTCTCTTAAAAGTAGTACCATGTCGACATGAGTAGTCGTGTTTGGCATTATTATTTTTAAGTGACCTATGAAGTTGAGGACCTTTAGTTACCTTTAACCCATCTTGGCCTTTTAGGACGTAGTGCGGTGCCTAATCAAGAGTAGTCTTGAGTTGGTCGATACGCGATACTACACTCAAACGAGACTTTCCTACGAACGTTGTTGGACCGGGAGTAGTCCCGTAATCCGACAATATTCGGAAGTGGTCAATAACTTTGGGAACTTGGTAGAACCCGTGATACAGGTACATGTGAAACCATAGTCCTTACCAAATGGCGTGTTTACCCTCAGCTCCAACATTACGGACTTAACCTCACCATGTTTTCTCCGCTCTTTAGCATGATCATGCATGCATGCATTCATTCATAAACATTTTTTTCATCAAGTATCAAACGACTTAGACAAGTTTTGTTGTAAACATCGTAGGAATGAACTTCACAAAGAGGAACACTCAGAAGTACAACTCAAAAGCTCAGATTTGACAAACTTAAGGAAGCTAGGATCTTTAGTGACTAGTCCAGAGGATTTTTTTTTTAAGCCCGTTAGGGGAGATCATTCGGCATCCTCAAGTTTGAAATATCGGGACTTTTTCAATATTTCTACTGATGAACTTCTGAGCATATCCCTTGGCTTTGTTCCTAAAAAGGGGATTGGTTGTAATATTTTAAATGAAACGTTCAAACTATGATGTTTACAATTACTTCGACAAGTCCTTCGATAACAAAACCTTTTTTGCATGAGCATAATCATGCATCATACTGCATTCATAGTCTCCAAATCGAGTCTCACACTTTGGTCACCAATAAAAAAGGTTAACCAGCCGCCGTCAAAGAAAGTGGCCCAGCGTATTCATTACAAGCATACTCGCATTCACAACACTCGAGCACATCAGAGAAAAAGAATGGATCTGTTAGAGCAAGAAAACCAGAACCTCCGGGAAGAGGTAGCTAGTCTCAGGGAGGGGATGGAGAAGTTGACCTCCATGATGAATGCTCTGTTAGCTTCCCAAGCCCAGGCGTCAGATCCTCAGCCTGCTGTCACTACTCTTGAGCAACCAATCTCGATTGTTTTGCCAACTTCTACCGTTCTTACTCCTCCGCCCGGTCTGTCGTTCACTCAAGCAGCTATGACATATTCAGCACCTCTTATTCACACTATCCAACAAGAGGCTGAGCCAATCTTTCATGCTGAAAGTATAGGAGCTTTTGACAAGATGGATGAACTTCAGGAGAAATTTGATGGTATGCAACGGGAGGTTGAAGCTCTCCGGGGAAGAGACTTGTTTGGGAGAGATGCCCGTGAACTCTGCTTGGTTCCTAATGTCGCAATACCGTCCAAGTTCAAGGTCCCTGACTTTGAAAAGTATAAAGGAAATACATGCCCACGCAGCCATCTGGTGATGTATGCGAGAAAGATGTCTATGCACACTGATAATCACAAGCTTCTCATCCACTTCTTTCAGGACAGTCTGACTGGCGCTGCTTTGAAATGGTATATGAACTTGGACAGTACTAGCATCTGCACTTTCAATGATCTTGGTGAGGCTTTTATCCGCCAATATAAGTATAACCTGGACATGGCCCCAGATCGTGACCAGCTTCGTGCTATGACTCAGAAGAACAAAGAAACATTCAAAGAGTATGCCCAACGCTGGAGGGAAGTGGCTGCTCAGATTGTCCCGCCTTTAGAAGAGAAAGAGATGACCAAAATCTTCTTGAACACCCTTGGTCAATTCTACCATGAGAAAATGGTCGCGAGTGCGCCGACAGACTTTACTGAGATGGTTAACATGGGAATGCGTCTGGAGGAAGGAGTCCGAGAAGGACATTTAGTCATGGAAAGTGCTTTTACTGCCAGCAGTACCAAGAAGTTTGTGAATGGTTTCTCAGGAAAGAAAGAGCAAGAGGTAAGTATGGTGGCCCATAGGCAGCCTCAGCAACAGTATCAACAACAGCCTCGACAACAGAATCGATTTCAGTGGATATCCCATTTTGATCCAATCCCTATGGCATATGCAGAGTTGCTCCCCGCTTTGCTTGATAAAAATCTTGTTCAAACTAAGGCACCTCCTAAGGTACCTGAAAGGTTGCCAAAGGGGTTTAGACCTGATCTCTCTTGTGCTTTCCATCAAGGGGCACCCGGTCACGACATTGAGCACTGTTATGCCCTGAAGGCTGAAGTCCAAAAGTTGATCCAGGCTAATGTCTTATCCTTCAAAGAATCAAACTCCAATGTGCAAGCTAATCCACCACTAGATCATGGGACCTCATCTGTCAATTTGGTGCAAGATTGTTCAGAAGCTTATCCTGTTGGAGACAATCTTGAAGAAGGTGGCAGCTAGTTTTGTGACACATGGCAGAGTTTACCGCAATTGGATCACTGTTGACGTTCCTTTTCGCTTTTCCTTTTTCCAAATAACAGTTTGTTGTTTCCGCTTTTTGTTTTATTAAAAAAAAAATCATTTCGTTCCGCCCGAGACGAAAGTGAACTTTTTAAGGCTTTTTGTTTCATGCATTCCCATCATTAGATAAAAAGTTGTTTTGTCCTCGACTTTGTCTTTTTATATTTTGTTTTTTTTTTCTGGAAAATGGTAACACAAAAAACCAAAAGTTATTTATTTTTCTTTTATTTGTTTTCTTTTTAATCATTTTCAAATGTCTGCATTAACTCATTTTCACAAATCAATCATCAATCATATGTAGACTGAACATCAATAAACCCGTTGAACATTGTAATCCTACGCTCTCTCCCGACTTTGAGTTCCCTGTTTACGAAGCTGAAGAGGAGGAGGATGAAGGGATTCTCGTAAAGATCTATCGGTTATTAGTATGACAGGAAAGCCATTCAGCCTCATGAAGAAGCATTTGAAAGGATTAACTTGAGTTCCGAAGAACTGCCATTACAATATTCCTGGTCAAATCCCAGATGAATGGTGCCATTGAAGCTGCAAAAAAAAAAAAAAACATCAAGAAGATAGTGCAGAAAATGGTGGTCACCTACAACGATTGGCAGGAGATGCTCCTTTTCATTTTGTATGAGTATCGTACTTCGGTGCGCACATCAGCAAGGGCAACCCCTTTCTCTTACAGTTATACCAAAAGATGATGAAACAATCTTTGGACAAGAAGGTTCGTCCCCGTGAATTTCAAGAAGGAGACCTTGTGCTCAAAAAGATTTTATCCTTCCAACCGGACGGACTCCAGGGGAAAATGCACGCCTAATTATGAAGGCCCATATGTCGTCAAAAGAGCATTCTTCGGTGGTGCATTAACTCTTACGACTATGGATGGTGATGAACTTCACCGTCCTGTGAATGCCGATGCAGTCAAGAAATACTTTGTCTAAAAAATAAAAGAACAGCTCGGTAAGTCGAAAACCCGAAAGGGCGGCTTAGGCAAAAATGAGTGTCTCGGTGGATCGAAAACCCGAAAGGGCGGTCTAGGCAAAAATTAGAGACATCAAACAGAAAAATAATCATCTTGATAGGTCGAAAACCCGAAAGGACGATCTATGTAGAAGTTAAGGATCAAAAGACAAAGTAACTGCATTGGGTTGGCCTCTACTCACATGGGGTACATTAGTTGTCAAATAGACTCTGAATCTGAAGCATCCAAACAGTGGAATTCAAAGTTGTCAGGGAGAATAGCGGTTGTTGTGTTCAATGTACCTTCCCCTTATATTTACCATTTCCAAACTTTGTAAGATCCGTGGAGCCATGCCATTGGCGGGTCACCACTCCTTTAAATAAATTTGAGCCTATAGCCTCTCATTTGGAATTCCCATTTATTCAGTTTATAAAAACTTTTTATATTTTTGATGGTATTACTTGAAACAAAATATTTTTCAAAATCATAAATACTTTTCATGTCTTTTTGAAAAACACAAACAACAAAACACATTTTCTTTGAACTCATGAATAAGTGAAGGGTGCGTCAACAGCTATCCTGAGAACGGATAAACTTTGCAGGCTGAACATGGTCAATTGCTCAAAAAAAAAAAAGAATACAAAAAGAAATATATGTCAAAAAAAAAAGAAAAGGAGAAAACACAAAGAGCTCGGTAAGTCGAAAACCCGAAAGGGCGGCTTAGGCAAAAATGAGCGTCCCGGTGGATCGAAAACCCGAAAGGGCGGTCCAGGCAAAAATTAGGGGCATACAAAAGAATATATTCCCGGTGGGCTGAAAACCTGAAAAGGCGGTCCAGACAAAAATTATGGACTCAAAAAAAAAAACAAGCAAAACAAAAATAAGCATGACCACAGAAGCACCAGTTCTTCTAACATGGTTTTTGGATTAGCACATTCTCCCCAGGAAGTGTTTACTCCCCATCACTTGTTGCAGATGTCGGGCTTTACCCTGTCAATGTTTTGATATGTCCTCAGTGGCATCATTCCCATTGAAGATTGCTGAGTGTTTGCGATGCGACGTCGGGTCACTTTACTTTTTATTCGTCCAATTTTGTCTCACAAGTTTAACCCTTCATACAATCATACAAGTCAATCCCCCATACCAGTCATACAAGTTGTGTCGTCATTCATGCATTCATACATTCATGCATATACACATCCATGCATAAACAATAAAAACAATATCATTCATACATGGTTGCATTAACCACCATGAGTCTGGCCTCAAATATCTTTCCATATCAATCAATCATGAATAATTTGTAACCCTCTCTTTCCCCAAGTGTCATCCCCAGTGTGTCTGGTCCCGAGATGTCACCCTCTTTTCCGCCAAGTGGCAGTTCTTTAATGAACAGCTTGTGTATCATTTATCTTTGCTTCTTGTCATCAGTTGGCTAGTTCGGCAATAACCCGAACGGCTGACATTTATCTTTGTTTCTTGTCGCCAATGGCAGTTCGGCAATAATCCAAACAGTTGGTATTTACATTTATTTCTTGTCGTCAATGGCAGTTCGTCAATAATCCGAATAGTTGACATTTACCTTTTTTCTTGTCGTCAATGGTCATTTGGCAATAATCCGAACAGTTGACATTTACCTTTTTCTTGTCGTCAATGGCAGTTCAGCAATAATCCGAACAGTTGACATTTACCTTTTCTTGTCGCCAATGGCAGTTCGGCAATAATCCGAACAGTTGGCATTTACTTTTATTTCTTGTCGTCAATGGCAGTTCGGCAATAACCCGGACAGTTGACATTCACCTTTATTTCTTGTCGCCAATGGCAGTTCGGCAATAATCCTAACAGTTGGCATTTACTTTTATTTCTTGTCGTCATTGGCAGTTCGGCAATAATCCGAACAGTTGACATTTACCTTTTTCTTGTCGCCAATGGCAGTTCGGCAATAATCCGAACAGTTGGCATTTACTTTTATTTCTTGTCGTCAATGGCAGTTCGGCAATAACCCGGACAGTTGACATTCACCTTTATTTCTTGTCGGCAATAACCCGGACAGTTGACATTTACCTTTATTTCTTGTCGTCAATGGCAGTTCGGCAATAACCCGAAAAGTTGACATTTACCTTTCTTGCTCGACGTCAGGGGCAGTTCGGCATTAACCCGAACAGTAAACATCTATCCCTAGTGAAACCATGTTATCCCCAGTGGAGTCGGACCCCGTTTCTTTAACAGACTCGGGCATCCTTTTGTTTTGTTATCCCAGTCGAGCCATCTTCACCGTCTTGCATTCATACTTGCATCGCGAGCATCCACAGCATTACATGCATAGCATCGCATTTATAACTTTACATACATGACATTGCATCTGTAGCATTTTACAGTCGAAATTGGTCAAAAATGGTGTACTCTGTATTTAAGTCTCTTCGACCCGTCGAATTAAAATTTCACTTTTAAATCTCCGTAACGAAGAAACTTAAATAGGGGCATCTGTCATACCCCATTTTTGACCCATTTTCATTTCGTTTTCTCTCTTCCTTTTAAGCCGAGGTTTTTTCGGAAGCTGAACCTTCATAAGCACCTACTTCAGAAGTACTTTCAGAAGCATTGGAACTGTTTATTTTCTCACCTGATCTTTTGAAGATTTAGTTGAAGAATTCATTCATGTTACTTATTCTCCAAGCTGCGTGTGTTTCCAGAAGGAAGATATTTTCAAAAGATATATTTTTCAGATTTGGATATTTTTATTTGTGTAAATATACTTTCAAAAGAGAACTTTGGAAAATATATTTCTGAAAAATATTTGCTTCAATATATTTCTGAAAAGAATAATTGATGCAAATATGTGTTTTAGTCTGAAGAAAGATTTTATGGTGAAATATATTTCTAAGAAGGATTTTGGAAAATATATTTCTGAAAAATATTTGCTTCAATATATTTCTGAAAAGAATAATTGATGCAAATATGTGTTTTAGTCTGAAGAAAGATTTTATGGTGAAATATATTTCTAAGAAGAATTTTGGAAAATATATTTCTGAAAAATATTTGCTTCAATATATTTCTGAAAAGAATAATTGATGCAAATATGTGTTTTAGTCTGAAGAAAGATTTTATGGTGAAATATATTTCTAAAGAAAAATTTTGGAAATATATTTTCAAAAGAGATCTTTGGAAAATATATTTCTGAAAAATATTTGCTTCAATATATTTCTGAAAAGAATAATTGATGCAAATATGTGTTTTAGTCTGAAGAAATATTTTATGGTGAAATATATTTCTAAAGAAGAATTTTGGAAATATATCTTTGAAGAATATTTGGTTCAAATATTTGTTGCTGCTGAAGGCTATATAAAGAAGACACCTCTCGTGAAGAGAATCATCAATCAGAAACTCCAATTGACACTACCAAGCCGCGGCGGCCACATACCAAAATCCACCTCTTTTCTTCCATTTTTCCTTTGATTCTAGCAAAAACCGAAACCCCACTCACACATTGCTTCACTAACCACCACAAACCCAGCAAATCAAAACCATAAACCACCACCTCAAATCCACTGACAAGAACAATCCGAACCAGAACACCCATAACCGAAAACAGAAATCAAAATCAAAGGTACGTTGTTTTTTTTAAAACTTCATCTAGTGTTGTTCACAAGGATTTTCAGCAAAATAATTTTATTCCTTTCTTTTTTATCATTCCTCATTTTTCTTATTTTAATTTCTATTCATTCCCATGCATTTTATTTTTACAGCCTTTATATTTCAGTACTTCATGCATTCTTATTATTATTCCCATTTTCTTTATTTATCTCATGCATTTTTATTTATTTCTTGTATGCAACATATTTACTTATTGTTTTTGCATTTCATGCATTTTTATCCCTTTATCTATTGTTATCATATTTATTTTATCGCATCTGCAATTTTTATATTTATTTATTATTCCGTTTTTATTCTATTAGAATGTATTTAGGACCAATGTAAAATATAAATGAGAATATGCACTGACACCCACACTTTATTTATTCCGCATTATGTCTTATTTTTATTTCGCTTTACAAAAAAATACAAAAAATAATAGGCTAGTTTATTTTCAAAAGGATTTCCTGGTGATCCAACGTCATCACGGAAGTTCCTCGCGTTTAGTTTTTAGTTACCTTTTTTAGTCTTAGTTAATTATAAAAAAAAAACAAAAACATGCAAATAAGTCAAAATTCAAAAAAATCTTTTCTTAAATAAACCTTGATTTTCAATCAAGTGCCCTTTTTTTTTTCTTTCACTTTCTTAAAAAAAATCATTAATCCATTTTAATAACACTTAAAATCATTTTCAAAAAAAATAAAAAACACAAACCAATCTCATTTTTGCCACTTGGCCTTTATTTTATCTTTAAACCTTTTTTAAAAAACCAATAAAAAATACAAAACAAATCAATCGTCATTTTTACCCCGAACTACATGATTTTGATCCCATTCGGGTATGTAGGCAAAAGACTTTGTCTTTCCAAATCAATAAAAATAACAAAAACATTTTCTTTCTTTTTAACTCATCACTTTAATCTTTTCACACTTAAGCATCTATTTTACAAACAAATAATCAATTTAGCATAAAGATAAATAAAAACAAGAGGTTCCTATAGAGTACTATAGACGTTTAGGGTGTTAATACTTTCCCTTTGCGTAACCAACCCCCGGACCTTGATCTTTTAAAAAATAGGGTTTTTCGAACTTTCTCCCTTTTCCTCGGAAAAATAAAAGATCGGTGGTGAACTTAATTTTGTGAGTCAACGCTAATTAATAGCTTGATATCCGAAAATCACCGCGACAGGACTAGAGTCAAGATTTCCCATCTTCAATTTGTTTATGATACCTTGTTGATTTGTGATAAAAGTTGGGCCAACATTAGATCTTTAAAAGCAATTTTAATTCTTTTTGAGGTTATATCAGGACTTAAAGTTAATTTCCACAAGAGCCAGTTGGTTGGGCTTAATGTTTCCAATTCTTGGTTGGCTGAAGCTTCAACGGTGCTTAATTGTAAAACAAGATCAATGCCTTTCTCTTATTTGGGTCTTTCAATAGGTGGTGATTCTCGTAAATTAAATTTTTGGAGTCCTTTGGTTAATCGCATTAAATCTAGATTGTCAGTTTTAAAAAGCAAAAATTTATCTATGGGAGGTTGCTTGGTTCTCCTGAAGTCTGTCATGTCCCCTCTTTCGGTCTATCTTCTTTCCTTCTTTAAGGCTTTCATAGGTATCATTTCTTCTGTCAAATTTATATTTGATTGTTTTTTATGGGGGGAGTGAGGATTTTAGGAAAATAACTTGAACTAAAATGGGACACAATTTGCTTGAAAAATGAGGTTGGAGGTTTGGGGGTCATGAGAATTAAGGATTTTAATGTAGCTCTTTTTGGTATGTAGTGTCAGAGGATGAGGGATGAGGTGGATTTGTTGTGGTATATAGTCTTGGTTGCTCATTACGGGGAGGTTGGAGGTAGGATTGTTGTTAGTGGAAGGTTAGACTCAGTTTGGTGGAAGAATCTTTCCAGCATTAGCGCATGGGATGGTATAGGTGTTGGGAGTTGGTTCTTGGATGATTTAGGTCGTTGTGTTGGTGATGGGTTGACTACGTTGTTTTGTTGGGATCTTTGGTTGGAGGGGATGGCTTTAAAAGATAGATTTAATCGCCTTTTTGATTTAGCAAAGAACAAATTGGTTTAAGTTTTAGAGATGAATCTTTTAGGGTGGGAGTAGGGTGGGGAGGCGTGGAAGTGGCATAGACGATTATTAGCTTGGGAGAAGGAGCAGGTTCAGGAGTGTAGTACTTTGTTGCTTAACATTGTGTTGCAGGGTGACGAGTCAGACAGGTGGCAATGGAAATTACACTCATCTTAGCGGTATACAGTTAGCTTAGCTTATCGTTATTTGACATCTTTGGAAACTGATAAAACTCAAGAATTTTCAGACATCATTTGGCATAAGGCGGTTCCTTCAAAAATCAGCATCTTTGCTTGGCATCTTCTTCATAATCGAATTCCAACAACATATAATCTATTGCGGCGAGGCTTACTTCAAACTCAGTAGCTTTTATGTGTTGATGGTTGTGGATCCGATGAGAATAGCAATCATTTGTTTTTGCACAGTGATTTTTTTGGATCAATTTGGAATATGGTTTTGCTTTGGCTCGGTTATGTTACGATGACTTTAGCTCTCATTTCTGATCATCTTCATAAATTTGGTCATTTAGAAGGATCTTCAAAGCATCATCGAACGACTATGCATCTATTTTGGTTATCTTGAGTTTGGTTGATTTGGAATGAAAGCACAAGGAGCACTCTTTACATCAACTGCTCGACAAAATCAAGCTTCAAATATTTTGGTGGTTGAAAGCAAATTACGCTACTTTTTCCTTTGATTACCATTCTTGATGGTTTAACCCAATCTTGTGCTTGAATTCTATTACCTAACTTGTATTTTCTTTCGCTGTTTTTTTGGATCTTTGCAACTTGATTTTTAGCTTTCTCATTCTAGCACACCTTGTGCTGGGTGGACTTGGTTCTTTGGTAATATAATTCCATTTGTAGATTCTTAAAAAAAAAATTTTGCAGTTGTACATAGAGATACCTGATTAGCACCATAAAAATGAATATTTGGAAATGTAGTTGTTAAATCTTTTGAGGGAGAGTTTTATCACACATAGTGATACAATCTGACTCGAGCGATTAATTTTTATGGTTGCTCATAAAGAATATTTGGTTCAAAAAATAATAATATTAAATGAATTGTAAAACAAATGAATATTAAATGCTTTCGTTAAATAAAATGAATAGTAAATGTTGAAGTGTACTCTTTTTTTTTGACAAGGAAGTGTACTCTCTTTGTTCTCCAATAACCGATACAACTAATCATTTAATATCTTTTTTTAAGAAATCAAACTAACTCATCGAAATTTGTACCGAAGAAAATTAAATCTAAGATTTTAAGAGGAACATAATCTTAAGTCTCAAACCAATACCACAAGATACAATTAATCATTTCATACCCATTGACAAAAGATAAATAAAAGAAGATAATAATAATTTTATTGAAATTATTTTTAGTAATCATTTGTGTAAGAATATTTTTTTTTTGAGTGTGCATACGATCATATCATTTATGAATAACTAAGAATTTAAGAAGAATCACAACTTTAACGCAGACAAAGAAAAAATAAAAAATATTTATACGCTTCTAATGATACACACTTTCTATCTAGCAAAAGAAAAGCTGGTTTGCCATGAGTGAAAAGAACAGACCCATGCCTCTTGTGTGCACAAAAGTTCATCTATGCATTTTAGAGTCATCATCTACGCAATTTCCTTTTATGTACTCCATTCGGTCTCATATATAAAAAATATTCTTTTTTTAGGTTCATTAAATAATTAATGTATCTGGTCTACATTGTAAAACAAATACATTAATTATTCAATGAACCTAAAAAAAAATCTTTTCTTATATATGAGAGCGAATAGAGTATTCTTTAAACAATATTTTTATAATACTTGTTAGCATGATCGATATTTTAATTGTTCGATCTCAACTCTTTCATTCAATATGAGATTTAAACTCACACTCTTAACATTTCATAACAAAAGAATTATGAGTTAAATTCACAATTTTACGGTAGAAGTCTATCGACGACCATGAATGGTTAAATTTCATGATTGACGCATGCCATAGGTTCCTTAAACAGCGATGTTGGATAATGGAGCTTGAGACAAGTTATAATTATTACAGCCCGTGGATGTCGGATTTCTGCTTTGGATCCCACAGTCTCAATGTTCATTATTTCCAAGTTTCAAAACAGTACTTTGGAATTTTAGTTCGATCACTTACATTATTATTATATGTATAATTTTTTAGTTTAAAGTGTAAAAAACGCACCATAAGTCCTTGTCATTAATTCGTCAAAAATTGTAAATAAAATAGTTGATGGCCTTCACAAATGATGATAAAAGTCATGAAGGAAATCCTAACCTCACACAGCTTCTTTTACATCGTTTGGTACCAAAGGAATCAATGCTCCATTCCTTTATGATCGTTTTCTCTTTTGCTTTCTTGAGGAAAAGTCATGTCCTTTTTTTCTTTTCTGGACACAAATATAATATAAGTAAAAACAATTACTCCCTCATGTCTCATATCGAAGAAAAGGTCATGTTAACCGGTGCCCTAAGACACTAGTTAAAGAAATCAAGACAATAAAGTTTTAAGTTGAAAATAACACTTTTTAGACTTTTGAGGAGTTGATTGCACAACCTCTAATACAATACTATTACATTTACTTTCTTAACCAGTGCTTTGGGGGCAGCCGTTAGCATCTCCCTTTAAGAAAAAACAAAAAAAAAAACAAAGGAGAATGCTTCGAGTGGCATTGATTATTGGTTAAGCAACTAAAACAAATCATTTTTTTAAAAAAAAGTTTTGTAATTATTAGTTAGCAAAAGTAACAACTTATATTTTCAAGACAAAAATTTTATTTAAAGATCCTTTAGATTTAGTTTAAGGGTAAATTTGGATTAGTGACATTAAATGTAATAATTATAGTAGACTTTTATTTATATTTGAGACTTTGAAAAAAAAAAATTGTTGCTTACGTACAAAACTGGAGGAAGTAATTGATAAAGATTATTTTTTATAAAACAAAAGAAAAGTATTTTTTTTTAGAGTACTACCTTGTATCTTCACTTTTTTTTTATACATAGAATTTTGTATCATGATGTCCTAATTTGTGCAAAACAACTTTAGGACACTCACACTTAGAGAGAGAGAGGGAGTATACTTATTTATAATAATAAAAACGGGAGTATAGTTAACATCATTTCCTTTTGATGATAGCTTTAATAAACAATATAATCTTAAAGATTTTGAGATAATCACTTAAAATTAGAGACACAATATTTTGTCCCAAAAAGAAAATTTCCATCGAACACCAACAATATCAAACTACATTTGTTTACCTCTTATGTTGTAGTGTAGTGGTAAGAGCCTCTCCAATGAGAGTTTCTTTACTTAACAAGGATCACTCTCTGTTAAAGACCTTCAATGGAGGAAAAAAATGTACCTATTAGTTAACATACAACTATATAAGGATTATCTCTCTCCTGAACAACTAACGGGTCTCACGTTTAAAAGAAGTAATAAAATATGTACAAGTTGGTCTCACTTTCAAAAGAAGTACTAAATTACTTTTGTATAATGATGTAAAGTTAGTGAAACTTATTTAAGTACTTTTTATTGAAGTTCCTATTAGTGTATTGTATTTGTCATTGGACTTATTTAATAGATACTTTTATTAAAAAATTATAAATAAATGATGTGTACATGTGAGATCTGTTTAAAGAGTCTTTATTAGTTTACTACCCTTGTGAATGCTCTAAGCATCACTAAAACATGAGTGTGAGTTGCTTTATTCTCATTACGAGCTTAATGTCCAAGGGTGAAAAACTTAAAGGAGGATATAGAGGTCCATGCATTGTCTCACACTCAAACCAAAAAATAGTAAGGACAACTACTTTCATTCACATAAAGGGTGGGAGCAGCAATGCCCTAATAAAATTGCTTTTTCACATAATAAATTGCTTAGAAATACATGAAAATGACAAAAAACTCCAACGGTAGTTAACTACAGCTCGCTTCAAAAGGAAAAGCGAGCTGTAGTTAACTATCTTTGAAGTTTTTTTGGTCATTTCCATATATTTTTAAGCAACTTCTTGTGTGGGAAAAGCAATGTTCATGCCCTAATAAGGGGGATTGTTAAATGAAATTTGTTGTTCACACATAACACAATGCTAAGAAACACCAAGAAAAGACCATTTTAACCATATCAGTAGTTAACTGCCGCCAGATTGCTTCATCGACAGTTAACTACCGCCGTTTCCAACGGTAGTTAACTACCGTCGGTTCCATCGGCAGTTAACTGTCATTGCGATCAAAAGTTAAACAGAACAGCAAAAACAAAACTGCACCAGTTATCAAAAACTATTCAAATTTCCAAATTTCCTTCAATCCTCTCCAATTCCATTTTGACGAAAATCAAGCAAATCATCTCCGCAAAACCACAAGTAAGTAGTGTTAATCATTTTTAATGATAATGTTAGTTTGTGTAGATTTATTTTTGTTAATTTTGGTAGATTGCATGTGGTTAGGGTTTATGTAGAAATTGAATTTTTTGTTAGTTTATGATGTTATAGATGAATGTTGTTGTTGTAAATGTAGTTTATATTATGTTTAAGTTCAAAGTGAATGTGTAGAAGTTCAATTAACACAATGATGAGTTGTTTCATAAAGTGTTTGATAAAATGTCTAAATGAGAATTGTTTAGATTTTTTAGTTAGTTTATGTTGTTAGATTGTGTTGGGAATGTTGATGGGAATGTTGTTTTGAATGGTGTTTAAAAATTAAGTTATTTCTGGTGCTAGATTGTATTGGGAATATTGATGGGAAAGTTGTTTTGAATGGTGTTTAAAAATTAAGTTATTTATGGTGCTAGATTTTTGCCTAAAATGCCTAAGTGACCATGATTTTTGGTTTTGGTTTTGTATAGATATGTCTGAGCAGGACCCAAATAGGACCAAAGCTGGTAAACATATGATGACTAGAAGCGTCCGACGGGAGAGGGCGGCTGCAAACCCTCATGTGCCAAAGAGGGGAAGATGCCGGATGCCCGATCCCAATGTGGGTGAAGGAAGTTCTCAGCCGACACAGTCGCAGGTGGATGACCCGACCCAGTACCTGAATTATCAGGATCAACTACACGATGCCACAAATGATGGTTATGACGCCCAGCAGTTTGATGATGTGGTTGAGGGTGGCGAGGTTCAGCATTAGGAGCAGGAGGAGGTGGTTGATCCAGATGAGGATGACCTTGCGGCTGAGGCAGCCCCACATCAGTTACCTGATGTGCCTCTCTTTCCTGGAGGGCCTCAGGATTTATTTGTGTTGTCCTCATTTGCTTCTCATGTTGCATTGTTGTTGTGGTATAATGCAAATAATGTAAGTGTTATTTTTATTTAATTTTTATTTGCAAAACGTAAAAAATGATATGACCACATGCCGTTGTCTGTTAATTTTATTTGTCTTCAATTATTGTTCGCGTCATTTTTTATATATGAAGTATATATTTTTTTTTAAAAATTTATATGCTAAACTTAAAAAAAAATTATATCAACACATGTCGTTGTTTGTTAATTTTTATTTGTCTTCAATTATTGTTCGCGTCATTTTTTATATATGAAATATATATAAAATAGATTTTTTTTATGCTAAGTATTTATGTTTTAATTAATTTTTATAAGTGTTTACATTGTTTTTATGTTTTTGATTTATGTGGTGTTTTTTATTATTTCAGATTCGTAAGTCCCGTAAAGTTAAATGCATAAA
The DNA here is from genome assembly GCA_018208015.1 of Medicago ruthenica. NCBI lineage: Eukaryota > Viridiplantae > Streptophyta > Magnoliopsida > Fabales > Fabaceae > Medicago > Medicago ruthenica. Next base: position 114,848,499 of record CM031371.1, on the reverse strand, counting down.
TCATGGGGCTAAGGTGGGAGATCTCCGACGTCCAGCAATTAATCAAGTATGGTTTTGGAATCCGGTAAGGGCAAGTGGTCTGCATGATTTGCTGTTCACGGGGTACCCTACTGTGAATCATGCTTTGCTTATGGCTCTTAGCGAGAGGTGGCATACCGAGACCAGCAGTTTTCACATGCCTATAGGGGAGATGAGCATCACTTTAGATGATGTGGCGTGTCTGCTGCATGTTCATATTGAAGGGCGGATGCTGAGCCATGCAAAGAAGGTGTCTCAGGTTGATGGAGTGGAGTTGATGGTGGCATACTTAGGTGTTACACAGGAGGTTGCTGTGAAAAATTGCAGGGATGAATATGGTGCTTACATTAGTTATAAGTCGCTGAAGGACCTTTATGAGGAGCACCTGACTGTTGCTACCAGATTAGCGTGTCCACAAACGAGGGAGGAGAGAGAGGAGATGGAGAGGTGTAGGATTGCCTATGTGAGGAGTTTTCTCTTATATCTGCTTGGATGTACGTTGTTTGGTGATAAAAGCAACGAACACATCGCCTTGATATACCTGCAGACGATGGAGGACCTTGGTGCGATGAGGCAGTACTCGTGGGGAGGGATGACATTGACATACCTTTACCACAGTCTATCTGAGGCTGCTTTGCCTAGAAACAAATCGATTGGGGAAAGCTTAACAATTTTGAAGGTAATAATTTTAATTTCTTATGCTTGTGTATCTGAATATAATGTGTTTATTGTAATTTCTATCTTATGCTTGGTAATAACTTATAAATGTGTTTGGTTTGTGCAGGGATGGTTTTTGGCACATTTTACAGGACTTTACCCTCATGATGATAATGAAGACTATCTCCCAAACCATCCTTGCGCTACTAGATGTATTCCACACATGGGTCATGGAGAGGCGAAGCACTACTGTTTGGTGCTTGATCGTTTGGAGATGGATGATGTATGCTGGATGTCGTACGAAAGGCATATGGAGATCCATGAGTTTGAGGAGATATGTTGGTATTCAGGCTGGATCATGTGCGATCGTGACAAGGTCTACTGTCACTTGCCTGAGCTGGTTAAAAGGCAGTACAGATACGTGCAGAACATCCCCAAAGCTCTGACATATGTGCTTGCTATACGGGATGCTCAGGTTGTACAGACTTTTCTCGAATTTCGTGTTCACACCATTCCTAAGGATCAGTGGGGTAGGCAGGTGGATGTGCCATGGCGGTACGAGGGCGGATATATGGTATGGTATGAGCAGGTGTCTCACCCAAATATTTTGCCACCTATTGAGGGATCTCCTCCGAGGCCAGCAAATGAGGAGCAAATCATTACACACCAACATCAGTAACACCAGGAGAGAGGCTCGCCTGATACCATTGTGATGGTTAGTGGCGTTGTTAGCTAGGCTGATGAGTATTTGGGTCAGGAGGGGATGGGCATTGAGCATTGTATCAGGCCTTGCGTGATATTAGGGACATGATGGCACCGTTATTGACCAGGAGGCGTGGGAGGCAGCAGCATGACCAGGAGTAATTGATGTTTAGGACTTGCTTTTAGTTTTCGTATTTTCATGACATTTGTTCATTTTTGTATAATGATGACATATTATCGTATTTTAACTTTAATGTTGGTACAATTTTAATGTAGTATGGTGATTTATGTTTATTTGGCTTCGATTGTTGGTAACATTGATATTTTGGTTAGCTTATGATCTGATATTGAAAAACAGTGTTTATAACTCATATAAACAGGTTGTAACAACATGTTTTGCCATCGCATAGGCTTTAGGACGCAACGACAGCTAACTGACGATGGGAAGGAACTGGCGGTAGCCAACTGCCGATGAAAATCTGCGACAATTAGCTGTCGATGCAATATATTATTGTGTGGATGAGGTTTCACCTACACTTTCTGTGGTCCAAAACCCACAAAAAGTTCTATATATAGGCAGTGTTGTTTTCACAATCCATACTCAACACATCTACATTTTATAAGATACGTGGTGATGGGAGCGAAGGTATTCGAACAATGGTTCAAACACATTCCCTTTCATCACCACTCCTCTTAAAAACTAAACAAAAAACCACCAACCTAAACACTTCCTACTTCTTATTTCATTATTTTTTTGTTTGTTTTGAATATAGAAGCGTAAACAGTGTTATGACAACCTTCTTCAACATCAATACTCTTCTTGAAAACTAAAAAAAAAATCCATAAATAAGTTATGTGCCAAATCTAATAACTTTTTTTTTGTTGTTTTTAGTGTTTTCACTTTAATCACATTTCATTTTATCGTTTTTGTTCACTCATTTATTGATTTTGCATCACATTAAGATGAAAAAATGTGAAGTTCTGAAAAATATAAGCATAAAAAGGCTACGGCAGCTAACTGCCGCTGAAAAGCATCCGACGGTAGTTAACTTTCGCTGAAAAGCATGTGGCGGTAGTTAACTACCGATGAGGTTATTTCTTGGTGTTTCTTAGCACTATGTTAAGTGTGAACAGCAATTTTCTTGTTAAATTGGGCTTTCAACAAAGCCCAATTCTCAAGCCCAAGGATCTAAATGCAATGTCGTATGCAATCTACAAACATACTACTAATGTACTCTCATTCATATGATGTCGTTTAATCAATATATAGTAGTTATGTGATGTCGTTTTTCATTTTTCATCGTTCGATTCCAAAATTCATCACTGTCTGGTTCAAATTCAAACATGTCTGTTCTTATTCGAACAATTCAAAGAGCTAATAGATTGAAACAAACATTCTCTTCACCTAGAATCAGTAATGTTTTGTCTCAAACATTAGGTTTCAGTAACAGAGCTCACGTTGTAGAATCAGTTACCAAATCACCGTTTGAATCCAACATTTTGCGAATTCTCCGTAACGAGATCGAGTATCAAGCTGAATACGCTCCTCCATATCAGGTTCCCACTCTTCTACATGAAAATTTTGATCAATTTTGTTATTAGGGTTTTTGCATTCTTTTCAAAATTCAATTCAATGTTATGAAAATTGATACTATCTGTTTGGTAAAAAAATAGGTTATAGCTGATAAACTAGCTTATAATGGATGAACTTCTAGGGAATTAGCTTTAAGGTAGCTTATAGCGGATAAGATGATGTATTGAACTTGTAGTGTTCGGTGAAATTAGCAGTTGAACTAACTTTATAAATATGAAATGACATATAAAAGATATGTTATAAGCTCGTGCGTAAAAAAATGTTATTAAATATGAGCTTTTAAGCCATAAGCTCAAAATTTGGCATTGCCAACGGAGTCTATGCATCAAAGAGTAAAATGTCTAAATAAAAAAATACTCCCTCTAGTCCTTGTTATAAGAAACAATTGACTTTCATTTTGCAAGTGATGTATCTGGGCTATATTTACAACAAGATACATCAATTATTCAATGAACCTAAAAAGTCAATTGTTTCGTATAATAAGGACCGGAGGAAGAAATATTTTTGAAGGAGGAAGAAATATTTGGGAATATGTGTGTTCAAACCTGTGTCACATGTACATTCTTTTATCATCTGGGTTGTTTAGATAATTATTTTGAATGATTTCTTTATTTTTTTTAATTTCAATTTTATGTAGCCTGTGACAGAATTCAAATCGTTTATTGTTGAAGAGAGACCTGGTGAGCAAGTGGTTACGCTTAAGGGAAAATTTGGGGACAATGAAGATATCAAAATTGAAGCTACAATGTTTGATGGGTTTGAACATGTTCCTGCATATGGAGACGATAGTTCAGGGGTGAATGTGCGTCTTCACCTCAGTTTAATAGTGGATATATCGAAAGGGGAGGATGGTAATGGATTAGAATTCGTCTGCTCGGCGTGGCCGGATAGTTTGGATGTTCAGAAAGTTTTCATGTTAAAGCGAGGGAAGATGTCGACTAGGCCTTACCTTGGACCTGATTTCAGGTTTGAATTATGTTTTTTTTCTTGTGCCTATTGTACATTTGTTGTTTGCTGGAGATGAAGGTTTCAAATCGCAGTAACAATCACATTGTGATATTTGGTATAGTGGAGAATTGTATTGTAGTCAAATACAGTTGCATAACGCGTTGCGATATTTGATGCGTTAAGAGTTGTGGTCAAATACCATTGATGTAGCTGCAATTGTGGTCACAGATACATTAAAAACATCGACATTGCAGTCATAGTCAAGGATCTTTTTTAAAACTTTGATAGCTCAAGGATTTGTTTGGTTTTAGAACAGTTTTGTTTTTATGTTCTGTTTTCAGTTTTCATTACTAAAATGACACATTGTTTTCAATTTGGTTACTGTTGTTAAAGTTCTATGCGTATCATTTTCATTGTTTTTTGAACAAAACTTTGAAGAAAAAAAAAAGTGAAACAATGCGGTGCTTTTCTAAGTAAAATTGAAAACTGAAAATGAAAGCCTAACAGTCCCTAAACATTTCAACTTTATTCATTGGCCAAACTTTTTTGATTTAGAATACAACTACGCGAAGACTGAATTTGGCACTGCAAAACTTTTATCGAAGGCCTAGTTGTTTTGAAGTCATTCAGTTGGTAAGCTAATAAGTAATGATTTTCATCTGTTTAAATTGTTGGTTGCAGGAACCTGAAGCCTAAGATTCAGGAGAAGTTTTGCGAGTACTTGGACGCAAGGGGAGTAAATAATGAGCTCTCTGCTTTCTTACACGAGTATATGATGAACAAGGATAGAATTGAACTTCTAAGGTGGATGGATCGTCTCAAGTCTTTTGTGGAAAAATAGGCTGGTAAGTTAGGCAACTAAGAGTTGATGTAAACACCAAGTTTTACCATTGTAGGAATTAGTTTATTCAATAGAAACCCATTTGATTTGTAGTGTCAGCATCAATTTATTTATTTGATGTTCAATATGCCGTAAGAATGTTAGGCATTAGGAGGCAAGGGCAGTAAATAATGAACTCTCTGTTTTCGTACATGGGTATACAATGAATGAATGATAAACAAGGAAATTGTTGAATTTTTTTGGTGGATGGATTGTTTCAAGACTTTGATAAATAGTCAGGTAACCTTTGCAGCTAAGAATCGATGTAGACACTTCCAAGTTTTGCTGCTGTAGAAATTAATTTTTCCCATAAAAATCATTGGATCAATAGTCTTCGCACCGTTTTCTTTATTCAGTAAATCTTGTGCAAATATCTTAGGAACGTTGAACAATAAGAGTCATATTTTGTTTTGGAGCTTTTAGTGGGAGAAATTTATTGGAAAACTTAGTAGTAACAACTAACAAATTGAAGTGTGAATTTGATTTTGAGGTTGAGAAGTGGTAAATTGAAGTTAGGCTAAATACGAGGTTCGTAAGTGCTAGTAAATCTATATACACTTTAAACTGATGCCACACACACCTGTAGAGCTTTTGTTCGACTCAAGTTATGAGTAAAAGGGTAAGACCTATGTTAGCTAAATAACTCATATTCTTGGAAATGACAGCTTATTTGTCTATTTTGTCATTTCATTGCATTCATGTTCTGTGTTCATAATCTGCCTTTTACTTTTCGTTGTTTATTTGGTGATATATGGGAATAAAGTGTTGATACTGGCGGACATGATGACATAACTTCAGCTTTTGCTTCTTATGTGTCTGTGGCTTCTTCTGAGGATGTTAACTTCTCCGAATAAGTGATATGATTTATTTGTAGAAGTAGTTGCAAACTTCATATTGGGCTGTCTAGCTTGAAATTATTTGAGTTCTTGGTAACAGTACCTTGTGCATCTTGCAGCATCCTCTCTTCATATGATTTGCATCTTGTACCGTACACACTAGGTTATTTTCATATGTAGTGCCTGTTTGGAACCACGTCAAGAAGGAAACTAACTCGCGACTCCTCAAAAGCCTGAGTTTGTAGCTTTACAAAATTCATGGTCACAACTCGTTGGGATGCGAGAAATATTGTGGGAACACTAATCCAAACAGGTGTAAAATTATAGCCTGGGGTTGAGTTCAGTGACATGGTGTATAGTTCAATGTAAGTTTTCACGAGGCTACCTTTTGTGGACTCCTGTGAAGGATCCACATGAAGGCCCTTGTCATTTTCAAATCAAATAGCGTCCATTTCTGTTTTCAGCGTCACCAGAGGGGAAATAATAGGTGATTTCTTATCGCGCCCTCCACACTTCTCAAACACCATGCTGTATTTTGGATTTTAGGCTCCGAATGCGTAAAAAACGCTCAAAATCCCACATTTTGGATATTGGGATTCAAAAAAGTAGGGCTCACCGGAGGTTTGATGAAAAGAAAATGCATAAGGCTTGCTTGACATTTCTTATGCTGGCGGGAACACAAAGCCTAGTGTTCCCACAATGTTCCCTATTGACATCTCTAAATGTGAGATCACTGCTGAAAAATTTTGCATTTTTTTTTAAATGTAATATTTTGATTGGTAAGTTTTTTATCGAAATCATGCAGACTTTTTGATGGATTTTTATTGGAAAGTTTTTGATAGAAGAATGTTTAAATGAAAAATTTAAATTGATTTTGAGAATATGATAGTTTTATTTAATTGGAAAGTAGATTGAGATATTTAATTGCAACAATTCTGTCCAAAAAATAAGTAATTGTAGCAATTATAAAAATGAGACCTGTTTTCATCAACAAAAATATTGGGGCCAAAATAATACATTAGCTCTACTTGATGGACACAAATTATAATTAAGCATTATCCTACTTTGTCTCTAAATAGAAGACCCCTTTAACCAAATAATTGAGCTACACCTAAAGTGAATCGTTTGAGCAGAGATCTGGTTTTTAATAAATTTTGCTGTTCAAAAAAAAGGTGAAATAATTTTTGACCAAATTTTATTTATATCTCAACCAAACTTCAGATTGCCGGGGTCCCTTTCTTTGGAACCATGTGGTTACAAATAAAAAGACCCCTTGACTAAACCACCAGAAGTAACAAAGTTGATAGTAGTATTAAATTTGTAAAACATTTATATTGTTTGTACAATTTTACCTTTTAAGAGAGAGAGTATATTTATGTTTTCAACTCAATTTTTTTTCCAGAGGTTCAACACAATATTTTTTGTTGATTGCTAAAAAAAAGGTAAAACAATTAAGGATGTATTGGAAAATAAATAATTAACACAGTTAAGAGAGCGGGTGGTTTGAGTTTGGTGCGTAGAGTGGGAAATGGTGAGAACACTTCCTTTTGGATTGACCCTTGGCTAGAAGTTGGTTCTTTGTGCTCTAGGTTTAGCCGTCTTTTTGAATTATGTGTAGATAGCTCTATTTCTGTAGTTGAAATATGACCCAGAGGTTGGTTATTCGGTAAAATGTGTTTATTATATTCTAAATCCAAGTGTGCAACATGATCGTGATTATCTTTCAAACTTCATTTGGAACTAAGTTGTGCCTCTCAAAGTTTCATTATTTGCTTGGAGAACTCATAATAAGAGGATTTCCACAAAAGACAACTTGGTTCGCTGTGGCATGGTTCATTCTGGTTCTTTGCAGTGCTCAGGTGGATGCAGGAAAGAGGAAACTGTTAAATCATCATTTTATGAAATGTACTTTATTTGATAGCATTTGGTCTTCCGTTATGCATTGGGGATTTCGTGCGTTCAACCATCAAATGTTCGCATGCATGACTTGCAATTTGGTGATTTATTTTGGAAGGATATTCGTCATTAATTTCAAGTGATATGATTTGCTTCTTTATGGGTCATTTGAAAGAAGCGTAACTCACAAATTTTTTGTAACAACGAGCAGAACTTGATCAATTACTAGATCACATCAAAATTCTATCTTGGTGGTGGCTGAAGCCTCAAAAACCACTTTCTTTTAATGGTTTCTATTCTTGGTGGAATAACCCTTCAATTTGTATTGGTTATGTCACCGTATAATGTTGTGTTTGGATCTTTTTCTTGTTTAGATTGTGTATCATGTGACCTTGTTTTACCTCCCTTTTAGGCACATTATGTGCTTGATTGAAACTCTTATTTTTTAATATATTGCTTTTGACTTCTTAACAAAATAAAATTTAAAAGGGTCTTGTACTTAAGGATAAGAAAATTTCTCGAGAGTGTTCTATATTTACGTAGTAGGTAATATTTATTAGTTACTTCAAATTTTACTTTTATCATACACTTCAAATGATATCAGTTGACTTATTTACAATGAATTATAAGCTGCTTATAAATTATCTAGAGCTTACCTACAATTAGCTATATAAAAGCTACCGACCACCAGCTATATAAAAGTCAATTTGTTGTCAACTTCGGTTTTGATAAACAAAATTAAACCTAATATGATCAAATTATGTTAACACTGAGAAAAATAATAATTTAAGGACGTTTAGGTAAATCAAAAACATGAAGACTAAATTGCAAACTGAAAAATCAGAAAGATAGCTTTCGTGTTGGGCATAGCAGGTAGATCAAAAAATGATTTGGAGAAAAGAAATCCTTAGTAATGAACCATGTGAAAAATATGCTTATTCTATCTAGTTTGTTTGCAGCTGTATGAATGGGACTGCATCTGTTTTTTTTTTTTTAAATTATCTGCATGTAACCGTAGAGACTAAACATTTAATTTATGTAGAACCATAACGAGTATACATTTTTTCTCAACGTTTCATTGTTGATGTATTTTTAGGGCTGAATTCAAATTCAAAACCTCTGATTTAATTGACAAATGATCTGAACCATCTCATCCAAATGCTATTGACCGGGAAGGCATGCTTTTTGTGACTAGTCACGTTTGTTAATTATAGTTTGAACGTAAAGCCTTTGTCGTTACTACATTGAGTTGAGGTGTTTAGGTGTAGACTAGTTATTATACTTTCATATATAAACACACATGAATCTTTCCTAGATTTGAAGCCACTTAAATGATAGTGACCTAGTACATGAATCTCATACAGGACAAAAAAGTCTTCCTATGCTAAAACCAAAAATAATAGGCAAGTCTTATTCTGACTACATGTGTGGACAAACAAATGATCTAATCTTACTTTTTTAAATCGGATATTATATGTCTATAATGTTATCTAGTCCTTAACCCACTAGTTTTGGTCTTTGTTATAGTGAGCAAATATTCTAATCTTTATTCATATACTCAGTTTGCCATTGGCCCCTACATTTCTAAGTTCTAATACATGGTATTCGAATCTTATTCTTAGAGAAGAGGACAAACCCTGAATATTAATGATTTTTTTTTTTTTATGAATTATTTGCTCATGCATTGTGTGAAATATGTGTTTTTGGTTTCATGTCATTCAAAATTGACCAAGTGCATAATTGAATTGGTCATGATGTTGACAAAATCACATCGCGTATGTTACCATGATTTTGATGAAAGCTACACTTTTTAACTTTTATTTTGCAAGTCTCACCGTAAATCAAAATATACACTAAGCATTTGTTTGAAGGCCACTGGAAACAACAAATGAGACTTTCACGAGATCAAGTCAAATGTTGTATTGAGATATAAGAGTGGTGATTAAAAGACTGATATATGTTAAAATAGATAAATAACTTTTTGTTGAATCTGTATCAAGTTTCACAGCTGACTTATTTGAAGAATAAAAACATTCAAACATGAATCATTTTATTCAAATTCAATTTCAATCCAAACAATTTAATTTAAAATAACTTTATAAAACGCTTAGCCGAAAATACCCTACATAATTTTTTTTATTTTTTTTGTACAAACCCTACATATTTTATATGCTAAGTAATAAACCATGAATCACGCTTTAGAAACTTTGAATTATGATAAATGTGTTGCTAATTATTTGATTAAAAACATTATCTTGGAAGCTATTTAGTGTGAACTAATTTCTATACACAAGCATGATCACTGATATATTGTTCTTGTATTTGTGATCCTCAACTTCGTAGTTTTTTTTGTGTTTCCATTATGTTTCCATTATTAATTTCAAATTTAGTATCATTTTAGTAAGGCTAGTCAATATGATTTGTGAAAATGGAACTAACTGTGACAAATTCTAATTCATTCTTGAGACTGACAGGAGTTAATTATTATAAGAACATAAAAACCTTCATTATATTTACTTTTATCTATTGACAGAATAAGCAAAAAAAATCTATTGTAGAAAAAGACATAAGAAACATAAAAGTTACAACTCATAAATCACTCCACACTGGAGTTAAACAATTTTCAAGAAAATAAACTATATGATCATCTCAATAAAACAAATTTACACAAATCCTATTTCACACAAAAATCTTAACTACACTAACCAATATTCATAGCTTGAGGTTTAAATCAAGCTGCTTCTGCTTCATTTCTTTATTAGCTGCAGAATTCATCATAGTATCTACCACTTCAAACCTACCAACACTTCCTCTTGATGATGATAATGCTGATGATGTTGTTGTTCTATGAAAATCAGCCATACCTAGTTTTGCTATTCCAGGTTGTTGATCCATAAAGATTCTTGAGTTTGACCAACCATGATGATGATGATGATGTCCATAAGAGTTTCCAAATCCATTAGATGAAACATGAGAAGGCTTATGGATCATAGAGTGTGCTTGAATTCCAAGAGGTTTATTACCAAAAGCACCATAAAGAGGCAAAGAAGCCATGTTTGCATAACTTTGTTTATTATGCATAACAGGAAATCCAAAAGCAGAAGCTGAAGCTATTATTTGTGTTCCAAATCTTTGTCCTCTTTTTGCTATTGATCTCTCTCTTTTGTGAGCATTTTGGTGTCCACCTAATGCTTGTGAGCTATAGAATTTTCTATGACAATAGTTACAAGAAAAAACTCTTTGTTCTACATCAAGAGTATTGTTGTTTTGTGATGATGAATTACCAACATCTAAAGAAGTGATAAGATTGAGTTCTGTTTCTTGCTGATTATTACAATCAAGAACTGAATCATTGCTAGATACATTTAGATCAAATAAAGCTTCTACCTTAGTGATCTCATCTTCTACCTCAATAGAATATTGTTGTTTCTTCTTTTCATGTTGATTTTGCAAAGGTGTGCTTGGACTTGGAGGAGTTTCTTGAGAAGAGAAGATGCATGGATCCTTGCTTAGTCTTTCCATTAATTGGAGATAATTCCTCAACCCTTTGTTGGTACCTTTGTTGGTAGGTTTAAGGAAGTTTGAGTTGTTGATTCTTTGACACCTCAAATGGATAAAAAGTTGGAGTATATTTTAGAGGCAGACAAAGGTTTTGTTCCTATTATTATCCTACACATGGATATGGAATAAGTAACTGAACAAGTACTATAAGGTAAAATGTTTATGTTGTCAAAATAGTAAAATAATGTTTAGTTTCCACTCATTGAAATACAACTTTAATATATTATATTGTCAACATGATAATTTTAAAACACATTATATTACTCCTTGTGTTCCCATAATAAGTGTCACATTTGTAAAAAAAAATTATACCCAAAATTTGTCACTTTATTTCAGTTTTCATTTCTTAAAACAAATAAATGTGTTTGGCATTTTTTATTTTTTTTTGAAAATGCTAAATGTGTTTTAAAAAATTATTAAAGAAAATGGTGAATAAAATTTTGGACCTATTTTTTTTTAGAAGAAAAAATTGGATCTATATTCTCTTGTGTTTATTTAATGTTAATATATTTTAATATATGTTAGTGTTATGTATTGCTCCCTCTGTTTCTAAATGAATAAGGTTTTTAAACACATATTAAGAAATGCAATGATTAGAATACATAAATGAACGTTTTACCAAATTATCGTTATTAACTACCGATTTGTCTTGTCAAAAAAAAAACTACCGATTTGTCTTCCACTAAATTAAAAGTCATGTTTTCGGACCAATGTATATGATATTAATTGGAGGGTACAATTGAAAAAAAGATAGTTAATATTGCATTGAAAAATAAAAATGACATTCATTTTAAAACAATTTTTTTTTCGCTAAAGTGACACTTATTTTAAAACAAAAAAGTACTTATAAAATAGAACTCTCATCCTACTATCTCTCCCCTTAAACTTCTAAATATCAACTTCAAATCAATCTCATATCCTAATTTAGAGATACATAGGTTGTTCAACCCACTGTGGACACCACCTAATCTATCAAAATATGAAGATTCATTTAATGATGCTCATCCACACACATTCGTTTAGAGAATTCATGTTTAAGAAACAAAATTAATTTTAGTAAAAAAATATTATGGAGAATCAAGGTATAAATTTGACCGTGAAATACTTATATTTAATGTTCGACAATTTCTCAAATATGATTACCTTGTCTAAAAATTATGATATCTTCGACTTCTAAAGTAAAATCAAACTTATGCTTAAACATAATCCATGTGGCCGGCTGTGTGGACCCAAACAATTGTATTATAGTTTACAAAATGATCTTGTTAACGAGTGTCCCCGGGACACTCTTTAAGGATCCCAAATTTATAAAGTATTCCTTAAAAAAGTCAAATGTTACAAATTTCAATGCACTGATTACACAGATTTTCATTAAAATTTACTATTAAAGGGTCTTAAAGAGTGTCTCAGGACCACTCGTTAACATTTTCCTTTAAAAAAAAAATAGGTCATGCGATGTGTTCATCAAGCATGGCATGGACGCATTGTGCTGCTTATAGATAGAATTGGAATATATTTGAAATCATCAATAAGGTATAGTTTGGAGTTTGCCTTTCGGTAGTAGAAAATTATTGAGTAAGAGTTAAGACGGTCACGCGCGTCCTAAAAAAGTGCCTTAATTAATCATGTTAGTAGCAGACAAAACCTAATGTTTGTACATGTAGACACCAAAGCCACCAAACAAACTCTCCTATGTTCAGTACTTGAAAGTCCATCAGCAAGGTCACACTGTCCCCAGTTGTTGTGAGATTGATTGTCCTTTTGCATCTCTTTTTTGGAAGGAGAAATTTATTTGCTTTTCACACTTTCTTCTTGTGTGCTCCCACTTCACATGGACATGGACTCATATTGCATGCTGTAAACATATTAGGAAGTCATCAATCTTGTTTATTAATTTGATATTAGACGGTTTAGATCATATAGTTTTAAAATTAATTGTATACAATTTTGATCATTAATTTGAAACAACGCAGAATTCAATTCCTTTTCACCGATTAATGTGTGACTTCGATACAACGCAGAATCTATTTTCTCTTCACATCTCATTACAACTAACTTGATAAACTCATTTTAGATAACTAAATAGCACCTTTAATTGTTTTATTTTACATGAGTTAAGTAGCACTTTTGCACTTGAATATTTTATCAAATATCCAATTTCTATATTTCCCTTGTGGTTTATTAATTGAATGTTAGAAGAGAACTCTGAACTCCTATGTGATGTGTCCATAATGGCAAAAGTGACAAATGGCCGACACATAAAAGAGGAAGCTGATGTGGAGTTCCTCTAATGTCCTTGATAGTGTATTTCGTGTTAAATTGCATTATTATCATTAATGTTGATGTTAATGAAGAGGATCAAATATCCTATAGTTAAAGTATAGGATTAGGTATATAAACTTTGGCTTTTGCATACATATAATATTACTAATTATTGTTACCGTATTCACAAGTCATTTTTGGCAACTTTGTTTAACACAAGTCCTAACCCCACCTTAAAGGGTTATGAGTGAGTTTAGGAATTTAAAGTGATTGACCCCATTGAGAAAACAACTCAATCACTTCATCTTAGTAAATTGTTAACTGTCTAATCAATATATAGAACCAAATCTCTTTAAGAGATCTCCTTGTCTTTCTAAATTGGTCCACATTTGAAAACCCCTCAAAAAAGAAAACCACAAAGTTCCAAACGATCACCTCACCTCATAATAGAAAATATCTTTAGAATTAGATCCACAAGTACTCTAGGATAACAGACACAGTGCTTTCTCCTCTTCTCTCCAATCTTCTCTTCTAACTTGCCATCCACACAATAAAATTAAAAATAAAGATTCGTTTTAGTTTGAGAAAAGAATTTGGAATTCAGTTCAGTCTCTAAAAAAACGTCTACAAATAGTTATTTAGAATTATAAAATACAAATGCATTAGTACATCCATCAAAGGCTATTGAGATTGTTTAAATTTTCTAGACTATAATGTATATATTCCGAGTTGATCAAGGAGATGGAGAGAGTGCTTACTAATGATAATGAAGCTGAGTTTGTTGATGATAATAATATAATAACTTAATATTTATCAAGAAAAAAATATCCTATGTTGATAATAAACTATCTATCATTTTTTTTAATATATTCGGTTCCATAGTTTTTTTAGAGATTAATAAAATGAATATTTTACTATAAAATCAAATAATTAATAAATTTGATGCATGTAGCTGACGATCTCATGCGTTATGGACACATCAGCGAAGGTTAGTTAAAGATTAAACGATTTAAATTTAAAAATAATTAAAAAAATTTCTATTGAAATTGAGACTTTCCAATTTTGATTCAAGATATGTAGGGAATAGGTGAGTGTATGAGATTGTCAACTACTTAGTCTATTTTCGTATGTGTTTTTTGTATAATTCTTAATTAAAAATACATTTTATTATAATAACAAATTTTGATAAAATCATGAATAATTTAGTTAAAAACTATATATAAAACAACAAAGGAAATGGATTAAGTTTTTTCATTATGTTATTCAAAATTTTCTCTTTGACCATGACAAATCAAAACTTGTTGTAAGATAACCCTAACATCGTGTGCTCACTTTGCAAGTATCTTGTGCGTTTTCTTTTCTTTCAATACGTGCCTTCTAAACCTTAATTTATTTAATTTTTTGCATCATCTGATATCTCTTTTCACACGAATCCAAAAAGTCTTTTTCCAATATGTCAGTTTGCTTTATGCATGTAAGTTGGTGCTATATTTATGGCCACATGAATGTACTATATATAAAGCAGGTTTGATATAAAGAGTCAAGCATGATGGCAAAGGCAAATACAATACAAGTGTGGCGTATCATCTAAAGTGCACCTCCTAGTCCTAAGATAGAAATTGACACAAATAATATTTGTTCAATATAAATAAATAGTCATCGACACTTTTCATTTGAATTAAAGTATATAGTATTTTCTATTTTTTTAATCTAACACGCAACTAAGAAGCGTGAGTTAATGATTGTGGAAAAATCATCGTAGAGAAATTAAGTAAAGGATGAATTAAGGTATGGGAGGTGTAGGCAGGAGCGGAGCTACATACCTTTGAGGGTATGCAAGTGACCCCCCAACGTATAATATTTAGACCAATTATTTCATTTTATTACAAATCGAATATTCTGGATCTATTGTTTTGCACCCAAGTTAAAGTTTTTTTTTTTTTACTTTATCTAAATGCAAAACATCAGCCTCACAAACTCAAACACGTGAGGCAATGGTCATACCGTGAAGTTTAGCATAGAAAAGAAAAGTTGTTTCTCATGATAGAAACGTTTATGCAGGACAGTAGATATAATAGTTTTTTATTCCAACATTGAGATTTTTTTATCTATTAATGACAATGACTTTTTGATAGCAACAATGAAACAAAAATCACAACCCCAATCAAAAAAGTAATCAGCCAGGGGCGGCAGCACCCCCCAGCAAGCCCGGGCACATGCCCGGGCTCAACCCATATTTTTTTTGTATTTTGGCCCAACTCAATAGCCCATTAACCCACTTGGAAGAAAAAAAAAGGGCAATTGAGATAATTTTATTTATTCTCCCTCATACACTCACCACAAAACAACCGGCCAGTAAAAAAGAAAGCATACGCATTTCTTCTCTCAACTAGTAAAAGACCCGTGCAAAAACGCACGGTTCACGTAACATTGCGATAATTATATATTTTTTTTTAAGGATTGCGACAATTATATAAAAACTAATTAGATTGTTAATATTGTAGAATGTTTATAGATATTAAATGAAAATTATGAGTATTAATGTAATGTTTCTATTAAATATTTTTTTCTTATATATACATAAATTTGTTAAATAGTGAGTCACACCAGTTATGAATTTTAATTGCTTATATATGCGAAAACAATTTTTTATGTAAATATATGAGAATATTGATATGATAAAATTTTGAAAACTCATGACTATTTTCAAAATCAAAATTAATATAATATTTCTATTAAATAGCTTTTTATTTTATATGCAAAAAACTATTCAATATTTGCACCGCACCCGTTGCAGATTTTATATACTTATATCTGCATAAACAAATTTTTATATACATATATGAGAAAGTCGATATGATAAAATTTTGATAACTCATGACTATTTTCAAAATCAAAATTAATGTTGTGTTTCTATTAAACAACTTTTTATTTTATATGCAAAAGACTGTTCAATGTTTGCACCGCACCCGTTACAGATTTTATGTACTTATATGAGAAAGCCAATATGATGGAAATTCGTTACTATTTTGAAAATATCAACATTAATGTAGCATGTCTATTAAATAAATTTTTATTTTATATTTAAAAAACCGTTAAATATTTAAACCGTTAAAATGACAATTATGCACATAAAATTAAGGAGATCATGAGTTTTAATAAAGATGATTATGAAACTTGGTTGGACTTCGATTTTTATATATTGTTAGTAGATTTATATATTGTTAGTAGATATGACCATTATACAATGTGAATTTTCGGTTAAAATTTTGCCCAGGCTATATAAAATTCCTGGCTCCGCCACTGTAATCAGCAGTGACATTTTTTTTTTAAGAATTAACGGTAACACTTGTATATTTGTTTTTAACGATTTTATTATTATTTAGGCTTAATTGAACCTTTGATCCCCTAACTTATTTGTTGTTTTTATTTTGGTCTAATAACTCTAAATTTTTTCCGTTTGGTCCCTCAAATATACATCTGTTAGTTAACATGCCATGTCAATAATGTTAAGTCTATTCTTTAAGTGAGCTTGAGGTATACGAAGTTGGGCATTTACTTGTTTCTAATGGTTAAAAATACCGAAATCAATTGATAAAATTTTTCATTTTTTTCCTCTAATTTTCATCATTAAGTCAATGAGTAATCGACCAAATTCGCCTTCTACATTGTAAGAGGCTTTCAAATAGATCATATATATTGGCACCAGGGAGAATCGAACTTGAGACCTTGAGGAGGAGCACACTCTTAAGTCTCAAGCCAATACCACCAAGTCAACCCAAGTTGGTTGACTCAATAGTAATGTTAGAGGCTAAATTTATAGTAAGTGATTAAATATAAAAACTAAATTAACATGAAGTTGTTAAAATATAGAGACCTAATTGTTAGTAAGTGATTATACATGTATACCAAATTAACAGTTTTAATAGAGTAAGAAACATTTGTGAAATATCTATAATTTTATGAATGTATTTGAGAGGACTTAACAAAACTAGAGACTAATTTGATAGTTTACTCTTAACTCAATTGTTTTAGTAGTGATTATATCATTACTTAACCCCTTAACATTTAGTTGCTTTTTCAGCAAATTAACGACAACTATTTGAACTCGATTTTAATGATTGCTAGTGAGTTATTAGAAGTCTCTTTACATATATTTTTATGTCAATAGAGGTTGCTCAAAACCTGGACCATGCATAACAACCATCTACCCTGGCTGAACATTCTGTAACTTATTTTTTTCCTTTCTTATTTGCATTGCTTTTTCAAGAGTTGTTGTTCATGACCTTTGAGTATATGAAATTAGTGGAAACTAGAAGCGACAGGTTTATGTTGCTACTTGATGATTTCATCATTTCAATGATAATTTAAGGCTTGGTCAACTTGTTGGCATCCTCAAACATACCAGAGTGAGTTCAGCTTCATATTAATCGGTGCCACTCAACTTGCGTTTATTTTATTAGAATCATTCTAATTAGTGGGGAGGGTTCCTAAAACACTTTTTAAACAAAAAAAAAAAGAGTAATTTTGTATTAAAAATCACAATATCTTTTTTATATTTTTAAGAGGTTTTTTTAGATAGTTTTACCATATTTGGCTCGGTAACTAGTATTGTTTATCTCCCAAAATGAATGTGTCATTTAATCATTTTACACATATTAATAAAAATAAATAGATGAAAGAGAGAGAAAAATAGTTTGTCAAGTATTAATTCATTCACCATTATTATAAATGTAAAGTAAAATTTTTTGACTTTTTTTAACAACAAAATTTTTATTAGATGAAAAATATTTAATTGGGAGTGACGAAATTAATATTCATTATAATGTAACATTGGAAAAAGGTAATTTAAATTACATTGAAAAGTGAAATGAATCATTCATTTTTTTTAGTGAAGACGTATGAAATGCAAGATTGAGTTTTTAAAGAATGAAAAGTACAATTTGTTGACTTTCTATAAAAAAATTCAAAATGTCGTGAATAGAAATGTTGTCTCTCTTAATTTTATGAATGTTGTGTTTAAGATGATTTGTTTTGTCATATAAAAAGATCAGTGGCACATCTTATTGCCCACTTCCTTTCCATTTATGTGTGTGTGTCTATATATATATATATAGGGGACATATCACATGAGAATGACATTTATACGTGAGAATGGTGAGAATAAATTGCAACCATTAGATTAAAAGCAAGAGATGTGATTAAAACACAACTTAAGTTAGTCACGTGTCAATCATGTGACATCTCTCTCACTCCTTTTCATTTCACGCGTGCGTAGTCTCATTATATTCCCCTTCACATGTTCTGCTTCAACCCTTACTCACCCTCCACCACTCTTCCGACGAACCACCATCTCTCCCGACGAACCACCATCTCCTTAAAGCTTTCTCGGTTGTTCACTTTTCTTCACAATTCAGTTTGATTTGATTTTCAATTTTTTTTTGTTCATTTTTCTCAATTTTCAATCTTCGGACAAACCAACATCTCAACCCTTCTTCATCATAATTATCGATCCAACTCAATGATTAATTTTCAATTCTCAATTTCCATTTGATTTTTTTGGCTTTTATTCTTTGTTGTTGTTGTTGCCGCTATAAGGGTTGGATTTCGCTATTGTTGTTGGCTTTTATTCTCTGGTTTTTTATAACAATATTGCTACTTTTTGAGGATTAAAGAAAACAAGTGTCTCTTAATTTGTACACTTTCTCAAGTCTGTTTAATTTGATAAAAAAAAAGATTGTTAATTGTGGAGAAAATTCAATTGACTATGAAAATATGTCCTGCTGCAATTCACTTGTCACTTAGAAAGACTTAAACCAAAACACGTGTAAAATATCTTTCTATGATTGCTCTTAATGCTTGGGATACAAACTCAATAACCTATCCAACCGAAATAGTAATACGACAAACACAACAGAAAGTACAGATGAAAATAATATAACTATAGGGAAAAAAACATAGAAACTTACTTGCTTTAGAACACAAAGATAGAACCGCGGGAAAAATGAAGAAGAAGAAGAAGATAGAGTGAGATTTGGTGGAAGGTTGATGGCAGAGAGGCTAAAGAAAATGAAGAAGTTGGAAGAATGCCAGATATGCCAAAGAGAACAATGAGAATATGGAAAGGTATGTGATGCACGTGTGTTTGGAAGAGAGATGTCGCATGATTGACACATGACTAACTTAAGTTGTGTTTTAATCTCATCCCTTACATTTAATCTAATGGCTGCAATTTATTCTCATCATTTTCACATATAAATATCATTCTCATGTGATATGTCCTATATATATATATATATATATATATATATATATATATATATATATTGAAATTTGCAGAGCATTGTTTTATTTAGAGGCAAAGCATTGTTGTAGTCTGGAAGGCATGAGTAAATTTTTTTTTTAATAAAAATAAACGATATTCATTCATATTGATAGAATACATAGATACAATACAAATTCACTAAAAACAAAGAGAATGAATGTGCGAACAAACTCACAATATCCATGTTAATAACATAAAGCAACAAAGTACATAAGCCTAAAAATATGACTATATTCAAGTATCTGAAATACATATGTCTACGGATCCACAACATTGATGATGTCAAAGTCATTGATTGGATCTACACTGGATAAAACTGATTTGAAAATCTGAACCAAACAAACACCTGAATAAGACGGGAAAGATAAACAATGCCGCAAAAAGACGACAAACAAAACAACGTCACACTGAGACGACAAAATCACGAAAGAAAAAACTAAAAAAATGTGAAAATCGCTTATTTACATGAAAGAGAAGGAAAAGCGATTTAGAGGGGTGATTTGGGGTCAAAAATTGACCATAAACACCTCTTTTTGGTGGTTAAAGAGGAGAAACTAGAGTTTTAGGTAACGGCTCATAGGAGAGAATGCAAGGTTTTTAGGCATGAATATAATTTTATTATGTATATATTTATTGTTGTTGCGTAATTTTTTGTGGACCTATTGATATTGTTTATGTACTCCCTCCGTCCCGAAATATAAGCAAAAATTGGTCAACAAAAGTTAATGTATTTGGTTCAAAATTTGTACCAAATACATCAACTTATGTCGACTCATTTTTGCTTATATTTTGGGACGGAGTAGTATATTGTTTAACCCCTTTTTTTTTTTACAAAACCCTTAAAAATATAATATTGTTTCATACTTTCATTTATTTATTTTTGTAAGTTAGCTATATTTCATGTCGAATTTGCCTGAAGTCAACTGTGCTAGGAAATCATTAATTGCTAACTTATAGACAAATTAGTCGTTGTATATTTGGGGATGTCGCATATGCATTTAACGTCCCGCTATGCCTTGGAATTGAAAAATTTGATGGATGAGTTAAAATGTCTGACGTGTTTTAGATGCATACTTCCTCTGTTTCTTTTTAAGTGTTTTTTTTTTAGAAATTTTTTGTTTATATTTAACTGTCACTTTTAAAGTTCAATGCAACATTAAATGATGTTTTATTAATATTACCCTTTGTTATTTATTGCGGAGAGAAAAATATAGGAAATAAGATATTAATGAGTAAGACTATTATAGTAAAAATATAAATTATTGTATCAAAATAGTAACATTTATTGATTGTTTTGATTTGTGTAAAATGTCAAAAAGTAACAATTAAAAAGGAACAGAGAGAGTATTTGCCTACTCGTAAAATTCAATATGATAGAAAGAGAGAAATACAAATAAAATGAGATGTTAAACAAGTGTTGTGAAATTAAAGGTGTTCAAATATAATCACCCTTGTGATTAGTGGGCAATTTGATCATTTATTTTTTTTCCTACTGATTATAATAGGGTTTTACTTTTACCATCATATCTACTTCTTACGCGCCTTATAATTTTTACAAAAATGTTCATGGGATTTCGGATTCTAAAATCCAAACACATCCAAACTAAGTTCGGATTTTATAATCCAAAATATGCTTATGTATAATGAGCAATCATAATCTCTTCCATTTCAGCCATTTTGAATTTTGCTTTTAAAAACAACAAAAAAACAAAGTAAAAATGATAAAAGCCTGTCAAATAAAATCATAAAAATATAAAAATACCACAAAAATATTCTAAAAATCAAATAAAACTCTTGCAAATTTTTTCAGATTTTTCTGAGAATATGAAAAATTAAAAAAAAAAAATTAAAAATGGGTCTAAACGATGGAATTTTGGATTTTGAGGGGCGGAGTCCCGTAAGAAGTTTCTTCTATGGGAGTCATGATCCTTGATTTTTTTTTTCTGATTTTCTGAGGAAGTTTCGGAGCAATCTGATCAAGTATCTCGAAAACCAGATTTTTAACTAAGAACAGCTAACAATGACCTAAAACAGAAGGATAAGAGTTAGGAAGATTAATATGATCATTAAACTAGTTATCCATGCTACAAACAGACTCATAATTTGTGTTGAGATGGTTCAGATTATATAATCCGAACTGTTTTTCCTTGAGAAAAGGTGTTTAGAGGGTGTTCGGACTCTATAATCCGAAAAAAGGAAGGAACACACCCTATTTTTTGAGATTCGGATTATAAAATTCGAATTGGTGAAAAACTCATTTTTCACCCCATAACAAAGGAAAAACTGATTTCGGATTCTAAAATCCAAAAATCACGTGGGCATTTTCGTAAAAAACATAGGGCGCGCGAGAAGGTGATAGAGTGGAAAAAGTAAATCCCATTATAATAACCAGTTCTCCAATAGAGCTCAATTAGCCCATGCTTGTATCAATTCAGCTGCCAATCTTTCCTAGTGACATTCTTTTCCCAACCCCATACCTCTCACATATCTTTGGTTATTTGTAAATACCTCTCTTCAGATTTTAAAATTTGGAGCGTGTATTTTAGTTTTGTTGTTTAGAAAGGAAAAGAAATTAGTCATGGTTCAACCGTGACTAAATATTTTTTTAGGATTTTTACGCATCTATATTTTAGAATACAAACAACAAAACCAATTTTACAGAGCTGAATTTCAGAATCCAAACACGCCCATACTCTTTTGTGACAAAATACAATTTCAAGATTTTTAACACATCCGATTTTCATAATCTGGATGTGTAAAATGTACTTTTTACATATCCTAATTTTGAAATCTTGATGTGTTAATAATCCTAAAATTACCTTTAGTTGCGATTGAACCATGACTAAAATGATTGTGACTAATTTTTTTCCTTTCTAAACGGTGAAGCTAAAAAATATGCTCCGATTTTAATACTGGACCAGATGTATTTGAAAAAAAAAATGGCATGCGACGAGTGGTGTGGAGGTGGGAAAAGAATTTCACACTTTCCTAAGCCTTCCAACGTACTGTCCCAAATGAATGAAAATTATTCTTTGAATATAAAATGGCCGAACCCGCATCACCTTTAATGAATTTCTTATCGTGTCATTCTTTCTTTCCAAACATTCTATTGCATTTTAGATTTTACTATCTTTTATAAAAAAAGTAAATACAATTAAAAACTTTTAAAATTATTGGAGTTTGGAATCCAAAAATATAATGCAGGAGAAGCTTGAAGGATGCGATGAAAAGTTTACTCACAGTTATCCCTTATACCCACTGCTTCCATTTTTATTCCAAAACAATTAACCCAAAGTGCTCTTTTAACTTCTTTTTTTATTTTTATTTTTTACTGTGCTCTTTTAACTTTTGTTTCCGAAGCTGCACGGTAAACAATAGAAAAAGATTAAAGAGAAATTTCTCTTTAAACACTTAACAATTATTTACATGTATCTAAAATGCTCTTATTAGCAATTAACTACCATTTAAACGTTTTTTAAATCGATTAAACCGATCTTTAAACCAATTAAATCAATTTAATAAATTTTGAACGGCAATTAACTATCGTTACCATTTAAGATATTTTTTAGGGGGCGTTTGTTTGATGGTTGGAAATTTTATTTCTGGGAATAACCTTTCCTGGGAATAATAATATGCATCTTATTTATGGGTATCTTAAAAAAATTGTGTTTGGTAAATAATTGTGAGATTCATGGGAATTATTTGTGATAGTGGATATATGGGTATTTATTTTAATTTTATTACTATTTACATGGGAACCTTTTATTCCCGCCCACTTTCTTTGGGAATAAAATCATGGATAAGTGGAAGTTATTATTTTCCTAAGAATTTTTTATTCCTGGGAGTTATTTTTTTAACTTTGTAACAAACATAGGAATCTATAATTGCAACCTCCACATTCCTGGAAATAATTTTTTAAACCAGGAAACAAACACACCCTTAGATGTATATAAGTAATTGTTAGATACCTAAAGAGCAATCCCCGAATTAAAGAACTCAAGCCCACAAAGATTCCAGCCCAAGTATAGTGACATATACAATACCGACAAAAAACCGTAAAAGAAGCAAAACACAAAGGCTATTACTTTTTCCATCCTATGAGGTTCTCGCACGCCCTATTTTTTTCTTCCAAAAATGCCCTTCAGATTTTAGAATCTGAAACCAGTTTGGATTCTAAAATCTGAAACTTTTATGTATATAAAACGAAGACAGTAACTTCCCCCATTTCTACATTTTTATGTTTGAACATTTGGCTTCTGTTTTAAATTTAATGTTTAAAAATTGTGTTGTTTCTTATCGTTTATATTAAAATATTTATTTTATACGACCACGAAGGCATGTTTATATCAAATTCGTACCATATGTATGTCTCAGCTAAAAAACAAAGTTTATGTCTCTGTGCTGAGACAGTTCAGATTATATTATCCGAACTGAGTTTTTCCCTTGTTATTGGGTGAAAAAAAAATGAGTTTTTCACCAATTCGGATTTTATAAACCGAAAAACTCAAAAAATAGGGCGCGTTCTTTGCTTTTTTCGGATTATATAATCCGAAAACCCCATAAACACCATTTTTAGGGGAAAAACAGTTCATAATATATAATCCGAACTGTATCAGCACAAATTATGAGTTTGTTGATAACATAGATTACCAGTTTAAGGACAATATTAATCTTCCTAACTCTCATCCTTCTGTTTTAGGTCGTTGTTAGCTGTTCTTAGTCAAAAATCTGGTTTTCAGGATACTTGATCAGATTGCTCTGAAACTTCCCCAGAAAATAAAAAAAAATCAAGGATCAAGACTCCCTTAGAAGGGACTTTTTACGGGTCTCCGCCCCTCAAAATCCAAAATTTCTTCGTTTAGACCCATTTTTCATTTTTTTTATTTATTTTTCATATCCTCAAAAAAATCCGAAAAAATTTGCATTAGTTTTATTTGATTTTTAGAATTTTTTGGTCGTATTTTTATATTTTTATGATTTTATTTGATTGGTTTTTAGCATTTTGTACTTTGTTTTTTAGTTGTTTTTAAAAGCAAAATTCAAAACTGCTGAAATAGAGAGATTCTGATTGCTGATTATACATAAACATATTTCAGATTATAAAATCCGAACTTAGTTTGGATGTGTTTGGATTTTAAAATTCGAAGGGTATTTTAAGGGAAAAAATAGGGCGCGTTAGAAAGACATAAGGTGGAAAAAGTAATAGACAAAACACAAAGGTTGTTAAATATTTTCCTCTACCATGTCTTTTCATGTTGTAAATGGTACTATATTTTAATTTATATTTACTTTGTTTTTCTCAGTGTCGACTATTGTTTGTTTCACTCCCATTTGTATTTCTTATGTCATATTCAGTTTCTTTGAGATGTTAATGCTTCCTGCAATTTGAGTCTTCCACTCAAAAGAGAATAGAATATTTATTGGATTTTATTTAGGCCGAATAATTTGATTTTCTTTTTGTCTAGGTAGTTAGATTCATACAGTTGTATGGAGAAATTTAAAGTTCGAACATCTCTAGTTACGGGACAATTAATTTGATTCTATTAGCTTTCAATCTCATTGTTTATGAAGATTAAGTAATAAAGATTATGAGTTTTTGTCGTAATTGATTAAATAATAAAGATTATGAGTTTATGTAATCTTCACCTACCAATTTAATTATTAGTCATCTAATTGATCTCTATCCAACAACTTCAACTAACCGACTATATTTTGTGTCTTAACTTTTAAGTTTTAAACATAGGCTAAGGCTACGGTGAGAGGCCAAAACAGGTCTCTCACCGTGCAAACTGATTTCTGGCCGTTAGATGGATTAATAAATTAACTAAATTGATTTTTGACCATTTGATCTTGATAATTTAAAGTTCTATAAAAAATGTAAGACTAACCAAATGTTCAAACCGCTATCTATATCCAAATTCTTTTAAACGAGTCATCATTCATTAAAGCTCATCAGCCACATGAGAATTGGTTGACTATAGTGACATGTAATACAAAATAATTGATGACAAGTGAATGTGGTGCATATTACACCATGAATGAATCCATCAATGGATTGCGACTTACTAGTAAGTTAAGTGGTCACACAACAAATGCACTAGCCACAAAAACATAATTAAGATTGCTATATGCTCCAATCTACAAGTGGCATTGACCTTTCTACAAATGGATTAATGGTGAGACTACTATTTACCAACGGTAATGTTCTGCCCATTAAACATAATTAAAGGAGGAGGCATTTTCTGGTGATATAACAAACAATTAGTAAAATCATGAATAAAATATCAACTTCAACTTTAACAATACTTGAATCCATTGACACTAAACCTTGTTGTGCGTGCACCATTATCATATTACCATTCTAAAGGATCTAGACCCCTTGACTTTTATTATTGGTTTCCTTGTTCAACTTTTGTTCCCTTGTTTTTGATTTTTCTCTCCATCACTTATCCCTCATCATAGTTGAACCGTTCAATTCACAACAATTCAATCATAATATTCCAATTTCCAACATCACCAATCACATAAAATAACTAATGCTAGTAACCACTTGTTCACTATATATATTCATTCATATCTTATATGATCACAAACCATGGCCGTCCAAAAAATCACAATCACACCAATTTTGGTTTTTCTAGTGACCCTTTTCTTCAATGTATCATCATCATCTTCTAATAATTCGCAATACCAATTACTTCACGGTGTTAGATCAGCATATTGGCCAGCAGGTGATGATTTTTCACCTTCTTTGATTGACACAAATTACTTCACACACATTTTCTTTGCTTTCATTCAACCAGAGCCAATTTCCTTCAAGCTTATAATTACAAAACCTGGCAAAAAATGGGGCCAGAATTTCATCAAAGAACTCCGTCACCGTTCCCCGCCGGTGAAAACACTTTTATCAATCGGAGGTGGTGGTAGCAATTCAACACTCTTCTCTGAAATTGCTAGCACAAAACAAAATAGAGAAATCTTCATAAATTCAACAATCTACGTGGCAAGAAAATATAGGTTTGACGGTGTTGACTTGGATTGGGAATTTCCTGAAACTAAACAAGACATGTTTAACCTTGGTTTGTTGTACGAGGAATGGTATAATGCTTTGTTTGCTGAAGCTAAGGTTCGGAGAAAACCACGTTTGCTTTTGACTTCTGCGGTTTACTACAATTCCACAATAAGGCTTATTGGTAAACATGGGCCGAGATCGTATCCGGTCCAAGCTATCAATAAGTACTTGGATTGGGCGAGTCCAATGTGTTTCGATTATCACGGTACGTGGGATAATAATACGGGCTTTAATGCTGCTTTGTATGACCCAGAGTCCGAAATCAGTACTAATTTCGGACTTAAGTCATGGATCAAATCGGGTGTACGACCTGTGAAGTTGGTTATGGGGTTGGCTTTATATGGACGTGCGTGGGAGCTGAAGGATCCGAATGTCAACGGGGTTGGAGCGGAGGCGGTGGGGCCTGCAACTGACACGGATGGTAGTATGAATTATAATGAGATTTTTAAGTTTAATAAAGAGAGTGGTGCTAATGTTGTATATGATAAGGTTGCTGTGTCTTTCTATTCTTATGCGGGTACTACTTGGATCGGGTATGATGACGGGCCTTCCATAACGACTAAAGTTCGGTTTGCTAAGTCTTTGGGCTTGAAGGGCTATTTCTTTTGGGCCCTTGGGAAGGATAAGGATTGGACCATCTCAAAACAAGGTACTTCACATTGTTCTCTTTTCAACTTTGAATTTTTATTTGTAATTCCAAATATAGATGTATTTTTTTTTTATTTTTTAAATATATATTCTCATATTTCTTAAATATGATTTACTTTGAAAATAGTTCAATTTTTTTTCAATTTCATTGCTTATATTTACAAAAGTAACCTGTTTAGAAGATCTGAAAAACGTGTAAGTCATTTGCGTAAGATTTATAAAAAAATATATTATTGGACGTCACAAAAAAAATTATTAATTTTTTTTTTTGAAAAAGAAACATATTTATTTTTATCAAGTATACAGATTTAAGATAATTATTGATATACCTCTCAAAAAAGATGCTTATTGATATAAAAATGTGACTCGTAATTTTTATACCAATGTTAATTGTAATAAAGATGTTTTTCCAAGCAATCCAAGTTTGTATAATTTAATTTGTAACGGATTATTGTTTTTGGTTCTAATTAAGATTTTGATGGTTTTCGTACAATTTAGGATAGCGTGGCCATTTTAGATGTTATCCTATCCATGATGTCTTATATTTGTGTTTTGTATTTTTTTGCAGCTTCAAATGCATGGGGACACTGACACTATATCGAGTTTAATTTCATGTAATCCTAGACCTTTATAATTGATACAGAGTTATTACTGTAGTTGAATTCATTGTACCATCATATTCTTGAATAGTATCGGTTGCAAATATACATGAAAAATCTAATTATGTACGCATTAGGGCTAAGAGTGTGACAAAATAAATTGGATGATTGCTCTTCAAGCCTCTTGATATGCTCAAACCGCAAAAGGGGCTTCTAAGCAACACGTTGGGTTGAGATTCCACTTAAAAATTGTGAGGAATCCCAATAGAGAGGATCTGTTTCAAGGGGAGAGGATAAGAGGGAATAAAACAGATGTCTCTCACCTTGTTTGAGTGGAATTTTTTTTTACCCCCTTTCCAAAAAAAATTATTTTTTTGACCCCCTTTGAAAATTATTTACCAAAATGACCCACTTTCATTTTTGGTGTGTTTTTTTTGTCGTTTTGTGCCATTACCGCCATTCCAATTGGCGGTAATGACAGTTTTTTCAAAGGGGGGTGCAGGCTTTACAGACGGTGGCAGAAAGCAGTTTTTTTATAATATTTTTCTGCCCATTACCGCCGTTTGGATTGGCGGTAATGGGCCTTCTCATTTTTTTTCGTTTTGTTTATGTCCCTACCCCTATAAATACCCCACACCACCCCTTTCTTCCACATTATGTCTGATTCTGGTTCAGATACAATTTCTTCTTCTTCTCCTCCTCCTCCTCCTCCTCCTCTTCCTCCCCCTTTAAGATTGGTCACTGTTAAATTTGATCAATATATACGACCTTTTGAAATGGTAGTAATTCCATGTATGACACTAGTGGAGTTGAAAAATTATCTCAATCATATTTTTCATCTAGCTAATAAGTCTTTACGAAAAGTCAGTAAGATTTATTACGGAGAACGGTTTATCGATTTGGGATCGCATAAAGACTTTGATTATTATTACGAATACAAACTTCTGAAGAATGATGTTGATGTTCAAGAGATGTTTTCGTCTGAAGAAAATGCAAAAGGTCCATGGTATCTTGACGTTAAGTCAAAATAGTCGATAGGTGGAGAATCAATTGTTTTAATGTTGTTTGTTTGCTTTTTTAAGTTAATGTAATTTGGCTTACCTCAACTTCCACCTGTCATGCCAGAAGATATGAAATATTTCCACAAGTTATCTTTGGCAAATACAAAAATAAAAGGCTCGTGGGGAGATCAATTTCAGTTTCAAATCCAAAATTGGAACAATCGTCTTCAGTTAGCACTTGACGGAGTTAAATATAACCATTTGGTTTATCCAACTCGTCAATATTTTGAATGGTATTGGACCTTTTTTAGAGATCATCTGTGGATTTCTAGAGAAGCGCTGTTGCGAAACCCAATGGTAGAATGTTCCAGAATTTTACAACAATTGCCGTCGGAATATCCCGCAACACCAGCAACCTATCAAACACCAACAGACCCCTATTTTGTGCCAGATGCAAACATCTGGTCAGATACCCCTCCACCCTTTAGCCAATTCATCACACCTACACCCACATACTTTGACCCAAGCTTCAACCAATCCACCAGCTACAACTACAACCAAACCAACCAATCCCCACCACAACCCACAAACCAGTTCCCACAACACTCCCCAATACCATATCCAAGCTACTCCCAACAGAGTCATCATGGAGAAAGCTCCCGAACATCAAACTATTCCATCGATGACTTTATTCCAACCCAAAACACACCCCACAGCAGTTACCCAGAATACTCCTCTTTCAACCTACCAACCCCTCCAACTATTGTAAACTATCCAGAAACAAACTACACCCCACAATGACCACAAACACAAATCAATCCCATAGAAACACTGGCTGCGGGGTTTAACGACGACGATTTTGTAAATGATATTTGGGCAAACTCTGTCCCACCACAAGTGCAAAATGAGGCGAATTTGGAAACAAATGAAGCTGAAATAAAGGACGAGGAAGTGGAAGAGGAAGAGGAAGACCAACGGCTACCCCAACGACCCGTACGAACTCAAAAAAATAAGTTTTGTGCTACGGGAAGTCATAATTTACATTGGGGTAATTGGTTTAGAAGAAAAAAATAGCATGGTCTAAATGATGTAATTATTTTATTTTAAATTAATACATTTTTTTTTATTATTTTGTTTTTTTATTAGCAAATTAGGGGGTGGGGAAAGTAAAACATAAAAAAAACGAAAAAAAATGGGAAGGCCCATTACCGCCAATCCAAACGGCGGTAATGGGCAGAAAAATATTATAAAAAAAAAACTGCTTTCTGCCACCGTCTGTAAAGCCTGCACCCCCCTTTGAAAAAACTGTCATTACCGCCAATTGGAATGGCGGTAATGACACAAAACGACAAAAAACAAAACACACAAAAAATGAAAGTGGGTCATTTTGGTAAATAATTTTCAAAGGGGGTCAAAAAAAAATATTTTTTTGTTGAGATTCACAATGGAATGTTTATGATTGATAGTATATGTTTTAGTTTGAGCAAAGTTATTAATCAATTGCATCGTCCAATCAAGAAGTACGGATCCTCTTCATTTGCTTACAATAAATAATAAATGTTATTTAGTGAGAGATAAATATAAAGTCTCGGCTTGACAAGGCTAAAAAGCTAGCTTATAGCGGATAACTTATAAGCTCGTCCGATAAAAAAAGCCCTGTTTGATAACGATTTTTTCTGTCATTTTACATTTATCAGCTAGCTGAACCACTAATATTACCAAACACTTTAACTAGCTTATCAACCACCAGTCATCAGTCATTAGCCATCAGCTATAAGTTATCAGCCATCAGCTATAAGCTATCAACTAACTTATCAGCTACCCCCCATTTTTACCAAACAAAGCCAAAAGAGTAGATAGTGAGTCCTATCCCTAAGTGAGTTTCACCACTATTAATTATTTATATTTTTGTCAAACTCCATTGTGTCTTTATCTCTCAAAAAAAAGAAATGGAGAGGGTACCAAATGGAGAGGATCTTTAACTCCCACTCGAGAGGGTTCAAAGTATGAATTAACCAAACACAGGAATTGTTAGCACATGGAAGATTCAAATCAGAGGCTTAGAGATGAGAGCACTCCTAAGTCTTAAGTCTATACCACCGGATGGTTTAAATTATTAATCAATTAACAAGCTACATATAGTTTATCGTAAAAGACAATTCAAAGTACTCCCAAAAGTTAAAGATCTCATATAAACTATATTCAACATGGACGAGAGTTGGAAAGCCAAAAGTATTATATAAGAGCCAAATTAAGATAACATTGCACCATAGTCATGAACATCACAGAAGGGAGTTTGCGCATAAAACATTGATGCATTACAAAAATGTAAAGCAAATATTTAAAACCCAATTCTCCAAAACTAAACCAACTTTTCTTCCACGATCACCATAGATTTAGCCTAAGATATTGTAGCTTTGTGAATCTTGGGAAACAAAACCTTCACCTGTTCTATGGCTAGGTGAAATCCGTTGGATTTTATGGATTAACCTTAATCAAAAATTGAAATAATAAATTATTATATCAACAGTTAATTCTAATCATAATATTGCACTAAATAAAATGATATTTTTTTTTGTCAGGTAGCCTAGTAGCTAGAATTCACTTTTTAAAGTGAATAAGTGGGGTGTCCGGGGTTCGAACCCCGGCCACTGCATATAATAATGCGTTGTCCCTGCCAACTGAGCTATGCTCACGGGGACAATAAAATGATATTTATTAATGAGCTGTAATTAGAAACGGGCCGTGATGGATTGGGCCGTTTCTCATAGTAAGTCTATTGAGAGATCCTCTCCCTACTGGTGCTTATATATACTGATTATCCCATCAGGTCAGATAGCAGTTAAAACACTCTTATTCTAGATATGATCAAAGTACACTTTTACTGTATTTTATAATATGCCAAATAGATAGATATGTCATGGCTATTGTAGAAACTGATTGAGTTGTAGCATGTGTTTGGTTATGCGGTGGTTATAATTGATTCTAGTTGAATTGATTTTGCAGAATTGATTTTAAATAAAAGTGAGTTCAATATAAATTGATTTATGTTTGGATACCTTCATTACAAAAGTGATTTATATGAAATATGCTGTTTTGATATTTTGTGTCAAAATTGATTTAGGGTTGTTAAATGACTAAAATGGGTTTTAATATATGTGTCATGTATAGATGCCAGAATGAGAGCATATTATTGCCTTTGATTAAAATAAATGGTTTGGATTAAAACCCCACTTATTGAGTCACATGCACTGTATCTCTCCCTCCTTCTCTCTGTTTCGTCCCTTATCCCATTGTTGACATGTTCATCTTCAACATGCGGCCAATCTACATCTACCCACTGCTATGGAGTATGCACAATATCATTGCAAAACCCACAGTAAAAAATAAAATAAAAAATCACTGCAAAGGAAAACCTCAAACCAAGGAACGACCGTTTTTGAAACCCCTGTATCAAACCTTTTTCACTGGTATGTACAAGGGCAAAAGGGGAAATTGATTGACTCCATATGTGCGGTTGAGAGAATGGATTTCAAGAAGCTAGGAATTGGAGCTTCACCTAAAATCGAATCTGAAAAGCAAAACATGCGATGATGGTAGAGAGGTGGAGAAGAACCAAACACAGGAAAATCACTTTTAAAGGGATGAACGCGCGTTTTTGCTTTCTCACCGGGTAACCAAACACGTACGTAGTGTAATAGACATGTCGATTGTAGTCCTTTTGTGATTTATATGAATTGTATTTATGGCGGTTTTTTTGTTTTACTCTATATACCAAAACTCTCTATATGCCAAAACTGATGTGTGATAGTACCTCTGGTGCGATGAATATTTTCTAACGACATGTTGAATTTTACTATCTTTTACCATAAAGGGTTTTCTTGTTTTGCGATAAGAACCGTTGCTATGTAGGATTCATCAATTAATTCTTGCATGAATATGTATGAATCTCTATCTATTTCGCCTAACCCTTTCCGATTCACGATTTCCATGAACGGGTTTAATGATTCCCAAAATTGATTGAGGGCTTCTCTTAATCGATAAATCACGATCCAAACGCCCTTATTTTCGCTTCTCCGCGCCAGTAAGAATCGATCGGGTCACATTGCGGGTCAATTTCGACCCGTTTCATCCGACCGGACAAAGAAGATTCCACGCGCGTAAATACCACGCGCTCACTTAAAAAAAAACTATGCCCACTCGCGGCTATAGCGCGTGGGGAGCGTGTCCGATAGTAAAAAAAAATCCAATTTCTTATTTTATTTTACCAAATAATAATAATTTAATATTCTGAATATTTTGGTAAAAAAAAATTTGGAATTTGTTTTGACACCCAAAGATATATTATGTAATTTTATATATGGGGATAATTAAATTATATTTTAAAATAGTATATTCTCAATTTGTTGTATGAAAATTCCTTACTCTTATACGACACATCGGATAAATCTCACTCTCTAAGTTGATGTGTAAATGAGGAACTGTTTATCCCCTAATTTACTAGTAAATATTCTATTATTTTGGGATAAAAATATTATTTCTTTTACACTCAAAATATTCTTAAGAAGATTTTATTCATTGTATACCCTGATTTTCAAGATTTAGATACTTTATAAAATCTCTAAATATTTGATGTAAACTAATATGAGAATCATATTAATATCCTATGATAAATTCCTTTTATAGTAATAACACTTGTGTAAAATATTCTTTTAAAGTGTTATAATTGTGAAAATTCTTAGACTCAGTCTTTTATATATATATATATATATATATATATATATATATATATATATATATATATATATATATATATATATTCTTGCATCAAATACTCTATATAAATTAATTTCTATTTTGAGATTTATTGATACCCTCGAAGTTATTTATTCTGTCAAGAATAATTTGACTATTAGTATATATGTATATTCTTGATTTGTGGGTTTCAAAATTTTGTCAAAACATAAAAAGATCGTATCAAATAAATTGAGAATAATTTATTTCAAAATCATATATTCTCAATATTTGAGACTAAACTATTACGGAAATTCTCTCTTATATTAGCAACACTAACTATTTAATCAATTAAAATGTTACTATTGTGAATCTATAGAAGGCTCAATTTTATTAATTCTAATGTCAAATATAATTGATTTAAATTTTATGATATTAAATAATCTTGGCATTATAAATATTCTAATAAAATATATTCTTTAATTCATATTATCTTAGCATAAAGATCCAGAGTTTTCTAGTTGATAAATTTTCTGCGACATATATAAATCTTGACATTTTTTCTAATCTAAACATGTAATTTATTACTATAAATTTTGTGACAAATACTATTGACTCTCTAATTATGTGCCTTGTCGCAATTAAATATTTGGATTACAATAATATTAAACTATATATAGTGAATGGTGCATTGTTGCATTTTTATGCTAAAATTCTAATTATGAATTACAATTTGTTCGCCTCTTTGTTGTTTATCAACTAAAAATCTTTTATGTTCAAATCTGAAATTGAGTTTGCTTTGAGTTATATTAGTGTAATCGGAATATTTTTACGTGTGTAAGTTCTGATCTTAAGTGTTTTGGTGTTGTTGTGAAGAGAAATATAAGTTAGAGTATGAACTTTTTGCTTATATAAATTAGTTATTGGATTATTAGTTTGAGATTTGCTGCATTGTGTTAAGATTAACTATAATATATTTTAGCTTGTAATGTTGGATTATTAGTTTGAGATGTTTTACTTGTAATTGACTGGCTTCATTATGTCTATATGACTTATTATAGAAGCTCTAAGAGATAATTTTGTCCTTGCAAATTGCCACTGTTGAAACTTAAATGTTTGTTTATGCTTGTTGCATATAGTGGAACTGTAGTTATTTCAAGATAACTATATATGAAACTGATACAATTGACATTAGGCTGCAGATTGAAGTTATGTAGAATGAGTTTGAGAGAAATAATGAACTGGGAAAGAAAGTTATTAATTTATGTAGAGTGGAATAAAGGAATGCATTTATTGGTAAGCTTAATTGCTTAGTTACTTTGAAGTTTGATACTCATGCATTTTGCTATGTGTAGCTTTACATTGATTTCAATTTTTGTTTTAGGTTCAATTAATCAAAAGTATGAATGAGTGCTGATGACGTTGATGCGAGGAAGTTTTTTTTTTATCTTTTTCTTTTTTGAAATATTTTTGGTGTCATTGACGTATATTATTTGATCAAACTCTAATGAAGTTTCCTAGAAATATATTTGGTGTCTCTCTTATCCATAATTTGTTTTATTCATAATTGAATGATGTTATACTAATTGTTTATAGGCTTAAACGCACTTTTGGCCCCCTAAGTTTACCATAGTTGCGATTTTGGCCCCCTATTAAAAAAAACCACTTTCCAACCCGCTAACTTTACCCCCTTTTGCAACTTTGAGGCCCCCTCTAATTTTTGACTGAGTCAACATAGGTAATTTTTGACTGAGTCAAAATCAGAGGGGACCTCAGAGTTGCAAAAGGGGGTAAAGTTAGGGGGCTGGAAAGTGGTTTTTTTTAATAGGGGGCCAAAATCGCAACTATGGTAAACTTAGGGGGCCAAAAGTGCGTTTAAGCCTTATTTATATCTTGTAATTTTGTAATATGTATTTGTGCAATTGTAGATTATTTTGAGACTTACTACTTGTGTTTCTATTTTAATGTTTATTTTGGTTGTGAAAATATATTTTTATAAATAAAATTGTTTTTTTAAATAAAATAATATTTGTGTTTTAATTTTTATAAATGAATTAAAAAATTAATTTGAATTTTTAAATAAAATTATTTATTAATCAACTTTCTATTGAATTTTTAAATAATTTTTTTTTTATAAAAATGAAAATGATTTAACAGGGGCATGTCCCTGGCAAAGTCCCTGGCAAAATACACTCAGATAGAACAGTTAACAGGGGCTATGACAGGGGTAGAGCCAGGGGCTATGCGAGGACTTTTTCCAGGGCCTTGCCCCTCGCAAGTTTCCTAGGGGTTTAACTCCTGCCAAATTTATTTGCGATGACTTGTTTTGCCAGGGATTCCGCCCCTGGCAAAACCCCTGTCAAACGTCAGTTTCCCAGGGCTTTATGCACTTTTGTCAGGGATTCTGCCCCTGGAAAATTGCCAGATTTCTTGTAGTGATTGGGGCAATTTTAAAACACTTATCATCCTTACAACTGAATACTTATATAAATCATATTGATTTACAATTAGAAACTCATATATGTTTAGTTATAATGGCTTATTCTTTATTCATGAATATTTTAAGATGACGATATTAATAAATAAAAGATATTATCAAGTCATCAAAAGTCATTGACTCTAAGTACAAGGATGAATGTCAAATTTTATGTTGTCATTCATAATTTAATTTTCAACCTCCTGTGACTTATTATTGCACGTACAAAGACATTCATTCCTTCTTATCTTGTTGTGCAACTATGTAGATAAAAGTGGAATTCTTTTTCCAGAATATTCTAACAGAACTCTATTATTATGTATCATTTTCTTACTATAATACTCCATTTTATATTTATATCCTAATTCTAATTTATAGTGGGGGTATTTAAAATTTTATTCTAAGTTATATTTTGGATAAAATACAAAACTATTTGACACACTTTTATTTTAAATAACGACTCTTGTTATTATACTATTTCACATAATTCATATTTATGATGTGCTCATTTAAAATATTAAGCATGTCTTTCTATTATTTGAATATGACCGAAGTTGAGTAAATTAAATATAATTGTTTATGCATGGTATTATTTTATCATATTCTCTTAAGCATAAACATTATTAATTTGTATAATTGCAATCTCACCTATCGTGGATACAATTATGCAAAGTTTGTTAAATAGATTAACATTATATTGGTGACAAATCATACCCTATCGGTGTGTTGTTATTAATATAATTTTGCTATTACTCAATGTACCTAAATTGTGTATACTTATGTCAAATATAATTAGAGTACCCTATAATATTTAAAAATTTTGAGACATAAGAATTGTACATTGTGATGCAATAGTTCTTATTATTATCCTTAAGGTCATCAAATCAGACTACAATAAGTAAGTTACTCTTTTAAAAGACATGTAACAAATTATATAAATTTTGCAAATATTATTCTAATTTTGAATTAAGTTTCTACATAATGTTATTTTTGTATATATATAAATATTTTGGATTGCTATTATCCCTATGTTATGTGAGTGACGGAGATACTCTATCGGTGTGACGTTACTTAGCATAATCATTATGTGATAGAGAAATAATTGAATATTTATTTAAAATATATTTTAAACTTTTAATTCAACTATTATTATCTGTTCTCTATCAAGTGGGAGAATCCTTGCTAAGTATTGTGTAACGTGATGGACATACCCTATCCGTATGACATTACTTAACATAATCATCCTTTTATGGGTACGAAAAATACCTTGTTAGTTTAACTATCATTCGCCACAAAGTGGAGAAAATATCATTCTTCGACAAGTGAGGAAAATTCTACATGTCAATTAATTATATCTCATAAACAAATATATTTATTTGTTTCAAAACTCTAGATATAAAATTATTGTAGAGACTTGAGGATATTAATTATATTATTTTATCATAAATTATTATACACTTTCATATCTTTTATATTATTGTAAGCTTATTTTGTAAAAGCAATATGTCAAAATCCCAAAATTCTTAACAACTCCATTGAGAAAAATTTATTTATACCATTATTCTAAATAATTATAAATGATATATTTGAGATATATAAATTTACCATTTTACTATATTTTGACATATTTTATATTATTTTTTTATTCTTTAATACTTATGGAAGCTTATGACTATTTTCTCTTATATCCTCAATAATAATAAAATATAGGCCAAATACTATTTTTGGTCCTTTAAGTTTGACAAGAATCCCAGATTAGTCTTTAAGTTTTTTAAGTTTCAAATAGGTCATTTAAGTTGTTAATTTAATGCACTTATTTGAAGTTTTTTAAGTTTTTAAGTTTCAAATAGGTCCTTAAAAGGGTAACGGTGTAATAAATTAACAACTTAAATGACCTATTTGAAACTTAAGAACTTAAAGGACTAATCCGGTATTTTTGTCAAACTTAAAGGACCAAAAGAGGTATTTGGCCTAAAATATAAGTCTCATGTATTTCCGCTGCGTGTAACCTAATCTTTTCTCAAATGTGTGTAATTATAGTTGCAGCATTTGGGTTTTGAGTGAGTTACTGACATTGTATATAGAGTCGCGTATCCTATGTTTTAATATTAAAGACTTAATCATACATTCTCATATCTTTTTTTATGATTTTAGAGACTTATTCTCACTCATATGATGATGAACTTTTTATATAACTATCACACTATATCGTATAAAGGTTACTACATTTATAAAATTCTAAAATGAAAATTTACATTCTTCTTAATTCTAAATGCAGAATATATGGTTAACTACGAAACTCAATTTTTGATAATATCTGCCATTAATAAATTATATATTCATGGGATTTCATACAATAATTCAGTTACCACTTGTGCTAATAATTCTGTTATACTTATGTGCAAAATATCTGGTTGAGTTCATGAAACTCTATTAGTTAAAATTATATAACCACTTATGTTGATAATCTTGCACTAACAATTAAGTATCCCACTGTTGAATATTACATTATTATAATATTTCTATATCAGTGATCACTAACGAAAAATCCCACTCACTCTTGTTTATATTTGTGAGATCAGTGGGAGTGTGTACGCAACACTATATACTATGAGCTCAAATGAGAAATCTCACTCTTGTTTATATATGTGAGATCAAAAGAAATGTGTACACAATATTATATATATACAATTTAAAATTCTCGTCACTGCCATATACACTTGTGCACACTATAAGATATGACATAGCTTAAGAGACTTTAAACTTTAGTCTCATTCTATTATATTAAGATATATATTAAAATTCTTTTAATCTCAATAAACATCATATTGAATGCTTAAATCAATTTTTTTGAAATATGCACAATAACCTCTTAGCATGCAAATATATATTGTGCTTCTTTTACCAACATTCCACATTTTATAAGGTCATAAATAATAAATACAATGTACAATATCAATACTCCTATCGAGTATGATATTGTGTTCTTGAAGTACTTATAAACCAATACAATCATAAATGTTCGTTCATTGTTGACATTCTTGTGGCTACATTAATCCACATCTTATTTTTCTTTAAACTAAATATCTATGTTAATCCAGTTTGGAGATTCTTGAATTTCCTATTTCTTTATGGATTTTCATTGTCACATTTTTTACTAAAACTTGGATTAATTGAATGTCGTAGAACATTTATCGATTTTGACTAAATGTAGTTACACTCTATTTATAAGCTATCCTTATAAGTAATTACTTCTCTTATGCCTATGTGATATATGACTTTTATAAAATTGAAAACTCATTGGCAGAACCACTAACCACATACTTATACTTATATATATATATATAAGTATTGTAACTTTGTAACTCATAATGATTTGATTAAGTCTATGATTTTTTTGGGTTAGTGGGAGTTTGTTATAGTATTTTAAATGCTTGAACCAGTATTGGATTACATACTCTTAATTATATAATGTTAATTCATATTCATTATTCTCATCCTTATGTGAAAAGTAAGTATTTAACGTGTATGATCTTGTTTTCCCTATCGGATTCAATTTCTGAATGGTTAAAGCTTGTGTTTCTTATACTGTTATAATAACAAGTGATTTTATAAAGAGTTGATACTTTAATAATTAATTAATCCTTATGCAAATGGGAGAATTGTTGGATTTTATGGATTAACCTTAATCAAGAATTGAAATAATAAATTATTATATCAACTATTAATTCTAATCATAATATTGCACTAAATAAAAGAATATTTATTAATGGGTTGTAATTAGAAACGGGCCGTGATGAGTTGGGCCATTTCTCATAGTAAGCATGTTGAGAGGTCCCTCTCTCTACTGGTGCTTATATATACTGGTTATCCCATCAGGTCAGATAACGGTTAAACGCACGCTTATTCTAAAGGCATCAGGAAGGGAGAGAAGAATCTCTATCAAGGTACATTTTTACTGTATTTTATAATATGCCATAATTTTGTATCTATGATTTTGGACTATTTCTATTAAAATATCCTTCATCTTGATACTTCATAGCCCTTGAAGCGGCGGGAAAAATGTGCGAGCGGAAAGCGCTCGCTCAAACAGTAAAGTCGCCACCGAAGTTTTGTTTTTGAAAAGGGGAACGTCGATAAACCCCTTTGAGAACAAGAACAAGGTCATTGCGATCAAATTTCGGGTTCGGGAATCGATTATGCGAGGGGAAGGTATTAGCACCCCTCACATCCGTTGTACTTAACGGGAACCGTTAGTTAGTTTAGCGTTTATTTGTGTTAGTTTCATGCCAAATGTTTGTAAAGAATAAATAAAAGAAAAGAAAAGATTTAAAGACCAAAAATGAGTTTTTTATTAGGGTGCTTGACAAGAGTTTGATCTTGCTCCTACGTATCTCCTGGTGCGATGGAGAATTCAAAGCTACGTAGTTCTTTGTAGCAAATGTTTGTGTGTTGATTGATTTTATTTATGAAAAATAATTTGATCGCGCTTGGGCGAAAAAAGTTTGTTTTAAAAAAAACAAGACGGACTCGCACTTGGGCGATGACATCCGTTTGAAAACGCGCATGGGCGTGGAAAGGTTTGATTAAAAAGGACGGACTCACACTTGGGCGATGGTATCCGTTTGAAAACGCGCATGGGCGTGAATAAAATAAAGTTTGGTGGGTTGGAATTGATTTTAAACGGAGGACGAATATTCAACCGAAAGCGAAGTGTCTACCTCGTTTCCGAATATTCGGGGAAGCGTCGGGTGTCTACCCAAGTTTTCCTTTTTCACTCACACAAAAAGAAACAAGAAAAATTGTTTTTTATGTTTTGGTATGTTGAAATAAAGTGAGTAAACAGCCCCCTTCAGACTCTGAAACCTCACTTCAGAACCTCAGAAGCTAGCTTCAGAAGCTTAAAATCAGAAGCTGAGTTCTGTTATGGTCGCAGAGCGACCAGAATTTGGCTCTGCGAAACCTTCAGAAGCTGAAACTCAGCATCTGAACTTCAGAAGCACTGGTCGCAGAGCGACCAGGACTTCGCTCTGCGAAACCTTCAGAAGTTGACTTCAGACTCTGATCTTCAGAAGCACTGTTCAGACGCTGACTTTTTGTTGACCATCAGACGCATTGTTCAGACTCTGGGGTTCATAAGCACTTTTCAGAAGCTGCTTCTGAAGTACTGTTCAGAAGCACTTTTCAGAAGCTGCTTCTGAAGTACTGTTCAGACTGCTTCTGATTTCTGATTTCAGAACCTCAGGGGGGTAAAAAAACGTTCGAAAAACAGTAAGAAAAAGAAGCAACCACTTCTGTTTTGATGATTTGTAAACTTTGTGATTTTTTGGGGTTTTTGAAAGATGTTTTTAGTGCAAAAGTGAGTTAAAGATTACTAAAAATGCAGAAAAAATAATGCAGGACAGCAGGAACAGCAGAACAAAATGCAAACAGAAATGCAAATAAGAGATGAGAATGTTCAGGATACTTACAAACTCCTAGCCAAAACTTTGGATGCAAGAAAATGAAAGGGGCTTTTGAATAGTTGCGGTTTTTTGCAAAGATGGAAGTGATGAAGAATACAAACAGCAACAACAATGGTGTTTTGCTATTATTCTTCACTCTTTGTATGATGTTTCTGGTGATTTAATGATTGTTTTGATTGCTTGATTGGTTTGTGATTGTTTGTAAAGAAGGAAACAGAAAACAGAGCTTTTCTTTTCAAAGGTTGTTGTGAATTCTTGCTGTTTCTTTTTGGTTCTGTTCTTTGCTCTAAAAATTCTCTAATTAATTCTCTCCCTCATCTGATTTTCGTGTTGCTTATATAGGCAAATTTGTGATCATTTGTAATCATGAAAATCCCTTAAAAGTTGGACCTTTTTGTGTGCTATGACCAAGACTTTGGTTAATATTTAATGAAAAGGGAAGGAAGTGACCTTGCCTTGTGATCTTAGTGAAGACTTTGGTTAATTTCAGAACAAGTTGGGGCTGAGTTTGACAGAAGTTTATGGCAAACGTGGAAAGAAGGGTGCTGGCAGCAACTGTGATGCTTTTGGTTTGATTCTTGTAGATTTGGGGAAAAAAACAGGAAAAGAGGGGTGTTGTCTTGACAGAGGTTGGGAGAAAACATGGAAAAGGGGTGCTGCACACAGGGGAACAGAAGAAAAAATGGAAAGGGAAAGGATGTGCTGGAACAGGGCAGCCACTTGCAGAAACAGGGCAGCAGTTTGCAGCTTACTTGGACTGATTTTGATAAAGAAGAAAGGAAGAAAATGGCAAGGTGGATGCTGGAAACCAGGAGCAGCAACTTGCAGAAAACTTTGACTGGTTTTGTTAAAGCAAATGGCAAGGAGGAGGTGGAACCAAAGGAAAAGGGCGCATGTTTCCTTTCTTGTGTTTTGCTTTGCATAATTTCTCTTTTTCTTTTGAATAAAAAAGAAAATAATAATAATAATAAAAATAAAATAATAATAATAATAATAATAAAATAAATAAATAAATAATAATAATAATAATAATAATAATAATAAAATAAAAAAAAATAAAAACTTTTTTATATTATTTTTTTAAAAAAAAGAAATGAAAAGACTTGGACAAAATTAGGATACTACAGCCCTACATTAGCATTCAAAATCCGGACCTACCTGAACTAAACAGCTAACGATTACACGGTGGCTGACTTCGTGGGAACGAGACGAGTAATTCAAATACAAGTATTAGGAATCATAATAAATTTGTCTGACAATGCTTTTTATCAGACACCCAATTTAATGTATTTTTCGTATCTTGTTTGTTGGTTGCTTTTTAATATTTATAAAAGAGTCGACTGTTTAGTTACGTATGGGTTACTTATAAAATAAAATGAACTTATCGATTAACATATATCATTAGAAGTACATCAAAGAGATTTCTTTGTCCAAGAAAGTGTTTAGTAACCACAAATGGTCGATGACCTAGCCAAACAAAAAGACTAATCTAAACTCGCCTCGTTGAACTTCATCTGCATCGGTGCTAGGAACAAAAGTTGTGGTTTCAGGGTTATCCTCAATGGGTTCTAGAAAAAGGACTTGATGAGGTTTGAGGGTTAGAGGCAACCATTTTCTGGGTTAGGAGCAACAACATGATTTAGAAGGAGTTTAAAACAAATAAAATAGGAACAAAATGAAAGAAAGAGCTTTATCTTTCAAAATACTTAAAGAAGCAACGACTTTGTGATTAGAAAGATAAATCGCTCAATTAGTTGAGAAGATTAATGTTACTATTGGATTAAGTGGAGTATACAAGAAATAATGATATTTGACCTATCGTGAGCTCAAT
The DNA here is from genome assembly GCA_018208015.1 of Medicago ruthenica. Taxonomy (NCBI): domain Eukaryota; kingdom Viridiplantae; phylum Streptophyta; class Magnoliopsida; order Fabales; family Fabaceae; genus Medicago; species Medicago ruthenica. The sequence goes on along the minus strand of CM031371.1, from coordinate 114,804,994 downwards.
ATGGTTATAACTGCTAAATTCATACTTTACGGTGCAATGATGACTTTGCTCATGCGCAAGCGCAACTACTATTATCCCTTTAGCCAAATTCGAAAATAAGAAATTGAACAATAAAGAGAGAAGCCTCTCAGTCGAGTGAAGGATAAGCGATGCTGAAGTAGCCAAGAGAGAGAGAGTTGATTCTTTCTCAAGACCACTGACTCATAACATGGGTTAGTAAAGGCTCAAAACCGAGTCAAAGACATAGTAGGGCTGAACAATGACGCATTACCCGTGATGCTTGCTCTCAACGCCAATAATCTTTACACATTAAGGTTGTGTTTGGACATACCAAATATTAAAGATCAATGTGGAGCTACCTAGCAAGGCCTTGACTAGTGTGTCAAGGTGTGGAGGAGGAGACTATTGAGTATATATGGCCCACCAACATTGATGCTAAAAGTTAGTTAGTAATTACAAAGTTAGTTATATTAGTTTTACTATATTCCAACTATTTGTTGAATTGAGTTAGCAAGATAACAAAATTTGTAACTGTCATACAACAAGTATATAAGCCACAAGGAGATAATGTACAAGTTAGTGAATGTGAACATTCTGAAGTAAAATATTTGAATCGTAGATTGATAACTATAAAGAGTATATTCTTTGTGCAATATCATTCTTCTTTAATTCAATATTTTCATTCTTTGTTGGCGGTCGATCCATTCGCCAACTTCGAACCCTTATTGGTCTCGACAAATATCCACTCTTTGTATATTATTTTTATTTTATATATTTCACCTTTTTGCCTAAAAAAAATATTTTCAGTGTGAATCAAACATCAATACATAATCTTGGTGTTTTGCCGCCCTCTCTCTAACCAAAACACATCGCCGCCCTCTAACCCTCAAAATCCAAACTCTTCTCCTTCAAGATGTAGCTTCCGGTTGTGGTGGTGCGACAAGAGCGTTGGTTCTCCGCACCTCCTTTCTCCAGATCGCCGTCGAGATGCATAGTGGGCTTTGCAGCCGTGGACTTTGGCGGCAGATCTGACAATCTTTTGCTGTTCAGATCTCGTCGTTGTTCGTTTCGCTTCAGCCTGGGTTCATGTAACACCCATATAAAGATTGCCTAGGATCTTATACGAGTATTAAATTTCGTACTGGATGCATTAATTTACAATACAGAAAAATTCAATTGATTATGATACATAACATAATGTATTAATACATCCAACTGATAAAACAAAACATCTCTGATTTATACATCATAATACAACATCTGAATACATAATAACTAAAACAACTAGAAAACCAGCATGATCAGTCCAAAGCCTTCTCCTTACCCTTGCTGCGTGCTACTTGTGAACCTGCATCAGAAGGAATGGGATGAGACATAATGTCTCAGTGAGCTCCACCCAACCTACTGTTGGCAACCTCGGGGAACCTAGGGTCGCCATTCCTACTGTTGGCAATATCGGGGAATCCTATGATCGCCAAGCCTTAACTGTACCCATAGAGGGTTTATACCTGCCTGAGCCTACTAACCTATGTAGTCATGAAAACTAGACTACTAACTGATAACCTGGTGATCGAGGGGAAACCTAAGATCACCGTCTGATAACTGCTACCTGATACCTGATACCTGCCTGATAACTATTTCCTGCCTGATAACATAATAAAGTAATTTCCTGATATTATTATGTTAGATGTTAACGTGTAACAAACATTATTATCTGAGTTGATTTTACGGAATGCCCCCGAGTGGAGTAACCCCGGAGTACATTCCCCTGATAACCGGTGAAAATTCCTATCTGAGGCTAATCACCGGACTCCTCTTGCCTGTGTGTGTGGTAATCCTCGCGGAAATTTCCTCCCATTCCAGCTGTAACCGGAACCCCATGTGCTCTCTAACTGCGAGAACACAGAAGACACACTAAAACTTATGTGTGGTTATCCTCGCGGAAAGTTCCTCCCATTCCAGCTGTAACTGGAACCCCCTGTGCTCTCTAACTGCGAGAACACAGAAGACACAAAGTTTATCCTGATAATTAATTAAGTATTATTCCTGATATAATACATTATCCTGATATTCCTGATAATTTCCTGAACATATATATATATATATATATATATGAGTCGTCATGTAGGCTCCCTAACGGGCTGGCCTATCCAGAATAAATCTGAAGAGTACCTGTGCCACGACTTGTCAACATATATACATACATATAATCTGCATAATTCCTGATACTAGCCTTGTACCACTACCTAAGGTACGTCCTGTCCTGAACTGTTGCGTACATCCTCAGTGTCACTCTGACGTGAACAAATGAGGCACGCCCTGATGTACATATAAATGTACCTGAACCTGGGGAAAACTTGGTACCACTAACTACGGTACTCTATAACCTGCCTGGTTAAGGGTATCCTGAACTATCCCTTAACTAACCTGAAATCCTGTGGATAAATTACCCATCACTCTATATGATACATGTGTTTGTCCTAGATTAATCCTTGATAGTTCATGAGTATCTCTATCCTAAAGCATATCAAAGATCATTGGCATGGTACAATTGTTTGATAATAAAATGACGTTCTGGGCAACTTCGCTTTGCGACCCTCAACTTTGCTTTGCAAGCACCTGAGTCTGATCATTCAGAGTCTGAACATTCAGAGTCTGATATTCCTGAGTTTGAAGCTTCACAGAGCGTCCAAAAACTTTGCTCTGCAAACTCAGCTTCTGATTACTTTGCAAAGCGAAGTCTAGGCGATGGCTGGGCGAAGTAAGTCAAAAGTACGTTCTGAGTCTGAAACTTCGCAGACCTAAGTCCTAGTCCCTCTGCGACTGTAGCAGAACTCAGAATTCTGAAATCGTGTTTTAACTTCAAAATTTTGGTACCCAACTGCCTAGTGATCTTTGAAACATGTCAGGGACTCATTTTAAACTATAAAAACATACTGGGTTCAAGGATTAAACATGAATCAAGCTTATGTATCAAAAAGGGGAAAACTATCATTTTTCCTAAAATCTTAGAAATTAAGTTGTAATCCTCACACAATATGACCCAGAAAGGATATTGCAACTCTAAGGAACTCACTTTATACTTGCTGATCTGCGACAGCTTCCTCACACCAAAACCCTAGCTTGGTCTTACTCTTTCCTTAACTTTTCCTTAAGCTTCCTCTTGCTTCAATCTTTCTCAAGAGCTTGCTTACTTGCAATACTAAGAATTTAGGGGAGAAAATTGATGGATTAAAGCTGGTGGTGGTGCTGGCCGATTTTCTTAGAGAGAGAGGGAGAGGTTTCTGAGTTCTAGAGAGAGAAAGGTAATAGGAAAATGAATTATTCTTGCCTTGTTCCTATATAAAGCCTTGCCGTCTCAAATTACAACTTTGCCCCTACTCTCTCTTAATTCCTCTGATATTGATAAAAGTTACATCTGAGCGGGATATTACAGTTCATCGGTCTCTTGTGCTAGCCGGAGTTTGGGGTTTGTCTTGGTTCGCGTCACCTCCTGTTTTGGTGGCTAAACTCTTTCCTTTTGTGGCCCAAATCCGCCATTGATTTTGCTGATTCGATGGTCGAAGTTTTGGTGGCTAAACTCTTTCCTTTCCTCTCGTTCGTCGTTGCTGCTCCTATGGGTAGGCATGTCGAAGTTGTTACTTTCCTCGGAGGTTTTTCAACTTTGTTTTGTTCTTGGCCCAGTTCGATTTGCGGCAGTTTTTGATTCTGTTTTCGTATTGTTACATTTCATATTGTTTGTGTTTTTGCTTTTGTTTATATGTTCTTGTTCAGGGCTTGGGTGGTAGCAGATGCGACCTTTTGCAGTGGTTTAGTTTCGTAAACCCGAAAGGGTCTGGTCCTATTAACCCCAAAGGGTCAGTGGTTACTTACGCGTTGACTCATCCCTCGATCTGGGTTAATGCGTTGAAATTGGTTGAGTTGGTTTTTCTGTGCTTGATTCTCTGATGTTCCAAGTCTGTTTAGATATGCAGGTTTCAATGTGTCAGGTCTGTCTCTAATCTGGTACTGTCTTCTTATCCGTCTCAGTCCATGTGACTGTTTTGGACGTTGTGCTGGAAACAACATCTATGCCTGCTGCTTTGCTCAGGAGGTTGCTGGTACGTGGGTCTTGTTACTGTGTTGGCGGTCGATCATTCGCCAACTTTGAACCCTTATTAGTCTCTACAAATGTCCACTCTTTATTTTTTTTTTGTAACTTGGTTTCGCGCCCGTACGCGGGTTCGCTGAGTTGCGCTTCTAAGGAGTGTTTGTTTGATTAGGGATTGATTAGGGTTGGTCCACCTTGTTTGGTTTTATCACGTTGTATTTCTGTTAAGGGTTATATATGGGTCAGGTCTAATGCCCCCATCATCTGTATCTTCTTTTTATTTTATTTTATATATTTCTCTTTTTTGCCTAAAAAGAAAATTATTTTCAGTGTGAACCAAACATCAATAAAATATAACTTGATTTTTTTTAAGGACAAAACTTAGATACAATTCTTTAGGTGCTTTTCGTATGGTTCTTAACTAAAAATACAAATTTTTTGAATATAACAAACTTTGAGAAAATTAAGGATTTAAGGAAATCATGGTGAATTTAGTTAAGAACCATACGAAAAGCACCTAAGAAATTGTACCTAAGTTTTTTCCTTTTTCTAAATATCCATTCGCATTGCCCATTGTCCAAATCTAAATATTATTACTCTTCAACAATGTCCTAAAATTACTGTGAACGTCTAGATCCCATTTATTTAGAGCTATACCGTCTACCGTACCACACCACTTATTTGAAAAATTCTGTCACTGCCCATTTATATTCCTTTGATGGTTTGAATTTGCATTAGAAAATCAACTTGTACACGAACCAGATTCAAAATCGACAACTAAAAAAATCTACCCACCATAATGAACAGTACCAAACCAGTTGTGAATAATCATTATTCGGTATTTTTCTGGCTAAATCACCATATATCTATGCCACTTCCACTTTTCCAACAAGAAACTATTAAATAACTAAAGATTTTTCATGCCACGCCTTCCCAATTACTTTGGAGGGCTTATCTTTTCAAGATTCAAATCTATGATTTTATTTTGATATGAGTTCTTAGTGTTAAAATATATGATCCTTCATTCATATTTAACATGAATGTTAAATTTGATGTTTAAAAATCCATATGTAAACATACCAAAAGGACAAAAATGAACCTAAAATTAAGTTAAGAGACAATAAATAAAATTTTGTCTACAATAAAAGAGAAGATGGGTATTGCCATTAAAAAAATATTCTTATCCATATTCAACCCAAACAATCACTCTTGAAAAAAACGTACCTTTAAAACTCCATATACGTAAACACGTTAATGGCGCCGATTGCAAATTGAAATTGTTGAAAGATATTCCTAACTTCTAACATCCAAGCTTTAGATGTTTTTACCAATCCTTCTGCCACTATTAAGAAGAGGAAATATTTTTACCATTTTCTCTAAGTTTCATAGAACCTCATCTTAGTAATCATATAATCCACAAAACTTTGATTTACTGAAATATACATCAGTCCAAACCCTTTCTTTAGGTCCAAAAAAAATAATTTTTATCAAAGGGTTTTAGTCGTCCAAATAAAAAGCTAACTATTAATAAATATATCTTGAGGTCTCCGTAATGCTAAATCAATAATTTTTTTTACTTGACAAAGAAATCAAGAATCTTGTTGAGCACTAACACATTGTCAAGAATAATATTTGGACTCACATAATGTCACACTATAATAATTATATTTTCAAAATTATCGTAATGTTTGGAAAACCATTTGTTAAAGCAAATCATATATCTATATAGTCAGTCAAATGTCATGTTTCTTTGTGTGTGAGTTTCAGTGGTGTTTACAACTGCGACTATAGAGTATAGACACAAAAAAGAGATATCTCATTCCTTCTTTGACAAATTTTATGCAAATTAGTTCAGACAATTAAGGTGAAAGAAGATTTACTTTCTTCTTCAAGATGATTTCCTTATCATCTCAAAAGAATTAAATCATAAATGTGTAATTTATGACATTTGTTTTTTAGGAATTATGACATTTAGTTATTTTTTTGAAGGGTATGAGATTTAGTTATTGTCATTCAAGAAAATATAAAATTAAATTAAGTATAGTAACAAATTAATGAAGATTACAAAAACATCTATTTTCCTGCAAATGAATTTGACTTTTTTTTTTGGGTCTGAATTTGATTTGTTTGTTGACAACAAATCAAATTGAAACGTTGTTTTTGATGATAAGGGTGAAATTCGTGAATGTATCCTTTTTATTGTTTCTCTTGTATTTTTAATGTGCTAGAGATTGAGTTTAGATCATCAAAGTTGAAAATTAGATTTTCTACCTAGAGATTCTAAAGTAATCGACCGTGAAGGTATTCTAGTGTCAACCCAACTATCCAATGAATATGATTTTTGAAAAATAGAGGAGATTTTGTATAATAATAAATGTAAAGTGTGTATTTCCTTGCGCAGATGATAATATTCTATGTATTATTCCAATTTTATCGGATAACTAAAATAATTGAGTCATAAAAAAAAAGCTAAAATAATTCACTCAATTTTAAAATACATACGTAACAAAAAAAAATTAAAGTACTTATACTCACACTTTGTACGATGAAATTGATACATTGTCTTTTATGATTTTTCCACGACCTCTGATTAAGCTGAAAGATATATCTTACCATTTTATTCAAACGCTCTTAGATCAACGGTGATTGTTTTTATTATAGTGTGTGTACGAGGTTTGTTAACTTAGACCAACCTAAAAACAAGAAGGTCTAAGTTAACAAATATTCACCTTTTTATTTGGACAAAAAAACCCAATTACCCCTATTCCAACTGTTTTTTTTATAGAAGGCTATTTTTGTCAATTGCATTTAATTAATAAGAAAAAATCAAAAGTGGGTTAACAAAATGGTGCAAGTTAACAAATATTTTTGTCTTTTTTTGGGTTGTTTAATGTTTGTAATTGTCTATTTGAGACATAAATGTGTTCATAACAGAAGTGGGTCTATGTTAGTAAAGTGGTGCAAGTTAACAAATATTTTATAATGAAAGTTACAAAAAGAACCTTCAAGTTATTAGTTTTAAATAATAAAGATGAATGATTTTTTTTTTCAAAATGAAAAGGTGCACACTAGCTTTCATGCTTTTAGGCTGGTTCAAGTTAATAAACCCCCACACCCACACACGCACACACACGCACACACACAGAGACACACCAAATGGAGATTTTTGATTTTTTTTTAAATAAGAGAGAATACAATTATTTTATCCATACCTTAATGAATGAATATTATACTCTATCCATTTGAATGAATAAATATCGTTTATTTTGTAAAAAAAATATTACTATGATATTTACATGGTTACTAATTTTGTAAATTGATATTAGACTCGAGAAAGATAGTTGTTTGTGCCCTTGTGTGTTTTCCTTCTAATTAGTGGTGGTTGTTGTCTCCTCACTAAGTCTTTGTGACTTACCCCTTCATCTTCTATTTTTTTCTTCAAATTGGCAAGCTGTTGAGTAGTAACTTGCCAACAGACTCCAAGTTTCTGCAATGACATTCTTTTGGTAGGCCCCTTGGTTGGCGGCTCTTTTGTTTACGTATATTTTGATGTCATTTGGTGTATCTGCAGCTCTTTGAAAGTTTAGGATGTTTTATTTTGAACTGTACAAATAACTAATCATGTCACTTTGAATTTATGTCTGATGTTATTGATTATTAAAGAAGCTTAAGCTTTTGGAAATGTTGAAAATACAGATGTTACTCTGTCGAAATTTCAGTAAACCATGATTTTGAATAAAAAAGTTAGTTTAAAAATTGCTTATTTATTGTTTGGTCATGAGGCTTGCCGAACTATGAGGTATTAGTTCGTAAGTCGGCCACAATTAGAATTTTGGGTCGTGACATATATGAACAATGTTGGACACATATAAATGCATCTTGATTTTAATCTTGTTTAGCAAAAATATTTGATTGTGGTATAAATACAGAGTAAATTTCAATGAGAGTAAATTTTAGTGAGCTGTCAAGAGAGATAATTTACGTGAGCTGTAAAAGTGAGAGTAAATTTCGTGTAGAGTGATGTGGAAAATATTTGGAATACTTTGTTAATTAGAGCTTTAAACATTTATGGCAAGAATCAAGAAATCAAGAAACATAATTAGAAAGATATTGTTTCTCAAACAAAAACACACGTATTCGTTGGAAAATAATATTTAAGGTAACAACCATAAAAACATCCTTAATATTTGTTGTGATTATTTTTCACATTGGTTAGTATTTAACTAGAAAGGAAGGTTCATAATCCTCTACGTTGTTTCACTCTCCATAGTAACTTTCATGGTAACCTTCTTTTTTACATATATACTTCACAACATTCTTTTCTCAATCATTCTATCTTTGCAATCATCACTTGTTATTTTTCTCTTTGTCAACGAAAATTCTTCCTTAAAAATCACTTTTTTCTTTGGTTTCTCAAGATGAATGATCAGTTTCCTATTGGAATGCGAGTTCTTGCGGTTGATGATGATAGAACATGTCTCAAGATTTTGGAGAAACTTCTCCAAAGGTGTCAATACCATGGTATGTTTCATCATCAACATCATAATATTGTTGTTTTTGTTTTATTTTGAAATATTAAAGATGGGTCCTTGATTTTAATCTTGTTTTTTGATGTGACAAATCTAATGATAGGGTTTTGGCTAAGTTTTGGAGATACCTATATTTATGCATATGTTAGATTATTATTTTCAATGAAGTTGGTTCATTTTGAATCAAATATCTATTTTTCAATATTATGTCCAGCACTCCAGCCAATGCTTGTAGAAATCAATTAGATTAGTTTTAAATTTTATTTGATATTGTTTAGTTTCAGACTAAATTATATTTGATCGATCACATTCTTGATTCTTTCAAAGATTGGACATGATTTTGCTTTTAAAGTTGCAATTTTTTTTAAATATCTTGTGTGCCTAATCTTTGGTGATCTTATGCTGTTTCATGGATTTCAAAGATTTAATCACATCCAAAGTATTGCCTTCATTAGATGTTGTAAGATGTAATGTAACTCCTTTTCAATTTAACATTTTATAGATTTTATGTTCTGATTGTATATGCAGTGTATCATTTTTTTCTCTATCAGAATGATATTAGTTTTAGTTATGATTTGTTAATTTGTTTCAGTAACCACTGCTCAAAACGCGATCACGGCTTTGAACTTGTTGAGAGAAAACAAAAGCAATTTTGACCTAGTAATCAGCAATGTTCATATGCCAGACATGGATGGATTTAAGCTTCTTGAGCTTGTTGGACTTGAGATGGACCTACCTGTCATAAGTAAGTTATACAATTCATTCAATCTTATACTATCGATACATGTATAACAAATTATAGTATTTTGATTACAATGTGTTTGATTTCAGTGTTTTCTGCGAATGATGATCCTAAGATGGTGATGAAAGGAATTGAACATGGTGCTTGTGATTATCTGGTGAAACCTGTTAGATTGAAGGAGGTACAGATCATTTGGCAGCATGTAATCAGGAAGAAGAAAACTAGCAAAAGAAGCAATCATGACGCGCCTAATTCTGATAGTGGAAATGGGAAAGATTCGGCTGGGACAGAAAATTCTGATAAAAATGAAAGGCCATCTAGAAAAAGGAAGGATAAGAATGAAGATGATGGTGAGGAAGAAAATGAGGATGATTATGACAATGATGATCCAACTGCGCAGAAGAAGCCTCGAACTGTTTGGTCCGCTGATTTACACCGCAAGTTTGTTGTTGCAGTTAATCAATTAGGCATTGACAGTACGTTCTTCCCTCTTTCTTCAATGCGCAAAAACTTGTCATCATAATTTTTATCAATTGCTTATATTCCTCTTTTTATTTCCTTATTCAAGTTTATCAAAATACCTGTGCAGGTTATAGCAATCCAATGTTGAGCTTAATATTATGATATGAAAATAAAAATTCTACTTTGTATTATTTGAAGACTTCCCCAAATATTCTTCCCTAAAAATACTTATGTTTAGCCATGCTAGGGATTTTTCCGATTCTGAAGTGTTTTTTTCATGATAGTTGTTATCTTACTTGCAGAGGCTGTACCAAAAAAGATTCTTGAACTGATGAATGTTGAAAATCTGACAAGGGAGAAGGTGGCCAGCCATCTCCAGGTACTTTTTCTTATCTCTTATGCTTTAGCTTTATAAGTTACGAAGCATCGACATAGACTCATAAACCTGTAACGAGCCTGACACAGGACACTGCTAATGGTTTGAATAAATGAAGTAATTGAATTTAACCACATATGTTGATTCGTATTAGTGTCGGACCCAGAATGCACAGTGTCGGTGCTACATAATTTATTAGTCTTTTCATTCAAGAAAACTTACTGCTTTTTATTTTTTCTGCAGAAGTATAGACTCTATCTAAAAAGAATTAGTTGTGTGGAAAACAAACAAGATCATATGGCAGCAGCCTTGGCTAGTAGTTCAGATGCATCCTATTTAAGAAGTGGAGTTGGAGGACATTTGCATACATTGAATGGCTCTACACAGTTTCATAACAATAATAATCCTTTCAGATCATTTCCATCTGGTGGTGGTATGATTAGTAGATTCAACACACCTACTAATGTGAATATGCATGGATTGCATTCTTCTGGAACTCTTCAGCTGAGTCAGACACATACTTTAAATAACTCAACAGATGATCAGCTAAAGTTCCAATCGGCCCTAACTCGCGGCAATCCAAATGATGTTCAAAGAGGTATTTCTTTTAGTCCTATGTACATGACCAATAACCTCCCAAATTATAAACCAGAAGTAACTTTCAGTGGCACAAACAATGCCTTGATGTTAGAAGGAAATTCTCAAGACAAACAAGTAGGTGAAGGATACAAAAATTTAGCATCTCAGAATTCACAGTATCTCCCTTTACTTGAAAACAGAAGGTGCAATGGTATTTGGTCAAGCACACTGCAACTACCTGGAACAAATTCTTATCTTCCAAGAGAATCTTTTAACCATTCTGCTATGCCTCATGTGTCATTTCAAGGTTGGGATAATAACAATAATCATGATGGAAGTTACCATTCTTCTAATGTTATTGGCAGTTCAATAGGCTCTTCTATGATTCCTGGTATGAATGTTGTTGAACAAGAAGGAAACTTGGACTACAATTATGGTGATTCGGTACAATGAAGGATGATGTGATCGTAGACTTAACCAAAGGGCCGTCATTTGAACTACATCAGGTATATATGATGAACAACCAGATGAAGTCTCAAAATAGATTATTTCATTCCATCAAGAAGAGCTTTTCTCAAAAAATCTGTGTAAACACATTATTGTTCACTTGGCTCAATAGCGCTTCGGGAGTTGATACAATTTTTTATTTTGGGTAGACATGCTTTATTTTCTCTTGCAGATTGCTGTGGTCCAAAAGCAAGAATATATAATTACTACATATGGCAATATATACTTGGTTTTTCATATTTAAAATGCAAATACTGACTTTTCATATATTTCCTTGATTGATTTTTTTAGCAATTCATGCGTGGTAGCTTGTGGAATGTCAATATTTTTGCTTCTAATGTTTACATATTCCACAACCCTGTGTTACAAGGAAGAGGATAATGAAATCAATGGTGAATATATATACACTAAGCTCAACTGTTTATCTTTCCACTGATTAAAGTTTCTGTTTAGTTTGTACAAAAAAGTTTAGTAAACTACTAGATACCATAAACCACTCCATCTTTGTACTCATCCTTACCATGGCTATTGATACCAATATCAATGTATCTATAGTTCAAATAAGCACTCCGATAATGTAACAAGTTCATCAGCACCTCCAAGAAAAAAGGCCTCAATTGAAGCCTTATGGTTTTCTGACCCTTTCACAACCTTTGAAGTACTCACAGGCTAAAAACTAGTCTCATGAAAAGCCTGTCACCTGTGTACGGCACAACTTGTTGCTACTGGAAAACAATATCAGTAGCATTCTGCTCTAAACTCTTGTCAACTTGAAAAACTATAAACTGTTGGAATATTTTATTATATTCTGATATCATTAAGTGGGCAAATATCGTAATAATAATTATATTAGCTATTTATCAATTTAGAGGCTTAATTGATTAGTGATCAATTTAAGTAATAAGGCTAATTAGATTTCTATTTAGATAATTAATTAATTGATATGGACTCAATATGGGTGGATGTCCGGATGACCCATTAACGGAATAATGGGAAACCCTAATCCAAATCAGCCGCTGCTAACTTTGTTTGTTTCAGATCACCTCCTCTCTCTATGTTATTGTTGTTGAGAGGGCAGCCATCAAAGCCTTCAAGTATTCCTAATCCCTAATTTGTATCCTTGATAAATCAAACATGTCGTAGATCCTATCATAATCATGTTCAATGTTTTGTATGCTTCCGCTATTGATTCATAATTATTGAACATGTTTTATGAATTCTGTTTTATTAAGACCTAAATTTCCAACAAGTGGTATCAGAGCCACTTCATGTTTGATTTATTGGGATTTCTTCTGAATTTTTTCATGCCCAAATTTTAAGAACCTTAATTTGTTAATTGGATCCATTCCATGAATTGTTTTTTTTTCTTACGGCCCTTTTTGGATTATTGTTTATACTTCATTCATTCAGTTATTCGATGCACATAATTTACGCTAATTTGATGCACATAATTTTCTGTACATGGTGAAATTCAGAATTTACGCTAATTTGGTTTTTCAAGGCAATTTTGATCCCATGATTAATTGGCATTTTTTGTGTGCATCCGGTGAGTAATTGAGTGGCCATAACAAATTAAAGTTCTTGAATTTCATTTTGGTTATTGAATTTGTGCATATCTTTTTGCCAAGCAAAACCGTTTCACAAAAATATATGAATTCCCTTTATTCCGTTCCACAAAACCGTTTCACAAAATATGTGAATTCCCTTTATTGAATTTGTGCATATCAATTATTGCCAAGCAGAACCGTTTCACAAAATATATGGTTTCATATCCTTTTGAAATCGAATATGTGAATTTGAAAGATACTTCATATAATCAGATTCCCTTTATTCGGTTTAGAAAACATACAAGTGTATTGGATTCATGTCAAATTTAAATTTTGGAAATCTTTAAACAAATCTTTCGGTTGACTTATTTATAAATTTTTTGTATTGTTATATCTATTCGGTCTTTGATATATCAAATACAAATATATTGTTAATAAATAAGTATTTGGATTTGATTTGTTTTAAAAAATTTGATTTGAGATGTTTTTTAAATATCATTATCATATTTCACAATTTAATTTTTATTTGAAATTAGTTTTGATTTACAAAGATTTTGTACATAAAGTTTATTTTGAGAAGTAGGCAAATAAATATTAAAATATATTTGTGATATATATGTTGCCTTTTAATAATGAATCTCAAAATATTATGAAGAAATTTTTGGTATAGAAAGTAAGAATTCGATTCTTTAAAGTTTGGAAAATAATAATTCTAGTTTTGTTTGTTTATTTATAGACATATAAAGTTTGTTTCCTTTATTTAGGAAAACATTTATGCTAGAGTTATGTTTTATTTTATTTAAAGAATCATTCAGTTTATATATGTGAATCAATTGTAGCATGAATGTTTTTGGCATATAAGATTCAATTTTCTTGAGATTTAAAATTGAATATTTGGTTTATAGCATGATTGTGATGTTTGATTTTATTGTTATTAAGATTCTACAATAACATCATTTTTCTTTTCCTCCGATCATGCATTATTGACATATTTCATGCTATTTATGTTTTCGCTTTTATGCGAAACCTGTAAATGTATTGTCATACACACATTGGTGTGATTTTGACTTGCATCTTCTTTCAAATTCTTGTGAACTTGTCTTCACACTTAAGGGTTGTTGGGTGGCCTTATGGTTACTTAGCGACATAATGGACTAATTCGGCCTACATTATGTTAGTAGTGCCTTGTAAATTTAAAGACCATTCCCATTTAAAAATATTTAATTTATTGTGAAATGTCTAGTAATTGCAGTTGTTTTGGTTGAAGCAACATGTTGCCAAAGTAACCTCTGTTGCGTAGATTTAATTCAACTGAACTTACAAAAGACGTAGTATCACTACAAGAAATCAGGCTTTTAGAGACTGAATATTCAGTCGCTACATCAACAAAATCGGTCACTGATAGGTTTAGTGACCGAAATAGCGACCAAAAATAAAAGTGGCTAATAGCGACTGATTTTTTGCGACTGCTTTTGTGACTATACATAGAGACTGATATTGTCACTGAATTTTGAGACGGAATTAGAGACTGATATAGAGACGTCTTTGGAGACTGATCCAGTGACAGAATCTAGCCACCGATTTAGACACCCTTTTCTTGGTTGAAATCAGCTAATTTAGTGACTTATTTTGTGACTGGGTTTGCCACTTAATTAGCCACCGAATTTAGAGACCGAATTTGTGACAGAAATTTATTTATTGTATTATAAATTATAGTCGCTATTTCGGTCGCTAACTGGATTTTTTTTTAATTGTTTGCTGAATAATATACTGGTCACTGTTTTGTGACTAAAAGAATTACAATATTTTTTTTAATTTTGTAATTTTATAACTGACATTTTTATCAAATTTCAAACAGAAGATCAAAATAATTCAATGTAACATGATGAAAGAAATAACATTAACCATTTAATGCTACATACATAAACTAGTCAAAATATAATACTAAGGAACATAGGAGATTTGTGTATTCACAAAAGCCTTTGCTTGGTAGTCTTAACAAAATACATAATACTAACCAAAAGAAATTCCATTATTCCACAACCGAAACATATACCACACCCATCATACAATTTCAAATTGCCTACTTACAATATCTATCACAATATTAAATATCTAATCAAAAGGATCAATTCGCGGATCATGTTCGCTTGCCATAGCCATTCCAGTGCAAAGACATGTTGGACACATGACCTGCAATCAGAATTCAATATTACAGTTACAACATTACACTCAAGCATAAGTAACAACTACGATATATTGCTACAAACCCGGAAGGTAAGCGAACATATAGCCGATTAATCTAGGTAGCCAAGCTAATTAGTCTATGTCTAGACAACATGAAAAAGTTTTAGAGTTACTATCATCATCATCAAGGGAACAATGCTGACGTGGCCAAACTGTACCCGAGTGTTAATAAGGCACAGGTCAAACTGACAGGTCCCAGTTTACGTTAATTGGGTGTTTTAAATAGAATAATGGTAGGAAACTGATTTCATTCGATTGTTTTTATGTTTGGTTGGGACTAGGAGAGACTACGCTCTCTAATTCTTAGAGGTTGCGTTAGTTTCTCTCTGTTTTCATGTAACCAACTTGGTTATTCATTATAATACCAGTTCCATTCAATATATATCGCTTGTCATTTACCCGATTATACCAGATCTATAACAGGTTTCCTTTTACTTAATTGAAGTTTTAAAAGGGTGATTTATCATTTTCTAGCCAAACAAGTTCCTTTATCATTCTAAACGACAAAGGTTGAACCTTAAGCGATTGTTCATCCAAAACTGAAAGAAATGGCCATTTTTTTAAATTCAATTTTCATTGTATCTTCACTTCAGAATTGTAACCACAATTCTGATCTCATTAAATTGTAAACCATAATTCTTTTATTCATTTCTACTAGCTACTAAAAGTTCAATGTTATATTCGATTTGAAATATAAAGGATATTTTTTATCTAAAAAAATAAATGACTTGTTTGAACTTTAAATTAATTTAAAGGACTTCAGGTGCAATTTTGCCATGTTAATGTCATTAAAATGTGAGATCAAGCATTAATTATGTATATTATGGCAGTGTTTAAGTATAATTAGCGCAAAACTAGAAAGAAATGCAACAATAATTCTAAATGTCCAACCTTGCCAGATCCGGAGCAATTTGAACATCTATCGGTTTTGGGTGGTGATAGAGGCAGATCTCCACCATTGAAGGAGGATACCGGTTCAATGAGGACAAGTGCTCCTGTGCTTGAACATCTAGCACATGCAAGATATCCTGACATGGCAAAAGTATAATAGGAATGTCAACTTTCTTGTAGTTCTGACATGGCAAAAGTATAATAGGAATGTCAACTTTCATGTAGTTAAATTCAACAGATGAAGTTTTAAAATCTTTAAGTATTTCACAATATTTCAAATAGTAGCAGATAGTTTTTGCTTTGCCATCTCTTCCTTAACAGTTGAAAGCAGTAACAATTTCCATTAAGAAAGGGACAAAAAAACCACCAAAATGCTTCAATTCCACCATTCAGAAATTTGAATCCAAAAATGTAGATCTCAGAAGTGGTTTTTGAAGTCTTACCAGTACCAAGACAGTATTTGCATCTTTTCTGTTCCTGTTGTTTTACATTGTTTATCTCAACAACCATTAATGCAGAGATTACTCCAACAGCTCCACCAGAGAATGATGCCACAATAGGATCAACCTGACTACAATTTCAAACATAATTTAGTTATTATTATTGGAAAGTCAGAACAATAAATAGAATGAACTGATATTCATTCCAAGATTGATGATCTGACACCAATAGAATATCCCTCTAGATACATAATTTGCAGCTTTTATCCCACTAATAAGAGAAAAACAGGTTGCATAATACTGCCTGAGGTTTGCTGAAGTCTGCAGATAACACATGTAGTTGATTACCATTTGCCAAGCACTTCAAATTGAAAGCAAATTCTTTATACTCATAATTCAGAATCAGTCACATGAAACTTACCAAAGGAGGCAAGAATGGAATGAATGATGGGAAATTAGGAAGTTCATTCTCTTGCTCTTCTTTAAAAATTCCAAGTTCAGCATTTTTAATTCTTTGCTGGATTCTAAGCCTACGAACCTACAAAATAACAAGAGTATATTGTTGATAAGAAAAGGGCATATCCCATAGAGTAAATGCATAAATGGTAATTTTAATTTTCAACAGGATCTTTGTATTAAACTTGGAAAGTCAATAAAGAAAAAAAAAATGAATCAAAATAATGGTCAAAATCATAGCCAAAAAATCCATCTCAATTTTATCTATACATGAGCAGAGCAACCATAAGTAATAAAATCAAACTGTAGAACACATAAGTATTAAACTTTCTAGCAAAATTGTTCGTTGTAAGATTTTCATTTTTTAATATGACTCCTACAAGCAACAGTGATCTTAACTGAAAATGTCTATTGTAATAGATAAAAGTCTAAAACCATAAACCCCCAGTGTGATTATATACACTTATACGGAAAGAAAACAATAGTTGTTCTGGAAAACGGTTCAGTTCGGTTCGGTTCGGTTCTAACAGGTTCAGTTTGGTTCTAATAAACTGAAAAACGGTTCAGTTTGGTTCACACACAGTTTTGGTTATAAACCAAACTTTGCCCATCCCTAGATGTATCTATAGGCACCTAACCAGAACCCAAAACAGTCCCAAATAAAACAAACACAATCGAACCTAAAGGAATGAACATGCCACAAATAAACCCAGCCAAAACACTCACAACAGCAGCAGCAATCACAGACCAATGCCAGCCCCAGCCCCAGCCCACACCAGCAGCAAAAAAAAAAATACACTCGCCTGCACACACTCGGCTGACAGCACCAGAAACCCACCTGTTATCTCGCATAAATTATTAGTTGCGAAGTGTTTCAAAATTGTTTGCACAAAAGATTGACTACTTACTTTGTTCAAATCTACTCAATTAAAAGTTGATACAGTGAGAGATAGAACTGAGTGTGATAGCACATCTAGGAAGCTTTGAGACCTTAAACCAAATAAAATAGACACCAAAAGCAATGTTGTCAGCGTGGATGGCAGAAAATAGCAAATTGTTAAAACTCCGCTACACAATTGTGTTATAGCGCTACTGTAGAAGCTATTTGTTAACATTTTGTATTAAATAGTGTGTTGTCTAAATCCTGCTTCGCTATAGCGGTATAGCACCACTATAGCTGCTATTTAACAACACCGACCAAAATTAATCTTTAGTAAATGTCCAGCCTTTAGAATCTGAGGCAACAATTAATATTACCTGGACGAGAATGTAACAGCCTGCAAGTATTTCAAGAGCCTGCATCATTGTAGTCAGAGAAAAGTGAGTTACAAAGCTTAAAATGAGGTATGCAAGGTATGCAGTAACAAATAATAATGATAATAATAATAATAATCATAATAATAATAATACTAATAATAAAAAATACAACCAAGTCAATCCCCAGTGCTAAAAAATAAATATATACGAAACATACCTTCAAGGTCGAAGAATTGGGACCCACAAGATGTTGCCTTCTTTTTACGAATCGCTCCTGCAGTCAAATATCAATGGAAGCTTCCTACCATCAGACTGATTTCTTTCTTTTTCGAAGCCTATATGAGAAAGGATGCAGAATAGGAAGTCCAAAGAGCTTATTGGAGCATGGAAGGAAAAACCTCCTCGGTTTTATGGTTCTTTTTGTTATATAATTTTGGAGTTGGGATCCTCTCCATTTCCCAAAAAAGAAATGGAGGTGTCCATTACTTTAGTTTTGAAATAAATGAAGAGAATAAATGCACACATTTTCAGAATTGGTGACACTAATTGAACATTTACACACAAAACTATACTCATAGAGATGTCCATTTATTTTATAAAATGAAGAGGATCTCTACTCAAAATTTTAGGGACTTCAGTACTTCATCACAAAATTTCACTGGAAGTTGTCTTGTAAGTGTTTAGTGAATTTCACTGCAGTTAAAAAAAATGAATTGAATCAACTAGCTATAAATTCTATCTTATATGTGTAAATCCTATTGTTTTCATGGTAGTCAATCATAAACAGAAGCACTGTAGCATTGTTGTACGGCAACAGGTGACAACTACATGATTTCCTTCATTGCAACTGCCATTGCAGCAAATCACAGCTGCAATTGCGAACAGGGGTAAACATATGATTATTCATATCAACTATCAAGGCTGTTCATGTTTCGGTTCAAGAAGAAAACTGAACCATGTCTACAGTTTGGAAAAACTGAACTGAACTGTTTATAGTTTGGGCCGAACCAAACCGGTGTTATGGTTCGGTGAACAGGTTCTTTATTTTCAAACTGAACCGAACCATTTCTTTCCTATTTTCAACAGAACTGTTTCTTACCTATTTCCAGAGAAAGGAGAATCGCAACTCCATCGTTTCATTTCATAAGCTTCTCATCTTTTAATCTTCATAAAATTAAATTCCATTTCAATGAAAACAGATCTAGTGTCAACACCTCAAACGTATTATTATTTTTGTTCAATTCAATGGGAGAGTCACTGTTTACCTCTGTGCCCTCGCCGTACCTAAACCGATGTGATATTTTCCACACAAACCGATTCAATTACAGTGACGGAGATTTCTACAATTAACATCAACAGAGTCTCAAGCCGTACAGAGGAAATCCCAGACGAGTGCTTAGTCGATTGGAAAAGTTGTTCTACTGTGTACTTGTTCCTTCTCTGTTTGTGTTTTTTGTTTCGATTTAAGTACTGGTGCGAACTGAATCTAATTTTGAGCTGATACGTATTTTAAGTTTGACTATGTGTTGTGGGGGAAAGTTTTGATTTCGTCACAAAGTTCGCCCTGTGTTGCAACTGGGAATTAACAAGCACCAGACAACGATGTTTTCCCTCTGATTTCGCATTGATTCTGACTTAGTGTTGTATGGTTCGGTTCTTGAACTGTTTGATTTGGTTATTGCGGTCGGTTGCAGTTAATGAACTGTTTAAATCAAAGAAATAGTTCGCTTCATTTAAAGGTGGTTCAATTCAGTTAGGCAGTTCTTTTGGATAGCCCTAATTCATATCGACACATAACCTAACCTGTTTTGAATTTGACCCTTAATACACATATGCTCAGTCCAATCCAGTTAGGTAACTGAACATCAAACATAACACAGAGGACTAAGAAGGAAACCAAATAAGAATCTGACAGAGGCTTTGATATTACTGAGATTAAAACAAAACAAAGAAAACCACGAAGGAAGAAGGGAGGACAAGAGAACATCACAACAGTAAGAACTAAGAACCAATATGTAAAGTAGCAAAAATATTTGCATTACAAAGTCCAAAATTCTAGTAAGTAAAGTTTAACTAAAATAAGAGAGGCAGCTCATTGAGGTTACCTTGTTGCGAACCAACCCACTAATTTTCATGATGTCGCATTGCATTTCATCGTCAAGTATTTTTATTGCCTGAGAAACACAATAAACATACAAGCACCTAAATCAGCCAACTGTTTCATATATCATAAATAAAAAATTAACACAAAATTAAGCCACACATATAAATACTTGGATATGGTTCCAATAAGTTTTTAACTTCTATAAAATAATCTCTTATCAAGCATAGCCCTTCCAAACTTTTTTTCATCAATTTTAGTCTTGAAGTCAACAATTTAGGGTCTACATTTAATCATGATGTCAACGGATTAGAGTCTAAACTGGATAAGATGATAAGATGATATTTTGTAGGCACTGCTGTTTGGTTCCCGAAAAAAAACATTTTTGAATAAATAGTTTGATTAAGCGCTTATAACATAAGTTCTTATCATATAAGGTTGACGTATAAACTATTTCTATAACAAAAACTAAAGTCGAATAACTTTCATATAAGCTATAAGTTATGTTCATAAGTTATGTTATCCTACAGTGTTTATTGAAATAAGCTGAAAACAACTAATGAATATGCCATAAGCTGTTTTTATAAGCTCTGCCAAGCAGTATGCTAGTAGATGACCTCAAAAAAGTCAATCCAAACAAACCCTAATATAATACTTAACCCTATAGCTTATAACATACTACAACCAAATGAATAATAAGAATAACCTGGGGAGCAGGAACACTGCGAGAAAGAAGCCTGATAAGATCCCTAGCTTTAACAATAATATAAGGATCCTTGGTCTTTCTGGTTGTTGAAACTGTCATTGAACCCTCAACCTATGAAATGTGAATGTAACAAACAAAGAACACATTATCATTGAAAACAGAAACAGGGGATTGTTTGTACAAACAAAGAAAACAGAATAGCATGGGTCTGGTAGAGGAAGATTTACAGAACAGAGCAAACACAAACCAAAAGCTATGGAACAGAAGTTACCAACCTGAGGAAGAAGAAGCAAACGACGGCGAGAATCAAACACGAGTGAACGACGGCGAGAATCAAACACGAGTGAAAGACGACGAGAATCAAACACGGTTGAACGACGGCGTAACACGAGTGAATGACGACGTTTTACGGCGAACGACGCGTTTGGGTCTGGTAGAGGAAGAGAGAAGTTGGGCGTTTTACGGCGAACGACTATGTGTTGTGCTTTGGAACGGCGCAGAAGAATGGAGAGTCCAAAAAGTGTCTCCTTTTGTCCGATCTCGTCGCATTGTGGCCGGATCTGGCTTGAGAAGCTGTTAGACGGTGGTGAAAGAAGAGTGGAGGCGGCTCTGTGTTTGGCTCGTAGGTGAGAGAAAACAAAACCTAATTTGAGAAAGTGTGTGAAACGTGCAAGGAAAACTAAATGAGAGGAGGAAAAAAAAATTAATATTAAACCACTGAAATAATTTTACGACTGATTTAGAGACCAACAAATCCTTTACTAATTATCTCCCGGGTTCAGTCTCTAAATCAGTCTCTAGAGTGACCGATTTATTTTGGTCTCTGATAAGGTCACTAAATAGCAGTTTTCTAGTAGTGTATGCAGTTATTCATGCGAGTTGTAGTCGGCCCCAAGGAAGGCACAACTTGGCCGCATAATTACATGCATGTGATAGTAAATGTGTGGTGATTATAAAGTAATTTTCCATGTAAATAATAGGATACCCTAAGGTGACTATTATTTGACAGGATTTATCACCCCATTTAATATATATTAAAATTATCTAGTAATTACGGTTGAGTCAGTTGAAACAATAATGTTGCCCAAGTAACCTCTGTTGCGTAGATTCGACTCAACTGAAATTACAAAAGATGTAGTGTGTAATTATTTATGCGAGTTGTCGTCGGCCCCAAGGAAGGCACAACTTGGCCGGATAGTTACATACCTGTGGTGGTAAATATGTGGTGGTTATAAAGAATTTTTCCATGTGGATAATAGGATGCCCGAAGGTGACTATTATTTGACGGGACTTATCACCAATGTTTGATCACTGCGTTGAGAGTATCGCTTGCAGTTAATTTTTACAATCTGAAGATTGGGAATTAATGGTGCGCTTAATATCTTGTTAAGGTCTTTTATTTACAAATAAAGATGCACGTTTCTATAATATTTTATTGACATGTGTGATAATGTTGTGTGAGTGTAAACTTATTTATACATTTAAGAGTTTACATCCACACAAATATAATGGTAAACATATGACAATTATAAGAATTTATTCTTTGTCAAAGTAAATTGTCATTGTTTGATCATTGCTGTAAAATACCACTAGCAATTGATATTATTGTTTAAAGACTTGATATTAATGGTGCACTAGGTATTTTTGTGAGTGCTTTTGCTTCTATTGTTCTCTTTAAGCTAATACAATTTATATATCTGTTAATTTGAGTTAAATTTTTTAACTCTTAAAAATTTTAACTTTTAGGAATTAAAGAATAATATTAACATTGTTCTTGGATCTAGACCTTATATAAGGGTGGTGAAACTCACATTCTCTTGCAAATTCAGTATCTAATGTGAGAATCAAGTTTGACAAGTGAGTATACACCAAATCTTATAGGTCTTATGCGATCATAAAGTTAAAAGATCAGAAATCTTATCAGTGTTATTTAAGTTGACAATTTTTGTCATATTTTCTTTGCTTAAACTAAGGTGCTTTTAAAGCAATATAGAGAAAGACAATATCTCATTGGAGACTGATATTTCATTAAGATTATTAGGCAAAGAAATTATTGAGCACATTATGTAAATATTTAATCTTGCTGAGACATTATAATTAATTTCGACTGTCAGATGACTTGTTCGAAAATTCAGTAATTTCGACTATCATATGACTTGTTCGAAAATTCAGCATTTAGTATTCTCTTTGCACAATTAAGTTTATAACTGTTAAAGTTAGAAATGATCCTTTAAAGGATCAATTCATAAAGTGTGCAAATAAAGAAAAGCTGAAGCAAGAGAAAATAAAATAGTGCTCATTCGAAAAATACCTCAAAAGATAAGGGCAAATAAAAAAAGGTAATCTTGACTGACTTATACCCAATGATGTTGAAAGATATATCAATTTAGAATGGACAAAGTCGATAAAGATTGTTTTACTCATTTTAAACTAATTTTAGATTGTCGTTACTAGCTTATTTTTGTATTTAAAAGACGATTTGGTGAATCATTATTTGAATTAATTTTTGTTTTTAACTTCTCTTTGACTAAATCAAGATATTTTTAGTTTTATTTTAAAATGATGATTCAATGTGTCTTTTAAGTTTAGTTATTAGAGTCAATTCAGTTATGACTTGTGACATTCTATAATTGTTTAAGGGTTTGAAAACTATAAGTTTTTCGTCCCACAACTTAAGGAAATTTGAGACATAAATTGTTAAGTTTCCTTGAGGATATTGAGTTTGGGGGAGAGATATGGTAATAGAACAAAATTGAATGAGGAAGACTTAGTTCTAAACTAATTCATATAGTTACTATTATTATAGTACATTTGGATCCTCATGAGGACATTATTGTTCTTCCTCTCCATCAAGTTAAGAAGTTAATCCATATAGATCAAACTCAACACCCTCAAGAACTAGGGCATCTGGTGTCATAAAGAATTGACTAATAAGAGAAATTCTATTTGAAATACTCTATTAAGACAGTCATGATACTAGTTTGCTTATTATCATTTTGGAGCTACATAAGATGGATTTCAATATAGTGTTTCTTAATGGTGACATTAATGATATAATATGGTGCAACGGAATAAAGCTTTTGTGTCAATTGATACAAAGTAGATGGTTTGCAAAGTCATGAAATCCACTTATAAGTTAAGAAATTTGTCTCTTTAGTGTTACCACAAATTCTCATAAAGTAATTGTCTCATTTGGTTTTGAGATAATATTAAGTAGAGTTGTGGATTTAGTAAGCTTAGTGGGAGTAAATTTATATTCCTATTTTAATGTGTCAATTTTATTTTATTTAGTCAACTATGATATATGTTAGTAATGTGAAACCAAGGAAATCTCTAACAAAAGTTAGTGATGAAAGATCTTGGGGACACCTCTTTTGTATTAGGCATTTCAATACTTAGAGATTCTTCTCATGGTATTATTCGGATATCACAAAAGAGTCATATCAGTAAAGTTGAAAATAAATTGACATTAAAGTTAATAAATTTTTGGATGACCTCAATCACCGAGAGAGACTTTTTAGTTTCAAATATTGCCCATTAGGAAATTTATGAATTCAGAAATTTAAGTATTTTCCTACACTTTTCCTATAGGATTTTTATGTATGATTTTATTATACACATTTGGAAATAGCCTATATAATAAGATTGTTTGGCAGATATTTGAGCAATTCAAAGTTTGAATTGTTGAAAATGCGACCATAAGGATTCTTTAAAGAGAACAAGAGAGCTTATTCTCACATCAGGGATCTGACAATTTGGAGATCATTAGTGTGTTAGACTCTGACTTTTGGATGTGTGTATATAATACACATCCTAACCCAGGAAATGACTGTAAGTATTTATGTCACTTGGTTGCATAGTAAAAAGGTATTGAAAAACCATTTAAGTTATATATTGACATAATGTAGTCATATAATGTTTTAATAACAAAGTTTATAAGGTTCATCCCCTTATAAATTATTAAATGATAGAACATTAGAGACAAACTTTATGCTAGGTGACCCACTAATCAAAGACATGACACATAAAGTATTTCACATGGTTGTTGTCATTAAGGATGTCTTAGATTAGTGGGAGTCTCTTTTATTCTATGTTCTATGCTTCTGTTTTGATATCGATACGAACTTTATGTTATGATTTTCTGCAGAAATAAAGTTCATGAGGTTATTAATGTTATAACCATTTCTGTATCAGTTTGTGCAAATATTAAATTTGCAAATCTTCAGTTTTGATCTCACTAAAGTTTTCAGTTGGACCAGTTGGAAATAGACATGATTTAGAGATCACATCACATGAAATTTCCATGCCACTCATCCATATCGATCTATGTCATCAATTACATTGATATGGTGGTCGTCGGGGTTCCGTCACATTATACGTCAGTGACGACAGCCGCGGTGGTCCCATTATTAATGTATGAGGTGGACCAGATTGTAAAGTTGAAATCTTAAGATGAATAGCATTCAGACGCGCGCCTAAAGAATTATGGTATAATTATTAAGATATGTAGCCCAAATGGGAGATTGTTGGAATATTTTATTATATTCTGATATCATTAAGTAGGCAAATATCGTAATAATAATTATATTAGCTATTTATCAATTTAGAGCCTTAATTGATTAGTGATCAATTTAAGTAATAAGGCTAATTAGATTTCTATTTAGATAATTAATTAATTGATATGGACTCAATATGGGTGGATGTCCGGATGACCCATTAACGGAATAATGGGAAACCCTAATGATCATCCAATAAAAAAGAGGCTATGGTCCCCAATACACCGTACACGGCAAACTCTCTCTTCTCCCCATCTGAAGAGAACTTGAGGCATAAAGGTACCGGTTGAGGAAGAACCAAATCAGCCGCCGCTAACTTTGTTTGTTTCAGATCACCTCCTCTCTCTATGTTATTGTTGTTGAGAGGGCAGCCATCAAAGCCTTCAGGTATTCCTAATCCCTAATTTGTATCCTTGATAAATCAAACATGTCGTAGATCCTATCATAATCATGTTCAATGTTTTGTATGCTTCCGCTATTGATTCATAATTATTGAACATGTTTTATGAATTCTGTTTTATTAAGACCTAAATTTCCAACATAAACTTTTATCGCACTGAAACAAGTTTAACAGTGTATGATAAAATGACTCCAAAACTTGCTCCTCCACCATTGACATGAACAATTTTAGCATCGACAACATGTTATTAACTGAAAGGAGCGAAATAAACTTCTTATTTCAATTGAATTATCTGAAAGTGAAAAGTCAGAGAGGAATTTCCTCTTTATTCAATTAAATTTATGTTAAAGTGAAAAGATTGAGAGCATTTTCCTCCGTTCTCACACTCTATGACTCATCACTTTGACAATATTATGAAGAATTTGAGTAACTCTTGCATAAACATAACATTATGTGTTAAACGCAACTAATTAAAAACTCAAGATAACATCAAAATAACTTCAACACCATCAAGATGGCCTCACTGTCACTGACTCTGCATGAAGTATGCAACCAGGAGTAACCAAAGCACATGCATAGGTTGCTTTTCCATGAAAAAACTTAGATGTTACGAAATGGCATTCTTTGTCCAATCAGAAACCAAAGTCAGTTCCTACAGAAACATGTGATTGAGGTCCTTCCAAGTCCAAATGATGATTCAACGTAGCCTTGCACATACCTATGAAGCACGGACGCTCATCGGATTAGGCGTGTCCCGGTCTCGGACACGTGTCGTGTCTGACACTGACATATATAGCTACACTGAATTATGTGATTTTCTCAAATTATTAACGGTGTTGGCGTGTCAGTGTCCGTGACGTGTCCGTGACCGTATCCGTGCTTCATAGCCACATACTCATGATTTATGGCTGCTCTTATTTTCTCAAATATGTCTTCATGACTTGCATGTTCCATGTGTCCACTGTGAATTGTAGTCATACTATCTTTTCTTTCCTCAATCCTAAAGCTTTGGTCTTGGCCTATATTTACAGACTACAGTAGCATCAGAGCTTGTACTACTCAATGGTCAAATTTTATGTGGAAAATAAAACCATAATGCCATATCATTGAGAGTATGAAATGGTAATTACAATTTTACTCTTTCCATAATGTGATTACATGTATAATTTAATAATATTATAAAAAAATGTGTTAGTAGATTGAAACTATAGATAGATTTTAATTTTGACAATTTTTTTTATTTAGTTGTTGGCACGATCTAAATGCATTATTGATATATTTTTTAAGAGCAACATTTTATTAAAAAGAGTTACTCTAGTCTCGTATTCCTAACCTTTTTTTTCAGCATGTGCTTACAAAGGACAACCGTTGCATAATTCTTTTTGGCTAAACTAGGACGATCTTCAAGATTTGGTTTGACTATTTAAAAAACTTTTCAGTCGGGGTTGAAGACTATGTTGAGGCTTGATGCTGTTGAGCTTGTTCCTAGTGTTATTTTTTTTCTTTTCTTTTTTCCCTTTATCATTCTACCAAAAAAAGTTACTCTAGCCTATATTATAAAATTAAAAAAATCTAAAAACCACCTTTTTAAGCTTAAATGTAGTTTCGGTACCGTTATTTTAAATTTTTTGGTACCCCTATTTCACTTTTTTCTAACTTTGGATCCCTCACTTCAAAAAACTTGACTTTTAGTGACAGCAAAATTCTGTAGGGAAAAGTCCTTCTATTGTAGTTATAGCTCCAAGTACGTATACCCGCAGATATTTATTTGTCGCTATATTCTACAGTGACGAATTTTACTCGTCAGACAAAATCTTTGGTTTTACTACCGTATGTATAGAGCTTAATCAAAACCTACAAACCGTATTATATGTAACTTGGGTCTATACCGTATGTAAAATAACTTTTACCTACAGATATGTATTGTCACTAAAAGTCATATTTCTTATAATGGGGTTGGGGGATCAAAAGCCATAAAAAATTTGAATAGAGGGACCAAAGAACTGAATTTTAAAATAGGCGGACCAAAACATCATAAAAATGAAAATAAGGGTACCAAAATTGCATTTAAATCTTTTTTTATTGCATGTAAAAAAAGTGAAATGTTTTTTTTTATTTGTAATAACAATTAACATACAAATATTGGCATTAAAAAAAATAGATGGTGACTCAGTCGTTGTAGATTCAGCAAGAAGTAAGAAAATTTAATATATGTGCATCAAAATTCAACTTATATTTACTTTATCATATTTATTATTGAATCAACACCAAATATTAAAATTGCAAAGTTGGATGTCATGACCCAGATTTGAACCCGAAATCCCTTACTTTTAAGTGTGATATTTAAAGCGATTATTGTCCTTTCCTCTGTCTAAAAAACAATTAAGTCATTGTTGCATTGGTAAGAAGAACACGAGAGACTCTTAACTTCAAGTGACGACATCAACAAACTTCAACACTTTGACCAATTTTCAAGCACCGATCAACCATAAACCACATAGAACAAGCTTTGTCCCCTATTATAGTCATATCCGCTTTGAGAGATTAGTCTATGCACTTACGTGGAGAGTATACCCTGTTCACGCCAAAAAATCTTCTCATTTAAAACATTCCTTTCATACACATTGTTTTTAGGAGTAAATCTTACTTAGTTGCAACCTCAAATGAAAAATACTTAAGCACAAACACAAATAAAAAACAATTAAGAAGGAAATAATTTAATCACATTATTTTTTATCATTTAATTCTTTTCTATTTTATTTTTTTCTTCATATGTGTGCGGGTGGCAAAATATTTTTTATTTGGGTTTGTGACCAAAATTTGCTATGTTTTTTTTATTATGGAATTTGATTTTGTTGTTCTTATTGTTGTTGTAGATGAAGATTGGAGATGTTTTTGAAGTTATGGTTTTTACCGAAGATTAGAGTTTTTGATGAAGATGACGATGAAGATAATATGAATTTTTGGGTTTTCTTTTGACAATTTTTATTAGAAAAGGATAACAGTATGTCAGCATTTAAAAAAGATAAATGATTGAGATGTAAAAATAAAGATAATGGAGTAAGAAATCAAGTTACCGAAAGAATTGTGTAATTTTCTAATTTTTATACACAAATTTAAAATACA
Organism: Medicago ruthenica; assembly: GCA_018208015.1. Classification (NCBI taxonomy): domain Eukaryota; kingdom Viridiplantae; phylum Streptophyta; class Magnoliopsida; order Fabales; family Fabaceae; genus Medicago; species Medicago ruthenica. The sequence continues at coordinate 114,775,982 of CM031371.1, read as the reverse complement.
TATTCACTCTTTGTATAATGAAATCGAGACTTTTTTTTTTTACAAGAAATCGAGACGTTGACTTTCATGATATGGTTTACTATATTATCTTTCCTATTTAGATGTTAGGGTAAATTTCCGTGGCAAATATTTTATATATATATTTTTTTTTTTATAATTGGCAAAATAAATAAAAGAGAGTAAATTTCCGTGAGTCTTTGGCCGATCTATTGTGTAGATGTTTGAAAATATTTGAAACAATTTCTAAATCATAGCTAGGGATGGAAATAGGCCAGACCGGCCTACATGGGCCTATGATCTAGCCTACGACAGGTCAGACCAGACCAGACTTTTTTCTTAAATAAAGAAGGCCTAAGCTTTTTTAGAAGCCTATTTAGCTTAAAAGGTCAGGCCACAGACCATTTAAAAAGCCTCTTAAGTCTATTAGGCCGGCCTATTTAAGTAAATATAAATAATATTATTTATTAATATAATATATTGTGTACTTTGACTTAAAATATTAATTCGTTAGTAATTTAAGTTTATTAGTATACATTAATTTTTCGCATATACAAATGTATTATTATAAACTAGAATTGAAATATGATAAGATATATAGTTAAATTCCCTAAAAACTCATGTTGATTACTAAAAGAGAGTTTAATCTAATTGATATAATAGTTCGCTAGTCTATTTAAACTTAGATCACATTGCTTACTTAAAGATGTTCATATGATATAGGTTTTTAAACAGGCTAGCAGGCCTTATCAGGCTTTCAGAAGGCCAGGCTCAGGTCTCAAAAGTAAGCCTATGACAGGCCACATGGCAGACTTAGGCCTTAAAAAATTTGGCAGGCTAGGCTTAGGCCTTGCAAAGCCTAGCTCGGTCTAGCCTATTCCCACCCCTAATCATAGCTTCAAATATTTATGGCAAGAATCAGGGAGACATATTTTGGGGAAAATAGAATCAAGAAACATTAATACAAAAATACTCTTTCGCTAACAAGAAAGAAGATAGAGGTTGAAAATAAAATTTAAGATAACAACCATAAAAATATCACCCTTAAAAAAACCATAAAAATTAACTATTAACATTTATCATTAAAAAAACAATTAAAACATTTTTTATATTTGTTGTAATGATGAAAGAAAAACTCTCCTTTTACATTTTCGAAGAAAATTTTGAATTGATGATTTTTGTTCTCTTTGATTGGTAAGCAAGAAAGGAAGGTTTTATAACCACCAATGTAATATACTTTTGTTCATTGAGTCAAACTCTGTAGTGAGGATATTTTATTTCATTTCTTGCGAAAATAATTGAAATGAGTAATTAAGTATATTTAATTCTCGTGAGCTTGTAGACTTCAAAAATTAGAGGTTATTTATCCATTGTGTGTAGACTTCAAAGAAAATGGTTAGATTTTCAGAACGTGACAATTCAATATTCTTCAAATTTTAGATGAGAGGGATGTCCATATTTAATATTCAGGATGAGAAAAGCGTTCATATTTAATATTGTCATATTTATAATTTCTCGAATAAGATTATCTTGAATGATGAGAAATTGTGTGAGAAACTAAGAGCTTAGTCGGCAACACACATTATGTTTAGAGGAATGCTATAGATGGTGCAAAGAAAGTAAAGATGACCGACATATGATACACGTGTTTTGTAGTATTATTATTATTTTTTTGATTGACAAATGTTAATAGCTAGTTGTTAGATTAATATTTATTCATTTGTTTGTACAACTCATTTAACCTTTAACTTAAATCAGTTGAATATATATTTTTTAAATTAAAAAAAGTCAAAATAAATTACAATCTAAAGCATATCCTACTGTAAATATTCAGTCGTCGTTTTTTGTGGTTGCACATGTCGTACTAACAAGTTTTTCCCTTATGTTTTTTTTTATTATATAGCTTTTCCCTTATGTTAATAGGGAGAGATGGATCAAGAAATATATCAAAATTGGTGAATCATGTTTATAGTTGAGACGACCTTTGTTCTCGAATTATGAAACACAAATTTGAGAAACCACGAAAAATTCAAGTGTGACTAAGAACATCTTCAATGGTGCTTTTATTAAGAGGTAGCTTAAATGGTCTCTCTACGTACACATTACATATTCACTTCATTTATAATTTTAATGTTTAATAAGCAATCATTCACTCAAATCCATCAATTCTTAAAAAAATCACTCCATTTGTAACATTGAATTTATGCATTAATTTTATATTTGAAATATTATAAAAAATGTAGAATAAAGAATGCAATGAACCATATATTTATGCAAGAGAGAGAGACAATGCTTGTACAAGCCTTGCATCTAAATAACAATACTTCTTATTTATTCTTCAATGAGAGTAGCTAATAAGCTCTACATGCTATTAGGCAAAAACAACTCTCATTGAAGATGCTATAAGTTTTAAACTCATTAATAATCGGTCCAACGGGTCAAACTCGTGAAGGTATGTATCATTGAAAACCTTCCCTGTAATTAGGTGCGAACTATCTTAATATATGATTTTGGACTAACATTTTCACTTCCAATTTTATCTTTCATTTAAATTATTATATTCACAATTTTATCCATTTATTTTATTATTAAAATTATTAATTAAAAAATGTTAAATCTTATTAAAATAGTAACAACACCACTACAATATTAATTTAAATTATTAATTAAAAAATTATTTTAATCACATTAAAATAGAAAAACATAATTACAATAGAAACAATATTTAACCATATATAATTAACCGCATTAGAAAAGCGGATAGAAACATTGGTGCGGTGTTTCGACTAGTCAACTAATTTTCTAGATCTTTTAAAAAAAAAAAAACTAATTTTCTAGATGTTGAGAGTAAATTTCCATGAGCTTTCAAAAGAAAGAGAGTAAATTCCGTGAGCTATAAAAAAAAAAACAGAGAGTAAATTTTGGTGATATTGGAAAATATTTGAAATTCTTTCGTAATTACAGCGTCAAATATTTATGGCAAGAAATCATGAGACGTATTTTTCGGAAAATAAGAATCAAAAACATAATCAGAAGATACTCTTTCACAAAAGAAAAGATACACGTTGAAAATAAAACATCCTTAATCTTGTCCAAAGAAGTAAAAACATCCATAATATTTAATCTCTTTTTAATTGATCATAATAATAGAAAGAATCAATCACGCTATAAAAAAAAATATTTAATCTCTTTTTACATCATATAAATTTCAATTTTCAGAGAAAATTTTCGGTTGATGATTTTGTTCTCCTTGACTGGTATTTAACAAGAAAGGAAGGCTTATAATCACTAATATAATTCATCTTTTTGGTCACGTATTTCATTTTTCACTCTCCATAGTTTCATGGTACCTTGTTTCTTTTTTTTTTTTTTACATATATATGTAGTTTAAGATTCTTTAACTTTGTCAATTCTCATTCAAATCTTTTTAGTTATTCTATCTTTGAATTATTCTTTTTCTCTTTGTCAACAAAAATTTTCTTAAAAAACACTTATTTTCCTTTTGTTTCATAAGATGAATGATCAATTTCCTATTGGAATGCGTGTTCTTGCCGTTGATGATGATAGAACATGTCTCAAGATTTTGGAGAGACTTCTCGAAAGGTGTCAATACCATGGTATGTTTTTTTTTTTTTGAAATATTAAAAATAGGTTTTTGATTTTGTTCTTTTGGCCTATAGCAAGTAATTAGAATGATGACATTAACAGTTTCTTTTTTTGTAATTTGAATGATTTTTGTTCTTTGTTGTGAACAATCTATTTTGGCGAATATGCGTCTTTATGTATATGTTGGATTATTATCAGTGAAGTTGAGCCAATGTTGAATTTTTATGAATCAATTAGATTAGTTTTAAATTTTCTTTGATACTGTTTAACTTCAACTAAATTATATTTGACCGATCACATTCTTGTAGAGATTGCACATGATTTGGTTTTTAAAGTTCAAAATTTTTAAAAAATTCTTGTGTCCAATGTTTTGTGATCATATATTATTTTTTGGATTTCAAAGATTTAATTGCATCCAAATTGTTGGATTCATTTGATGCAGGTTGTCATGCAACTTTTTTCCAATATATGATTAGATTTCTTATTTTTTAATTAACATATCATAGATTTTATGATGTGGTTGTATCTTCATTTTTTATAATTTTTGTTGTGGTTATTTGTTGCAGTAACCACTGCTCAAAGTGCACTAACGGCACTGAACTTGTTGAGAGAAAATAAAAGCAATTTTGACCTAGTAATCAGCAATGTTCATATGCCAGACATGGATGGGTTTAAGCTTCTTGAGCTTGTTGGACTTGAGATGGATTTACCTGTCATAAGTAAGTTATGAAATTCTTCAATCTTATGTTTTTGATCCATGCACAAAAAATTATAGTGTTTTGATTACAAAGTGTTTGATTTCAGTGTTTTCTGCGAATGACGATCCAAAAATGGTGATGAAAGGAATTGATCATGGTGCTTGTGATTATCTGCTGAAACCTGTTACATTGAAGGAGGTACAAATGATTTGGCAACATGTAATCAGGAAGAAGAAAACTAGCAAAAGAAGCAATCGTGATGAGCCTAATTCTGATAGTGGAAATGGAATAGATTCAGCTGCAACAAGAAATTTCGATCAAAAAGAAAAGCCGTCTAGAAAAAGGAAGGAGAAGAATGAAGATGATGATGATGAGGAAGAGAATGAGGATGATCGTGACAATGATGATCCGACGGTACAGAAAAAGCCTCGAGTTGTTTGGTCCGCTGACTTACACCGCAAGTTTCTTGCTGCTGTTAAACAATTAGGCTTTGAAAGTATGTTGTTCCCTCGGTCTTCAATGCGTAAAAACAGTTGTCATCAACTGCTATATTCCTGCTTATTTGTTCCCATTTAATCAAGATATTTGAGTAGCTTATAGCAATGGAATGTTGAGATTAATATTATGATAAGAAAATTACACTTTAAATTATTTGAAGACTTCCTCAAATACTCTTCCTATGATTAGTCATAGGGGTGAATGTGAATATAATGCCATGATCATTACTTATGTTTTAGCCATGCTATGAAGTTTTTCTATACTGAACTGTGTTTCTCATTATAGTTGTTATTTTGCTTGCAGAGGCTGTGCCAAAAAAGATTCTTGACTTGATGGATGATGAAAACCTTACAAGGGAGAATGTGGCCAGCCATCTCCAGGTATTTTTCTAATCTCTTATATTTAGCATTAGAAGCTATGAAGCACAACACCGACACAGATACTAACACATCGACACTGCTAATAATTTAAAAACTTAAAATAATTAAATTAAGAGAGTCGTAGATGGTCACAACCATTTCGGTATAAAATTTGGACACACTCACATATTTCAAAAAAGGTAGAGAGAAAAAAATAATTAAACAATGTTTATCTTGATAATAATTAAATGATATGTATTTTGATGCGTGTGCGCCCAAATGATGTGCCCAAATCATTGTGACCATATAAGCATTTTCCTTAAATTAAATGTAATCACATGTGTCAGTCATAAACTAGACAACCTTCAATCTAAAGTGTATGTGCTACGTAGTTTATAAGCATTTTAATTTAGGAAAACTTGCTATTTTTTTTTTTTTTGAAATTTCTGCAGAAATACAGACTCTATCTGAAAAAACAAGCTAATATGGCAGAAGATTTGGGTAATGATTCTGATAAATCCTATTCAAGAATGGGTTATATCAGTGGAGTTGGTGTACATGTGCAGCCATTTAATGACCCTAGACAGTTTCAGAATAATAACAGTGCTTTCAGATCCTTTCCATCTAGTGGTATGAGTAGTAGATTGAACACTCCTGCTAGTAGTGTCAATATGCATGGATTTCCTGCACATAATTTGAACAACTCAACTGGTGATCATCTTAAGTTTCAATCGGCCATAACTCGCGCCAATCTGAATGATGTTCAAAGAATGCCATTTCCTTCTGTAGACTCTCAACATTCACAATTTTCTCATCCTTTACTTGAAAAAAGAAGGTGCAATGACATTTGGTCAAGCCCAATGCTGCAATTACCAGAAACAAACTCTTACCTTCCAAAAGAAGGTTTTGTCCATGCTGCTGCTATGCCTCCTACATATAACATGAATTCACAAGGTATTATTTTTAACTGTTCTAATAATGTGCCATTTCAAGGATGGGATAATAACCATAACAATCATGATGGAAGTTACCATCCTTCTCATGTGGTTGGTGGTTCAATAGGCCCTTCTATGATTCATGTTGTGAATGCTACTGAACCAGAAGGAAACTTGGACAACAATTATTGTGATCGTATCGCGGAGTTGCATGAAGTTCCGTCATTGAAACCACATGAGGTATATATGATGAATAACCAGATGAAGGCTGGAAATAGCCACATCTCTAATGAGCTTGATTCGCTTGAGGATGTCATCAGAGTCATGATCAAACCGGTAATAAAATTTATGCAATGTGATGAAGTTCTTATCTAAGTCCTTGTTACTTAACCTATTGTGTATTTGTTCTGCTTCTGTTACATGTGATAGCAGCATTCTTCTAGTCCATAATTAAAAGTTCTGATGCATTTAACTTATGATCTATTTTTCTATATTGCTTGCTGATAATTAATTCCTTTGATGCAGAAACAATTATATGCCAATTTCTCTGGTGGGACATCAATGCCACGGCAAAATTAGAATATGCATCAAGTCATGCTTGTTGATGAATTTTGTAGACTGTGACAAGTCTTCACATATATACTCTCTTTTCCAAGTTTTGTCTTTTCAAGGGTTGAAACTTTCTCTTAAATTATTTCCAAGTACTCTATGGAGTTGATACAATTTTTTGTTGTGTAGACATGCTTTATTTTTTCTTGCTAATTGATGGTGGTCCAAAAGCAAGAAGCAAGAATAAGAATATCATTACTACAAATGACAAAAAATAATTGGATTTTCATTTTTTTTTGGACAAAAACAAAATGATATTCATTCATTCAAATTGAGAGCACATTAGATACAATAACATGTTCAACACCGCTAAAAACATAAAAGATGAATCTGTGAACAAACTCACAACACTCAAGTTAATAGCATGATAAATTCTTACAAATAATATGATAAATTCTAAGTCATCGAAATACCCATGATTCCGTATCTGCAACGTCGACGCCCAAATCATTGATTGAATCTGTAATTGACTGAAGTTGATCTTTCAATAGGAATCAAACGAACACCCCAACAAGACGCGAAATCAAACGCCGCACAAGACGACGAACAACACAACGCCGCACTCAGACGACGAAATCACAAAAAACACAAAATGAAAAACTTGATATGTGTGAAAACCACTTATTTAAATTGAAAGAAAGGAAAAAAAGATAGGGGAAACCACCCCTCGATGAATGGAGGAGAAAGAAAACAGAGAAGATGGAGTTTCTCACCAATTGGATATTCATATATAGAATGCAAATATTGACTTATGATAATTTTTCCTATTTTGTTTTGTCTTAGCAATTCTTGTATATGGTAGCTTGTGGAATGTCAAATATTTTGCTTCTGATGTTTACATGTTCCAACAACCATGTATTATATATGAGTAGGAGGATAGTGAAATCAATAGTGTGAATCTATACTAAGAGGGTGGGATGGTGCCCCAATCCAATATAGAGAAGATCTTAGGGCTCAAAGAACACTTACAAATGTATTTACATATACCTTACTCTAAAGGCACCAACACAGATCGAACACAGGGACCACCCGGTCCAAGACATGGATTTTTACCACTTGACCATAGTTTAGAGTTATTTTCACTCTATTTATTTTCAAAGATTTGTACCGAAAAAATGTTTTCAACGTGTCTTGTATAAAATATAAGGAAAATTTTAGGATAAAATTTCAAAACAGAAAAGAGAATTTTTTAAAATCAAGCTGATCTGATTAAATTAAGAAAAAAAATTTCTTGTCTTAATTATAAGAAAATTTCAGAGATTTTTTTTCTTCAGTTTATAAGAAAAAATTACAATTTTTAAGATTTATTATTTAAATGACTTTTATACTCATTTAAAATGTATGTCATTTTAATATTATTAGGCGTGGTTAGTATCTCACAATTTTCTATAAAGATATAAAAACATTCAAAAAGTTACTATAATAACTTATTGATTTTGGTGTTTTTTTTATTTTTTGTCTTATGATTGAGACCAAAGGAGTGTACTTTAGAATCGACTATACAATGAACCTTGTACTGTTGGAGTTCATCAAACAAAAAGTGACCTCTTTCTAGCAACTCATTAACACAAACATTTTCCAATGAAACCAGATGCGAGGTTTCTTACTACTGCATAAGCTATGATGCCCTTTTATGTATATTCTATTCCAAAATATGTGTTGTTTAAATAAAATGCATAGGAAAAAATCTTAATTGATGTGTATAAGCATCAAAGTGCCCTTTTGATAAATTTAAATGGATTAATTACTATTTAGGGGTATACTTAAAAGAAAAAATGTAGATGATTTCTTTATTTTATTTTTTTCGCTCTAAAGATCAATTAGAGAAGGGAGGCCAAGATGTTCATCTCATTCCCTTCTCTCCAGAGAATGAGATTGAGATGTTAAACTCTTTTTGGTGGAATTCTACCAGTAATATGCATCCAAATTTATTAAATGGTTGAGTTGGGGTAAGCTTATTGTGCCTAAGAAGTTTAAAGATCTTGGCTTTTGTAATATTTTTGCTTTCAAACTCGCTATGTTGGATACACAAGCTTGTAAATTTATTGATCAACCTCAGTCTTTGGTTGCTAGAATTTATTGAGTTGAGGTTTTCCGTCATGGGGGCTTCTTGAATGTTGAATTGGTCATAATCCTTCTTATGCATGGTCTAGTATCTGGTAAGCTAAGTGCCTTGTGAAAGAAGGTTTGCCTCAGAGTATTGGAAGGAGCGATCAGATTCCAGTTTGGGAGGCCCCTTGGCTTTGAAGTTCTCTTCTTAAGTGATCAGCTCATCTTTCTTCGTTATGGTAAGATCTTTGTGTCGACGACTTGCTGCATCACCATTCCAAGTCTTGGCATGTTGAAGTGATTTGAGGTATGCTCCCTACCACTATGGTTTATAATATTATTGATATTTCGCTATATTCCCAGTTAAAACAAATATGATTACTTGGTATCCTGAGATTGTAGCCTCTTATTCGATGAGGTCGGCATATAGGCTAGTTATGGCTCATTTTGAGGACACAATTGATCTTCATATTGCTAGGTATTGGAATCTTATCTAGAATTTGCAGATTCCACAGTCTTAAGTTGTTTCTCTACCATGCATGTTACAATTGTCGACCTACCATAACTCAAATTTATACCATGGATGTTGTGTTTTCTGATGGTCGTACAGGCTTCGGTATGTGTTTGAGGGATCACGAGGGTGACTTTATTTCTGTTAGGATCGAATACTTTCCTTATTATCTCCTAATTGTGGAAGCAGACTATTCTAAGGTTATCCTTGAAAGTGATTCCCAAACTGTGGCACCAAGTGTTAATCATCCTAAACTCTATGTTTGGGATTTTGGGATGATCAGAGGCGATTGTCTCCATATTCTTTCATCTTTTCCCAACTTGATTACAAGTAGTGTTACCATAAAATGAATAGTGTGACTCATTCTCTTGCAAGTGAAGCACTATTAGTAACTTTGTATTGAATTGAATCCTTAATTTTTAATGAAATGCATTGATTCCTTTTGAGAAGAAAAAAATGGTACACTTAGAAAAATGATAAAAATATATATTGGATACATTCAAAGTTTTCTAACAAAGTTAAAATACTTAAAAAAAAAACAAACATTTGAAATAGAGGGAGTATATATAAAATACAACTATGTGTATGCTGAAAGGTGATATAAATATCTGCCTGTTAGGTATTGCATTTAATAATCCCAAAAAAATTACCGCCGCATCAGGAATGTCATGCCATCAAACTGGTAGCATTCTTTTCCTTATATCTGGAAGAAATAATGCTTCATAATTCTCTCCATCAGACTCGAGCTGCTTGCTTAGTTTTTGGATTCTGACTCCATTACATCTAGATTTGCATCATCTTGAGGGATGATGAAATGGATTCAGAATCCAAAACTTGAGTGTGGTATGACAACTGATCTGTTATCAGAATTTGTTATTGGCTCTTGAGCGGATTGATTTGGTGTCAGAATTTTGTCGACAAGTCCAACAATGGTTTCTAGTTTTGTCAGTTCTCTGGACATCGATGTATGAACCAAATCCTCAGTATTTTTCTCCACAACATTGCACATCTGTCAATATAGAGGGAAATGTAATTGATAAAGTTACTCGGCATATAACTATTTCCTACCATTATTGTATCATGCAGCCATCGTTCATATATAAGCACAGCTGAAGAGAGACAATACAAACACATTTTTACCTCATTGTAAAGATGAGCTAGTGTTGACCTATTAGGATCATTGTCACAAGCAGAAATAGAGAATTCTCCTGAAGCTACAAAAAATGGAAGAATTACAATTAAATCTTTTATTTGGGTATGCAGATAGCAAAGGAAAAATGTGAGAAAAGGTCTTCAAAGAAAAAAGAACCAAAGCACAAAATGACATACATAAAACATATTCATATATTATCATTCAGAGATGCAAATTCATACTTATTTTTTCAACTTGAGGCAGTTGATCAATCGTTTGGGTTTGAGGAGGTTCATTTCGAGGTTCTTGATAGGTCCCCGCCGTTGCTTTCATCTTGTCCTGCAGACAAAGTTCATTGGTCAGTCAGATCACAAGCAAGTCAAGCGAATCTCTTCAAAGACCAATCATGTTTTGTATTGTTCTACATGATCTACCCTGTGTGTAAAACAAACCTTGCCAGTTAAACATGAGCATGCATAGCTATGATTAAGAATTGAATCCAAGTTGATAATTGATGACAATAATTGGAAATGAAACAAAACAGACATATAGTCCAACTACCTTTTCAAACTCAAATCCTGTCCATTCCAAAGAGAAATAAACAAAGTATTAAAAAGATTGTGTGTGACATGAAACATTAATGCACTTACAGAGTATTCTTTCTGGCAGTATTCATCATTGAGACAATTTTCCAAGAGAAGAAGCCTCTTTCTTATGAAATCAGTTTGTCTTCTCTGCATGTTTCTAAATTGCAATAATAGACGGGACTGTTGATGCAACGCTTCTTGGCTCCTAGCATCACAAGAGCCATGTGCTCCATTAACTGCTGCGACGCTACCATTATTCTCCCTAGACTGGTTGAAAGGAGATTCCACCTTTGTCATATTTGCACCATTTTTCACTTGAGAGCCAACTTGTCCTTGCGATGATAAATTTATGAAGGGGGTATTTAACTCCTGACAGATGACTATCTGAATATTCAGATCCTTATCATCAACAATAGCTGGCAACTTTCCATATCCATGCCTTAATAGAAAAGAACTGTTAGAGGATTACATAAAATAAAAATAACCTATAAAGATTACAAAAAAGCAAAAACATGCAAAATCGTTTTTCATTAAATGAAATAAATGGAGGGTAACATACGTAGACGCACACACACACAGACATTTTGGAAAGATGCAATGCAATTGCCTATATCTATTAAAAGACACTTTGTCAACAAAAAAATAAAGAAAGAGACATACTTCAAAACTGCATGCAGTAAGACTAAATCATGCTCCTCCTTCCATATCTTTGTACTTCTCAAGCTTGCATATCGTGACAAGATGTCGTCTGAAAAAAGTGGAGTGCCAGGATTCTCTGATGCAAATTTCACCTGTCATTCCATATTTGAAGACGAGGAAAACATATTCATCAACTAAAGGAAATAATAATAGTAAAAAATAATGTAAATAGGATAGTTATGGGTTATTAGTGTCATGTAAATATGGTAGCTTTAATATTTAATAGTTTAATAATCCAAATAATCAATTGGCAAATGTCTTGATCAGGTTCTTATGGGGTCCTCATATGACCTATATATGTAACAAGCTTGGTACATATGGTCTATCCTTCAGCTTAAGGAGGAGTCATAGAAATAATGTAAGTAGAGAATCAATGTCTTTTATAATTATATGATTGGATTTTTAGTCTTATGGATAACATCAACTTATGTAGTCCCCTGTCCTTGACTAACTTGAACAAAGATGGCATGCACAACAGTGAAAGGGAGCATAGTTTAATAGAGTTGTGAGTACATACAGATACAATTCCATATGCATTCTACATTAACATTCAAACTAAAGAACAGATGCTAGTGAAATATAACTTATGCCTGAAAATTTATGACCATTTCAAGAAAGGAATTCTAGGTAAAAGTGTTTCTAATTTTGAAACAATTGGAGACATGAACAGTCAAACCAAGTGTGAGAGGACAGTAAGAAAGCATCATGACACAATAATATACAAAAAACAAGCAACTAATATAGAGCAAGTTTATTTCAAGAACTTACTTTTTCCCATATCAATGACAAAACCGCAATTCTAATAAGTACTTCATCTATTTGAAGTCCTTCTTTTGGAATACCATCTACAGACACGTTTCAACAGAGAGAGAAGAGGTTAACTGAAAATACAGGAGAAATGATACTGAGAGAAATATCACAGGAATAAGGGATCTATCACCTGAGAATGTAGGGGAATCATTTATATCTTCAGCAATATGAGACAAGAAAAGTGTTCCATACCTGTTAAAAATAAATAGATCAAATTCACTCGCAAATAATGGTTTAAGATATAATAAACCATGTGATGGGTAAAACCATATCATACTGTACTGTACAACTAATTATGCATCTATCCCATATAAGTGGGTCTCACCATTCCCCAAGAGTATTTAATGTAGGGTCATATTTGGAATAAACTATCAAAACTATAACATTAAATGTTCTCATTGGTCATACTTGTACCCAAATGTCGTCTAATCCACCCCCTACCCCCAACAAAACAAAGCTAATATGAAAAGCTACAAATTTTGACATAAAATAACAATTGCATTAATCAAAATAAAATTAAATTAGAACACGAGACATGTTCATGGAAAATAAGAGCACTACTCATTGATTTCTTCGTAAGTCTTCTGCTTCATGTGGGAAATAAACTCCTTCCAATCAAAATCGCCGACCCCAAACCTGTTATTGACTAACCAAATGAGATAAACAGCAAATATTTCCATGAAAAAACCCTCTTTAATACATAAGGGTTAGGGAAATACTAGACCTAATCGTAAACTAACAACTAGAATGTAACCTCATTAAAATCTGAAGGAAAGAAGCTCTCTGACTTTGCGTAAAACCAAGCACTTTTAGTGATCTTCCTTCGCCTTCCATTAAAGGCGGTGGATCTGTGTTATCTGCAGCTAATGTATAAATTAACATCACAGCCAAAGACAGATAAATGAATTCCAATATTATCAATGAAATGGTAAGTGAATATTGATATGTATTACATGCTTTCTTTTTGGAAGGTCTTCTAGCAGTAGTAGTTCCTGTTGATTTTGAATCACCATTAGTAAGATCCACTTCATAATCATCATCCTCGCCGTCGGAGCCTACACCTTCTAGACGAGCAAAATTTTCCCCCTTCAAAGAAACCATCTGGACAGTCAGTGAATCACGTATACAACCTCAACAAAAACACAATTAAAAGGAGAGAAAAAAAATATACATTCGCACAAACGCATAGTAGACAAGAACACAAACAATTTCCCTTGTATACTAATACAAGTAAATGACACGGTGGCATACCAGTAATGTTGTGCGGTTTCGCTTCCCTTTGCCCAAGGCATTTTGCTCTTCAACTTTTTGCTCTTGATATCTGTCTTTTAGCAATTCCTCCCAGTACTTTTTTCCTTCTGAACTGCTCACTGAAAATTTATTCTCTATTTCTGTTTTTTCTTCTGCAGCCTCAACTTTATCAATGTATTCAAAATTTGCCACCTAGAACATATTATCTATCAGGTAAATGAAAAGAACAGAACCTAAATAAAGAGTGCAAAATGATTTCATGCAACTACTTTCTTTTATAAAGAAAATATTGATGTTGAATTAAGATTGTAGGAATTGAGTTTTGGGCTAGGGCACAAAGTATTTGTGATTTACTTTGACTTGAGATTATTTTAGAAGATTTGAAGATAAAATGGGAAGGACTATGAAGCTCTACTGGGAAAATATATAAGAAAACAGCTCAGCACACAATCCAATTCAGCATGATTGAACTAAGCACGTCAAGGTTGACAGGTATTTCATAAAGAAGTAGAATGGTTACTTGATTTGTACTCCATATGTACAAAATAGGACAGCTTGTATATATTATCGCTAAAGGATTGATTGAATATCCCAATTTTTGAAACAAAAGTATCCAATCTGGGTGTTTCGAATACCTATTCACCAACTTCAGGGGGGTATGGAAAATCTGTGAGTTTTAGGAATGCATATATATGGAGTTATAGTTTAGTTTACATTATTTTGTAATTAGTGTAATAGTAAGAAGCACGAGATTATATATTTCCAAAAAAAATATACATGACCAAATACTAATCAAATTAGAAGCACAAGAATGTATATGATAGATCATATGAGAGTCAACCTTAAAGGCTTTCAGAAATCCATTTTCATCTTCATCATTCAAAGTGGCCTCTTCATCTCCAACTTGATCGCGATCCAACAATCTATTATAAATAAATATATGTGAAAGTAAATTTTCAAGCACAATCATATGTTATACTTCAGGAATAACAGTCTTTGTTACCTGTCAATAGCGGCATCGTCGTAATGAATTTGGCGAGATTTTCCGGCCACATCATTCTCATCAGCAAATAACTCCTTTGAGCCATACCTGATGATGTCATCCAACTCTTCCTAAGCATGATAATAATCAGAAGTTACCATCAAATCAAATATTCAAAAGTACTATGAACTATGAAACAGTTTGGATAAACTTTTCAGCGAACATATAGGAAAAGAAAAGGTTCAAAATAATATTGAAAAAACTACCGAGTATTTCTAACTACTAGTTTACCATGTAAGTTGAAATGAGCTTTAGCACCTTAACTTTTCGAAAGCTCTCAATTAACTTCTCCCAAAACACCTATAAGCTTATATAGACTTTCTTATAAATTAAAACCCAGATATTTATCTTAGTCGAGAAGCATCTATAAGCCAAAAGCTAATCCAAATTACACCTATATTTAAGTAGATATAGTACATCATTAACAACTTAAAACTCCTAATCAACATTTGACATAAGTATTCCAGGAGGAAAATCATGTTGAACATAATGACATGCATAGTTCAAACTCAAAATCAGATAGACAAAGACATGGAAGGAGTCTCGTTAATTAACCCTTAACTCATTCCTTCCCTTCACTTTCATTTCCTTTTTATCACTACTTCCCATACCTTCCCTCCGATTTTTGAAACATACCTTACGAGAAAATAAATTTGAGATGTACATTATTACTATTATTATTTTTATTACATTATGTAGTTCTTTTGGTATTAATTTTAGTATGTGTGTTGTTATATTCTATTTACTGCTGCCAAGCTTAAACTAAATTTCAATGTCATCCACCATGCTATTGCGGCAGATTTTTGGCTTGCAGCCATGAACATTCACAACATTGTAAACAACCAGTCAACAGTTCAGAAATGTGACAGAAGACTGTCATTATCAGTTGAGAACAAAAAATTTCAATTTTTCAACAAAAAAAAAAACCTATTACCTGTTTAATGTTTTGAGCCTTTCTGCCTACAACTACGTGTTCTAACACCATTTTCTTCTTAGTTATTTCCATCATCCTTTCTTCAATTGTTCCTCGTGTTATAAGTCTATAAATCAACACCTGAAACACAAGAACTTCTGTGATACAACAACAACAACAACAACCAAGCCTTATCCCACTAAGCGGGGTCGGCTACATGGATCAAATTACGCCATAATGTTTGACAAACAAAAACAAGAAATTATGTGATATTTCCGCCAAACAAAATCCACTGCATATTAGTGAAAAAAAGCTTTAACCTTGTTAGTTTGTCCAACTCGATGAGCTCTGGCCATAGCCTGTAGATCAGCATGAGGATTCCAATCACTATAGAATAACAGTTTGATCAGCAAATCGAGTGAAAAAATGAACCAAATTAGACAATATATAAAATGAATGAAAAATTTAAACTTTCAGCATGATAGCATTGTCGGCATTAAAAAAAAAAGACTATAATGTGAGTTCCCACTGGTTAGTGGTTACCATATGAATATAAGTATACTTCATATTATAGTTATTTGTAAATATCCACCAGAAAGAAATGAGCTAAGAAAATAACTAGTCATGTTAAGCACCATATAGGTGCATTCCCTGTGTGTGTTTTTCTCTTGGAAAAAATACATTCCCTCTGTTAATCAAGTAACCTAGGGTAATAGCATGAGGTAGTTTAGCAATTCTCACTTGTTTTTGTTTGCCTTTAGAAATTTCAAATGTATTGGTATAGCAGTTGTCATTGTGGAAACTAAAGATATCAATTAAAGATGCTAACATCAGACACAATAAACTTTTACCTTTATAGGTTTTCACTAGAAAAAAAAGGCAGTGAACTTTTTTACAGCAACAGTATAACTGATTGAAATATTATTTAAAAAAAATGATTCCTTAAATAAATAAAAAAATTTCAAAATATGAAGGGTCACCTGTCATATATAATAACTGTGTCTGCCGTTGCAAGGTTTATCCCCAATCCACCAGCTCTAGTAGAAAGAAGAAAACAAAATCTTGAAGAATCTTCAGCATTGAATCGGTCTATCCGTACTTGTCTTTCAGCTCCACCAACATTTCCATCTATCCTTTCATACTGCCAATGCTGGTGTTTTTAACAAAAGAAAAGCAATTCAATAAAACACAACAAAATTCAACTGTGCAGAAACCGAAAGGTCAGTAAGTAGAATATTGTGATATGAATACCTTGTAAACACAATAATTTTCAAGCATGTCCAGCATGCCCTGAAATTGGGAAAATATAAGGACTCTATGCCCTTGCTCTTTAAGCTTCATCATCAGCTTGTCCAACAATTGCAACTTCCCTGATGATTCCAGCATTTGTCTGAAACAGAAAAATGAAAAAGGAACATAGTGATCCAATCGGAAAAAAAATATATATGAACGTTAATTTTATTAAAATTCATATCAATGTCATTGATCCCGAATAGCACTGCGTAGTGGACGCCCCACAAACGCTATAGCGGGATAGTGGGATGACTGCCATTCTGAAAATTTTTATGCAGTTTATATAGTGTACTAAACACATATATTATAAAAAAAAGATTAAAAAAATTCAAAATTCATGACATTACTTTACTAACAGTAAAAATCTATTGGTGTCTTTAATTTACAAACAAGAGATGCGTGGAAATGATTGGTTGGTTTGTAGTACAAGAGGGACTAAGTGAGAAACTCTGAACAAAGCCTCCATCACAAACTTGAGGAGCTCCATACTGTTTTTACTCTTAAATCCTAAAATACCCATTTCTAAGAGAATTTTTGAAATTTCAGTTTGTACTCGTGGGGCATTGTAGCGGCCAAGAACCACACCATTGTGCTAAAGTAATGCCTTCAAACATAAAAAGACTTGTTTTGGTGCCATAAACAC
The DNA here is from genome assembly GCA_018208015.1 of Medicago ruthenica. Lineage (NCBI taxonomy): Eukaryota > Viridiplantae > Streptophyta > Magnoliopsida > Fabales > Fabaceae > Medicago > Medicago ruthenica. The sequence continues at coordinate 114,758,350 of CM031371.1, read as the reverse complement.
AGGAATAATTAATATTTCCTCTTAGTTAAGAAAGTTAGCAAATTTCATTTATAAATAAAAAGAGAAACAAGATTTAGCACCAAATAAGCAGAGCAACCAGTATTTATAATAGACAACAACCATTATGAAATTTAAAAATAATAGCAACGAAGCTTACTTATATGCTTCTTTTTCTTTGTGCAGAACTGGCTCAACTCCTTCCAACATGTATGGATGACAACATAGCTTACGCAGTTCCATAGCAACATTGTTAAGAGAAATCTGATTCATAAAACATATGAAACACTTTCTTAAGATACTGTTGAGTGTTGACACATTTTGCTTCTTTCCTTTTGAAGCAACGGTTAAGAATAGAACAACAAAAGGCTCAGTTTGCTAAAACGTCAATCTTACTTGTGCTCCACCACGGCGAGTTAATATCTCATAATTACGAGTCAAAATTGCCTTATAATATTCTCTCTGTTTGCTGCTCAATTCAACACGTATAATAAGCTCCTTTTTAGGAGGTAGTTTAGTCATAACATCCTTCTTCACTCCTGCAGGGGTATAAAACATTTGAAACCACATTTCAGATAGTCCTATTTAGTAAGTCAAACCCTTCTTGAATACTAAAGTTACACAGACTACCTAATTATCTAAATCTATAGTGACTTCATGCACATCATTTCAGAAAGGGAAACCAAACTATATTAGTAGGCAGTAGCCCTTATTTTTTCTTTTAGAAAAGTTGAGACCTTAGAAACTTCTTGGACCAGTTTCAACATAATAGATCAATCCAATTACTTTCACTCATTATTTTTTTTAAGCTGATATATCAGTATAAAATGAAAATAAGACCCAAAATTTCATCCAGTATCAACCATTACTTAAGAGTGATCATGAACACGGAATTTCTATAAGAACAAGATTATTTAAGAGTGCACAGATTGAGAACAGAAGAAGCACAAAGGTTATATAAGAAACCTCGATCAAGTGAGGAGTATAGAAGAAGGAAACACAGAAATAATATAAGAAACCTCAACCAACAGAGCATGTGCTATTATAACAAATCTTAAGCATAAACAGAAATGCTGACAAGAAAAATCAGATAAAGATGTATACTTCGCAGGAGATGTGGGGCCAACAATGTATGAAGCCTCGAAACCTGTTGCTCTTGATTGATATCCTTAAACTCTTCTTGGAACTCTTCTAAACTTCCAAACTACCAGAAGCAATTGAAAGTTCATAAGACACGTTGGACCTTTATGGGTATATTAGATAACATAATAATCATACTTTTTTCATAATATAGGTCTCATACTAACCTTCCCAGCATCAAGGAAGTGCATAAGCATAAAGAGTTCATCCAGATTGTTCTGAAATGCATCAAACATGTTGTCATGTAGGTTCCAACTTCAAACGTAAAACTCAACACATGCACCATGATGTAAAAATCAATAATATGCATTAGAAGGTGTAACATCTACTAGACAAAGTATCATATGTACTTTCCATAGGAAAAACAATCTAGCAATACACCTTAGCTAAGAAAAGTTGCTACTCAGAACTAATACAAAAGTCAAATGTTTTAAGTGACAAAGATTACTACATTAGTTTAATAAACTTTTTGTTGTGTAATATATTTAATGTAAAATCATTAAAAGATATTTATTTCATAATTAGGACAGATTTGACATATTTGATTTTTGTGAGTGTATAACTTTTAATTAGCCTTTGAATCCAATCTAATTGAGAATAATATGATATCTATTCTTTTTGACTCTTTTCATGTAAAAGCTAAAAAATGTGGTAATACTAGGGTTCGAAAATGGATGGATTAGGCACAATTTTGTTTGGATTATAATGCATGGATTAAAACATCCAATTTATCCATTTATAAGCCACTAAAAAATCAAATCCATCCATTTACAATTTATTTACTGATGGATATCAAATCTATCCATATATCATCTTAAATAGGAATTTAAATACTATACAAAACAAAACACTGTTCTAGTTAACCAATTCCTTAAAAAGTCGAGACATCAACGTACAATAAGTCTGGTATGGCATAAATTTTAAATAAACCTGAAGAGGAGTTCCTGTCAAAAGCACACGATGTCTGCTAGAGTATTGCTTCAATGAAGAAAACAATTTAGAATCCTTGTTTTTGAGACGGTGACCTTCATCAACTATCTGCATGTATTGTGTATATACAGATGTTAAGATGCTAGCATCAAAGAATAACGCACTGAATGTTAAGCTGTTAGCACAAAAGAGATGTAATTAGATGTTAAGTAGAATTTTATTGGCTCCTAGCACTAGAATGGTGAGTAGAATTTTACCATGCACTCCCACTTTATTGGCTTCAATGATGCGGTATCATGGTTTATAATCTCATATGATGTCAAAAGAACATCAAACTTAATGCTTTCCAACTTTCTTGTAGTAACTGTTTTTTTAGAATTCTTTTTCTTGTTCTTCTTCGGATTCTTCGGAAAGTAAAACTCATATTCTCTAATAATGCTACGAGCTTGGGAAGATCCAACATACATAACCTACAGAAATTAACATACATTAAAAGCATATATACATAAATAAAAAATGAAACTAAGAAGTCAAGTATACATACAACATTCATTTGAGGTGCCCAAGTTTCAAATTCGCGCTCCCAGTTTCGTAGTGTAGAAAGTGGAGCAACCACCAAATGTGGAGAAGCATTCTCTTTGAAAAGGGATGCTAAGAAAGCAATACTTTGTATGGTTTTTCCTGAAGAAGAAAAACCAAGCCATCAAGGTGACACTTCAGATAGAAACTCCGAATTAAGAATAATAGTAAAGGACACAAATATTAGGTTGATCATGAGCAAAACAGAAACTAAGTACCAAGTCCCATTTCATCAGCAAGTATAACATGAGTTTGCTTGGACCAAGAGAAACGTAGGAAGTTCAATCCCTCAAGTTGATATGGATGTAGTGTACCTTAATTTACATAAATATATGAAATCAGGATCATCCAAATCTAATAAAACAAAGACAAAAGGTGTGGTATTCCAAAGAAGAAGAAAAAAGGCAAAAGGTGTGCCATTGCCAAAATAACATCAGTCAAAACTCAAAACACATACCCCCTGAAAGAAACTCGGGGCTATGTTCATACTGTTGAAATTCTTTCTGCTGCTTTATCAATTCAGGATCATCACTAACACTGCTTTTTTGCTTACTATAAGAAATCTTCCTAGACCTAGAACGAAATATATTGAATCTCTCTATTTCTGCCTGAAACGAAGAGATATCTGACTCAAGCTCCCAATGGCATTCATCATAAGGAAGCTCTTTCCACTTCACAAGATATTCCTTCTCATCACCGTTTCCCCTGTATTAAACAAAATACTCCATAACTTGGGAATTTTACGACATTTTCATAGAAAAGATGGAATAAAATTACTCCAAAAAAATTCTAAGCCATGAAACAACATACTTCAGTGTCAAAATTCTCTCACGAGTTAAATACAAAAAATGATAAAATCATTTCAGAGGGGAGGAAGACTAAAATACACGATTCATCAAAACATAAGGAGAAAACTAGATGAAAAACATGGTGATGGAGCAATGAAACGGACTCCTTTTTTGAAAATCTCAACAACAACTTATACAAAGGTCTAAACCCCCCATCCCCATTCTTCATTTCTGGCAATAAAAAATCCAAGCTTGCTTCCTAGGTCAATGATTAGTGAGCCTAAATTAAGAATTATAGTTTGAACTTAACTTAACAACCACTTTTCTACCAAAATTCCTGTTAACATTCTAGGACAAATGAATTTCAACTCAATCCGAAGTTCAAAAACATTTAACGTAACCAGGAACATAATCATCTCATATTATTTTTCATATAAGCAAGGAGAGAGAAATATAGCTAATAGCTGAACCTGCAAGCAAGTATTCGATGAACCGTAGTCCATTCAGGTCGAATGGCAACAAAATCTTCATCCGATTTTCTGACTTGTGCCATTTGACGATGAAAGTTGTTTACTTTGGTCTTTAAATGGTGATTAATCTTGAAAGCTTTCAGAAACTCTTCCTCTGGCACCCTGAAGAGAAAATTTATAAAGCTGGTAAATGGAAAATACACGCAGGCCGCAGTGATAAGAAAGACTCGGCAAATAAAAACTTAAAGCATTTTTTGAAAGTGAAAATTGTACATAATACTCAAAACTGAAAGTTGTAAAGATAGTAATAAATAGGTTGAGATTGGGAAATGGAAATTTATATATATTATAAGATACACAAGACACCATTAGAAGCTGAAAGTAACAAAACAGTATGAGTTTCAATAAATTTACCATCTGCAATGCATATATGATAGTCCCTTCCACTTAACAAGATATTTTTTCACGAAACTTTGTTTTGACCCCAAATTTTTGGCATCACTTTTGCCAGCAACAGTGGGACGCATCTCACAATCTAATATCTTATCAATATCATTAAGTGGGTTAACCTGCACAGTCACACAAAGAGAATGCAAGTATTATAAAGACAATACCTAAGAAGAAAACTTGTTAAAAGTATTAGACTTACACATTCAGGGCACATCCAGTTGTCAAGACGGGAGCTTTTAAGTGGTGACAGTAAACACCCGGTGTGGAACGAATAAGTGCATGTTTTACAGCTCAGAAGATTTCCGCTCTTTCCACAAGCTTGGCATGAATCCTTTTTCTATTGGAAAAGGATAGAAACATCATAACAAGGAGTAAGAGAGAAAAGAAATGACAACTTTATTTGTATAAAGCTACAACCTCAAATAAATGAATATGATACTTAAAGCCTGATACCCAAAATTCATGAATGAATAAAAAATAGCAACTAGCTTCAAATGTGATTAATGAGAATGAGAATGTGCATGAAAATGGGAATATTATCCGTATAAAAGATATCAGCAAAAATTTATCCATACTCCACCGTTCCTCTCTTAGGCACCAAAGTAAATAAAAAAATGCAGTATATGAGAGAAAGTGATCTAAACTCTCGGAACAATTTCGGTATTCACCACAAATAACAAAACCTTGGCACAACATATATCAAGTAGTTGAACAGATAAAAATGAGGCTGCAAGGTCTTAGAATAAGATAAACATACACAAAAGAAATGTAGAAAATAAAGCCCCTGTATTATTTCACAGAAAGGTCTAATTAAATCAATGTCATAAATGTTCAGTATGCATTAGCAATTACAGATTCCATACCAAATTAAACAGTATAAGGATCTAAACAATAAGTTACAAAGTAAATTTCCACCAAGGCATGCTGAGTTTGACTGAAAAATCTGATATCGGTTTCGTGTAGTGCAACAATAAAAGCATCTACTATCAAAGCTGTGCACTAAACATTATACTACCAATGCTAACAAAATTTAGGGAAAGTGAGTACAACACTGGATAAAATGAACCCAACGGAAATGGTTAAAGAAAAAAGGAAGGATGTAACTTACTGCATCACTTCTTACAATCCTCTCAAACTTTTCCCGAGTTGTCTGACTTTTTCTGAGCATTAAATCAGCATCATCGTCTGACTCATCTTGAGTATAAAATTGCTTTCGATCAGATCTTACACGAAGCCTGTCAACCAAGCTACTCATGTTCTGCTGAAAGGATACAAATTTTCATGTAAGCAAGATACAAAAACACTAACCTATAAATTAAATCCCCCACTCTAAGTAAAACCAAGATTTATCTAAGGAAATTTTTTTGTAGCAGGCTAGTACAATAGATTGACATGTTAACTATGATATCACCTCATATCTGAAATAGAGGGATCAAAATCAAACACACCATTCAAGAAATAAATAAAAAATTTAATAATATATTTTTCACCAAAAGAACATTATAAATGCTTGGCAGATACAAGCACAAGTACATGCATTTAAATGAATACATATATATCAAACACATGCACGAGATAAATACACAATCGGATGTGGTAGTACGTGCATGATATAAATGCACAAGTACATGCTTTTGACAAAAAGAAATTCATTTTGATTTGAAATCAACCTTAAGAACGAATCTTAAAACAAAACAGACCATGACAATAAATAACCAAACTGCAGTCATACCATTTACAAACATAAAAAGGCAAAACAACAGCAAAAAAAATACTAAACTTATTCAAACATATAAAGTGAAACCCTAAAGACAGAATTAAACACAACAACTCAAACAAAACTACATTAATTTGAATAAACGTTTCAACGAATAGAAAAGAAAATTTGAAATGACAATGACTGTGAACCTTTAAAATAATAGTTTTCAATCACACAAATTAAAATCAACTTTTTCAGTTCAACTTTTTCAAATTCTTTATCATCTACTCCCTCCATTTTTTATCTTTTGATGTTTTAGCTTTTGGCACAAGTCTTAAGGAGCAATTAAAGTATAAAAATATTTGTGTTTTGGACTAAAATAACCTTATTTATAATTAAATCCACATGTGATAAACCAAAGGTCACAACTCCTTTAATAGTTTTATGGTGTGTTTTTCAACAAGGGTAAACTTGAGAAAACAACATTAAATATACTAAAACATCAAATATTTTGGAATATAATTGAAGTTCTAAAACATCAAAAGAAAAAAAATAGAGGGAGTATCTTCTCAGTAGATACTTATAAATTAGGGGTGAGCAAAACCCAACTGAACCCTAAGATACTTCCTGTCTCTGTCCCATTTAACCCGCAAAGCAGCAGATTTGTTCAGGTCTAGTAATAGTGATGTTTTGAGTCTGAAAGCAAGGTAAATACTTAAAAATTTTAATCTTTTACTTTCAACTTTTAAGTCATAATTGAATAATCACCTTAAAATTTTGTTTTAAATATCCATTTGGGCCAACCCAGTCTCGTCTTAATAGATCGGATCTTAATTTAACCCATAAAATTGCGGGTATGCTCAGATCTAACAACGGGTTCGGGTCTAAAGAACGACCCGATAAAAATTTAGGGTTAAGTTAGGGACGAGTATAACCAACCACAACTTGTCCCTTTGTCACCCCAACTATAAACTACTGATCGCTTTTCGTAAGTTACAAATAAAATTTGTTAATGAGTTTGAATCGGATGAATGGGTTTGAATCTCATCCGAAAAGCTAGCTCAAAGGATGAGGGTACTCAAACACATTTATACATCTGACAACCCAGAAACCTAAGCAATGTCGAACTCCAATACAATTTCAATAAAATTCTTATCAGAGTTGATAAGTACCACAAATCAAAAACTAATCCAAACAGAGTATAGTATCATTCACCATCTTTATTCAATTTTCATTTCAACAAATTTCATTCTTCATTTCTAGAACCAAAATAAAACATTCCAAACCAGAATATTCTCACAAAACAACCAAAAATCAAAATAAAAACAAATGAATCCAAAATTCTACATACAAACAATCCAACGTGAACGCCAACAATCACCTGATTCCACTATTCTTGTCCAGCAAGCAAGGTACCTGAAAATCACAATTCCAACAATCCATTTCTCAAAAATCAAACAGCAATAAACCCTAAACAATAACCAAACTCCACACACCACATTTTCAAATCATTTTTTATCAACTACGTAGAAATCATAAACAAAACAAAAATAACAAAAGCAATGGTTTTTCACTTTTCATAGCTCAGATATCATAAAAAATCCTAACAAAACCAGAGTGAAACTCACCTTAGAGAGCAAGAATGCTCTCAAGTTTCCGACGCGGGAAGTTCGGAGTTTCGCCGGAAAAAGAGAGAGTTGGAAATTTGAAAGAAATATGCTACGGAAATACTGTAAGAGTAAAAGAGTGTGTCTGTAAATATGAAGAAAATGGTGAATGAAGAGTCACACCTTTTTGATGTCTTTATATAACAAAGGCATAAAATAATTTAATTATATTTTACCAAAGAGAGAATATAATATAATATATACTTTTGACCAAAATTGATATATAATTATAAAATACTATATAAGATGATATTATATTATTCTTATTGAATTTTGGATACATTGTACTAAAACGAAAATGGGGGGAATGCAAAATAAACGGCTCTTTTTTATTTTTTGTTCATTTTGGATTTAGAGGGAAAAAGTAAATTTTCCTAATTTTAAAAAGTTTAAACCATAAATTTTTTAATTTTTAATTTTATCCCTCGGTATTGAAATATAAGCTAAAATAATCATAGTCAATGAAGATGGTTATTAAATTCCTTCAAAAAAATAGATGGTTATTAAATGTATTTGATTTATAGCAAAAAATAATTATTTAATTTTTTTGATATGATCGAAGGTTGAATCAGTTCATAAAGACTCGAAGGCTCACCCGCAAAGTTGTAGGTTCAACTCCCTTTACTGGTGTGAGATCATTTTGATGGATGATTTTTAAGTATCTTTGTTAGCGTTCATTAAAGACTCTGGTCTGCACGGACTCTGGTGAACCTTTGGAGTCCAACTTATTTAAACCTTTTTTCATAAAAAAATTATTGTATAACTAAAACTAACATAGAGAATATAATACCCAGACATAAAAACAAAATTACATATTTTTATTTTTGGTCAAAATTACATTTTTACTATGTAGAGAATATAATATAATAGACTTTTTTATTGTATAAGATAAATTATATTATTTTTATTATTTGTGGTTAAATACATTTTTTGTCCCTAGCTCCACTTTTCATTTTAGTCTTCTTAAAAATTTTCTTCGACTTTTAGTCTCCCAAAAATTTTAAATTATAACTTTTGATACATTGTTTTTTTTAAAGAATATAATTTTTTTTAGAGTTTGAAAGTTTTCCAAAATTTGAAAGGTTAAAAAATTCCAGCTTATCTAAAATATGTTTTGGTACATTGTATTTTTCAAATGATGAAAAAAATTAGTTTACTTCTAGTTTTGATCCTCCTTATTTTCAATGGAAAAACACTTCAAATGAAATTTTCCTTCAACTTTTAGTCTCCCAGAAGTTATCATGCCCTTTTAAAATCACTTTTCATTTGAATTTTTTCGTAGTCATCTTTATAATATTATAAGAATCTTTTTTCAACAAAAATTAGAATTTTTTAACAAAACATTAATTAAATATAAATTTTTATGTTTTTGGTACATTAAAAATTCATATTTAATGGGGGAATAAAAAAATACAATGAGGCCATTACCTAAAGTTTATTTCAGAAAAAAAAATATGATTGTACATCTTAAATCAAATGGGGGAATACATTGTATCAAACAAAAATGGGGGAACGCAAAAGAAACGGCTATTTTTTTTTCATTTGGTATTTAAAGGGAAAAGGTAAATTTTCCTAATTTTAAAAAGTTAGTACAATAAATTTTTGAGTTCAAAAATTAAAAAAATTATCACAGTCAATATAGACGGTAATCAAATGTATTTGATTTTGTAGTGAATTTTTTTTTATTTGATTTTCTTAATATGATTGAAGGTTGAATCGGTTCGTAATGAGTTGCGACTCATCCATAAGGTTGTAGATTCAACTTCTAATTTAAATATCTTTTTAGTAGGTGATATGTAAGTACCTTTATTAGGGTTCACTATTGAAGTTTATCTTGATTTTATCGAGTCTCTAGAACCAAACTTATCTAAACTTTTTTTCATAAAAAAATGATTGCAACCCTAACTTCAAAACCTTAATCCTACCATTTGGGCGCCAAACATGCATTAATGATTGTACTAATTGTTCCAACTAATAAGCACGCATTACAACACATTTTTCAAATTCAAATTCCCCACCCCCCCCCCCCCCCCCCCCCCCCCCCAATAAAAAAATTGTCTTGAACTCACTACCCTTTGTTAAATCTTTCCATCTTCTATATATGCGTTAAATGATTGTGTATTTCTCATGCATTTGTGTATTTCCCATGCATTGTGACCTTTAGTTACTCCATTAAATGATCACCTAAATTGCGCACATAACAACACAAGTTTGAAATTCAATATTTCCCCCAAAACTGATTCAACTAACAAGTATAAGTTGCACCTTTCCATCTTCCATACATACATTAAATTTGAATCCTATTTCCCATGCACTGAAATCACACGTCTCTAGACAAATTAGAATTTATTGATTGATACTTTCAAAACACATTTAGGGGGGTGTATTGGATTAAGATTTTAAAGGACAATTTTTGTTTAAAAAAGTCTTAAGGATTTTAAAAGACTTTGCAGAATTTTAATGACTTTGATGATTTTAAAAGACTATTGAGATTTACAATTTGGATTCTAATGGATTTAACTCATAAGATTTTAAAGGATTTCAAATGATTTTATGGATTTCAAAAGATTTCAAAAGATTTTATGAATTTTTAAAGACTCATTGAAAAAAAATGATCATAACACACTATCTTTCACAATATTTTCAATACACACTCTTTTATTTATTTTACTTTATTTTTTGATGAGGGAGATAGAGAGAGGAGAGAGAGATAAAGAGAGAGGAGGGAGAGGAAGAGAGAGAGAGAGAGAGAGAGAGAAGGGAGGGAAAAGAGAGAGAGAGAGAGAGAGAGAGAGAGTGAAGGAAGGAGAGAGAGTGAGAGAGGGGAAGAGAGAAAGTGTGAGAGAGAGAGGGGGAGAGAGGAAGAAAGAGAAGGGAGGAGAGAGAGGGGAGAGAAATAGTAAAATCTTTAAAGAAAAACAATCCTAAGAAATCTCATGTTTTCATGAAAGACTTTTTCATGCTAAAATTTCACTAGAAAATCCCACAAAATCCAATTTATTAAACAATCCTACGAAATTTGAATGATTTTGAATACCACAAGACTTTTTTTAAGTGATAAAGAGTTAGTGTGAAGGAGACTCAATTGAAGGAGACTCATCAAATAAAAATTAAGCTGGAGAACCCAATGATAAATAAGGTATTGATAGATAAATCAAACAATAGTTAGTTAGTGTGAACCATCAATATGTCTTAATTGGTTTAAGCATGAATTAATCTGAAAAAAAATGAACTTTTCACCAATTCGGATTTTATAATCTGAAAACCTCAAAAAATAGGGAGCGTTCCTTACTTTTTTTCAGATTATATAATTCAAACACCCTCTAAACACCCTTTTTCAAGGGGAAAAACAGTTCGGATTATATAATCTGAACCGTATCAGCACAAATTTTGAGTCTGTTTGTAACATGGATAACTAGTTTAATGATCATATTAATCTTCCTAACTCTCATCCTTCTGTTTTAGATCATTGTTAGATGCTCTTAGCAAAAAATCCGATTTTCGGGCTACTTAATCAGATTGCTCCGAAACTCCCCCAGAAAATCAGAAAAAAATCAAGGATCATGACTCCCGTAGAAGGGACTTCTTACGGGACTCCGCCCCTCAAAATCCAAAATTCCATTATTTAGACCCATTTTTAATTTGTTTTAATTTTTTTTCATATTCTCAGAAAAATCCGAAAAAATTTGCATTAGTTTTATTTGATTTTTAGAATTTTTTGGTGGTATTTTTATATTTTTATGATTTTATTTGACATGTTTTTATCATTTTTTGTTTTGTTTTTTGGTTGTTTTTATAAGCAAAATTCAAAACTGCTGAAATGGGAGAGATTCTAATTGCTGATTATACATAAACATATTTCAGATTATAAAATCTGAACCTAGTTTGGATGTGTTCAGATTTTATAATCCGAAATCCCATGAGCATTTTTGTAAAATTTATAGGGCGCGAGAGAGGTAGATAGGGTGGGAAAAGTAAAACTCTAAAATAAAAATGAAAATGTAGGGAATAGAAAAGAAACAACTTTATCTACAAGGAATGACGTTATGAGGGACGTTCGAACTCTGACACATCCACTTATGTGTGTGAGTTCATAATGACTTTACCATTTTGTCTATCGACGAAAAAAGATAGTTCTCTTGACAAAAAAAACGGCTCTTTTTTTCCCTTTTCAAGAGGGATGGAGAAGGCGAAGTAAATTTTCTTAATTGTAAATAGTTATTACCATATATTTTCCAAAAAAAAATGTTATTATCAAACATTTTTGAATTTGAATTCCTCACTCTGCATTGAAATATAAGCTAAAATGCTAAAATAAACACGATAAATAAGAATGTTATTTAATCCTTAAAAAATGAATGTTAAAACTCAGTATTCGGTCAAATGACCGATTATTCTGAGGGCTCCAATTTCAACAAAGCTCTGAATAGACTATCCCACTGAAATTGGTACTGAGAAAATGTAATCTAAAACTTTAAGAGGGGTACACTCCAAGTTCTCAGGTCAATACAACTAGATCAATCCAAATGAATTCGGCTTGTTCAAAAAAAAAATCCAAATGAATTCGAACCATTATCATTAACTTAATGTAAAATATATTTACGTCGATTTATATGAAAAAAATGAACAATATTATTACAAAAAATCGAAATAATGTCATATTATTCTCATTATTTATTGTATATTAGTCAAATGGGGGAAACACAAGAAACATATCTTTTATTTTATTTTTTCAAGTGAGATTTAGAGGGGAAAATCAAATTTTCCTAATTTAAGAAGTTTTTACCATAAAATTTTGAATATGAATTCCTCCCTCGATATTAATATATAAGCCAAAATAATCACAGTCAATATAAACTGTAATCAAGAACGTTAGTACCTATAAAAAAAATAATGTTATTTGAATTTATTTAATTTTCTTGATATGATTTTAAATAATGATTGATTTTCTTAAACTATCATTTCTCTTTATTGAATTTTCTATGTGAATTTGTTTCATGATAGCATTCAATATTTTTTAAATCAAATATTAAATATGATGAACTTATTCATAATACGTTTATATTTGAGTCAATCAAATATTATTTTTGTGTAAAGACTAATCTTTCGAGTCAGATGAAACCACAATCTACGACGAAACTCTCCCTCAAGAGATTTAACACTGATACATTCTCAAAGTTGGATTCATATCCAAAACCTTTGGTTACGTTGGAAGATATCTCTTATCAGCCCATCCTAGTGCACTTGGGTTGAGTTAATAAATCAAATATGACATGTTTTTTTTTTCCTGATATTTATTTAAGGGAAAAATATTTCTTAAAAAAATATAAATGGACAACAATATATCACATGTTAAAAAAAATTCACTAATATATCACATGTGTGTTCACTAATATATCATATGTGTCGCATTTCGATCATTTTTTCCTTTATTTTTTCATTAGATTGTCACTACTCAATCTCTGTTGTGTTGTCGAATATTTTCTTTTTTCTATTAGTGGTAATCAACAACGTAATCGGGGCTATGTAAAGAAATTCCGTGACTTTAAGGGTCTGTTTGGTTCAACGGAGGGGAGGGGAGGGAAGGGGAGAGGAGGGAACGGAACAGGAGAGATTTTAATTAAAAATGTGTTTGGTTCACATGGGGAGGGGAGAGATTTTAAAATTAATTTATTGTTTTACTCTTAAACTTAATTAAATATACGATGATGTTTGTTTTTACATATAACAAATAAGAGTGATAGATAACATATATAAAAGTTGTTACAACGGTGTAGTACCCTAATTTTGTCCAAGTTTTTTTTTTCATTTTTCATTTCTTTTTTAAAAATAAAAAAAAGTTTTATTATTATTATTACTTTTATTTTTTTTTATTATTATTATTATTATTACTTTTTTTATTATTATTATTATTATTATTATTATTATTATTACTTTTATTTTTATTATTATTATTGGTACTTTTATTTTTATTATTATTATTATTACTTTTTTTATTATTATTATTATTATTATTATTATTATGTTCATTTTTATTCAAGAAAGAAAGCAAGCTGCGCCCCTTCTCCCTGAGTTCCAGCACACCCTTCCTTGCCATTTTTCTTCCTTTCTTCTTTATCCAAACCAGTCAAGGATTGCTGCAAACTGCTGCCCCTGTTCTTGCAAGTGGCTGCCCCTGTTCCTGCAGTTGCTGCCCTGTCCAGCACATCCTTTCCTTTCCATTTTTTTCCATTTTTCTTTGTCAAAGAAGGCTGCAAGCTGCTCTCTGTTTTCCAGTGCACCTTCTTCTTTGTTTCTCCCAACCTCTGCACAAAGCAGCACCCCTCTTTTCCTGTTTTTCTTCCCCAAATCTACAAGAATCAACCCAAAAGCAACCTCTGCACAAAACAACACCCTGTTTTTCCATTTTTCCATCAACTTCTGTCAAACTCAGCCCCAACTTGTTCTGAAATTAACCAAAGTCTTCACTAAGATCACAAGGCAAGGTCACTTCCTTCCTTTTTCATTAAATGCTAACCAAAGTCTTGGTCATAGCACACAAAAAGGTCCAGCTTTCAAGGGATTTTCATGATTACAAATGATCACAAATTTGCCTATATAAACAACACGAAAATCAGATGAGGGAGGAGGATTTTAAGAAGAAATTTTTAGAGCAAGAACAGAACCACAAAACAGCAAGAATTCATATCAAAACCTTTGAAAAGAAAGAGCTCTGTTTTTCTGTTTTTCTTTCTTTACAAGCCACCACAACTAATCAAACAATCAAAACAGCCACTAAATCACCAGAAACATCACACAAAGAGTGAAGAATAGTAGCAAAACACCATTGTTATTATTGTTCATCTTCTCCATCACTTCCATCTTCAAGAAACCACAATCATCCAAAAGCCCCTTTCATTTTCTTGCATCCAAAGCTTTGGCTAGGAATTTGTAAGTATCTTGAACCATTCTCATCTCTTATTTGCATTTTGTTTGCATTCTGTCCTGTTGTTCTTGCTGTCCCTGCATTATTTTTCTGCATTTTTAGTAATCTTTAACTCATTTTTACACTAAAAACATCTTTCAAAAACCCCAAAAAATCACAAAGTTTACAGATCACCAAAACAGAAGTGGTTTGCTTCTTTTTCTTACTGTTTTCGAATGTTTTTTTACTCCCTGAGGTTCTGAAATCAGAAATCAGAAGCAGTCTGAACAGTACTTCAGAAGCAGCTTCTGAACAGTACTTCAGAAGCAGCTTCTGAACAGTGCTTCTGAACCCCAGAGTCTGAACAGTGCGTCTGATGGTCAACAAAAGTCAGCGTTTGAACAGTGCGTCTGATGGTCAACAAAAGTCAGCGTCTGAACAGAACAGTGCATCTGATGGTCAACAAAAGTCAGCGTCTGAACAGTGCTTCTGAAGTTCAGAGTTTGAAGGCAGCTTCTGAAGCAGTTTCGAAGCAACTTCTGAACAGTGCTTCTGAAACAGCTTATGAACAGTGCTTCTAAAGCTGTGCATTTTGCATTCTGCTTCTGAAGGTTCAGAACCTAGGCTAAAACTCATTTTTATGGCTGAAACTCATTTTTATTCAACAAGTGTTAATGCTTTCAATTTTGGTTTATACATCTATTTTCAATAATAAACTTGAATGAAAAAGGAGTGGTTTGATATATGTCTTCCCATTCCCCGGTTGCACGAGCACTTGACGTACGTCTCGTTGTTCGGACAATTGTCATTCTATTTTCAACATACCAAAACATAAAAAACAATTTTCTTTTGTGTACGAGTGAAAAAGGAAAACTTGGGTAGACACCCGACGCTTCCCCGAATATTCGGAAACTAGGTAGACACTTCGCTTTCGGTTGAATATTCGTCCTCCATTTAAAATCAATCTCAACCCACCAAACTTTATTTTATTCACGCCCATGCGCGTTTTTAAACGGATACCATCACCCAAGTGCGAGTCCGTCTTTTTTTTTAAAAGTAAACTCTTTCGCCCAAGTGCGATCAAATCTCTTTTCACAAATGAGCATGTTTTATCAATTCTAACGCGATACAAACAAACGCTTAAAGCCTCCCATGCGCGAGCATACAAGCTACGTTTAACCGCTAGAATATGATTAAAACATCGTTCTTTAAAACCAAATCATGTTTCTACAAATAAAAACAATCAACACACAAACATTTTCTAACAAAGAACTACGTAGCTTTGAATTCTCCATCGTACCAGGAGATACGTAGGAGCAAGATCAAACTCTTGTCAAGCGCACTAATAAAAAGCTCATTTTTGTCTTTTAATCTTTTCCTTTTTTTTTTCATTTATTTCTTTACAAACATTTGGCATAAAACTAACACAATGAACACTAAACTAACTAACGGTTCCTGTTGGGTGCAACGGATGTGAGGGGTGCTAATACCTTCCCCTTGCATAACCGATTCCCGAACCCGAAATTTGGTCGCAATGACCTTGTTCTCGTTCTCAAAGGGGTTTATCGACGTTCCCCTTTTCAAAAACAAAACTTTGGTGGCGACTTTACTGTTTGAGCGAGCGCTTTCCGCCCGCACATTTTTCCCGCCGCTTCAAACGGTAATATAACCTAATAATAATAAAAGTTGTTACAAGGATAATATAACCTAATAATAAAAGTTGTTTTAAGATAGTATAACCTGATAATAATAAAAGTTGTTACAAGGATAATATTGAGATTTTAAATTAATCTAAGGATAATTTTAGCAATGTAATAAATTTTTAAAGAAATCCCCTCTCTTCCCCTTCCCTTCTAAAAATTGAACCAAACACATCAAATTAAAAATATTTCCTCCCCTTTCCTCCCTTCCCCTTCAAAACTCTCGAACCAAACGGACCCTAAAAGTAAAAAGATTAAAGAGATTTAATATCATATAATTCATAAAGAATATTAATTAATTAATTAGATTTTTGAACTACAAAATCATTTATCAAAGTTTTATAATAAATCAGTTATAACATATCACTCTTCCCTCAACAAAAAAAAATCACTCTCAATAGTTAAGATGGTGTTACACCAAATTGATACAAGTGGTAAAATATTTGAACCTCCTAAATAAGTGGTCATAGATTAGATCTCTATCTCTTGTATATGAGAAACATTTGGTTAGGAGGGGATAACACTCACATCGTGTGTCCTACAGTTTCTTCAACAGAGATTTGTCAATGTTAAATGGTAAGAAAAACTTGGAACATATCATATTGTAACAAAAAAAGATAAGATGGAGTTAATCTTTTTAATCTATCTCATATATGATTGAATTAATTTCAACCGTAACGGGTCTTGTCAATTATATTCTGTAGGAAATATGTACATTTTATTACACGAGAAAAGGGAAAAAGCACAAAACAAAAACTAAAGAAAGAGACTACTGGCCGTAATTATTGTCCGATGTAAGCAACAAATAAATCTCAACAGAAAAATCACACACAATCAACATATAACTTGTAGATCTTGCTCCAACCTTGGCGTAAAAGTCAACATATATTATCCTCCCGAGAGTGTGACAAGGTTCAAAACCTCAATCCTAATACATTTCATGATAACAGTTTTCTCATTACTGTAATGTTGAGTACTGAAAACGAAACGTCTACATATTGTATCAATTAAATAGTATGCATGGAATTAGTCTAGCAAGAGAAAAGCTGAATGGTGCGAGACAATTGCCGACGAATAGCAACGAATGAATACAAAACCGTTGGATTGCATTTTTTTTTTATCATGATTTACTTTTTATTTATTTTAAAAGTATAATAACACTACCCACATTTATCATGTTAAGTCGTACATGGATTTTTCGCACTATATAGCTATTCCCGTCTAACAAACAATGTCTCTTAAGCGATCTCTTTCAGCATATTTGAATCTTGTGCATCAATGTCAAGATTTATGTATGAAGAATACACAAATAACCAACTAGTGTGTATACCCGTGCCATGCACGGAGAAATATTCTTTAAATTAAATTAAAAAAGACATTTTTGTATACTTCATATCTCAAAATGACATAATGTTTTAGAAATATACGATAAACATTAAAAAAAACTACATAACATATTTAATATATATGATGTGTAGGTCATTTCAGCTTCTAGGTGATCCCTTACGTTCTATCCTTCCATTCAAAAAAAGTCAAATCGTAAGATAGCAAAATAATACATAACATATAAAGTCATTTAAAATATAAATCATATTTTTCTAATTGAAATGAATTAGAAAAAATTCAAATTATCTCAATAAATTTGTTTATAAGCAAATATTATAAATTATATAAACTAATCGTTCATGAGAAGTAAAGGAATTAAGAAAACATCATTGAGTCTTTGGATTAAATAATAAAAGAAGCAGAGAAAGGCACAAATGAATAATACCCTAAATGACACAACTATGTTAAAAAAGACCATAAAAAGTAGCATTTGAAGAATGGTGGAAAAATTTGCAAATCAGAAAAAGAGACATTCTGAATCAAACGTCCCTCAACATCAACATAATGAACATTACAACGTCCCAAGTAATCAATATGTAGTGACTGATTGCTACATTTGTCTTCATCTCTCTGCAGAGCCAGATCGTCACTTTGTACATACCGTCAAAGCATCTCTTCATGTGCCTTGTGTGAAATATAGATTTCCTCTCACAATCCATTCGTCAAATACGCAAGTAGAAAATCTAAAAAATAGAAACACTATAAATGAAACATTAGAACCAGAAGTTAAATGGTATGAAAGAGAAATAGAGAATTGTAACATGACCCAATATACACTTAGTAAGATAAAAAATAAAATAAGAGATCAATCAAAACAAAATCTGGAAATTTATACACTTAGTAACATAAGAAATGAAAAACTGAAAATTTATACACTTAGTAAGAAAATGGCCCAATAATAAAAATAAATAAAGAATCTGGAAATTTAATAAAAACAATGTGCAAATTTCATTAGTTATGATACATCAAAACCAAATTCAAAAATTGCAAGAGTTAAAGGGAGGAAAAAAAACAATCTCAAAAACAGAACGTGGAAAATGCAAATAAGCAGAGTCAACATAAACAAACACAAAAAAGAAAAGAACAATAAAAAATTAGCATTAAGAAACACAGAAAAAGCTAAAGAAAATCTCAAAGCATTTGTCACATATTAAGATGTTGTATACTTTTTTCAATTGGTGATATCTCCCATCATGAAGCTACTAATTTTTTTAAAAAAAAAAACATCAAAATAAGTTGTTATGACTACAAAAATAACAAATCAGCAGAACAAGAAAAGGGTGAGATAACTAAGTTAATTACATGGAGCCAACTTTTTCTATTGATAGCTTTTAGAATTCTATTTCAAATGCAAAAATATCTTCAACTATAAACCTTACAAACACACATTGACCAAAGAAATATCAAACCTGTCAAGACAAATAAACAAAAGAAACTTCATAGTATAATCTAACATATGATAATTATAATAATAGTCTATTATAGCATATAGTAATTAGAGAAATATTCAAACTTGTGCTAGAACATCCATAGAAATCAACGTTTTGAAGTGAAAACAGTGTAAAAATAAGAAAATTGGACAAAATTAAAAATGAAATAGAAGAAAAGAGACAACTAAAATTCAAATACGAAACTAAAAAAAAAGAGATCAGACAATTAAGAAATTATACATAATTAATGAATTCAAGACATAAGCTTTAATTTAACATTGAACAAATGAGTTTGTATTTATACATGAGAAGCTCTAAAAAAGAGGGGATGCATCACAGAAACGTAAATGTTCACGCATGCATCAAATACAAACAAAATAACTTGGGAAATAGATAATTTTAAATAAGAGAGATAATTTTAAATAAGAGAGAATGAAAAATAAATATTTAGACCATTGAAATCTCTAACGGTGGCTTGAATGTAGAAAAATTTGAATCAATAGTTGCTTGAATAAACGACCAGAACTGAAACAACTTTCTGATACATGCACAACTCTTCGAATAAACATGTTTTAATTTTAAAATTAAAAAATGCAACAAAAAGGAAAAATATAACAAATTCACTTTTGTTTAAGAAAATAAAAATTAAAGACTCACCGGATAATGTGTAGAGATTGTTGGGAAATGAGTAAAATAATTAGCATGGTTTCCCAATAAACTTTCAATATATTTTTTCGATGGAATTGTTTTAATAATTTAAAACTATACAATTAAAAAATTAATTAAAGAGTTAATAATAAAATATTACTACTAATAGAAAGTTTAGAATTGCCAAGTACTCTAGTTAAGTGACAAATGTCATACTTGCCATGATACTAAGCTTGCTTTATTATTATATAGATATTATCATGAAAACCATGCATGAATTCTCCTTTGAAGACTATATTTAAACTACCAAATCATGTCATCCTTGAGTTAACTGGAGCATTATCATTCACAGTAAGGATATATATGAATTTGATCGACCTCTTTACCAAGCAATAAGCCGAGGTTGATATAGTAATCTCCTTATGCATACCACTAAAAGTTTGTGTAACATCACATGTCATAGCCAGGGGTGGATCTGACCTCACAATATAAGTGAGACAATTTTTTTGTCAAATAATTGAATAATACTAAATTTAATAAGAAGTTATTAAAAATAGTCGTAGCAACCAAAATTACAAAGAAAATAATCTATTTTCCATTTGTTGAAAATGAACTAAAATCATATCATTACTAATTGTTATAAGAACATCTCTTTTTATATAAATTACAAGAGATGAATCAAATGCTCTAACAGGATACCCGTGCATACAGACGGGTGAGCGCGTTACACTCTTTTTTTAGAAGCAAGTCGCAATTGCGTAGAAATTATATATAAAAGATAGATCTCTGTATTTATATATGAATAAAAATATAGACATACGTATAAATTGTACAAAAAATTATTTTCGTATTAAATATGAGTAAAAATATAGACATGTGTATAAATTAAAGAAAATTGGTCCCGTATTAATATATACTCCCCCTGTCCCAAAATATAAGCAAAAATTGGTCAACAAAAGTTAATGTATTTGGTTCAAAATTTGTACCAAATACATCAACTTATGTTGACTCATTTTTGCTTATATTTTGGGACGGAGTAGTAAGTTAAAATATAGACACATGTATAAATTAAAAAAAAAATAGGACCCCTTATTAATATATGAGTAAAAATATAACATGTGTATAAATTACAAAAAAAAATATGAGCCCATATTAATATACAAGTAAAAATATAGACACATATATAAACATAAAAAAATTAGGTGTCTATATTAATATACGAGGAAAGTTATACAGTTACCTAATAAAAAAACGAAGAATGCTAAGGAGAACCTATTTTAGTATTTTACACTCTCTCTTAAACAGTTCCTTAACTATTGGTCCACATCATTATTTATAAAAATCTCTTTACCTGCTTACCGGCTACACAAGTTCAGAGGCAAACCATTATTAATTTATTATTACTCCCTTCGGTAATTTTCAAAAAAAAAAAATTGGTCTTATTTATAAGAAAATGTCACAATTTTTAAGGTGAAGTTATTGTTTAAAAGACTTTTCTACCCCTAATTTAATGTTTGTCTTTTTAATATTTGTGAATGTATTTAATGCTTTACAATTTTTTATGAGGGTATAGTTGTAAAAATATTAAAAAAGTTATATTAATTAATGATTGTATTGGTTTTGATGTTTTTTGGTTTTTCTTCTTATAATAAAGATCGGAGGGAGTATTTTATTCAAACTAAAAAAATAGACATGCATGTCCTTCGTCCCTCCAACTACATAGAATCAGGGGCGGATCCAGTGTTACATCTGAACTTTAGGAAATTGCACCACTAATCTTAGATTTTTGCATTCTGACCACCCTAAATTTTATATTTTGCACCTCTAGCCCAAATAATTTACACTTAAACCCCAAATACCTTTCACTTCATTTACTACTTCTGACACATATCAACTTTCGTTTAACTTTTTTGTACCCACGTCAGTTCTTTTTCCATTAACTGATTGATATACATATGCCGACTTTCTTTTTATTTATTGTGTCCATGACATGACAATTCATTTTCCAATCACTTTTTTTTTACTTTAGTATTCTCGGACTGTTCTAAATTCCAAACAAAGTTCTATTTCTATTTTTCCATAATATACCATCAAAATGAATTAATTGGGGGAACCGAACCCATGTCCCTTTAAGTTGGAAAAAATAGGCTTTACCTCGAGACCAAATTTAAGAATTACAGATATAATATATATTATGCAATAATTTGTTTTTCTTCCTCGTTTTTTCTTTTACATTCTTCTTTATTAATGATACTTGTCTTTCAAATTTTAACATTGCGTTGCTAAGGAGTGATCAAACTACACTTATGTAATGTTACTACGTTTAATATCATTTTGTTTGATGCATATTTTTTAATTTGACCACTTGATAGTAAGTTTATATCATATAGATTGTCCATGTAAAATTTTACACATATCTAAAATAATTTGATATTGAGACTTATCAAGATTAACGATCTTCAATAAAATGCATAAACCCTTAATCTTTGTGAGTCTCAATAACATATCAAATGATTTTAGATGTGTTTAAAATTTTACCTGAATTGTAAAATTTAAAAAATATGTATCGAATAATACAATGTTGAACGGTGTAACATTGATATAATATTACATTAGTGTAATTTGATCTCTCTTCGCTACTAAATATTATAACTCATAATGTCAAAAATATCATAGATGATACAAAAAAAAAAGTTATTTAATAAGATGAAAAATGACAAAATTAAAACTTTAGTAGTTTAAAGAAACGACAAAATAATAAGAAAAAATTAGTACGCTAAAACTCGGTATCTCATATACGTTAAAAATTTTGCACCCCTTGACATAGAGTCTTGGATGCGCCACTGCATAGAATGTTAGAATCACCAAATCATTCTCCTGGTTAAAATCAGCAGCCACACCTCAACAATTCAAATGGTTCTTCACAGCTTTTTTTAGGAGCCGCTACAAATTGATTCTTTGCACTTTGAAAAAGTAAAAAAAAAAAATGAAAACTAGATTCTTTGAATTTTCCCAATAACTGAATTTTAACACACTGTGTTTCTCTTCATATTTATCTCTTCTGCAACAACCTCATACTCAACCAATGAACCAAACAATATAGTTGAATCTAACTTCATCGATTCACGTGTTATCATCACCTCTTCAGCGCACTTTGCTTCCGATAATTTTGCAGAACGTGACGAAGAATATAGTTTTGAGGTCTTGAAGAAAATTAGTTTTGGGGGCTTGATGTATCTTTGACAATTAAAATAGCCTAAGAGGCGAGCTGCTATCTTAAAATTTAATTGAAATACATACATTTGCAAAAGAATACATTTAGAAAATAATCTAATGTTTTGATATAACTTAATGTTTTTTTTTAAATACCCAAAGTTAATTGTTCTTTTTAAGAAACCAAAATAAATTATAATAACCAAATCACTATGGGTGAGATGAGGAGGGCGCTTTAAGGGCGTGTGGGGAGGTGGTGTAAGGGGGGTTGGAGGTTAGAATGAAGATTATCTCTTGGAATGTGAGGGGTTTGGGTGGTTTTGAGAAGCGGCCTGAAGTTCGTAAATTAATTTTGGAGAAGGGTCCTTCCATTGTTTGTATTCAGGAGACGAAATTGGAGTTTGTTAGTGATTCCTTATGTGCAGCTCTTTGGGGTAATTTGACACCCTCTTACTCTTTTAGTCCGTCTGTGGGGGCATCTGGTGGTTTGTTAATTTTGTGGGATTCATCAGTTGTTGAGGTTTGGTCGTCGTTCTCTCTGGATCATGTTTTAATTATTCATGGTTGTTTTATTCAGTCTTCTGTGGAGTTCTATCTTTTAAATGTTTATGCACCTTGTGATAATGGAGCCAAGATGGTTTTGTGGAATTCTTTATCTGTTTATCTCCAACGTCTGGTGGGCAAAAATATCTGTTTATGTGGTGATTTTAATGCGGTCCGTAATATGGAGGAAAGACGGTCTAAGGGGGCTGCTGTTCATTCTCTCGACTGTGATCCCTTTAATTCTTTTATTGATGAAAATGTTTTAGTGGATCTCCCTCTTCATGGTCGCAATTTTACTTGGTATAAGGGGGACGGGAATTCCATGAGTCGTCTCGATCGTTTCTTATTATCAGAAGATTGGTGTAGTACGTGGCCGAATTGTTTGCAAGTTGCCTCTTTGCGGGGGTTGTCTGATCATTGCCCTTTAATGTTGACTATAGATGAGGAAAACTGGGGGCCAAGACCGGTGCGTATGTTGAAATGTTGGTCGGAGGTTCCTGGTTATCACGAATTTGTGCGTACTAAATTGCAATCTTATCAAGTTGAAGGATGGGGTGGTTTTGTTTTGAAGGAAAAATTGAAGATGCTAAAGACGGCGTTGCGAGAGTGGCATCTCACTCATACTCATAATCTTCCGGGCCGAATAAATTCATTGAAAAATAATATTGCAACCCTCGAGACTAAGGGCGAATTGGAGGAACTCATTGAAGAGGAGGTGGACGCTTTGCACACTATGTCAACCGATCTTCATTCTTTATCTAGGATTAATGCTAGCATTTCTTGGCAGCAATCCCGGATGCTTTGGATGCGGGAGGGTGACGCAAATTCGAAATACTTTCATGCTGTAATGTCTGGAAGGCGTCGTAGAAATTCGGTTTCCTCAATTTTAGTTGATGGTACCTTGGTGACGGGAGTTTCAAGTGTTCGGGAGGCTGTTTATTCTCATTTTCGGTCTCATTTTCAGGCTTTGGATGTTTCTAGACCGTCTGCGAATGATCTACAGTTCCGTCGGTTGTCTTCTTCTGATGGCACTCTTTTAATTTTACCGTTTTCTGTGGAGGAAGTGAAGGCAGCCGTTTGGGATTGTGATAGTTTCAAGAGTCCTGGCCCGGATGGCATTCATCTTGGTTTTATCAAAGATTTTTGGTCTGAATTGCAGTCAGATGTTATGCGGTTCATTTCTGATTTTCATCGTAACGGTCGTCTTACAAAAGGTATTAACAGCACTTTCATTGCTCTTATTCCCAAGATAGATAACCCTCAGCGTTTGAATGATTTTCGACCCATAGCTCTTGTGGGGAGTTTGTACAAAATTTTGGCTAAAGTGTTGGCGAATCGTTTGAGGAAAGTTATGGGTTCTGTTATCTCTGAAACTCAAACTGCGTTTGTGAAGGGTAGACAGATTCTTGATGGAATTCTTATTGCCAATGAGGTGGTAGATGAAGCTCGCAAATTGAAAAAACAGCTTCTGTTATTTAAAGTTGATTTTGAGAAAGCCTATGATTCGGTGGATTGGAATTATTTAGATGACGTGATGGGGAGGATGGCTTTCCCAACACTGTGGAGAAAATGGATGAAGGAATGTGTAACGTCGGCCACAGCTTCTGTTCTTGTTAACGGGAGTCCTACTGAGGAGTTCATGATGCAGAGAGGGTTGCGTCAAGGCGATCCCCTATCTCCTTTTCTCTTTCTCCTTGCTGCTGAGGGTCTGAATGTTATGATGTCTGCTGCTGTTGATTCTAATTTGTTCACCGGGTACTCTATTGGGGTGCATAATCCAACGGTTCTCTCTCATCTCCAATTTGCTGATGACACTCTCCTTTTAGGTGTCAAGAGCTGGTCGAATGTTAGAGCCTTGCGTGCGGTTCTGGTTCTCTTTGAGGCTATGTCGGGTCTGAAAGTGAACTATAATAAGAGTTTATTGGTTGGTATTAATATTGAGGAGTCTTGGTTATTAGAGGCCGCCTCGGTTTTATCCTGTAAAATCGGGAGGGTTCCTTTTTTGTATCTGGGTCTTCCTATTGGTGGGGATGCTAGACGTTTGACCTTTTGGGAACCGGTTATTGATCGTATCAAATCCAGACTGACTAAGTGGAAGAGTAGACATTTGTCTTTTGGAGGCCGCTTGATTCTTCTTAAGTCCGTCCTGTCTTCACTGCCTGTCTATGCCCTTTCTTTTTTCAGAGCTCCCTCAGGTATAATCTCTTCCATTGAATCTATTCTTCTTAAATTTTTTTGGGGTGGGTGTGAGGATAATAGAAAAATTGTCTGGGTTGATTGGAGGTCTATTTGCTCCACAAAGGAGTCGGGTGGTTTGGGGGTTCGGCGGTTGGAGGAATTTAATATAGCGCTCTTAGGTAAATGGTGTTGGAGGTGTTTGGTTGATAGAGAGGGATTGTGGTTTCGGGTTTTGGTCGCTCGGTATGGTGAGGAGAGGGGGCGGCTTTTAGAAGGGGGGAGGAAGGGATCGTCCTGGTGGAAGGAGATAGTGAAAATTCGCGAAGGAATTGGGGTGGTAGGAGGGAAGTGGTTTGAGGAGAGTATCCAGAAGAAAATTGGGGGAGGTAATGATACTTATTTTTGGTCGGATGTTTGGGTGGGGTTGGTGTCGCTAAAGGAGAGGTTTGGTAGGTTATTTGCTTTATCTTTGCACCAGGATTCATCGGTTGGCGATATGCATTCGTTAGGTTGGGGGGTTGGTGGCGGAGCCTGGGAGTGGCGTCGTAGTCTGTTTGCGTGGGAGGAGGAGTTATTGGGGGAGTGTATATCTCTGCTTTCTAATGTGGTTTTGCAGGAGTCCCGGTCTGACACTTGGCAGTGGCGCCCCTCTGTGGGTGATGGGTACACGGTGCGTGGTGTGTATCAAATGCTAACAAGGCAGGAGGTGCGTAGCAATGATGTAGTTACTCCGGCAGTTTGGCATAAATGTGCTCCTCTGAAGGTCTCAATTTGTGCGTGGCGTTTGCTTCGTAATAGATGGTCGACGATGGACAATTTGGCGCGTCGAGGCATTATTCCTTCTAACTCGCTTCTTTGTGTGTCTGGTTGTGGTCATACAGAGACAGCTTCTCATTTAATTATTCATTGTCCGATTTTTGGCTCTCTTTGGCAGCTGGTCAAGACATGGCTTGGTGTGTATTCAGTGGATCCTCAACATGTGTCGGCTCATTTCACTCAGTTTATTTTCTCTTCCGGAGGATTCACACCTAGGCGCCGCTTCTTACATGTTATATGGCTTTGTACGGTTTGGATTTTATGGAATGAAAGAAATAGTAGGCTTTTCGCCCATAAGGCTACTTCTCCACCGCAACTTATGGAGAAGGTTAAAACCACTTCTTTAGGTTGGCTAAAAGCCAACAACATGTGTTTCCCCTATGGTTGTCAGTTATGGTGGCAGCACCCTTTCGAATGTTTGGGAATAGGCTGATGTAATTTTTATTTTCTTGGTTTCGTTTGAAAACAATCTTGTAATTTGTTTCTCCTCCCTTTGGTACATCTTGTGCTAGGGAGGTGAAACTCTTTTTGATGGTTATATATATCATTTTGGCTTCTTCAAAAAAAAAAGAAATGATACCAGTAAAAAAAAGAAATCAACATGTTTTCCTTTCAACCACCAATAAGATTAAGACTCAAAGTTAATTGTTGGTATTTATTACAATATTAGTGGGTGAGGATAACGATAAGAACCCAACACCCTTAAGTCTTAGTTTCTTATGTTTAACATTTGTATCAGTAATTTCAGTTATGAAGAAAGAAACCCATCAAAATTAGTTCTTTAAAAAAAACAATAAAAATTAGGATAGTCGTTAAATTTTGAAAACTTTTCATGATATATACAATATTGTTTTCAATTCATCCTCCTCCTCTAAAGCTTTCCTCCTCTAAAGCTTTAAATGCTTCATATATAATCAAATAAAAAACCAAAAATTGTTAAAATCTTGTCTCAAAATAGAAGAGTAGATTAATCTAATATACATAAAAAGTACTCGATATGAAAAAATTCTTCAATTGAATGTGTTATCTCATTGCTAATTTTTCATCAATTGACTGTCTGTTGGAACCAGTAGTCTTCTGGGTGCTGTATTTGGGTGCCTTTGAGTGGGGTTCTTGGTTTGTTTCTTCATCTTTGTGTCTCTGCTCTTGGGATAGTAGGCTTGATACATCTCTACTTAGGGCAGGCCTTTGCGATGGAGGGTTTCTAGTCCGCCTATAGTGCGGGTGTGGGATGTTCCCCATTCGTTGTCTTTGGTGGTAGGGGTTGGGTGTTTGCTGGTTGTCTTTCCTTTTCGCTTGGTGCTTGTTGGGTGCTTTGTTCCCTTTTGTTTTGCTTGCCATTAAAAAAAGAGTTATGATATATTGACATCTATTTTGTGACAATTTTTTCAACAACCTAGAAATACATACCCCTATGATATATTGACATTGGTGTTTTGGAGCTTTCTTTCTTTTGCTTTTACAAAAAATACCCCTATATACATAAGGCTGTCAAAATAGTTGTTAGAAAAATGATGTTCAAATATCATTTCTCTTAAAAAAAAAATGCTATTCGTTGCATCTATCCAGACAAATTGAATTGAATTGTGATAACTCAACCTTGAATCTTTGTTTCTAAGTAGGCATGGCAACGGGGCGGGTTTAAGCATTACCACCCCCGCCCTCGCTTCCATGCACCCCCCCGTCCCCATCCCCAAACCTTATCGGGGGTAAAAATTGGACACCCAACCCCGCCCCAAATGAGGACGGGTTTCCCGGCCCCGCCCCCACCCGCACCCGCGAAAACTCTATTTTTTATAAAATATTTAAAAAATCCATATTTTTTTCATAGCAACAAAAAAAAATAACTATATTAATAATTAAAGATCTAATAAAATTTTTTCAAAAGAGAAAAATAATTCTAATAAACATGTTTCTAAATAGTAATAATATATTAAAATAGGTTGGTGCTTATTTGACAGAAAATAGAAATAAAATTATAAAATTTAATAAGGTAAATTTTAAAAAGCAGGTGCGGGCTCGGGGGTGGGTGCGGGGCTGGTATAAGCATCCCCCGCCCCCGTACTAAAAACTCATATTTCCCCCGCACCCGCACCCAGTTAAATTCGGGGCGGGGGCGGCCGGGTGTACGCGGGGGCAGATTTTGTTGCCATGTCTACTTATAAGTAACACGTTCTACACAAGAAGAACACAATAAAGAATAAATTCTTCACTTATACTACTCCGTCCCAAAATATAAGCAAAAATGAGTCAACATAAGTTGATGTATCTGGTACAAATTTTGAACCAAATACATTAACTTTTGTTGACCAATTTTTGCTTATATTTTGAGACGGAGGGAGTATTCGTTGTTATCATGAAAACCAAACTAAAAGATCATTGTTTTCTTCTTAAAAAAAAGATCACTGTTCTTCAAAATATCTTGGTTCTAACAATCTCCCATTTTTAATGATTACAAAAACAAGTATTTTGATGAATTATTTTTTATTTTTAAAGAGATAAAAAATTTAAAGGCTCCCCTGAACTTATGCCAAAGTATATATGATAATATCTTATGACATTTAAGCAATTCTCTTTAAAATTCAGTATCTCAATTTTGTGATCTCTCTCCCTTTGGGTCAAACAGAATATTCTACTCCCCTTTGTTAAACACCATGTAACAATTTATTCTTAAGAATGAAATACTTCTCTCCCTCTTTTGTCATTAGAAAAAAGGGAAAAAGAAAACATATAAGATAAAAGTTGAAGGTGAGAAAAACATAATTTGAGAGAATTTTGAGTTTGATTCTTAGGTGAAACGGAAGAATATAATTTATTGAAGTTACCCCTTAGACACTGAAATAACGGTAGTTCGGACTTGTGCTGAAGACAATATTGCTAAGGAGTAGTCTAGGCCAATTAGGGGAGGGGCTAGAAGTTAGTGGTCTTGAAGTGGATATTATTTTGTAATCGTCTATGTAGGATACATATCGCAAGCCTAAGTTATGTTGGAGATGTACATTTAAACGAGCCACATATGTGTCTCGGTTGAGGAAGGAGTCAATGCACTACAACAATTTTGGTTTTCTTTAGCGTTTTTTTTTTTTGCTTTTAATAGTGTTTTTTGAGCGTTAAGAAAGCCCTCGCTATTTTAGGTCTGATACCTATAATATTAATAGCTCTTTAAAAGCGCTAAAAAAACCATTTTTTAATAGCCTTTCCAGTAAAAGTGCTATCACAGCCTGGTTTTGGCGCTACCAAAACAGGTATTTTGAACAGGATTTGATAAAAACAATTAAATAGTTGCCATGACATATAAAGGAGGATATTGGACCCAAGTTCACACTCCCATATCCAAGCTATGCAAACATTTTTTGACTTGTGCTTGAACTAAAATTAACATGGACTTGTAAGCAAGAAGCAAACACCATTCATGAATTCCCAAGCAAGAAACAAAAACATTGAAATGAACCAAAATATAGAGACAACTTGAAAGCTAACAAGGAACACTTGATGAACAAATTTATAAGAAGAATCAAACACAAAGATGAAAAGAGTCATTGCAATTGTAAACTAGATTACATATCAACTATCAACAAAGGAGCAGTCTCTGAGATAGAGCTAACTAACCTGCTGATCTGGTCTTCATCCAATGCATAATGCTTTGCAAAAAAGACTTTGAACCTTTGCCAAACTTACATATTAGTTATCAGAAAACTAGGCATAGTCCATACAGGCTGAGACACTACTCTGATGGGATTTACAAAGAAATGAGAAATACTTGTTCACATGTATGCATATTGAAAATCACCAAAAATTCTGCTCTCATCATATATTCCTTCATATCCTAATAATCAAAGCATCTGCTGCATGTACTTCCTGTTGGAATATTTAATTATAATTTAATTAATTATTATATTCCAATGATTATTATGTGGGCATGCATATCTATTTTAATTATATTAGCTATTTATCTTTTAAGGGCCTTAATTGATTAGTGATCAAATATTGAAAAAGGCTTATCAGATTTCTATTAAAAACAATAATTAGTTATTTAAGGGATATGGGCTTGGATACGGGTGGATGTCTGGATGATCCATTAACGGAATAATGGGAAACCCTAATGGTCATCCAATATAAAAGAGGCTATGGTCCCCAATATACCGTACAATTGCAAAACCGCTCTTCTCCCCATCTGAAGCGCATAAAGGCATAAGGGTACCGGTTGAGGAAGAACCAAACCAGCCGCCGCTGACCTTGCTGTTGTTTTCAGATTGCTGCTACCGGAAAACTCCTTTGTCATAGGATCCAGGTACTTTGAATTTCAATAAATCAAACATGTTGTATCTGATCATAAACGTGTGTTCAATTAATAAATCAAACATGTTGTATCTGATCATAAATTAAATTGAACCTGTTTATGAAATTGAATATCTAACAAGTGGTATCAGAGCCACCTTCATGTTTGATTATTGGGATTAATTGGGTTCACTGTTTTGTTTTTTCAATTTTTTTATGAAACCTACTTTCATGAATTTTGAAACATCAATTTTGGTTCACGTTGCAAACCAACACGGCAATTTGGTTCTGGTTCTGTTCCTTTTTTTTTTATAACAGAAGCCATCAATTATCAATTATTATAATAAAAGCCATCAATTATCAATTGCCACTTTTGGTTCTGTTCCTTTTTTTTTTTTTTCCAGCCGTAACTCCTTTTTTTTTTATGCCATCTGTTCCTTTTTTTCGGTACGGCATCTGTCCTTTTTGTTGGCAATGGCTTTTGATTCCATCTGTTCTTTCTTTTTACGGTACAATTTTATCTGCTTTTCCCTTCAGCCGAGTTGAAGCCGCAAGCCTAATAAGCATGTGCACGGTTTCTGTTCCTTTTTTTTTTATGCATCATTAAGGAAAAGTTTTTTTTTTATTTAATGCTATTGTTAAGTTGATTGGGTCTGTTCCTATTGTGCACGGCAATTGAACTTGTTATTCCTACAGCCTCAACTTGTTGATTGGATCCAGCCGTAAGTTTTTGGAATCTGTTTTCTTTTTTCTATGCCAATCGCTTTCTGTTACGGCAGCAATTTTGTTTCATGCAATTTTTGTTTCATGCAATTTTTTTAATTGCTCAATGTTACGGCAGCAATTTTTACGGCAGCAATCATTAAGCAATTTTTTTAATCATGCATGTCTTCAATTATATTTGTTATGCAAATATTGCTTATTCTTTGGAAAATTTGTTTTCCAATGGTTGGATAGTTTAACCGAATATCACTTGAGTAATCGAGTGATTTTCAATTTTCAAATCAAATATTTAGGTTTGACTTATTTATAAAGTTTATTGTATTGTTATATCTATTCGGTCTTTGATATATCAAATACAAATATATTGTTAATAAATAAGTATTTGGATTTGATTTGTTTTAAAAATTTAATTTGAGATGATTTTCAAATATCATTATCATATCTTACAATTTAATCTCTATTTGAAATTAGTTTTGATTCACGAAGATTTTGTACATAAAGTTTGTTTTGAGAAGTAGGCAAATAAAGATTAAAATATATTTTTGATATATTTGTTGCCTTTTAATAATGAATCTCAAAATATTATAGACGATTTTTATTTTGTATAGAAAATAAGGTTTTGATTCTTTAAATTTTGGAAAATATTGATTCTAGTTTTGTTTGTTTATTTATAAACATATAAAGTTTGTTTCCTTATTTGGGAAATAATTAAGTTTAGAGTTATTCATTATTTTATTTAAAGAATCATTACTATATGTGAATCAATTGTGGCATGAATATTTTTGGCATATAAAAATTCAATTTTTTTATTTGATTTGAAATTGAATATTTGGTTTATGTCATGATTGTGATGTTTGAGATTATTGTTATTAAGTTTCTACAATAACATCAATTTTTTTTCCTCCAATCATGCATTTTTTGACATATTTTGTAACGACCCTATTTTCGTATATTATATTTTTATATATTTTATTTTATGGATTGGTATTTAAAAATATTTTCTAGTAATCGAGGAATAATTATTTAGCGCGAGAGTAAGTTCGTAATCGAGTTTTTAGAGTTTTGGGCGTATTGGGCCAAGAGGGTGAATAGTGTTGGGCTTTAGTTTATGAGTACTAGTAATAATCCTATGTGGATGGATGTAGTAAGCTTGGATTAGATTGAAGGGCTAGGATTAGTCCTTGTGAGTTAGTAAAGATAGAGGGCCAAGATTCATTTGTTGGGATTATAAGATATTTTGTAAACATGAATAGTGCCATTCCTTTTTCTTTGTGAGAGAAAAACGTGAGAGAAGAAGAGGAGGAGAACAAGAGGAGAGCTAGGGTTTGGATTGAAGCTTGAAGATTGCTAGAGAACTTTGATTTCCAAGGTAAGAGAGTTAGTATTGCATTGATTACAAGTGATTGAGAAGGGGAGAATGTCTATTTCTCCATCCCAAACTTCTCCTCACTTTGTCTAGGTTTTGTTAGAAAGTTTTTATGGTTTAAAGTTATAAATGATTATGTTTTGCTTGATTGAATGCTAAGTGATGTTGTTAGCATGATTTGTTGGAGTTATTGTGTTGTGAATTTCATAAGAAAAGTTATGAAAAATTATTGTTTTTGAACCCTAATTTCTTGATGGATGTAATCCTTGCTTGGGATTGATTTTGAATGATGTTTTATGATGGAAAGTTGTTTTTATTATGTTCTGGAACTTGGGTAACCATAGATGGGCTAAAATGGTGGAAAAATCACATTTTCATGACTGTACTGATACGGTCGCTTGTAGCGACGGAGCCTCGCTTGTAGCGACCAGGCAGGATTATTCCCTGCCTAACCGCGCTTGTAGCGACCGCATGGGCGCTTGTAGCGACCAGGCTCGCTTGTAGCGACCGAAGGTTCGCTTGTAGCGACCAAGCAGGATGATTCCCTGCCTATGCTCGCTTGTAGCGACCAAGGGCTCGCTTGTAGCGACCAACCCTGAACAGGCCTTTTTTTGTTGAGTTGTTCTGGAGGTCCTGGTGCGCGCGGAGATGTCTTTTGTTTCTGTATTTTCATAATACATTTTTGGAAACCTTGCCCACCATTTTAATCCATTCCTAATGTTTTTCTAAAGATTGTTGTGTTTTCAAGAAAGTTGTGTGTAAAACCCTAATGTGTGTGTGGGTTATTGGAGTGTGTGGGACTTTCTTTGAAACCCTTTTGTGTGAGATTTTGATGTGATTTGATTGGTTTATTTGAGATTGTGAATATGGTTGAGTATATACATAGTTGTCTTATGATTTGGCCATGAGGGCCTAGTAGTGATATTTGTTGTTGTTGTTGTTGTTGTGATAATTATCAGAGAGCTGATAATTAGTTGTGTTTGTTTGTGTTTGTTGTTGTTGTGATAATTATCAGAGAGCTGATAATTAGTTGTGTTAGTAAGTGTAGTGATAAGAGTATCATATATTTGCTAAGTGTAACATCATGCATTACATTAATTGATGATATCCGGAGTGGATATGAAATCCAAGAGAGCTTGGTTATCAAGAGAGCTTGATAAGGATATAAGTTTATCCAAAATGAATTGGTACCACATGCATTAGTGAATGCATTTTGAGGCATGCATCTTTTGTGACATTATGTGTGCATAATGGTTTTATGTGGTAATTGTTATTGATGAGTTTGTGTATTGACAATTACATTGTTGTATTTTAGTTATTGATGAGCCTTTGTGCTTTGTGTTTGATATGTATAATAATGCGTTATTATTATATGTTTATTGTTTTGTGATACTAACACTCTCTGTTTTGTGTTATGTGCTGGATCATTGGGGATCCAGATTATCAGGTTGGCGAGGCTATCGTTGAGGAATAGCCCTTTGCTGTTAGGAGCTTTTGTAGTGGTAAGGGCATAGCTTAGCTATCCTTACATTCTTTTGGTACTAGGTGTTGTATCCTAGTTAGAGTCTAGTGCTCTGATATTTGTAACACTATTTTTGGGGGTATCTGAACTCGTATGTATGAATTTGGCAATGGCTTGTTGTAGAATTGCCTCTTTTGAGAATATTATGTATATATTTTTGGTGTAATATATGCATGCTTGATTATAAGCATCTGTTTTTGTTGTTTTCCGCTGCTGTGTTGAGAATCAAATATGTTTTTGATTTCAGGTGATGTTTTATGAAAATGAGTTTCTTAATGTTGTAACTTCCTATGGCCTTAACGTTTTCTTTTATTAAAGTTAATAATCGGCGGTTAAGGGTTAGGGTGTTACAATAGTTGGTATCAGAGCAGGTCGATCCATTGGATCAATTAAGTTTAGTATACCCTTTGTGTAACATGTGTTTTCTTAAACACTTTGTTCTCACTTGTGTTATGTGATGTTTGGTAGTGTGTGAGATGGCGCAACGAGCACTTGCTGACGCAATGGAGCGGATGGCTGATGCCATGGCTCAGGATGCTGCTAGTAGGACTGCGGATAGAGCCGCACAACAAGCTAGAGGAGGCGGAGAAGATGAGTTGAGACTCGAGAGGTTTATGAACAACAAACCGCCTATCTTCAAGGGAGGATACGATCCAGATGGAGCGCAGACTTGGTTGGAAGGGATTGAGAGAATTTTTGGGGCTATGCGTTGTCTGGATGCGCATAAGGTGTTACTAGGAGCGTATGTTCTCCATGATGAAGCTGATCATTGGTGGGGAAACGCTAGTCAGAGGTTGGGAGCTGATGGAGCTTTAGTTACTTGGGCTCGTTTCCGGAGAGAGTTTTTAACCAAGTATTTTCCGGCAGACGAGAGGAACCGTAAGGTGATTGAGTTCATGGAGCTCAAGCAAGGAAGTTTATCTGTTTCTGAATATACGGCTAAGTTTGAAGATTTGTGTCGTTTTGCTCCTCATTACAACACGGTGGAAGCTGAGGAAGACAAGTGTGTGAAGTTTGAAAATGGGCTGAGGCCGGATATCAAGCAGTTGATTGGGTTTAGCGAAATCAGAAATTTTCCAATGTTGGTGAATAAGAGCCGAATATGTGATAAGGATGGTAAAGCTAAGGCTAATTACTACAAAGCTGCGAATGAGAAGAGGGGAAAGGACATGGCTAGAGGTAAACCTTATAGCAAAGGTGGAAAGAAACCAGATGAAGGTGGGAGTAGTGGCAACAAGTTTGGAGTTAATAGGAATTGTTTTAAGTGTGGACAACCGGGACATCGTTTCTTTGAGTGCCCAAAAAGTGATGGAAGATGTTTCAAGTGTGGAGATCCTGGCCACATGGCTAATCAATGCAAGAAAGGTCTAGTTTGCTTCAACTGCAAAGAACCGGGTCATAAGAGCAATGAGTGTAAGAAGCCTAGAGCGGCTGGAGGAAAAGTGTTTGCTTTAGATGGTGGTGATGCGAAGGCGGACAACTTGATCAGAGGTACATGCTTTATCAATAATACTCCTTTGTCTGCTATTATTGATACGGGTGCTACCCATTCGTTTATTTCTATGGATTGTGTTGAGAGGTTGGGTCTTAAAGTAGAAAATATGATGGGACGCATGGTTATTGAAACGCCTGCGAGTGGTTCTGTGTCGACTACTCTAGTTTGTGTTGATTGTTCAGTCATTATGTATGATCGACTCTTTGGTATGGATTTAGTCTGCATTCCGTTGAGCGGAATAGATGTTATCTTTGGTATGAACTGGTTAGAATTTAATCGGGTTCATATCAACTGCGGTGAGAGGACGGTTACATTTCCAAGACCGGAGCCAGAGTTGTGTTCGAAGCTCATGTGTTGTCGAGAAGTGGTAAGATCAGTGAAGGCTCAAGAGGATGTGTTTGCTATGTTTGCTTCGTTGAGGGTGGAAGAGAAGATTGAGGTTGATGCGTTGCCGGTGGTGCGTGATTTCCCAGATGTTTTTCCTGATGACATTTTGGATTTACCACCCGAGAGAGAGGTTGAATTCGCAATTGACATTGTACCTGGCACTAGTCCAATATCTATGGCGCCGTATCGTATGTCAGCTGCTGAGCTGGAAAAGTTGAAGGAACAATTGGAGGAATTGTTAGAGAAGAAGTTTGTAAGACCGAGTGTATCGCCGTGGGGTGCGCCGGTTCTGTTGGTGAAGAAGAAAGATGGCAGTATGCGTCTGTGCATTGATTATCGTCAGTTGAATAAAGCAACTATCAAGAATAAGTATCCACTTCCGAGGATAGATGATTTGATGGATCAGTTAGTGGGAGCCTGTGTGTTCAGCAAGATTGATTTGAGATCGGGATATCACCAGATAAGAGTTAAGGCGGAGGATATACCGAAGACTGCTTTCAGGACAAGGTATGGACACTACGAGTACGCTGTCATGCCTTTTGGAGTTACTAATGCACCTGGAGTGTTTATGGAATATATGAATCGCATATTTCATTCCTTTTTGGATCGATTCGTGGTGGTCTTCATAGACGATATTTTAGTATACTCGAAGACGGAAGAGGAACATGCTGAGCATTTGAGGATTGTGTTGGGGGTGTTGCGCGAGAAGAAGCTTTATGCAAAATTTTCTAAGTGTGAATTTTGGTTGCATGAAGTTAGCTTTTTGGGTCACGTCATTTCAAGTGGTGGTATAGCAGTGGATCCTGCTAAGGTAGAAGCCGTGCAAGATTGGGGAACGCCGGAGTCTGTTACTGAAATCCGAAGTTTTCTTGGTTTGGCCGGTTACTATCGGAGGTTCATTGAAGGATTTTCTAAGTTGGCGTTGCCGTTGACGCAGTTGACTAGGAAGGGTCAAGCTTTTATTTGGGATGACAAGTGTGAGCAGAGTTTCCAAGAGCTGAAAAGGAGGTTGACATCTGCACCTGTGTTAATTCTGCCTAATCCGAAGGAACCGTTCGTGGTTTATTGTGATGCGTCGAAGATGGGTCTAGGTGGTGTGTTGATGCAGAGGGGGCAAGTCGTTGCTTATGCATCGAGACAGCTGAAGATTCATGAGAGGAACTATCCTACGCATGATTTGGAGCTAGCTGCTGTTGTGTTTGTTCTCAAGATTTGGAGGCACTACTTGTATGGGTCAAGATTTGAGGTTTTCAGCGATCACAAGAGTCTGAAGTACTTGTTTGATCAGAAGGAGCTCAACATGAGGCAAAGAAGATGGTTAGAATTTCTTAAGGATTATGATTTCGAGTTGAGTTATCATCCGGGTAAGGCTAATGTGGTAGCCGATGCGTTGAGTAGGAAGTCTTTGCATATGTCGTCTCTGATGGCGAAGGAACTGAGTTTGATTGAAGAGTTTAGAGACCTCAGTTTGGTTTTTGAAAGGACAACCAGAAGCGTGAAGCTAGGGATGTTGAAGTTGACGAATGATTTTCTTGAAGAGGTTGTGGAGAAGCAGAAGTCGGATGTGAGATTGATGAAACTTAAGACGCTCATCGAACAAGGGAAAAAGGTAAATGTTGAGATCGACGAGAAAGGCGTGATGAGGTGTCAAGGAAGGTTATGTGTGCCTGATGTGCCTGAATTGAAGAGGATGATCTTGGAGGAAGGTCACAGAAGCAACTTAAGTATTCATCCTGGCGTTACTAAGATGTATCAAGATCTGAGGAAAATGTTTTGGTGGCCGGGAATGAAGAAAGAGATCGCCGAGTTTGTTTTCGCTTGTTTGACTTGTCAGAAGTCCAAGGTGGAGCATCAGAAGCCGTCGGGGCTATTGCAACCTATGTTTATTCCAGAGTGGAAATGGGATAGTATCGCGATGGATTTTGTAAGCGGTTTGCCAAAGACGTCGAAAGGTAACAATATGATTTGGGTAGTTGTCGACAGGTTAACAAAGTCTGCTCATTTCATAGCTATCAAGACCGGTATGCTAGTACCGAAGTTGGCTGAGATTTATGTCGAGCAAATCGTGAGATTGCATGGAATACCGTCAAGTATTGTATCAGATCGAGATCCCCGTTTTACTTCAAGGTTTTGGGAGAGTTTGCAAGAGGCTTTGGGGACTAAGTTGCGGATGAGTTCTGCTTATCACCCACAGACGGATGGTCAGTCGGAGAGGACAATTCAATCATTGGAGGATTTGTTAAGATCGTGTATTTTGGAACAAGGAGTGAGTTGGGAAGCTTGCTTACCATTGATTGAGTTTACGTATAACAACAGTTTTCATTCGAGCATTGGTATGGCACCTTTTGAAGCGTTGTATGGGAGAAGATGTAGAACACCTTTGTGTTGGTTTGAATCGGGAGAGAGTGTGATGCTTGG
Source organism: Medicago ruthenica (assembly GCA_018208015.1). Classification (NCBI taxonomy): domain Eukaryota; kingdom Viridiplantae; phylum Streptophyta; class Magnoliopsida; order Fabales; family Fabaceae; genus Medicago; species Medicago ruthenica. The sequence goes on along the minus strand of CM031371.1, from coordinate 114,719,623 downwards.
ACCTGAGATTGTGCAACAAACGACCGAGAAGATCAAGATGATCCAAGAAAAGATGAGAGCGTCGCAGAGTCGCCAGAAGAGTTATGCCGACAAGAGAAGAAAGGATATAGAATTTCAAGAAGGAGATCATGTGTTTCTAAGAGTTACATCGACTACGGGTATTGGAAGAGCTTTGAAATCAAAGAAGTTAGCATCGAGGTTCATTGGTCCATATCAAGTTTTGAAGAGGATTGGGAAGGTGGCGTATAGGATTGCGTTACCGCCGTCGTTGTCGAATCTTCATGATGTTTTTCACGTGTCTCAATTAAGGAAATACGTATCGGATCCGTCACATGTGATCGAGTCGGACGAGATACAAGTGAGAGAGAATTTGACGGTTGCAACGGTACCCTTAAGGATTGAAGGACAAGAGATGAAGGGGCTCAGGAACAAAGAGATTTCATCGGTGAAAGTCGTTTGGGGAGGCCCAGCCGGTGAGTATGCGACGTGGGAGCTCGAGAGCAAGATGCGGGATTCCTATCCAGAGTTATTTTCAGGTATTTTCGAGGGCGAAAATTCTTTTTAGGGGGGTAGAGTTGTAACGACCCTATTTTCGTATATTATATTTTTATATATTTTATTTTATGGATTGGTATTTAAAAATATTTTCTAGTAATCGAGGAATAATTATTTAGCGCGAGAGTAAGTTCGTAATCGAGTTTTTAGAGTTTTGGGCGTATTGGGCCAAGAGGGTGAATAGTGTTGGGCTTTAGTTTATGAGTACTAGTAATAATCCTATGTGGATGGATGTAGTAAGCTTGGATTAGATTGAAGGGCTAGGATTAGTCCTTGTGAGTTAGTAAAGATAGAGGGCCAAGATTCATTTGTTGGGATTATAAGATATTTTGTAAACATGAATAGTGCCATTCCTTTTTCTTTGTGAGAGAAAAACGTGAGAGAAGAAGAGGAGGAGAACAAGAGGAGAGCTAGGGTTTGGATTGAAGCTTGAAGATTGCTAGAGAACTTTGATTTCCAAGGTAAGAGAGTTAGTATTGCATTGATTACAAGTGATTGAGAAGGGGAGAATGTCTATTTCTCCATCCCAAACTTCTCCTCACTTTGTCTAGGTTTTGTTAGAAAGTTTTTATGGTTTAAAGTTATAAATGATTATGTTTTGCTTGATTGAATGCTAAGTGATGTTGTTAGCATGATTTGTTGGAGTTATTGTGTTGTGAATTTCATAAGAAAAGTTATGAAAAATTATTGTTTTTGAACCCTAATTTCTTGATGGATGTAATCCTTGCTTGGGATTGATTTTGAATGATGTTTTATGATGGAAAGTTGTTTTTATTATGTTCTGGAACTTGGGTAACCATAGATGGGCTAAAATGGTGGAAAAATCACATTTTCATGACTGTACTGATACGGTCGCTTGTAGCGACGGAGCCTCGCTTGTAGCGACCAGGCAGGATTATTCCCTGCCTAACCGCGCTTGTAGCGACCGCATGGGCGCTTGTAGCGACCAGGCTCGCTTGTAGCGACCGAAGGTTCGCTTGTAGCGACCAAGCAGGATGATTCCCTGCCTATGCTCGCTTGTAGCGACCAAGGGCTCGCTTGTAGCGACCAACCCTGAACAGGCCTTTTTTTGTTGAGTTGTTCTGGAGGTCCTGGTGCGCGCGGAGATGTCTTTTGTTTCTGTATTTTCATAATACATTTTTGGAAACCTTGCCCACCATTTTAATCCATTCCTAATGTTTTTCTAAAGATTGTTGTGTTTTCAAGAAAGTTGTGTGTAAAACCCTAATGTGTGTGTGGGTTATTGGAGTGTGTGGGACTTTCTTTGAAACCCTTTTGTGTGAGATTTTGATGTGATTTGATTGGTTTATTTGAGATTGTGAATATGGTTGAGTATATACATAGTTGTCTTATGATTTGGCCATGAGGGCCTAGTAGTGATATTTGTTGTTGTTGTTGTTGTTGTGATAATTATCAGAGAGCTGATAATTAGTTGTGTTTGTTTGTGTTTGTTGTTGTTGTGATAATTATCAGAGAGCTGATAATTAGTTGTGTTAGTAAGTGTAGTGATAAGAGTATCATATATTTGCTAAGTGTAACATCATGCATTACATTAATTGATGATATCCGGAGTGGATATGAAATCCAAGAGAGCTTGGTTATCAAGAGAGCTTGATAAGGATATAAGTTTATCCAAAATGAATTGGTACCACATGCATTAGTGAATGCATTTTGAGGCATGCATCTTTTGTGACATTATGTGTGCATAATGGTTTTATGTGGTAATTGTTATTGATGAGTTTGTGTATTGACAATTACATTGTTGTATTTTAGTTATTGATGAGCCTTTGTGCTTTGTGTTTGATATGTATAATAATGCGTTATTATTATATGTTTATTGTTTTGTGATACTAACACTCTCTGTTTTGTGTTATGTGCTGGATCATTGGGGATCCAGATTATCAGGTTGGCGAGGCTATCGTTGAGGAATAGCCCTTTGCTGTTAGGAGCTTTTGTAGTGGTAAGGGCATAGCTTAGCTATCCTTACATTCTTTTGGTACTAGGTGTTGTATCCTAGTTAGAGTCTAGTGCTCTGATATTTGTAACACTATTTTTGGGGGTATCTGAACTCGTATGTATGAATTTGGCAATGGCTTGTTGTAGAATTGCCTCTTTTGAGAATATTATGTATATATTTTTGGTGTAATATATGCATGCTTGATTATAAGCATCTGTTTTTGTTGTTTTCCGCTGCTGTGTTGAGAATCAAATATGTTTTTGATTTCAGGTGATGTTTTATGAAAATGAGTTTCTTAATGTTGTAACTTCCTATGGCCTTAACGTTTTCTTTTATTAAAGTTAATAATCGGCGGTTAAGGGTTAGGGTGTTACATATTTCATGCTATTTATGTTTTCGCTTTTATGCGATACATGTAAATGTATTGTCATACACACATTGGTGTGATTTTTGACTTGCACCTTCTTTCAAATTCTTGTGAACTTGTCTTCACACTTAAGGGTTGCTGAGTGGCCTTATGGTCACTTAGCGACATAATGGACTAATTTGGCCTACATTATGTCGGTAGTGCCTTGTAAATTTAAGACCATTCCCATTTAATTTATTGTGAAATGTCTAGTAATTGCAGTTGTTTTGGTTGAAGCAACATGTTGCCAAAGTAACCTCTGTTGCGTAGATTTAATTCAACTGAACTTACAAAAGACGTAATATGCAATTATTCATGCGAGTTGTAGTCGGCCCCAAGGAAGACACAACTTGGCCGGATAATTACATGCATGTGACAGTAAATGTGTGGTGATTATAAAGTAATTTTCCATGTAAATAATAGGATACCCTAAGGTGACTATTATTTGACAGGACTTATCACCCCATTTAATATATATTAAAATTGTCTAGTAATTGCGGTTGAGTCGGTTGAAACAATAATGTTGCCCAAGTAACCTCTGTTGCGTAGATTCGACTCAACTGAAGTTACAAAAGATGTAGTGTGTAATTATTTATGCGAGTTGTCGTCGGCCCCAAGGAAGGCACAACTTGGCCGGATAGTTACATACCTGTGGTGGTAAATATGTGGTGGTTATAAAGTATTTTTTCCATGTGGATAATAGGATGCCCGAAGGTGACTATTATTTGACGGGACTTATCACCAATGTTTGATCATCGCATTGAGAGTATCGCTTGCAGTTAGTTTTTACAATCCGAAGATTGGGAATTAATGGTGCGCTTGATATCTTGTTAAGGTCTTTTATTTACAAATAAAGATGCACGTTTCTATAATATTTTATTGACATGTGTGATAATGTTGTGTGAGTGTAAACTTATTTATACATTTAAAGAGTTTACATTCACACGAATATAATGGTAAACATATGACAATTATAAGAATTTATTCTTTGTCAAAGTAAATTGTCATTGTTTGATCATTGCTGTAAAATACCACTAGCAATTGATATTATTGTTTAAAGACTTGATATTAATGGTGCACTAGGTATTTTTGTGAGTGCTTTTGCTTCTCTTGTTCTCTTTAAGCTAATACAGCCTATGTATCTATTAATTTGAGTTAAATTTTTTAACTCTTAAAAGTTTTAACTTTTAGGAATTAATGAATAATATTAACATTGTTCTTGGATCTAGACCTTATATAAGGGTGGTGAAACTCGCATTCTCTCGCAAATTCAGTATCTAATGTGAGGATCAAGTTTGACAAGTGAGTATACGCCAAATCTCATAGGTCTTATGTGATCATAAAGTTAAAAGATCAGAAATCCTATAAGTGTTATTTAAGTTGACAATTTTTTGTCATATTTTCTTTGCCTAAACTAAGGTACTTTTAAAGCAATACAGAGAAAGACAATCTCTCATTGGAGAGTGATATTTCATTAAGATTATTGGGCAAAGAAAATATTGAGCACATTATGTAAATATTTAATCTTGCTCAGACATTATAATTTCGACTATCAGATGACTTGTTCGAAAATTCAGTAATTTCGACTATCAGATGACTTGTTCGAAAATTCATCATTTAGTATTCTCTTTGCACAATTAAACTGTTAAAGTTAGAAATGATCCTTTAAAGGATCAATTCATAAAGTGTGCAAATAAAGAAAAGCTGAAGCAAGAGAAAATAAAATAGTGTTCATTCGGAAAATACCTCAAAAAAAAGATAAGGGCAAATAAAGAAAGGTAATCTTGACTGACTTATGTCCAATGATGTTGAAAGATATATCAATTTAGAATGGACAAAGTCGATAAAGATTATTTATTCATTTTATACTAATTTTAGATTGTCGTTGCTAGCTTATTTTTTTATTTAAAAGACAATTTGGTGAATCATTATTTGAATTAATTTTGTTTTAATTTCTCTTTGACTAAATCAAGATATTTTTAGTTTTATTTTCAAATGATGATTCAATGTGTCTTTTAAGTTTAGTTATTAGAGTCGATTCAGTTATGACTTGTGACATTCTATAATTGTTTAAGGGTTTGAAAACTATAAGTTTTTCGTCCCACAACTTAAGGAAATTTAAGACATAAATTGTTAAGTTTCCTTGAGGATATTGAGTTTGGGGGAGAGATATGGTAATAGAACAAAATTGAATGAGGAAGACTTAGTTCTAAACTAATTCATATAGTTACTATTATTATAGTACATTTGGATCCTCATGAGGACATTATTGTTCCACTACTAAAAAAACGCAAATTAGAGACGGATTTTAGGGAGGGAAAAAAATCCCTCACTAATTGTGACGGTTTTAGTGACGGATTTTCATATTCATCACAAAAATCGAGTGGACAAACATTAGTGACGGAAAAGATTAATTATCCCTCACAAATATTCCCTCACAAAAATTCCGTCACTAAATCCCTCACAAAATTGATGAGTTAAACTTTTGTTGCGGAATTAGACACGGAAGTGATCCCTCACTAATGTTTCCCTCACTAAATCCCTCACTAATGTCAACTACATAATTAGTGAGGAAATTAATCCCTCACAAACAATTAATGAGAAAACTAAATTTTTCTCCCAATTGTTTCACATTTTGGCTTTCCCTCCTATTATACTAAAACATTCCCCCTCTTTTTTTCACAAACCCTAGAATAAAATTTTCCCCAAAATTTTTCTCCAAACTCAAACAAATCGTATGCAAATCGTATGAACAGCTACCGAACTCTTCTTCTTCTCCGGAATGAGTGAACAATAGCAGCACAGCACAGCTTACGTACTCCAAACAAACAAACGTATTCCACCTCAAATCTCTCTTAAATCCTCAAATCCTCAAATCAAACCAAAATCTTCACTGAATCTCTCTCAAATCCTCAATTCATACCAAAATCGAACCTCAAATCTTCGCTGAAATTGAATAGCAATACCAAAATCGAACCTCACTCCCAGAATCGAATCTCCTTCCTTCTTCCAGAATCGAATCTCTCAAAACTCACGGTAATCTCTCCCTCTCTCAATCTCAGAATTTAGTAATTTATTTATTATTTTTTGGGTCATGAAGGAATATGAATCCAGAGATTGGTGTAAACTTTTTTCTTTGATGGATTACTCGTGTTTCATTCAACATTTGAGATATTTAAGACCTTTAGGTTATTCCAGTGATTGTCTGCTAAAAAGCTCTGCTTTTTTTTTTAGTATAGTCCAGTGTTTTTTTAGTGCTGCAGTGTTGTAGAATTCTCTGTAGTTCAGTGACCGAATCATTGCAGAAACAGTATGCATCTACAATGTACAATGACATAACCATGGTGTTATTTTCATAGGAGGACAAATTAGTCAATCTCTAATCATAACAAAAAAAAGGACTCTACTTTAGCTATAGGGTGATGTGAATTTTTTATAGTCGGTTCCAGAAAGATCCGAATCACCCAAAAAGGACTCTACTTTCTAAGAGATTAGTAAGTAATTGAATTTTAGTTTAATTGTATTTGTTAGGTTAAGCATTTTAATTTCAGTTAACATTGATTGATCCGTTTTGTTTATAGAAAACATCTCCAGATGTGACTCCAACATGTTGGGAAATATTTCTAAAGACACACAAATTGAAAGGTGATCCAAGCAAGTGGGTTTCCTCAAAATCAAAGGATATTGCTGTAAGTTCATAGATTTATGTTTACCGATAAAGTAGGCTCATCAACTTTACCACTAAGAATAGCCTGTAAAAAAGTTAAAATGTGTTGATAACAATGATACAGTGTTAGGTACAAGTGAAATAATTGGTTAAGAATATAAAAGAAATTGGAGTTTTTGCAACATGACTAGTCTGTTAATGCTACTTCTAACATGTGTGTGGAGCCTGTTGCTAGATTTCAATTAATAGCAGGATATCATTTTCATGAAACATAATGGGTATAAAATAGCAAAATATCATTTATCCACTTTTAGTTTTTGCTATTTCATTTATCCACTTTTAGTTTTTCATATCATTTTCATGAAAAAGTGGATATATGAAAAACTAAAAGTGGATATCATTTACGCCTAACAGTGTGCATACATACTTTAAATTTTAATTCAAATATATAATTTAAAGCAACAAAAAGCAATGCTGTGCATTATATACTTGAAATTTTTTGTTCTCTCTAAAGTAACAGTAGCATATACAATTAGGCAATGCTATGTTTATTATGAGCAGGCACTTGGTAGGTCATTAATATATCTTAAGTATTACTATAGTACAATTAAGCAACTTTGTTCATTATTATGAGCAAAGCACCTGGTTGATCATTTTCAATCTGTGTGCTGTTCTCTGCTTTTGCTAATTTTATTAGTATGTTAATTAATTAGTGCCATGATTGTTTCTTGAGTGAGTTGGTACTTAGAAGCAGCTCATGTGGACAGTACAGTGGTCCAAATAGTACAACAAAGTTGCTAGTAACATCTCATGGTTATCACTGCTTACAGCCTTGTTAGTGACATAAACTAGAAGTCAGAAACTTTTTGATTTTGTTTCTAAATTCCCAAACTAATAGTATGCATTCTTATTTGGTGTAAAATGTTTCTTTGTATTCAATTAATAGTTGGAGTAAATTATGTGTGTTGCTTGCAGACTGGTTGCTGCCTTCCATGAATGGCGTAATAGTAGTTATTGTTTGATCTATTTATCTTACTGCTTGAAATTGAATTCCTTGGGCATCACAGTCTGAATTCAGATTTGAACAGCTGTTGAAATGGCCATTTGCCTTAGTCTAAAGTTGTATAGTTTGAAACATGGCTTAGTTTTATGTTTAAATGTTACTGTTTTGATGAGTTTGAAGTTTCTGTGTAATATCTTTTTGCATTGTCCTCTTGGAATATTGTTAATGCCAGTTGCATTATTTTCTACTACTAAAAGTGGTGTGTTGCCTTCCAAAAAAAAAAGAATTCAGATTGCTAATTCTTCAGTCTATTTTGCAGGATGAGTTTGAAAAAAGGATTGTTGAGAGGGATTCACGTGAGGAGGCATTAGGGGATGATGTTTCCAGTCATGAAAGTGACAACATTATCTTCTTAGATGTTGTTGGAGGAGTAAACAAGAAGGGTCGTGTATATGGTTTGGGCCCGGAAGCAGGGAAATATAAGTCGTCTAGATCTTCCAGATCCGACGGCATCCTACAATCTGAATTTGAACAAATGAGGGCGGAAAATGCATCACTTAAAGATCAATTGAAGGCTCATGATGAGTTAATTCGTGCATCGCAAGAAGATTCACGTTTGCTTAGGGAGCAAATGAGTAAATTGATGGAAATGTTTTCTCAAGGTCATCTACATCCACCTCCACCTCCATCTACTTGATATATAGATATATAATATGTATAGTATATGGTTATTTTGATAGCTTGGTTGCAAACTTAGTTTCAAGAACAATGTGCTACATCTAGTACCATTAAAAATGTTGACATATTTCTTATGAAACTTATTTTGAGAGTTTTCTTATGAGTACTCTTATGTATTTTGAGAGTGTTGAACTATGGTTGTAAACTTATTAAGAGTTTCCTTATGAATTTTATGTTTTATGATGATGAATGTATGTGATGGATATGAATTTTTTATTGTGTATTTATAATTTCCAACAAGTTTCATATGGTTTAATATAATAAATGCAGTTGCCATATTAATATAATTAATGAAATCCGGCAGGAAATTGAACATTAAATCAATAATGGTTTGAATTTACTCACTAGTTTATGAGGGAATTCCAGTTTCGTCACTAATAAAAAAGAAATATACCCTCACAATTTGAAAGGGAAAACCAATCCCTCACTAATTAGTGACGGAAATATTGGTGAATTCCCTCGCTATTAGAGAGGGAACAGAAATCCCTCAATAATTAGTGACGGAAATATTGGTGATTAAGAAAGAAATTGTCCCTCGCTATTAGAGAGGGAACGCAAATCCCTCACTAATTAGTGACGGAAATATTGGTGATTAAGAAAGAAATTGTCCCTCGCTATTAGAGAGGGAACGCAAATCCCTCACTAATTAGTGACGGAAATATTGGTGATTAAGAAAGAAATTGTCCCTCGCTATTAGAGAGGGAACACAAATCCCTCACTAATTAGTGACGGAAATATTGGTGGACAAGGAAGAAATGGTCCCTCGCTGTTAGAGAGGGAACACAAATCCCTCACTAATTAGTGAGGGAATTGTCCCATTTTTAGGACATTTTTGCCTCATATTTAGTGACGGATTCACATGATTAGCGACGGATTTTATCCGTATCAATTAGTGACGGAATCCAAAATCCCTCACTAATATTTAGCAAGGCCAAAATTCGGGACGGATTACTGGCCGTCACAAAATCCGTCACTAAATTTGTTAGTGAGGGAATTGTAACAGTTTAGTGAGGGATTTATACCCTCACTAAAACTGATTTTTCTAGTAGTGTTCTTCCTCTCCATCAAGTTAAGAAGTTAATCCATATAGATCAAACTCAACACCCTCAAGAACTAGGGCATCTGGTGTCATAAAGAATTGACTAATAAGAGAAATTCTATTTGAAATACTCTATTAAGACAGTCATGATACTAGTTTGCTTATTATCATTTTGGAGCTGCATAAGATGGATTTCAATGTAGTGTTTCTTAATGGTGACATTAATGATATAATATGGTGCAACGGAATAAAGCTTTTGTGTCAATTGATACAAAGTAGATGGTTTGCAAAGTCATGAAATTCACTTATAAGTTAAGAAATTTGTCTCTTTAGTGTTACCACAAATTCTCATAAAGTAATTGTCTCATTTGGTTTTGAGATAATATTAAGTAGAGTTTTGGATTTAGTAAGCTTAGTGGGAGTAAATTTATATTCCTATTTTAATGTGTCAATTTTATTTTATTTAGTCAACTATGATATATGTTAGTAATGTGAAACCAAGGAAATCTCTAACAAAAGTTAGTGATGAAAGATCCTGGGGACACCTCTTTTGTATTAGGCATTTCAATGCTTAGAGATTCTTCTCAAGGTATTATTCGGATATCACAAAAGAGTTATATCAGTAAAGTTGAAAATAAATTGACATTAAAGTTAATAAATTTTTGGATGATCTCAATCATCGAGAGAGACTTTTCAGTCTCAAATATTGCCCATTAGGAAATTTATGAATTCAGAAATTTAAGTATTTTCCTACATTTTTCCTATAGGATTTTTATGTATGATTTTATTATACGCATTTGGAAATAGCGTATATAATAAGATTGTTTGGCAGATATGTGAGCAATTCAAAGTTTGAATTGTTGAAAATGCGACCATAAGGATTCTTTAAAGAGAACAAGAGAGCTTATTCTCACACCAGGGATCTGACAATTTGGAGATCATTAGTGTGTTAGACTCTGACTTTTGGATGTGTGTATATAATACACATCCTAACCCAGGAAATGACTGTAAGTATTTATGTCACTTGGTTGCATAGTAAAAGGGTATTGAAAAACCATTTAAGTTATATAGTGACATAATGTAGTCATATAATGTTTTAATAACAAAGTTTATAAGGTTCATCCCCTTATAAATTATTGTTGTTAAATGATAGAACATTAGAGACAAACTTTATGCTAGGTGACCCACTAATCAAAGACATGACACATAAAGTCTTTCATATGGTTGTTGTCATTAAGGATGTCTTAGATTAGTGGGAGTCTCTTTTATTCTATGTTCTATACTTCTGTTTTGATATCGATACAGACTTTATGTTATGATTTTCTGCAGAAATAAAGTTCATGAGGTTATGTTTGTTATAACCATTTCTGTATCATTTTGTGCAAATATTGAATTTGCAAACTTCAGTTTGATCTCACTAAAGACTTATGTTGGACCAGTTGGAAATAGGCATGATTTAGAGATCACATTGCATGAAATTTCCATGCCACTCACCCATATCGATCTATGTCATTGAGTTCATTGACATGGTGGTCGTCGGGGTTCCGTCACGTTATATGTCAGTGACGACAACCGCGGTGGTCCCATTATTAATGTATGAGATGGACCAGATTGTAAAGTTGAAATCTAACGGTAGATAGCATTCAGATGTGCACCTAAAGAAATGATATAATTATTGTTTAGATACATTGCCCAAGTGGGAGATTGTTGGAATATTTAATTATAATTTAATTAATTATTATATTCCAATGATTATTATGTGGGCATGCATATCTATTTTAATTATATTAGCTATTTATCTTTTAAGGGCCTTAATTGATTAGTGATCAAATAATGAAAAAGGCTTATCAGATTTCTATTAAAAAACAATAATTAGTTATTTAAGGGATATGGGCTTGGATACGGGTGGATGTCTGGATGATCCATTAACGGAATAATGGGAAACCCTAATGGTCATCCAATATAAAAGAGGCTATGGTCCCCAATATACCGTACAATTGCAAAACCGCTCTTCTCCCCATCTGAAGCGCATAAAGGCATAAGGGTACCGGTTGAGGAAGAACCAAACCAGCCGCCGCTGACCTTGCTGTTGTTTTCAGATTGCTGCTACCGGAAAACTCCTTTGTCATGGATCCAGGTATTCCTACTTGAACTTTGAATTTCAATAAATCAAACATGTTGTATCTGATCATAAACGTGTGTTCAATTCTTGCTTCCGCTGATGATTGTCAATTTAAATTAAATTGAACCTGTTTATGAAATTGAATATCTAACACTTCCATTATGCATCCATCACACATTTCTTGAGTACCATATTTGCATAGACGACTAAATCAACTAAATCTCTTGTACATATTCACCTCCTAATAAATCTTTTGTACGTACCTATTCAATGTTTAATAAACCTCAAATCTTTTGTTCCATTCGATCATGTAACTTAATTTGATAGACGACTAAATCTACTAAATTACAATACCATATAAATAAACTGCATCATTTCAACTTAATAATACTCCAAAAACCTATTCATTACAAGCTTGTTTTCCTACTCCCAAGAGTCACAGTAGGCTATCTCATTCTTTAACTTATCATGCTATTTTCCTTTTCTTTTTATATTCTTGGCTTAAATGAAATATTTTGCAACATACTGCCATTATAATTTCTTTTATTGTACAGAGAATGAAGTGATACTTAAAAGCCCATATATATTAACTCCAATACATAATCACACATTATCGCAACACTTATCATGCGACAGACGCACAGTGCTAGCCACATATCAAATACAAAACTAATGGAACACCCGAAAACCAACACAGTACAGAAAATGATATTCGTTGCATCTATCCAGACAAATTGAATTGAACAGTGATATCTCAACCTTGAATCTTTGCTTCTAAGTAACACGTTTTTCTTTGTTTTGGTCGTATTGAACGTTCTACACAAGAACACAATAAAGAATAAATGCTTCACTTGTATTCTTTGTTATCATCAAAACCAAACTTAAAATCATTGTTTTCTTCTTCAAAAAAAAAAGAAAAAGATCATTGTTCTTCAAACCATCTTGGTTCTAACAATCTTCATCTTTTTTATGATGACAAACACAAGTATTTTGATGAACAATTTTTTATTTTTAAAGAGATATAAAAAATAAAAAAATCAAAGGCTCCCCTGAACTTATGCCAAAGTATATATGATAATATCTTATGACATTTAAGGAATTCTCTTTAAAATTCAGTATCTCAATTTCGTGAAAAATATATTATTAGATTATTTATTTATTTCTTGAATGGTGTTTCTGATTTTGATCTATCTCTTGCATGTATGAGCGTATATCATAAGCATGTTAATTTAGTACCTTAGCTTCTACAATTTATTCCTCTAATCTTGGTTTTATTTAGAGTGGGGGATTTGTAGGAGTGGAAGATTTATTTTTTGGAGGGGGTATATAGAAAACTATGTTATTGGTTTGAAGGATTTAGTTGGACTTGAAGCTCTTATAGATGCAGTTAGAATTGGAAAAGAGAATGACTTTTCAAATCTTAAAGAAAAAGATTTCTCAAAGATTACAACATTTATAGAAATACTATACATCCTTATGGGGGATTTTCGAATAAGCAAAACTCAAGCAAGTGACATTTTTTGGGAAGCTGTTTGGCCTCATTTACTTGCAAAAGGTTGACATTCAGAGAAGCTAAATGTTAGTAAGAATTGCAATATTTCTTATAAGTACAATTTTCATTGCCTCTGGAATTGGAGAATTTTCAAGGAAACTAGTGAAGGGAATTCGTTATTTTGTTCTATTAAAAATCTCATTCATAAAGTGGCTTCATATCAAAAACTAATCAAAGATATTGCTTCTGAAAATGGTTCAGATAGTAAGAACTCTAAAGGGAAGAAGATAAAAGAATTTGATTACGTTGAGGTAAAGTAGAAGCTAAACTTTGATGTCTTCTACCTTTACATCAACATAATCTGATTCGTTTATCTGCTTCCCTTTAGGTTACTTACTACCAGAACCAATTTTAGAGGCAAGTTGTTTGATTAGTTCATAATATGAAACAACCAGGTAGCACCAGATACAATGAAAATTATACTCATATAAGAAAGTGTAATCCTTACTACCAGGTAGCACCTCTGAATGCCAGCCTTTTGCAAGTAAAGAAGCCAAGCAACACTTCCCAAAAAATATCACTAGCTTGAGTGTTGCTTATTTGAAAATCACCTGTAAGGATGTGTATTATTTATATATATGTTTTAATCTTTGAGAAATCTCTTTCTTCAAAAATGTATGGACTTCATAGAATTTTCAGTAAGATTCGTAAGGTCTTTATCTTTTTCAATTCCAGTTGTGTCTATAAGAACTTCAAGTCCAACAAAGTTCTTCAAATAAATAACTTACATAGTTATCTAGAGACAATCCCCCCCCCCCCCCCCCAAAAAAAAAAAGAAAGCTTGTACACCTACATATCCCCTACTCTTAAGTAAAATCAAGATCTATATATCTAGAGGAACACAGTAGTAGCAGATAGGGTAAAACATGTTAACTTCGATATAAGCTCATCAAAATCAAAGAAACCATTCAAAAAATAAAAAAATAAATCTAATAATATATTTTTGGGTTAAACAAGTTTTTGGTCCTAATAAAAATTTTAAATTTCTCTTTTTAGTTCCTCTTAAAAATTTCATCAAGTTTAAGTCCTACAAATATTTTGCGTTAATTTTTAAGTAAACTCATGTATCCTTCAAAATTTTGATTTACTTTTTGAAATCAATGTAGTACAATATAGAAATATCTCTAGAAAAAGTTTAATTTCTTTTCACAATAGATGAATTAAATAAGAATTTTTAAGTAATCAGCACTTAAAAATTCATATTTTGTTAAAAAATTCTAACTTATTGTGGTAGATAATGTTATAATATTCTAAATATCTGTGTAAAAAATCATTCAAAAATGTAAAGGATACACATTATTTGACTTAAAAATAGGGACTAAAAGCCCTAACCAAAAACAATTGGGGGTTATAACTTGCCGAAAATATTTATATGGACTAAACACAAAATTTAAGATCTTTACGGGAAAAAAAACTCATTTAACCCTGTATTTTTCACCAAAAGAACATTTTAAATGCTTGATAAATACAAACTCAAGTACATGCATTGGAAACATATACATCAAACACATGCATGAGATAAATACACAATCATATTTGCAAGTAGGTGCACGATATAAATGAACAAGTACGTGCTTTTGAGAAAATGAAATTCATTTTGATTTCAAATCAAACCTAGGATGAATCTTAAAACCAAACATCGCATACCATTTACAAACATAGAAGGGCAACAAAACGGCAAGAAAACACTAAACTTATTCAAACATATAAAGTGTGGAAACCTAAGACAACAGTAAATACACAACTCAGATAAAACTATGTTAATTTGATATATTTTCAACAAGCAAGCCTAGTTATAGAAAACTTGAAATGACAATGACTTCGAACCTTTAAAATAATACATTTCATTCACACAGATTAAAATCAACTTTTGCAGGTCAGCTTTTTCAAAATCCTTGTTATCTATAATCTTAGTAGATACCTATAAACTAGGGGTGAGCAAGAACCAAATGAACCCTAAGATTCATTTTGTCTCTGTCCAATCTTACCCACAAATCACATATTCGTTCGAGTCTTGTAATGAGTTGCGGTCTAAAGACAAGTCCTAAATTTAGGGATGGTTTAGTGTAGGGTGTAACCCGTCCCTTATTTGTCCCCCCTAATTGTTAGCTCTATTAACAAGGTTAATTTTTTCAAAGTGATTATTCAATTATATAATTCAAAGAAATTATTATGTTATCTCTATTAATGATGTATATACTTATAATTTTGTTCAAATTATCCTTGTGGACAAGCCACTCTTGTCTTAATAGATCTGGTCTTAATTTAACATGTAGAGAAACATGTCAGTTCAATTTTGGGGACAATTTTGGATTTACATAATAACCTGATAAAAATTTAGGGCTGAGTTAGGGACAAGTATAACATGTTTGAACTTGTCCCTTGCCCACCCCTACTATATATTTTTGATGCCTTTTTGTAAGTTACAAATCAAATTCTTTAAATGAGTTTGAATCTCATCCAAAAAGATAGCTTAAAGGATGAGAGTGTCAAAACACATTTTTGCACGACAAATCAAAAGCTAATCCAAACTAAGCACGTCAATTACCTTCTTTGTTCAATTTTCAAAATTTCAATGATTTTCAATCTTCATTTCTAGAACCAAAAAAAAAACTAGCTACAATATTCTTAAATAATAACTTATCAAAATTTCCACTTACAAACAATCCAACATGAATACCAACATCCAGCTGATTCCAGAATTCCTGCTAAGCAAGCAATGTACCTAAATATCACAAACATTAACCAAAATCCATACACCAAATTTTCAAATGAATTTTAAGAAACTAATTTCAATTAATAAACAAAACAAAAATCAACAACAATGGTTTTCACTTTTCAGCTTTGAAACACAGACACTTCTAATAAAAAAATGTGTCTGACAATGTCATTGTTCGACACTTTACGTTCCACTATCATTTCCTCAAATTATTAGTGGTGTCGATGTCTAGTCTCAATGTCGTGTTGTGTCGATGCTTCATAGCTTTTCAGATCTCAGTTATCATAAAAAAATAAAACCAAATTAGAGTGAGAAGCAAGGCAGCACAACGTACCGTAGAGATAAAATATGCTCTAGCGCGAAGTTGAGAACTTGAAACTGCAACAAACACCGTAAGAATAAACAAATGTGTCTGTGAGAGAGAAAGGATTAAGAAATGGTGAATGACATGTTATACTGTTCGTGTCTTTATATACACCAAGGAATAAAAGTAAATTATACTTTACTATATAAAGAATATATACTTTTTTGACTAAGATAAAATAAATAATAAAATAATATATAAAATAATATATTTTTATTATATAGAGAATATATTGTATACTTTTGACTAAGATAAAGAAAAGAATAAAATACTATATAAAATAATATGTTTTATTATATAAATAATATATAATTGTTTGACTGACATATATAAAGGAAATAATAAAATACTATATAAAATATTTTTTTATTATATAGAAATATATATTGTTTTGACTAAGATAAAGAAAATAATAAAATACATATAAAATCCCCTAAAAAAAGACTATATAAAATAATATTTTATGATATTATTTTTATTAATACTAGCGAAAAGATGGGCACTCACATATCCGTCTTTCCGCTCTTTTTATTGCGATAACGTTTGAAAATTATGAACGTTGTTTTTTTATGAAGTTTTGATTTTGATTAAAAATAAAAATATAAATGTTTGTTGCTTTCAAGTTATGACAAACCAAACTAATCATGATTATCTATTTCAATGACACCAACAATATAACAAAAATATATAACTTAAATTGTTTTTTTAATGACACTAACAATCTTTATTATAGAAAAGTTGTTTAAGGGTATAATTGGGATAACAAAAAAAGGAAGTATAGATATACTCATCTAGTTTGTTACATTTTTTAAATGATAAATTAAGGAAAAAACTGGACATATATACTCATATCGCGTTTGTTACATTTTTATTTTAATATTTGAATTTACTCTTATCTATTTGTTATATGTGTTATTTGTATTGAAAGTTAATGGTAATTTTGGAAAAAGAAAAAGACAGTCCAAAAGAACCATAACATGTTATTTTCTTTATAAATAGTATAGACATATATATAGTATAGATATATCATGCATAAGTCAAATGGGAAAACAAAAGAAACGAATCTTTTTCCTTTCAAAAAAAAAAAAGAAACGGCTCTTTTTTTAAAAAAAAAAATCATTTGGGACATGTAGTAAGAAAGTATATTTTCCAAATTTTAAATGGTTATTTCCATAAATTTTTAAATTTGAATTCATCTCTCATGGTTGAAATATAAGCTAAAATAAATCGTAGTCATTAATATATAGATGGTAATTAAAAATTATCTTTTAAATTGGTAATAAGAGATAATAAACGATAGAAAAGTAAAACAATTTATTTAAAGCGGTGAGGAGGTTATGAAAGCAACCATATTGAGCTTGCTTGCAGCGACGACCACAAATCATATAGGTCATAAGCGGTTCTGCAAGCGCTGGACGCATGTGGTAGCCACAATTTATAATATTGAACTTTAAGACTATGTTTGAAAGGGGACTTTGGTAGCTTTGGTATCCTTGTCATATGGTAAATAGGAAAATCAAGTTAAATCAGTATTTTCGATGACTTGTGAAAATAAGCTGAAAACAGCTTATGAACATGTCATAAGTTGTTTTCATAAGTTCTTGTCAAACAACAGTCTCACAAAACTATTAGTTCTTGCAAAAATCAAGTTATATTGTTTTTGCATAAACTATTAGCTATTTTCATAACCTATCTTCGATGACTTATGAAAATAAGCTGAAAAATAGCTTATGAACATGTCATAAGTTGTTTTCATAAGTTTTTGCCAAGCAACAGTCTCACAAAACTATTAGTTCTTGTCAAAATCAAGTAATATTGTTTTTGCATAACTATTAGCTATTTTCATAACCTATCTTCGATGACTTATGAAAATAAGCTGAAAACAGCTTATGAACATGTCATAAGATGTTTTCATAAATTCTTGCCAAACAATAGTCTCAAAACACTTATGCTAGTATATAAGAGCAAATACATCAATCCAAACACTCCCAAAACATATAAATTTCCTTGAAAGACAACCTAAAAATAAAATCGCTTTTCATTACAATAATTGTTACTACTTATCATTATAGTGTGTCCAATAAGTGAAAATATTATTATAGTAAAAACAAATCAACAGATCAAAAAATATTATAGTAAAAGCAAATAAAAAAATCAAGTGAAAATAGTGAAAAACCAGTAACAGGAACGTGTCCTTTGATGGCTTACAGAAACTAAAAAAACAAAAAGTGAACAATAATGGCTTACAGTTACAAGAGCATCAACCCTTTGAACATTGCTTTCTTCAGATTCTTTCAGTGGTCCAGATCTATTCACTTGCGATTTTGAGATTTCGACCAGTGTTGCGATTTTGGATTTGGGAACGGTGAAGAACAAAAGAGGTTGGGATTTGAACAATGTTTTGATTTGTAATTTCAGTGTTTCCTTCCGTGAATAGGGGTTTCAATTTTGAATGATTTGACCATTATAGTTTTGATTTGGGTGAAGAGGGGATCTGATTTGGAACGAGATTTGGGTGAGTGAGGGTCTTGATTTGGAGCTAGGGTTGATCTTTGGAATGAGATTTGGGTGAGTGAGTGTTTCAATCGGTGAAGAGGGTTTTTTTTTATTAGGTTTTTATCTTTTTGCAATTTAGAGGTGGGAAAATTGGAAAATGTGGGATTTTTCCCGGGCTATAATTTCATTAGGGGCTACTTTCCAATTTACGGATTTTATTAGGCGTGCTCTCTGTATTATTTGGATACTTTTTATTTTATTTTTTTTAGATGTCTATACCTACGGCCACTTCCGCAGGTAAAGCTTTTCAATACCTACGGTTTTTCGTCCGTCACTATAAACCTCCGTAAGTATATGGCATTTTTCTTGTAGTGATTTGAGTTTGAAGTAGGGGTACTAGAGAACACAAGATATCGAAAACAAATGTCTCTTATGTTATTCACAAAATGAAAGGTTAAATTTACACAATAAAGGTGTAGAAAAAAAAAAGATAGAGACAATAAAAAAAATGAAGAAATTTTTTTTTCTCATGATTCACAATTAGTTCTCTAGTACTCCATTTATATTCTATGGGGTGAATGGGGTCATCACACAAAATTTCCAATGCTGTAGGAATGCTTAACTCCAATATTTGATTAAACCTACTTTCCTAAATGTTATCCACCTCTCACCTAAGCCATGTCATAACCTTAAAGACCTTGAAGTGTGTGTGTTGACATTGACTTTAATTGACGTTTAGAATTGTTTCAAGTTTTTGGTAATATATAGACCTGCATGTCGATCGTGGGAAACCCTTGTCAAAATGTTGCGTGAAGTTGTGAATTATGGATGTTAGTCATGTAAGCTGGCCCATCAAATGGTCATTGGTGCCACTTGAATTAATAAAAAAAACTTCTCGTTCCTCTTTTATATATATATATATACATTAAAAGTAGCAAATTCATAAAGGAAGAAAAATAGTTTAGTTTAATGTCCAATTTAATTACAAAATTAAATTACATAACTTACTAAATATTATAAATAAATAAAAAAGGTTGATTGACATTGCTTTTAAAAAACATTCATTGTTGTGCTAGTACAAAAACTTAGGCAAAGCTCATGAAATAGAATTATTTAAATCTTAGTAACGTTTGGTTATTTTGTAACGGGAGAAAAACGAACCTTTTGTATATCCAAATTGGTTTAACGATGAAAGTAATAAAATTAAAAGTGTATTGCGATCAATTTATTCAATATTTAAAGTTTTTATTTTGCAAAATTCGCTTTCTGCCCTCGTTTGGGCATCAAGCAATTTCATCAATCATGTGTCTCGTCTTTAATACCTAAAATGTAGGTTGTGTGGGTCATTTTCAAACATCCATAACAAATCAAACTAAACACAAGAAAAATGTCATAAAATAAGTAGTAAGAACACTTATCAATCAAAATGAATAAAATGCGTAATTATTTTGACAAAAAACTCTATGCACTTGATGTATGTGAATGCAAGACATAAATCATTCGGGTAAACATCCATACCAATAGGGCTAAGGCTGATACCTTACACAAACACCCAAAACCGTCAAACTTGTGACTAAGGCCAGAAACCATTAAACTTGCCACAAATGCCCTACCATGCACTCTAGATGATGTAATAAAAACTCTTTTGCTTGCAATGGGAGTGGTTCAAAACAATAAATATGAGTTCCTAAATATGAATCATTGTGTCATACATTGACGGTTTTGGACCTATGACAAGTTTTCCCCATTGGTATGAGCATTTTATCCGGATCATTGTGTCTTGCATTCTCAATCACGTCCATAAAGTTTTGATAAAACAGTTTTACTCTTTTTTCATTTTTTTCCTCAGCTGGTAAGTGTATTATTATTTATTTGATGACATCTTCCTTGTGTTTAGTGTGATTTAATATGGATGATGGAAACTAGCCACTTACGACCAACATTTTAGAAATAAAAAAAGGTATGCAAAAATGATGATGTTTGCTTGATACGTGTGTGGAGGCAAAAAGGAAATTTTGTAAACATAGGAACTTTGTGTATTACATAAATCCGATGGGGGTACCCTTATTATTTTATTTACTTTATCGTTAAACTAAATTAGAAATGCAGCGATGAGTTTTTGTTCTACTAGGAAAAATAATTAAAATATATGTAAGTTTTAATAAAATTTATTTTCAAGAATTTTGCCTAAGTCATTTCAGAATAGAAATAATGAATATTTATCTATAGAAAAATGTTAGTAAAAGAAAATCAATCTTTTCAATAATTTAGTAAGTTAAGTAATTTTATTTCACAATTTAAATGGATATTAAACAAAATTATTTTTCTAATATAAAATCAATAACCACGTAGTAAATACTTTTAAAAATAAAAATAAAACATTCATATTTTTTTAATATATATATATTTTTAAATAATACTCCCTCTGTAACACAATACTATAAGCCAAGCATTTGAAATATATGCCAAGCATTTGAAATGTTCTTTTTGTGAAAAATATTTTATTAGATTTTTTATTTATTTCTTGGATGGTATCTCTGATTTTGATCTCTCTCCCTTGTACGTATGAGCTTATATCATAAACATGTTAATCTAGTACCCTAGCTGCTACCATTTTTTTCCCTACAAATAAATCATTGTTTTATTTAGAGTGATAGGTTTGTAGGTGTGCAAGATATTTTTTTTGGGAAGGGGAAAATTGTCTCTAGAAAACTACGTTATTGCTTTGAAGAATTTAGTTGGAGTTGAAGCTCTTATAGATGCAACTAAAATTGGAAAAGAGAATGATCTTACAATTTTTGCCAAAAATTCTATGAAGCTTTATGACATTCTTGAAGAAAAAGATTTCTCAAAGATTACAACATATATAAAAATAACACACATCCTTATTTACTTATGTTGTAACATTTGAGAAATCTTTTTTTTTCAGGAATGTCATAGATTAACTTCATAGAATTTTCAGCAAAATTTGTAAGATCATTCTTTTTTTCAATTCAAACTATATCTATAAGAGCTTTAAGTCGAACTAAATCCTTCAAAGCAATAACATAGTTTTCAAGAGACAATGCCCCCACACCCCAACAAAAAACTATTCTTGCACACCTACAAACCTCCCACTCTAAATAAAACTAATCAAGATCCATATGGAGGAAACAATTTGTAGCAGCTAGGGTATTAGATTAAAATGTTTGCTATGATATATAAGCTCATGTATGAAAGAGTGTGATCAAAATTAGAGACATCATTCAAAAAATAAATAAAATATCTAATAATATAATTTTGGGTTAAATAAGTTTTTGAGCATTATGAAATTTTCAAATTTCTCTCTTTAGCCCCTCTAAAAATTTTCATCAAATTTTAGTCCACCGAATATTTTCTGACACCGTTTTTTGTCCCCGCTATTAAGTAAACTCATATTTATCCCTCGAAATTTTTAATTATCATTTAAAGTCATGTTTATTACAATATAAAAATCAATCTCTTGAAAAAGTTTAATTGTTTTAACAAGGGATGAATTAAATATGAATTTTTAAGTTATTAGCTCTTAAAAATCAATATTTAAATCATATTTTGTTACAAAATTCTAAACTTTTGTGCCAGAGAGTGTTGTAATATTTTAAACATCTATGTAAAAAATTATTCAAAAATATGAAGGATACACATGAGTTGACCAAAAAACAGGGACATTTAGTCGAGACGAAAAATATTTAGGGGACCATAACTTTCCAAAAATATTTATCCGAACTAAAATCAAAATTTGAGATATTTGTAGTGATCAAAAACTTATTTAACCCTATATTTTTCACCAAAAGAACATTGTAAATGCTTGGCAGATACAAGCTCAAGTACATGCATTTAAATGAAAACATATATATCAAACAGATACACAAGATAAATACACGATCAGATTTGCAAGCACGCACACAATAAAAATTCAGTTCAGTTCTAGGGACGGTTTTGGATCTACATAATAACCCGATAAAAATTTAGGGTTGGGTTATGGACAAGTATCACATGTCCCTTGCCCACTTCTACTATAAACTTTTGATGTCTTTTCAGAAGTTACAAATCAAATTTTTTAAATGATTTTAAACCTCATCCAAAAAGTTAGTTTAAAGGACAAGAGTGTCCAAACACATTTATGTATGCACCAACCTAACCTGATAACCTGAACAATGCAAGACTCTGATGCAACTTCAGAAAATTCTCATCAAAGTTGATAAACACGACAAATCAAAAACTAATCCAAACTAAGTACAGTATCATGTAACTTCTATATTCAATTTTCATTCTTCATTTCTAGAACCAAAATAAAAAAATTCAAAAAAAATTAGCTACAATAATCTCACAAAACAGTAAAAAAAAACAACTTAAACTTCCACTTACAAACAATCCAACATGAATAACAACACGCAGACGCAGCTGATTCTAGAATTCCTGCTAACCAAGCAATGTACCTGAAAAATCACAATTCCAAGTTCCCATTTCTAAAAATCAAACAGTAGAAAACCCTAAGGAATTACCAAAATCCATACACAAAATTTCTGAATCAATTTTAAGAAACTAATTTTAATTCATAAACAAAACAAAAATCAACAACAACAATGGTTTTCACTTTTCAGCTTTAAAACACTGCCACTTCTAATAAAAAAAACGTGTCTGACAGTGTCATTCTTCAACAGTTCACATTCCATTATCATTTTCTCAAATTTTTAGTGTAGTCAATGTGTAGTCTCAGTAACGTGTTCGTGTCAATCCTTCATAGCTTTTCAGATCTCAAGTTATCATAAAAACATCAAAACGAAATTAGAGTGAGAGGCAATGTAACGCAACGTACCATATAAATCAAGAATCCTCTAGCGTGAAGTTTGGAGTTTCACCAAAGTTGAAATTTAAAAGAAACTGTCATAAATCAGAAATTTGCTACAAAGACCGTAAGAGTAGATGAGTGTAGACACATGTGTATGTGAGAGACAAAAGATGAAGAAATGGTTAAGAAAATGCTACACCTTTTTTCGTGTATTTATATACACCAAGGCATGAAACTAAATTATATTTTACTTTATAAAGATAAATACCTTTTGACTAAGATTATATTTTACTATATAAAGATAAATACTTTTTGACTAAGATAAAGTAAATAATAAAATACTATATAAATTATATTTTACCATTTCAAAAATATAAACTTTTTTTTACAAATATAAATACATAATAAATAAATACTATATACATAATATTTTGCTATATAAAAATATATTCTTTTTTGACTAAGATAAAGAAAATAATAAAATACTGTATAACATAATATTTTAATATGTACAAAATATATACTTTTTTGACTAAGATAAATAAAATAAAAAAATACTATATAAATTATATTTTATTATATAAAAAATAAATACTTTTTTGACTAAGATAAAGAAAATCACAAAACACTATATAATTTTTTTTGGTACATTATATACAAAAAATAGTTTTTTTTTACCAAGATAATGAAAATAATAAAATACTATATAACATAATATTTTACTATATAAAAATATACTTTTTTTACTAAGATAAAGAAAATAATAAAATAATATTTTACTATGTCATTCTTATTAATTTTTATTATGTATAAGTCTCAAATGGGGGAAAACAAAAGAAACGGCTCTTTTTAAAAAAATTCATTTGGAATTTACAGGGAATTTTTTTTTCTTTCAAATTTTCAAATATGAATTCGTCCCTCCTGTTTGAAATATAAGCTAGAATAATCATAGTCAATAATATATACACCTCCAATCATGTCTTATAATGATGTGTGGTGTTTTAATAGTATTTTGGCAGTTCAAAAGAAAAAAGTCAATAATATGTAGACGTTATCTACGAATTATGATTTAAAGTGGTAAAAGAAAAAGAAGAGAAGGTTGTTTAAATTTTATTTCATTTTCGTGATATAATTTTGAATAATGATGGTATTTCTTATAAAATATCATTTCCCGTTGTCGAATTTTATACGTCAATTTATTTCATGATAATGTTCATTGAATGATATTTTTGAAATCGTAATAATAAGTATGGTGAAATGATTTTTAATATTGGTTTAGATTTGAGTCAATCAAATATGGCATTTTTCAACAAGAAAAAAGTCTAGATGGGTTTCACTATAGGGCTCACCAGGATCACCGCAAACTTCAAGATTCAACAAACGTGAATAAAAGTATTTATAGATCACTCGCTTAAGAGAACTTTACGCTGATGGTAAGTGTTGAACTCATACACCATTTTGAGTTTGTGTCCACTCTTTACTAACTGAGTCAATATTTTATGACATATTTTTTTGCTAAAAAATTTCATTTTGTTGGAACTTTCGAAAGAGATTTAAAAGACTGCGTGAATAATTTTTTTGTCATATCATATTTTCAAATAGTTTTTATTTCATAAATCTTATGATTTGGTTACTATAACATGTATTCGTTTAGTCTCCAGATTTAAATAGTAGTGGTTTTGAAATCAACCATATCGCTAAATAAGAGATATTTTTAGCAATGAATGTGAGGTCACCGCCTCAGAAATTCCACGCGCATCCGCTACTATTTCAGCCATTGAAACCAGAAAACCGATCCAATCCTTCAGACATGCGCCCCTCAAATATGTCATGTTGTTGTGCTTCCAAATTTGCATCGCTTTCCAACCTCGCGATCTCACTAAATACCAACAATCCATTTCCCTCCCCATGATTTATCACAGCCGACGGTTGCCAGCTCATCAGCGATAGGCGGCATGGCTCTTGTTTTCGATTTATTTTCTTTCTTTCTTCGAGGCGCGCACATGTATAATTTCTTTTCTTGAATCTCTTTTTAAATCATTTTTATAGGGAACGGAGAAGTAAGAAAGCTGGCAAAATTCATTAGATGCATTGGGATAAAGTTTGCTCGATTAAGGAGGTTGGACGGTTGGGGTGAGGAGACTTAGGTAGTTTAATCTTGTGTTGTTAGGGAAATGGTGTTGGAGATTGTTTTTTAGAGAGGATTGTGGTTCAAGGATTTGACACTAGTTTAGGAAACAAAAAAAATTGCATTTAAAAGAGTATTCTTTACACTTTTAAGACTTTGACTACACAAGTTTCAAAAAAATTTACTCTTCCTTCTTATGGGAATCTCTTATTTCTAAAGCTTATTAGGTCTGACTACTTCTAACCCTAATATTTTTCCTCTAATTCTAATTCTAAGTCATTTAATGGTAATCCCTAAAACCCTAAAATATTTCCCTCCTAATGTATGACAAATTTGAAATTCAAAATTATTTTGCAGTTTGTTAGCCACGTCTGCATTTATTAAGAGATTGGTTAACTTTCCATGATATTTTCCTTGCTATTTTTAAGAACGTCCCTTGGCATACCCAATGCAAACCCAAAAGCCACACGTTTTTCCATTCTTTTTCAACTACACATAACAAGAGTGACCCAGGTTTATTTTACCATTCTTATTCCCCAAGCAAATCATATTTCCAAAGCGGCAAAGCCCTCCTCTATACTGCTACTTCTTCTTCTTTTGTCTATTTCAGTTTTTCTTTCTTCTTTACCCCTTTGTTTTCTAGATCTCAATCCTTTCTCCCTCATCCAATCCATATCTTTCTCTCACGAGAACAAATATCATCCTTAATAACAACAATCTCAATTTATCTTCTTCCCTCTCCTCTCCACATTTCTCCCATATCCTCTTCTTTTTTTGTCATGAAGATGAATGTTAGTAGGGTTTAGTATTTCAATCGGGCTATTCCAAGTGACACTGTCTTCTAACTTCAAGTAAGTTCTTTTTTTTTATTTGTCTTCGATTTGTTCGTTTTTCTCTTCTTCTATGTCTTCTCCTCTCTTTCACAATATAGTCATGGGTATCAAAATCTTAATTTGGTCAATTTGGTCATATTTTCATTTGCTACAAAATCATTTGCCAGACATCTTCTTCTATCCTTTTGTGTATCATGATTTTGTTTTTATATTTTTCTTGCTTTTTTTATAAAAATAATAATAATATTACCTTTTGTTTTATGCAGGTGTTTGACAGTAAGAATCATCTTTTTAGAATTTCTAAATTTGCTTGATTTAAATGTCTTGACTCCTTTGGATTTAATGTTTCTTTTTTTCCTTGCAGGTTGAGATAGGAATGGAGTTGTGGCGGTCCACTTGCTTAATGAAATTGTGTGGTTTGATTTTAATTCTTTTCCATCTTTGTTAATGCTATGAAATTATAATTCCATTTCAAAATTTTGGCTATGTATACATGCTTGCTTTTGCAATAATTTTGATTTTTATTTACATATTATGCTTTTGCAATAGTGTTTCTTTTCAAATTTAATATAGAAATTAAAAGTCAAGGTGACATAGTGTTGTTTGAAGTCCATGTGAAAGGTGTGGTTATATTAATCAAACTTTTGATATACTACTATTTAGTTGTGTCTTCTCAACCTAATGTGTCCGATTAATCAAACTTTTCATATACTACTTTTGATATAAAGCTATATTTCATCATAGGTGTTTGGACTAATGTTAGAAACAGAGCTTATTGGCATGGATTAACATGCTTTAGGAAACATCGTTTTTCTAGATTAGTTTAACACATTATATTATATAACATCATGCATGAGCAGATGAAGCAACCAAAGGTGGCTTCTATGAGGTAAGTATTTTATCAATGCAGTATCATTGTTTTCCTTTTCTATTAGTAGTGGTAAAATCACCATTCAACACATCTTTCACAATCATTTTTAACTGGATTAGGATCTTTATCCCAACTGATACAAGTGAATTTCATGGGATATTCAATCAATATCGACTTATTGCGATATTATTATTTCAATCTCCGTTCAGTAAAAAATGTTAATTTTTTTGACCTATGAACTCCATGGGATATTCAATCAATATTGGCTTGCTGTGATCAATATAGCAGTAGCTTTCATTATTTTTTTCACCTCTTTGATGACCATGCCTAAGTATTCTTGACCAATAGTTGAAAGAAAAAACACAACGATTAGTTTTAGTATTGCTTTATGTTTTTGCTTTGGATTTGGCAGAATTGTTGTTCTTGATGTGCCAAATAATTTTGAAATTACGATGTGTAACAACTATGCAAATCAAATGATATTAAAAGTATTATGGAAATCATGCCTTATTTGAATTACTTATTGCAGCAAAACATATTGAACGGAAATAGAAAAACATATAAGAGGATTCACAACATTGATCACTTATATCAGAAGTAGGATAAGTGATAAATTGGTTGAGTTCATTAAGTTAATGGTGTTGGTTGTTGAAATTGTAAGAATACTTCAAGGCCACTAAAAAAAATTACCATCCAGGTTCTTCTAATAATAAATTATGGCTTTTAACACATCTCATAGCTATTGTTTGTTGCTATACTGTTGGACACAGTGACATGCTTTGAAACAAAATCTTACCATAGATTATCTTTCAGTTAGTTTTGGTAGAGGGAAATATTTTTTATGTTTTCCTTTTTCTGGAATATTTGCTTACCTGTTACGGTGCAACTAATTTCCTCCTTTCTAAATTTTATAGGCGAAACGATAATTTTTTTTTTTACTCTTTTGATTATGTACAATTCATAAAGGATGTTTTTGGTGTTGCTAACTTCTTTGAGTTTATTTCTTGATTTGCAGACCATGCTTCAGTTCCCGTTGGATTCATCTAATCCTATTAGTTGTGGTCCTTTTGCCTTTGATTTAGTCTGTCACCGAGTTGGAGTGGCTTAGTCTGAGTAGTGTTCCAGTTTTAGCAGTGTTGAGATATGCATATTGTTTCAAGATTTCGGCTGATGTATCTTTAGTGGAAGTTGATGTATCAATCAGCTGAAATGTGGCTTGCGGACTCTCGATTTCAAGCTGTAATTCTGCTCACCACATTCATTCAGACTGTTGTTGTATTTTGTGAGAGGTGTCTTATAACTGTGCAGTTGATGCTTCTTTGTGGCAACACTTACCTCTTTGTTTAGTTTGCAGAGTTTAGGTTATCAAGTTTCATTCAATTTAAGCATAAGAATGTGTACATTGATTATGATATATATATAAAATTCATCTCATTTTTACCGCATGTTTTTGTTAATCTTACAATAGTTTTTCTTATAGATTTATTTGTATATATCATATAAATATATAGATAAAATAAATTCATATATATTTGAACTGATACTATTAATTATATAAGAGAGAATGAGGATGTAAAGATACAACAATGTTCTGATTTATAAGATAATATTCTTACTTCCTTATGTGAACTCATTTTGTGTTCTTTCCAAAGAAGTATAAGTGATCGATATTTAGCAATGTTGAATTATTAGTGTAGTTTTTTAATGTCAAAAGGTCAAGTGTGGAATCTGAAATACTGTATTTTATTTTATTTTTTGCATTTATACTTATCAATTGACCTCTTAGTATAGCTTGCATAAGATTGTATTTTTTAATGTCTGGTCCATTTTAGACAACTCTTACCAATATAATGATCAATATAGACAAAGTCCAAATGTTAAAGGATTGCTTGATGAATATTAAAATAAGAGTGGAACCATGGACACACATATATAGGCAAAGGAAAATATATTAAACAAAGAAAATTATTTCAATAATTTCAAAGACAAACGTAAGTTACACACCTTTGAAGTAAATTACCCTTAAAGCACCGGCTCAACTATCAAAAGCATTTAGAAATTTATATATGAATGATGATATTCATACGGTCATTTGGTGACAACATTCGTGACAACCTTATTTTTCTCTCTTCTTATTGGTTAAAAACAATAGAGAAAGAAAAAAGAAGAAAGAGAGTAAGAACATAACTTGAGTATGAGAGAGAAAATTGTTCAAAAGTTGTCACCAAATGGTTATACAAATATCATTCCTCTTTATATATATAGTTGCATAAAATAGCACACTCATTTCATATTTAAAAGTTACTTCAAAAGAAAGGGTGAAGATATTGATAATCGATAAAGGTGAATATACTATTATAACTACAAATGTGGTCTATAGAAAAATATCTCATAATTTATTATTAAAGTGTATTAATATTAAGCCATTTGTATTATACGATTCAGTAAACATCAATTTTTCTATTTTTCTATATATAACATTCTGTATTCTTATATATTACATGAAATATGACCCGTGCGCCGCACGGGTCATCAATCTAGTAGTTAACAAAAATCGCAGGTATTAAAAAAAGTGTTTGAATTAATAAATTTGTCATAAATATATGTTACTATTACCAAATTACACTTTGTCTATAGAGATATTTAATGTTAATTTTTCATATTTCAAGGTATATTGATAATATTATTAATGAGGGGTGTATTTGGAAAAAGAGTAATAAATGCATCTAAAAATTTGTAGTAGTCTTATATTTAGGGACAATTTTTTTTGCTAAAGTAGTCTTATAAAAAAAGTCGGCGAAAGTATTATATTTGTCTCCTTAACTAATGTCTCAAATACACTAGTTAACATTTTCCTTAACATTTCTATCAGTACTATCCATAAAAAAAATCTATCATTAATAAAAGATTCCTTAATTAAATAATATATCTCACTACTAATATTTTCTAGGCCTATATATATATATATATTAGTTCCCTAGCAAGAGAGTGCTTCTTTTATTTTAAGCAAGTGGTGAAAGAGGCAAATTAGGGAAAAAGGTAGAAATTTGGGTTTATTGTTGAAGACTGATTTTTTGTAACTCTTATATCTCTTTGGAATAAACTATTTGATAGTAAATTAGAGAGATCTATCTTCTCTAAACGTAGATCAATTTAAACCGAACTGAATGAACAAATATAGTAGTGTTCTTCTTCTTCTTCTTCTTCTTCTTCTTCTTCTTCTTATCATTTATCTTATTTGATTGCCTATGATCAGTTTGGTTTTGGTTACTGCTAATTTTGTTCAACACATCAAAAAATTGTTGTGAGTGTTTTGATCTAAATTTACAATAAACTTCATAGATAAATGAATATAAATTAATAATATGGGGAATATCTTACCGATGGAGTTTAACATGAATCCTTTCCCACCATGGGTCACATAAGATAAATGGTTAGATTGTGCACTTCTATTAAACCTTATCATGTTCTCCCATTACTAAGCTTAATGACTTCTTTTTCCAAAATTTTCTCATTATCTACAACCATTAGCTCTCTGTACAGCTACAAACCCATTTTTAATTCAAATCTTATCTTCAACCTCAAACCCATTTTATGGAAGGAAAAAATTATCAAAGGGTCAGCAATCAGTTTAAAATATAGTCAAAAGAGGGAAACAAAATCAAAGAATTTTTTCAATTCTGCAAAGCAATTTGTGAATAGAACAAGATGAAAGAAAAAAGTAGAGGGACAATTTAGACAACCCATAATAGAAATAACTCAGCAATCGATGTCTACATAGAGGAGATGAATGGAAATCCAAAAATTTGATGGAATGAGTTCATATGTTCAGTTTAATCATTCCTTTTTAATAAATTTCAAACACAATGTGTGTATTTTTGAAAGTGAAACTACAAGAAACAAGAGGTTTCACCAAGCAAGTTTTTGCACTGATTTCGCTTTGATTCATGGGTTGCTGGAATTGAATGTTTATTTTTCCTTTGATTTTTATTATGATTCATGGAGGAAGCAAAAATATTAAATTTGGGTAAACCCATGAGTTATTCTTTAAAA
The DNA here is from genome assembly GCA_018208015.1 of Medicago ruthenica. Lineage (NCBI taxonomy): Eukaryota > Viridiplantae > Streptophyta > Magnoliopsida > Fabales > Fabaceae > Medicago > Medicago ruthenica. The sequence continues at coordinate 114,688,310 of CM031371.1, read as the reverse complement.
TACTAAAAGAACGTATGAACACCAATATTTTTGATTTGATTTTTGTTTAAGAAGTAACTTTTTTTTAGGTTGTTTTCATGGTTGAAAGGTTGAAGATGAACTGAAAAAAAATCTAGTGTAGAGACTCTATGATAAAATCAATGTTTCTCTTTTATCTAATGGTCCAAACTTACTTTCTCATGGTGAAAAATGATTCACCTTTTCCATGTTAAACTTTACCATATCTTACCTTCTTGAATATCAGTTCCTCATAGTTGTGTTCATATATAGAGATTTTGACCGTAGAAACCAAATGACAATATTGAAAATGACAATGTTTGATTTAATTTGTAGATACTTCGATCAGTGTTTTACAAATTATTTGTCTAAAGGCTCATGTGATACAACAATTCAATTGTAGTTTTCCTCGTTAGAACAATTTTTTTTTCTCCCATTAATAAGGGAAAGTCATAAAAACAAACTTGCATCTCTCTGTGGGAGTGAGTAGGACCAAGATCCTGTAAATTGGAAATTGAATATATGAAAAGTTTGAATCAAATCAAAATTTGGATGCCAAATTACAACCTCAAATCATTAGTCATAGAGTTATGATTGATAACATGTCATAGAAAACTCATCTCTTTCTATTATTTTCACATAAAGATAAATCATTTTAAATAGGAAATATTTATACTAGTTACTATTATGTTACAACAAAATTTCAAATTAAGAATAATCATCAAATCAATAACTCTTATCTTCCCGTTAATATAAAAAAAAAAAAATTGAACCAGATCAAATTTTGCAATCCCAAATTACAACTTCATATCACCCTAACTATAATGATTGATAACTTGTCATAAAAAACTTATCTATTTCTATGTATTTTTAGATAACGATAAATCGTTTTAAATAGAAAATCATTGAAGTAACTCTTATGTTACTACAAAAACTCAAATTACAAATTGTCATCAAATCAATAACTCTTATATATGCACGTAACTATCATGATTTCAATTCCAATCACTGAATTCTCACTTCTTGAACAATGTAGGAAAGAGAGAGGGTAAAATATTGTAAGAAAATTCTCATTCAAGAAGTGAAAAAAATGGTTAATTTAGCTTGAGTACTCCAGAACATAAACACAATGATCATACACTATATTAAGCCAGAAGAAAGTGTGAATAACTAAACCAAACAAATATTTCAATATGAAAATGATGCAGTGTAAAACTGATAGTGGTCTTCCATAGCATCAAAAAGTCCAATAAGTAAAGAAACCTAGACTGTCTAAAAAAATCCAATAAGTCTCATCTCAATCAATGCTTATCCCGTGAATTTAATCAAGAGGTCAAAAAACAATGTATTTTTCAACATCAAATAAAATAAAATAAAATAAAATAAACAAAAGCACTTGCCTTGTTTCATTTGCATCAGTTTCCTCTTATAAGTTTTATTTTTGGTATGTTTGGATACACGTTTCTCTCTTTTCTCACGTCAATATTGCCGCAATTTTACAACTCCAAAATTCCTAACTTCTTACTATTTTTACTATTCGTGCGTTTGAAGGTTGTTTCAAGATGGAAACAAACAAGCACAAAGTGTAGTTAATGATTAAAACAAATCTCTCGTATCAGCCAACAAATCTAATAGAAAAAATCTGAATATTACCTCTTCAAAAATTTATCAAAACATTGATCCTATTTATTAGCCAATTTTAGTAAAGATAACTTTGAAAGAATCATATTATAGGATTATATCATAGAACATTTAATGTTTATTTTTATAAATGTAGAAGATCTTTCTTCAAAAATAGGTGCCGCATGGAGAGTTTTGGACACGTTACCCCCTGGTTCTGACATGGAGATAACTGTAGAGAGAACACCGTTCCTTGTTTGAGGTTAGACCCTCGCGCATGTCACGCTACTTGTGAACAAACATACACCGTAACACAAATACGACCTCAATCAATATCACCTGATTCAGCATGAAAATGGGTCCCTCACCGTTCAACATGTGGGTCCCATGAGAAACTTCCCTGATCAACGGCATTAGCTGGCCGGCAGTAGTAGTACGACAAAACTTGCAGCACAACACACACACACACACACCACATTATAGTACCCTCACACACACACCACGTGGTCTCTTTTCAAGGATTGTTCTTTTCTTTTTATTTTATTTTTGTACAAATGAAAGTTATTTTTTAATGATCAATTTCAACTTTATTTGTAACACGTTAAAATATAATTTAGTGAAAACAAAATAGAACCCCAACTAACAAAGTGATTGAACTAACTTATTTGGGTTTGTATGATAGTGTTGATTTGAGATTTTTTAGTTTGTTCCTCTCAAAATTCCAGTTTCGATTTTATTGGGTTAGTTTGACTTCTTAAAAAGAACAAAAAGAAAATGATTGAGTCCAAGTGGTGTTATCGATTTTCATGTATAAGGAGGGCTTCACGAAACTAACTTCGAGTCTCACATCGAGAGTCATGAATCGATGTGTGGGTTTATGTAGGGTTGAGCAATCCATCCCCCCTATTTGAGCTATGGTTTTGAGATGAAGTTAGGTTCAATTTGTATCAAATGGTTAATGAACTCGGCTAAAAGACGGATTGTTCGAGAAAAACAAACCAAATTTAATATCTAGATAGAATACTTCATATGTCTCATTTTAATAGTCGTTTTAGAGATGTACACAATCCTCTTTTAATATAAGAAGATAGTATGTTGTGGAAAATTCCAAATTGCCCTTTTGGACACGTGTCAAACTCTTAGCTTACTTTGATTTTTGCTCTATATTGTAACAAATGACCAAATTTTGGGGGTAAAATGCATGAATTCAAAATTCAAAAATCCCACTTTTCTCTCATCACAATGCATTCTTTCCAATTATCTCTCTCTTCCTTCTTTTTCTCTTCCACTAAACTTTTTCTTTACTTATTATTTTCTTTCTAAAAACACTCTTCTTCTCTCTCTTTCTCTCTCTGTTACGTTCTTCTTCTTCTTCTTCAAACACTCTTCCTTTCTCTCAATTCCTCCATCTTCTTTCTCAATAAATCCGACTTAATTGATAATTTATGTTGTTCTAATTTTATGATTCATGTCAATTTTAGGATTTATGCAACCAATATTCAAAGGGATTAACGATTTTAGGATTCATGATGATGATGCTGAACAGTTCAGTTCAGATTGATAAGGTGAGTTTTGTAGGATTTTTTATTGTTTGCTTATGTTTTCATTGTTTTGTGTTTACCAATTCATTTTTTAATTTGTTCACTTTTTTGTATTCTGATTTTTTTTATGGTTTTGATGTCATAAATTTTGTCTTAGTCATCCTCTAGACAGAAACAAATTGTGTTTTTCAACTTATTTTTGTATTTGTTCTTTTTTTTTGTATTTTGATTCTTTTTATGATTTTAATGTTACCAAGTTTTAATTTTTAGTGTTGTTTTTTATTTTTAGAAGTAGCTAGGGGAGTATTAGTGTTGACTTAAAGGTTTGAGTGTTGTCATGATGTGTTTGTCAAAAATCACAGCTCTACTTTTCATATTAGTGTTACTTATTGCAATGATATTGTTATTTTTTGTATGCATTTTAGGTGTTTGATAAAATGTCCATGTGAGAGTAATGTTGGTGATTTCACAATTGGAGGAAAATTTAAAATATGAGTATTGTGCTATGAGTTAATGTCATTATAACTTTGTTTTACTTTTGCCATCAAATCAAAATAGTTTGTATTTTCACATTCTCTTTTGAAATTTATAGTTTTTTTATAATGTGTTTTGGACCAATTTTTGGGAAAACAAAGTTGTTTGCATTGACTTAGAACCATTGCTTATTGATTTGAATAGATGCTATATTATGTCTGAATCTTGCATTTTATTTATTTATTTTTGGTTTGTATAAAACTTATTTTAATACATTATTCCAATATAAAGTTTCTTGAGTTTAATTATTCATTTTTAATGCAGTGGTGTCAAATACAATGTTAACACAATTGTTATTAAAGACATAAACAAAGGAAAGGAATAAATTTGATAATTTTTCCAAAAGTTTGACACCAGTTAAAAGACTTTTGTTGCTATGATTTTACTTCTTCTATGACTAATCCAGTGAAGTTTTGGTTTTGATTGTTTATTATTCTATATTAAAGATGATTTTGATATAACTTGATGTTGTTTATCCCATTCTTAGGTGTTGATATTAAGACTAGAAGCTTGGTTAAATTGAGGAAATAGATGTATTTGAATTTCTAATCCTCCATTTATTCCGGTTAATAGCATGCTCTTGCTACTTGAAGAGAATTACTCGACAAAAACCCAAGAGAGAAAAGGTGTATATTTAATAGTGTTCATTGTACTTTATTTTAATGGTTGATTGTTTTTAATTGGTATAATGTTGCATATAGAATATACTTTGCAAAATGAGAAGTTAGGATTTTCATAATGTCAATGATGTGCTAATCAGGAGTTACGAGTTTCATGATACTACTGGTGTACTAATTGAAAAGGTTAAACCATTTATTAAATATGTCATGCATATGATTCATTAATCTCTAATCTTACCTCTCTTCAACAATTGCCTTAATTTTCTTTATTAAAAATAAATTGTGATTTCAAGAATGAGATGACTAAAAAAGATGTGTATTTAGTTAAACTATTTCATTCTTTGCTATATTCAATGGCATCATCTCCCTTGGAGACATTAAAGATTCATCATCCTTTAAAATCATGAAAAGTTATAGCTCTAACACCTCTTTATTTATTGTTTGTCTATTTTTCAGATATTATTCAAGTGACATTTGCAGGTCTGGAAAATGTAAGTTCTTTTAATGTATATTTCTACTTTTGTAGTATTAAAAACAAATTTGACTTTACTGATGCGATGAGTTTTTGAATGTTTGGGTTGTGAGGTTGGCGTTGCTGCAAAAGTCACCGTCCTATATTAAGTGTCATTATTTTGTTTACTTTTTCCTCCTTTTTATAGAAATATATCAACAAGTATAAGCTATTATGAATAATAAATTAGTCTAATCCAAGCATACAAGTAATATGTTCTGTTGACTTTATTCATATTTTTATTTTGAATGACTGAGAATGAAAGATGAGAGGGGGGGTTTATTTAGAAAGTTTGATGATTTATGTGTTTTCTTTTCTATTTTTCTTCAATTTGTTCAGATTGATGCAACAATTACATCAAAAAATGGAAAAAAGTAAGTTTTGAATCTTCTTTTTCGAAATCCTTCATTTCTCTTACATGTAACAATCATTTGTTCTTTGTATTACTATTGATTTGATTTAAATGGTAATTTCTAATGGTATTTATGTTGATGTTGTTGCTGTATATCACTGTTAACAACTCTTTGAAACCACACATGCTCAATATTAATAAACGTCATCAAAGTGTCTACAATCAAACATAATGTGCTATGAATAACATTGTAGGTTCAATAATATTTTTGAAACTTTTTGTTTTCTTCAATTGTTATCTGTGTTGGAATCTTTTGGCATTTTGTTTGGTCGATAATTACTTCTTGAATCTAACATTCAAAACCTTCTTAGTAAGCTTCTCTTTATTGTCTATATCTTCTTACATAATTATTATGGAGTAATGGAACAGACTTTCATGTGGAAAAAAATGATGATGGACCTTCATTTAATAGGTAAAACCATCAATTGAATAGGTTATGTATGTGATTCCTATCTCTCATATTTTCTTTCTTCATCCTCTGCCTTATTTTTCTTTATTAAAAATAAAATATGATTCCAAGAATTAGAGGTTTAAAGATGTTCCATCTTTCAAAGCATGACAATGGACATGTTTGTTTAACTTAAACTATTTCATTATTTTCTCCACTCAATAGAGTCATGTTGGTGTGTTTTGGAATTACTAGCACAATATAATTGAGTTTTAGAAGTAACTCATTGCATTAGATGACAAAAACGCGTTTCCAATTAAGATTTGTATACATTTTTACTTGAAATTTGTTGATTGTCATAGACTGATAAGCATAGATCCATGTTAATGAATTGTTGTATTTGCAATGTAACACTTTTACATTTTTTGTCACTGTCACTGATTGCTTTACACTATTTAAGTTGATGTGATTTGGCGATAAACACTCATTTGAATGGTTGTGGAATAATTTTTGTGTCATGTATGCATTATTATGCAATTTTGTGTATATTTGCGAGGACTTAACTGATATGCTCCAATAACTTGGTCAGGGAATTTTCATTCTCGATGATGATTCTCCATATACTTTTTTGAAGGATATTATTAATCATTATAAGGTAACTTTCCCTTTCATTGGACCTAGAGTCAGTTTATTTCTATCACATTTGATACAAGGATTTATTTTAAGCCTGTTGGCATTTGGCACGTCAAGCATATTGTTATGATATTTATTTTATGTTAATACACCTTCAGAAGAACTGATATGTTGCTTCTTTTTTGTGGGCAGCTCCTTCAAAACTATAAAGTTCATTTTGTGCCTTGATGGAATTCGCATGGTCTACAAAGTTATTAAGAACTGGTAGTTGTTTATCTTCGCAATATTGTGATGATTACTGACTCTAATTTGTGGTTGTGTTCAATAACAATATTGCACTCAAATTTACTTATGTTTAAGACCATAAAAAAAATATGGTGGTCGTTCTTGGTGTAATAGTTTTTGTTATTAAATATGTTTTAAAAACCATAGATGTTGATGAGTATGGGTGCTTATGAAGACAGGCCATAGATGTTGATGAGTATGGGTGCTTATGAAGACAGGCCATATTGCACCTGATACTAATTTTAGAGAAAATATGATTACTTTTAAATTTGATTTAACTCACTTTTATAATTTTTCTACTTTTCTTTGATGCTTGGCTTTAGAAACCTTTGACTCTAAAAATTTGATTTTAAATTTTGAATACTTTTACTACCTTCCCTCTCCATCAAATTTTCCAACCAACATGGAGGATGAGAGGTTTTTGTCGATTTACTTGGACGAGAGGAACCACTAACTATACAAAGAGGTTTTGTGTGGTGCAGCGGCTATGAACAAAACAAAAAGGAGATGTTGAAACCAGGTTACTGTTTTCGTTGATTATTGTACCAATATTTTGATTGGAAAGTACACGACCTGTTGTCTATTTTTGAGAAGAAACTATTATTCTTTATTTTTATTATCAATCATTTATTTTATTTTATATTTGATAAAAGAAGGAATAATAGTCATGTAAACACAACTCAGTTGATAGCTAGCTGCAAGGACAATTTTATGTAGAGGTCAGGGTTCGAATTGCATAAATTCTCATTATAAATTTCTGGTCATTAACATGTTGATGAGTTTATTTTATTTACTTCTTTTAATTTATGCCTAAACTAACTATATAAGGTGAATTGATATAAAAAAACTATATAAGGTGTAATCCAACAATAATAATATATAAGTAACTAATTATATAAGGTGTAATCCAACAATTATGTTATTGTTTTTATAATTAACCAAGCATATTCACAGTTTATGTAAGTTGATATTAAAATGACAGAAAAAAATTATGAACTTAAATAAATCATCCACACTGAACCAAGATTTGTGAATTATGAATATTAAAAAAAATTGGACAACGGGACATGTTTCTTTGTCTCTATATTTTTGTCACGCGACGAGATATTTAATTGAGAAACTTTTGACAAAAACAGAGACTATTTTGAAATATTATCAAAAGTTTCTCAATTAAATCTATGTTTTTGTCACATGAAGAGGGACTTAATTGATAAACTTTTGACAAAGACAGATTATTTTGAAATATTAATAGCGTTATTGACTAATTTGATAATGACTTACAAAAACAAGGACTAATTTGATGGTTTACTCATTAATTAATAATTCATTCGCCTTAAAATAATAGTCGTCTAAAGTTTGTACACGATTTTTAAGATAATGATTAATTGTGTTGATTTCAATGCTAAATTAATATCATATACTAAAATACTCTTATTAATTGTAGTTAGTGAATGATTAAGTTAGATGAAATTTAATAAATAAAAGTATATCAGTGGAAAAAAATAATAAATGTTGTGTTGATATTCTAAAGTGATGATAATTATTTTGAGACGAAGAAAATAATACTAAAACAAGACAATTATTTTAAGATTGAGGGAATATTAAATAGAGTTAAGAAAAATCAAAGTGGGGTCTGAGTGCATAACTCATCATCGTCCTAATGGGAAAAATCAAGTATTAAGGATAGCTAAAAATCACTTTGTAAATTCATCGACCAACTATAGTATTTGGTGATAAATATAGACTTAGTATATTAATTATTCAAAAAATCTAAAATACCATGCACTTCACAAGTTTTCATTAATAAAATTTCAGAATTAACTCAAATGCACAGGATAAGTCGTCGTTGATACGTATTATAAAATATTATTATATATATATTTTAAAATAATTTTATGCATGTAACAAGTCATCGTTAATACATATGATAATATTATTATTATACACGGAAAAAGTTATCACCCCTGAAAAGTTAAAATCAGTAATTTAACGAGCAATCTTTATGTTTGTCTTTAACTTTATTTCTCAAAAAAGTGGGCATTGAACCCTTTATATTTATGTTTATCTTTACCTTTATCTACTATTTAGAATATCATCTCACTTTAATTCTACAATTATATTGAACACTCATAAACTAAAATGCACGGGATAAGTGGACATTGATTAAAACTTTAGAAACAACTAAAATGCATAGGAGAAGTTGACATTGGTTAAATAGAATTATCATGCACGAGACAAATTGTCATTGATAAAATGCACAAAAGAAGTTAACATTGATTAAATAAAACTATCATGCACTTCACAAGTTTTCGTTAACAAAATTTCATAATTAACTCAAATGCACGGGATAAGTTGTCACTGAATAAATTAACTTTGATGCACGGGACAAGTTGTCATTTATAAAAAATTGTCCCTGCTAAAATATTTATACTATTTAGAATATCACATCACTTCAATTCTACGATTATATTGAATCCACAAAACTAACATGCACAGGATAAATGAACATTCACTAAAATTTTGTAAATAACTAAAATGCTCGGGAGAAGTGGGTGTTGACTAAAATTTTAAAATTAAATCAAATGTATGGTGTAAGTTGTCACGGACTAAACTATGCTTGACTCATGGGACAAGTTGTCATTTATAAAAAATCATTAATGCTAAAACGTTTATATTATTAAGAATATCACTCCACTTCAATTCTACGATTATATTGAATCCTCATTAACTAAAATGCACAGGAAAAATGAACATTGACTAAAATTTTGAAAATAACTAAAATGCATGGGAGAAGTGGGTGTTGACTAGAATTTTAGAATTAAATCAAACGCATGGTATAAGTTGTCACGGACTAAACAATCCTTGACTTATGGGACGAACTGTCATTTAGAAAAAATCGTTCTTGCTAAAACGTTTATATTATTTAAAATATCACCTCTCTTCAACTCTACAATGATATGTAACCCTTATCAACTAAAATGCATGGGATAAGTGGACATTAACTAAAATTTCGTAGATAACTAAAATGCACGGAAGAAGTGGACATTAACTGAAATTTCGTAGATAACTAAAATGCATGGGCGAAGTAGACATTGACTAAAATTTCAGAATTAACTCAAATGCACGGGATAAGTTGTCACTTACTAAACTAACTTTGATACACGTGACAAGTTGTTATTTATAAAAAATTGTTCCTTCTAAAACGTTTCTACTATTTAGAACACCACCTCTCTTCAATTCTACAATGATATTGAATCATCGTCAACTAAAATGCGTGTGATAAGTGGGTATATACTAAAGTTTCAGAAATTACTAAAATGCATGGGAGAAGCTGGCATTGATTAAATAGAACAATCATGCACGGGACAAGTTGTCATTAATAAAATGCACAAAAAAGTTGACTTTGATTAAATGCACAAAAAAGTTGACATTGATTAAATTAACTTATAATGCACTTGAAAAGTTTTCATTGATAAAATTTCAAAATTAACTCAAATGCACGGGATAAGTTGTCACTGACTAAACTATTATGGTACACGAGACATGTTATCTTTGATACAAAATTTATAATAATAGTAATACACGGGTCATGTTGTTATTTATATAAATTTAAAAATAATTATTATTCACGGGACAAGTCATCGTTGATACCTATTATAAAAGATTATTATATATAAATTTTAAAATAAATTTTATACATGTAACAAGTCATCGCTAATACGTATGATAAAATTATTATTATACACGGGAAAAGTTATCACCCTAAAAAGTTAAAATCAGTAATTTAACGAGCAATCTTTATGTTTATCTTTATTTCTCAAAAAAATGGGCATTGAACCCTTTACCTTTATGTTTATCTTTACCTTTATCTACTATTTAGAATATCACATCACTTTAATTCTACAATAATATTGAACACTCATAAACTAAAATGCACGGGATAAGTGGACATTGACTAAAACTTTGGAAACAACTAAAATGCATAGGAGAAGTTGACATCGGTTAAATATAACTATCATGCACAAGATAAATTGTCATTGATAAAATGCACAAGAGAAGTTGACATTGATTAAATAAAACTATCATGCACTTCACAAGTTTTCAGTAATAAAATTTCAAAATTTCAGAATTTTATCAACAATTTATTATTTTTTTAAAATTAAAATTTCTTACTATACCCGTGCGTCCGCACGGGTTTGTTACTAGTTTTTAAGGAAATGATTAGTTGAGTTGATTTCAATAGTAAAATTAGTATAGTTTACTAAAACACTCTTATTAATTGTAATTAGTGGAGTGAAATTCAATAAATAAGGATATATTAATTGGAAAAATAATAATAAATGTTGTGTTGATATTTTAAAGCGACAATTATTTTAAGACATACCCTTCAAAAAAAATATATTTTAAGACATATAAAAAATGATAAAGCAATTAAAATGAGACAGAGGGAGTAATTCTCAATCAGACTTTACTTACTTTCTAACTGAACTCTGAGTTATTAGGACTTCTTAACGTAAAAAAAATAGTTATCACATGAAAATATGAGTTTGCAAGAGTGGGGTTAGACTCAATCAAAATTCTAGGATAATATGAGCAAATGCAAGATTCATTATGATATGACAATTTTAGTGTGATATCAAATACGTATTTTATGTGTTATATAAGTTTTCATTCATGCAACATGGTGTGAATTTCATGGGAAAGATCATATATTTATCTAGCGTACACGTTATGTCATAGCATCAAACAAAAGATAAATCATTTTTAACTTTGTCATTTACAATTTCATAAATATATTTACAAATTAAGAGATTAATGTAATGTAATGAAATGCATGCTAATTGAAACAACCAGGCTGTTAACATGTGCGTGCGAGAAGCATGCAACAATAGAGAAGAATGTATTACCTATGGTCTTAAATTTTAGAATTAATTGTCGGGTTTAACATAATCACGTAAAACCGACTTGTGAGATGAGAACCACATCTATTTATAAACATCTGTTCAGATCAATCTCATATTCAATGTACTCTTACACTCAATCTTATTAAGTTGGTGGGTGGATACAAATGATAAATGACCAAATAGTAGAAACCAAATAATAGATAGTCCAACATATCTTATACTCCCTCCGTCCCTTTTTATAGGAGTAGTTTACAAAAAAAGTTTTGTCCCTTAATATAAGATCGTATACAAATTCCTAGATACATTGATTATTTTTTTTTTTCAAATATACTCATTATTAATGCTACCAATTTGTCTTGGTATATGAAAAGTTAACATTAAATATATATTTAATTAAGGGTAATATAGTAATAATCACATACATTTGAGACAACTTTATTACTCTAACAACTTTTCTTAATAGCAGTGATTTTTTGTAAACTATTCATATAAAAAGGGATGGAGGGAGTAAAAAGTATTGATAACATCTTGAAATTCGTGATTCAGTTTAGTATAACGCACAAAATCGATTTATAAGGTAGATTGTCTCCATTTATGGCATAGGACTCTTACCATTTATACAATCCACTAGAGTTCCTCATTTTGAATGTTTAAATGTGTCGCATACTAAATACTATCTTGTCCATCTATGAAACACGGATACAAACACAAACACTGACACGCTAATACCACTAATAATTTAAGAAAATCACATAATTCAGTATAATTATATGTGTTGGTGTCATCGTCGATGTTAAACACATGTTGTGTTTGATACAGAAACACACATAATTCAATGAGTGTATATGCTTCATATGTGTCCGGTCACACTACAAAACAAAAATCACACACAATAGAACTCACTGGGAATGGATTTCCTGCAGTGGAAATCCCTCCAGTTTTCTGCAGTGACACAATCTGCACCATTAATTATTTTCTCTCTTTTTTTTTCAACATTTAAAATTTACACATGCATTAATTTTTAATGGATATGATTTCACTGGACTCTCATGTGACTGGAGAGGATCCAAACCCGAACTCACTAATATATATATTAAATACTGAAAATAAACCAAAAACGTGGACTCAACGGCCTCTGTTCACTCTCTCTCCACTTTTAACACTCTCTCTTTCTTTCTCTCCCTTCAATGTAGTTCATCGGAGAATGGCAAACTATCACCGGAACAACGTCGGGAACCTCGTTCTCGGCCACCGCCACCACCACTCTTCAAAAACACCAACATTCTCCCACCATTTCCGTCTCTGGAACTCTCTCTCCATCGCCTCTCTCCGTCGTCTCATCTTCCACGCCGTCAGCTGCGGTGGTGCCACCTCCCGTTACAATCACCGCCGCCGTAGCACCTTTAATGAAGATGACACTGAAGACTTCTCTTCATCAGCTTCTTCCTTCGACAAACGGCAACAGAATCAAACCTCGAAACCGAATGTGAAATCGGAGAAACTCTCCGATCTTCTTAACATGGCGGAGATGGAAACAGAAGCGGAGGCTAAGGAGAAGGAAGAGGCTCTAGAGGAACTGAAGAGACTTGTGAAGGATTTGCATGAGGAAGATGATTCGGTGAAGCGGCAAGAAGCTGCGACCACCGTGAGAATGCTCGCTAAGGAGAATTTGGAAGTTAGAGGAACACTGTCGATGCTCGGAGCTATTCCGGCGTTAGTCGCAATGCTCGATTCGAATGACGTTGATTCTCAGATCGCTTCTCTCTACGCTTTGCTCAATCTCGGAATCGGAAACGATGCGTGAGTCTCGTCATCTTCTTCTTCGCTTTATTTTTTGTTGTGGACAATGTGACAAACACCACATGAAACTCATACATACAACTATAAGATCACGGGTTCGAACCCGGATGAAAGTATCGAGTTTAGCAATATCGGCGTTGTCAGTTAAATTTTCCTGTTATATTGTTAACTTTCTTTTTGTGGTTAGATTAATTTTGGTGGCTAATTTTTATTGATTGATTATGTCATTTTCATTTAATAATTAATTGATTATGATTATTCTTTTTGTATTAAATTGTTAAAATGCCAAGCATGTGATTTTAATTTTGGTAGTTATATATCATTTTTTTTGTTTTTATTATTATTAATAAAGGTGTTCTGTTTTGTAATTTTTTTTTTTTTTTAATGTTAATGTCTATTTCTACACATGATGATGATGTGTGTTTTCATTGTTTCTTGCATATGTATGATTGTGATGTTAGGAGAATAATCGAAAAAAGTTAATTTTTTTTTTTGTTATTACAGAAATAAAGCAGCCATTGTTAAAGTTGGTTCTGTTCACAAGATGCTTAAGCTAATTGAATCTTCAGATGGCATTGACTCTGCGGTTTCTGAAGGGATTGTTGCGAATTTCCTTGGGTTAAGTGCGTTGGATTCGAATAAACCGATTATTGGGTCTTCAGCTGCAATACCCTTTTTAGTTAGAACTCTTAAGAATAAGAATATAGATAAGAAAAGTAGCAATCAAGTTAAGCAAGATGCTCTTAGAGCACTTTACAATCTTTCAATCTTCCCAACCAATGTTCAGTTTATTTTGGAAACTGATTTGGTACCATTTCTGATAAACTCGATTGGAGACATGGAAATAACTGAAAGAAACCTATCAATCCTTAGCAACTTGGTATCGACTAGAGCAGGTAGAAAGGCGATAAGTGCTGTCCCGGATGTGTTTCCTATCTTGGTAGATGTATTGAATTGGAATGATTCGCCTGAATGTCAGGAAAAGGTTTCATATATTTTGATGGTTATGTCGCATAAATCTTATGGTGACAAGCAGGCGATGATTGAGGCAGGGATTGTGTCGTCGCTTCTTGAGTTGTCACTTATTGGTACTGCTTTAACTCAGAAACGGGCGTCAAGGCTATTGGAAAGTTTGAGAATAGATAAAGGGAAACAGGTTTCAGGGAACTATAACGGAAATTTAGGCGCAACTGTCTCTGCCCCAATTTGCGGAACTTCATCATCATCATGTGCAAAACCAGATGGAGGTGGAGGAGGAAAAGAGTGTTCGGAAGAAGATGAAGATATGATGAGCGAAGAGAAGAAAGCAGTGAAGCAATTAGTTCAATTGAGTTTGCAAAACAACATGAGAAAAATTGTGAAGAGGGCCAACTTGCCTCAAGATATAGTCCCATCAGATCATTTTAAGTCACTCACTTCAAGTTCAACTTCGAAGAGTTTACCATTCTGAAGAATTTTTTATGTGCAGTGAGTCTAGGTTGAAGAGAACGAACCATAATGTATGTTAGTCTTTATCATAGTTTTATTTAGCTTTTAAGCTTGTATTGTATGTAGTAGTTAACTTCTTTACTAGCATTGCTAAATTAGACATTGCTTGTCAAAATCTTAATAGATAGTTGTAAAATATATTTCTAGTTTAGGTTTCTTGATATGATTGCATTGTTTCTGCTTAATATTTTGTTTCTTTTACATTGAGTAATCTCAATCTTTCTAAAATGAAAATGTGAACAACCTTCCATGCTAAAGAAATGGACACTCCCAACGGCACTATCTCAGTTTTGTGTCCATAATGTATGTACTATCATTGTGTATCGATGGCTGGCTTCCAAGGGCATGACATGCAAAATTGGTTAATCTTAGGGATGCTAAGGTCAAAACATAGTTATGAATTATGATGAGTGTCCCTACATTCATGGAGTCACTTTCAAACTATATGCTTAATCATCTAATTGGATCTAATGTGAAAAAGGGTTGTCGGTCGTTTTCATCTCTCTTTTATATAAACAACAGGGACTATTCATTGTTCTTTTCTATTTGAGAATCTTTCCCCTGTTGGTATGTCAATTCCATGTGTTGTGTTTCAAGATTCTAATTTTGGAGTGTTGATTAAAATGAAAGTTTGTTACGAATTTGCAGAGAGAGATTGTTATGTACTTAGCTGCTTACTTAACCAAACCATCTTAGTTTTTTTAGTTAAAATGAACTCATTAATTAATTACCATGTGTGTTTAATTAATGCCATATGCATTAGTTTGCTGAATTGTTTTTATTTTTCAACTAGTCATACAGATCCAAATGAGAATGGAAGGATTAAACTTAGATCTAGTTTGGCATGGAAAGCTTAGCTGTTAGTTGCAAATAAGGGCATTTTGACCCCACTATGTAAATGCTGTATCATGTACCTTGTGGGGTACTATAATATTTGTAATGTTATCTTCTGGTGATTCCTTTAATTATATTGACTTTAGTGTAAATATTCTAATGTTAATGAAGTTTTGTTTTCTAAAATCTAGTACTAATTAGGCCACTCTTCCATCATGTACCAATTAAGGGTTGATTTTTCGTTAATTTTCTTTATTTTGCTTGAGACCAAGATTCCATAAGTTTATTGTGCACAACACGTTCCAAAAGCTACAGTGTTTTCTCTGCTTGGACGGCAATAAGTTGAGAATTTGTGGCCCAGACAATAATGATACATGTGTAATTGATGAATATCCATTTTTGATACCCATTGAAAATTTCAACCTAAATTATTTTCAATGGCCATAATATTAATAAAAGAGAAATGATATTCAAGAAGCTCCATATATAACACTGCATTTGCATGTAACGTATTACGTATGTATGCAATGAAAAGGGACATTCAACAAAATTAGTTGAAAATTAATCAAATGAGTTTTCCTCACAAAATGAATCTAATTCAATTTGTAAACACCATTAATGACAAGTTTTGTATACATAGTGCAACATAGTAGTGAATGTCTGAAAATGTGGCTAGTGCAATATGAGTAAGATATGAAGAAGTGGTGGTTTGGAAGAACAAAAGCAAAGCATACTTCAGTAACATATCATTCATGGCAACTTAGCCAGTAAATCTATGTTTGTTTATTTTACTGCTAAGTAAGTTCAGCTAGCTACTTTGGAACTTTTTTTGTGGACAAAAGCAACGAGTTTGGTACTTGTCATTTATAGATCTTTCAGTTAGTTTGCATTGAAATCTGCAAAGTGGGGTAAGCAAAACTCGTGGCTTTAATTTTTCTAGTTAATGTTTGTATAGTTACATGCATTTGTTGAGTCAGTACTACACCATATCACAGCTAGGAAGATTAACTTCATCTAAAACACAATTAAGAGATGTCTAGAGGTCAAATCCTTAATCACATTTTTGCATTTGAATTATGATTTGTCATCTAATTACAAAATGCTTGGGGCCAAGATTTTTTTGGGATTTCCATAGCTATTTACTCCACTGAAAATAATCTTATTAAAGATATTGTGAGTCATTAAATATGAATCATTCTTCCAAAATGACTTTGAACTTTAGTTCGTTATATTGTGTGGGATCAGTCCTTTTTGAATGAAAATTGCCTTGCACTTTATAATTCAGCAAAATCAATTTTTTTTAATTGGCCTAGTGGCCAACACATAGACACACTAGGAGGGGAAATGTGGTGAATATGAGATTTCATATAAAATGTCATCACGGTCAAACCATTAGATTGTAACAAGATAGTAACAAAATCAATTTAAAAAATAAATTAAACTTGTAAATCTAATATGAGAGAATTAATTCAACACACATTTGGCTGCCAATATCAAAGTTGTATGCCATTATTCCTATATGGACCACGCACCTTTCTATTTGCTTTCAAAAACTGTCCCAATTACAGACATAGATGATAGATGGTTATACAGTTTTGAAATAATTGCACTGCGTTGATGGTCTAAGGATTGAAAATTTATCTACAAAATTTTATCTTTATTACCTTAATTAACAAAAAAAAAAAATTAGTTGTCTCTGCACTCCCGATAAAAGATTTTATCAAAACACCCCAAAAAAAAAAAGATTTTTTTACAGAAAAATAGTAGTAATTTTTTTTTAAAAGAGTAAGTAAGTTGTTATTAGTCGTTATATGTTCGCATTTTTCTTCTTCACTAATATTTGAATCACGATCTTTTAACTCCTCCAACTCTTTCGATATTTAGCTAAAAACTACTAATACATGGTGCACCATAAACATGCCCTCTTTTTCTGACATCAAGGCAAAATGTGGTATGGACCAATTTTTTGGCCAATAGCTCCCTATCTTTTTCTGATTTCACAGCAAATTATGAGCACTCCATGTTATGTTATTTTATAATTGCACTAATTACTCCTCCTTGTACCTTTTTGTAAAGTGGAGATTCATTTTTTTATGGGATAAAGTGGAAAATCATTAAATGCACATGATTGCGCTTTACACATACACATATATTGAAATTGGAAAACATTAACAAAAAGAAGCATAATAGAATCAAAGTAATGAGAGTATGAGACAATTGTGAGAGATAATCGTGATTATATTGAAAAAGGTGATTGCTCATATGACATTTTGTATTGTGGAGTGTGGACCCTCACTATATGTAGCTGTGAAATGGTTTTCTATTTTTCATTTGAGTGTAGATGGAGGTGGTGGAACATCATAAATATGATTTTTAATCTGACATCTAAGTTTTATTTGTCCTATTATTTGTTAATTACATGAAATGATGTATACTTATATAGTGTATCTCTCAATGAGGAAGTGATTTTCCATTACACTAGCTCTCTATTCTCTATATTATGTTTTCATGATATGTCCATTAAGGTGGTACCTAACTTGAAAAATTAATCTCTACAATTACGTGTTGATGATAAACTATATACACCAACCAAAAATAATTATTTATTATACTCCTTATACGCGCATAGACAGATATTTCGCATATTGGATGTGAAAAAACTCATTTTGGCTATTGTCCCATGTGTTAGGCGCATGGATTGTTGCGCTAGGTGCATGGACTACTGGCTGCTGTCCTATGCACAACCTATTTGAAGTTTCTAATTGTCCTGCTTTTGGTATAATACGAGTTGTACTTGCTACATGGGTTGCACGAGGCGCAGGGTGCAGTATAGGTGCCTTTTTTCAGCTTTCTGAGGTATATAAAATGCCAAGACTTTTTTGTGTAATCTTGTCAAACCAAATGAGAGAATTTTTAGGGAACTTAGAGACTAAGGGTTGAGGGTCTTTTGGTGAGATTCTAGGGTTGGGAAACACTTCACAAATACTTTGGATAGTGAGATCTTATTAGAGGAATGATTAAAAAACTTTCTCTTCATTTCTCTTAGGATCTATTGTGTGTTTGAGTGACTTGAAAAATATGTAGAAATTAGGAATTGTTCTTACAGAGCTTATGAAGCTAATTTCTTGTAACATATTTGTATTACTCATTTCATAGTAGATTGGAGAGTTGATATCCCCAGTTGTACGACATATTGGTCTAAACTAGGTAAACAAATATTGACGTGTTGTTTTCTCTACTCTCTTAATTGTAATCCTTGATTATGTTTGTAGATTTGCTTAGTTACTATGTTTGTTATTGGTGGTGCTTCAGACTACTTTGGTATTGGTTTCTGCTGCTCCATACATCTAAGTTAATTTATTGGTATGATATGATCTCCAAATTCACATCAAGCACTTTGAAGGGCATTATCCAAATAATTTTAGTATCTTACCCGTTGATTGGGTAATTAAATTTTGCTTTGTTGAGTGAAAAATCTGCAAAGGCAAAAGAAAGGGAACATCTTTTAATAGGAAAAAAAAAGGTTAGATGATGATTGCAGCTACCACATTTCATAATCAATTTCTCATACGTGTGGCATAACTTTGCTTTAATTTTTTAATTCAGAGATCTTGTCCCTAGTGCTAGAGAAGTACTTCACCTACCATTCAATTATGTAATTACACAAACAAAATTAAAATCACTAGTTCATTAGCTACCATGAAGTTCTGTAGAGGATGCTGTGCTGCATTTACTCCGTCATTGAACTTTTATAGTGAATGCAGAACTGTTTGACAAAAATATTGTTAGGCATCACTTCAATGACTCATTTCTATATAAACAATTTTATTTTGAATAGATCGCATGCATGTATTAATAGACATTCCTTAACTTCAAGTTTAATCTACAAAGATGCAATTTAATTGGAGGTGTTGAACTATTTTTATACTGCTCTACCATACCGCATCAATTATTCTTGGTCTTCTAGCCTTAAAGTACTTAGTTCAAATCTCTTTAAGGATTGTTGTAAAATAACTATTAATGTCAATTAAATTAATTAAAATTTCTTCCTTCCCCAATTTTTGTTTTTAAAAAATATTCTACAAGTAACCCAACCATTTACTCACATCTATATTTGTTTGATCAACGGCAAAGCTACCAATTATTTTACGAGGTGACCAAATCTGAAAAACTAAAATAAATATATTTTATGTGTTATTTTGACAATTTTTATTGTTAAAAAGTTCTCTTTGTAGTTGTTTATAAGATCAAAACTTTTAAAATAGGATATAATAAATCTAACAAACAAGCGAATATCTTTTGACTTTCATTTTTCTACTAGTTTTTGACAGATAAACTCATTTGCGGTAGCTAAATATATTTCATTGAGATAACTAATTATAACATATGCTATGTTAATTCAAATAAAAGTAAAAAAAATGGGGTAGGCAAAGCTATATCAAAGTGATACAACTCTACCTACCTTTATGTGTGTGCAGTGTATATTTTAAAACACACACTTGTCATGTGAATAAATTATATTTTAGTATTAAGAACTGATTTGTTGTATAAGAATTGTTTATACATATATTTACTACTTTAACATGCTTTAATTAATATCATACGTCGTAATAATCAATTCATAAGTTTAAAAGATTGATATGCAATATGCTCCAAGGGAGAACTTATTTCTACAAGTAGCAATTTGACTCCATTCACCATGACAACAATATTAACTCGCATATCCATACTTGAATTAGAGGTAGTTGAAGTTAAACTATAGGAATAGGTCAATGCCAATCATTGTAGGAGCCGTTTGATGTACCTATCGTGTTAAATACAAAAATCCATGTGTTAAAAGCATAAAATGAAGTGCTGTTCTAAAAGTTTTTGAAATTAATCATGTATTGTATCTATGTTAAAATGACACCGACATATCATAAACATTGAAATAACCCCGAAAAGTTTGGTGTTTGCAATAAATATATCCGACACATTTCCTTTCTACACAACCAATATTTGACCAGTTGAAAACATTGAACTTTATTTCTTATGAAAAATCAATATTGGCGTTTTGTGTGTGAGGCCATGCAACACCAATATATTATTGATTTGATACACAGGCTGAACAAAATCTGCTGGCAAATGAGTGAGAAAAAAGCCACCAACATATAAAAGCACAATATTCGGAGAATGTTATTATTACCTTCACCTACACCGTAAACTGTTTATTCTTTATGAGACTCGTAAACTGTTTTCATATGTTATCGTCGTAATTGGTCTTCCAAATCAACGCGTATTCTTCCAGTAATTCAGAGTTTAGATTGAAGGTAAGTAAAATCTGACAAAAAATTGTTTTCATCAGAAATCAAACTCAGGTTTTCTCAAACGATTTGTTTTAGGGAATTGGTTAATCATTTGAACTCAATCACTTATGTATAAACTGTTTTCATATGGGAGAATTTTTAACTCACGTTTACCGTTGTAATTGGTCTTCCAAATAAACACATATTCTTTATGAGAAAATTGTGTGTATGTATGCGATATTGGATTGCCACATTATGAGGCCAACAAAAGGTACCTTTTTTCAATTCTTTCAATCTCTATGAAGGGGACCATTGGCACATTATTATATATCTTAACATTTGGCACGTATCTTCACTGGACCATAAGAAAATCTGTTTCTCCTCATCTGACTTTCGAGGATTATACCAATCTTTTCTATAATATTATGAAATTTCAGTAAGCTGCCATACTTTACCCTAACACTTGACCACACTTTCGAGTATTGATACTAGAGTTCTACATCTTTACCAAGGTTTTGCATCTATTAAGATTTTTTCTTGATGACAGAACTTTTGCTTTTGACATAATGAAGGACAAAGATATTGGAACTTTACATCATTCAAAGTTTCCACACCTACACCGTCAGATCTCAAATATACCAATTTTCTTTGACCAAATTTTACTTATATTTGAGGTCGTGAATGGGGAGTATTTCACTCTTAGGTTCTGTCTAGATAAACCGTTTAATTTGCAGCATATAGCATAAACATTTATCTTAAAAAATGCTTATGTATAAAATAATTTTATAATAAAAGATAAAATAAAGTTAAATTGATTTCATATAAAGTTGTTTTCCTATGTTTTCTTCGAACATGTCATAAATTATTTTTATAAATTCACTCAAACAACCTCACAAATACTTACGCTAATATATAAGTTGAAACAAGTTAATCAAACCAGACCCTTAGTGGTATCAAGAAAGAAAACAAAAGAAATGAAAAGAAAGGGAATAATGTTACTCGCAAAATCGCTATGATTTTATTCAAATTAAATTTACTCGCAAACCCATAGAAATCTTACTCATCATACTATCAAAGTCATACTTGCATATTTGGATACAAAGTGAGTTTGACGAAATCACGATGACACTATGATTTTATTGAAGTTTCAAAGTGTAATTTTTATCAAATCACAAATGTATCGTAGATGTTGTGTAAGTTTTTCTGTGTTTGCACATTATATAACTAATTACGATCCACCCCAAATCTCGATCACATCTTTGATTTCCCCTTCCAAATTTTACATCTTCTTTACCAACTCACTACCATCTAAAAACATTTCAAACTCTTCAAAATTTCTTCAAATTCAACGAAATAGAAAAAGAAGGTTTGAAAAATAATTCCTAAAAGGAATACAAAGTATGTCGCAACTTATTTTGGGTTTTATGGGGTCTTTTCACCCTACCAGAATAACAAATTAGAGAGAGAAGAAATCCATCATAACATGTTAAAATTCAGCTACATAATTTTAGCGACGAATTTAATGATGACCACAAATCTGTAACCAATTTGAACCTCACATAGTGTTATTGAGGGAATTATAATTAATCAGACACTAATTGCGACGACATTAAACCCGTCACAAAGATAAATAATTTGTCACTGATGATTGAATAAAAGATAACATTTATGCTTGAAATCCCATCACTAATTAGTGAGGGAAGTAAGGATCCGTCACTAGTTCGTGAGTTAACATATTTTGTCACTAATGAGTGAAGAAACCAGCGTGATAGTAGCTATTGTTGGAAATTTAGGTCTTAATAAAAACAGAATTCATAAAACATGTTCAATCATTATGAATCAATAGCGGAAGCAATCAAAACATTGAACATGATTATGATCGGATCTACAACATGTTTGATTTACCACGGATATTAAGAATTAGGGTATTAGGAATACCTGAAAGAAGCTTTCATGTCAACCTCCCAACAGCAGAAACAGAGAAACAGAGAGGAGGTGATCTGATATGAAAACATAACAAAGGGTTTGCGGCGGCTGATTTGGTTCTTCCTCAACCGGTACCTTTATGCCTCAAGTTCTCTTCAGATGGGGAGAAGAGAGAGTTTGTCGTGTACGGTGTATTGGGGATCATAGCCTCTTTTATATTGGATGACCATTAGGGTTTCCCATTATTCCGTTAATGGGTCATCCGGACATCCACTCATATTGAGTCCATATCAACTAATTAAATATTTAATTAATTATCCAATTAGAAATCTAATAGCCTTATTACTTAATTTGATCACTAATCAATTAAGGCTCACAATTGATAAATAACTAATATAATTATTATTACGATATTTGCCCACATAATAATATCGAAATATAATTAAATAATAAAATATTTCAACAATCTCCCACTTGGGCTACATATCTTAATAATTATACCAGAATTCTTTAGGCGCGCGTCTGAATGCTATTTATCTTTAGATTTCAACTCTACAATCTGGTCCACCTCATACATTAATAATGAGACCACCGCGGCTATTGTCACTGACGTATAACATGACGGAACCCCGACGACCACCATATCAATGCACTTGATGACATAGATCGATATGGATGAGTGACATGGAAATTTCATGTAATGTGATCTCTAAATCATGTCTATTTCCAACTGGTCCAACTAAAAACTTTAGTGAGATCAAAACTGAAGATTTGCAAATTTAATATTTGCACAAACTGATACAGAAATGGTTATAATAAACATAACCTCATGAACTTTATTTCTGCAGAAAATCATAACATAAAGTCTGTATCGATATCAAAACAGAAGTATAGAACATAGAATAAAAGAGACTCCCACTAATTTATGACATCCTTAATGACAACAACCATATGAAAGACTTTATGTGTCATGTCTTTGATTAGTGGGTCACCTAGCATAAAGTTTGTCTCTAATGTTCTATCAATTAACAACAATAATTTATAAGGGGATGAACCTTATAAACTTTGTTATTAAAACATTATATGACTACATTATGTCACTATATAACTTAAATGGTTTTTCAATACCTTTTTACTATGAAACCAAGTGACATAAATACTTACAGTCATTTCCTGGGTTAGGATGTGTATTATATACACACATTTAAAAGTCAGAGTCTAACACACTAATGATCTCCAAATTGTCAGATCCCTGATGTGAGAATAAGCTCTCTTGTTCTCTTTAAAGAATCCTTATGTTCGCATTTTCAACAATTCAAACTTTGAATTGCTCAAATATCTGCCAAACAATCTTATTATATACGCTATTTCCAAATGCGTATAATAAAATCATACATAAAAATCCTATAGGAAAAGTGTAGGAAAATACTTAAATTTCTGAATTCATAAATTTCTGAATTCATAAATTTCCTAATGGGCAATATTTGAGACTGAAAAGTCTCTCTCGATGATTGAGGTCATCCAAAAATTTATTAACTTTAATGTCAATTTATTTTCAACTTTACTGATATAACTCTTTTGTGATATCCGAATAATACCTTGAGAAGAATCTCTAAGCATTGAAATGCCTAATACAAAAGAGGTGTCCCCAGGATCTTTCATCACTAACTTTTGTTAGAGATTTCCTTTGTTTCACATTACTAACATATATCATAGTTGACTAAATAAAATAAAATTGACACATTAAAATAGGAATATAAATTTACTCCCACTGAGCTTACTAAATCCACAACTCTACTTAATATTATCTCAAAACCAAATGAGACAATTACTTTATGAGAATTTGTGGTAACACTAAAGAGACAAATTTCTTAACTTATAAGTGGATTTCACGACTTTGCAAACCATCTACTTTGTATCAATTGACACAAAAGTTTTATTCTGTTGCACCATATTATATCATTAATGTCACCATTAAGAAACACTATATTGAAATCTGTCTTATGCAGCTCCAGAATTATAATAAACATACTAGTATCATGACTGTCTTAATAGAGTCTTTCAAATAAAATAAATAGAATTTCTCTTTTCAGTCAATTCTTTATGATACTAGAAGCCCTGGTTCTTGAGGGTGTTGAGTTTGATCTATATGAATTAACTTCTTAACTTGATGGAGAGGAAGAACAATATTGTCCTCATGAGGATCCAAATATAATATAATAATAGTAACAATATGAATTAGTTTAGAACTAAGTCTTCCTCATTCAATTTTGCTCTGATACCACTTGTTGGAAATTTAGGTCTTAATAAAAACAGAATTCATAAAACATGTTCAATCATTATGAATCAATAGCGGAAGCAATCAAAACATTGAACATGATTATGATCGGATCTACAACATGTTTGATTTACCAAGGATATTAAGAATTAGGGTATTAGGAATACCTGAAAGAAGCTTTCATGTCAACCTCCCAACAGCAACGGTCAGAAACAGAGAAACAGAGAGGAGGTGATCTGATATGAAAACATAACAAAGGGTTAGCGGCGGCTGATTTGGTTCTTCCTCCACCGGTACCTTTATGCCTCAAGTTCTCTTCAGATGGGGAGAAGAGAGAGTTTGTCGTGTACGGTGTATTGGGGATCATAGCCTCTTTTATATTGGATGACCATTAGGGTTTCCCATTATTCCGTTAATGGGTCATCCGGACATCCACTCATATTGAGTCCATATCAACTAATTAAATATTTAATTAATTATCCAATTAGAAATCTAATAGCCTTATTACTTAATTTGATCACTAATCAATTAAGGCTCACAATTGATAAATAGCTAATATAATTATTATTACGATATTTGCCCACATAATAATATCGGAATATAATTAAATAATAAAATATTCCAACAGCTATGACCTATGAAGGAGCTAAACAAATACTACTATGCAGAATAATAAAAAAACAAAGATGGTGCCCCGAGAAAACTAATCTAAAAGTTTTTTTTTATTTTTTATCTCATACACCCAAATAAAAGTACAACTCACGGGACCAACTAATTAAAATGCATAAAAACACTCTGCAAAAGAAAACCAAAGCAATGATAGGAACTGCATTCCATTGAGGACCAAACAAACTTTACCGCATGGCACCATCAAAGATCATAAAACTAAAAAGAGTACTTTTGCTTTCTTTGCAAAAGGCTGTGGTCAAATTCAAAATAAAGAGCAATGATTAAACATTCAATCCAAGCGTTTAAAATGAAAATTTACCAATGAAAGATCTTACTCAATACATGTCCGTTTAAATTGTATATTGACTATAAGTTTTATAGCCAAATAAGGGTGTGTTTGATCGCTGGGATAGAACAAATATGCATGATAGAATAAAGAGTTAGATAAACATATATGATATGATAACTATTTATCTAATAATGTATTTGATACATTTTTATATTGTGTAGGACATTTGCAAGAATGAATCCTCGCATGTATCATTTTCACATATGAAAGTAAAGTGTGCTATATCTCATGCACCATTCAAAAGGGGGGAGAAACACATGAAAAATTTAGATGTGACGAGTTTAAAGGTGACATATCACAATTTGCTTTTTCATATGAAAATAACGCCTGAGATTTCTGACGTGTGCGCATGTGTGTGTGTGTGTGTGTATATAACATATTTTTTCTAGTGAAATACAAAACAAAATATTGAATGAGCAATAAATAATTTAATATGGTTTTAAAACAAATAATAGACACTACTTTCTTTCTTTTTTTTAAATCAAATGAGTAACTAAACAATTCTATATATTTTAATATTAGATTAACTATGAATTATGTTAATAGTATACGTTATGAAAAATATTGTTTATTTTTTTTTTCCAAGAAGAAATCATCTCATTTCATTAGCAACAATGGTTTGTAACCGTATACA
This sequence comes from Medicago ruthenica, assembly GCA_018208015.1. Taxonomy (NCBI): domain Eukaryota; kingdom Viridiplantae; phylum Streptophyta; class Magnoliopsida; order Fabales; family Fabaceae; genus Medicago; species Medicago ruthenica. Next base: position 114,661,602 of record CM031371.1, on the reverse strand, counting down.
TGTAGGAATTTTAATAAAGATACGGAAACTAGTTAAAGATGTGACCACTCTAAAAAGACTATGAGCAAACTCGTTGATGTGTCTCCTAATGAATTCAACATGTAAGTTTATAAAGAAAAAAGAGAAACTGCTTCAACCAACTCTTATGATAACACCAAAATTCTATTCATCACTTCTAACTAGTGCACTTAAACCTATCAGCTATTCTTTTGGGGTCTAAGTTAAATGTCACATTATTGATTTGCAGCTCTTGCATCCATTGTAAAGCATAAAGCAAACCCATAGCTTCACCTTCTTCCACACAGAGAATTGAAGAGATCCATTCTGTGTTGATTAAAACAAAGTTTCCCTAATCATCTCAAATGCACATTCCTATCACTGACCAATTCTATTTTGTATATTTATTCACAACACTTATTAACTTGTTTTACAAGCAAACCCCCATAAAACCATGCAAATATAAAGTCCTTATTCATATCAATCCAGTTAAAGCTATTTTTACTTATTTTGCTTCAATTGTATAGGCTTTTGTGCTTCATGACCAAGAAATGATAAAGAGCGTGGATTCTGAGTCAGAGCACATTCAGTGGGCGAGTCAAAGCAAGCCAAGAGCGAATAAGAACAGAAAAACTTGAAGCTGTAAGACAAGAAGATTCGATAGGCGAGCAGAAGTAAGCTCAAAACGAGGGATTCTAAAGAAAGTTCATATTGGATGGGCTGGAAAATCAAGACGGTTTTAGTAACCTGTTGGATGGGCTGTCATCTCCCTCGATTTAAAGAAAGTTCATATTCGCTGCGCGAGTCAGACTCACCTAGCAAAAATCCACTTATCAGAATTCTATTAATAGAGGCCTCACTTCTTTTCAAGGTATAACATACCAAACACCACATATCCAAGTTTTGTTGCAAAGAAGAGGTGATTAGAAACATAGAAAGGGATAGAGAGATTGATCTAGAGAAGAATGTTACAGCGAAGGAGATCGAAGAATCAGCTTCGACGACGAATATATTTTCTTCTTGCTATGTATTAACTAATCCTTTCTATTGTTAGGATTAGGTGTAGTTATTATGAATATTACGTAAATACTTGATCTGGTTGGTTATATATTAATTATATTTCATTATATCGATATTTCTAATCTCGTTATTAATGCTTTTTCCGAAGTGCAATCCAAAAATGAGATTTTGACTTAGGAAGTGTTAGACATAGACTTTCTTAGTCAGAAATATGGGTTGAAACATTTGTGGATGTTAGTTGTGAGACATCAGACTTGGTTTACAATCACAGACACTATCTAAATTTAATATCTTTGCCACAAATTTGTATAAATCATTGCAAAGTGCAATAGGCCGTCAATCTTTCATGGAAGTTTGTACATCTCCTTTATTTCAGGATTAAAGCAATATTTATTGAATTCAGTCTTTGCAGAAAAATCCAGCTTCAAACCACAAATAGCCAGCTTCGAAGAATTCTAAGCCAAAATTATTCCATAAATTCTAAGCCAAACACTTATCAGCACTCATGGAAAAGGTTGCTTCTTTGATAAAATAAAATAATCACGAAGAGCAATACGTTAATTTTTTAAGAAAGCAATATGTTGCCATGGCGCCTTCTAGGGTGCATAAGCTTAGCATATCTCTCACGGTGGGAGAGTGAAAAAAAGTGAGCTTATCCATACATCTGGTTGTAGCATATCCCTTCCTCAATTAATTCTTCTCTTTCATTGTTTCAATTACTCACAGTATCCACCATCGTGGCCACCAATATCCTGTCCACTCACAACTCCTTCTGACTGCCTTCTTCGCCGCCGCTCTCTCCCACTTTTTTTTAGCCCTTCCGAGCATCCTCTCCTCAACACTATGAATATATGGATTTAGATTTTGTTTGACCCATCTCTTCATATCAAGACTAGGAAACAATGTGACATAGAGCCAACACACAAATCTCACACACACTACCAGAACGAGAGAGAAGAATAAATTGTAACTCACTGTAACTTGTATTTTTACACAAAATTGATATTGAACCATGGCATACAAGCATACCTTTACATATGCTACCAATTCTTAATATGTAAGCAAATTGAACTCTTAATTATTAAGAAAAGTTGTGAATGGTGTTGTATAAGATAAGGGCGGTGCTCCTAATTTCTTGAGGTCCAGTCAGAATCTTGCTTAATGGAGAACAATAGAAGCAAGTAGAAGTTCTTCTAATATTCTACACGTTTCTTGATTAATTTCAACAATGTCTGCAAATTGTGATCTATATAATTGATAGTTGTGCAAACATGTACACTGTTTCAGTGTCAAAATTCCTTCCTGTAAATTGCCTTTATATAGTGAATTGAAACTCTAATCACCTAAAAAAAATAAAGAGTAAACCAAACATTCTACTCTTTATTTCTTTCTCTATAATAATCATAATAAAATTTTCTGATAAAAAATTTTGTAAAAAACTTAACTGCCAACGCTTTTGCAGCAGGTTAATTTAAAACGCTAATAAGAACACTCACCCTTTTCCAACCAACAATGTTTTTCTAAAACCAATGGATTCTGACGATGTTACGGTAGTGGTCACTATTGACGTTGGTGGTCAGATTAAAGGGATCTGAAGCGAGAGACAAGAATCCAGTGAATACTCATTTTTCCAAAAAAAAAAAAAAAAAAAGAAGTGACATAGAGTGGTGGTAAGTAAGGGTGTAAGTGGGTCGGTTTGGGTTGAGTTTGGCCAAACTCAAGACCCAAACCATATAGGGTATTCCGGTTTAAGTGAGGTAAAATAACCACCGTTATACTATTGGGCCGGTTTGGGCAAACCTACTAATTTCAGGTTTGGGTTGGGTTGGGTAATGGGTTATCCAAATTATTTTTCTTCTTTTTTTGTTAATATTAAATGACTAAATGATGAGTCCTCATTTTTTTCATAAAAAATACTCAAATTTTTTATTTTCTAAAAAAAATTATAACATATTTTCACTATATTTTAGCGTAAAAAAATAATAAATGATAATATCAAATAATGAACTTCATCATAAAATACTAAAAACTAAAATTGCAGGTTAATCCAAAAACTAAAATTGTATGACATAAAATTGCATTAGTATCAAAACAACCAAAAAGTGCAACATCCGAATTTGTAACTCTAACATGTTTTGATTGTCAATATAGAAAATGTCTTTTGTCAATTTTGAAAATTAGACTTGATTTATGGTCAAAATCTTTTGATTCTCCTTCTTCCCAATGAAAACAAATATAAAAATGTTGGCATTAATGGGTAAGTGGGTTTATTGGGTTTGAGTCTGGTTTTATCCGAAACCCGTTATTTTTTTGAGTTTTTCATTTTTAAAACCATGTTCATCCAATTACCTAACTCAACCCACTTTTTTTGGTTTTTTGGGTGAGTTTAACCGGATTTTCCGGTTTGACCCAACTCATGTACATCCCTAGTGGTGAGGAAGGTAAGTAGGAGAGAGAGGAAAGGAGAAGAGAGAGAAAGTTAGGGGAAGAGAGAAACTAGATGTATGCAGTGTTGGTGGTACATCATAACTTTTGTGGAACATCACAATCTAACCATTCATTACACTCACCCACGGTGGGAGACGTATCAAGCTCTCCCACCCTAGACCGAGCCATGTTGCCATACATGTTTTATAGGACGTAAATACTTTTAGAAATGATTGCAACTTTCAAGGATATGTATTTCAAAGCATATAAATTCACATATTTTTGAGGGTCAGTAGGTGTTTTATATCAACTAATATATTTACTAGTTTTTTTTAGAGGAACTAATATATTTTTTTGGGGGAGAAACTAACATATTTACTAGTTAGTGTAAAAAATTGTAATAAATCTATCAAAAAATATAAATAAAAATGTTAAATATTTTTTATTTATAATTTTCTGTTATAACAAGGAATCCCATATAGGCTACATTCTACTCCCTTTGTTCCCTTTTAAATGTCGTTTTGGAATATTATCGCCAAATTAGCGAAGTGTATTTTTACACATTTTCTTCCTATTATTCCCTCATTTTGATCCACCAATAAATTCTTATTTTTTTGCACACATTTTTCCTTTCCAATAAATTTAATATGTTATCTTTCTCTCGTAACAAACAACTGTTAGTTACTATCTCTTTCTCCAACAAATTCTTATTTTTTTGCACACTCTCTCTCATAACAAATAATTGTCAATTTTCTAAATATTATGCACATCTCTTTAATTATTTTAAGTCAATTTTCAATGAGTCTTCCACTCTTTCTTCCTTTTGAATATTCATGGAGTCTTTTATTTTATTTTTCTCTCAAATATGTTCTTTTACTTTGCACTTGAAATTTTTAACAATTACTACTCATCTTATTTATAGAATTTTAACTCTTCATTGAACCATTATTATAGGTAACAAAATTTTGTTTAAATCTGAAGATAACAAGAAACAAACTTTGTTTTTTTTTTTTTTTTTTTAAAAAAACAAACTTTGTTTAAAAAAAAACTTTAGTTTTTCAAATATATAGCATTAATTAGTTTTATTGAAAAAGATAAGAGTAATTGACAAAGGGTATAATTGACAAATCATACCCTTAAAATACTAAAACGACAGTTAAATATGAACATTAAATTCGTAGTTAAACGACACTTAAAAATGAACGGAGGGAGTACTTAACAAACAAACTAAACTATAGCCCATATATAGGTCCTTTCAAATTAGGCTTCTTCTTTTTCGACCTTATTGATTTCTCGTGCGTCTTATACAGTTCGGGTTATATAATTTAAATGGCATAAACACTTCATAAAAATCTTCAAAACACGTTAAAATATTTTAGATTTTAGAATTCAAATAGGGTGGGAAAAGTAATGACCTCCAAATTAAAGCCCATAGCCATAGGCACTTGCATCTATACCCATCTACTCACTCTAACTTACAATCTATAAATAAAAGGCCTTACGTATGCACTCCCCTTATTGCTACAAAACTCCCCACCTAATTTCAAAAATGAACTTTTTTTATATAAAAAAAAATCTTAATATGAAGGACACCTTTGGACGTTGATTAGATAGAATGTCAATTTTTCTGAATAAAAAAAGATATGATATCAATTTTAGCATGGTCTTGAAGTATACTTCTAATCAGTGATAAATCCAAAAATCTATCAAATGAAAAGCTGGAAAAAAATTACATGTATTTTAAAATTTTAGTCGCTGTAAAAAATTTATCAATTCTTAGAGTTCTTACTTTTTGATAAAAATGTGTGTTTTTATCCTTGGACAGGATATTGAGTTTCAAAAAAATGTGTTTTTAGTCCCTGACTTTTATAATTAAAGCGAATGTTTCTAATAACTAAAGAATCCATTTTCATAAAAATAAAATAGTTACTAAAAATGATAAAAACATTTAAAGGGACTAAACTTAGAAAGCTCATAATTTTATAGGAGTTAGCAACATAACTCTAAAATAAATTAATATAATTATGTTTTAGTAAAATAAATTACTACAAAACTTTCTAAATACATCCCATATATTATTATATTATGATAAGATTTTTTTGGAAACAAACAACTCAAAATTTGAGTTTTTGTTATGAATATTATTAAATATAAGTGTGGATGTCCATTTTCTCTAGACTTTCTATATCCCTTAACTCTTATGAGTGAATGTACATATTCATTGTTATTGGTATTTAGTCTTATGCATTTTCATGTACTTGTAACTTACCACATTTGTGTCCTATAAATAGGACTTATATTGTAATGTAAAGAATACTCTTGTAAGGAGAATAATACAAAAGCTATCATCTTCTCTATTTTTGATCTTATCATTTAGTTTATTTCATAACACGTTATCAGCACGAAACGCTGACCAACTGAGATTCAAAATTTTGGAACATGTGCAAAAGAGGTTATAGGTAAATTTTATAATTATGCAACAATGAATATATTGCTTTGGATAAAAATTGTTATGATACTTCACTGCCTCTTGCATCTTTTCTAATGATGGCTATTTTGTTAGTGTTGTTTCGTATTCCCTGTTGGCTCATTTTCACCAAGTATCAATGAAACTTAAGTGAAAAAAGACATAATGTTTACATGTGTGCCAAAACGATTTATTTTATTTTTTTGAAAGAAAAATGATTTGTTAGATAGCTTTGCTTTTAGGGTGTTGTTAGTTCATTCATAATGATTATTCGATGGCATGCTTGTTTTACTAATTACTATGTCGTAGTTAGTTTCTCGTGAAACTAGTAGTCTTGTTATTTAGTCTTGTCAATTATGTTTCTTATTTTGCACATAAATTTTGTTGAAAAAGTTATTTAACTTATAATTATCATATCTTTCTTTCTTTATTTTTGTTAAATTCCAGAAGAATTCAATAACGAATCATCCCTCAAGGATGGTTCAAACAATGAAGATATTTTATGATATAGTTCTCGAAGAACTATTTTTCCTTTTAATATTAAAGCATCCCTGAAGTATTGCTCAAAGAAAGAATATATATTTTTTCATTGATTTGAGATATAGTTCTAAAAGAACTAAATATTTAATATCAATCATCCTCGAAGGATAGCAAAAATCATGATCTTCCTTGGTGTTGATAAATTTATGGTTGAAAATAAGATCTATTTTATGTTTGTATTATTTATTTTTAAAAAAAATATTGAAGAGTTACACGTTGAGAACGTAATGTAGTTCTCGAAGAATTAATTTGTTATTTTTTTAGGATCCTGAAGATTGCTCAAATAAAGAATTTTCTTGTTCATCGTTTACGAAGATTTGGAATATAGCTCCTGAAGAACTAAAATTTAATATTAAATCATCCTTGAAGGATTGCAAAATTGTGATTTTACTTGCTTATTGTTCATAGAGATTTGTGGAGTTCTTGACCACAATTCAAATATATAAGATCTATTTGATCGTAGTATAAATTCTATGAAAGAATTAAAGAAAAAAAAATTATTTATGCCTCTTGAATTTGCTTCTGAAGTAGCAAAATTGAGAAAATAATATCAAGAAAATTTTGAAAGATAAATCACATTTGTGATTGAACATAAGAGTAGTCATTGATTGAAAAGATGAAGTCTCACATGATAAATTAAACTTTATTTCTAGATTTAATCATCTATAATAGTTGTTTTGTATAATTTGTGCTCCGCATATTTATTTATTTTTTGGGTAGAATGCTCCACATAATTGCTTTTCTAATGAAATAGTAGGTTGTGTTTATGAATTTGATATTATTTCTACTTTTGAAACGATTAAGATTTACAAATTATATTGTTTTGAAATGAGAATCTGTTAGTTTACTGAATAACTATAAATCATATTTGTATTATGATTCCTTCTAAAAAGTATGTCTATGTTATTTCGAGGTTTCGTTCAAGTATTGCTCCTAAAACTTGGACTCACTAAGGAGTACAATAGTTTTATATTTATTTTGTTGGAGATTGTTTGTAAATGAATGATTTCTTATGTAAAAGACTATAAAAAAATTGGATGAGTGATAGAAAGAACCTAGTTTTATTATTATAGTTGGCATTGCAAAAATTATTAAAGGCTCCAGAAGAGTCAATATATTGTTATATAATTACACATTGAGAATGCATTATATTCATCTAGGTCTCATAGAAATTTATTATCCTTCTAAATGGATATCATATTGAAATAAGAAATAAAGGAGATTTTGAATATCTCTATATTACGAGACATGTTTTGGATAGAAATAAGTGTAGATAAAAAAAAATTACATGTCTTCGTATGGATTGACTACACTTATATTAGTGCAATTGAAGCACATATTATTGTAAAATTGAAATTTACATATCATATTAAATTTATTGTTGGCAAGACCGGTTGGTTTATCCCGGATCTATTATGATGCGAAAATAGTTAAAAATTTATATGGACATGCATTGAAGAACCTGAAGATTCTACAAACCATTAATGTTTGTGTGTTATTACTTTCCAAAGTAAGTTGATAATATGAGAAAATAAGTCTCTTATATATATATATATATATATATATATATATATATATATATATATATATATATTAGGTGATATTTGTGGATGAATACACCGATGATGTGAATCATTTTGATACCTTATAACTTGATTTAATACATCGACTAAATGATCACATATATGTTTATTGTCAATTCACAACCAGAATTTTATGAGATTGTTTTCTCAACAAATTTGACTAAGAACTCAATTTTTTTTTGTCAATTCACAACCAGAAGTTTATGAGATTGTTTTCTCAACAAATTTGACTAAGAACTCAATAATTTTTTTGGAGTTTTCAGAAAGCATATAATAAGTATCATTTCTCAATTTATATTGATATTGAACATCATGTAGTATATGTTCATAAAAAAATGGTCTTGAAGGTCAATTCTTTAGACGTCTAAAGTTAATTGTATGAATTATACTTATGAGAACATAACTTCTAAATTCTACTTTGGGAACATGTAATCTTGTATGTTGAGATATTGATTCGCATCAAGCCAACACATTATTATGTGTAAGTCCTCCCCATAATTTATCATTTATTTTAGGTTAACAACCAAATATTTTTCATCTAAGTGAATTTTTGGATGTGTTGTGTATATCACAATTGCTCCAAAATAATGCACTAAGATAAATATTGAAAGAATATTGGGAAAGTATATTTGATATGAATCCCTGCTATTATAAATTGTATTGAGCCAACTTCAGTTGGCCGATTATCGATTAAAGGATTAGTTTTCCCAATATTAGGGGGGAGAGAATAAGCAGCTGAAAATGTGAACCCGAAGTTCAATTGAATGAAAATGTGAACCCGAAGTTCAATTGAATTATTTGAAAGGAAATATTGTTATCTCATCTTGATCCTCAAAATATCACTCATTTGCAAAGTTAAACAAATAAAATAGCAGCTGCTAATGCTCCAAACAAATTAGATGTCTCTGTAGGATAATCTAATATTGCAAATGAGTCTCAATCATGCATCAAGCATGGTAAACCAATCGGTTCCAAATATAAAAATCATCAAATAAGAAAAGGAGCCAAAAGGAAAGATAACCCAAATGAGGATATAGAAACTCTAAAAGAGTCGTCTAACATAATGGATTTTTCAGTTCTAGAAGAACTTATTAGGTACCTGAAATTTATGAAATATCGATAAATTATCTCATGAATGAAAGATCTCAATGAAATGAGATGGAACCGAAAAATATAAGTCAACGTTGACGATGTTTTACATAAAATATAGCGCTATATGTGAAAAATGATAATGAGGATCATGAATCAAAGTCTATTATGGATTATAGACAATAGAATGATTAACTTAATGAAAAGATACATTTTATGCAAAATTAAACTAGCTTTGCAAAGCGAATCATTTTTGGACCAGTAGTCCATACATATGAATATGTGAAAATAAATGAGAATCATGAAATATGTATATAAAGTTTGGCTTATGGTTCAAGAGTATGGGTGAAAATTTACTATTAATTTTGAAGAGACGTATTCACCTGAAGTGAATTCGAGTACATTATCATACTTGATTAAGGTCAAAACCATATATATGAAGGAAGTGTTACATGACTAACTTGTTATTTTTATATAAAATTCCCTTAAGGAATTAATTTTATCAAGGCATACAATTTATATTCTCGAAGAGAATACTTAACAAACTTGATATATAGAAACATGTTGTATAATATTCTTATTTTCTAAAAGAGTTATATAAAAATGATATTGTTTGTCCATTTCGAAATAAACCTGAGAACTCTTGAAGAGATTTTGAAAATAAGTTTCCTAAAAAAAAGAAATTGAGATGAAATGTGTAGGAAGAGTAAATATTTATTTGAGATTACAAGTTGAGTATTTGAAGAATAACACTTTTGTGAATCACGAGTGTCGCGGTGATTTTCGGAGATCAAGCTATTGATTAGCGTTGACTCACTAATTTTATTCACGACTGAACTTTTAATTTTTTTAAATGAAAAGTGGAAAAAAGTTCTAAATTACCACAATTTTAAAGATTAAGGGTTCGGGGGTTAGTTACGTTTAGGGAAGGTGTTAGCACCCTAAACGTTCGTAGTACTCTACGAGAAACTCTTGATTTTATTTATTTATTTTGGCTATAACTTGCTTATTTTATAAGAAACAGAATTAAAGTAATGAGAAAAGAAAATGTTTTATTTTTTTATTTTTTATGATTTGGAAGGACAAGGTCCTCTGCCTACGTACCCGTGAGGGATCAAAACCTCGTAGTTCGGGGTAAAAATGACGATTGATTTGTTTTGTGTTTTTTATTGGTTTTAAAAAAGTTTTAAAGATAAAATAAAAGCCAAGTGGCAAAATGAGATTGGTTTGTGTTTTTTATTTTTGAAAATGATTAAAGTGTAATTAAAGTAGATTAATGATTTTTTTAAAGAAAATAAATGAGAAAAAAGGACACTTGATTGAAAATCAAGGTTTATTTAAGAAAAGATTTTTTTGTGATTTTTTGATTATTTGAATGTTTTTGTTTTTTTTTAATAATGAACTAAGACTAAACGTTAAAAACGAGGAATTTCCGTGGTGACATTGGATCACCACGAAATCCCTTTGAAAATAAACTAACCTAATATTTTTTGTATTTTTTTTGTAAAGCAAAATAAATAGATAAAAGAAATAAAAGACGTAAAGCGGAATAAATAAAGTGAGTGTCAGTGCATATTCTCATTTATATTTACATTGTACCTAAATACATTCTAAGAAATGGCAAAATAATAAATAAAAATAAAAATTGCAAATGCACTAAAAATAAGTAAATATGCTAAGGATAAAAAATAAAATGAAAAAATGCATGAAATAAAAGGAAAATAAAAATAAAAAAAGAAATGCATGAAATACTAGGAGATAAATATCATGAAATAAAATGCATGAAAATAAATAAGAAATTAAAAAGTAAAATGCAAGAAATGATAAAGAAAATAAAATAAATAAAAAAAAGGAAAAGGGGGGTGCTGTAGCAGAACGGGGGGTGTGGTGAGCAAATCAGAGAAAAAGGGCAGAAACAAATAGTGGGCCGAGTGGTTGGGCCTGGATTGGGTCACTATAAAATGATTTTTCTGGTTTTTTTTCCTCATTTTCCCCTCTTCTTCTCTCTCTACCATTCCTATCTTCCTCTCCTCTCTTCTTCTCAAAACCGCAGGCCTGGAAACTAAGTTCCGGCGCGGCGGCCGGCCAGCCCAGGGGGCGGCGCCACCGCGCCGGATAAAAAAAAACTCTCCTTTTTTTAAAAAAAAAAAAACGTTTTCTACCCCCTTTTTCTCTCTTCTTTCCGAAAACCTAATCTAAATTTTCCAGAACTAATTTAAAAACCCTAGATCTAAACTTTTCTTTTTTTTAAAAAAGAAAACTACCTCTTTGGTTCGGATTGATGCGGTTTGGCCGGATTTGTGTGGTTGAGTGGGTGGAGGGCGTGTTTTTTGTTTGTGTGGTTTGGAGGGAGATGGTGCGGCTGTGTGTTTGGTAGTGGGTGGTTGTTGCTGTTCGTGGGCGTGAGTGGGAGTGCTGATTGGGGCGGTTTGTGTGTGTTATGGGTGTGGTAGGTTAGTGGTTGCTGGGTTGGCTGTTTGTGTGTGAGGGGGGATGTGTGGTTCGGTCGTACGGCTGGGAGTGTGTGTGTGTGTTTCGATGGTAGGTTGGTCGTGTGGCTAGAGGGGAGCGTGCGTGAGGGTGGTTTGGGTGGAGGAGGCTGGCCGCGCAGCTGTAGGTGTGTGGGAGGTGAGTGGCGCGGCTTTGGGGTTTTTAGGGTGGTTTTGTATTTTTGATTTTGGGTCCTGATGTTTTTCTTTATTCTGGTTACTGATGCTGGTTGTTCTTTGATGGGAGTTGCTCATCTATTTTTGAATTTCCCCCTTTCTTGATGCAAAATGACCCCTTTTAACCCTCCAATCCTCAGAGTTAAAATACACTAATGGCTATCAATGACCATAATACTGAATTAAAAGACCATTAAGTGACAAATTAAAACACAAGTTTATGAAAAAAGTCTTCTCCACAATAAATAAAAAAGGTCAGCTGTTTAAAAAGGTAAGTAAATAAAAAGGAAGAAAAAAATAAAATAAATAATAAAATGCTAAACAATATTTAAAAGAATAAAAATAAAGATAGAAATAATAATAAAAACAAAAAGGTGGACCCGGACGAAATTAAAAAAAATGAGGTATTTTAAAATACCTCTCTGCCGAAAAAATTCCGAACCAAAAAGACGAGTAAAAAAATAAATTTTAGGTTAAAAATTGGGGTATGACAGATGCCCCTATTTAAGTCTCTTCGTCCGGAGATTTGAAGAGAAAATCTTCGATTCGGCAGGTCGAAGGGACTTAAATACAGAGTACGCCAATTTTGGACCTAAAAAAATGAGATGCTCATGATGCAAATGCAAATGCAAGACGGCGAAGATGACCTGTCCGGGGGTAAAACAAAACAAAAGGATACCCGAGTTTGTTAAAGCAAGGGAACCGACTCCACTGGGGAATAACATGATTTCACTGGGGAAGGAGTTGTCTACTATCGCACTAAATCAGAATGATAGCCCAACACAGACAAAGACCGATGTTACCTACTATCGTGTAAATGATAGCTTAAAAAAGGTAAAAGAAGGAGACACTGTCTACTATCAACAAAGATGATAGCTTAAAGAAGACAGATGACATGTATTACCTACTATCGTGTATTGATAGCTTAAAAAGGTAGTAGAAGGAGACATTGTCTACTATCAACAAAGATGATAGCTTAAAGAAGACAGATGGCATGTATTACCTACTATCGTGTCTTGATAGCTTAAAAAAGGTAATATAAAAGGAGACATTGTCTACTATCAAAGATGATAGCTTAAAGAAGACAGATGACATGTATTACCTACTATCGTGTATTGATAGCTTAAAAAAGGTAATATAAAAGGAGACATTGTCTACTATCAGCAAATATGATAGCTTAAAGAAGACAGATGACATGTATTACCTACTATCGTGTATTGATAGCTTAAAAAAGGTAATATAAAAGGAGACATTGTCTACTATCAACAAAGATGATAGCTTAAAGAAGACAGATGACATGTATTACATACTATCGTGTCTTGATAGCTTAAAAAAGGTAATATAAAAGGAGACACCGTCTACTATCGTTGTATGGATAGCTTAAAGAAGACAGATGACATGTATTACCTATTATCGTGTATTGATAGCTTAAAAAAGGTAATATAAAAGGAGACACCGTCTACTATCAACAAAGATGATAGCTTAAAGAAGACAGATGACATGTATTACCTACTATCGTGTATTGATAGCTTAAAAAAGGTAATATAAAAGGAGACACCGTCTACTATCAACAAAGATGATAGCTTAAAGAAGACAGATGACATGTATTACCTACTATCGTGTATTGATAGCTTAAAAAAGGTAATATAAAAAGAGAAGACATTGTCTACTATCGGTGTGCGGATAGCTTAAAAAAGGCAGACGAAATATTTTACCTACTACCATTGTGAGGGTAGCTTAAAGAAGGTAAGAGATAAATGTCAGCTGCTCGGGATGTAGCTGAACTTGCCACTGACGACAGGATAAAAGGTAAATGTCAGCTGCTCGGGATGTAGCCGAACTTGCCACTGACGACACGATGGTAAAAGGTATGCACAAGCTGTTCATTAAAGAACTGTCACTTGGCGAAAAGAGGGTGACATCTTTGGACCAGACACACTGGGGATGACACTTGGGGAAAAAGAGTTACAAATTGTTCATGATTGATTGACATGAAAAGCAAAGACTCAGGGTGGTTAATGCAACCATGTATTGAATGATGTTATGTGCATGTTGTGTATGCATGAATGTATGAATGTATGTAAGACAATACGACTTGTACGACTGTATGGAGGATTGACTTGTGGGACAGTACAACTGATGGACTTGATGAGACAATACTGGACATGTAAGATGGAAAGTGGACCGACGACGCAGTACAAACACTCAGCAATCTTCATTGGGGGATGATGCCATTGGGGACATATCAAAACATTGACGGGGTAAGGCCCGATGTATGCAACAACTGGTGGGGAGTAAACACTTCCTGGGGGAGACGTGTTAATCCAAAGACCTGGCAGAAGAACTGGTGTTTCTATGGTCATGCTTTTTGTTTTTTTTTCTTTTTTTGAGTCCTTAACTTTTGCTTGGACCGCCCTTTCGGGTTTTCAGTCCACCGGGAATATATTCTTTTTTGTATGCCCCTAATTTTTGCCTGGACCGCCCTTTCGGGTTTTCGATCCACCGGGACGCTCATTTTTGCCTAAGCCGCCCTTTCGGGTTTTCGACTTACCGAGCTTTTCTTTTCTCTTTTTTTTTTCAAGCAATCGACCATGTTTAACCTGCAGAGTCTACCCGTTCTTGGGACAGATGTTGACGCACACTCCACTTATTCATGAGTTCCGAGAGAATGTGTTTGTTGTTTATGCTTTCCAAAAATATAAAAAGATTTATGATTTTTTTGAAAAAAATATTTTGCTTCAAGTACTACCATCAAAAATAGAAGAAATTTTATAAACAGAATAAATGGGAGTTCCAAATAAAAGGCACCGGCTCAAATTCATTTAACAGAGTGGTGGCCCGCCAACGGCATGACTCCACGGATCTCACAAAGTTTGGGAAATGGTAAATATAAGGGGAAGGTACATTGAAAACAATAACCGCTATTCTCCCTAACGACTTTGAATTCCACTGTTTGGATGCTTCAGATTCAGAGTCTCTTTGACTGCTAATGTGCCCCAAGTGAGTCATGGCCAACCCGCTGCAGTTACTTTGTCTTTTGATCCTTAATTTTTGCATAGATCTCCCTTTCAGGTTTTCAACCTATCAGGATGATTATTTTCTGTTTCATGTCTCTAATTTTTGCCTGGACCGCCCTTCCGGGTTTTCAGTCCACCGAGACGCTCATTTTTGCCTAAGCCGCCCTTTCGGGTTCTCGACTTACCGAGCTGTTCTTTTATTTTTAGACAAAGTATTTCTTGACTGCATCGGCGTTCACAGGACGGGGAAGCTCGTCACCATCCATAGTCGTAAGAGTCATTGCACCACCGGAGAGAGCTCTCTTGACGACATATGGACCTTCATAATTAGGCGTCCATTTGCCCCTGGAATCGGGTTGAAAAGATAGGATCTTCTTGAGCACAAGACCTCCTTCTTGGAACACACGGGAACTGCCCGTGACACAAAGCATTCATGCGTTTCTCTGATCATATTTGTTTTGACATCATTCAGCCTCTGATAACTTAGGTTCCATTAAAACTCTCATTGATGGAATCTCAATCTCCACAGGGAGTACTGCTTCCATGCCATACACTAAAGAGAAGGGGGTTGCCCCTGTTGAGGTACGTACTGAAGTGCGATGTCCATGTAAAGCATACGGTAACATCCCATGCAGGTCCTTGTAAGTGGTTACCATCTTCTGCACCATCTTTTTGATGTATTTTCTTTCTTTTTGTTCTTTTTTGCTTTTGTTTGTTGTTTTTTTTTTGTTTTTGTTTTTTTTGCAGCCTCGATGGCACCCTTCATCTGGGATTTGACCAGGAATACTGTAATGGCAGTTCTTCGGAACCCAAGTTAATCATTTCGAGTGCTTCTTCATGAGGCTGAATGATGTTCTTTTATATTCTAGTAACAGAGAGATCTTTTCGGGAATCTGTTCATCCTCCTCCTCTTCAGCTTCGTGAACAGGGAACTCAAAGTCGGGAGAGAGCATAGGGTTACAGTGTCCAACGGGCTTATTGATGCTTAGTCTGCATATGATTGATGATTGATTTTAGAAAATGAGTGAAAAATGCAGACCTTTTGAAATTGATTTAAAATAAAATAAAATAAAATATTTTTTTTGGGTTTTTTGTGTTACCATTTTTCCAGAAAAAGCAGTAAAATAAAAATAAAAAGTCGCGAAAGAAACGACAATTTTTCATTGATAGTGGTAACTTGAAGACAAAAGTAGAGCCCTACATGATTTCACTTTCGTATCGGGCGAAACGAAAGGATTTTTGAAAAGATAAGACAACTAAAACACATTCCTTGGACCCATGAGTAATTGAGGGAATGTCAACAACGATCCAATTGCAGTAACCTTTGCCATGTGTTACAAAATTCACTGCCACCTTCTTCACCAGGGTGAGCTTCTGAGCAATCTTGCACCAAATTAACAGATGGGGTCCCATGGCCAGGTAGTAGATTAGCTTGCACATCGGGACTCGACCCTTTGAAGGATAGGATGTTGGCCTGGATCAACTTTTGGACTTCGGCTTTCAAGGCATAACAATGCTCAACGTCATGACCGGGTGCCCCTTGATGGAAAGCACAAAAAAGATGAGGTCTATACCCCTATGGCAACCTTTCAGGTACCTTAGGAGGTGCCCTAGTTTGAACAAGATTTTTACCCAGCAAAGCGGGAAGCAACTCTGCATACGCCATGGGGATTGGATCAAAATGGGATACCCGCTGAACCCGATTCTGTTGTCGAGGCTGTTGTTGATATTGTTGCTGAGGCCTTTGTTGGGGCTGGAGCTGATTTCTGGATAGCCGGAGTTGGGGTTCCAAAAGAGGTGGGATGAAAACCTTCGTCTGATAGGAATGACATCCCCATGGGTAAGCTCTAGACGCGCCGGGCGGTGGAGTAAGTATGGTAGAAGTTGGTAAAACAAATAAGATTGGCTGCTCAAGAGTAGTGACAGCAGGTTGAGGAACTGACGTCTGGGCTTGGGAAGCCAACAGAGCATTCATCATGGAGGTCAACTTCTCCATCCCTTCCCGGAGATTGGCCACCTCTTCCCGAAGGTTTTGGTTTTCTTGCTCTAACAGATCCATTCTTTTCCGATTAGCCATAGTGTTGTAAATGCGATTCAGTTTGTGGAGAACTCGTCGGGCCACTTTCTTCGGACGGTGGCAGATAGACCTTTGGAAAAACAAGACGTGAGACTCGGCTTGAGAAACTATGAATGCGATATGATGCATGATTATGCGTATGCAAAAAAAGAAGAAAGATTTGTTATCGAAGGACTTTGTTGAAGTAATTGTAAACATCATGGTTTAAACATTTCATTTGAGCATCAAGGCCTTACAAAATAGTTCTTTTTTAGAAACCAAGCCAAGGGACCAATTCAAAAGTCCTTTAGTGGAAGCTAGATCTAAAGACTCCTAGCTTCCTTAAATTCAACAAATCAGGGCTCTTGAAGGTGTACTTCCTAGTGCTCCTCTATGATGTTTAAAAAAACTTGTTTAAGTCCTTCGATAATTGGATGAAAAAATGTTTATGAATGAGTGCATGCATGCATGATTATGCTAAAGAAACGGAGAAAACATGGTGAGGTTAAGTCCATAATCTTGGAGTTGAGGGTAAACACGCCATTTGGTAAGGACTATGGTTTCATATGTACCTGTATCACGGGTTCTACCAAGTTCCCAAAGTCATTGACCACTTCCGAATATTGCCGGATTACGGGACTACTCCCGGTCCAACAACGTTCGTAGGAAAGTCTCGTTTGAGTGTAGTATCGCGTATCAACCAATTCAAGACTACTCTTGATTAGCCACCGCACTACGTCCTAAAAGCCAAGATGGGTTAAAGGTAACTAAAGGTCCTCAACTTCATAGGTCACTTAAAAATAACAATGTCAAACACGACTACTCATGTCGACATGGTATTACCTTTAAGAGACCTCCATTGAGCGGGGTTATATCACATGTACCAACACCCAAGACTACTCCTGGTATGGCACTTTGATTATACCACCATCCTATCTTATGTTTCTCTCAAGCCCGGGTGTAGGACTTATCTCACCACTCACGTAAAAGGAAAAAACACATAGGCACATATTTACAACCCTATTTTTATTTTAAGCAAGCTTTAGCACAAAATAATTAAATAAATTCAAGTTAGGCTCAACCCTCTTATATTATCCCCAGTGAAGTCGCCATTTCTGTCGCGGTGATTTTCGGAGATCAAGCTATTGATTAGCGTTGACTCACTAATTTTATTCACGACTGAACTTTTAATTTTTTTAAATGAAAAGTGGAAAAAAGTTCTAAATTACCACAATTTTAAAGATTAAGGGTTCGGGGGTTAGTTACGTTTAGGGAAGGTGTTAGCACCCTAAACGTTCGTAGTACTCTACGAGAACCTCTTGATTTTATTTATTTATTTTGGCTATAACTTGCTTATTTTATAAGAAACAGAATTAAAGTAATGAGAAAAGAAAATGTTTTATTTTTTTATTTTTTATGATTTGGAAGGACAAGGTCCTCTGCCTACGTACCCGTGAGGGATCAAAACCTCGTAGTTCGGGGTAAAAATGACGATTGATTTATTTTGTGTTTTTTATTGGTTTTAAAAAAGTTTTAAAGATAAAATAAAAGCCAAGTGGCAAAATGAGATTGGTTTGTGTTTTTTATTTTTGAAAATGATTAAAGTGTAATTAAAGTAGATTAATGATTTTTTTAAAGAAAATAAAAGAGAAAAAAGGACACTTGATTGAAAATCAAGGTTTATTTAAGAAAAGATTTTTTTTGTGATTTTTTGATTATTTGAATGTTTTTGTTTTTTTTAATAATGAACTAAGACTAAACATTAAAAACGAGGAATTTCCGTGGTGACGTTGGATCACCACGAAATCCCTTTGAAAATAAACTAACCTAATATTTTTTGTATTTTTTTTTGTAAAGCAAAATAAATAGATAAAAGAAATAAAAGACGTAAAGTGGAATAAATAAAGTGAGTGTCAGTGCATATTCTCATTTATATTTACATTGTACCTAAATACATTCTAAGAAATGGCAAAATAATAAATAAAAATAAAAATTGCAAATGCACTAAAAACAAGTAAATATGCTAAGGATAAAAAATAAAATGAAAAAATGCATGAAATAAAGGAAAATAAAAATAAAAAAAGAAATGCATTAAATACTAGGAGATAAATATCATGAAATAAAATGCATGAAAATAAATAAGAAATTAAAAAGTAAAATGCAAGAAATGATAAAGAAAATAAAATAAATAAAAAAAAAGGAAAAGGGGGGTGCTATAGCAGAACGGGGGGTGTGGTGAGCAAATCAGAGAAAAAGGGCAGAAACAAATAGTGGGCCGAGTGGTTGGGCCTGGATTGGGTCACTATAAAATGATTTTTCTGGTTTTTTTTTCCTCATTTTCCCCTCTTCTTCTGTCTCTACCATTCCTCTCTTCCTCTCCTCTCTTCTTCTCAAAACCGCAGGCCTGGAAACTAAGTTCCGGCGCGGCGGCCGGCCAGCCCAGGGGGCGGCGCCACCGCGCCGGATAAAAAAAAAACTCTCCTTTTTAAAAAAAAAAAAAAACGTTTTCTACCCCCTTTTTCTCTCCTCTTTCCGAAAACCTAATCTAAATTTTCCAGAACTAATTTAAAAACCCTAGATCTAAACTTTTCTTTTTTTTAAAAAAGAAAACTACCTCTTTGGTTCGGATTGATGCGGTTTGGCCGGATTTGTGTGGTTGAGTGGGTGGAGGGCGTGTTTTTTGTTTGTGTGGTTTGGAGGGAGATGGTGCGGCTGTGTGTTTGGTAGTGGGTGGTTGTTGCTGTTCGTGGGCGTGAGTGGGAGTGCTGATTGGGGCGGTTTGTGTGTGTTATGGGTGTGGTAGGTTAGTGGTTGCTGGGTTGGCTGTTTGTGTGTGAGGGGGGATGTGTGGTTCGGCCGTACGGCTGGGAGTGTGTGTGTGTGTGTTTCGATGGTAGGTTGGCCGTGTGGCTAGAGGGGAGCGTGCGTGAGGGTGGTTTGGGTGGAGGAGGCTGGCCGCGCAGCTGTAGGTGTGTGGGAGGTGAGTGGCGCGACTTTGGGGTTTTTAGGGTGGTTTTGTATTTTTGATTTTGGGTCCTGATGTTTTTCTTTATTCTGGTTACTGATGCTGGTTGTTCTTTGATGGGAGTTGCTCGTCTATTTTTGAATTTTCCCCTTTCTTGATGCAAAATGACCCCTTTTAACCCTCCAATCCTCAGAGTTAAAATACACTAATGGCTATCAATGACCATAATACTGAATTAAAAGACCATTAAGTGACAAATTAAAACACAAGTTTATGAAAAAAGTCTTCTCCACAATAAATAAAAAAGGTCAGCTGTTTAAAAAGGTAAGTAAATAAAAAGGAAGAAAAAAATAAAATAAATAATAAAATGCTAAACAATATTTAAAAGAATAAAAATAAAGATAGAAATAATAATAAAAACAAAAAGGTGGACCCGGACGAAATTAAAAAAAATGAGGTATTTTAAAATACCTCTCTGCCGAAAAAATTCTGAACCAAAAAGACGAGTAAAAAAATAAATTTTAGGTCAAAAATTGGGGTATGACAACGAGGCTTATATAGAAAGGTGTTAAAATGGTTATATGTGGAAAAATCACATTTGTTATGCATTCAGATGATTATAAAGTTCACTAGATGTAGACAAAGATCGTTTGAGAATTTAAGTAACTAATGAAGAATTAATTGGTCCTTAAGTACCATATTTTATTTCAGTCAAGGGACACTAATGTACCTTGATAATTATTCATGTTATCATATATTATTTGTTATTTTAGAAATGCAGGTTATTTGTATGATATTCAACATTAATGTGTTTGATTGATGTCTATGATTGAACAAATATAAGAAACTTATGATTTGTCTTCCAGAGGAACGAAAACAACTCCTTTATGAATATAATACCATGTGAATTGCTCGATTGAAAGGATGGTACATTAATGAAGATAGAACAATGACATATTTCTCAAATTTCTTTTTCACATATGAACTTCAGAGGAGTGATGATCTAAACATTCAACAAATTTGCCCGTGTGATAATCTTGAATACTTTTTACAAATTAACTCTAAAGTAAAACTTTTGAGCAACTGGTATGAAAGATTGGTCTTCATCCTCTTAGAGATGGTTGTTTGGTTGAGGGGGAGAAATAAATATATCTTGCACTCTTTTTCCCTTCACCATGGTTTTGTTCCACTGGGTTTTCCTGATAAGGTTTTTAACGAAACAGATATATCGGATGTTGTACTCTTTTTCCTTCACTAGGATTTTTTCCTACAAGATTTTTTCTTAGTAAGGTTTTAACAAGGCACATCCTTCATGGACATCCAAGGGGGAGTGTTATGAATATTATTAAATATAAGTGTGGATGTCCATTTTCTCTAGACTTTCTATATCCCTTAACTCTTATGAGTGAATGCCCATATTCATTGTTATTGGCATTTAGTCTTATGTCTTTTCATGTACTTGTAACTTACCACATTTGTGTCATATAAATAGGACTTATATTGTAATGTAAAGAATACTCTTGTAAGGAAAATAATACAAAAGCTCTCATCTTCTCTATTTTTGATCTTATCATTTAGTTTATTTCATAACAGTTTTAGTATAGATTTTCTTTAATTTGTTTTTTATTTAATTTTGTGCACTTAAAAACGTTCGTGTGAAATTGATTCCTTAAAAAAAATTTGAAATTTTGTCGGGTATATGTTTTGTAGGTGGCATTTAACATGCCAAGTAGCAAACTTGTGCACCAAACATTTGTTGAATTTTTACCTAGTAAAAGAGTTGAACAAGTTAATGATAATTTCCCTTCAAAAAACTATGATAATTTATACTTTCACCCCAAAAATGAAATATTGTATATTAACCACTAAAAAAATGAAATACTATTTTTAAGATATATTTTTTTTAACATTGCCATTTAATATGTTTTTTTTTGTCCATATATGAAGATGCTCATCTAGTTAGCAGGTCAATTTTTAAAAACTCTATGGTGTTCTTTAGTAGAACTGCGATTTAAGATCTTTAGAGTTTGAGTTGCAAATATACTTGTAAATATTGCACTAGACACCGGTAAATACTTAGGACTTGCATCATTGCTAGAGAAGAGTAGAAATTACCTCTTCAAGTTTACCGAGGAGTCCTTCAAAAAAAAAAGTTTACCAAGGAGTATGGGACGAAATAGAGAAGGCAATGAACTTATTTTGGTGGGACTCCTTGTAACTATGGAATGATGTCGAATTATGTTTTTAATAATGTTGTCTTTTCTATGGATTCTAAAGCGGTGGCTCCTCTCAAAATTTGAAGAAGTTAGGCGCTATTCTCGTTAAATTTAAGTATTGCTTTGATGTTTTATGTAACAACTCTAATATCGATTTTTCTATAAAAGAGATCGATATGATTGCTCATTGTCTTTGTTAAAGCAATCATTTTTAATGTTTTCTTATTAAAAATGACTGCTTTAATGTTAGTTCTCCGTACTCAAATGTTTCAACATGTATTAAACATTTATTTTTTAATGAAATGAGTTAGGTAAAAAAATATTTAATGAAATGAATTAGGTACAAAAAAACAACAATAACAGGGGTGAAAATAACATTTCAAAAACTGCCTCTTTGGTCAAGAAAAAAAAAAACTGTTTTTTCTAACATGTACAATTAAAATGATTTTGTTTTTTTCACTATTATTAAATCAATAATTAGATCATATCTCATTTAATTTAGTTGTAAACTTTAATAATGAACTTTATTGGATCAACAAGCTTGTGTAAGATGCAAAATTTGTCACCATAGTATTGTCGTTGAAAAACCCTAAACCCCAAAAAAACACAAAATAGATTCACGTCCACAATAATAACAAGAGGGAAGCGAATTACATCACTACGGTCTCCGCCGCACAAGGCGGAAACCTAAGTAAACGCCGGTGACCGGAATAGTTATAATCACATCCTTTCTTCCATTCTTACACTCTCATTGAGCACCATTGAAATTTTCACAATAGAAACCAAATCAACCCTTTCACAATCCATCCAATCATAAAATACCCAATTTTCGTCCTTGAATTTTACTTCCTAAACCCTCAATATTCAGAAGAAGTAAAAGGGTCAATCCATTTTCTATCACAGTGAAAAGAAAATTACTTTGGGACTCTTAAAGTTTCAATTTTTAGGTAATTTTTTAGCTTTCACCAATTGACTCTGCTACCCTTTTGCATTTATTTATTGTATCTATTGATGTGTAGTTAAATGGATGCAAGAAAACTAATACCCCTTTTAAGGGCTTGTGTGAATTCCAAGTCATTGAAGCGAGGGAAGCTTATACATCAAAAAGTTGTAACTTTTGGTTTGCAGAATGATGTTTATTTGTGCAAGAATTTGATTAGTTTATATGTTTCTTGCAATTTGTTTGATTATGCAAAGAATGTTTTCGATGCCGTCGAAAACCCTTTTGAGATATCTTTATGGAATGGTCTTATGGCAGGTTATACTAGGAACTATATGTATGATGAAGCTCTAGGGCTTTTTGTTAAGTTGGTGTATTATCCTTATTTGAAACCTGATAGTTATACTTACCCTAGTGTTCTTAAAGCTTGCGGCGGGCTTTGTAGAATTTCATCGGGACAAATGATTCATACATGTTTGATAAAAGAGGGTTTAATGGTGGATATTGTAGTTGGTAGCTCTCTTGTGGGTATGTATGCGAAATGTAATGAGTTTGATTATGCTGTAAAGTTGTTTGATGAAATGCCTGATAAGGATGTGGCGTGTTGGAATACAGTGATTTCTTGTTATTACCAAAGCGGGAAATTTGAAGAAGCTTTACGATACTTTGGTATGATGAGAAGATTTGGATTTGAGCCTGATTCGGTTACGATCACAACTGCTATTTCATCGTGTGCTAGGCTTTTGGATTTGGATAGGGGGAGGGAAATTCATAAGGAGTTGGTTAATAGTGGGTTTCGGATGGATAGTTTTGTTAGCGCTGCTCTTGTTGACATGTATGGAAAATGTGGTCAGTTAGAAATGGCTATAGAGGTTTTTGAGCAAATGCCTAACAAGACTGTTGTTGCTTGGAATTCTATGATTAATGGATATGGTTTCAAAGGTGACTGCTTTTCATGCATTCAACTTTTCAAGAGGATGTACAGAGAAGGAGTCAAGCCAACTTTGACAACTTTGACCAGTATATTAATGGCTTGTTCACAATCAGCACGACTATTAGAGGGAAAGTTTGTTCAGGGATATATAATACGCAACAGAATACAGCCTGATATTTTTCTTAATAGCTCACTCATGGATCTGTACTTCAAATGTGGAAAGGTTGAGTCAGCTGAAACTATCTTTAAATTGATGCCGAAGACGACGGCTGTTTCTTGGAATGTTATGATTTCTGGATATGTAACTGAAGGGAAACTTTTTGAAGCCCTTGGCCTCTTCGGTGAAATGAGACAATCATTTGTTGAACCAGATGCTATTACTTTCACCAGTGTTTTAGCAGCTTGTTCGCAACTAGCAGCACTAGAGAAGGGCAAAGAAATTCACAATCTGATTGTTGAGAAAAATTTGGGAAACAATGAAGTGGTTATGGGGGCTCTCCTTGATATGTATGCAAAGTGTGGTGCTGTAGATGAAGCATTTAGTGTTTTCAAATGTTTGCCAGAAAGAGATCTGGTGTCCTGGACTTCAATGATTACCGCTTATGGGTCTCATGGTCGGGTCTATGAAGCTTTGGAGCTTTTTGCTGAAATGCTGCAGTCCAATGTGAAACCCGATAGAGTTACTTTTCTTGCCATATTGTCTGCTTGTAGCCATGCTGGATTGGTTGATGATGGATTATATCATTTCAATCAAATGATCAATGTTTATGGTATCATACCTAGAGTTGAACATTATTCATGCTTGATTACTCTACTTGGACGTGCTGGAAGATTGCATGAAGCGTATGAGATTCTACAAAGCAACCCTGAAATCAGTGACGATTTTCAGCTGTTAAGCACCTTATTTTCTGCATGCCGTTTACACAAAAATCTTGATTTAGGGGTTGAAATTGCAGAAAAACTTATTGATAAGGATCCTGATGATTCATCAACCTATATTATCTTATCGAATATGTATGCTTCTTTCAGTAAATGGGATGAGGTACGGATGGTCAGATCAAAGATGAAAGATCTTGGATTAAAGAAGAATCCGGGGTGTAGTTGGATTGAGATTAACCAGAAGATCGTGCCTTTCTTTGTTGAAGACAATTCACACTATCATCTAGAAGGGATTAGTAACTTCCTTTCATATCTCACTAGTCACATGGAAGACGAGTGTGAACCAATTTATATATCAGCTTGATGTTGAAGCAAAACAATTTTACTATCTCAAATTAGCAAAACGGGATAAGCTTAGAAGATGGACAAGATGAGGATCCTGAGACAGTGATCTTTGGTGTGTGCAACTGCTCTTTTAACTTAACAAAATCCAAAATGGCTCACAAAATCACAGAGAAACTGACTTTCCTTTGTTTGATTGCAGATTTCACCAAGGGTTACCAACTCAATGGATAATTGGAGCCATCATTCTACACATAGAAATACATCCATACACGCACATGAAGTAGAGCCTTTTCTCAATCTATATCATCTATCAATCAATGTACTCAAGGAATTAAATTTTTAGTCTGGTACGATTGCAATTGCTTAACATAATTTTGAACCATAACAGTATATTTCTGTACATAACAGTATATTTCTGTTCATAACAACTTAAATTTGTGACAATATGTACCTAGGTGAGTTATACAGCAAAGAAAATGACCAGTTACTTGATCCATATGGTATCTGATCAGTATACAAAACCAGAGATATTGGTGCATATCATAATAGTTGGCTCTTTGAGGTATCTTTTTTTGAATTTGATATCACATTACCTTGCCCAACATGTTAAATGTACTTATTTGACTTAAATATTGTAGGCATATATACAGTATGGCAGATCTGAGAATTATGAAATGGCTGTGTTCCTAATGCAGTAGGCACTATAATCTCGCTAATGTTCTAGATTTTTTTTTCTTTTTCTTGAAGAACAATTTATTCAAAGTAGCAGATATATTGCTCGCCCTCTCAACTCAATTGATTCTTCTTTCTGATAGTACTAATGCTCAAATGAGCAGGATCTTGAAGGAATAGAAGTTAATATCCATGTCTGCCAGACACTAATCAATAGCTTCATAGGGAAACAATGTTGTGTCATATAATCCAACAGTACTAAACATCCAACCAAGCAGGTATATAGTAACACAAACAAAACACACCATAATTAAGTCCAAAATTTCCAGATAAACACAACACACCATAACATGAGAAGTGGTTGCAATATTCATGCTATGCTGTATTGGAACTCTCCTCGTCATTAGTTTCTTTTTTCTTCTTCCCTTCCCCTGTTCCGGGTATGGCTCGATATGCACATATGTTCTGGTTCTGATTCTTTTGACCATACAGCCTATTCTGCTCTCTGACTGGGAAGCTATTGGTGATGGAACAGCTGCTAGTGAGCCATCAAGATTTACTAGAGACAAATCTAGATTCATTACAGCTGTGCCTAATGGAGATGCAGAGTTTGAATCAATGATGAATGATATAATATTGACATGGTAGAACTCAGAAGTAGTAAAGATGAGATAGACGTGGCAGCATGATTTTGATTACCTGTAGAACTTGATTTTAGTGGGTTGTCATTTGGATTACTTTTTTGTTGGCATAAGTCATTTTGATTACTTTTAAAAATGTAATTAGTAGTTTAAGTTATATTGGCTTTTGATAATGTTAGTGAAAAATGACCAAAATTAGTTATAATTATCAAGTATGATTCCCTTTCAATTGTGTTTTTTTTTGTTTCCTTCCTATTTTTTAGTATTTATGCATACTATTGGAATTTATGTCTAGTTTGTGTACTGTTTTTACGCTAGCTGCTATCTTGCTATCCGCTATAGCAGCTTTTGGGGTCTGGCACTTCGTGCCGCTATTTGATATGAACATAGGCAGATATATTTCATAAATGGTAGAATTTCCTGCAAATGATTAACTCAAAATTTGATTTCTAGATATAAATTTTTGTTATATCAATTTTTGAGTTTTTTTTGGGGTAGACATTTATATTTATTCATAATGTTATACATATGCATGAAAGAAAAAAATCATGCAAAAATTCAAATTTTATCACTTTTTGAAACCTCTGAATTACTTTCAAATAAATGTTGACAGTATAATCATGATAGAGTTATTATCCTTTCCTCAGCCTTTTTATTCTTACTCGATTCTTTAAATGTTCTTTCCATTTGTGGTGATTATATGTGTGACACTGTCCAATACTAATTGTAAGCACTTCTTTTAGTTGGGATTCAAATTTTAGTTCGTCATATTGTAAAAGTTTAATTTATTCCACTAAACTCAACCGGTGGTCTAATCTTTCAACGTGTGGAAGTGTCTTCAATGAAATGTATTTTTTGAAAGAAAAAAGTGGTAACCAGCGAGAAGCCAAACCATTAGATAAGAACATTGTATTTTAATGTTATAAACTTTGAAGTGAGAATAAGAAACCAAAATTGCAGGATCTATGCAATACTTTCTCTGATTCTTTCTATAAAACAAAACAAAAAAAGATTATTGATCGCATTGGTAAAGTTCTCTGTTAATCAATGGGAGTGTCCACCAGACGTAGTTCAATGTTATTTTTTTTTTTTTTTATCTTTTTGAGCAAAGACGTAGTTCAACGTTGAAAGAGAATTAAAATATATATTTGTAAGTTAAATATAAATTAATCATACATATGTCATATAGTTTTTTCTTTAATTTGACTGGAACTAATGTTCATATACTTGTTAGGTCATAATTTAGTGTAAACAAACTTCACACAGTAGTTGAATCCGATTTTGCATATAATCATTTTTTTGAAACATTTTAATTTTCTTATTATATTAAATGTGATATTTTAATGTGTATAATTTCGTTGTATAGTGCTTATAAACTACTAGTATTACTATAATTGTCTTATAAGTACAACTCAGATGGCTGCAAGGAGATTGATGTGTTGAGGTGCAAGTTCGAATCCATAATTCTTCACTTCTTTATATTTAATGTATGAGATTCTAGCAAGGAGACTATTTTAAAAATAAAAATAAAAGTACAACTTGATAGCTATTTTCTTAGTCAGTGCACAGAGTTTGCCATGAAGAGCACGTTAATCGGTCAAGGACTGAACTAGACTAAAATAGTAATAATACTAGGTAAGTGGTTGGTAACAACATTTGTAACAGTTTATTGACCCGGTATAGTAGTAGAACACAGATTTCTAATACTTTTGAGTTGTGACATAGACATTATAAATAAATTCAAAATTATGACAATGAATACTATGTACTCTACTAATAAGAAACCACGTGTTACTATATAGTTTTACACACACATATCATCATCATCATATATATCTAAAGTCCAAAGTTTATAATCAATTCAAATCACTTCACTAAGAAAATGGCAGGGAGTGGCATATTTGCAGAGATTGTAGATGGTGATGTTTTCAACTACTATGCAGATGGGAAGTGGAACAAATCCTCCTCTGGAAAATTTGTTCCTATCATCAATCCAACCACTAGAAAAATCCATTTCAAGGTCCAAGGTACATGACATATTATATATTTACCCTTTTTCCCCCACCCTCAAAATTTACCTTCAATCTTTACTCTTTACCAGCCAATTCTATGATGCACCACTGAAATAAATCTTACACCGCGTACAAGCTTATTTTCACTATTTGATCAATAAGTCTAACCATTGGATCAAAAATGATATTATGTGAGTTATTGATCTAATGATCGAAAATACATTTGTGCAAGGTGCAAGACTAATTGACTTGTGTATATTAGACAAAGTCCTCTTTACAATCTTTATTGTTCAAAATGAAATAAATATCTTGATTTTACTGTTATCTTCATGTAATTCAAAAATAATAGATATCATGGTTATATTGCTGATTTTTTTTTTAATTTTTTTAAGGTGTTACAAGCTTTTTTTTACTATTTGGAATATTGATTCATTTTAATCCAAATGAAAAACAGCTTGTACACAGGAAGAGGTTAACAAAGCAATAGAATCAGCAAAAATTGCTCAAAAATTATGGGCTAAAACTCCACTTTGGAAAAGAGCAGAGTTGCTTCACAAAGCTGCAGCAATATTGAAGGAACACAAAGCACCTATTGCTGAGTGTCTTGTTAAGGAGATTGCAAAACCAGCCAAGGATGCTGTCACTGAAGTATGTATAAACAGTTGACCTTTTCATTTATTTAATGGTTGTAAAGTTCTTTTCTCTTTCATGCTTTATTTTTTTTTTTGTTGAAAGAATACATGTTAGTCACGATTTATAATTTGTTGTGATCGGTTATTGAGCAGCAATGAAGTGTAACAATAAATTACAGAATCACATTAGACATACATCAATATTTTGTAGATGGCTATGTTGTGAACAAGGTGTTTAAATTGTTGTTGTTTCAATATTCTTGATGTTGCGGAAAATTACCGTCAAACACGGATGATGCAGCCACAATGCGCTCGCATAGACAAAAAACCTTTACGTCGTGACCATATTTACAGTTGCGGACAGCTGTTTAAAACCTCTACTGTTTCTTAGATTTGGTTATTTGACTCTTCAATTAAGACTATTACATTTGTCAACTGCTGTGTAACATGTAAATAAATGCTATGACTTTTATATATGTAGGTTGTTAGATCAGGGGATTTGGTGTCATATTGTGCCGAGGAAGGAGTAAGAATTCTCGGGGAAGGAAAATTTCTGGTCTCTGATAGTTTTCCAGGCAATGAAAGAACCAAATACTGTCTCACTTCAAAGGTATTGATTGACCTATTCTTACATAGTTATGTAACTAAGCTAGTTTTATTTTTCGTCACAAGAAAGTTTTTGTGTGCAGATTCCACTTGGAGTTGTTTTAGCCATTCCACCTTTTAACTATCCCGTTAATCTAGCTGTTTCAAAGATTGCTCCAGCTCTTATTGCTGGAAACTCCATTGTTCTTAAACCCCCAACCCAGGTATACAACTATTCATAGAACATATACATCATAATAATTATAGTTGTAGAAAATATTTTGATATATTTCAAAGTAGTGAATAGAGTGCAGAACGCAGATGCTAATACGTTTATATAGATTATTCTAA
Organism: Medicago ruthenica; assembly: GCA_018208015.1. Taxonomy (NCBI): domain Eukaryota; kingdom Viridiplantae; phylum Streptophyta; class Magnoliopsida; order Fabales; family Fabaceae; genus Medicago; species Medicago ruthenica. The sequence goes on along the minus strand of CM031371.1, from coordinate 114,631,568 downwards.
CCTAACGAGCCTGATTAATGGACCGAATACAATTGTTACGTATTATTACCAAAATATACGCTGTTTACAACACTATTTTTCGATTATTTAAATAAAATCTGAAGTACCAAATGTATTTTGAATAGGGTGCTGTAGCTGCACTACATATGGTACATTGCTTTCATTTGGCTGGCTTCCCCAAAGGCCTCATAAGCTGTGTGACAGGAAAGGGTTCTGAGATTGGTGACTTTCTTACAATGCATCCAGGGGTGAACTGCATAAGGTAATATTCACTTCTTCAGCTATCTTGATATCATTATTGTCCACTTATGTGTTGGTTTTATTATACAAAAATTCATAGAGTAAGCCATCATTTTGGTCCCTAAAATGTGTGACGCAGTGTCATTGTAGTCAATGAATGTATTGAAATTAGAAAAATATCCTTGAGTGTGTCTTTTGTTAGCAATTTTACGGACCAGACTGACTAACGAAAGACACGTATGAGAACCAAACTAACCAACAAAAGACAAATATGAGGTATGTTTTTGTAATTTTGATACACTCGGGGACTATAGTGACACCGCCTCACACACTCAAGAACTAAAATGACAATTGTAGTTACAACTTCCAACAAGAGGCTCAAGCAAGATACAAAACAACATGAAATACAACATGAAATACTTTGTACACTAAATAATGAATATAGAAAAGTACTTTAAAGTTTTCTTACTAGAGAGGTATTTTATCATCGCAAGTAAACATTTTTTGATCTAATTCACATTAATCCTTAGTTTCACTGGTGGGGACACTGGAATAGCAATATCAAAGAAGTCTGCAATGGTTCCTCTTCAAATGGAGCTTGGTGGAAAAGATGCTTGCATTGTTCTTGAAGATGCTGACTTGGATTTGGTAGCTGCTAACATTGTAAAAGGAGGGTTCTCCTACAGGTAACAATAGCATATAGTACCTTCAATGAAGAAATTATCCAGGAGGAATACCAAATTTGGATCATTAATCCTTTAGCTTATTGTTTTGACATTTGTGTGACAATTATTATTTGCAATATCCAAGAACTATGTAATCCTGCATTTCTCAATTAGTTTTTCTCTTTTCCTCCAAAAGGCAATCATTCACTTCATTTCTTTGGAACTGATTTATGCATTGCAATTTTCTCATTGTTGTTTCATTCTCTCTTACAATAGCGATAGTCCTAATTTCCTAAATCCTAATACAAATGCTTTGGAAAAAAATCTGTCAGTGGCCAAAGATGCACAGCAGTAAAGGTTGCTTTAGTCATGGAATCGGTTGCGGACACACTTGTAAAGAAAATCAATGATAAAGTGGCAAAATTAACTGTCGGGCCTCCCGAGGACGACTGCGACATCACACCGGTAATCACGGAGTCCTCTGCTAACTTTATTGAAGGGTTGGTAATGGATGCTAAGAAGAAAGGAGCAATATTTTGCCAAGAATACAAAAGGGAAGGAAATCTCATATGGCCACTTTTGTTGGATAATGTTCGTCCCGATATGAGGATATCATGGGAAGAGCCATTTGGACCAGTTTTGCCTGTTATCAGAATAAATTCCGCCGAAGAAGGAATTCGCCATTGTAATGCAAGCAATTTTGGCCTTCAGGTATAGTATGAGTGTCAGTGTATCACTTGATCAAAATGCATATACTCAAAAAACGATTAGCACCATGATAGGAAAAAGGATGCATTTTATGTTTCTCTAATATACACATGTAAAAGAAATTGTCACTTATAATCAACTTTTTATTCTAACACCATTTTCTCCAAAACAAAAAATATGATTTTATAAATAACTTTACTTGAGAGTGTCACAACATACTCTTCACTGCATTCTCTGTCAAATGGCATTAATATTTTTCAGGGCACAAAAAAATTATATCATTATTATTTTATTTTGCGTGACACAGGGATGCGTGTTTACGAAAGACATAAACAAAGCAATGTTGATAAGTGATGCAATGGAGACAGGAACAGTTCAAATTAATTCAGCACCAGCTCGCGGACCTGATCACTTCCCTTTTCAGGTGCAGTATTTTCCCTCCATCTTGCTAAGTTGCCATCAAATTTCATACCTTCGATCCTAATTATATATATTCCTTAAGTTGTTTTTAGAAAGAAAAAAAAATTCAAAGGTTTCTGAAAATTCATATGCAACATAGTTGATTGATATGATAGCTTAACCACCAAGATATTAAATTGCAGTTACATACTTACAGTCATAGCTGCATCTCAAGCCCTTGTTAAGAATAGATATGAAGCCATTCAGAGTTATGAACATATTTTAATGAATATCTAAACTACCAAAATATGATTTGTTTCAGGGTGTGAAGGATAGTGGAATTGGTTCTCAAGGAATCACCAACAGTATTAACATGATGACCAAGATTAAGACCACAGTAATCAACTTACCAACACCTTCTTATACAATGGGATAAGATGCTTAATAAATAGTTAGTCATAGTAACAATTTTCATATTGATATGATATGCTTCCACTTTCCTATGCTTCAGTTTAGTCTAATAAAGTGAATATCTGACAATCTTTGAGGGATATGCTTGCATATAAATAATGTTTTGTCACATGCAGATATTGTATTCTATGTTATGTTATTATGGAGAAAATATATTAATTTTTGTTTTGTTTTGTCACCAACTTATTCATATCTTACTCACAGTCAATATTTAAAGGTTAGATTTTTTTTTTTTACTATAATCAACTAATTTATGTATTTTGAGTTTGTTTTGTCATAATAGTTATGTATTTTGTAAACGTTTGAAACAATTTTTTAAAAAATGCTAACAAATGTTCTTGTGACATTGTTTAAAAAAATTAAAGTTTTTAATATATAAAATTGTGTATTTCTTACTTTGACAAATGTTAGTCTTATATTTTCAAAGACAAAATTTTCTTTAATGGTAGATTTCTTAAACAAAGTTAGATCACTTGTTAACCTGACTTTAATTTTTAGTCAAAATATATGGACTCTTTTCTAACCTCCATCAAATAAAACTTTTGGATCCAACATTGTGTATCATATGATAATTCCATAGAGATATATGATCATAGTTCAAGGCGAATATATCCACCTCTTCTATCATACTCCCTCCATTTAGGGATGGGAATAGGCCAGGCCGGCCTACAGGGGCCTACGACCTAGCCTACGACAGGCCAGGCCAGGCCATGCTTTTTTCTTAAATAGAGAAGGCCTAGGCTTTTTTAGAAGTCTATTTAGCTTAAAAGGCCAGGCCACATGCCATTCAAAAAGCCTCTTAAGCCTATTAGGCCGGCCTATTTAAGTAAATATGATTAATATTATTTATTATTATAATATATTTTGTACTTTGAATTAAAAATAAATTCGTTAGTAATTTAAGTTTATTAGTATACATTAATTTTTAGCATATACAAATGTATTATTATAAACTAGAATTGAAATATGATGCAATATATAGTTAAATTCCCTAAAAACTCATGTTGATTACTAAAAGAGAGTTTAATCTAATTGATCTATTAGTTCGCTAGTCTATTTAAACTTAGATCACATTGCATACTTAAAGATGTTCATATGATATAGGCTTTTAAACAGGCTAGCAGGCCTTATCAGGCTTTCAAAAGGCCAGGCTCAGGCCTCAAAAGTAAGCCTATGACAGGTCGCAGGCCAGGCTTAGGCCTTAAAAAAATTGGCAGGCCAGGCTTAGGCCTTGCAAAGCCTAGCTCGGCCTAGCCTATTCCCAACCCTACCTCCATTCCATTATGTTTGACACATTTTGCAAAATATTTTTGTCTCATTTTGATCGTCATTTACAATGTCAATCAATAAAGAACTAGGTTTAATTGCAATTTTGCCTCCTTATGTTTCACAATCTTGCGATTTTGGCTCCCTATAAAAAACAATAACAAATCGGCCCCTTAAGTTTACCCCTTTTGCACTTTTGGCCCCCCAGACCAATTTTGACTGGGTCAATGCATACTGTCATACCCTAATTTTGCCCAACCTACGTGCATGCAGTTCTTTTTTCGAACTTTTTTCTTTTTTCAAACTTTTTTTATCTTTGTTTCTTCGAACAGTAACCATAAAGTTCGCTAGAAAATTGTTTGTTTCTTCACATATAAGTAACACAAAATCCTTAGCTCTTTTTCATGTTCACTCTCATTTTCACATTTTTCACATATTTTGGATAAATTTATTTTTATCCCCATTTTGCCCTTTTAAAAAATAATAAATTCAAAATTGTTTCTTCATTTACAAGAAACACAAAAAATACATTAAAACACATTTCTTGGTCATTTTTATTTTTACTTTTTTTTCATTCATTTAATAAATTCAAAATTTAAAAAATTTAATTTTTATTATTTATTTTTATTCATTTTATTTTGTTACTTCATTCTCAAGAAAACTCAATTCCATCACACCCAAAATTCCAACTTTGATTCATTTCATTTCTAATTCATTTCCAATCACAAAAATCATGACTTTGCACCAATTGTATTTTCAATTACACAAAAAAAAAATCAAATCAAAATCCAAAAAAAAACACCAACTTTGACAAATTCATTCCAAATGCACATTTCACTCTCATTTGATTTCTTCACCACAATTTGTCATTCTAGAACCATCCTCACACACCAGCTCATCATTTTCGTACACATCATCATCCATAAACAAAGACATGACAAAAAAGAAGCAAATTCACCAAAAATCTCAAAAAAATATCTCATTTTGCAAAAATTCCAAATTGTCCTTTCTTCAACCACTCTTACCTTAATTTTCCACTCTTGATCACCAAGTTACTCCCTCTATTAATACTTCATCAGCTGCGCATCAAAGGAGACCGAAAATTGAGACAGAAAAAATCACAATTTTCATCAAAAAACCAAAAACTTCAAAAACAATTGAAACCTTCATTTTTTCTTCGATCCAAAGCTTCTAAACACTCTCTTAAGATCAAAAACACAAGAAAAATCACCAAAAACCTTGAATCTTAAACTCACCATTGCTAAGAAAAAGTTGGATTTGGTTAGACCAATTCGGAATTTGTGGGTTTCGATTTATTTATGTTCCTGGAAGTGTTGTGAAGCTTTTCCAATGTTTAAATTTGCTTAGATTTGCTTAAATCGTTTTTTTTTGTTTTTTTATTTGAAGTTGTTGTTTACGTTTTTCTCTGTACAAGCTTCCACTGTGAAATCTAAGCATAGATCATGATCAGTGCAAAAAATTGAGCAAGATGGTATATTCATTTGTAAATTTTGAGGTTCATTTGAGATTTGAAGTTTTTGAGTTTATTTCCAAGGTAGTGGTTTTGCTGGCCGATGATTTTCAAGGGAGGAAGAAGGAGTTGACTTCCTTCTTCCTTTAACCGCGGGTCCCACCTGTTTTTTTTTTTTTTGCTTTTTGCTGTTTTTTAGTTGAAGGAGATTAGCCTTGGGCCTTGGTGCTAGATCTGTTGAACTATTTGCTCCCCCTTTCAGGTCTGAAACCCCCTCCGTGACTTTATTTTAATTGTTTTTTTTAACTTATTCAAGTAAGTGTTTATTTGAACAAGTGGTTATTTAAGCTCTTGAGTCAAAATTCTTGCACTCTAAAAAGTGTTTCTTTTTTTTAGAACCTTTTGTTTAAATAATTGTTTTTTTATATAAGTTCTTTTTTTTTTATTAATTTACTCAAATAAGTGCTTATTTGAACAAGTGTTTATTTAAGCTCTTGAGTCAAATTTCATGCACTCCAAAAGTTTCTTTTAAGAACACTTTATATAATTAATTGCTTAGCATTAAAGCATTTTTCTTTAAGTATTTGTTTTTTTATAAGTTTTTTTTTTATTTTCAAGTGTTTTTCTTCCTCAATAATTGCTCATTGTTTGCTTAAGTATTTATTTGATTATTCAATTAATTGCTTGTTTAATTAAGTACTTTTGCGTGCATTTTGTTTGATTAAGTGTTTATTTATTGCTTTCTCATGCATCCATTCTTGCATCCATTCTTATGTCCTCTCCTTCACCTTTTTTTTTCTTTCTTTTGACCATCTTGAAATCAATTGGAAAACTTTTTAAGAATAATCAGAATGAAAAAGGGAAGTCTGACGTATGTCTTTCTCACCCTGGATGATTCAGACTCCTGACGTATGTCTCGTGGTATTGGATGATCCTCATTCTTCAAAATCAACTTAATTAAATCTGAATGAAAAAGGGGAGTCTGACGTATGTCTTTCTCACCCTGGATGATTCAGACTCCTGACGTATGTCTCGTGGTATTGGATGATCTTCATTCTTCAAAATCAACTTAATTAAATTAGAATGAAAAAGAGAAGTCTGACCTATGTCTTTCTCACCCTGGATGATTCAGACCCCTGACGTATGTCTCGTGGTATTGGATGTTCCTCATTCTTCAAAATCAACTTAATTAAATCAGAATGAAAAAGGGGAGCCTGACGTATGACTTTCTCACCCCGGATTATTCGGATCCCTGACGTATGTCTCGTGATACCGGATTGTCCTCATTCTCAGACACTTTCAAAAAACCCTAAAAATAACTCAACGCATTCACACTCTTTTTTTTCCAAGTTGGATAAGGTTTTATCCATTCCTTTGATACAAGTAAAGCTTAAGCCTCCATTGTGCGAGCATACAAGCGGCGTTTAACTATGAGAATGCGACATAAATGTTATTCATTTAAAAACAACCAACCCACAAACATTTTTTTACAAAGAACTATGTAATCTTCCTCTCTTCAAGTTCCCTCTCTAACCTCAATCTTCATCTCTTAATCTCTCAAAAACTCGTAAATTCTTAATTATTATTTTTTCCATATATGTGATTAGGGTAACCAAAAATCTCCATCTTCTTCACCCTCATTCATCTCGTCACTATGCTTCATGCTCCCCAGATTTGACATGATTTAAGCTATAGAAATTCAAATCCATACTAAATCCTTAAAGCAAAATCTATGCAACCAAGAACAAAATCACTGAAATCATTGAATCAAAACCATGAAAACACTGATTGTATCAGGAAGTATGCAGAAAGAAAAAGGGAAACCAAACATGAAAACACCAATTGAATTCAGAGGGGTTTCAAATTAAGTATTTTATTTATTGAAAAAACTGATTGGGTATTGGGTATTTTGATTAAATTTCACATTCTTTGCTGGAACATTGATTTTTTTTAAAAATGGTTTTGAATTTGGTGGATATATGTTCATTTTATATCCATTATGATGAACCATGGATGCTAACGATGAAGAATTCAAGAAGAGGAAGAATTGCAAGGAAAATGATTTGGGAATTTGGTTTCCTACAATGAACCCAAAAATTTTGGTTTCTTTCATAAGTTTGTGGATCTGGGTTTTATTGAACCATGGATGCTTTTTGATTTGTGTTTTGTTTGATGAAAAATGAAGATGATGAAGAAAGCTGATTGGAGATATGTTGGGTTGTGTTTTGGGTTGTGTCTGATGAAGGAGAAGAGAGATTTGTTTTCTATTTTCTTTTTTGATTATTTTATTTTAGATGATAATGAGCTGGCTTTTTTTATTTTTAATTAAAAAATTACACATGTGGCATCCTATTCACTTAAGCTAGGTGCCACATCTGCATTGATTAAGTCAAAATCAGAGCAAGGGGCCAAAAGTGTAAAAGAGGGTAAACTTAAGGGACTGATTTGTTATTGTTTTTTATAGGGGACCAAAATCGCAAGATTGTGAAACATAGGGGGTCAAAACTACAATTAAGCCAAAGAACTAGTTTTTCCCTCACTTGAATGGCAATGGTTGTTACTATGGAGCATATGATAAAAACCTACTTACTATGAGAGATAAAAGATTTATTTTTTGACAAGAATATAAAAGATTTATTAGGAAACACTCTCAAGTAAATTTAAGAATGAGGTGGATAAGAGGTGATAAAATGAACATGTGCCAAAGGGAAAATCATTTTGGCAGGAAAACCGTTGAGACGGTAGTGGAATATACGTCGTGGTCGGGGGTAAGTGAATGATCTTGATCAAGTGATAACTATATTTTTAGACAAATACAATTTTTTTTTTTTCTGATCCAAGGTATACTTCAAAATACATGTTTTGTTTTAAAGAAATGTGTTTGGGGAGAAAAAGCTCTCTAAAAGGTGTCATTGGTTGAAGAGAAATAGAGAAGAGGGAGTGGGGGCGAGAGAAGATTAGGAGAAATAAAAAAAAATCTTGATCAATTTAGAAGAGATAGAGAAAAAATTAAAAAAATATTAGAACCCACCACTTTTTAAACATGGGAGAAAGAGATAATGGTATTTTTAGGGTCATTTTTGTACTTTAAAAAATAAGGGTTAAATATGTTTTTGGTCCCTATAAATATATCAACTTTTTGTTTTAGTCCCTTTAAAAAAATTCTTCAACTTTTAGTCCCCCAAAAGTTTGTCATATTCACTTTTGGTCCCTCATTTTAAGTAAACTTATATGTACAATTCATATTTTTGAATAAAAACTTGCATAAAAGTTTATAATATTATAAAAATCTCCCCCAAAAAAATAGAACTTTTTAACAAAACATGAATTAAATATGAATTTTTATATTTTTGGCGGTTAAAAATTTATATTTAATTCATGTTTTGTTAAAAAAATCTAATTTTTCGGAGAGATTTTTACAATATTATACACATTTCTGCACAATTTTATTAGAAAATACAAATGCTACACATAAGTTGAATTAAAAAGTGGGACCAAAAGTGGTGATTGAAAATTTTATAGGACTAAAAGTCGAAGAAAAATTTGAGAGAGACTAAAACAAAAAATTGATATATTTATAGGGATCAAAAACATTTATCCCACAAAATAATCAACATTTTTATTTTCTTTATTTCTACCATTGTAATACTTCTAAAATAATTTATCTTTCTCTTATAACAAACAATACCCCAATTGCGTAATCAAATAAAACAATACCTCAATTTTGATAGTTTTTTTTAGATGATGTTAAGGAACGAAACTTGACTGAGATCCTTCAAAAAAAAAAACTTGACAGAGATCTTTTGTGGAAATATAAATAAATAAAAGAACATTGGTATTTATAAATATAAGCTCATTTAAATATTCAAAAACAAATTCCCTTAAAAACAAGGTTCATTTTTTGAAAGAAAAAAAGGTTCATTCGATGCTTTATTTATAAATTTAAAATATTGATTGGACCGTAGATCTTACCGTTTAGGCCTTAGAGCCCTACAGACAAGGCTTGAACCCTTAGAGTAAGGTTGGGCGCCCTCCAGAAGGGCACAAAGTCCACCTGACAGTCATATATAACCTTAGGGAACTCTCCTTAAGGGCACCCTCTGGGGGCGCCCTCAGTAGCCTGTAAAGGCGCCCTAGCCATGGTTTTGGCCCTTTAAGACTTGGGCCCAAAACCATGATAGGATAGGCCCAAATTGGGGCTACAAATAGTAACTTTGGGATCATTCCCAAGGCATGACCTAAACAGACCCTGAAAACCCTAGTTTTCCTAGATTGTACTCACAACAAGTATAGTTGGCGCCCACCGTGGGGTCACGGTAAAACTGACCGAGCCACCATCTCTGAAACGAAAGCAGTCGATCCACGGCCACCAAACGCCACCAGAACGCCGTGAATCCGCCGTATCTTTCAGAGCAACCCTAAACTCTCCGAATCCGCTGTGATTCATAACAACCCTCACAAATCAAAAGTTTAACCCGGATCCGTTCGATAAACCGATCTAAACCCTGAGATTTGCAAGCTCGGTCGCAAATCTCCAACCGCCAGTCTCAACCTTCACATACAAACTCAAACAACCATCGCTGCCACCACCGATAGCCGACCCGACGGCCTTAGAAGCTCTACAACAATAGATCCAGCAGCTTCGTGACCACAACGAAGCCTTGCAAGCAACCATGGAGACCATCCAGCAGCAGCATCACGCTGAAGGAAACGAATCCCAACAAGACGAGTCAGTGGATCCGGATCCTCAACCACTTTCCGCCGAAGTTTGGAACACGCCAGTTCCAGAAAACTTCAAGCCACCCTCTCTTTCGTCCTTCGACGGAAAAAGCGACCCGGTGGAACATGTGACCGCTTTCAACACTCAAATGTCCATCATTGGCGTCGTCGATTCTCTCAAGTGCAAGTTGTTAGCAGGAACCCTCAAAGATGCCGCCCTCAAATGGTATATGAACCTACCTCATTTTTCCATCATCAGCTACCAAGATATGACACGCAAATTGACCAGGTGAAGAGAGTGCTGATTGATCCCGGCAGCTCCGCAGGTATCCTTTACTACTCCGTCTTTGAGAGAATGGGACTTGATGAGGACCAGTTGCAGCCTTTCAAGGGGACCCTGGCTGGCTTCACAAGAGAACAGGTGCATGTTCGTGGATACATCACTTTGAAAACAACTTTCGGTACAGGCAACAGCGCCAAAACCATCAGAGTCAAATATTTAGTTGTCAACTCGCCTTGTTCCTACAACATCATAATAGGCCGCCCAGCCTTCAACCTTCTTGACGCCTATGTATCAACTAAATTCTTCATCATGAAATACCCACTGGAGAATGAACAAATCGACACTATCAGAGCAGACCAGAAAATTGCCCGGGAATGTTACCACAACAGTTTAAAGCTACAGAAGGAAAAGAAGGGAGCCAGCAACACAAAAGTACACCAGGTGAACGCCGTCAACATGGATCCAGGAGAGGAATTTCAGCAAAAGCGCCTCGAACCCGCCAAAGGTCTAAAAGAGATTTTGGTGGGCCCGAAGCCTCATCAGACCACCGGGATGGAGACATCTTCGAAACCAGTCGAAGAACTGAGCGTAACATAACTCCTGAGGAAGAACTTAAACCTCTTCGCTCGTCAGCTGACATATATGCTTAGCGTCAACCCCGCCGAAGTGTGTCGTCGCCTTGCTTTGCATCCAGGAGTCAAGCCGGTCAGCACGCCAACCTGGCGTCACAGTAATTTCACAGAGGAGACTAACGAGAAAGGCCAACTGCATGAAGCGAGCATGATTCAGGAATTACACAAACTTGCCCACGTTCAAGAATTTGTTGCCAAACAAAGAGACGCTCGCCACGACAATTCAAGGGGCGAGCTCAGAAGCCTCAACGCGGGTTTTTAATGAGACACCCTGCTTTCTTATTGAATTATATCTATATCATCTATTTTGTATTGCAGACATCGCCTTCAACAGATCAACAACGCTAAGAAAAAAGAGATAACCCCAATGAGGGTTGCCACCTAATTCCTTAACCCCAATGAGGGCTCTAAGACGTCGTGAGCTAAAAAGAGATAACCCAAACGAGGGTTGCCACCTAATTCCTTAACCCCAATGAGGGCTCTAAGACGTCGTGCGCTAAAAAGAAATAACCCCAACGAGGGTTGCCACCTAATTCCTTAACCCCAATGAGGGCTCTAAGACGTCGTGAGCTAAAAAGAGATAACCCCAACGAGGGTTGCCACCTAATTCCTTAACCCCAATGAGGGCTCTAAGACGTCGTGCGCTAAAAAGAAATAACCCCAACGAGGCGTCAAACTAAGTACTCGCCCAAGAAGTACTCTTAAGTCTTAAGCATGAGGAAACAAACATTAATCACATAAAACGCCTCAGTCAAAATAAGTGCCACATAAGCATAACTAAACATCGCCATAGTAAGAAGAATCACAAAATAAAGCAGAATTAAGAAAGGAAATTAAAATACCATGAGCATAAATTCAAGTCATTACAAATTTTGCCATAAATTACACAAATCATTCCTCGTCCACTAAGGTGCCATCTACAACAATTTTAAAAGAATCGAGAGCTAACATATCAGCGCCAGGGTGCAGAAAGGCGAAGCTAGCATCAAAATTCAGGGCCTGCTCGCCCTTAGCCTCCGAAATATCAACCTTGAGCTGACCCTCTCTCCACACCAGCTGCAATGTCACCTTGAAGTTCAACGATGATCCTGTCCTTTCTAGCCAGGTCCGCCGCGTGACCGATCTTCAAATCTGAGATGCGCTCGTCACACTCGAGCTTCATAGCCTTCTTCGCCCCATCTCAATTGTAGGATCTCACAAGAGCTCGCCCAAAACCTAAACCTCAAAAAAAAAAAAGCACACCACATGTTGGGCTGGCTTTAGCATGACGATGTAAGCCGTTAAACAAGTCGTTGGTCAATATATGAAAAACTACTTCGCCTTGTCCCAAAGCTCGTACTTGTTGGGCTATGGATTATCGATGATCGTTAAGATCATCGCACACGCACACACATAAAAACTCAACCTCCACCAAGTTACCACGCCACATAGTGCAAACTTGTTGGGCTGGAGCCCATTAAAAATCCCCAGACTTGTTGGGCTGGTGCCCCTCAAAGTCCCTATAAGAGAAAGGCTACAATACACCCTCCAAGCTCAATACTCAGGGGGATATAATCAGTCAGTTGTTATCCGTTATATCACCAAATGTCACGCTACGCACGCCCAGTGGTTTAATACGCCTTACATAGCTCCGTATACTCGAGACGTGGGCTAGCACCCATAGACATGTTGGGCTGTCTCGCTTCACAGACCATGGGCGAATACTCCGTCTCTTCAAACCAAATGCTTATTAGGTTACAGAATTTCAACACTCCGAACAGTTTAACCACTTCGCCTTGTTCCAAAGCTCGTGCTTGTTGGGCAATAAGGATACTCTTGTTGGGCTAGCACCCACCAAGGCCCCAAAAACACGTGGAGCTAGGACCCATGTTGGGCTAGCACCCATGTTGGGCTAGTACTCATAAAAGCTTCCAATATTTGGGGGGCTGCAATATATTAGTTGGTACCCGCTTTGTACACCCCGTAATTCGAAAATTTTCACATAGCTTCATTTCCAGTAAGTCTCACTTGCTGGGCAAAGGATCATAGACAGATCCCCAGTGACAATTTAATCACTTTGCCTTGTTCCAAAGCTCGTGCTTGTTGGGCTATGGACCGTAGATCTTACCGTTTAGGCCTTAGAGCCCTACAGACAGGGCTTGAACCCTTAGAGTAAGGTTGGGCGCCCTCTAGAAGGGCACAAAGCCCACCTGACAGTCATATATAAACTTAGGGAACTCTCCTTAAGGGCACCCTCTGGGGGCGCCCTCAGCAGCCTGTAAAGGCGCCCTAGCCATGGTTTTCGCCCTTTAAGACTTGGGCCCAAAACCATGATTGGATAGGCCCAAATTGGGGCTACAAATAGTAACCTTGGGATCATTCCCAAGGCATGACCTAAACAGACCCTGAAAACCCTAGTTTTCCTACATTGTACTCACATCAAGTACATTGATGAATATACATTTTTTAAGCCTTATTGATAAATATACATATTATGTAATAATTATGCAATCTAAGGAAATATTAAGTGGCAGGGTATCTTTTTCTTCTATTTTAACTTTTATTTATAATTTTTTTGACAAAAATAAACGATATTCATTCATTCAAATTGATAGAGTACATCGATACAATACAAATTCAAATTCGCTAAAAACAAAAAGGATGAATCTGCGAACAAACTCCCATCATCCATGTTAATAGCATAAAACAGAAAAGTACATATGCCTACAAATATGACTGTATTCAAACCACTGAAATACTCATGTTTCCGAATCTGCAACGTTGATGATACAAAAGTCATTTATTGAATCTGCACTTGATCAAAACTAATCATTAAACCTGAATCAAATAAACACCGCACAAAGATGGGAAATAAAAAACACACCGCACAAAGACGAAAAATCAAAATAAACAAAGTCGTGCTAGACGATAAAATCATAAAAACAAACGAAAGAAAATTGAAAATATGTGAAAATAACTTATTTAACTAAAAGAAAAAGAAAAACAATTCGGATGGGTGATTTTAGGTCAAAATTGACCCTAAATCACCCCTCTTTGGTAGATCTAGAAAAAGAAAAATTGTGACGGCTAGGGTTTGGAAAAGGGAAAAGAGAGGTAAATTACACATGTTTACTTTTGTATTACGTACAATAATTATCCTCCTATAGTTTCAACTTTTATTTATACTTTATCATTCTTTACCTAATTAAATCAAATTTGATATAATCTTTATTTAAATTTCAATTAAAAATACAATAATTAAAATAATAAAATTCAACCAAACAATTGAGTTCAAATGATAAATGAGCTTCACCAAAGACGAATCGTTTGGGAGAACCCGAGTTCGATTTATGGGTGCAACAATTATTGGTTAGATTATCCTTAACTCACAGCTGAACTCCGGATTACTAAGACCCCTTTCCTTAGGAACCGGAGGGTTAACGCAAAAAAAAAAATTATTTTATAATAGAACTTCATCCAAAATTTCAAATTTATTTTCTATCATAACAGAGACCATGTCTGATTTTCATTCAAAAAAACAAAGATATTAGTATCAATCTACACAACAATGTCATGCAACACTTGACAATGTATCTCACAATCGTATAAAAATACATAATTTATAACTATTGATTGACTTGAGGTGCGAGAAAAAATTAATAAAAAACAAAATTGTACATACATAAATTAAATGGTTGTTTAAACAACATTTCTATTTAATTTACAGCTTCTTTATGCATAGTCATTGCGATCCACTCAATTTTCATGACCTTCGGTCACTTACTCATCCACCTTATTGAAAGTCATAGTGAGAGATTTATTCTCATCCATAATAACAACAAGTCTTACATAGTTACTAACCCAAATCAAAATAATTTGGGCACACACATTAGAAAAATTACAAAAATAATAATTTAATCACATTTTTTTCTTTAAATTTTGTGTAACTATGTGAATGTGCCCAACCATATTTTATTTGGATTTATGACCAAATAAGTGTTTCGGTTACCAACTCAAAAAAAAAAAGTTACGATCCAATTTTTCCAACATGTTCACTAAAGAGCAATGTGAACATTAGTGCACATGTAGTGTCATTGCCATTATTGTTACTCCAAATGGAAAACCCAATTTGATGGAGTTCAGATCTGCTCTAGTACCTATATGCTCCAGTTTTCCAGTTTGTTTCATCGATTTGCGACACATAGCAAATTATTTTCAATGGTTCAGATTAAAATCTCAAAATCAATATTTGTTAATAAAAAATTAAACAAATTAAACAATTTATTCTTCTTCCCATCGGGTATCAGGTCCTCCACCGAAAACCGTCACCACCACCTCTCATGGCAACACACTGCAACAATTCCTTCAGCCCTTTTACACAACTGCAAGCCAACGTTATACATAGAGGTTACAATCCAGTTTACCCAGTTCAGACATGTTTACCCTACATCTGGGGAAGAGAGTAGTTCTCCAATCCACTATAATAAGAGTGATACAAAGAGGTTATAAGAAATTAGCTTACAAGCTCACAAAGAACATATTCTAATTTCTACCCATTTTTCAAGTCATTCAAACCCACCATGAATCCTAATAGAAAACAACAAAGACGGCTTTTTGATACTTTCTAAAATGAGATATCACTACTCAAGGTGTTTGTAAAGTGTTTCCCAAAGACCATCAACCCTAAAATTATCAAAGACCCTCAACCCTATCACCAAAGAGCCTCCCTCAACCCTAAAATTACCTCATTTGGTTTCCCAAGATTCTCTCGCTTGAAGCTCACTAAAAAGTTGAAGAATGAAGCCTTATATGGTGATCAGACCCACAAAAAGCGCGCCATGATTTGCCTATATTGTGCCACGATTGGAGCTCATTCACAATATAGTATTGAACCTAATCCTTAAAATCACGCTATGATTTGCTCCCTTCATACCACCAAAAAATGCGAAACAAACCTCCAAAAACTGAACCAAAATCGTGCCACGGTTTAGTGCCACGATTCGACGAACTTCAACATCAATTTTGAGCCAATATCAACATATTACGTTAGAATAAAAGTTAAATTGTTTTAAAATTTAAAAAGAAACTCTTAAATTTGTAAAAATATCAATCTGACTGAACCGAACCAAACTATTTTGTTTTTCATTAAATTGTGTTGGTTCTAATTTATCCTAAAAATTAAACAAAACTAAACTAATTATTTTTCATTTGTTTAGATGTATTTTTTCTATAAACTAAACGAAACCGATATATTAGAGCCATGATTTAGATTCTCTGCTGTAAATGTACGCAACTACAGCTGTATGCCATCTAATCGAAATAAACGTCCAAAATTATTTTATTGCAAGAAACTTTAAAATCTGAACTGTCCACTATCAAATCAACGATCAGATCTATTACAGCATGAAACAACGTCAAAACTTTATGAGTGAATCCAGGTTCATTCCATTTGAGCCCTATGTATCTTTCTCCTTTTTGATTGTACTAATACAAAAACACGCATAAATTGCCTTTTTTTCATTTCAAACACAAACTTCACTCTCTCTTTGAACCAAAAACAATGGCTTCAACAAAGAAAAGAACATATGTTTCAACAATGGCTTCTGCTGATAAGAAGCTCGAGAAGGAGCTTCTAGAAGCTGGAAACAAGCTCTTGAATCCTCCTTCTTCCGTCGATAACCTACTTCGTCTTCTATGCGTAAACATACTCTTCTTTTTTCCCTCTCATTTTGCTTCTTTTATTTTATTTTCTTTCATGCATGCAGTTTTTCGTTACGTTTTCGGCAATCGATGATTTTGCATGTTGTTGTTGTTGGCTTTATTTTTGCCCTAGTTGCAAGGATTTTGAGTTTGTTTAAAATATTCGAGATTTTACTTTTTACAATTGGTTTGCATGTTTGTTATCACATTGAGTTTATCAAAATCACGGTGAGGTATTGTAATTTTGTAAAAGTTTGGCTTTTGAAAATCATGTTTTCTCATCGTGATACGTTAAACATACCAAACGGTCAAGTCTAGCGGAAAATTGATTGGAGGGTGCATAATCAAAGGCGGTATGTCATAATCATGGTGATCCACCGTGATTTTGTAGAAGCTACAGAGTTAGTTTTATGAAAATCTCGGTGGGTGACCGTGATTTTGGTATATTTACCGTAATGCCAAATATATGCAAAATTGATTATGGAGCGATTCTGGCATATTCACCATGATATCAAATATATGCAAAATTGATTATGGAGGGTGCAGAATGGATTTAGAATCATGCTTTGTGTATGTTTGGTTCCACTCATAAAGGGGTCAAAATTGATCTGGATGGTGCAAAATTGATTATGACATGTTTGGTTGTTTTCGAATAAAATTGATTTTGCTTTTAGAATTGATTCTACTTGAACTTAGAATTTGTAGCTTTTGATTCTAGAATTGATGTTTACACACAAATTTATGGTTCAACTCACTTTTACATGAATGTATTCAAACACATCACTTTCTATTCAATTCACATTTATTCAAAATCAGTTTATTTACAAAATCAATTCACTAAAATCAATTATTGTCACCGCAGAACAAAACATACACAAAGGAAACCTAGGGAACCTCGAACACTGTGATACTGATTGGTAAATGTATCCACATTTAGTGTCCGACACCACTCGAACTTCGAGGGAGCCTATGAAATAAAAAACAGAAAGAATTGTTTATACCTAGAAGCTTTTTCACTTTGTTTCTTTCGGCCTTTGTTGGATAGTCACTCTGTTGTAGAAGGTCTAAAGAGTCAAAATAATGGTTGACCAAAATATCAATCACATGTGCTTGATATTGCTTTTTTTTCTTGGAACTGCAGCAAGTTGAAAATAGCCTATCAAAGGTTGAACAATCACCTTCTAAGTCCATGGTAAAAGCACTCTCTCCATCATTGAAAGCATTGGTTTCTGATAAACTTATAAAGCATTCAGATGTTGATGTCAAAGTTGCACTTGCCTCCTGCTTGAGTGAGTTAACAAGAATCACTGCACCGGATGGTCCTTACGATGATCACCAAATGAAGGTGTGCTTGATCATTTTTTGTTGTAAATTAATTGAATTCTAACAAGTTATGTCTGTTGAGTTTTATGGTGTCATTTTCTTTCAGGAGGTCTTGAGATTAATTGTATCTTCATTTGAAAATCTACATGATATGTCAAGCCGTTGGTATGAAACGAGGATTTCAATCCTTGAAATAGTTGCAAAAGTCAGGTTATGTGTGGTAATGCTGGATCTTGAATGTGATGCCCTCATTTTGGAGATGTTTCACCTTTTCTTTAAGACAATAAGGTAAGAACTGCTGCATAGAGGACTACAAGTTTAGCATTATTGTTTCTCTATTTTTTCTTTGCATTTCTTAGATTTTACATTGAACTTGACCCCACAAAACTATATCATCACTGGTTCAAAGTATTAATGAAGGATTTTGTTTATGGGTTGAATTTAATATGAATCTATCACTAGAAGCTACAATGATTGTAATTGTAGTTGTAGTGTGTTAGTGGATGCAAAATGTGTGAACATGCTTCTTATCAGCTCTGTTTGAAACTTTCAGAGAACATCATCCAGAAATTGTTTTCTCGTCCATGGAAACCATAATGGCTCGTGTTATTGAGGAAAGTGACGATATATCTCTTGGCTTACTCTATCCAATCTTAGATTGTGTAAAGAAAGACAATAAGGTTAGAGTTTGGAAATTTAATCTCATTCTTTTTAATAGATTGTGATTATGAAACTGAAACTTATTTCATTTCATTATGGATTGCTTATAATTGTGGTGATTACTATCATTATGATTCAGGTAGTTTCGCCAATTGCTCGAAAGTTGGGGAAAAGTGTTCTTCAAAGGTGTGCAACAAGGCTTATAATACCTATCTGCGGCATGATGTGAATGTGTTGGGGACTATGGTTGATTATAGTGATGTTCTTGCCTCAGTGGTCATGTGGTGAACTTTGGTGCAAATTATGTATGTTCTAATAGCAATCATGTGGTGAACTTCGGTGCTTTTGGCTAAGAATTTTTTGTGCCAAATTAGTTGTTTGTTTTTTATCTTTAAAAATATTTACTACTTAAGACCAAACTTCATATATGTATGTTTATAGATATTGCTAAAAGTCTTTGCTTGACTATTCTAAAAGGTAAGTTGTATATGCAATTCATCTAGATAATATTCAAATTACACCCTATGGTGACTATTATAACCAAAGAAATCACTTTTTAGGTTCATTGAATAACGAATGTGTATAGTCTATACCTTTATTCAGTGGACATAAAAAAATGTTTTTTTTATTTATAATAATAGCCGGAGGGTGTACATTACAACGATCGTTACAATATCTAATGCATCAAAATTAACATGACATTGTTTAGTTTTTATCTCAAACCGTGACCTTGTTGTGAACAAAGGGGTATTTGTTCCATTGTTGTGTTGAATGGTAGAATATTTTTATATTGTACTCTCTGTAATGAATTATAAACAAAAATTGATCAAGTAATGAATTATAAACAAAAATTGATCAAATTATACATAGTTGACCATATTTAATATATAAACTTTCTAATTAAAAATTGTGTTTGGTTTCATGGTAGGGAGTCAATCCTGATTATATAATCCTTTACTTGATTTTAGAGGAAAATAATTTTTTTTGACTAATTTAGAAGAAAATAAATTGAAAGGTTAGTGAAAAAACATTCCTCCTTTATAGTCCCCCTGATATTTGAATCAACAAAAGTTGATGTATTTGGTCAAAAGTTTAGACCAAATACATTAACTTTTGTTGATCCAAATATCTCTTATAAATAGAACCAGAGGGAGTAATATCTATTGTTAGTACTGCGGATGCAAGTATTAGTTTTTATATCGTTCCACAGGGATTAATGTGATATCATAAACCGTTCAACTTCGATTATCGTCTTAAGTTAGGGTTTACTTGTTTTTGTACTACACTACTCATACTTTTAAAACATAATAAGTAAATAGTAGAGTCATAGGACATAGAAGGTGTTAGGATTAACTTTCATCAATCAAACATCGTTTATATCCGATTGATTACAAATACGAGTTCTAGCGTTTTCTTATATATGACATTATTACGTATTGCTCACAACATCATTGATTTCCCAAATGACGTCTTGAGATCGATTGTATCGTTTAATCGATGATTTCTCAATCTATTAAACGATCCAAAAGCATTAAGATCCAATACTATAATGTAATTATCAAAACCAAATCCCATTTCTAGAATTTCTTATCTTGATAGAAAATCATTCTAAACCTAGATTCAAAAGTCTTTTTCAACAACATTTAAATCAAACATAAGATTGAAAAGCAAGAAGAAATTCAATGGTATATAAAAATAGCTAGAATCATATATTAAATAATCAAAAGTTTACAACATGAGTGATTGATTACCTATCAATCCCAACAAAGGAGATTGGTTGATCATTATCATGACAACTCTTGCAAAATAGGAAAGAAAGATGAAGATATGTGAGAGCTTGATGTCTCAAAGCTTCTTAAAATCTTCTTCAATCCAAATCTAATTGCTATTTGATGTTTTCCTCCTTCTATGCCTATTCTCTCTCAAAGATAACAGGTTTTCTAAGCTCTGGAAAAATAAGATTTCTGATAAAAAACTATCTATCTAAGAAATGAGCTTAAAAATCTATTTATATGATGAGAAAATGTTCGCTCGCTACAAGCGACCAGCCTGTCGCTTGTAGCGAGGACTTCAGTTGGCCAATCAAAGAGCTCCACGTCACCATCAGCATTAAACCGCCCCTGTGGTCGCTATAGCGACCAGGTCTGTCGCTACTAGCGACCAGCCTTTGAAATTCCCTGCCTAGGCTCGCTTCTAGCGATCAGTTCATCGCTACAAGCGATGAACCCTGGAAAATCCCTGCCTAAGCTCGCTTCTAGCGATGGATGCTGCGCTTCAAGCGATGGATCACTGAAAATCTCTGCCTATCCTCGCTACTAGCGATGAGTCCTGCGCTTGTAGCGATGGCATCAAGAAAACCTTCAAACTTTTGCTTCAATCAGGTTCAAGCATGTATTTCCTGCATAAACACATGGGGTAAGGCTTAGGATCACATTCATTGTATTTCTAACACATTTATTGCCTAATCCTAAGGTAACTTGTACAACAAGTAAACATAAGTGCCTAAATTTGTACCAAAATATAACAACATTTAAGCACTTATCATCTATGCAAAATTAGTGGATATGATGAATTTAACAATCAAGTTGTAGTTGCATTGCGTTTATTTGTGATCTAACGTGGTCGTAGTGGTTGCCACAACCGAGTTGGTGTAGTGTGGTCTACAGTTTTGATGGCAAAAAGCTACTGACTATACAAGAACCAAATTTGGATAGGATGCAAGAGCGATGGTTCAAAGATGTCATGTGAGCCACCAGACTTCCGTGGCTACAACATGTCAGTTATCTTATCCTTGACCACAACCTTTTATTTGTTTTTGTTGAGAGATGGCACGAGGAGACCTCTAGCTTGCATCCTCCGATTGTGGAGATGACAGTGACACATGATGATGTGTCATGTCTGCTTCATCTCCCCATCGAGGGTCGCCTGTTGGACCACGCTAATTCTCTTACCAAGTCTGATGCGGTTGATTTGATGGAGTTGTTGGGGTCTGATCCTGGGGAGGTTGAGTACCAGGTGAGGAAAACAAAGGGTTCTCATTCACGTTTCGGCTGGTTGAGGGAAAATTTTAAAAAGCGTCTACATGAAGCAACTGACGTAGAGGAAGAGGATGATGTCGAAAAGATGCAAGTGAAGCGAGACCACGCTCTTTGCATCTATCTACTCTACTTGGTGGGTGTCACGCTCTTCACTGGCAAGAGCGCAAACTACGTGAACGTGACATACATGAAGTACTTCTGGGACCTGGAGTTGGTTTCAGATTACTCATAAGGAACGGCTGCCCTTGCTCACCTGTACAAGGAGCTTAACAGTGGAGCCCATTATGACACTAAACACATATCTGAATACTTGACCTTGTTATGGGTATAAATAATAATGAATTGCTTATTTATTTACATGTCTATTCATGTTTTTTATACTAATAGTTATATGTTGTTGACTTTGCAGGCTTGGGTTTTTCCAGCACTTTAATGAAATCGGGGCTAAATATTATTGAGCTGGATATAGGAAGGATCGGCACTCACGTGTCATGATGTTTGTTTCTCTGAATGGTCAGCCTTTGACAGATCCCATAAGATCGCATCTGGATCACTTGAATTTTGGGTCTATTATCATGAACTTGTATCAGCCCCACCGCCAGACGTGTCCGTTTGAGCGAATCAGTCTTTTTTCTAGATGGCTCAGATACAAATCTCATAAGGTTCGATATTTGTCGGAGCGGGTGTTGCGTCAGTTTGGTTACTTCTAGACCATCCCTAGCCATCCACATAAGAGTGCAAATCCTAGGGTGACCAAGCAGGTGAACAACCAGCGCTACAAGCAGTATCTTGATTATGTGTTAACTCAGTGAGATTTGGGTATGCCTGCTCCGACTGGTCTAGAGACAACAATTGGATACATAAGATGGTATTTCCATTTCACATCCATACCTCGTATGTCAGCAGAAGGATGCTCATATCCCGAGGTCACCTGAGCAGGAGGCTATTGATGAAGTTGTCGCTGAGGAGCATGGAGACCAGCAGTGGCTAGACTTCAAGTCACACTTAGCACGCGTCAGAGACCATGCCCTTGATACCATTGGTAGTGGTTATGTGGTGGAGGGAAGTCCGGCTTGGATTAGTTCATGCGATTATGCAGGAGGCTTGGGGAGGCATTTTCTATCGTCGTAGGCGTGGTAGGGGGTGGTAGGTATGCTAGGGCTACTCAGTAGTTTTATTACTGTGTTGTAACCGATGAATAATTTATGTTTTTTTAATTTGTGATTGAATGCTTTGGGTTTGGTTGTAACATTTGAATATTTGAGACATTGTTTTAATTTTATGTTACATGTGTGTTGTTTCATATGGTATTATTAATTTATTTGCTTATAATTTGCTTTGATGCATATGTTTAAATAAATCTTGATTCGTCAATTTGCCAAAAAAAAGGTGTTAAGCAGTGAACACATATTCTGCCTCTGTGAGCTGACACAATTCTGCAAATATAATATGAGCAGTATGTTAAATGTTCGATTTATATAATTTGAACTGTGTCTTTTTATACATTGCAATTTGTCTCTAAACATGGTCTTATGGGGGTTTGACACATTTTGGATTCTATTTGCCAAACACTTTTTCAAGGTTTCGGCAAATATAGTTTGAACTGCATATTGACAAGCTTTGGATAGACATGAGTCATTTATGAACATTTCGGATTATATAATCCAAAATATGGTTCAGATCATATAATTCGAGTAAATGGTATTTTAGAAAAAAAAATATATTGGGCGCTTGGATAATGTATAGAGTATAAAAAGTAATAGCATAAGCATTTCGGTAACCACCTCTATAAAAAAAATTAATGATAAAAAAAATGTTACAATCCAATTTTTTTCAACATGTTCCCTAAAGAGCAATGTAAACATTGGCGCATATAAATGTCATTGTCATTATTGTTACTCCAAATGGAAAACCCGAATTGACAATGCGTTTCATTTTACCAAAACATTCCTTAACACACATCTTTTAACACAAATTTTTTTATTAATTAAAATTCATGTGGGTCTTGCCAAATTTATATTAAATCTATAAGATTTGATGGGACCTAGAATCATTCTAAGTGACCTAGAATCTCTAAATTTAATTTTTAAAACCTAGAATCATTCTAAGTGACCCTTAATTCATGCAAAATTATAGTTATTTTGCCAAACATAAGGCAAATTCAAACATGTACTTGGCTATTATGCATTATTAAAAAAATTTATTACGTTAGAATAAAAGTTAATTTTTTAAAAAATTTAAAAAGAAACTCTTAAATTTTTTTAAAATATCAATATGATTGAAACAAACGAAACTATTTTGTTCTTCATTAGTTTGCATTGGTTCGAATTTATTGTAAAAATTGAACAAAACTAAACTAAATATTTTTTTATTTGTTTAGATTTAATTTTTTGCACAAACTAAACGAAACTGATATATTAGATCCCCGATTTGGATTCTCTGCTGTAAATGTACGCAATTGCAGTTGTATGCCATCTAATCGAAATAAACGTCCAAAATTAATTTATTGCGACAAACTTTAAAATCTAAATTGACCAATTTCAAATCAACGGTCAGATCTGTTACAGCCTGAAACGGTGTCAAAACTTTATGAGTGAATCCAGGTTCATTCCAGTACAGCCCTATGTATTTTTCTCCTTTTTGACCATACTAATACAAAAACACGCATATATTGCTTTTTTCATTTCAAACACAAACTTTCAAGTCACTCAAACCCACAGTGAATCCTAATAGAAAACAATAAAGAAAGCTTTTTGATACTTTCTGTAATGAGATATCACTACTCAAGGTGTTTGTGAAGTGTTTCCCAAAGACCATCAACCCTAAAATTATCAAAGACCCTCAACCCTATCACCAAAGACACTCAACCCTAAAATTATCTCCTTTAGTTTCCCTAGATTCTCTCTCTTGAAGCTCACTAAAAAGTTGAAGAATGAAACCTTATATGGTGACCAGGCCCACGAAAAACCGCGCCATGATTTGCCTAGATCGTGCTACGATTAGAGCTCATGCACAATATTGTATTGAACATAATCCTTAAAATCACGCTATGATTTGCTCCCTTTGTACCATGAAAAAATGCGAAACAAACCTCCAAAAACTGAACCAAAACTGTGCCACGAATTTCGACGAACTTCAACATCAATTTTGAGTTTGAGCCAATATCAACATATTATGTTAGAGTAAAAGTTAAATTGTTTTAAAATTCAAAAAAGAAACTCTTAAATTTGTAAAAATATCAATCTGACTAAACTGAACCAAACTATTTTGTTCTTCATTCGATTGTGTAGGTTTGAAGTTATCGTAAAAATTAAACAAAACTTAACTAATTATTTTTTATTTGTTTAGATTTATTTTTTCTATAAACTAAACGAAACTGATATATTAGAGCCCCGATTTGGATTCTCTGCTGTAAATGTACGCAACTACAGCTGTATGCCATCTAATCGAAATAAACGTCCAAAATTATTTTATTGCGAGAAACTTTAAATCTGAATTGCCCAATATCACATCAACGGTCAGATATGTTACAGCGTGAAAAGCCGTCAAAACTTTATGAGTGAATCCAGGTTCATTCCATTAGAGCCCTATGTATTTTTCTTCCTTTTTGATCGTACAAATACAAAAACACGCATAAATTGCTTTTTTCATTTCAAACGCAAACTTCACTCTCTCTTTGAACCACAAACAATGGCTTCAACAAAGAAGAGAATTGTTGTTTCAACAATGGCTTCTGCTGATAAGAAGCTCGAGAAGGAACTTCTAGAAGCTGGAAACAAGCTCCTGAATCCTCCTTCTTCCGTCGATAACCTACTTCGTCTTCTATGCGTAAACATACTCTTCTTTTTTCCCTCTCATTTTGCTTCTTTTATTTTGTTTCGTTCATGCATGTAGTTTTTTCTTAGGTTTTCATGAATCAATCTATTTTACATGTTGGTGTTGGCTTTATTTTTGCCTTAGTTGCATGGATTCTGTTTTTGTTGAAAATATTTGAGTTTTTTACTTTTTACAATTGATTTGCATGTTTGTTATCACATTGAGTTTATCAAAATCACGGTGAGCTAGTGTAATTTTGTAAAAGTTGTCGAGTGTGGCTTTTGAAAATGATACCCATCATAGGTTAAACCTAAGGAATGGGTGAGTCTAGCCGAAAATTGATTATGGAGGGTGCATAATCACATGCGGTATGTCATAATCACGATGATCCACCGTTATTTTGTAGAAGCTACAGAGTTAAGCTTTAGAAAAATCTCAGGGGTAACCATGATTCTGACATATTTACCATGATATCAAATATATATGCAAAATTGATTATGGAGGGTCCAGAATGGATTCAGAATCCTACTTGTGTATGTTTGGTTCCATATAAAGGGGTCAAAATTGATTCTAGAGGGTGCAAAATTGATAATGGTTGTTTTCAAATAGAATTGATTTTGCTTTTAGAATTGATTCTACTTGAATTTAAGATTTGTAGCTTTTGATTCTAGAATTGATGTTTACACGCAAATTTATAGACCAACTCACTTTTACATAAATGTATCAAAACACAAATAACTTTATATTCAACTCGCTTTTATTCCAAATCAGTTTATTTACAAAATCAATTCACTCAAATCAATTATTGTCACCACATAACCAAGCATACACAAAGGAAACCTAGGGATCCTCGAACACCGTGATACTGATTGGTAAATGTATCAACATTTCGTGTCTGACATGCCTCGAACTTTGAGGGAGCCTATGAAATAAAAAACATAAAGAATTGTTTATACCTAGAGGCTTTTTCACTTTGTTTCTTTAGGCCTTTGTTGGATAGTCACTCTGTTGTAGAAGGTCTCAAGAATCAAAACAATGGTTGACCAAAATATTAATCACATGTGCTTGATATTACATTTTTTTCTTGGAACTGCAGCAAGTTGGAAATAGCCTATCAAAGGTTGAACAATCACCTTCTAAGTCCATGGTAAAAGCACTCTCTCCATCATTGAAAGCATTGGTTTCTGATAAACTTATAAAGCATTCAGATGTTGATGTCAAAGTTGCACTTGCCTCCTGCTTGAGTGAGTTAACAAGAATCACTGCACCGGATGGTCCTTACGATGATCACCAAATGAAGGTGTGCTTGATCATTTTTTGTTGTAAATTAATTTAATTCTATTCTATTATCATGTTCTTAACAAGTTATGTCTGTTGAGTTTTATGGTGTCATTTTCTTTCAGGAGGTCTTGAGATTAATTGTATCTTCATTTGAAAATCTACATGATATGTCAAGCCGTTGGTATGAAACGAGGATTTCAATCCTTGAAATAGTCGCAAAAGTCAGGTTATGTGTGGTAATGCTGGATCTTGAATGTGATGTCCTCATTTTGGAGATGTTTCACCTTTTCTTTAAGACAATAAGGTAAGAACTGCTGCATAGAGGACTACAAGTCTAGCATTACTGCTTCTCTATTTTTTCTTTGCATTTCTTAGATTTTACATTGAACTTGACCCCACAAAACTATATCATCACTGGTTCAAAGTATTAATGAAGGATTTTGTTTATGGGTTGAATTTAATATGAATCTATCACTAGAAGCTACAATGATTGTAATTGTAGTTGTAGTGTGTTAGTGGATGCAAAATGTGTGAACATGCTTCTTATCAGCTCTGTTTGAAACTTTCAGAGAACATCATCCAGAAATTGTTTTCTCGTCCATGGAAACCATAATGGCTCGTGTTATTGAGGAAAGTGACGATATATCTCTTGGCTTACTCTATCCAATCTTAGATTGTGTAAAGAAAGACAATAAGGTTAGAGTTTGGAAATTTAATCTCATTCTTTTTAATAGATTGTGATTATGAAACTGAAACTTATTTCATTTCATTATGGATTGCTTATAATTGTGGTGATTACTATCATTATGATTCAGGTAGTTTCGCCAATTGCTCGAAAGTTGGGGAAAAGTGTTCTTCAAAGGTGTGCAACAAGGCTTATAATACCTATCTGCGGCATGATGTGAATGTGTTGGGGACTATGGTTGATTATAGTGATGTTCTTGCCTCAGTGGTCATGTGGTGAACTTTGGTGCAAATTATGTATGTTCTAATAGCAATCATGTGGTGAACTTCGGTGCTTTTGGCTAAGAATTTTTTGTGCCAAATTAGTTGTTTGTTTTTTATCTTTAAAAATATTTACTACTTAAGACCAAACTTCATATATGTATGTTTATAGATATTGCTAAAAGTCTTTGCTTGACTATTCTAAAAGGTAAGTTGTATATGCAATTCATCTAGATAATATTCAAATTACACCCTATGGTGACTATTATAACCAAAGAAATCACTTTTTAGGTTCATTGAATAACGAATGTGTATAGTCTATACCTTTATTCAGTGGACATAAAAAAATGTTTTTTTTATTTATAATAATAGCCGGAGGGTGTACATTACAACGATCGTTACAATATCTAATGCATCAAAATTAACATGACATTGTTTAGTTTTTATCTCAAACCGTGACCTTGTTGTGAACAAAGGGGTATTTGTTCCATTGTTGTGTTGAATGGTAGAATATTTTTATATTGTACTCTCTGTAATGAATTATAAACAAAAATTGATCAAGTAATGAATTATAAACAAAAATTGATCAAATTATACATAGTTGACCATATTTAATATATAAACTTTCTAATTAAAAATTGTGTTTGGTTTCATGGTAGGGAGTCAATCCTGATTATATAATCCTTTACTTGATTTTAGAGGAAAATAATTTTTTTTGACTAATTTAGAAGAAAATAAATTGAAAGGTTAGTGAAAAAACATTCCTCCTTTATAGTCCCCCTGATATTTGAATCAACAAAAGTTGATGTATTTGGTCAAAAGTTTAGACCAAATACATTAACTTTTGTTGATCCAAATATCTCTTATAAATAGAACCAGAGGGAGTAATATCTATTGTTAGTACTGCGGATGCAAGTATTAGTTTTTATATCGTTCCACAGGGATTAATGTGATATCATAAACCGTTCAACTTCGATTATCGTCTTAAGTTAGGGTTTACTTGTTTTTGTACTACACTACTCATACTTTTAAAACATAATAAGTAAATAGTAGAGTCATAGGACATAGAAGGTGTTAGGATTAACTTTCATCAATCAAACATCGTTTATATCCGATTGATTACAAATACGAGTTCTAGCGTTTTCTTATATATGACATTATTACGTATTGCTCACAACATCATTGATTTCCCAAATGACGTCTTGAGATCGATTGTATCGTTTAATCGATGATTTCTCAATCTATTAAACGATCCAAAAGCATTAAGATCCAATACTATAATGTAATTATCAAAACCAAATCCCATTTCTAGAATTTCTTATCTTGATAGAAAATCATTCTAAACCTAGATTCAAAAGTCTTTTTCAACAACATTTAAATCAAACATAAGATTGAAAAGCAAGAAGAAATTCAATGGTATATAAAAATAGCTAGAATCATATATTAAATAATCAAAAGTTTACAACATGAGTGATTGATTACCTATCAATCCCAACAAAGGAGATTGGTTGATCATTATCATGACAACTCTTGCAAAATAGGAAAGAAAGATGAAGATATGTGAGAGCTTGATGTCTCAAAGCTTCTTAAAATCTTCTTCAATCCAAATCTAATTGCTATTTGATGTTTTCCTCCTTCTATGCCTATTCTCTCTCAAAGATAACAGGTTTTCTAAGCTCTGGAAAAATAAGATTTCTAACACAAAAATATTTAAGGGACCAAAAGTGAACGTTTTTTAACACAAACTAACGGAAGGGACCAAAGTGACTAACAGAGAAGGATTTAAGGGACCAAAACGTTACTTTTATTAATTAGGGGACCAATATGAAACCTAAAAAATATTTAAGGAACCAAAAACGTAATTTACCCTAAATAAAAATACAAGATACATATCAAATACTTAAAGAAGAATCTAGAATACGTATCTAGGATACATGTGAATGGTGATAATGAGAGAAAAGAGACTTATTACTTAGCATTAGACAAAAGTCACAAAACTTATTTTGAATTATACCGATGATGTTTGTGTTGATATTCTAACGTAGAAATTAAAATATATGGCAATTTAGACAAAAATTTTATGATGTGTTGTGATCATAAGTACTATTTTCATTTATGAATTGTGATCACTATAATTATAAGTATTTTACTTGTATATAATTTTTATTTATAAAAAAATGTATATAATTTTTGTTAATGTACTTATTCATATCGCACTCGTGCAATGTATCCGTGTTTTGTAGCATGCAATACTATAATCTTCATTGTTGTTTCAGCACCTATCGACTAATCTTTTTTTTTAGCAATAATCTATCATCGACTAATCTATCATAGACATTATTAGACTTTGATGTGTTTCACATGCTCTATTATATGATGATTGTTCGATAGTCCTCTGCGTTGATTAAAATAGATAAAAAAATACAATATCGAAAGCTAGCTTCTGACAGAAATTAGGGGCTTCAAAGCAACATATGGGGGGATGAATAGAAGTTTTCCTCTATTTTAACCTCACACCCCTCTCAAAAAAATGTGAAAGCACATAATCATATTTAGTTCTCGAGAATATTTTTTTTTGTTACAATTCTCGAGAATATATATATATAGGACATATTTTGACTCCAAGAATAAGTGTGTTAACTTACTCTAAATCATGATCTTTAATTTCAATATTGATTAATGACTTAGATTAATTGATTTGGTAGGCTTTAAGGGCCCGTTTGGATTAGCTTATTTTAGAGCTTATATAAAACAGCTTATGCAAATAAATAAGTTTTTATGTATTATTTATAAGTTTTTAAGGTAGTTTATGAAAAAACAGTTTATGAAGATACAATTTTCGTTAGTGAGAACTTATAAATTAAAATAAAAGCTTATTTATTTACATAAGTTATTTTTCATAAGCTCAAAATAAGCTCAAATCAAACGGGACCTAAATTCATTCTCTATTGGAGTCAACATTCATCACCACAAAACAACAAAACAATTAATGTCTTTTAATTGATTGATTTTTTTTATTCTTCTCTCTTTGCTTTTTTTTTCTTATGCTAAAAAAATTGCATATTTTTTTTAAAGAAAACAATTGTAAAATTTAAAGAATTGTATATTTATTCTTCTCCCTTTTTTATACGACATATATTATTTGGTTTCTTCGTTATAATCCTGGTCTTTTCTTATATTTTTTGTAAACACACGCTTTTGTACTAACTTGTCACGAAAAAAAGATGATAGAGGAAATAACCCTGATCTTTTCTTATATCCAATTCATTTACAATAATTGCATAAAAAAATAAATAAATTAAAGTATTTTCTTATATAAATAATAACAAATAATTGCATAGAAAATAAATAAAAAAATTTAGCGTAAGAAAATAAAGCAAAGGGAGAAGAATAAAAAAAAATCAATCAGACATTAATTGTTTTGTTTTTTGTGGTGATGAATGTTGACTCCAATAGAGAATGAAATTAAAGTCTACTATATCAATTAATCAATATTGGAATTTAAGGTCATGATTTGGAGTAAGTTAATACACATACTCTTGTAGTCAAAATATGCCCCTTCTGTGTGTGTGTGTGTGTGTGTGTGTATATATATATATATATATATATGGGGTTCCCTAACTTAGACCAACAAAAAACATGAAGGTCCAAGTTAGCAAATGTACACATTTTCATTTGGACAAAAATACCATTTATCTTTATTATTTACAACTAATAACTTGAGGGTTAATTTAGTAATTTCTATTATAAAATATTTGTTAACTTGCACCAATTTGCTAACTTAGACCCACTTTTTTTATGAACATATTTATGTCACAATTACAACCATTAAACAACCCCAAAAAAAAAAAGACAAAACGGTTTTGACAACCTTAAAAAAGAAAAAAAAGACAACAGTTTTTTTAAATTACACAATTACCCTTCATTTAATAATGGTTTATAATAGTAGTAGGTGGATATTTTTGTTCAAATGAAAAGGTGCACACTTGCTAACCTGGACCTTCATGTTTTTTTGTTGGTCTAAGTTAGCAAACTCCTATATATATATATATATATATATATATATAAGGATCCGTTGACACTAGTTGTAAGTCATATGACTTACACTAAATCTCAACCGTTAAATCCAATAAATCAAATTGTTGATAATGCTCAAAACAACAAATTAAACAAAGCGAGACACATGATCTTATCTTCTTTCTCTTTTCTATTTTTAACCTAGTTCGTCAGCTTTTCTCACGGATTACAATCCAGACTTGCAAACATGACATCAATCGAGACACATGATCTTAACATATATGCAATAAGCTTATATGCCCACATCAAAGTTATGATTTGTGTGACCCCAAAACTTGACAATAAACGGATCAATTGGAAGTTACTGAAACTGATGTGGTCAAGATATATTTGTATTACCACAAATTTGGACTTGATTGTCTAATTTCATCTGACAAACCACAAATTGATATGAATAATCAAATTGATAAGACTAATCCATAGTTTTTTTTTACAAAAGAATAATTCCTAGCTTAACGATTACGGGAGAAGAAATGCATGTGAACCCGAATTTCATCTTGATTGTCTAATTTCATCTTCGTGATTAGGTTCAACAAACCACAGATTTATGCAAGTCTTTAGTGCAATCAACCCTCTGAGAAGGGAAAGAAGAGGAAATTGTTGTGTGCTTGAGTTATGTAGGGATGTTTTAATTTTCCCTATGGAGTATTATGTGTCGTTTGATTTGATGGATTTAACGGTTGAGAGTTGGTGTCTAGTGTCAACGGATCGTGACTGTCTGACTCTATGTATATGTGTGCGTACACACACATAGAAGTAGTCATTTTGTCAAAAAAATTACACAAGTGATTTTTTTTTTGATCTGTAGAATCGCGACAAGGCTAATGTGGCACTCCACGTTTCATGTGGTGTACCATGTGTATATAAAACGAAAGTATGAGAAATTTAAATACTCCTTAAAAATAATATTTGAAGAAAAATTGGTCGTTAATTGTTTCTAAGGGGGGTGTATTGGATTAGGATTTTAAAGGACAATTTTTGTTTAAAAAAGTCTTAAGGATTTTAAAAGACTTTGCAGGATTTTAATGACTTTGATGATTTTAAAAGACTATTGAGATTTACAATTTTGATTTCAATGGATTTAACTCATAAGATTTTAAAGGATTTCAAATGATTTTATGGATTTCAAAAGATTTCAAAAGATTTTATGAATTTTTAAAGACTCATTGAAAAAAAATGATCATAACACACTATCTTTCACAATATTTTCAATACACACCTCTTTTATTTATTTTACTTTATTTTTTTATGAGGAGATAGATGAGAGGAGGAGAGAGAGAGATAAAAGAGAGAGGGAGAGGAAAGAGAGAGAGAGAGAAGGGGGGAAGAGAGAGAGAGAGAGAGAGAGAGGGGTGAGTGAGAAGAAGGGAGGAGAGAGAGGGGGAAAAGAGAGAGTTAGAGATAGATAGAGAGGAGGGAAGAGAGAGAGAGAGAGAGAGAGAGAGTGAGAGAGAGAGAGAGAGAGAGAGAGAAAGGAGAGGGAAAGAGAGAGGGAAGAGAGAAAAGTGTGAGAGAGAGGAGAGAGGGAGAGAGAGAGAAGGGAGGAGAGAGAGGAAAATCTTTAAAGAAAAAACAATCATAAGAAATCTCATGTTTTCATGAAAGACTTTTTCATGCTAAAATTTCACTAGAAAATCCCACCAAATCCATCAAAATCCAATTTATTAAACAATCCTTCGAAATTTGCATGATTTTGAATACCATAAGACTTTTTTTAATTGATAAAGAGTCTTGATTGAATACCACAAGACTTTTTTTAAATGACAAAGAGTCTTGATTGAATACCAAAAGACTTTTTTTAAGTTGCAAAGAGTCTTGATTGAATACCACAAGACTTTTTTATGATAAAAAAGTCTTTTAAAATCTCTTAGAATCTTAATTCAATACACCCCTATAAATCATAAAAGTTCGTCTTCTTTCTATTTCTTCTTCTTTTATTGAAGGATCAAAATCCCATAACTTTATGTTCTTACCTTTGCCCCCATTTTTTAAAATCTCTATATACAAAAATAGTTTAATTGCACTTTTAACTCGTAAACTATCGGTGCAACTTTAGTCCTCTTTTTTTTAGCGACTTTGGTCTCTTATGTTTTCCCACTTTGTGATTTGGAAGTCCCCCTCCAAATTTATGTTAAGGTAACATTATCAATTGACTTGATATTCGTCTCTCATATACTGAGTGTAATTACTTTACTTTAAGATGGAAAACTAATACCACAAAAAAATGTCAATAAGTTTGAAACTCTAATTAGAAATTTCATCCGCTCTCACATTTACACTCCATTTTTTGGCTTTTTATTGCTGATTTTAAAGAAAAAGACATGCTGGATATGAGAGTTGGGTGATGAGTTAAGAAATTATGTTAACTCGGTTTAAATTTTGGAGAAAAATTAATAGGGGACTATCAAAACACAATGGGAAAAACTAGGAGACAAAATTGCACAGAGAAGTGAGGGCTACAGTCGCACAATCGCGATACTAGGGGACAAAAAAAGCAACCAAGCCTAAAAAAATCAATATTTTTCCATTGGTTTCCTTAGAGCTCGTTTGATTGAAAGTTTGTTATTCAACCTTGTAGAATTGTGTTTAATATTGGCACCACAAATCAATCTTCTTCCTCATGTTTTCTACTTGTATTATATGAAAATCGCCATTTTAGACCCTCGTAAAATAAGAAAAATTTATTTTAATATCTCACAAGTGAACAAGCTAATGACATTATGCCTATCCACATTTGTGAACAAAAGCATGAACAAACCATCTAATTTTTATCTCTCAGTTGGAGGAAGAAGAAAAAAGAAATGAAAAAGGAGGAAGAAGATGAATTTTATGATTTAGAGATTTAGTAAAGTTGGGGATCTTCCTTACATAGTGATGTGATTTTGATCTTTTAATTGAGAAAGAAGATAGAGGAAATCTATGAAATATTATACGTAGTACCAAAGGAGGTGATGTGTGTGTGGGGGGGGGTTGGGGGGGCATATCAAGCGAGAATGACATTCCATATGTGAGAATGATAAGAATGAATGATAGCCATAATTTTTTTTAAAAAAATTGGTTGAGATAAAAAGATGAATTAAGTAAGACATGTGCCAATTGGCACTCCTCTCACGTGTTTCATTCTCCTTCCGTTATTTCTTCTTCCCTTCACCTTCAACCACCTCACACAATGGCACCCACATCTCTCGTCGGCACGAAGCAAAAGCATGAGTTAGAGATTAAAGACATGTGTATCAAATTTGGACAATTTAGAGAAAAATATTCAAATTATCACCTCAAAACATCCAACGTTAATTAATCATAAGATTATTCGTGCTCTTGTTTAGTTTTAGGGTATGCTCCAAACAAAATTTACAACTATGGAGAATTTACAACTTTAATAAAATTGCATAATTATTGGGGAATGGAGCTGCTGGGGTGCCGCAAATTGGTGGTGGTTGGGGGCTTCAGGTTCCACACAAGCGAGAGATGTGGGCGCCAGTGAGAGGTGGCTCAAGGTGAAGGGGAAAAGAAAGAATGGAAGGAAAATGAAACGCGTGAAAGAAGTATAATTTGGCACATGATTTCACATGTCTCAATTAACTTATCTTTTAATCTCAATCATTCATTTTAATCTAATGTCTATCATTTATTCTTATCATTCTCACGTATAAATGTCATTTTTACTTGATATACCCAAAACCTTGGTTGAGGTTAGGGCTGGAAATGAGTTGAGTCGAGTCGAACTCGTCTGGGCCCGACTCGATAAGAATTGGTTCAGCTCGAAACTCGGCTCGAGTTCGACACGAACTCTTTTTTCTGCTCGAGTTCGGCTCGGTTAAGGTTCACGAACAGTTCGGTTAGGTTCAGTTCATTTTCTCAACTCACATAAAGTCGATTTTTTTTGTCAATTTTTTATCGATCTTTGATCGTTATATATTATTTTTTTATTTAAAAAAAACAAATTTTGAATTAAAATAAAAGTTACCGCAAACATACAAAGGATAGACACAAATTATACAAAGTTTAAAATATGCGGAAAAATTTCTGATACACATAATAGGGGCAAAAAGAAACCCGGCAAAATTCAATTATTAGAACTGAGATCATTCTCAACATATTTCTCTAATTCCATACTCCAATTGAAAATCCCTTCAAGACAAAATTGTATCAGTTATGACAGCCACAGTTGCAACAACCTTCAACTTAATATGTACTCATTTCACAGCAACAAACTTCACATATGATGTGGACTCCAAAACAGCAACAATTCTAAACAACAAAAGAGAAAGAAAGTTGATCAACATCCTAAAAAAGTACTTTTTAATATAACAAAGAAGCTTTTAGTACTTCTTTCAAAACAAAACAAAAAGCTTTTAGTACTTAAAATACAAGTAAGTTCGTGAAATTTTCGCTGTGTATATTGTCGCTCTATATAGCATAGCCCTTTCAGAAATCTAGAGTTGCTTTTGCTCGTAAGATGACTTTCTAAATTTCTAATCCTATCAATAATTTAACCCATTTTGAATAAGAATTTAAAGAGGGAAAACTACCATTTTTTTCTATGTTAAACACTACCATTGGATCCAAAAATCTCCAAACAAACCCACCTAAATTATACTCTAAATCACTCAATAATCAATATAAGAACACCACAATAAGAGAGACAAACTAAGAAAAGTAAAAATACACAAAAAATTGATTAGAATTTAGAAACAAATACCTTAAGAGAAATGGAGAGCAACAATTTTTTCTTTGATTAAGCCTTGCTAATCTTGCTACTTGGTGAAGATGAAACAATTTTCTTCAGTTGCCCTCCCGTACATGAAGATGAAGCATTTAGTTTTTGGTAGTAGGAAAGTGAATGATTAAAGGATATCAAAGCATAATAAAAGTTAATGTTACTTTTTTAGAGAAAAGTTAAAGTTTGTATTTCCTATGCTTCGTAATGATTCATTGACAGAACCCAAACGTTTTCTAATTTTTTTTAATACTAATATTTAATTAATTTGGTCATATGTTAACGTTTTTAAAGTTGTTTTTAATATGGTCAATTATATATATATATATATATATATATATATATATATATATTAAAAAACGTTGACTTTTGATTTTATATAATCGAACCTAAAAGTTTGCTTTTAAAATCAATTATATATAATTAAATATATATATATATATATATATATATAAATATATATAATTGAGTCAACTCATGAACCTAACGAGTCGAACTATATGCAACTCAAGTTCAGCACGTTTAATTAACGAACTTAACTTTCAGCTCAAGTTCAGCTCATTAGGTTCATGAACCAAGTTCAACGGATTAATTATCGAGTCGAATTTCGAACTATAATCGAGTTGGTTCGGTTCATTGTCAGCCCTAATTGAGGTAGAAAAAGATATGTGACATTTCATCTAAACGTTTTTAGTTTTTTTTTTAAGGAAACACTTTTGAGTTAAAGAAATAGACACTATCATTCTTCAGTAATATATGAATACTGTGATAATTTTTTTTTTTAAATAATGTCGGTGATCAAAACACAAATTGTAGAGTTTTTGTTTAAATCATATACAAGATAAGTAGCGCTACCGCACAAATTTGTCTTAGTTATCATTTTATGTAAATTTTAATCAAATATGGATTGAATATTATATTTGATTAATTAAAAAAATATAACATGATACTTAACTGATACATTGGAATTTAAACAGCGTAAGTAGTATAAAACATGTTATTCATAAAACAACTAAGCACTTTCAATGGAATGAATATAGTCACTATGAGTTTGTTCTGAACATGTGTACCAAATTACAAGAATTAACTTTTTGTAAATTTGAAGTGGATTTGATTTCATGGTTCAATATTTGTCTACGAAATATGTATCCCATACTTTATGTTTATGTTTATCACGTATTTCATGGTTCACT
Source organism: Medicago ruthenica (assembly GCA_018208015.1). Classification (NCBI taxonomy): domain Eukaryota; kingdom Viridiplantae; phylum Streptophyta; class Magnoliopsida; order Fabales; family Fabaceae; genus Medicago; species Medicago ruthenica. The sequence goes on along the minus strand of CM031371.1, from coordinate 114,593,982 downwards.
ATGTGGTGAAATATTTGTCACAAATACGTAAAAGAAACACTAATTTTAATTAATTCTTTAGTCACCGAAATTTGTCTCATGGATGGTGTTTATAATAAATTGCAATTTATATATGAGTCTTGTTAGCGAGTGACATTGAGACTCTTTTTAAGCATTTTTAATGACGAAATTATTTTAAAAAAATTAAAGACTTCAGTTTCCAATGCAATACATGCACAAACTTTAATAAAGAGTGTCTCAGGGACACTCGTTAACATTTCCCTTTATATTATAATTGTTCTAATTTTTATTTGAAAGATATAAAAAAAGACTAACACAACAAGAAATTAAAGAAGTTAATGAGTTAAAGGTCCAGGGTTCAAATCCTCGTAAAGGAGAAGATACTAACATAACAATTAACATATTAACATTTGTCATTAAAAGATATAAAAATTAAATTAATTGATTAGTAACAAGGGTTTGAATCTTGATAAAAGAGAAAATACTAACATAATCTATTTTGTATTGATGAGATATAAAAAACAAAATTTCATTAATTGATTGGTAACAAAAAAAAATTGTCTTGTGTGCGAATAACGTGAGAATGACACTCTCAAGTCACCATTTATAGAAAATAATGTGAGAACAAGGAAATGACATCCAAAATGAAAATGAAGTTGAAAAATAACAATTTATCACTTTTTAGATAGGGATTTGTAAGCGTATGCTGATAGCCGAGCGTACGTTGATATCAAATCTTTAAAACTCAACGTTTATGTTGTACTACATTGATTTGAACTAAATTTAAACTCGGGAAAAATGGTTCATGTGTTATTTCTCATCATACTCGTCACTTTTCATGTGATTAAGGTTCAACCATTGCAAACATCCAAGTTGATCATGAATGCTTCTAGTTCATTAGGGAAGCGAATCCCCAAGACTTTTACGAGAGACTTTTTTGAGGTTAGCTATGAAAATTCAACCTTCATTAAAACATTAGTATTTTTTTAGTGAAAAATTGAGGATAGTGTTGGAAGTTTGAAATGTGTCTGAATAATCAAAGCATAAAAGTAATGAACATAAGATAAAGAAAATGAGAAATGCAAGCCGAAACTGATGAAGATCGTTGCAACTTTGAGAAATCATAGGTGTTCATTCCATTGATCTTGTTACGATACAAAATTCAAAGTGTGAGTATGTCATATATGCTTGAGTGAGAGTCGGAGAAATGACTAAGACTGGCTCATTAACTAACATAGGTTTATTTTTAGATTTAAGTTTGACTTTCTTAAAAGTTTGATATAGTTTAGTAACAAACTTGAATGTGTAAATGATAGTACTTCTTTACTGACAAACATTCTTCCCATGTATGATTTTTATAATAAATTATAATTATTATATTATAAAATATTCTCATTTCGAAGATAAAGAAGACAAGGGTAGGACAGTAAAATTGAAAAAGATACCACCTTCTATGTTTTTTCTTCGCTCCCTTGCGGCGGAACAAAAAAATGTGCGGGTCCCGCATTTTAAACTTCTCTCTTTCTTATCTCTCTTCAAAACAGTTGAGCTACCCAACCTCTTAATTATCACACTCTTATATTTACAACACTTCCTTCCAAAGTGCACCACACACGCAGATTAAATTATGATACTCTTCTATTCTCCCATGATTCTAATGCATTCAAACACTAAAAAAATACGTGTTTAATATTCTCTTTCATCCCAATGAGATCTTTTATGGACATAAATAAAGGAAAATGCTAAACATCTTGAAAGATTTATATCGCAAAACTCACAAATGACAGGTGTTTTATTTTAATTGACAAGTGTTTGACTTCTCAATTCACCCACATGGTTATGTGGTGTAGTAACAAGGCTGTTACTCGTGAAGCTTTACTAACAAATCATTTGCGAGAAATAATACCACTCAAATAAAATAATTATACAAGTTTAAGCACATAGTCACCATCACCCACTCCATTTTCACCCTATTCAACATCACATTGAGATATTTAACCCATCTCTCACTAGGTTACAAACTTACGACTCATTTTATTTTTCAACATTTTCAGATCAATGTGAACTAATTTACATAAGTGTCATTGCTATTCTTGTCGCTCAAATTGGAAAACCCAATGAAATTGTGTGCAGGAAATATTTTACTTTGATTTTGTCAAAAATCACAGTGACACATTATTAAAGCTCGAAAACTTTACTTTTACCTAAATCACAATGCCTCATTGTAACTTTGTCAAACTAATCTAAACACGCACTACTTAAATGTGTATCTAGAATCTTTTTTCCTAATGGAAAATGAAACAAAGGTTACTAATCTCGGAATGTTATTTTTGTTATAGGATGATGTACATTTCTTGTAGTTTCAAATGCAGCAACCTTGCTTATTTTTGAGACCATTGTTCAAATAGTAATTAACTAGTTGAGCTTCAACCATACTATTGCATGTCAACTAGACATTTGATCATGGTTACGGAAAGACAAAATCAAATTTACAATCTCATTAGACCCATCCTTACCCTTTCAAGCAAAAATACTAACTTAATCAATTTCAATTCACATTCTGTGTATTGTATTTTTCATCATATCATATGACAGTAATTCAGACTTTACTAAAACTATATGGTGAATTATCTAAAGTCACTAAAGTAAGAAAGGTGTTACGTCATGATCCATGTTATAAGCTAAACAAAAGCCACGTGGGACCCACATCCAAATTTCGGATTTGAAACCCAAAATTTAACTCAAATTCACAAAACCCGCGAGATCCGATTTTCACTACGAAGCGCCCAAATGAAAAAACCATATAATATAATAAAATAAAAATAATAATAAATAACCTTATAACCCTTAATATAAAAACATAGATAAATACATTATTTCATTTTGGTGTTGAAAATTTCCACAAAACAAAAACTCCACTCGAAGAAGAGAACAAGATCTGCGAATAACGAAGGTTCAACAATGGCTTCCATCGATAAGGAGCTTGAAGAAGAGCTTCTTGGAGCTGGTAACAAGCTTCTAGATCCTCCTTCTTCCGTGGATAACCTACTTGATATCTTGATTGTAAGAACACTCCTAATCTTTTTCTCTTTCAATTTCTTCGTCAAATTCGTGATTTCTATGAATTTCTTGAATTTTTTTTTTATTATTTTGTTCCTTTGTTGCATGAAGTTTGTTAGGGTTTCTTTGAATCAATTTTGCATGTTGTTGTTGATTTTGTTTTTGCCCGATTTTCGTTGATATTTGAGATTTTAGATTGTTGATATTTGTTTGTATTTTGTGAACATTGTTAAGTATTTTAGGGTTGGAAAATTTGAAAATATTTTTTGGAAAAAAATCCTCAACTGTTGGATGTAGAAGATGATTTTTTTAAAGTTTATTCGATTTTTAGGTTAAATTGAATCAAACTAGTTTGTTACAAAAACTGATTTGTGAATGAAACGAATTTTTTCAGTTTAGAGATTTGGAATTTGGATAGTGGATTTGTTAGGGTTACTTTCATGGTAGCTTCTTTCTTGAATACGCTGACTACCTAGGGTTGGATGTCGGCGTCGACGGACTAGGTTATTTTCCAATAAGTGGGGAAAAACCTGATTTGTATGCTGATATGGAGTTCATTAAGTTTTTGAAAGTCAAATTAAACTAAGAATTAACGATTTGAAACCAACTGTATATCTTGGTATAGGATGTACTAGGTTTGTTTTTGGGAATAAAGTGATAAAGGAATGTAGGACGACAAACGACTAGTTTATGTAAGGTAAATTAGCATGTGTTTGTTTCCGCGTCCACGACAGCCCTAGACACGCGTTTTTTTTGAGGCTACAAATGTTAGCTTCTCAAATTACTTACGTGTTTTTTGAAACACGTGTTTTTGAGACACGTGTAAAAAGGGCCGGAAACACGTGGCTGCTGCAACCTACCGCACAACCAAACACGTGCTTAAACTAATAAGTTTTTTGAGACACGTGTAAAAAGAGTCGTAGACACGTGGCTGCGGCAACCTACCACACAACCAAACACATGCTTAAACTAAGAAATATAAAATATTAAATAATTGGGATATAAGAGCCTTTCATAGCCTGTTTGAATGAGTTATTTTTGTTATTGATTTAAGTACTGTAAAGTTTTAGGAATATAATTATTTACTCATTCTACCGAAACCGAATTATATATTTATATGGAAAAACGCAGTACCAATTATATTTGTTAATCGATAGGATGTTGAATACATTTCTCGGCGTTGACAATTTGATATCTTTGAAGTGATGACGTAAAATTTCGACTGTTGTAGTGGCGTGATATGTGAATTAGTTCCTTCACATAAAAGGAAAAACATTATGTTGCAAAATGCTTACCTCTAGTGCTGGTTCCTATGATACCGTGTGTGTGTGTGTGTGTGTGTGTGTGTGTGTGTGTGTGTGTGTATCCATTGCTGTCAAGATAGAAATCTTAATTGTAAAATTTTGCGATAATACGATCTCCCCACCTTGAAGGAGTTCGATCGCAGTATCGCACACAAGTTCACAGTTTACTGAGATCCCATGTTAGATCGCGATATTTGATTTCTTCAATCCCTTTCAATCCTAAGTAAATGATTTCCTCCCCGCCCCCCCCAACACATACACACAAACTGTGATGGAGAGTCCCTCAACCTTTGCCTTTTCATGTCCAACAATTTCCTGGCCAGTAAGTTGCTGGTTCTCGACAGATCCAATTCTTTATTGCTTTCTGTAGCTCTGTTTCTGGAAAACCTACTTTGCAAAGTAGCGCAATGAAATAGAAGAGAATGGCAGATGCAAGTGCAACTGTGGCTACGTTGCTCTCTTTCCAAACACAAGTGCTGTGGCGGCACATTGTTTCCATGGGTGAGCACCGTGAGCTGCAGCGGCAAGAAGACACTGTTTTGTTCCTTATTCCTGGATTGGTGGGAAGTTAGGGTAGGCTTTTATTTGCAATTTGGCTTCATTTTGTTTTTTGGACCATGTGCTCAGTCAATTAAAGCGTGGGCTCTTTTATGGTAAAGAGGTAAAAGCTTTAAAAAATGAAGGCTAAAACAAGTTCATTAAAATAGGCCCATATGACCCAATTAGGCATATAATTTCCTGTAATTTCATTTCATTTTAATAAAAAAGATAGGATAATAACCGAAAAAAATAATATTAAATAACAATAATAATAATATTAGTGTCAGAAAAACGTATAATCACCATATATTAATATTACGTAGATGATTGTTTTGCGCGTACTCACACATTCACACACACATATTTCATTTTGGTAGAATGTATGATCCTTGCAACCCCCTCTCGAAGTTAGATAGGGTTCGAATTTCAACTACATTTCATGTATCAAATATTCTCTTTGTATTAGTTTTTGTTGAAATTCTCCTTGATCCGTGTTATGTTGGAGGAAATCAGTGGTATGTTGGAGGAAATCAATAACTTTTTTAATATTTACATAACAGTCTTGTGTTCCACTCATTAAATTGTTTGTGAATTCTGTTTCTTATGAATTTCTATTACCATAGTTACTTTAGTCTTGGATGTAGGGTTTGAATGCTTTGTTACTTGTTCTTTTTGTGCTTTTATTTTCCCTGAGTTGTTAATTGTAAATTTGTTTTGGGGGTTAATTTTAACAAAAAAAATCAAAGAATCGAAAAACATCGTTTAATTTTCCTTGGTGTTGTCCATCTCGGATTGCAGTAAATAGTGGTTTGTTCAAATACTGCCATGCTATAGCACCGCTATTTGAAAGGCTTTTTACTAAATCACGAATCGTGGAACAATAGGGGTTTGTTCAAATTCCACTACGCTATAGCCGCTACTGAGTTTCCCTGTCAATCTGTTGTAGTAGAGCATAGTATTAATTAATTTCCAATCATGGAGAAGTTATGTAGGTCCTATGACAATGGCAGTCCGAAACATTAATTACATGTGCTTGATATTGCATTTTTTCTTCTTCTTGGAACTGCAGCAAATTGAAAGCTGCCTATCAAGGGTTGAACAATCACCTCCTGAATCTATGCTAAATGCACTGTCTCCATCATTGAAAGCATTAATTGCTGATAAACTTATAAAGCATTCAGATGCTGATGTCAAAGTTGCACTTGCCTCCTGCTTCAGTGAGATAACAAGAATCACTGCACCTGATGCTCCTTATGATGATGGCCAAATGAAGGTGCACACAATGATTTTGTGCTGTAAATTAATTGAATTCTATTATCATGTTCTTAACATATTACATCTGTTGAGTTTTATGTTGTCATTTTCTTTCAGGAGGTCTTTAGGTTAATTGTATCTTCATTTGAAAATCTACATGATAAGTCAAGCCGATGGTACTTAAAGAGGACTTTAATCCTTGAAACAGTTGCAAAAGTCAGGTCATGTGTGGTAATGCTGGATCTTGAATGCGATGCCCTCATTTTGGAGATGTTTCAGCATTTCTTGAAGACAATAAGGTAGGGGCTGTACGCCGTTGTATACAAGGCTGGCTTTATAGTTTCTGAATGTTATTTTATTGCATTTCTTAGATTTTTCTCCGAACTTGATCCCACAAAATCGACTTGTATGGTGAGCACTACCCAGGCTTTATAGACTCTGTTTAGGCTTATATCTCTAGGAGATGTGGAACTCGGGCATTTACTCAAATACCAGTTCTTTAACCTCGCACATGATATAATCTTAAGATGCTTGTATTGAGAAATTTGCTTTTGACTAAATGGAAGGGTTGGTATTCCATTTAGTTCTGAATTTTAATGGCGGATATCATTATTGGTTCTAAGTATTAAAATTAAGATATCAATGTTTCTCCTGTTGTACGCTATCCTTTCTTTTGATGTATAACTGGATATGGGCTTTTATTGCACTTGGTCATTGTATTCTTTGCACGGTGGAAAATATAAGATGAAATAGGCAGCTAATTTATTTCAACATTAATTAAATCTTTGATTCTGTGACATACTTCTTCACACTAATAGGCCAGATTAGGTGAAATGATTTTGTTTATGATTTGAATTTATCATGAGATTATTACTATTACCTGTAGTTCTAGTTGCAGTGTGTTTCTGGTTTCTTTACCTGGTTGGACTAGTTGGATGCAAAATGTGTGAACATGGTTCTAAGCATCTCCGTTTGAAACTTTCAGGGAACATCATCCAGAAAATGTTTTCTCGTCCATGGAAACTATAATGAACCTCTGTCTTGAAGAAAGTGAAGAAATATCTCATGACTTACTCTCTCCAATCTTAGACAGTGTAAAGAAAGACAATGAGGTTGGAGTTTGGAATTTTCGTTTCTTTCGTTTTAATAGTTCGTGATTGTTAAACCAAAACATATTTCTTTATGAATTTCTTATAATTGTCATGGCTGCTGTCATCATGATTCAGGAGGTTTTGCCAATTGCTCGAAAGTTGGGGGAAAGAGTCCTTGAAAGTTGTGCAACAAGGCTTAAACCCTATTTATTGCAAGCTGTGAATACATTGGGTATTTCTTTGGATGATTATAGTGATGTTCTTGCCTCAATATGCAAAGAGACATCAGATAACTTGGCGCAAAATGATGTATGTGCTACTAGTGGTCATGTGGTAAACTTTCGTGCTTTAATGTTCATGTATATTTGATTGGCTTGAAATTTTTTCTTTGTGATAACTTATTATTTATTTCATTTTTGGCCCAGGTACATGATCGCAAATCAGCAGAAGAGCCTGTGGAGGAGTCAGCACAGGTGTGTCTGTTCTTCCTATATGTTTTTGTTTTTTCGTTTGGTTGTTCTGTTGTTTCCCCTTCAGCTTTTGGGATATACTGGAACATGTCAATTTTTCTTGATTAGGTGGATAGTGAGATTACAAAAGAAGCCATGCCACCACAACAAGATAACGCTGCTGGAGACAGATCTCCCAAGTCGGTCATGAGCAATGGCATTGCACAGGCTGGTGAAGATGATACTTTAGATGTTTCAAAGTCCCTTAAGAAGCAAGATGGTACCGACTCTCCTGTTCTGTCCAAAGGTAATAATTTATCTGGTAATGATGAGCGCGATGATATGGACACTGAAAAAATCGACAGTAAAGAACCAAAGCTGGAAAGAAGTACCAGGAGGAAAGGAAAGAAAGCTAGCTCTTCAAAATCTGCCAAACCTTCTAAGAAATCACATGTTGTTAGTGAGAAGGAAGCGGAGAAAACAATTGACTCTAAAAGTCCCGAAAAAGAAGTTCCTATTTCTCTTAATGAGGATAGTGTTGTTGAGGCTACCGGAACTTCAGAGAATGACAAAGAGATTAAAGCTAAGATTTCATCACCTAAAGCAGGTGGCCTTGAATCTGATGCTGTTGGTTCTCCTTCCCCAAGTGAGAGCAATCATGATGAGAATCGTTCTAAGAAACGTTTACGAACAAAAAAGAACGATAGCTCTGCGAAAGAAGTGGCTGCAGAAGATATTTCGAAAAAGGTGTCTGAAGGAACATCGGATTCTAAAGTAAAACCAGCAAGGCCATCGGCAAAAAAAGGACCCAGTCGTAGCTCTGATGTGAAAATACCTACTGTTGTACACGCAGTTATGGCTGATGGTGGGTCATCTTCGCGGAAGCCGGAGGACAAGAAAAAGAAGACACATGTGAAAGGTAGCTCAGTAAAGGGTCTAGCAAAATCTTCTGCTAAAGATGAGGATGAGGTACTTTTGTGCTTGCTATTCCTAACATTCCAACATGGTATATTTTTTTGTCCAAATTAAGTTATTGACTAATTTTGCAAATGCTTTAGGTAATGGTATCTTCACTTAAGTCAGCTACGAAAACAACCAAAGATGAACATTCAGAGGAGACTCCTAAGACAACTTTGAAGAAGAAGCGCACTCCAGGAAAAGAAAAAGTGTGAACCCTGTTCTGTTAATTTAAAATTTTGATGATAAAACTTCATGATGCATTGTCCTTTTTGCAGCTATATGGTTTATGTGCTGGACTTTTGCAATGTGATCAAATATTTTGCGAGAATTTTTTAATGCAATACTGATTTGTTGAAATAATACTGATCAATTGTTATAATGCAGGCTCCATTATTTTTAAATGCGAACTGTATTTTTCTATGTTGTTCTAAAACTCTTATCACTATTTCTTGTTAATTACACAGTTTTAATTATTTTTCTTAGTTTGATTGTTGATCTTCTGACTGTTGTCTCAGGGGTCTGATATCAAGAAAAGTGATCAAAGTCTTGTTGGAAAACGGGTTAAAGTTTGGTGGCCAGATGATAACATGTAAGTACATGGTTACTCATTTTGTGATATGCTGTGACTGGAAATTTTACTTATGCAGGGACTGGGAGTGTTGTATGCTGTTAGGATCAACTTGTAAATTGTACTTTTTGCATGCCTGGTTTAAACAAGCTGTTTGTTTTTACTTGGTATATGTGGTTGAGTTATCTTTTCACTTATAATCTTGATGACTGTTGCTTTGTGTGCCAAACAAATCATCATTTTATTTCTGTCAGAACTGAAGAGGATAGAAAAGCTAGTGAGTTAAAGGATATAAGTTTGATAAATGAATAGGGGTATGTGAGGTTAGGCAATTCATTCAGGTTTTTTAGCATCTGGCGAACAAACATTTGCTATCCTCATAGACCGAGATCTCTTCTTTGCTCTATTTCTCATCCTCTTCTCTCTCTAAATGATTTTTTTGTCTCCTAGACCCATGGCATTCAGTGTTCCTTTCATTTTAACAGGCACCACTCCATTCTTTCATGTGCATACCGACCTCACTGTCGGAGTTCACTAAATGTAGTTAGAATGTGCGCACCCATTACACTTGTTTGCTGTTGCATAGGGTTATATAGCACACCTGATTTGGCTGATTCCAAGTAGTTCTCCCCTGTTTTGGGAGATAGTAAGCAATGTACACCTATTTTGCTGTGTGTTTTTAGGAAGCTCCTAGTGGCTCACATTTCTTTGGCATAACTGCCTGTTCTGTTTTTGCCTCTGCACTTCAGTTTCAATCTCTATTTCCGGCGTTTTGGGCCAAGCTAAGGCTGGATGAATGATGATTTTGTCCTTAGCTTAGCTTTGGCTTTTAGGTGTTAATAATAAATATAAATATAGTTGTGTGTACTCATTACTGTTCTGAGCATCTAATTTGTAAACTTGTCTACTATCTTTGTTGTTGCAACTAGCAATTGCTTCATGTCTGCTATACTGTTAGGTTCAATGCTTTGAGCTCACAATTTTTTTCTTGGCTTAATATGTTCATCTCTTGTTTTAACTACTACTTATATAAGCTGCTAAATCCTTATTGTAGTGAGACCATGTTATATTAAATAAACTGTGACTATGTTGCTTTCATTAAAATTTGCTGTATAAAAGCTCTAATGAAATGCTGGGGCTAGGGAGAGATATGCTTTACCTTTAAGCAATAAACTAGAGATTATGTTTTTTTTTCTTGGCATCAAGTGTATGATATGCATATTCCATCTTGATGTTGTTCACTTGTTCACCATGGTAAAATTGCGGTATAATATATCTGGCAACACAATCTTCTGCAGGTTTTATAAAGGTGTTGTTGATTCTTTTGATTCTTCCACTAAGAAGCACAAGGTGATTTGGGAGCTATTTTACCTTCACTTTACCCTGTTGTCCCCTTCCAATTTATTTCAGTAAAACTTTTCTACTTCTGTTTTGTTATATAGATTTACCCATTTGAAAAGTAAGTTGTTCAAATTCGTCTATTGTTGCAGTCTTCAGTTAGCTGTTTATTTTGCAAAAATATTTTCTATTTCACATGTGTTATTCACTTTTGATTGCAAAAGAATAATTTCAGAGTCTGATTGGTTTTGTTGGAAAACATTTAGTTAGTTTTAATTACAATAATGTAACCTTATTGGTTTGTTTTCACTTCAATTTTTGTTCAATTTTTCCTTGGAAAAAACTATGAAAACAGGAAGACCAATAATGACCTTGTTTTCACTGTCTTGTTTTAAAAAAAAATTAGAAAACAGAAAAACGGGCTTGTTTTTCTATCTGTTTTAATTTATATTTACAAGGGATAGAAATAAAAAGTTCTCTTACAACAAAAACAGGCCTTTATTTTTATTGATAATACAGACAACCTTTTTTTTTGGGCAATTAAAGATGAGATGAGATTAAGAAATGGAAACAAAAAACATTTTTCAAATTAAATAGGCCCTTCATTTCTTAATTAAAGTATTATTTTTAAATGGTCAAATAATATAATCCGCTTATATTGCTTGCATCTGACAGTTGTCTACTTGTCTCTCTGTTTTAGGTCTTATATGATGATGGTGATGAGGAAATATTGAACTTCAAAGAGGAAAAATATGAAATTGTTGAAGTTGATGCTGATCCAGATGTGGTGGGTTTCTCTCCCTTCAATTTCACATGTTAAAACTTTTTCTATGTCTATAATAATAATAATTATTGCAATTTTTTCTCTTAACAGGAAGAAGGAAGTCATCGAGCAAGCCCTGAACCTTCTGCTGATATGTATGTTCCGTTGTTTTTGTTTACTTAAGATGTCTTTTCTGTTGTATTGTTAGAAAAACCATCTTAAAATTATTTTGAATCAATGTTCGTAGTTGGTGGCATTTCCCTCTTGTGGTCATAGTTGCAGCCCTTGTCTGATATCTGTGTATTTTGTTTATTTTATTGTTTATGTCTGTTAGCACATTGTTTTGATATATTCCTAATTTGGTGGAATTCTGCCTTGATTTGTGCCACTAAAAGCTCAAACTACAATGTTTACAGAAATCTTGGTTTGAATGATGATTTGCCCATGCCTTGTGTTGAATTGAAAAATAAGAATCCTTCATGTGATTTATTCTGTGGCATTTTTCTGAACTAGTCTTTTAAAAATGATCTCATTTTGCCTGACCAATTGGTGGCTGCATTTGGTGATTGTGTTTTCTAGCTGAGCTTTTGCCTTTAGTTTTTGGGTTTGCCCATTCACATTCACTTGTTTTTATGATTATATTTAGGCCGCCAAAAAAGAAAGGGAAAACAAATGCTGGTGAATCTAAAAAGGAAGTAAAGAAGGAATCTTCTAAAAGGTTAGTGAATGTTGTTGATTAATGTTTTTTTTATTCTTCTTTTGAGGTATTAACTTTTTACTTTGGTTTAACTAGTAGTGGAGGAGCAACATCAAGTAAACCAAAGGCACCATCTGCAAAGTCTAACCAAAAGTCCAAGGTTGTTGGCAAATCTGACGGTGAAGTTAGTAAAAAATCTAAGGATTCTGCACAAAAAACTGGTGGTAAATCTGAGGATCGTTCGGTGAAAAGCGGTGGTAAATCTGAGGATCGTTCTGTGAAAAGTGGTGGTAAATCTGAGGATCGATCTGTGAAAAGTGGCAGTAAATCTGTTGATCCTGCACAAAAAAACAATTCCAAGAAGACTGATGGTTCCAAGACAAAGAAATCCAAAGATGATGATGTTGAAACACCAAAGCCTGCTGCCAAGTCTAAGCAAGAAACTCTGAAAAGTGGAAAATCCAAGCAAGGAACACCTAAGACTGCATCTTCCTCCAAGACAAAATCCACCAAGAGTACTGCCAAGGTGAAATTTAATTTGTTGCAGGAAGAAAATTCTGAGAATGAGAACTCTGATGATTCATCAAAAGAGGTTGAAGTCGCAAAGGTTAAGACACCAAGTTCTTCAAAGGCCGGAAGCGAGGTCAAGAGTGGAAAGAAGCGCTCAAGAAACTAGAAGTGGATGTCTACTCTGGTGCATTCTCATCGTTTGCTCATCAACATTTTGGACATCCCTTTCTTTAGTCAGTGCCCTCTATTTAAAAGTGTGTTAATCTCCTAATTATTTGTAGCAGTATCTGTAGAAGTGTAGCTTAGTTTAGTGGCACTATAGTGCTAGTTTGTACTGTTCAATTGCCCCCTCCCCGCCCAATTATAATAGGTAGAGTTTATTTAATGGTGATAAAAGAAAATGTTTAGTTAGTAACCTTGTTGGAGAATGTTTTGGCACTTCAGATAATGATAGGATGATAAAACTTAACTATCAAATTGAGTTGTGTTGAAAGTGCATGTTGCATGACTGTTGAAGGAGCTACCATAGGCCACGGATTTAGATCTTCATTTTCTACATAAAATGGAAATGTCAATTTCTTTTTAAAATTAAACACATTAAAACTTTGGTAATGAAACAAATAGAAAAGTAGAAAATGGAGAGGATTTAACTCGTTAAGACATAGGTTGTGAAAAAAATAATAACCCGTTCGAAGACTTGTCTTATCAGTTAATGTAACTCATACCCTAATACGCTTCTTGAAAATTAACATCAATGTTTTAAAAAAAATAAAAAATGTCTATATTTTTTTTTTGCTGTCCAACATGAACCGTGTATAATGCGTGCGCTTGAGTGACTTTAGGTTAAAAGACAATTCATGATGGCCCCTTTGTAAAGCATCTATGACCCATGCATAATGTCATATGTAATCTAGTATATCTATGCTGGGTAAATCCGACGCATTTTTACTCTTTTTTTTGTCAACACATTTTTACTCTAGTTTATGCTAATCTAAATATTTGATATCTCAAATTTATGATTTACAATTTTTTGTTGACAAACACATATGACTAATATGCTGTCATCCTTATTAACCAATAAAGATGTTTTCAAGTGAATGTCCTTTATGTATAATCATTAAAAAAAAAGTTAGATACAAATATAAGCACGTGTAGTAAAGCAATACATGAGTCTCTTCAACATAATCATCTAAAATATTTAGAAGATAATTGAAACCCAAAAAGAAAAACTAATATTATTAAAGATATATATATATATATATATATATATGAATGAAACATTGAAAAGATGAAAAATGAGGGTGGAGGTCAGAGAGATACTAATATGGAAAGATGAAAAAGCAACAGGTTCGTTGTACTTGGATATTTTGCCCCAACATCAATTTACCATTTTGGAATGCCGTCAAAGACACAAGCGGTTCATTTACTGTGCTTCAAATCCAAAGCCTTTCAGTACTACTGGGAAATAGTACACGTCAAAAGATGAGACTGGTTGGAAGGAACAACAGTTAGGAGACAATGATGTCGTGCAAACTTACTTAAATCAACCATTGTAAGTACACTAATCCACTACACATTATTAATACTCTAATAAATATAGAATATTGTACTATTATGAAGCACCTATGGTCCTAAATAACAGCCCCATAGGCATAAAATTAGGGGTATAATTATTTAACACTTCAGTGTTTACTAAGACACCTAGATTTTTATTTTTGTTGGAGATTTAGGTGTTAGGAAAAAGTGGGGTGTAGATAGATTTTTTTGAAATAAAAATGATCCAAATACTAAGAACAGCCAGCAGAGCAACGTGACTAAAACCAAGAAGACTAGGAAGAAAAGACACGTAACTACGTTGCTGATTTCATTCAACTGAGATCAGATTCCTCTAGAATTTCATTTCTCACAGTATTCTTTTTATTAGTAAAAGAAAAGAAACTGCCATTCATATTTTTTTCAATACATATTTTTGTTGTTAAACAATAATTCAACACATTTGTAAACAAATAGATAACAAAATCAATAATAACAAAAGTAATAGAGGAAAACACGATAACAACAATTATATATTAACTCATTTGGTTTGATATGACGATGTTGGTTTAAAACATTAAAATATGCTCTTTTCAGATGTTTGATTCTTTCTAATTATAATTTATGTGTTAGTTTAACTTCTTTAAAAAAAGCAACATTCATACATTCATTTAGTAAAAAACTGTTAACAATCTTGATTTGTTGGGAAGAGGCTGCTGCACTTGAAACCTGAAATGATTAATGGTTATGCACGAAAACTCAAAGCGTATGGGGTTGCCACACTAACCTTTAGGTTCGATTCGCCCCCACCAATAACTTTTTATTGGATGCAATAGGAATGTCCAGCGAATCCCCTTCAGGATACTATGAGTTCCTTGATGTGTATTGCACAATCACACCAAGCGTATCTCCTAACAATATTTGACAGAAATATGTTTCCAACAATTCACTCATGCATTAGAGAATTGATGGATGATTTAGAGTATGAGAATGAGGGAGAATTTGACTGTAATTGATGTCAAAAACGTGCTCCTTCTGATACACAAATGCCATGCATTTATAGTGCATCATATGCCCCTTCATATGAGAGAATGCAACTTTTAATCAAAAGTTACAACCATATACATTCAACTTTTGGCTTGAATCAATGCAATGATTCATGATTTATCAGTAAATGATAACTTCCCAATGTATACAAGTCATTCCCATGAAGAGTTACAACTTTTGGAACCCAAAACTATGAGAAAAAGTGCAGAAAAACACATCCAGTCCCGTGGTAATCGATTACCATATGCAGGTAATCGATTACCCAAAGTCTCTGTTTACCGTTTGCAAATTTTGCTTGATGTAATCGATTACATCAATATGGTAATCGATTACCATGTGTAATTTTCTGTTTTTCAGTTTTTCTCACCTATTTTGGAAATCTCCAACAATCCCCCACCATTTTCAAAATACTAAATCCCATAAAACTGGAAATTCCATGGTTTCAGATAATGGTATCTCACGATTTGAACCATTACTTAGTAAATTAAGTTTTCGCTCATTCCCAAATAGTATGGTAGGCAAGCTTTGAACCAACTATTCATTAGAACAAGTGTACATAATTTACACATAGAATCTCAATATCATTAATAAAGAGAACTGTAAGATGACACATTAATAAGGCCTTGTGTCATATATCCCTTTTCATGAAAACTTAAGAGTCAAGCCCTTGAACTCCGTGAAGCGGCCAAACTTCATTCTCACATAGGTAGACTATATCGGAAATGCCCCATAAGTATGCATTTCAGCAAATGTATGCTATATGTCCATTAAGAGAAAAATCTCAACCTACCATTTTTTAATCTTATGGTCCAAGTACTTTTAACCTTGGGATGTATCTATTAACAAGTACTTCAATTACTCTAATAATGTACTTTCACCATTGAACCCAAGACTTGATGTTACTCAAGTGTGGGTTGAGTTTCCATTATTGGTAATCAATTA
Organism: Medicago ruthenica; assembly: GCA_018208015.1. Lineage (NCBI taxonomy): Eukaryota > Viridiplantae > Streptophyta > Magnoliopsida > Fabales > Fabaceae > Medicago > Medicago ruthenica. The sequence goes on along the minus strand of CM031371.1, from coordinate 114,577,926 downwards.
GATATGGGCTTGAGTCTCATCCCCAATGATGTCTTCAACACCATGTCTCTTGTCAAACCTTTCGTCAAAGGATCTGCAAGATTCTTTTCTGTTCTTACGAACATGATGGATATTACTCCATTAGAAATCAAGTCTCTTACATAGCTATGTCTTAAACCAATATGCCTTGATTTCCCATTGTATACTTGACTATAGGCCTTTGATAGTGTGGATTGACTATCACAATGTATGGATACTGGTGCCATTGGCTTTTGCCAGACTGGTATCTCATACAACAAATTCCTTAGCCATTCTGCCTCTTTTCTTCCTGCAGCCAATGCAATAAATTCTGCAGCCATGGTGGAGTCGGCAATGCATGTCTGTTTCTTTGAACCCCAAGAAACTGCACCTCCACCAAGGTTGAAGATCCATCCACTTGTGGAAGCATGATCCTCAACATAAGTTACCCAACTAGCATCTGTGTATCCTTCCAAAACTGAAGGGTCTCCACTATACGTTAAACAATAATTCATTGTTCCTTTCAAGTATTTTAATACTCGTTTCACAGCATGCCAATGTTCTTTACTTGGATTGCTAGTATACCGACTTAACCTTCCAACAACATATGCTATATCAGGTCTTGTACAGGTCATGGCATACATCAAGCATCCGATTACTTTTGCATATTCAAGTTGTGCCACCGGACAACCTTTGTTTGGTTGCAAACTAACAGTTTGGTCAAATGGGGTAGAGACCGGATTACAATCTAAATGATTGAATTTCTGAAGCACCTTTTCTATATAATGAGATTGGGATAAACCAATGTGGTTACCATCTCTTATGATTTTAATTCCTAAAATCACATCTGCTTCGCCTAAATCTTTCATATCAAAATTTTTGGATAAGAAAGCTTTAGTCTTTTCTACCTCATCTAAACTTGTGCCAAAAATTAACATATCATCTACATATAAACAAATCATGACACTTTTTCCATTGTGGAATTTACTGTAAATACACTTGTCAGATTCATTTATAATGTATCCATTGGCTAACACAACTTGATCAAATTTTTGGTGCCATTGTTTGGGTGCTTGTTTCAACCCATATAAAGACTTAGTTAATTTACACACTTTATCTTCTTGACCTTTGATCACAAACCCTTCTGGTTGTTTCATATATACCTCTTCATCCAACTCTCCATTTAGGAAAGCAGTTTTAACATCCATTTGATGGATAACAAACTTATGGATGGATGCTAGTGCAATTAGCACTCTAATTGATGCAATTCTTGCAACAGGTGCATATGTATCGAAATAATCAATTCCTTCTTTTTGTGTAAACCCTTTGGCAACTAGTCTAGCCTTGAATTTATCAATGGTACCATCAACTTTCATTTTCCTTTTAAAGATCCATTTACAACCTATTGGTTTGGATCCGGGTGGGAGATCTACTACTTTCCAAGTTTTATTACCCATAATTGAATCCATTTCTTCCTGGATAGCTTCTTTCCAAAAGGCTGAATCTTGAGACTTTATAGCCTCTTCATATGTCACTGGATCACTCTCAAGGTTAAAGCAAATTGGTCCATAACTATTTATGGATGTACCAGTTCCTTCTATAAGAAACATGAAGAAGTCAGGTCCAAAATCTTTTTCTTTTCGGATCCTCTTACTCCTTCTAAGTTCTGAACCATCCAATGTATCTACATTTGATTCATTGTTTTCTAAATTTGGTACATTAGAATGAACAATGTCCTTGGGATAAGAGAATGATTTAAATCTATCTTCTTGAAAAATTGCATCTCTTGACTCAATTACTGTATTGACAGAATATGAGTCATTCGATTCAATAACCAAGAATCTGTATGCTTTGCTATTTTCTGCATAGCCTAAGAATACACATTCAATTCCTCTTTCACCCAACTTCTTTCTTTTTGGTTCAGGCACTTTCACAATTGCTCTACAACCCCAAACTTTTAAATAATTAAGATTTGGCTTCCTTTGTTTCCAAAGTTCATATGGGGTTATTTTGTTCCTTTTGTTTGGAACCCTATTGAGGATATAACATGCTGTAAGCATTGCTTCACCCCAATATCCTTTAGATAATCCAGAATAGGACAACATGGCATTAACCATTTCTACCAAAGTCCTATTCTTCCTTTCTGCTATTCCATTTTGTTGTGGGGTGTATGGTGCAGTAACTTGATGCACAATACCGGTGGATTCAAAATAACTCGGATGATAGAATTCTCCTCCCCTATCGCTTCTAAAGCATTTAATGAAAGTTTCATGTTGAAGTTCTACTTGTGCTTTAAACATTTTGAATTTATCTAAGACTTCATCTTTTGAATGCATTAAATAAACATAACAAAATCGAGTGCAATCATCAATGAAAGTAACAAAGTACTTTTTACCACCAATGGTGGGCCAACCATGTAAATCACATACATCTGAATGAATTAAATCTAGCACCCTAGAACTTCTTTTAACACTTTTAAAAGGTTGTCTTGTAATTTTAGTCAACATGCAAGTAGTACATGAATCAAAGTTTTTATCAAGATTAGGAATTAGATTTGATTTCATCATATCCTCCAATTTTCTAAAATTAACATGTCCCAATCGCATATGCCATAAATCACAAGACTCAACAATATAAGCAGAAATCATATCATTATTATTAATATTTGCAATATTACATTTGAACATATTCTCACACAAATATCCCTTTCCTACAAACATACCCCCTTTTGAGAGGATAAATTTATCTCCCTCAAATACAGATTTGAACCCATTCTTATTAAGTAATGGTACAGAAATCAAGTTCTTCCTAACTTCAGGAACATAAAATACATCTTTAAGAGTAAGTGTCTTTCCAGAAGTGAATTCAATCTCTATGGTCCCTTTTCCTTGGACTTGCACAGTTGAAGCATTTCCCATGTACAAAACACTCCCATCTTCATTGATGGTCTTAAACAATTCCTTGTTTTTGCACACATGACGAGTAGCACCAGAGTCTATCCACCAAGAATCAACATCTTCAATCATGTTGATTTCAGAAATGACCGCAACAAGATCATCATTTGTTGCACTTGAATTCTTTTCTTTGTTCTTCTTTTTCAAGAACCTGCACTCATTCTTAAAGTGTCCTTCTTTCCCACAAAAATAACATTTACCTTTCTTTTTCTTTTTAATGTTATTACCATTGTGGTTTTGAGACTCATTATTTTCATGATTTCTCTTTTTGGAAGTCTTACTTGATTTTCCCTCTTCCACAACATGCACCTTCTCTTGAGTAATTTGATTTTTAATACCTTCTTGTTTTCGGTATTCTTCTTCTAAACGAAGGTGATTTCCAAATTGCTCAAGAGAGATATCTTCCTTCTTATGTTTCATGGATCGTTTAAAATCTTTCCATGAAGGAGGGAGTTTGTCAATTATGGATGACACAATGATAGTTTCATCCATATGCATATTATGTTGTTTGTAGTTGTTAAGAATACGTTCAATATCATATAATTGTTCCATAACAGGCTTACCATCTACCATTTTGTAATTATTAAATTGTGAGACAAGGAATTTCTTACTTGTAGCGTCTTCACGCATGTATCTGGTTTCCAATTTGTCCCACAAATCCTTTGCCGATGGGCTGCTCTGGTAGATATCGAACAGAGAATCAGACATACCATTCAAGATATGTCCCAAGCAGATGTAGTCATCGTTGTCCCACTTCTGTCTCTCTCTGGTCTCAGCAATGGTTTCATCATCTTTCTCCACGGGCCTTGCCATGTTCAGAACGTAAGCCACCTTCAATGTTGTGAGAAGAAACTTCATTTTCTTCTGCCAACGGATGAAGTTTCCTCCATCAAACTTTTCCAACTTAACAAAGTCAGAGGTCATTTCTTTCAATGAAGCAGCCATAAAATCGAACCTAAAGATTGTTAACAATCTTGATTTGTTGGGAAGAGGCTGCTGCACTTGAAACCTGAAATGATTAATGGTTATGCACGAAAACTCAAAGCGTATGGGGTTGCCACACTAACCTTTAGGTTCGATTCGCCCCCACCAATAACTTTTTATTGGATGCAATAGGAATGTCCAGCGAATCCCCTTCAGGATACTATGAGTTCCTTGATGTGTATTGCACAATCACACCAAGCGTATCTCCTAACAATATTTGACAGAAATATGTTTCCAACAATTCACTCATGCATTAGAGAATTGATGGATGATTTAGAGTATGAGAATGAGGGAGAATTTGACTGTAATTGATGTCAAAAACGTGCTCCTTCTGATACACAAATGCCATGCATTTATAGTGCATCATATGCCCCTTCATATGAGAGAATGCAACTTTTAATCAAAAGTTACAACCATATACATTCAACTTTTGGCTTGAATCAATGCAATGATTCATGATTTATCAGTAAATGATAACTTCCCAATGTATACAAGTCATTCCCATGAAGAGTTACAACTTTTGGAACCCAAAACTATGAGAAAAAGTGCAGAAAAACACATCCAGTCCCGTGGTAATCGATTACCATATGCAGGTAATCGATTACCCAAAGTCTCTGTTTACCGTTTGCAAATTTTGCTTGATGTAATCGATTACATCAATATGGTAATCGATTACCATGTGTAATTTTCTGTTTTTCAGTTTTTCTCACCTATTTTGGAAATCTCCAACAAAAACATTCACAAATTCATACATTATTCATATATTACATAACATACTTAAGTTTTTTTATTGAATTATTCTTTATTAGACTTTATTTGCTTCTCATCAAACTCTTTTTATTTTCCGAGTATTCTTTGTATATATAACTATAAAGATTAATCTCAAGACCGAAGATTAAAAGAAAGACCAATATCTCAATGTTATTGAGTCGGTCTAATTATCTCTTTAATATTTGGCTTTTTTATTAGTTTTTAATAGCAAAAGTGAAACTTCATACAATTTTCTTTAGGGTCTTCCCTCAAGACTTTGTTGTATATTGATTGATTATTTCTCATAAAAAAGCAAGAAACATCTATTATTGTTTCAAGCATGCTTGTGCATTTTTTTTTAATATACCTTTTTATTATTATAACTATGAATCATGATCATCTTCAAAACCATATAACTAATCAAAAGTGAAAACCTCATTTCTTTCTGTCCTTTCAATTGTTCTTGTTTTCTTGCTTTTCATCTTTATTCAAAGAAGACAATAACATCACTTTAAGGTTCTTCAACAATCATATTCTGTCTTTGTTTTCAACCATTCAATTTGTGACAAAAATTCCATATTTATGATGTTTCAAAGAAACCCTTTATACACAAACCCTGAACCATGCAACCATCTTTCAGATTACAAGCTCAAACATGGTTTCAATGGCTACAAAGCTATTCAAAAGCTACTTGTAACATCTCCAATTGGTAGAACTAGTTTGAAAAAACCAAATTTAAGAATACCCAGATGCAGTTTTTGTAATGGGTGTGAAAAGAGGGTTTTTTTATGTTTGATTTGTTCTTCATTCTGTTGTTTGGATCATACCCTTTTGCATATTCAAACTGAAAACGGTCATGATTTGTTTGTTGATGTAGAAAGGTGTGAACTTTTCTGTGGGGTGTGTTGTGATCAAATTTATGACCCTGATTTTGATCAATTTGTTATGGCTAAACATTCAATGGTTTTGCCACAAGGTGTTGTTGGAAATGAGAGTATTGGTCAGAGGTTGATTAAGAGAAGGAGATTGGTTTCTGGGGCTGGATTGTATTTGCAAAATGAATCTAAGTTTAGATTTGAAACCAAAGATCTGAGGGGAAAATCTTGTTTTCCTGAGGGTTTGAGGGGCTTGAACAATTTGGGTAATACTTGTTTTATGAATTCTGTGTTGCAAGCATTGCTACATGCACCTCCTTTCAGGGACTATTTCTTGAGTGGTGGACATAGTTTGGAAGATTGTAAGAAAAGAACGACGGAACGGTTGTGTTTGATTTGTGATATCAATGCTGTTTTTTCAGCTATTTATTCCGGTGATCGAAATCCCTATAGCCCTGCTCAGTTTCTCTACAGGTCTGCCATTGTTCTTTATGTCATTACATTTTCTTATAGCTTTTTGTCTCATGATAATAGTGGCTAATATTTATCAAAGGGATCCAATCTGCCTCTGCTGTGTTGTGTTTTAAATGATCATGATAAGAGAAATTGCTTCATTTGTGAAATTACTTAATTTTGAGTGATTCTGATTGCGATATTGAACGAGCTGGAGATGAATTGGTTTGAGTAAGTATTGAAAACAGGAAACTTGTTGCTTCATCAAGCGAATTGATTATCATGAAAATATGCCTTTTGGTATGACCGAAGTGACAAAATTAGCGTTTTTTGATGAAGCTTTTGGTAACCAAGCACATTTGTTGTCGACTCTAGCTTGATGCTTTTCGTGAAAAGTTTGAAGTTGGTGATTAGTTTATATGAAATTGTAGCTAGTTGGCTGGAACAACTTCAATTGAAACCCAACTTTTTTATGAGTTTGGATTTAAACCCAAAATTTATATGGCTTTGGATTAGGACCTTACTATGTTGCTTTGCTTTGGTCCTCGAATTCCTGTTTCTTTTAAATGGTGAAACTTTTTGTTTTTGTTTCAAGCTGGTGGCAGCATTCAGCAAATTTAGCGAGTTACGAACAGCAGGATGCTCACGAGTTTTTCATTTCGATGTTAGATGCAATCCATGAGAAAGAGGGCATAACAAAGAATGGAAGCAAAGGTATTGAGATTCTGATACTGGGTTTTTCTTCTGCAATTTTGTTGTCTCATATGCACTGAGGTACTGTCTATGTTATGACTTATGACAGCTATAGCTGTTTACATAATGTTTTACCATACAAAAAAATCATATTGATGCAATGTAACTGTTACATATTAACAATTTTAACATTAAATATTCATTCTGAACTTTTTCATTGTTGTGAAAACATTGTTGATATGTTTTTTATATGAAAAATAAAGAAATGACCAACAAGAAGCGGTGTTTTCACTCTTAAAATTTTGGTTGGGCCGAACTCAATCCTACAAATCCGACTTGTAAGGTGAGAGAAGCCTCCCACTTTTAAACTCATTTTAGGTCGTATCTAATCCAATGTGAGACTCTTACACACAACCTCACACATTCAGCTCTGGAGTGTAACTCACATGACCTGATAGCGGTTGACTTGATAGATCTTAAATAGGCTCTAATACAATCTTAAGTTGGGTCTAACTGAACCCTATAAAACCAGCCTGTATGGTGAGGGATGTCTCCCACTTATAAACTCATTTTTAGGTTTATTCTTGTCCAATGTGGAACTTCTCAACATTCACATTACTCGGTTATTATGTTTTACTCAAATACATGATGCATAATTATTGCTTTATACAGGCAATGGTGGTGACTGTCAATGCATTGCTCATAGAGTGTTCTATGGACTATTGAGATCAGATGTTACCTGTATGGCCTGTGGATTCACCTCAACAACCTATGACCCTTTTTTGGACATTTCACTTAACCTCGATATCAATATATCTTTGACCGAAAAGGGTAAAAAACTTACCAAAAAGAATGCGGATGACAACATGTCGACACTTCTCGGTTGTTTGGATTTGTTCACTCGGCCAGAGAAGCTAGGGTCAGATCAGAAACTTTACTGCCAAAATTGTAAGGAGAGGCAGAACTCATTGAAACAAATGTCTATTAGTAAACTCCCTTTGGTACTTACATTGCATGTAAAGCGATTTGAGCATTCTTTTGTTAAGAAGTTATCGAGAAAGATTGACCGCTACCTACAATTTCCATTCTCCTTGGACATGACTCCATATTTGTCTTCTTCTATCCTCAGAGCCAGATATGGAAATCGAATTTTTAATTTTGGAGGCGATGAATCAGATACATTTTCCAAGTTCGAGATTTTCGCAGTGGTGACACATTCTGGGACGCTCGAGTCTGGCCATTATGTTACTTTTGTACGGTTAAGGAAGCAATGGTATCGATGTGACGATGCTTGGATAACGAAGGTTGATGAGGCAACAGTAAGAGCTTCACAATGTTATATGATCTTCTATGTTCACAAGACTTTGTACAATAAAGCAAGCGAAGATTTGAGCCACCTTCCAAATTCACCTGGAAGAGAGATTTTGATTCCTATCGCTGGTTGTTGCTAGAGAGGATATTAAAGAGAGTACATGGCATCAAAACCCAAGAGATCCCTGAAGCCAATGCTCTGCGAGAGAACCCTCTCTCTTTGATTCTCTCGCTTGGCTTTGGATAATCACAGTTTGTAGTTGACAATATCGATTTTCAACGAATACTGATAAATTCAAACTGCGACAAGGTGGATGTAGAAACGAAAAACGAGGTTGCTAATTGGATATATGCATGTGGATATGTCGACTGCAGTTTGAAACAGAGATTGATGAGTCAGAAGCAACTCAAACTCTTCAACAACTTCATACAATTATGCTCAATGAAATTCTTTAAATGCAGGTTAGTCATGTACATAACTCATTTCAACTAGGATAATAAGAGTTGTTCAACAACCATTCTTTTTTCTCTACCAAGGGAATAACATGGAGAAAAAAGAAAAATCAAGGGACAAGAAAGGGGTTATGTGGATGGTTGTTTCTAATTTTTGTGTGAAGGAACTTTGTATTACTCATGACCCTTTTACCCTTGAGAGTGTGGATTTGAAAAAAGAGGTTGCTTCATTGGTGCATAACAAACAAGGGTATTGTTAAAGACATGTTTGTTCATTTAAAGGGGATGTGAGGAATATTATGGATCTAACATAAAGGTATGGTTGTGTGAAAATTACTGTTGTTGCTGTTGCTGCAGCTATTTGATTAATATGTCATATTGAAGTTGAAGAAATTTGTTCATTGATAATAGGATGCTTATAGTTTACTCCACCCGGACTCAATTATATAAGTAAAAGTAACTAATTACACATATATATTAAGAAAAATGGTTAATTTCATTTAATTTTCTTGATGTAATCAAAATACTAATTGTGTTTTACAAACTATTTTTTATTTAATTTTGTATGGAAACTTTATTTATTTTGGAACATGCCACTGTGTACCATGATGGGGTTTCAGGCTCTTATATTTCCTTCTCATAAGGATGAAGAAATGAAAAAACATCCAGTAATAAAAAGTAAATAGAGCTAGACAGATAAGTAGAGCTGAGCAGCAGACTGAGTTCAGTCGATTTTCGGCACAAAAGACCTATGATCGACTAAAGCATGGAATGTTACAAATGGTATTAGAGCATACCTATCCGAGTATGATGTGGTTGGGTGATGAATCAAGCGGAAGTTGATGGGCATGTGACACATGATGTTGACGAGGGTGGGGAGTAATTGTCGGTGCATAATGCATGTTCAATGAGCATCTTTTGGCACATTTCTAGGCAAATAGACAATTGGCGACATTCAAAGTATTTTGGGATGTTACAAAGTCCCACATAAACTTGTCAAAAAATTTACCCGACTAGTTTTTTTTGTGTGTGTACTTTGTTAGGGACTAAATTTGGTATTTTCGTATTTTGTGATAGATTTAATAGTTTTTTTTGTAATATTAAAATTTAGCTTTCAAATGAACACCATCTACCTTCACTAATAGCATCAAGTTCAAAATACATAACATTACTAACACTATGGTACTAATAAGGTGTTTTGATCTTGTAATTTCAAGAGACAAAGTTTAAATTCTCTTGAGAACAATTATAAAATGATCAACGATGCCACTTTAATTAATAATGATTTTTCATTTCGCAATAATTTAAAGAATGTATAAATCTCAATTGTAGCAATAAACTCAAAAGATATATTTATATTAACAATTACAACTTGAAAATCCACAAAAATAGAACTGGCAAAACATACATCAACTATAGAGATCTTCCATAACTTAAGATTTTCACAATCACACAACATAAATGGTAGCTCCTTCACTTCTTACGTTTTTATAGGGATAAACTTGTCCCTTGTTAATTTTCTTATACAATCAATCTCTCACGTATTGTCGGACAACTAAAGTCTGTAATGTCACGTAAAGTAACTAAACAGTCTAAAACTTTTATACTTACATTTTTTTAGAGGAACTTTTATACTTACATGATCATTGTTAATAAGCACAAGTAAGACATACAGTGCATTAACAAAAGTAAGACATACTTTTATACTTACACTTTTATACCTTCAAAAAATTGTCGGTCACGTAATTTCTCCATCAGACACAAAAAGTCACATTTTCACAACCCAAACAAAAATATTTTTTTTATTTTAAAAAAATATAACGAGTTTATTTTTACAAAAGAATATAAGCAAAGTTGAAGATGAAAAGGTAATATGTAGCATTCACCATAAGATTAGTAGATAGAAGAAACCGAGGAATACCCCACTTGAAAAGAAATACAATAATGTTGTTGGAAGACAAATATTGACATGTGAATCCTCTAAAAAAAAATATTGACTTGTGACCAATATACATAATGTTTAAATGTCGAGAATCATTTTGTAACACAAACATAAGATTGTGTAATAACCAATTTCATTAACCATAAAAAAGTATGTTATCAGTATTTTTTTTTAACATATGTCCGATTAACCATAACTACTTCATTAACCACGAAAATGTAATTTATAAACAATTTATTTTACATTTCTTAAAAAAAAATTATTTTACATAGTTTTAAAATGACAAAAATACATAGATTTATGTAAAATAGACGACTAATATCTTGCACTTTTGTGATTAATGAATTAATCAAAAGGATTAATTATATATATGTGTTATAAATTAGTTATTAACATACATTTTCATGGTTAATGACACAGTCATATATTTGTGTTACAATAATAATCCTCTATATTTAAAAAGACAATTTCTACTGTACAATAAAAAAATTGACATGTACCGCTACAATCGGTCTAAATTACCAGTTAAATGGGATTTTTCTAATGAATTTTTTCATCATTTAAAATTATAATAATTAAATATTATTTATCAAAAGTGTCAACGAAATAAATTTTATTTTATTTTTAATTTTTATTACTCAAACTAGTGAATATTGAATTTTTTTTCAATAAAATGTAAAAAAATTAATATTATTTTTATAAACTTGAAATGGTGTTTTAAAAGTTGATAAATAACTCTTTATTTCATAAAAATGATTGTTAACTCATTAATTTAAGAAATGATTCTATTGTACCATAAAATTTCTGTATAAAAGACATCTTTTTATGAAAAATAAAATAAATAAAAAAAGTAAATGGTCACTTTGATCTCTGACTCTGCACCTCACTGTCACAAAGGTCCCTGACTTGGGATTAAATACAAAGTAGTCTCTGAATGTGCACTTCCGTTATTACTCTAGTCTCTGACGTTAAATAATTCTGTTAACTGATGATGTGGCAAATGTTTTATGTTGACAAAGAGCATGAGATGTCACAGGACTAAAGTGAAAGTAGAAATTGTCACTTTGGTCCCTAAACCGAAAATTAATATCCCCGAAAATCACAGGTATGATTATGAATCACATTTTTCTAAATTTTGTATTTGTATATCTTGAATTACTTCATAGTTTCTTCTTTTTAATCTCAACATTAACTTCAGATTATACTATTTCATTTTTTAAGAAAGATTATTAGCTTCAAGAATGCATATTCAACTAATCTTCAATTGATTATTTGCATGGACCAGAGGACTGGTGACTACCATAACGGTTTTTATTTTAGCATGATAAATGTTGTAGGCGTGGAATAGCAGCCACTGCATGGAAGCTTGGCAAATGTCGTGTGCCTGTAAGTGTTTATTATCAGGGACCTAACTGATAGTAAGTATGCACAGTCAGGGACCTAACATCAAGTCTCCCACAACCACAGAACAACTTCATTGAGGAAGATGACCCAGTTCTTGACGAAGATCAACACTTCGTTGGGATGAGTTTGAGGATATTAATTTTCGGTTCATGGATATTGATTTTCGGGGATATTGATTTTTGGTTCATGGACCAAAGTGACCATTTTCTATTTTCACTTTAGTCCCCTTGACACCTCATACTCCTTGTCAGCGTAAAACTTTTGACATGTCATCGGTTAACAAAATTATTTAACGTCAGGGTCTAAAGTAATAACAGAAATGCATATTTAGAGACTACCTTGTATTAAATCCTGAGTCAAAAAATTTTATGACAACGAGGTGCAAAGTCTGGGATCAAAGTAACAATTCACTCTAAATAAAAAATTGACAAAAAAATACTCACCCCTTAAATGACGGTGTCAATATGTGTTTCAAGTTTCAACCTCAAAATGATGATATAATTTCCATTTGAATTGTCAGACTTATGAAACATCATGGAACGACCAGTTTGTGTTTGTTTGTACTTAGTTACTTAACTAAGTTATCACAAAACCTTACAACAGCTGTCTGTCTCATACTTTGATTTACCCCTTTCCTCACTTCCTTCAAGATTTCATAACCCAACAGTCTTGAGGCAAGTGGCATCCATTTTCATCCATACATTAAACTCACCAGTCACCAAGCAACATTTTTTTACCATGTTTTATTGATGTCTAATGTGCATAAATAAATTAATTTTGCAATACACATAAATTTTATTTTTCATGATCAAATCAACAACCCATATCATATCACATTTAATTTAATTTAATAGTAAAAGTAAATTTATTAGATAATGCATGACTTGTTTTATTTATAATTAATTAAAGTTGTTAAAAAATGTATAAAGACAAATTGTATGTTAAAAAAATATTTTTAAAATTAAAAAAAACTGAATTTTTTATTGATGTATCAGTGTATATTGCTGATTTGATATCTAATGAAATATTATAAATTTGTTTCCTTATATTTAATATTGAATACACATATTTTTATATGAGTTTTCTATCCTGTGTAAATTTGTACATTTTAACATTTGACTTAATTATTAATATAAATTAAATATAAATTATACTCCCTTCATTCCTTTTTAATTGTCACTTTTGAAGAAAAAATTTGTTCCTTTTTAACTGTCACTTTCAAAGTTCAATGCAACTTTAAATAATGTTTTACCAATTTTATCCTTAGTTATTTATTACGGAAAGAGAAATATATGAGATGATATATTAAATGAATAAGGTTATTATAGTAAAAATATAAATTATTGTATCAAAAGTAGTGACATTTATTAATTGTCTTGGTTTGTGTAAAATGTCAAAAAGTGACAATTAAAAAGGAACGGAGGTAGTATAAAATAAGGATAGAGAGAGAGAGATCCATAAAATTAACTTCAATATAACTCTTTGTCAAGGTCATCGTTTACTTTGCAAAATCCTTGTTTTCATTCTTTTCTGAAACTACAAAAAAATGATTCCAATCCTTGAAAGGGTAGTAATAGATTCATATCATGAGAAGCCAAAAAACAAATAACTACTATTTTAAATAGTTTTCTTTCAAGCTTAGTATTAAAAAAAATTGTCCAAAAAATAACAATGCAAGAAGAAGAGAATCAAGAAGATTCAATTCCAGAATCTGAGCAACAAAATGAAGGAACAAAGTCAAAGGGTGTTAGGATATGGAAGTGTTTTTGTATTCCAAGTGAATGGTTTAAAATGCTTTCAAGAGAAATGCATTGGAGTTTTGTTTTTGGAGTTGTTGTTGTTTATGGAATAAGTCAAGGTTTAGGTGGTGCTCTTGCTGGTGTTGGAACAAAATATTATATGAAAGATGTTCAGAAAGTTCAACCATCTGAAGCACAGGTTTATGCTGGAATTACATCTATTCCTTGGATTGTTAAGCCTTTATGGGGTCTTCTTACTGATGTTCTTCCTATTTTTGGATACCGTAGAAAACCTTATTTCATTTTTGCTGGTATGTTTTTTTTTTCTTCTGATCTTTGTTCAAATGTGTTGGATATATTAAGATAATTAGCTCAATTTATGTTCTAGATGGGAATTTTGATTATTTATTAGACAAAATATTGTAGATTTTATGTTTCTTTGTGTTACCCTTTATAAATTGTAAACCTCTTTATGTTTAACAAATTAAAAGGAACTTCAATGGATGTTGAAGTGCTAGTTTAGTGACTTGTAAGCGCAGTTTATAGGGTTGAAGCTCAATATCTTAAAATTCGGGTTAGACCTAAGTCAACCTTGTATTAATCGGGCAGTAAGGTGAGGGATGTCTCCCTCTTATAACCACTTTTTCAGGCCACATCTTATCAGATGTGAGATTCTTAACACAATAGTAGTTGATGGCGAGTGTAATCAATTGCACTTAGATACCATGGGAGATTGGACTCTTAGACAAAGGGTTTTGAAACGGTCTTTGACCATTTGGGAGGTCGCGACTTCAAGGGTTTTGACCATTTGCGTTTGACTGTGATTCTCTACAATATGAAGAACTAAGACATGACCGCAATTTGAAACCCTGCTCATAACTATTACTTTTGGCGCTTTTGCTTTTGGGTGGGTGGGGCACGCAAATTAGGATCTAAGGGGGCTGTCATAGTTTATCTGAATCCTGAAAATGGGGTCATTATCTCCTTTGGTTTCCCAATTTGTTATGAAACAATGGTCACAGTTATTCAGTACACTTGATCTAGGTCTCATGTAGTCAAATGTAGCTTCAATTGCGGTCACATTGCAATCATTGAGACATCTCAAACCTTGATGTCACAGCCTAGATCGCAAGGATAGAAGGGACAGAGTCTCTAGGAAGATGAAATTTTACTTTTGTTTTTATGCAATGTGTATTAAGCATCAGTGAAGTTAGATTTTCTTGAGACAACCTTAGAAGGGTTATAAATGAGAAGGCTTGAATTATATGTGTTTCTTATGGTGGATGTGGATTAATATCATCTTTTATCACAGATCAGTGCTTCCTACAAGAATTGATGAAGAGATTTATAAACCGCTTCACTAATATATTAGTCTGAATTTTTGTCCCTCATTGATGGTTGCAGGTTTATTAGGAGCAACTGCCATGCTTTTGTTATCTTTCCATGAAAACCTTCATCTTGTGTTGGCAATTTTGGCATTAACAGCAGGGAGTGCTGGAGTGGCGATAGCAGACGTGACCATTGATGCATGTGTTGCACAGAACAGTATCTCCCATCCTTCCCTTGCTTCTGACATGCAAAGTTTATGTGCCTTTAGTTCTTCTATTGGCGCACTATTAGGATTCTCTATTAGTGGCATCTTTGTTCACCTTATAGGCCCTATGGTTAGCCTCTTGATTTTTCTTTTCATCCTAAAACTTGCAAAGTTTTTCATTGTCTTAAATTTACTTAATTACTTTCATTTTTTGTAATCTGATAGATTTTTTTCTCATAGGGGGTGTTTGGTTTGATGACTATCCCAGCTGGACTTATAATTTTGGTCGGCTTTCTGCTTGACGAGCCTCATATACAAAACTTCTCTTACAGACAGGTATATTAACAATGTCATTGAAATCACAATATAACTTGTAAGATCATACGGATTTTACGATCGTACTCTTTCCCTGCGATCTGGATCGTACACAAGATCACATTCTCAGTAACATCGTAGTGGGATCGCGTGAAATTGCATCCCATATTGTGAAATCACACGAGTTTTACGATCTTACCATATAAGTTTAACTTGCTTATGGTAATTTTAATGGTCCTAATGCACACATAATGATTTTTCAATTCCCAAGGTGAACCAAAATTTTGTGGATGCCGGCAAGGCTATGTGGACTACATTGAAGAATCAAGATGTATGGAGGCCTTGTCTATACATGTATTTATCCTTTGCACTGAGCTTGAATATCCTTGAAGGAATGTTTTATTGGTATACAGACTCAAAGGATGGCCCATCTTTCTCACAGGTATTTGATTAGGCATATTGATCAGTGTTAAGATTTTTAACAAGTGATGTATGCATTTCATCTTCCCCTATATGGACAAGTGGTGCAATATTTGTGAAGGTTGTGGGTTGGATGCATTTTCCAATCTAAACTTCATGAAATTCTCATGTCTGCTGTGGTGAAAATATTTTCCTTCTATCATTTGATGCAAGACAAGAAGACAACTGATTTCAAATTCAACATCATAATCACATATTTGTTTTGCATCAAGTGAGTTAGAAGGAAGAAGTCCAATTTACATGTACTCCAAGAGCTTTATTTCGAGTCAAAATTTGATTATTGTCCTTCAAAAGAGAGCGTAGAGAAATGAAAGAAATGAGCCAAATGTCTTTTGTATTCATGACACAGATAGTTCTCTGATTACTCTTATAATTTAGGCTTAAGGCCTAGCTCAACATTATAAGACGAACTTGTAAAGTGAGGGCTATTTGTCGTATAAATGCTACTTTGGCCATATCTCGATGTGGGATCTCAACACACTCTCATGTTCAGGACTAGAACGTGGACAAATGTTGATGGAATAACATGGATTTTACTTCATGGCAGTGGCGGAGCTTGACAAAAAATATTGAGTTGGCAAAACATATACATACGTACATATACGTAAATATTTATAGCCAAGTTCACTGGAATTTGGTTTTGGCACAATGATTTAGCAGCAATCTTTTCACCAAAAGTTACGGGTTTGAGTATGATATTTTTTCCTTTTTGGATCTTATTTTTTGTACTTACAGAAGAAAACATTAGGGAAGTTAAAAATTACGGAATGCAAGGTACGAACTTGCAGACCTCTGCTTAACAGGCCCGCGCGTAGCCACTTGGAAAAAGTACATATGACATAACTTAGCCTAGTATCATATATATATTTGTGGCTGTCATGGCATCCCCCTGTCATAAGGAAGCTCCGCCTCTACCTCATAGGATAAATAAGATGTTAAGTCCTTGTGATTAAGAGTCTGTTTGGATTGGTTTTATTTGAAATTATCTACTGACATAAATACTTTGAGACTGCTTGGGAATCGGGAGAGCTTATGGAAAAAGCTTTTGACATGTTCATAAGCTATTTTTCAGCTTCTTTCAATAAGCTCTCCATGATAGCTTATGAAAATAGTTGATTTTATTTCATCTTTAGTTATAGAAATAGCTTATACATAAGCGCTTATATGATAAGTGCTTAATTAAGCTGTTTATACAAAGAGGGCCTAATTTCACTGTTCTACAATGCTTAATAAAAAATCTTACATAATGAAAATATTTTTTATATTTGGCCCAAGTTGAATGAATAAACTATGTAGTATTTCTCTTGTAATTTTGTTCAGTAGAAGATAATATCATAGAATACCAGTAACCTTTGTCTTGCATTTTCTTCCACAGGAGAGTATAGGTTTCATATTTTCAATCAGCTCAGTCGGTTCCCTTTTCGGCGCAATACTATACCAATACGCTCTAAAGGATTACGCATTCAGAGACTTACTCTTTTGGACTCAGTTGCTCTATGGTCTATCAGGGATGTTTGATCTAATTTTAGTCACGAGATTGAACCTGAAGTTTGGTATACCGGATTACGTCTTTGTTGTGATTGTCGAAAGCATAGCTCAAATGACTATTAGACTAAAGTGGATGCCTATGCTTGTACTCAGCTCAAAGCTTTGTCCATCTGGCATTGAAGGAACATTCTTTGCTCTATTAATGTCAATTGATAATGCTGGACTTCTTTCATCATCATGGGGTGGTGGATTTGTACTTCATGTACTAAAGATTACCAGAACAAAGTTTGATAATCTTTGGTTAGCGATTTTGATTCGGAATATTTTAAGACTCACTCCACTTTGCATACTGTTTTTGGTGCCTAGAGTTGATCCGAGCTCTTTCATTCTTCTTCCAACAGAAAATGTGGATTCAAAGGTGATTGCTATTGACACTTCAGAAACCAAGGATGTTGAATTGGTGTCTCTTGTACACAGTGTTGATGGTAATATATAACAGTCCAGAGAAAGTACATTCTTTTGTATTCCATATTTCATATTTTATATACAGGGAATTATACCAAACCACTATTTATTTCTATATTTTTTTGTTAGGGGAAATAGAGAGAAGGGCATAAATTAGCTCCATGTAATATCAGAGGGATATGAAAGGGAAATAGATGATTTATTTATAAATTTTAAATGTAATGACTAGAATATCTTTATAGAAATTTTATCATAAACTTTTGAAGGTGGAAAAGGTAAATTTTTCATTTCTTTTTGTTGAAATGTTTCAAAATCTTATACAGGCAAAATGTCGCAGTATTCAAATAGCCTACAAATGCTGTTGAAATACTTCATTAAATCTCTTTTCTTTTCTTGCTCTTCTTTACTAAAAATTTCCTCTCATATTTCTTGCATTTAATCAAAAATACTTTAAATATAGCCATTTGTTTGCATATAATAATGTGAATAAAGTAATAAAAGTAATATGACTTTGACATGACAAATCTAAGTAGCTTAGTTGGTGTGAGATTGAGACATTCATTCAATGTGTGAGAGATTTCCCTATGAATATTAATTGGTTTAGACCACAATATCAAAGAATTTTTATGCCTTTGTGATTGCAATGCCTTGTTGATTGAGGTCACATCAGCTTCAATTGACAACGACCCTCTCTGCAATATTAAAATTTGCAGCATAACTCTATTTCAAAACTTGAGATACACATAAAAAGTACTCTTATGGGTTGGTCTCAATTTTTTTCTTTTTGGTTAATTGGTTGCATCTTGCAACTAGCCTAGTATATGAGGAGAGTAAGAAATAACTGAAATAAATAGAATTGTAATAGCCCTCAAAAGGAGATTAGCCAAAATAATTAATCTGAATAACAAGTTATCAAACAATTTTGTCACAGAAAGAAATCAAATATACATAGAAATAGAATGAATTCAAAAGTATCTAACTATCTTCCAGAAGTAATAAGACTGTTAGTCATAGGTGGTGCCACTGAGGGACCATTGGATTGCCTAAAAGGTACAATAGGAGGAGCACGATCATGCATATCAAGTGGAAGTTCAGGTAATTCCATTTCAAGTTGAAGAACCTTAATTACCTCATAAGCCTTGGGCCTTTTTTTATCATTTGAATGAGTACACCACAACCCTACAATAAGCAAACTCTTCATTTCACTAACATCAAACTCCATATTCAATTTTTCATCAGCAGCACTCATAAGATTTCCTTCCACATAAAGTCCCCAAACCCAACTCATCAAAGGAACATGAAAGTCACCATCTTGAAAAATCCTTCTCCCAGTTGCTAGCTCCAAAGCAACAATTCCAAAACTATACATATCAGATTCTTTACTAGCCCTTCCTCCATTGATATATTCAGGTGCTAAATAACCATATGTTCCGACTACACCTGTTCTTTGTGTCCTCAACATTGGATCAACCAGTTTCGCCATCCCGAAATCACCGAGTTTTGTGCTGAAATCAGTGTCCAACAACACATTAGCTGACTTAATATCCCGATGAAGAACACATTGCTCAGCGTCGTCATGAAGGTAACGAAGCGCGTTCGCGACACCTAATGCAATCTTGTACCTTATTTCCCAAGCCAAACTTTTCTTGTCACCAAACAAATGTGTGTCAAGGCTTCCATTAGGCATGTACTCAAAAACCAAAAGAAGCTCATCTTGTTCATGACACCAACCTATAAATTGAACCAAGTTTCTATGTATCAAACGGCTTATAATCCTAACCTCATTGATGAAAACTCTTTCTGAATTCTCAAAATCGGCGAAAATCCTTTTCACAGCAACAACTCTTCCTAAATAACTCAAAGCACCTTTGTAAACTTGTCCATACCCTCCTCTTCCAAGCATTCTATCATCATCAAAACCATTAGTAGCCGCAACTAATTCGCTATATTCGAATCTTCTAGGTATTGTTTCTTTATCCAAATCAAATTTCTTCAAAACCGGTCCTCCAAATTCATCCAACTCTTCATCACAATTCTTCCTTTTCCTCTTCACTATCACCCAACCAACAATACTAGCTATCAAAAATACCAAAATAACCGGAACAATCACCGCAACAACAATCACAACCGTTTTCAACGACCCTTTTCCTTCATTTCCCTCCAACAAACTCGCGGTAGAGTTCGAATCCTCCAGATTCGAACTAAACTCCCATGAATGAATAACATTACTTTCGGTAGAAAGACCTGTTGAAGCCGAAAATCCAATATTAACAAATTCAGGCAACTTCTTCATAAGATCAATTTGATAAGAAAGTGAATTATTCCCATAATTTCCATCACCATCTTTCACAATCCTTCCCTTAAAAGACCAAAAAACTTCCAAAATCTTCTCATCAGAACTATAATCAATCAAAACATAACAAACCCTACCAAGATTATTATCAATATCAAATTTCCCAAAAGCAACAGAAGTCAAAGCATTATCATCAATACCAACATGTTTCATTGGTGGGTCAGTGGGACCAACAAAAGTATCAAACTCAACAGCAACAACATAGTTCATAACAAAGTTACTATTAGTAGTAGCATTAAAAAGACCAAAAACGCCACCAGCTGAATTAGGTGGTATTTGATAACCTAAAGGAGCTATGTAAAACACAAAACCATCACCATAAGAAGTGTCATTTAGTTTATCAATGGTGAAAGTAAAACGTGTGGTGAAACTTGTGAGAGTGTTGGTTTTTTTGTCCCATAAATGTAAAGGTTGTGAGTAGAATGCTCTTCCTACACGGAAAAGGTAACTTACTTTGTTTAAATCAATGGAACCATTGGTGGATTTTCCATCACCTTGGTATGAGATGTTGTTTGCAACTGTTGGATCATCAAAGTTTGTTATGTTGAAGAAAAGTGAGCTTGTTTTTGGAAGGTATGAAAGAAGAAGTAGTGAAAGAAGAACAAGGATATTTTTGTAGTGATTAATGATGTTTTTTTTGGAGTGATTAATGATGTTTGAGGAACAAGATGAAGGAGAATTCGACATGGTTGTTTGTTTTTTATTTTTACAATTGAAAAAACTTAGAATGGTTGCTACTATGGTTTTTTTATATGCTATAGAAATGCTGGCATGCAAGTTGCAGCTATAATCCATGTGAGTGATGAGTATAGTATATATTATTTTTGTTGATATATTATTGTGTATAATTGAAGATATGTGTACAGGGAAAAACTATAGACTGAAATGGGGTGGGTAGTATTATTAGATTCTATTACTGTGTGCGGAAGAGTTTTTCTTTGACAATATGACGACTTCATTTTATTTTGGATTTGTGTGCCGATTAAGAGTGGATGACAACGTGATATTATTTTGTTCAAGAGAAACAAAAATGAGCATATATCATTTTTTATAATGTATAAATTCGTCATGGTTAATTATATAAAATAAATCAATTATATACCTCTAATTTTATATACTCATTCAATATCTTAGTTTCTTTCTATCACTTTTTTATCACATCACAAATATATAATATTTATCGTATTATTTTCTCTTATGTTGTCATTGTAGTGTTTGGATGTACACCAAACATTTTTCAAAATAAAATTCAGGGCTACATTGGTGTACACGAAATGATTTTGTTTTAGCTAATGATATAATTAAAAAAAAGAGAAATGATATTTGTACAACTATTTTATGACAACTTTTTGACAATTTTATCTTTTATACTCACATTATGTTTTTATTATCTCTTTATTGTTTTTGACCAATAAAAAAAGAAGAAAAAAATTGTCATAAAAATTGTTTCAAATGGTTGTTCAAATATCACTGCTAAGAAATAAAGCAGTGATAAAATACCCAACTTGGATCATACTATGAGTAGTATATATGTGCAACTAGCCTAAAAGTGGCCTAAGAAGAATGATGGTTTTTAGTATTCCATTCCAATATTGTGCCACACTTTATCACCATTTTCTCCAACTAATTTACATTTTATAATAATTTTCAATCTAGTGCTGCTTTTCAAGTTTTTTTTTTTTTTTGGGTCAAACGCTTTTCAAGTTTCATTTCAAGTGTGGCTTCTGACAATGGATAACTCGAGGAAAGTCATCACCAATATTTAATCATTTGATATAGTGCTTACTTAGAATTTTTTTGAAAAATTGGAAACCGTAGATGCATAATAAAAATCAAAAGAAGAGAGCGCGTATTTAAAAATAACGGCTTAATTTTCTAAATAAACGTGATTAAATAAAGATATATATTTTAATTTAAAATACATCATGGTATTAAGTAATATACTGGTCAAAATTTGAATTCATGTATTTCATTATTTAATTATCCTATAAAGTATAAACAATGATGCTTTAGATTTTGAAAGAAAAAACCGTAATATAATTTTAGTCAAATCGGTTAATGGCAGCTCACGTTGGTTGGTAAACATGTACTCTCATGTCACCCTTTTTATAAATAATAAAATAAATAAATATACCAACAAATAAAATAAAAGGGTAGTTGGTGTAGCCACCTCATGGCATGCAAGTTGCTACTACTATAAAGGATAAAATAGGATACGTAAATGATATTTTGGAGTGAACATTCAGTGCATCATCCTTTGGATCATTATAATTGTGTCACGACTGCGTGAGTCTTGGAATCTAGCAGCACAGTTAGATGACTTTTTAATAAAGATTTTATGATAAAATAAAATTTATGCATAATTTAATCAATTGAAGAATTCTGAATTTCAACTCAAAACATAGATAATGTAAAAGGAAGGTCCAACTATTTGTATCAAATGCACAAGAGAGTGGAGACATTGAGCACATTACTGACCAGTTATGTAAATTCTGATTTCTAGTATACTGAAGAAAATGAATCAACACCGTTCAATGAAATGGCTTCTATTACCAATGTGCAGCCTATTACCAATATTGAAGGTAAAGGAAGACAAACGTGTGAGACAGGTCAAATGATAGAGATTGATACTGATGTGTGCATTTCTCCTCCCATTTTTTGGACAGATTTCAACAAATGTTGAAAAAGATGGCTCAAACCAATGCACCTATATGCAAAGAAATAATTATTCAGGGTACTAGATGTAACCACCTGGCTCTATACACTACAAGAAACATTAACCCCAATTTAATAAAATAGATCTTACACTTACCCCAAATACATTAAAGAGAAAACATAAAAGAAAATACACTAGTTCAGACTTCAGAGGACAGATTTTGCTAAGACATGGTACTGGCACCACTGCAATTGGATCCAATACCCGTTGATAAGGGGAGGAAAAAAGGATAAGTGTCGAAAAAGAGGAAGAGGAAGAAGACGATGAAGTATGAGTGAGACATACCAGGTGAACAAGTTTTAACATGTGACACTAGTCACTAGTCTTTCCATCAGTTACAATAGACCAATCAAAAGATAATGATTAAAAATCCTCACTCTAGGAAAAAAAAAAGAATCAAATGCTTGCGAAGTTGCGACAAAAACCGAAAGCTACTACACTAACTATAAACACATTAAAACCTTGATTTCCTATATGCACTTACTGCCTCAACTATAATCAACTCACCTCCACCACAAAGCAAATAAGTCATGCCAGATAAGAACAGGCATTTGCATGACCTTGTTCATTATAGATGTTAGACAAGGTAAATAAACAGTGCAATTTACAGCTAAATAGTACAAGATAAGGATTTGTTTAACAAGGCAAAGTCTGCTAGCCATAGAACACTTGACAAGGATAAAGTAAGCCATGCCAATAGTCATTTGTTCCTGAAACTTCAGTAGCACTAGCTATTGATATATTATATAATATATAAAAACTTCTAGCAGTATGTGCAATAATCATATCAAGCAACATAGCCATCGGGAGTGTAGCCGACATAACAGACAAGTTATTGCCTTAGTGATTTTCTTTACATTTAATTGCTAAAACTTTGGGGATCAATCAATGTGCCAATTTCTTCAAATGTTGAAAGGTTCGTTGCTTAATCCACTCTCGATCATAGGGAAAGTAAGCATGCTTTGAACCATCATAACTGCAAGTAAAGAAAAACCAACCAGTCCTTCACCAATTTCAAGGCAAACCACACATGCACAAAGAAAGCCCAATATATAAAAGAGCAATTACATATATAGACAGTTGACTGAAGGTATTACCTAAGTTCACTTCATTTTCTTAATATTTTTCTCAATAGGGTTGCAACAGGTAAAGCAAACTTATGACACAGCAAATGATCGATTCATTATGTCCTTAACTGCAGGTAAAGAATGAGCCTCTGGAGAGGGAGGGAGGAAGGGAAAGGGACCAATCAGTGCCACTTTTTCTCCAACATACATTACTCCTTCAAGGGTTTAAGACCTATTTCAAACCCATAATTGCAATTTTCTCACCCATAATCTTAATTTTCATTTGATTCATGGGGAAAAATAATGTCAATCTACATTAGTTTTGCCAATAGAGAGGCAGTTAAATTTTTATTTTCCTTGATCTATATTGCAGTGTATCAAACAGAATCATCTAGTTCTAGCTCAGCATCAAATTCTATGAGAAATGAGCAAGCAATTACTGAATAAAAAAACTTATTCTTGAATGATGGAAAGCTCAAATCATCAGTATAATTTTACATATTTTTTTAAAATCAGAAAATACAGACAAATCATATATATCTACTCCAAATTCAACGAGATATGAGCAAGCAACTACTTAATAAAAAGAACTTATTCTTGAATCATGAAAAGCTCAAAGAATCAGTATATCCTCTCTCACCTCACTTTTTCTCTACCATCTATTTTTTCTCCTCTTTTCAGAGTATAATTTTTTATTTTTTTGGAAAATCATAAAACACAGACAAATAATATATTTACTCTGTACTAACAGTTAGAACTGACTGTATTAAAGACCTATGCATGCACATATTTAAGAGGGAGAGAGACATACACTAGAGCACTCATGTCTGCAAGACCGTCCATGAAGTTGTAGAGGTCCATAATATCATAAGAGATATTTCGGACGGCTGGATTCAAGTCCTTCAGTTTCCTTTCATACATTCCACATATGCCTGTAAAAACACATGATTAAAACCTCTGTTTAATGGTGATAATGAAAACATACAAAGTATCAACAAAGAATACCATACGAAAAATAATATAGGTTGTAAATCCCAGATAGAGGCACACAATAGCCGGCCCCAAAACTGGAACAGTATAGCATATTCCAGGATCAGGAATGACCGCTATCCTGATATTTTTAGTAGATATCAAAGAATTCATACTATGTAAAATAACTATTTTTATAAATACATCTAAGTAAATACTTCATGTTAATATAACTTTTTATATTTTAATTAAATCTAAATACCAACATGTGAGTCTTATCATTTTCGAATAATGAAGCTAAACAATTGATCCAATAACAACAACAACAACAACAACAACAACAACAACAATAATAATAATAATAAGGGTCTTGTTAACGAGTGTCCCGGGGACACTCTTTAAGCATTCCTAATAAAGAAATTATTCTTTAAAAATATTAAAAACTTCAATTTCCAATGCAATAAATGCACACACTTTTATAAAATCTACCACTTTGGGTGCTTAAAGAGTGCCCTGGGGGCACTCGTTAACATTTCCCTAATAATAATAATAATAATAGTTGACAATAAAACCATACTAAAAATAATAAGAAATTTTATCAGATTTTGATTATGTTGCTTTGTTATTTTAATATTGGTTAATAATTAATGTTATTTTTTTAACGATACATTTTATGAGATTTTTTGGTCCAACTGATTTGAGATTTATATTACATTACTTTGTTATTTTATTATTGGTTTATTATTACTACTATTTTTTTTCTAAAAGTCTAAGGGGCACAAAGGCCCTTTTTCCCCCCTGCAGATAGGCCCTAAGGTTCCAAATATATTCTTCTCCCGAACCTAGACCTAATAGTAATGTTGGTGTGTAGAAAGATCTCCTGCACACAACGAGCAGCTGCAGAAATTGCAGAAAAATAGGAGAGGGGGAGCTCGTGTTCTGAGCTCGAGATAAAAGCTTTAAACGCAGATCTTCTAGCCAGAAAATGCAGATCTGGCTTGAAACAACAACAAAATACTATCTTTATTATCCTTCCCTCCTCAAGTGAAGCCCTGTAGCGTGCTTTGACTTCACTTTCGGCCGTGATTTTGGGCCACAGGTAGCTTTTCTGGATACCATCCATATGTGACGCAATGTTGAGCACAGTGGCTGTGACACACTATTTTCCCCTATTATCAACCTAGAAAATAATTTCAAAATGTATTGTCCTATATCACCACAAAGCAATGAATCATCAAATGATCCACATATTGAGACAGTATGTTCGATGTTCAAACTTCTTATAGACTGTCATATATTGCCACAGTCCCTGCTCGCCAAAATAAACACAAAATGTACGGATTGTCCAAAACACCAAGCACATAGTTGACGGACTTGATGAGACTTAATCACCTAATTCAGCCAAAAATCATAAAATTTAAACAGGGAGAATTTAGAATCCCGCTTTATTATAAGAATAAGACGAAATGTATCCTATCCTATCTATAAAATCCAAAACACCTCATGAAAATATCTAAAATTATGACTGACTGGAGATGCAATATACATCATACAGTATTCGGTTACATGTTAACAGACAAACACTATTCATGTAAGCAGTGAAATGGTAAGGATTTTAATGATCACAAATCATGATTGCATTTAAAACAGGCAATTGAAGGTTAATATGCTATGTATATGATGTGATACTAAGGAGGAATTAAGGCAACTGGAGGGCGTTATATGGTTGGTTAGGTTGGTGCCCGACAGAATTAGTACCCGTGTTTGATGGGCTTTAGATAAATTTCTGAAAAGGTTTAATTAGTCTTCAAATGTGTTAAATTCTTAGTTGTCTGCCAAATAAAATAGGTTTGGACCGCGTATAAAATTAAGACAGTATATAAAAAGAAAAGAAACCTTGGAATCACATCCAAGGTTTTATGGCATCGCACAGTCAAGTCAAGGAGACGACAATAACAAGGCTTTGAGCTTCTGCAATAGTTAAGAACACTTTTTTCAATATCGAAGTAAGAAAACGACAATGGAAGGCTTTCCTCACTAGGTGGGGTCAACTACATATATCTGACTAAACTATAACACCCAATCATAAATCATGTCTAAAGCAAACCACGAAAAAAAAAAGGTCATTTTTACCGGTTTAAAGTTCCTCTAGTCTTTCCTCTATCTCTATTCATGAGTCTTTCATCTAATTTGTTCTCCTTAATTAGGTTTTCATAAGTCTATTCATCTAATCTGTTCTATTTCTCTAGGCACCCTATAGGATGCGTTCTCTAAATTAATTAAAACCGTACATTCTTGATGCTAATACACCTTACTTGCATCAACTACATTATTCATTCTTTCTATGCCCAAATCAAATAGCCCAAAGTCAAAGTTAAAACCAAAACATAACAAGGATAAGATATTAGTTTATCAGCTTAAATGGCTCGCACCAAATGCTTGTGCAGAAAGGAAGCAAGACTACAAAACAATTTGAAATTCATTAGCATGTAAGATATCAGTTTATCAGATCTTATTTTGGCCGAGCGTTCATTCAGTGAAATTCATTAGCATATGTAAAGACGACTACTATTTGAAATAACCACAATAAACCAAAATCCTACCAATTGTTTAACAGTAGAGTGAAACCTAATCAAATTCATCGCATTCGAATCATAATATTCAGATCAAAAGAACATGGTTGTTAAGGGTCCGTTTACTTCGTGAAAACATTTTCTATTTTCATTTTCATATTTTTTCAGAAAATGCAGACAAATGTTCACTTCAAGAGTCTTTTATCTCTTTACAAGTTTAGGAAATGGAAATAGAAAATGTTTAACAAAGTAAATGAACCCAAAGCATCCGAGCAGTTCAAAACCACATTGTAGTTTGTTAGGAAGTACTATCCAAATGCATATACTCCCTCCAGTTCTATATATAAGTGAAAGTGGTAAATAAAAGTTGATGTTTGGACCAGATACATCATCTTTTGTTGATCTAACTTTCTCTTATATATAATAACGATTGTACTCACAAAAAGAGCACCCATCAGCTATGTAGTCTGTTTGATGTGTGACATGTGTCGGTACCTGACACCGACACAACAGTGACACGTGTAATTACATTCAATCACTTTCATTTTCACAAATTATTATGGGCGTCGTGACCAGTGTTCATTGATGAAATTGCATATAAAAAGAGAAAAATAGAGGTTACCATCGATGGCTAGAGAGATGGAGTCAAAATCCATGAAAGTTCTGGTAGCTCTGTTGTGAGAAGTTTGAATTAGAATAATCGTGTGACGATTATTATTAGCCTGTGATTAAGAAATGATTAGCGTAGTAGACCTAATTTGAAATTTGAGAGAATTTGAATTGAATCAGGTGAACAAAAACTCTTACCATAACAGAAGAGGAAGAAGAAGATGGTATGAATCAGTATCTTTCGTGGCCGCACAACAACACACTACACTCGACTCGAATAAAGAAGAAGACTCGGACAAGACAAGACCATACAGTGGCAATTTCGACATTTTGCCCTCATCCCCGGGGGTTTAGGGTTTTTTATTAAGCATGCTTTTTTGTTTAGAGCTTTAATCAAGATTCATTTATTCATGTTTAATTATAAATTTCTATCTAATTACATTCCATTTCTAACTCAAAATGCCGAATAATAGTCGTTTAAGGTTTTTAATGATTAATTTTATTGTTTTCAAAGGTTAAATTAATGTTATTTACTAAAATACCCTTATTAGTAAGGTGGCGTCTAAGGTGAGGATGCTAATAGGCCCCTCACTGGTGAGGGTGAAAATAGAAGTAATTTTTTAACCATAGGATTAAAGCAATGGATTGGATCTACTCTACCTTATCAAGAGAACACTTACACCGCTCCACATTCAATCAAAACATATCATACACTCTGCATATGATTTTCTCTCCCCTCTATCACTTGATTATCTTCTCTTCTATTTCTCTCTCTAAGTTTCTTCCCCACTTTACAACCCAGTGGCTTAACCTCGCCACCGCCTGTTCTCTTCTCCGCCTCTCTGCATGTTTCCGCCGTCCAAGATGCATCACCCACCATACCAAAAATCCTCACTGTCTAGAATCACAAGCTCCATTTCTTCTCTCAATTCTTATGTTGCGATTATAAAATTCGTATAAATATATTAAAAGTAGGGATGGGAATAGAAAAGGCTGAGCTAGGCTTTGCAAGGCCTAAGTCTGGCCTGCCAAATTTTTTAAGGCCTAAGTCTGACCTGCGGCCTGTCATATGCTTACATTTGAGGCCTGAGTCTGGCCTTCTGAAAGCCTAATAAGGTATGCTAGTCTGTTTAAAAGCCTATATCATATGAATATCTTTAAGTAAGCAATGTGATCTAAGTTTAATAGACTAGTGAACTAATAGATCAATTAGATTAAACTCTCTTTTAGTAATCAACATGAGTTTTTAGGCAATTTAACTATATATCGTATCATATTTCAATTCTAGTTTATAATAATACATTTGTATATGTGAAAAATTAATGTATACTAATAAGC
Organism: Medicago ruthenica; assembly: GCA_018208015.1. NCBI lineage: Eukaryota > Viridiplantae > Streptophyta > Magnoliopsida > Fabales > Fabaceae > Medicago > Medicago ruthenica. The sequence goes on along the minus strand of CM031371.1, from coordinate 114,548,464 downwards.
TTAAATTACTAACGAATTTATATTTTAAGTTAAAGTACACAATATATTATAATAATAAATAATATTATTCATATTTACTTAAATAGGTCGGCCTAATAAACTTAAGAGGTTTTTTAAATGGCTTGTGACATGATCTTTTAAGCTAAATAGGCTTCTAAGAAAGCATAGACCTTCTCTATTTAAGAAAAAAGTCTGGTCTGGCCTGGCATGTCGTAGGCGAGGTCGTAGGCCCCTGTAGGCCTGCCTGGCCTATTCCCATCCCTAATTAAAAGTTTGAAGCAACCAAACTCTCAATGTTTCAGTTTTACCCATAACCCATTTTTTGTTCTACAGTTTGAGATTTCTCGTGAGAATAATTAGTTCTCAAATTGATAAGGGTTTCATGGATGTTGAATCGAAATTGTTCGATGTTAGTGCGAAAAGTTGTAAATTTGATGAAAATTGAAGATTTAAATGCGTTTTTTTAAAGAACCCTAAAAAATAAAATCTTCGATTGACTTGTTGATTTGCAAAAAAACAGTATATTTTTTCTTCTTGCCTTTCAATTCCGACCAAAAGTACGTAAAAATCGATGAATTTCATCGTTTATCAAGCGAGAATGGATCGGATCATACCACGGGTCGAAACAACCCGTTTTGGACTTGACAGACGAAGAAGATGAGAAACAGATTAAAAATAAAATTAAAAGAAGGCTTTGCATGTGTCGAACACAAGACCTGGCAGCAATAAAGCAAATCCAACACCAACTACACCAGGCAAATCATTAAATAATTAGCCGATGTATTTATATTTATTTCATGTAACTTGATGTGACATGTGATCAATTTATGCAAGATTTATTTTTTTTGAGCAAATTATGCAAGATTTATATTCATTTCATGATTGGTTTTTGTTTTTTACGGATTGAATATAGTAGCATATTAAGCAATAAAAGGTATAACTAATTATTGGATTATACTATTATTAAATACTTGAAATTACGAGAGATATTAAGAATTAGTCATGCAATTATGTAATTTAGAATTAATTGTCTACAGTTATATGTAATTAATTATTTTGGATATGATCAGAATTTTCGAAATAATAAAATTGGATAAACTAACACTTCAGAAACCCAGGTAAACTAGAAAGGCACTTCGGATAAGTGGTAGTCCATGTTGACTAGGTTTTTGTGGGCATAGTATGTCAGAACGACTCGTCTCTGAGATTCTGATCGGAGAAATTTCAGTTCCTATTTCCTTCTTAGTCTATGTAGGTCATATTCAACGGTCGAATCGACTGTTTTGTTTCCGTTTGTATCCTAGGTTCGTTACGGTCGTCGGATGAGTGGTAATCCATGTTAACTAGGTTTCTGTGGGCATAGTCTCTCAGAACGACTCGTCTCGGAGATTCCGATCGGAGAAATTCAAGTTCCTATTTCCTTCTTAGTCTATGTAGGTCATATTCAACGATCGGATCGGTTGTATTTGTTTCCGTTTGTATTCTAGGTTCGTTTCGGTCGTCAGATGAGTGGTAGTCCATGTTGACTAGGTTTCTGTGGGCATAGTCTTCGGAACGACTCGTCTCTAAGATTCCGATCGGAGAAAATCCAGTTAGTATTTCCTTCTTAGTCTATGTAGGTCATATTCAACGATCGGATCGGTTGTATTTGTTTCCGTTTGTATTCTAGGTTCGTTTCGGTCGTCGGATGAGTGGTAGTCCATGTTGACTAGGTTTCTGTGGGCATAGTCTGTCGGAACGACTCGTCTCTAAGATTCCGATCGGAGAAATTCCAGTTCTTATTTCCTTCTTAGTCTATGTAGGTCATATTCAAAGGTCGGATTGGCTGTATTTGTTTCCGTTTGTATTCTGGGTTCGTTTCGGTCGTCGGATGAGTGGTAGTCCATGTTGACTAGGTTTCTGTGGGCATAGTTTGTCGGAACGACTCGTCTCTAAGATTCGATCAGAGAAATTCCAGTTCCTATTTCCTTCTTAGTCTATGTAGGTCATATTCAACGGTCGGAACAGCTGTATTTGTTTTCGTTTGTGTTCTAGGTTCGTTTCGGGTTTCAGATGAGTGGTAGTCGATGTTGACTAGGTTTCTGTGGGCATAGTCTGTGTTGGTTATTTCAGTGTTGGCTACATTGTTTGGTAAAATCAAAGTGCTCAAGCAATGCATCTCCAGTTGTTAAAGAAGTCTTCAGAAGCAAGGAATTGGTTTTAAGGAGGTTCAGTAGCTGAAAATTGCATTTGAGGAGTTTCAGAAGCTGAAATGGCCTTCAGACGCAGAATGGACCTTCAGACGCAGAAATGACCTTCAGACGCAGGAAGGGTCTTCAGACGCACTGTTCAGACGTTGACCAGCGTTGACCTTCAGAAGCTGCTTTCAGAAGTTGATTTTGGCGCGTATCTTTTGAAGATTTGTTGAGTTTTTATTAAGGCTGAAGTTTCCAGAAGCGTGGTAATTTTATGTGAAGATCTTAGTAAAGATTGGCGTCGTATTTATGATTGAATATATTTCAAAGGGATCTTTGCAAGATTCAATTCAGAAATATAAGTTTCCTTTTTGTGCCTTTGAAGAATTTCAGAATTATATCTTGAGGATTATTTGATTCAGAATTATATGCTTGCTGGAGTCTATATAAGGAGATGTGTTGCTGCTATTGAAGACTATGAGTCAGAAATCAAAAATCAGAGTTTAAGAGTCTTTGTGTTTTTGTCTTTGTAAGCTTAGGCTTTATTTGTACACCACTCATCTGAGTTGGTTTATAAGTGTTGAGTTGTAAATCATTCTAAGCTTTTAAGTACGAATGATGTCTTTGTGTTGAAGAGTGTCTTCATTGTTTTGAGTTGTTTTCAGAAGTTGCTGATCACTGGGTTGTGATTAAGTAATTGGGAAGTTAGTAGTGTTCTAATACTTAGGTGGTGCTCCAGAGTAGAAATCAGACTAGTGGAGATTGATTGCTTAGGCTGGGAATAGGGGGTCTGTGTCTTGAGTCTTAGGATTAATTCCTCGTAGTGGATTTCCTTCCTGGATTGGTATCCCCCAGAGTAGGTGAAGTTTGCACCGTACTGGGTTAACAAATTGTTGTGTTATTTTCTTTCTGTCTTGTTTATTTTCTGCTTCTGAACCTGTGCTCTGTTTTGCACTTTTTGTGCTCTCTTTTGTTGGTTCAGAACTTGAACTGCCAGAATTTCAATTGGCATCAGAGCAGCACCCTGCCTGTATCTGGGTGAGCTCCAGGGAAGATAATTTCTAGCTTTATGGAGAGAGAAGGAGGATTTGTTAACAGGCCACCCCTGCTGGATGGGACCAATTATGATTATTGGAAATCACGCATGAGTGCTTTCCTTAAATCTATTGATAGCAAGACCTGGAAAGCTGTTCTGAAGGGTTGGGAACATCCAGTTGTGACTGACAAAGATGGTAACAAGACAGGTGTTTTAAAACCAGAGGAAGATTGGACCAATGATGAAGATGCTCTGTCACTTGCAAACTTCAAAGCCCTGAATGCAATATTCAATGGAGTGGACAAGAATGTATTCAGGATGATCAAGAAGTGTAAAATTACCAAGGATGCCTGAGAGATACTCAAGACTACTCATGAAGGCACCTCAAAAGTAAAGCTGTCCAGACTTCAGCTTCTGATCACTAAATTTGAAAATCTCAGAATGCTGGAAGATGAGAACATACAAAGCTTTTACATGAACATTCTGGACATGGCAAACTCTTTTGAATCTCTTGGAGAAAAAGTTTCAGATGAGAAGCTTGTAAGGAAAATTCTCAGATCCCTACCCAAGAGGTTTGATATGAAGGTGACTACTATTGAAGAAGCACATGACATATCCAGCATGAAGGTTGAAGAATTGATAGGTTCCCTTCAAAACTTTGAAATAAGCAGAACTGATAAGAAGGGTAAAAGTGTTGCATTTGTTGCTGATACTGAATGTGTGGATGATGATAGCTCATCAGAAGCTCTTGTGCTGTTGAGTAAACAATTCAAGAAGTTTCTGAAGCAGAAAACAAGAACTGATGACAAGAGCAATCAGTCAAAGAGAGTTCAGTGCTTTGAGTGTGAAGGCTATGTACATGTCAAGTCAGAATGCCCTACTTACCTCGAGAAACAGAAGAAGAGTCTGACTGTGACTTGGTCTGATGAAGAGGATTCAGAAGGAGATGTGGAGAGTAAGTCTTCTAAGCATGTTGCTGCTTTTACTGGAAGATGCATCCCTGATGATGAAGCTATGGGGTCAGAAACTTGTTCAGAATCTGAGTCAAGTGATGGAGAATCATCCTGTGAAGATCTGGCTGCCTATCACAAAAATCCTGCTGAGTTTTGCAGGAAGTTGCAATGTCAATTTGATGAAGTGTGCAAGCAGATGGAAGAACAGAAGAAAATTAATATTCAACTTCAGATTGAGAAGGGTGACCACTTAGAGAAGATTTCTGTTCCCAGTAATGAGGTAATTCAACTGAATTCACAACTTGATCAGATGAAAAAGCAAGTTAGAATGCTGAATTCTGCTACTAATGTGCTGGAAGAGATTCTGGAGAATCATAATCAAGGAAAACCAAATGGCATTGGATTTGTTGATCAGAACCTGAACATCAAAAAGCAAAATCCTGCTAAGAGGTGCATACCTGCTGCTGATTCTCATGTTCCACTGATGAGAAAACCTAAGAACAAACCTCAGGATTCTAAAAACAAGAAAGTTTCTCATCCTTGGGTTTGTCATCATTGTGGTAAAAAGGGTCACATTAAACCTTTTTGTTACAAGTTGCATGGTTATCCCAAGCATTTTCAACACAGAAAAACTGAACCAGCTGTGAATAAAAGCAAAATCAAGAAAGAATGGAGACCAAAGTGTGCTGGTGTTGCTCAGAGGTTGAACAAAGGAAAAGGAAAGGCTGTTGCTGATGACAACAAACCCATTCCTGTAGCACAGATGAGTTCTGGGGCTGGATCATCTAAAATGTGGAGCAAAGTGTTGGTTCTTGTTCCTGATCAGAAGGCTCTAGTTTCTTGTGAGTCTGAAGATGTTATGTCCTGTGTTCAGAAAAGAGTTGCTGATTTTGAGAATAAGATAGCTGGGAAGAAGGTTCTGAATGTGCCTGAGGCACATATCAATTGAGCAGCATCTGATGATTGTGTCTAATGAAGACTAAGCAATTTCTGATGCTGAGTCTGAAGACTGGCTAGTTGGTGACCGGTGTTCTGGTTTTCTCTGTGCTGAGTTTTGTGCTTCTAGTGTTGATGTTGTTAGTTGTGCTGCTGTTTTGTGTTATGTTTATCTGCTCCTGGTGTTTTGGCAAACTTATTTGGCTAAAAAGGGGGAGAAATTTGTATGATTGTTGAGCTGAGCTGTTCAGGGGGAGTGTTCCTGAGTTTGTGTGCTTCCTGTCAGAAGCTGTTTATGTTCAGGAGGAGTTCCTGAGTGTTGTGTTTCAGGGGGAGAAGGTCTGTTCCTCAGAAACTGTTGTTATGTGTTGCAGGGGGAGTAATTTTCAGTTGTTTGTGTTTTTAATCCGCTGCTGACTCTGCTACATTATGTGGAGTTCTTCATGGTTAATTACTTGTGATGAATGAAGGACTTGTGTTTATGAAGCATTTGATTTTAGCCAAAAATTTATCAAAGGGGGAGATTGTTGGTTATTTCAGTGTTGGCTACATTGTTTGGTAAAATCAAAGTGCTCAAGCAATGCGTCTCCAGTTGTTAAAGAAGTCTTCAGAAGCAAGGAATTGGTTTTAAGGAGGTTCAATAGCTGAAAATTGCATTTGAGGAGTTTCAGAAGCTGAAATGGCCTTCAGACGCAGAATGGACCTTCAGACGCAGAAATGACCTTCAGACGCAGGAAGGGTCTTCAGACGCACTGTTCAGACGTTGACCAGCGTTGACCTTCAGAAGCTGCTTTCAGAAGTTGATTTTGGCGCGTATCTTTTGAAGATTTGTTGAGTTTTTATTAAGGCTGAAGTTTCCAGAAGCGTGGTAATTTTATGTGAAGATCTTAGTAAAGATTGGCGTCGTATTTATGATTGAATATATTTCAAAGGGATCTTTGCAAGATTGCAATTCAGAAATATAAGTTTCCTTTTTGTGCCTTTGAAGAATTTCAGAATTATATCTTGAGGATTATTTGATTCAGAATTATATGCTTGCTGGAGTCTATATAAGGAGATGTGCTGCTGCTATTGAAGACTACGAGTCAGAAATCAAAAATCAGAGTTTAAGAGTCTTTGTGTTTTTGTCTTTGTAAGCTTAGGCTTTATTTGTACAGCACTCATCTGAGTTGGTTTAGAAGTGTTGAGTTGTAAATCATTCTAAGCTTTTAAGTACGAATGATGTCTTTGTGTTGAAGAGTGTCTTCATTGTTTTGAGTTGTTTTCAGAAGTTGTTGATCACTGGGTTGTGATTAAGTAATTGGGAAATTAGTAGTGTTCTAATACTTAGGTGGTGCTCCTGAGTAGAAATCAGACTAGTGGAGATTGATTGCTTAGGCTGGGAACAGGGGGGTCTGTGTCTTGAATCTTAGGGTTAATTCCTCGTAGTGGATTTCCTTCCTGGATTGGTATCCCATAGAGTAGGTGAAGTTTGCACCGTACTGGGTTAACAAATTGCTGTGTTATTTTCTTTCTGTCTTGTTTATTTTCTGCTTCTGAACGTGTGCTCTGTTTTGCACTTTTTGTGCTCTGTTTTGTTGGTTCAGAACTTGAACTGCCAAAATTTCAGTCTGTCTGATCGACTCGTCTCAGAGATTCTGATCGGAGAAATTCCAGTTCTTATTTCCTTCTTAGTCTATGTAGGTCATATTCAACGGTTTGGATCGACTGTATTTGTTTCCTGTTTGTATTCTAGGTTCGTTTCGGTCGTCAGATGAGTGGTAGTCCATGTTGACTAGGTTTCTGTTGGGATAGTCTGTCAGAACGACTCGTCTCTGAGATTCCGATCGGAGAAATTTCAGTTCCTATTTCCTTCTTAGTCTGTGTAGGTCATATTCAACTGTCGGATCAACTGTATTTGTTTTCATTTGTATTCTAGGTTCGTTTCGGTCATTGGATGAGTGGTAGTCCATGTTGACTAGGTTTCTGTTGGGATAGTCTGTCGGAACGACTCATCTCTGAGATTCTGATCAGAGAAATTCCAGTTCAGATTTCCTTCTTAGTTTATGTAGGTCATATTCAACGGTCGGATCGGCTGTATTTGTTTCCGTTTGTGTTCTAGGTTCGTTTCGGTTGTCAGATGAGTGGTAGTCGATGTTGACTAGGTTTCTGTGGGCATAGTCTGTCTGAACGACTCGTCTCGGAGATTCCAATCGGAGAAATTCCAGTTCTTATTTCCTTCTTAGTCTATGTAGGTCATATTCAACGGCCGGATCGACTGTATTTGTTTCCTATTTGTATTCTAGGTTCGTTTCGGTCGTCAGATGAGTGGTAGTCCATGTTGACTAGGTTTTTGTTGGGATAGTCTGTCAGAACGACTCGTCTCTGAGATTCCGATCGGAGAAATTTCAGTTCCTATTTCCTTCTTTGTCTGTGTAGGTCATATTCAACTGTCGGATCAATTGTATTTGTTTTCATTTGTATTCTAGGTTCGTTTCGGTCGTTGGATGAGTGGTACTCCATGTTGACTAGGTTTCTGTTGGGATAGTCTGTCGGAACGACTCGTCTCTGAGATTCTGATCAGAGAAATTTCAGTTCATATTTCCTTCTTATTCTATCTAGGTCATATTCAACGGTCGGACCGGCTGTATTTGTTTCCGTTTGTATTCGAGGTTCGTTTCGGTCGTCGGATGAATGCAGTCCATGTTGACTAGGTTTCTTTTGAGATAGTCTGTCGGATCGACTCATCTTTGAGATTTCGATCGGAGAAATTCCAGTTCCTATTTCTTATTAGTCCATTTAGGTCATATTCAACTGCCGGATTGATTATATTTGTTACCGTTTGTGAACTAGGTTTGTTTCGGTCGTCGGATGAATGAATTTGTTTTTTTTTTTGTAATTCTGCTTCTTTAAGCTCCAGACGGGTCATAACGACCCTGTTAAAATCCCACGTGACCCGAAACAACAACCCATAACTGAAATTTTTACCCTATACCCCTACATTTATACCTTCACCTCTACAAATTATTAAAAATTCCAATTTTATCCTTTTTATCATTTAACTCTTCACACCTTAATTTTGAACCTTCACTTTCAATATTTAACTCTTCACGCCTTAATTTTTCACCTTCACTTTCAATTTTGTTTTAGTCTTCACCCCTACATGATATTTCTTCATGGAATACTCTAAATTTCATTTCTGGTTCACATTGATTTTGAGAAAAACTCATGTTTACTTTAAGTAAAATAAACCTGAAAAACTCTTGAAATTGTTTCTGGTGTGTGAACATTTAACAAAGCTCAAATAGCACATTTCCATAATTACAGAATTGCAAGAGATAGAGATGTTAACAACATAAAAAGTAATAAAATGTAAGGTGATGATAAAATGGCAAGCGAGTGTATTGGTAATTGTCTGTATTCTTTTGAATTCTTAGAATTGGATTACAGCTACTAATTTTTTATATGTGGGCTATGCTTCTCAAGTCTCATTAAAAATGAAAAAAAAAATAACCATAAAAAAACAAAAAAAAAAGAATCAACATATGCCAATTACAAATCTAGATGCTAACATCATAAAAATCGGAAAACAGATCGAAACTCAATTTGAGATGGGAACAACAAATCAAAACTGAAAAACCCAGCCAACGATTCATAAACATCAGATTAAAACAGAGATCTCCAAACCAACACGAATTTGAGATTTCTAAACATAGTATGAGGTTTCCGAAGGAACAAGATTACTCGGAAGGAAGGCCACGAGTTTTGAGAGAAAAATGAGTTAACTGGATGCTTCTGTGTTAATATAGAAGGGTATAGATGTAGGGGTATAGGGTAAAACTTCCCCCATAACTTCAAGTCATTTTAACATCAAAAACTCATTTTGAACACATAATCATGAACCAAATAACATTTTCTTGTGATTTCAAGCAATATTCTGCATCTTTGAACATTCAAGGTGTGAAATCAAAATTTTTAATTTCAACAAGAAATATAAAAAATTCCAGAATTGAGAAATATCCAAAATAAAAAATCTTCTAATGAAAGCTCAGTGCAATTAAGGAATATCAAATCGAATCGTGTTGCTCAAAACGAGAAATATCATTCGATTTTGCAACTTAGACCTGAAACTTCAACACGGTAACTGAGTAAGGACATGCAACACCCATACTAAATTTATGTAGAATAATTAGCATGCGTATTAAAACTTGATACTGGATACATTAAAATTTTCAATACTAATAAGATACCACTGAAAGAATACAAATTTTGCTCGTTTCATACAACTGATGAAGTACCACAATCGTGTACATATATACATATATGCTGGCAAAATCCTGAACTGGTACATGACGAGCAATTGCACTCCACTCCACTTCTTCCTGATAGACTTCATCACGAACCACTTGTTTACCTGAAACTGAATCAAATGGATTGAGATGAGACCTACGATTGCCATATTCTAAACTCAACCCATTTCGGGTTTATACAAGTTCTTGTATGATTCTCTGTGTAATCGGGAAACTAGATTACTACCTACTTAGCTTAGTGATCAAGGGGAAAACTAGGATCACTATCTGGTAACTGTCATATTCTCGTTGTATTATAATCATCTTTCTGTTATTATTATTATTATGTTAGAGAGTTAGCGTGTAACAAACAATTATTATCTTGGTTCACTTTACGAAGTGCATGCAAGTGGAGTAACCCCGGAATACATCTCCCATCATACCGGTGAAAATTCCTATTTGAGGCTAACACCGGACTCCTCTTATCGCCGTGCAGGACTTACATAGGAACAATGTCTATCCACTACTAACGGGGAACCTCGACTCCACTACTAACGGGGAGCCTGAGAATCACGACTTAACTTACGTGTGGACAACCCTCTCGGAGAAGTCCCATCCGACATAATCCGAAGTCTGCTGGACACGTTTAACTTAATCTTATCATTCTTATATATATATATATATATATATATATATATGTATGAGTCGTCATGAAGGTTCCCTAGTATGTTGACCTATCCAGAATAAATCTGGAGTGTACCTGAGCCACAACTCGTCAACATATATATATATATATATATATACATACACATTTTTCTGTATAAATTCTGTATCATTAATTCTTGACTTATACGTGGCCTTCGATGTTCCAACTAATGGGAACTACATGAGGAACGTCTTTGAGTCGTTAAATATTCTTAGGGTACTAGGTATTCTTAACCTATAATAAATATGTATAACCCTTCTTAAACTATAACTTATTTCCCGGGTCAGTAATCTACCTGCGTAAGTGTCATTGAATTCGTTTCATATATCACTCATAAGTTAATGCACGAATCCATTTAAGACATTTCCTCCCATTAGTGTATGTATATAGACATTCTGGTGCTGAGAGAATGGTTCCTGGCCATAAAGCAACATTTTTAAAAAGGGGTGCCACACTGTTATTTTCGTGGCACGAGGGACCTCTATCGTGCCACGATGATGTCCAGAAAAGATGATCGTGGCACGAGACACCCTCATCGTGCCACGATGAAGCCCAGAAAGCTATGATCGTGGCACGATGCAGTATCATCGTGGTATGAAAATTCCAGTATAGGCAGACCCTGAAATTTCCAGAAACTTTCAAAAACGACCAACAACCAATTCTCAATACCAGGAGGTCCATATACTCTAAAAATTAGGGTTTTGGGCAAGAGAGATCATAAATATGACATGCAATAACAATGGGTAACTAAACAGTATCTAAATTAGATTTCATCAGTTAACTCACAACACAATATAACTACCCAAGGAGGGATCTAATCTAAAGGAACTCACCTTAAGCATCAACTTTAGCTCCAACCATCTCCTTAACAGCACAGAAGTGGCTCTTTCCCACTCAATCACAAACCCTAACTTCATTCCATGATTTTCCTTCAAGTTCTTGCTTCTAATCATCAAAATAACCCATGATTAGCATCATACTCTCACATGCAAAGTTCCTTCTGGAATTTCTAGCATGAGAGATGGGGAAAGATTCGGTCAGCAGCCTAAAGGAAGGAAAGATTGAGAATCTGAAACTTACCCAAGGTTGCAATTGGTACAAGGGTTCTAAGGACAAGCTTGCATGTTGATTTGGGGTAAAATTAGAGGAAGAAAATGGATGATTGAAGGAGAAGAGGGAGTGGCGTGGAGAGTAGAGAGAAGGATAGGGAATTCTGATTTGAAGAGAGAGAAAGTGGGGAGGAAAATGAGAGGAAACAAGGCACTTAGCATATTTATAGGTAAAGGGGAATTTACTAAATTGCCCTTTACTAACAAATCATCTCTGGTACGTTTAACTGACACTGAAGCAGGCAGGATAATTCAGCGGGGTGTTACATAGCACTTGTTGGAACATGTGTGGAAATTGAGTTAAAAGACTAAACACAAATTCCCACGTTGGTAGAATTATTGTTGTGTGAATTGAAAAGAGTGGAAGTCTCACATCGGCTGAAACACACACATTAGTAGTGTTTATATATTGGGGGGTGTACCTCTAAGAGGTGTACATAATTATATGAACGAAGTAAGCCTAGAAAAAAATATATTTATATATTTTATTATTTTAGAAATGTCAAATTAAGTAATTAATTTAATCATTATTAGAAAGTGCTTTCTTAGTCCTCAAGTTTTGCAAAAATATTTTGGAACGCAATCTAGAATATTTCGGAACACAATCTGAAATATTTTGGTATGCAATCTAATATATTTTGGTGCACAATCTGAAATATATTTTGGTACATAATATAATATATTTTTGTACTCAATTTGAGATATTTTTGTACTAGATCTAATATGTGAATTACTTGTTCCCAAAGTTTCTCACTTATTAGTTGTGAATTTTCTCTATAAATAGAGAACTCACATAGTGCATTCTACACACCAAAGAGTTATATTGAGTTGTCGAGAACTCTTTCTCTCTTCTCCCTCCAGCTTGTGTTAACGAGCTATTCTTTTCTTCTTCTACTCTTTCTGTCCCTTCAGATTTAAGAGTGTTCTTAAGATCATAGTCCCTTTAGGTAAAAAGTCCCTTCAGAATTAATAATGGTCTTAAGAGCATAGTCCATTCAATTATTTATGTCTCTTCAGAATAAATACTATCTTAAGAGCACAGTCCCTTCGATAATTTATGTCCCTTTGGAATAAATAATATTTTAAGATCATAGTCCTTTTTCGGTATAATAAGAATGATCTTAAAAATATATTCTTCTTAAATTCTTAAAAAAGTTAGATGTTAGAATGGTGGTAGCACCATATTTGAGTGGTTGAAATACCATATTGACATTTAGAGATGTTAAAAGTTAGAATGGTGGTAACACGTCACAATACCATAGTAGAGTGGTCATAGTATCATAATTGATTGGTTTCAGTATTAAAAAAGTAGTCTTAGTACCATATTGGAGGTGTAATTCTCGAACGATTTTCTACGGTGCAGTAGTTAACCGCACAATTGTAGCTGAGCTTATTTTATCCTGGAGGTGGCGTGGTTGATAGTCTGCCTTGCACAATTTTGGGCAGTGCCACGAAACGTCTTAAAGAGAGTGACCTGGTCGTGACTCAACCTAGTAATAACTTTGGTAGATATTCTTTTTCAAAATAGAATTTGGAAATCCAAATACCATAATTTGAAAATCCAAAAACAACAACACTTCACTGTAACCCATTGCCTCATCCACTGTCGTTCCGCCGTCCTGTTCGCCGATGTTGCTTCCACCCAACTTCATCCTTCTGTTTTTCAATTCCGGATTCGTTGCTTTCTACCAACCTCATCTTTTTGTCTTTGATTTTTTTTGACAAAACAAAAAACTAAACACCTTCCTTAAAAAAACAAAAAAAACTAAACATCCAATTTCATGAGTAGACATGGATGAAGTTCATGAAGCCCATTTTTATTTGAAATAATATGAACTAAGAGAAGAATTATATGAGATGAAGCGTGTGATTCTAAACAGTGTGAGTGTTTTTGAAATGGTGGAGGCATGTTTGACGGCGGAAACTTGCCGGACAGCGGTGGCACGACGAGATAACGACGACGGAGTTTAGCATTTGCGTTGTGAAATGGAAAAAGGATATGACTCTATGTTATGTGTCTGAGATTGATCTAACAGGTGAGATTGGATCAAACTTATGGTATGTTAGTGATTGAGTGTAGAGAGGTGTTAGTGTTCCTTATGTTTCATCTAGACCACAAATCTAATCCGAGAACTACTTGCATACAAACGAACATAACATGTGACATTTAGAAACATCCCATAAAAACATGACATGTCATTATCTTTTATTTAGTTTAAAAACAATGAAAATAAAAATAGAAACTGTCGACATCCCTTTACATCATGGCACGATATGTTGAATCCATGTTCTTGTTTTACAGTATTACTCTAATATTGTTTCAGAAAATCTAGAAACCATGTTCAACAACCTTTTAAACCTCCAACCACCCTATCCCACGATACCACTTCTGTGATAAGCCATCAAAGCCAATTGGAGAACCCATGGAAGAGAAAATTGCAACCTTTCAAGAGAAATGGGATTCTAGATGCAACCTTAAAGTTATTAAAACTAATTATTTTAACAGGATTTGACCTATTGTTTGAATGGATTTGCAACAACATCCAATGCATCCTGTTTTAGATAGAAAACTCTAGTCTCTACACTATTTGGTTCAAGTAATTAAGCGGCAATGAGTAGTGGATGAGACATAACCATCTTCACAATTAAAACAAATAAATGTAATTAAAAAAGATAGATCACTTTGATCTACGATTGATTAATATGAACAAGAGGAATTTGTGTGACTGATAGTGCTACTTTTGTTCCTTAGGTTTAAGGAAAGAGAAGAAATAAAACCGTGTTTTTTATTTTATTTTATCTTTTTAATAATTATTAAAGTTTTTATGACATGTCATGTTTTCATAGGATGTTTCTAAATGCCACATGTTATGTTCGTTTGTATGCAAGTATTTCTCATCTAATCCAATGATATTTTTTACACCCTCACCGGTGAAGTACCTATTGGCATCCTCACCTTAGACTGCACCCTAAGTTTGTGTTATATTTTTTTTTCGAGACGGGAACTGAATAGAATGGGCTGAATTTGTAACAATACTGTTTGGGGATGGTTCATAGAAAATGGTCTAAATCATTGTGGATCTACACTTTAAAAATTGAACCCACACAAAGTGATGGGACATGCATTGATTTCATCCAATAAAAGAGTGATTGCTAGAGAGAGTGTTGAAAAGTCGGTATTACTAGCATTCCTCTAAGATTTTTGGTTACATAAACTCTCTTTAGGTTACGTAGACACTATCCGGCTGAATTTATAACCTTATTTTTTATGATGCTTGCAAAAAATGGTTAAGATATATATATATAGGTCTATTATTTCCTTTGTGGATGGCTGCAAAAAAGGGTCGAGTTTTTCTTTTTTTTCCATGGTAAAAAAAGATTTTTTTTTTTACAAACACTGTCTTTTTGGTTACATACACTATCTTTTTTTGTTACATACACTATCTACCACCAAATTGTTACTAATTCATTGTACTATACATTTTTTTATCCATATAAATATATTAAATTGTTTTTTGTCCCTCAAATTTCTTTCTTCCAATGATAGTTCTTCAAATATTTTTTATCAGCATTTTTGTCCTTATTTTATATTTTGCAGTCACGTTTTATAAATTATAGAAATATGTCTTGAATTTTTTTTTAATTTTTTAACAGAAGATGAATTAAATACTTGTATTTTAAATTTTTTAGCGCTTAAAAAAAGATTTTTGTGCGAGATATTATTATAATATTCTAAACATTTCTGCAAAACATAATTAAAAAATTTAATGAATACACATGAATTGACTTAAAATCAATGACAACAAAAAGTTGATAGAAAACATTTTAGGATCATTGTTTTAAGAAACTTTTTAGAGGGATTAAAAATGAAATTTGATATACTTGTGGGGACTAAAAACTTATATCATTTAACCCTACTTAATATATTTATTTAAACAAGGACTAATTGTTGTATTTGACCCCGTAATATATGCAAAATATGAAAAATGACCCTGTAAAATAAAAAACACATGTTCTAACTTTGTAATTTGATACTCTTATTATTTTTGACCCTGTAATATACGCGAATTTCAAAGACATTATTTTTGTGTAAGACCTGTAACACACACTTAAATATAAAAAAGGTAGTAACTATTTTGCCACATTCTTTAATTAACTTTTTTTTGAGTTTTGAAAGTATTCTAAATTATCATCAACTAATAATATACATAAACTCCTATGTCGGCACCATTTTCTGATGTTAATGTCTCGGCCATGGTGACTATAGGAGGGCGAATCACAGTTGTGCACAATGAAATTAATTCCATTAAAAATGACATGTCTGCTGCCAATCGCTCTAAACAAAGTAAAAGTGTGTTTGTAGGTGCTGCCAGTGATGCTGCGATAGCCGTGCTTGAAGGACCGAACCATGTTATTGTTGTGTTGCCTCGTAATGTTGTGCTTGCGTTAGAAGCTAGTCATGCTGAGCAGCACCACGAGAATGAATAAGATGATGGGCTAGACCTTAGGAAACGCAAGAGAAGTGATAAGGTAGTTACTGATAGTTTTTGTTCTGATATTGTAATGTTTAATGATGATGTTGTTAGTGCTGGTCATCAACTAGATATAGTTAGTGCTAGTGCTGATCATGATGTTATGTCAGTTAGTGATAATCCAGTCTTTGAGGAAAATATTGTAACGGTGGGACCTAAAATTCAGGCTCGCCGAGATAAATGAGTCTGATCGCATGGAACTGCCTAGGCCTGGGGAACCTGAGCGTAGTTCCTAAATTAAAATATTTAGTCCGCTATTATAAGCCGGATGCCCTCTTTCTGAGTGAGACTCTAGTGCACTCCAATAAAACTGATGAATTTCGTTATCTGTTTGGTTTTGATAATTGTTTTTCTGTTAGTAGTAATGGTCGAAGTGGTGGTCTAGCACTATTTTGGTGTAATTCTTTTTCTTGTACAATTATGAATTATTATGCTAATCACATAAAAATTGAGGTTGATGATTTGAACAAAGGAAAGTGGCAATTTACAGGGTACTATGGTTTTCCAGAAGGTAGACGAAGGCTTGCTTCTTGGGATTTTTTGAGAAATCTTGCGAATAACACTTCCCTCCCATGGTGTATTCTAGGTGATTTGAATGATATCCTGGATGCCCGTGAGAAGAAAGGGGGTTCTATTCGTCCCAAATGGCTTATTAATGGTTTTAGGCAAGCAGTTTTTCATGCTGGGTTAAATGAAGTTTTTATGCAAGGTTATCCGTACACTTGGTTTAAGAGCTTAGGTACACCTCGAGCCGTGGAAGTTAAATTAGATATAGCATTGGCCAATGCAGATTAGTTCTGTATGTTTCCGAATGCAATGGTTGAGAATTTAGTGGCTCCTGCATCTGACCATTACCCGCTTCTTTTGCGAATGGAAGAGCCCCAATGTGTTTGGGTTCCGAGGGAACATTTTAAATTTGAAAGTGCCTCGTGTGTGGAACCGGGTGTGTATGATATTGTGTCTGATAGCTAGGTGTCTAGTGCAGGTTTACAGGTGGTTGACAAGCTTGAGATTTGTGCAAATGACTTGAGTTCTTGGAGCAAAGCAAATGGTAATGGGTTAAAGCATGAACTTGATGACCGTCGACGTGAACTTAATCGTTGTCGTAGCCAAGGGGCAGCGGTTGATCCAACCATGTTGACAAACTTGAGAAAGCGCATGACACAGTTGATGATTCAGGAGGACAAATATTGGCGGCAGCGAGCCAAGACTCACTAGTATTGTGATGGTGACCTGAATACAATTTTTTTCATGCTTTTGCCATGTCTCGAAAAAAAGGTAATTCGTATGACTTATCTGGAAAATGATGTGGGGGTTCAAATTTCTGATGAGCAGGGTATGCGACAGGTTGCAAAAGGTTATTTTGAAAATTTATTCTTGGAGAGTAATAGTACTCGTGCACCGGTTGTAGATATAATAGGAAAAGTTGTTTCTGATGATGATAATGTGTTCCTAACCGCCCCCTTTCAGGCATATGAGCTCAAAGACGTTGTGTTTTCCATGCATCCAGATAAATGCCCGAGTCCGGATGGCTTTAATATGGGTTTTTTTTCAGCATTTTTGGTCCGTATGTAACTCTGATATTTTTCAGGAATGTTGTGCGTGGCTTAACAATAATCAATTTCCGCTGTCGTTGAATTCGACAAATATTGCTTTGATTCCTAAAGGTAATGAGCAGAAGTCTATGAAGGATTGGAGGCCTATTGCTTTGTGTAACGTCTTGTATAAATTGGTGACAAAGGTACTAGCTAATCGTCTTAATTTTTTTTTTACATAAGTGCATTTCTGAAAGCCAATCAGCCTTTGTACCTGGGTGTTCCATCCTCGATAATGCCATGATCGCTATTGAAGTGGTCCACCACATGAAAGTTAGTAAAAGGGTAAGAGATAAGAATGTTGCATTGAAATTAGACATTAGCAAGGCTTACGATAGAATTGATTGGCTTTACCTTAAGGAAGTGATGCTTCAAATGGGGTTTGACAGACAATGGGTTCGTTGGATTATGATGTGTGTCGAAACTGTGGATTACTCGATTATTGTTAACAATGAGATGATGGGTCCAATTATACCAGGCAGGGGTTTGAGACAAGGGGACCCCTGTCGCCATACATATTTATTATTTGTGCTGAAGGCTTATCCGCTTTTATTCGCAAAGCTGAAAGATGCAGAGATCTTCATGGCATATCCATATGCCTAATGCACCTACTATTTCTCACCTTTTGTTTGCAAATGATTGTTTTTTATTTTTTAGGGCCGATGAGAAGGAGGCACAGGTGATGAAGAATATTCTTCACACGTATGAGCTAGCATCAGGATAGGCTATCAGTCTTCCCAAATCTGAAGTTTTCTTTAGCAGTGTTGTCCCATCTCTCCTTCGAAGGACGTCATCACAAACATTTTAGGGGTCCGAGCGGGAATGGGAACATGCAAATATTTGTGTCTCCCGTCTATGGTGGGCCGAAGTAAAGAAGCAACATTTGGTTTCATCAAGGATCGTATTTGGCACAAAATAAATAGTTGGAGTAGCAAGTGCCTATTCAAAGCTGGCAGAGAGGTAATGATCAAATCGGTCCTCCAATCTATCCCATCTTATATTATGAGTGTTTTTTTACTCCCCAACAAGCTAGTTGATGCCATCGAAAAAATGATAAATGCTTTTTGGTGGGGTCATGAGAGTAATATGCGCCGTGGACTACACTGTTTGTCCTAGGAAAGATTGTCCGTTCATAAGAATTTTGGAGGCATGGGTTTCAAGGATTTAACCTCTTTCAATGTGTCTATGTTAGGTAGACAGGGATGGCGATTCCAAACTGATTCTACTAGTCTCGTTTCTCGTTTATATAAGGCGAGATATTTTCCTAACACCGATTTTATTGGGTCTAGTATTGGCCACAATCCTAGTTATGTTTGGTGGAGTATCTTTAGTGCAAGAATTGTGGTTAAACAGGGTGCGCATTGGCGGATAGGCTTGGTAGCTTCTATACCCTTTTTAGGTGCTCCTTGGCTAAAAGATGGTTTGTCTTTGTCAACGACTAACCTAATATTTGAGCCCTTGATGCAGGTGAAATTATGTGATTTTTTTGACCAAGATTTAAAGGTTTGGAAAGCTCCTCTCATATATAATTTGTTTGATGCGCCTACTGCTCAGTTAATTCTTAATACACTGCTTCAGCCTCTAGTTACAAAAGATAAAATGATTTGGAAAGGGGAAAAGAGTGGCAAGTACTCTGTTCGAAGTGCATATAGAATCTGTGTGACTGAAATTGCAGACACTTGCATGTTCCTGGTCGCTGGAATCTCATTTGGAAGTTAAAAGTGCCTCCCAAAGTTAAGAATTTTCTTTGGCGTGTGTATCGTGGCTGCCTTCCAACACGCGCCCGGCTAAGCAATAGAGGAGTCTCTTGTCCTCTTGATTGTATTCAGTGTAACAATAACTATGAAGACAACATCCACATTCTTATTGCATGTCCTACAACAGTACAAGTGTGGTGTGACGTGAATTTATGGGTCACAATCAATAGGGTGCTTCGTCATGATTATAATATGCATGCCCTTATTTTTACTCTCTTGCAACATTTTTCTTCAGGTCAATGTGAGCTTATGGCCACGATTATGTGGAGTCTTTGGAAGAGTCGCAACACAGAACTTTGGCAGCAACATAATGAATCTAACTCGCAGGTGCTCCAACGCGCAACCCATCTACTGGATGAGTGGAGAGCGGCTCAACATATCAGGTCTCGCAGTCATGCCCAGGCCATCACGTCTCAGGCGCGGCCTACACGGCAAGATGAGGAAAGATGGACGACACCAGCATCTGGCAGGTATAAATGCAACATAGATGCATCATTCTCCACTTCTCTTAACAAGGTTGGTTTAGGTATGTGTCTTAGGGACGATGCTGGCGCCTTTGTACTCGCAAAAACATACTGGTTTACTCCTCTGTGTGATATTGGTGTGGGGAGGCCGTCGGGTTACACACAGCTTTGGAATGGGTGTCTAATCTCCTATTCGACAATGTGGACTTCGCCCTCGATTCAAAAAATTTGTTGATTGTGTTAACTCATGTATCGATGATAGCAGCGAGTTTGGTTGTATTATTTAGGCTTGAAAACAGTTATTAGCTGATAGATTTCATAACTCTCATGTCGAGTTCAATGGGAGGCAAGCAAATGGGGTCGCCCACGAGTTAGCTCAGGCAACCCAATCTAATCCTAGCCCCCACATTATCGATTATGTACCTTCATGTATTTGGCACATTTTAGCTAATGAAAAGCAATGATTTCCTCTTTAAAATAAACTCGTCTCACAAGGGTTTGGAAATTTCAACTTAAAAACAATGATTCTAAATGAATAAAATTACATACATATCATTTATCAAATATAGACAGACTGAATTTGGTCGGAATTTTCACCCTTTTGAGCTTTAATTGAAATCGAGGAAGATTTGGCTGTAAATTTGTTATCACCATTCTGTAACTCTATTTCCATAGGACAACAAATTTGTGCTGGTGATGATTCCTTACATCTCACCGATTGGTATGCAAAGTGATGATGATGGTTCTTTGCCTCTTACACAATGGCTACGCGTGGAGGGAGTGAGGTAACAAGGGCGTAACAGAAAAGAGGAACTGAATAGTGTTTTCTAAGTTTAAATCTTAGCCATTGAATTATATTTTGACATGTGTTGTGCATCTGTGAAGGTAAATGGAAAACTGGAGCAGATCTTGCATAATTGGCTGCGTTTAAAGTGTCTTGTTTGTTTTGGATCTCACATTCAGTTTTAAATTACTCTTTTAATTTATAAAAATGAGTTTGGATTTTTTTACTATTTTTGAGTAAGTGTTAATAAAAATTATTTTTGCAAATACAAGTATAACATGTGTACTAAGTTGATAAAGGGTAATTAATTCCCCCGTTTTAAAATGAGTGTCATTTAAGGTTTTTACACACAAATTAGGAAATGTAATAATGATGTCAAAAGACATGACAATTTTACTAAATCAACATTATTTACTATAGATATAATGTTTTGGGAGTAGTGTACACTCAATTAATTAGAGGGACACAATTGAAAGTAAAATAATAATTATACATTAAAAAATATAAATGACATTTATTTTGAAACAATTTATTTTTAGTTAACATTTAGACAAGCGGAAAGCGGCGAAGGAAGCAGGGTGCAGGGGAGCCATGGTTGGAAATTACCATAATGTCCTTTAGTTACTTTGAAAATTACCACACCCTTTTCATTTACTCTTCATCTTTCGCGATCCATTTTTTTTTCCAACCAGAGAACAAACGTTGTAACACTGTCCTCCTCCATCCATCCACCACCACCACCACCACCGCGACCACTCCTCCTCCTCCTCCTCCTCCTCCATACATCACGGCCGCATCTTTCACCAGTTCGCTGCCACAGTCAGAGATATCTTCATCTCTCTCCACAAACCCTAACTGTTGTAAGGTATCATTCAATTTCCTTTTGTTTGGTACTGATTCTGATTTGATTTCCTTCTATTTGTTTATGAATTTGGTTTTTAATTTTCTTTCACCTTCAATTTTTACATAACCCTAATCAAAACAAAAGGGAAATAGAAAGTTAGATTAGTGTGAAAAATGAAATTCAATGTAATTTCCTTCTATTCTGATTCTGATTTGATTTCCATTCTATACAGTTGCTAGTCTCTGAGATAGGTCCATATTTTTTTTATTGTTGTTGAAAATCCGTGCAAACTATGAATATATAGAAATTGATTGAATGTTGATTACAGGTGTAACTCTTTTTAGGATTGTTATTTGTTATGGATCTTCTCTTAAATCAATATTGCGATTGTTATGAGAGTTGACTACATTTTTTTCATTAGGGTCCCAATTTGTAAGATTAGAACGGGGCCTCCAAGGTTTTAAAGACGACCCTGGTTGTTTTTAATATGTTTTTGGCTACTTTTATTTGGAAATGGTTGCTTGAAACTAATTGTTTGAATTATTATTGATATGCAGAAACATGCCTTCTCAGAAGGTTGAAACCGGTCATCAAGACACAGTCCACGATGTTGCAATGGATTACTATGGAAAGAGGCTAGCAACAGCTTCATCGGATCACACGATTAAGATAATTGGTGTGAGCAATTCAGCTTCTCAGCATCTAGCAACTTTGACTGGTCACCAAGGACCTGTTTGGGAGGTTGCGTGGGCTCACCCTAAGTTTGGTTCCCTTCTCGCTTCATGTTCCTATGACGGACGCGTCATTCTTTGGAAGGAGGGTAACCAAAATGAATGGATCCAAGCTCATGTCTTTGATGAGGATAAGTCGTCTGTGAATTCAGTTGCTTGGGCGCCTCATGAGTTGGGTCTCTGCTTGGCTTGTGCTTCGTCTGATGGGAATATATCGGTATTTACTGCAAGGGCAGATGGTGGATGGGACACCTCAAGGATTGATCAAGCTCACCCAGTTGGTGTGACTTCTGTTTCTTGGGCTCCTTCAATGGCGCCTGGTGCTCTTGTTGGTTCAGGGTTACTTGATCCTGTGCAGAAGCTTTGCTCTGGTGGTTGTGATAATACTGTTAAGGTGTGGAAGTTCAGCAATGGACAGTGGAAGATGGATTGCTTCCCTGCACTTCAGATGCATAATGATTGGGTTCGAGATGTTTCCTGGGCACCGAATTTGGGACTTCCTAAATCTACTATTGCTAGTGCGTCGCAGGACGGTAAAGTGATCATATGGACTGTTGGCAAAGAAGGGGATCATTGGGAAGGCAAGGTTTTGAATGATTTCAAGACCCCTGTTTGGAGGGTGTCGTGGTCTTTGACAGGAAATATATTGGCTGTGGCTGATGGAAACAACAATGTCACATTATGGAAAGAAGCAGTAGATGGGGAATGGCAACAGGTGACAACAGTGGAGCCATAGATAATGATTGTTCAGGTCGTGTTTTGTTAATTTTGAAACCATGGTTAATGTTTCATTTTGAAATATAATCGACATCTCGTTTCTTTTTGCGTATTACACAGTTGATTAGTTGTGCCTCATAATACATTAGTTCCTTGAGTTTTAATATTGTGATCCAATGAACATTCTCTGTTTGCAAGAATGAAATTGAATAGTTTCAGCAGTTCTTCTTTTATAGATTAGAAGGCTGTTTTTCTAGTATATAATGTGACATTTTATGCGAATTTTGAATCTCTATCTATACTGGGAGTTCATAATTTTATGGCTGTTCCACTTAATTTTGGATGCTCGTTTAATCGCTGTTGGTGTATATCTTGGTATGGGTCCTATCTTTTATGTTGCACTGTTTTGGTTGATATATTTAACAATGCTTTATCCTTACACCGGGAGTTGCATAAATTTACGTCTGATGCATTTAATTTTTGATGCTTGTGATTAATCACTGTTGGTGTATACCTAGATAAGGGTCCTATGTTTTATCTTTTATGTTACACATTTTAGAGTCCTATATTTAACAATGCTTTATGTTTATTAGTCACTGTGTGCTTTCAGAGTTTGATGTATAGTGTAAAAATGATTCACTTTTACTACACTGAACTTGTCTTCATGTATCCAAGCAAGCCGAACAAATTTATGCTTGTGGTTGTAGGATTCATATTACTGTCAAAGGAAAGGTCTTCTTTACCTTTCTCATGATTTAGGAGAAATTTCCCGTTTCTTCTTTTTCTTTGTTCATATAACATATTTCAATTGATTGTTAGATGCCTCATGATGATTAGTTACTGCCGGGAACAATGTTCATCTGCAGCTCATTTAAATATACAAATGAATTAATATTTGTTAATGTATATTAGTTTTAGCCTCTGAAGCTCAGATACTTCAAAATTGATGAAGTACCGGTATCTGATATGCAGTATGCACCAATACTTGCCCAATACGTACCAGGAGAGTATCTATAGATTATTATTATTATTATTATTTTTAAATAATTGTCTGATACATTTCATATATGTCTGAGATACGTGAGGGATACGACGGTGGAAACCAATACGTGCGGGATACATGATTTTTCTATTATTTTGTTTTCCATCTTTTTCTTAACCGTGTGAAGAATGTGGAAGTGTTGAACTATTCCACTTATGTTTACATGAACTGGAAGATAAAAGTATTGTGTACAAGTTTTATTTGGCATTTGATTTTGAAATCTTAGATCTTCTGGCATTTCTCCCCCACTAAACCCTTACCCATTTCGCTCCCTTGTCGATGCTACCCTCTGTCGTTGCTTATGTTCAAAAAATGCAATCAATTCTATAATATCTGACAACTTTTATATTTATTGATCTAATTGAATGATTTCTGTTAATTTTTTACTGTATTATTTTTCTACACCCACAAACATGTTTGTTGTTGAATATTGTTGTTATATCACCTGGTACCTTTTTGATGTTAGGGTTTCATTCCTCGACCATATGTAGTAGGCTTAAAGTCCCAAGAGAACAATATTTCATCATTTTGATATGTTCAAAGTTTCTTTAAGCACCCTTCAAACATTAAAGTGTGGTGTCCCTCCATCTTATAAATTTAATGTTAGTGGATTGTAACCTAGTCAAAATCAAAATCAAAACTAGAAGTTTTGGATCTTCCTTTCACCCACTCAGAATTGAAATTGGAAATGAAAATCGAAATGAAAAAGGAATCAGGCTTCTTGCTTATGAAGTTTAGAAGAATAAATAGAAGTTAAAAGATATTATTCAAATGAATTGTGTTTTTGAAGCTTGAGGGTAAACAATTTGAATATGGATACCTTCAGTAGGAACTATTGTGCCTTAAGTAGAAACTACTAATAGCATTTTTAATTTTGAGCAAAAGTTATTGGAACATCAAATGACACATTAGAGTATTATTGGGCGCAATTTTCTAAAGCTGCAATCAAACTTCAACTTAAACATTTTGTGTCAACTAAGTGTATGTTTGGTATCATGGTAATGTATATCAGAATCACAGTGGGTCGGTGTGATTTTGACATACGACGTGATGTCAAACATAGACAAAAAGATGCAATCCGTGATGCCAAACATAGACTAAAAAAAATGAAATTGCAGAAGTTTTTGTTGAACCGATAGTGAAAGAATATGGACGAGGAAACACGATGGATGCAATGCAATGGAATTATTGGCGGAGCAGATGAAAGTATCGTCATTTTTAGTTCAATAACTGCATTTAATTTTCTATTAAAAATTAAAAATATATCGGACCAAATTTTTAAAAAATGCAGCTACAACGTTTTTTTCTTTTTTTTTATTCAAGTATTCAGAAATGATAGAGCAAGAGACAATGAAGGTTGAATCATAGAGCAATCAATTACAAAGTATGCAAGAGTTCTTCTTTTTTTTTTCTTCAAAAACTGCTTTCAAACTACCATTGAAAACATATTGAGTTTGTGTTTGGTTGACAAAAGTTGATTTTGAACGAATTGATTTTAGTTAAAATTGAGTAGAATGATAAATATTTTATGTTTAAATATATTCACGTAAAAGTTAAGTGAACAAGTCAAAAGTTTTCAATACCTAATATCAATTTAAAATCAATTTTAGAGGAAAAAATTTACTTTGAGACATTTGAACATGTCAAAATCAAATTTACACTTCCTTTTAAAAAAAAAACCAAATTTACACTTATAAAATCAATTTTAAGCTATCCAAAATCGAAACCATTACACTGAATTCAAAAATCTTCGAATGTTTGTCTATCCCTTCATCCAAACACAACTCAACAAGATGTAGCCTTGGTGGTCTTATTATAAGAAAAGGAGAAGAAAAAGATAGATATTTAACACCACCAACTTGGTTAAAATATTGGTTATACTTATATCAATGTAAATTTTTTAATTTTGAATTTTTTAACATTTGTCTTTAGAGTAAGTTAGCAAAACTCTAGAAAAATACTACTCTTTAGAAAGGTTCAAACTGTAATAACATTAGTTAATGCAAATTGATTCAGTTGATAAGTAGTTGATTCATACTTTGTAAAAGTGTGAGTTCGTCAACGTAAAAACTTTTTATTGGGTGATTTGTAAATATCCATGTAAACTTGTCTTGACCCCTGCTGAGTTCTCAAACAAGCTCATCTAAATATTTTTTCATCAAATAATAGTAACCTTACATTAATGGTAAAAAAAACCAGGTTATTCGGTTTTGATGGATCAACTCTGGTCCAACAACTAATGGTTCAAAAGTACTCCCTCCGTCTCAAAATGTAAGGAAAAAAATGTAAGGAAAACTGATCCCTATACACGATAGTGATGACTGTGAAAGACTGGAGGCACTATTTGCTCATTGAGAAGGAGACGCTTTATGAATATAATAGATCACTTTGATCAACAAGACCCCTCAGTATCCACAGAGGTAGTCCAAGCTTCAGGAGGAGCGTCATATGAAGTGAGTTTTAGTTTCTGCAACCGGTGCGCCCTTCTTTTTTTTTTATTAGTAAAGCGCGTAGAAACCCTCTAACCTAGGTCTCCTGCACTCTTATTTGGTTTAGAACTGGGACAAGCCAAAACATTCATTATTTGTAAGATAGGTTGCTTTCTTGTCTTGAGGAGTGAATTGCATAGGCTGAGGGGCTACTAGCGGGATTATTTGGATAGAAGAAGATCTTGGTAAGGTTGAGCAGGGGCTTACCAGGTATTGACTGACCCCTGAAGTTGAGGTAGAGGTTGTAGGTATTGCTGAGACTGACCTAGCGGAAATGGAGATTTTTCTGGTCTCACCTGAGAATGCTGTCTAAATATTTTTTCATCAAAGAATAGTAACATTACATTAATGGTAAAAAACCAGGTTATTTGGTTTTGATGGTTCAACTCTGATCTAACAACTAATGGTTCAGAAGTACTCCCTCTATCCCAAAATGTAAGGAAAAAAAACTCACTTTCTTTGTCCCAAATTATAAGGATTTTTTTTATCCTATTTAATCTTTTTTTTTATTTAAAAAAAGGCTTAATTGATCATCCGGTCCCTTAATTTAATTCTTTATTTCAAAATGATCTCTTAACTATTAAACGTTTCAATTTGGTCCTTTATCTATTATTCCGTTAACCATTTTGGTCCTATATGTTAGTTATTAACCATAAATGTCTAAGGTGTAACAACATTGCAGGTGGTCTACCATATACCTATTAAATTTTTTAAATTTAACTGTTTGATCTTTTTTTCAAATAGAAAACTGTTGGATCGTGTAGATCTATTGTATCATACGATGAATGATTAACACCTAATTTTTTATCTTCATCATCTTCACTACTGTACTTGCAGAGAGTACAATATAGAAAACTAGGGTTTAGTCTATGATTGTGATGCCTTGAGAATGCCTCTCAAGTGGATATTTATAGCCTTATTTGGGCTTGGTTTCCCGTGGCTTTGGCCCCAAGTAACTTGGGCCCAAAGCCACGTTTAGAGCGTTCAGGAGCGTTCTAGAAGCTCTATGAGGCAGCGCCCCCTGGCGGGTTCGCCTAAGGACCTTTGGGCCTTTATGGAGGGCGCTGAGCCCTCTCTTGAGGGCGCCAAGCCCTTCTGGAGGGCTTTGTGCCCTAAAAGATAAGGTTAATAGTCCACAACCCAACAAGCACGAGCTTTGGGACAATGCGAAGTGATTAACTGTGATGTTTTGACGTAGCCCAACAAACACCAGACTTTTTAAGAGGCAAGGTGGTTGTCTATGGTATGTGATGGAAAGTAGTTCTACATGTTCCTGGGCGCCAGCCCAACAATCTGATGATATAAGGTTGCTAGCGTTATATCCAGGTAGTCCATAGCCCAACAAGCACGAGCTTTGGGACAAGGCGAAGTGATTTAACTGTTGAGGTGAGTTGGTTGTCTATGGTCTATGATGGGCGACAACCCAACATTTTCTAGGGCGCCAACCCAACATCTCGAAGATATGAGGTCACTGCGTTGTGAAGGTTGGTGGTCCAGGTAGTTCGCAGCCCAACAAGCATGAGCGTCGGGACGAGGCGAAGTGATTAACTGTGATCTTTGGAGGGCGACATTGAGAGTTGAGGCGAAATGACGTAAAGGGCGTGACCTTTGGGATATTTCTACATACGCGGATCGGACAGGCGAACTCTGAAAAGAGTTGGCGAGCTAGATCAAGGTTTTGAGCGTGCTAAGGCACATGTCGCCTTGCTTTTTTCTGATGTGGATCTTGGTAGCCTGGATCCTTTCAAAATTGCCCCGGACGGAGCCTTGGTGGACGAGCCCTAGGGAATGAGTGTGACGTTAATTTTGTATTTTGTGTTGTAGCCATATTGACAATATCCCGTTTATTAACTTAATGTCGTCGTTAATTTTCTTTGTTCTTGGCTTTGACGTTGTGTTTTGCTGGATCTTGGTGATGCTACGAGGCTGAGTGCCTTTTGACTGTATTTGTGTGTGCGAGATCTCTAGTAGATTTATGTGATTTTTACGAAGTCCTATTTGAGAAAATGAGTGTAAACGCCCTAGAGCCCTCATGAGATTAGGTATTTTCATATGTAGACGCCCTAGAGCCCTCGTGATGTGTACATTGTAGACGACCTACAACCCTTGTGGGGTTAGGATTTTTCATTTGTAGATTGTAGGCGACCTAGAGCCCTTGTGGGGTTAGGATTTTTCATTTGTAGATTGTAGGCGACCTAGAGCCCTCGTGGGGTTAAGATTTTTCATTTGTAGATTGTAGGCGACCTAGAGCCCTCATGGGGTTAGGATTTTTCATTTGTAGATTGTAGACACCCGTGTGTGTAGAATTTTTTGTAGATACTGCAAAACATAATGTAGAGACAATCATTTAAGAAAGTAGGGTGCCTCGTTAAAAATCTGAAAAACAAATCGCAAAGATCGAAAAAGGTTAGAATGAATTTTGCGCTTCATCTTCATGTTCTTAATGGCGGGATCGTTGCTTCCATATGCATTCTTTTTCTACGATTTTATTTCCGGCGCGTTGTTTGGTGAGATTTTTTTTTAATTTCGTCCTTGGCGAGCTTGTCTGCATCCTGCTATTTTTCTGAAAAATAACATTACTTCCGAACTTCAAAGTAACCAGTTAAATAAAGTAGTCTTTAATCGTATGCAATCTTTTTCAATGGGAACTAACTAATCTTCGTCTTCTCTTATTAACTCGTCCATATTTTCTACTCCTCTTCCTATTATTTTTCATTATTTTACTAGATTCGAAATAACTTTCGTACTTAAGTACCATGTGCTTTTAATCCTTCTCTTTCTTCTATTTGATTGGGATTAAATCCTCTATTCAATCTTATCACTTCTCTTAAATTGGAATTCACTGCTTCCCTTCTTAAACTTGAACTAATTTGCCCTCTTTATTCTTTGATTTTGTATTCATTCTTTTCCCTTCCTAACTCTTTTTCTCTTCATTCTAATTTGGTGCTATTACTCCATTATTTATAATTTTACTAAGCAGTTAGCTCAGCGTAAAGTAAATGGTACATGAAAGGGGTTCCCAGGAAAGAGAGGTGGGTCACTTGGACTTAAATACCAAGGCTTTCCTTGCCAGAATCCATCCCATGTGACCTTTTAATACTACACTTTACTTCTGTCAAGGGGTACCTAGAGTAGTCTTTCTTATATTAACTTGGTACTACCTCTTGTGTTCTACCCATCCTTCTACTACAATTGTAGTGTGCTCTTCCTTTTTCTATTAAATTGGAACTAAGTTGCCTATTTTAATGTTCTTATAACTTTCCCATTAAATTAGATTCAATATTTTGAAAAGAACATATGATAAATCAAAACAGGCGAGTGTTATGAATTAATTAAGGGAGTATAGAACCTGGACGATCTTCTTTAAATGTCATCGTTCTGACTGCACGGTGTTCTCTGGAGAGTAGAGCGTTCTTCCATGGCGTCGTTGGCGTTGTCTCTGGAGAGTAGAACCTGGACGATCTTCTTTAAATGCGTAATAATTTGCTGATTTGGTTATCGATTAAGGCGTTGTTTGTGGATCTTGATGCCAGGCGAGTAACGATGTTGGTTTGGTCTTCGTCGGTCGTTTCTTCGAGATCGCTGGAAGTTTTTAGGTTTATGAGTGCGACCTAGGTTAGTTTTACCAAGGCCCAACGGTGGGCGCCAACTGTACTTGCAGAGAGTACAGTATAGAAAACTAGGGTTTAGTCTATGATTGTGATGCCTTGAGAATGCCTCTCAAGTGGATATTTATAGCCTTATTTGAGCTTGGTTTCCCGTGGCTTTGGCCCCAAGTAACTTGGCCCCAAAGCCACGTTTAGAGCGTTCTAGAGGATTCTAGAAGCTCTATGAGGCGGCGCCCCCTGGCGGGTTCGCCTAAGGACCTTTGGGCCTTTATGGAGGGCGTTGAGCCCTCTCTTGAGGGCGCCAAGCCCTTCTGGAGGGATTTGTGCCCTAAAAGATAAGGTTGATAGTCCAACTACTATTCTTCTTCATCATCATCTTCTTCAGCTTTATTCATCATCTTCATATAACAATCCCATAAAATCAAAAAATTAAAACTCAAATTCATTGTTTCTTAATTAATTAATCTATCATAGTCTTTCCATACTACATTTTTTTCCACTTTGTCTTCAAGCTCTCAACCTGCAAACAACCCAGAAAAAATTCTTGATACTTCACAACACTTTAACAGTTTCACAAAAATAATTCATAACTTCCGTAACTTAAAATTACGCTGCACATCAAAACCATTCACAACAGTTAAATCTCAGCAAAAACAACTAAAATTAAATTGAAAAAAATAAATAAAAAAGAAAAAAGGAGTACACGAAGAGGATGAATAAGAAGAACGGTACGAGAGATCAGCATGGGGAGAGAAATGAAGCGGCGTGGTGGTTGATGCTAGCGAAACAAGATCCAAACGAAACACTGGAGATGTCGTATTGGATAAGGCGGTAAACGTCGACGACGGAGTCGAAGAGAATTCACGGTTGCGAGGTTTTCGTGGTGACGTGGATATGGGTAGATCGTAGCTTCGCATCCAGTTTCCAACATCAAACCAAAAAAAAGTTTTAAAACACATATTTTACAATCTCTCGATACTAATCTCATTTCCTTCTCCTTCTCCTTCTCCTTCCTCATTTTAAATCTCGTTTTCCACTTTACCTTCAACAACAACAACAATGCTATTGTTGATACAGTTGTTGTTGTTGTTGAAATTGAGTGTTTGTGGTTGTTGTTGTTGATGATGTTGAAGAAATTGTTGTTGAAAAAAGAGGATTTACTTAAGATCTTGAATATGTTGTTGGAATTGTTTTGAGAAAAATTGATGATGAATTGTATTGTGGTTTTAGTTTTAGTTTTTGGTATGAATTTTTGTGTTGCTGGATTTTTTTTTTGGTATGAAGTTGGGAGATGAAAAGGGAAGAAGATGAAGATTGATGGTGATTTTAAATTTTTATTTTTTTTGAAAAATAGAAATGATCATATGTTGTGAGTCCATTGTATACTCGTGTGTTTTTCAAATCAAACCCTTGATCATAAATCTAAATGACACGTGGACATGAGTAAACGGTTTTTGCAAAAATACTAACAGAGATGACCAAAATGGTTAACGAAAAAATAGATAAAGGATCAAATTAAAACGTTTAATAATTAAGTGATCATTTTGAAATAAAGAATTAAGTTAAAAGACCGGATGATCAATTAAGCAAAAAAAAATACCATCTTTTCCAATATTTTTTTTTACTTTTTCTCATGAAATTAAATGCAAATTACATTCAATCTTCAACCCATTTTCTCCGAAATCAATAGCAAGTGAAAATCACAAGAAACTTATTTTCAAAGAAAATACAAAAAGTTATACTCGGTTTTCCTTTGAACCCCGGCTTGGTTTTAACAACATTGATATAAACTACACCACCCAATTTAAACCCTAACCGTCTGTAAAAATTCTCAATTTTCACATATGAATTTGTCTTGACAGTAAAAACCTTTGAGCGAAAATGGCAGAAGTGAATCCGTGTAAGAAACTAGCAGACAGGTATCTGAAGCGCGAAATTCTCGGAGAAGGTACCTATGGTGTCGTTTTCAAAGCCATTGATACCCAGGTTTCTTTTTCATCCTTTTAAACAATTATTAAAACTAATTATTATGATCACTTCTCAGTTCAATAATTATGATAGACGAGTTTGATTATGTTATAGTAATTTGTAATAAGATGAAACTGCATTTTATATTGAACCGTTGAGTAATGTTGAAAGGGAATATTCATGTATATAAAGGCATGTTAATGTCTAACAATGACGTATGTGATTATATTTTCAAATTATTACGAGTGTGGACGTATCAGTGTCAATGTCCTGTGTGTGTTTGTGCTTCATATTGTATATGTATTTTAAGCTTAAGTCATGCATACGCTCTCTGTCACCGACACGTCTGATCAAAGATGTGTTCAATGTCCGACACCGGAAAATGTGATTACAATCAATTGTGTAATTTTTTAACAATTATTACTGGTGTTGTCAGTGTCAATATTGTGCATGGTGTTCGTGTCTGTGTCACTGCTTCATAGTGTATATGTCTTTTAAACTGTATGAGAATGAATTTCTTAAAGTTTTCCATTCTTCTTATAATTTGTAATTGAGAATTCAAACTTTTTATTTACAATAGACAGTCATTTTGGTATGTAAATGTGTGAGTAAGGAGAGACACATTTGGGAATGTTTAATTCAAAAACTAAGGCGACAATAGTGCCGGACGCATTCAGGAACTACATAGGATCTTTCCCGATTGACTTTTCCCGTTTTTGTGAATGTGTATTTTAATGGAATCAGCATTAGAGCTCATGCAATTTGTTGTGTTGTGAATTGTGATGTGAATCTCATAGTAAGGAGCAGCGTTGTCAATCGTGTGGAGACTAGCAGTTTGTTCCAATTCCGCTACACTACACAAGAAATTCTGCTACGCTACAGTATGTTAATGGAATCAGCATTTGGGGTTATGGAATCGGTTGTGTTGTGAATTGCGGTGTGAATTTCATATGTTTACTTTTTGGTTAATTCAAAAACTATAGCGGCAGTAGTGTCGGACACATTCAGGGACTAAAACGACTGTTCATTTTCTTTTCTTATAATTGTTTTAAGGGGTTGGTATGTATACTAGTTGATTGTGTTCATTCATGTCTTCACGAGCTGGCCTTTTATTCAATAATAAAAAGGATAATACATTAGTACTACTGCATTCTACTGTTATCACATGGTTCTTAGCTTCTTTTAAAAACTTGTTGATTTCATGGACAGACAGGACAAACGGTTGCAATTAAGAAGATTCGGAAATGGATTGATGAACCATTAGACGGGGTGAATTTTACAGCTCTTAGAGAAATTAAACTTCTCAAAGAGCTCAAACATCCAAACATTGTTGATTTGATTGATGTATTCCAATATAAACAGAATTTGCATCTTGTGTTTGAATTCATGGAGACAGATCTTGAAGCTGTCATAAGAGACCGAAATATTTTCCTCTCACCGGCTGATATTAAATCTTACCTTCTAATGATACTAAAAGGTCTTTCTTATTGTCACAAAAAATGGGTTTTGCATAGGTGGGTTACAATATTGATCTGGTTATTACGAAATTGTTTGTTTTAGTTCTTAGCTGAAAAGTTTGCTTGTATATACTTTTAGGGATGTGAAACCAAACAACTTGTTGATAGGACAAAATGGACAGCTGAAACTTGCAGATTTTGGTTTATCACAGATATTTGGAGACCCAGATCACGAGTTCTCTGATCAGGTTTGTTTCTTATGGATATAATAGCTTATGGGAGTACGTGCTTTGATGTCTTTGAAAATTAACTGATTGCTTTTAATGTAAGTCAGCATTTGTAGTAGTCCGTGAAATAAAACTTAATCATACCGTTAATCATCCCATTTCCTCATTAATTCGCAATCAAACCTGCAAAATTTGCACAAATGTTAGATGATTAAAGTCCACAAGGCTGAAATGGTTTTGTTTACAGTCAGGTTTGACTTATATGGTAATTTAATTTAAATATATATAGATGAAAAACCAAGGGTGTTACACAGTGGGGTTAATCTTGAAACCTGCATTACTATTGCTTGTTTTTGTTCCCCAGACCTAACGAGGACAAGGACTGGGAAAAAGACTGTCTTCTAGATACCATGCATTGCATTGGTGTATTCAAAAAATTTACTAGGTGTTGGTGTATGTGTTCAAGGACTGTGATTCTCGACGATAACCATGTCTTAGACTGACTGTGAAGAGTGGTGTACAATATATTAAACTAGTAGCAACATACATACCTGCTTCTTTTGTAACCCTTGTCTTTTGTTATATCTTGTGCATAATATTGAACACAACTTGATTCATATTATATGTTTGTATTTTTCACCTTCTCATAATGGACGTTAATAGGCATTTGCTCGGTGGTACAGAGCGCCTGAGCTATTATTTGGTGCCAAGAAGTATGGTTCAGAGGTAGATGTTTGGGCTACAGCTTGTGTATTTGCTGAACTTCTTCTTCGTAGACCCTTTTTGGAGGTAAGCCAAGATTGTCATGGTGATAAGGTTTATATATGGATTGCTTTTGTAATAAATCATAAATGGTTTTTAATTATCCGGCCATCTTAACTTCATTTGACTTTGTTTATGATGAGATCGACCATTTAATTTTGTCATCTAGTTAAAGTCGCCGTCTGAGTAAACCATTCAAAGTGGTTTGATGATATAGAATTAGGCAAGGTGCTGTTGCTTTGATGTTTATAGGCACTATTGACTATTCAAGGCGTTTTTAGTGAATTATGATTTTGCTTTTATCTTATTCTGTTTTTTTGTTTGTTTTGGTGCAGCTTTTTTCTTTTTCTTTATAACATCTAAGCGTGCTATGTCATTTATTGCATTCATTTATTTGTTTTTCATCTTATTATGAATTGGCTTCTTTCTTCCTGTTAGTGATTTCATGAGTTTGTTATCATTTGGTAGGGTTCAACTGATACGCATCAAGCACGGAAGATTTTCACAGCATTTGGAACCCCATCACCTTCCCAGTGGCCTGATATGAAGTACCTTAAATATTATGTTCAAGAAAAATATATTGCTGCTCCCCCGTTGCGTTCTTTATTTCCAATGGCAAGTGATGATGCTTTAGATTTGTTGTCAAAGATGTTTACATATGATCCAAATGCTAGAATTTCTGTGCACAAAGCATTAGAACACAGGTATTGCAATATAGCTTCTGCTAAAAAAATAATTACTTTTTTCCTGTCTTTTCCTATGATTTCAATCTCTCCTCTTCCATTTTAGGTACTTTTCTTCTGCACCTCTGCCCGCAGATCCAGAAAAGCTTCCAAGACCTGTTCCCAAGAGGGAATCTAGGGCCTCAGATCTGAGTTCTGTTCAATTATCACCTTCAAGAAAGATTAGAAGAGTGATGCCAAGGTGTGATGGATTTGACGGCAATACGTTAGAAAGAAATAAGATTGATGATAATGTTGGTAAATTCAAACAAAAAACAGTTGGCGATAATACTGGCACAAATGAGCCCACACCAAATTCACTAAATTTTTCTGTCTTTGGATTAAAACCTCCAAATAGACCAACAATTACCAGGTAAGCAGTGTTTCTCATTTAGTAATTTCAAAATGGCTTAATAATTTTTACACTATAGTTTCAAGCCTGTCGAACAAAAACCAAATATTATTATTCTTTGAGCTTACAGATTAAACATGAACATTTTACTTATCTTGACGTTGGAAGACGTGCAAGACTTATACTGTGCGGTTTGTGTGTTGAATTTGTGATTGTTGAAGTTGTTATGAGTTTTAGAGAAAAGGAGAAGAAAAAGATTAAAGACTTCGTGTTAGGATATAAAATATTGGCTAATTATAGTTAAAGTAGTTATAGATTGTTAGAGACGTTAGTTAGCTTGGATTATAGTTATGAGTTGTTAGAGAATTTAGTTTTGTCCTTCGAATTAGTTTGAGAGTATGTGCCTAAATAGGAGAACACAAAGGTTATAGAGGATATTTGAATATTATAATAGCGTGATACAAAGACTAAGCATTTAACCTTTATATACTCATTCAAGACTCTATATCCTAAAGGCTAATGCTTTTAGTCCCCGTAAATATGACTTGTTTTGCTTTTGGTCTTCGGTAAATTTTTTTTTTTAAAACACCTTTGCAAAATTTTATGTCTTTTAATAAAGTCCCTGGCCCCACTTCAGTGATGATTTAGCATGGTTTTCGCCACGTGGCAGTTGTTGACTGTGCAACTTTTGCCACGTGGCAACTTTTACCAAAAAAAAACATTTTAAAAATTCTTTTCGAAATTAAAAATTAAAAATCAGAAAAATATATTTAAAAATTTTAAAAACTGAAAATAAATTTCCAAAAAATTTCAGATTATTTAATTTTCAAAAATTAAAATTATATAATTTGATAATTTTGGAAAAAATCCTAAAAAGTAAAAAAAACAATTAAAAATCCTTAAAATAATTTTTTTAAATTAAAAATCTGAAAATAATTTTCAAAATCATAAAATAAATTTCCAAAAAAAATTTGATTATATAATATCTGGAATTATATAATCTGAAATTTTGAAAAAAAAAAATTTGAAAAAACAAATCTGAATAAATTATCTAAAATTAAAATTAAAAATTTTGAAAAAAAATCTGAAAATTATATATTCGAAAATTTCTGAAAATTATTAATTTTCAGATTATATAATTTTTTTAAAAATTAATTTTCATATTTTAATTTTCAAATATTTATATTAAGATTTTAAAAAATTATATAATTTTCGATTTTTTTTTTAATATTTCAAAAATTTAGTTTTTTTTAAAGTATATATAATCGGAAAATTTTTTGAACTTTTTTTCTGATTTATTTATTTTTTTTAATTTTATTTTCATATTTTTTAATTTTTAAAATTAATTTTCAGAATTTTAATTTTTTTTAAAAAATTAATATTATGCGGCATGCCACGTCATCGCCACGTGTCAAAAGTTGCACAGTCAGCAACTGCCACGTGGCGGAAACCATGTCATCTCAGCTCTTAAGTGGGGCCAGAGACTTTTTTAAAAGACAGAAAATTTTGCAGGGTGTTTTTAAATTTTTTTTTTACCAAAGACCAAAAACAAAACGAGCCCTATTTGCAGGGACTAAAAGCATATTTTAGCCTATCCAAAATTAAATAGGAAAACTGAATAACAACTCGTACCAGTAACCAAGAAACATAAAAACCAATCTTATGCTAAAGATAAAAAACTAATCTTAAGAGGTAAAGATATCATAATATATTCTCTTTTATTCTATGACTCTATCATGTCTTTTTATTAATTTCTGTTTCTTTTTTCTGCAGTGCTGACAGATCACATTTGAAAAGGAAATTAGATTTGGATTTCCAGTAGTCAAAATGAATATTCTTTTGTCCCTGCGTCATGCACGGAGTTTGATGCATCCAAGAAAATGCTGTGAAATAGCTTTTATTGCGTGTATCATTCCTTATCTCTGTCCATCTGTATGAAGCTACCTTGAATGTGCAGAAACTTAAAGGAAGCAGTTGCAGTAGCAGCAGATTATAGAATAAAAAAATATTAACCATACTTTGGATCTTCTTTGGCCCTTCCATTTCTGGCGCGTGAAAGAACAATGCTATTTTTTACTCTTTGATAGTACAGTGTGTATTTTCTCGGGTGCGTCATACAGGGTGTATACAATTTTTATTCAAGCCATTGTCAAGGGGATTATGGAGGTTTTGGGTTTTAAAGGTTTTATTGCAGATACCTAGCTCTTGGACAAAGGACATTGCTTCCTGCGCTGTTAATTTCAATGGAGTTGACAGCTTTGTGCTTAAACACATTGGTCTCTATCTCTCAAAATTTTCCATCAAAGGATACAAAGCAGTTTTGTTGCCATTGTTTCCTCGCAAGTTAATCCCTGCACTAACCAACTTTTCATATCAAGTTGGGATGAAAACCATATAAGTCTTGCTATTGTTGAACACTGCATGAACATGTGTTTGGAAGTTTCTATTTCCATGCGGCAAAGTGGGCAACACGTGTCGAATTGATTTACCTTTTTTTTTTTTACAAGTTTTCTCTAGTAGGAAGAAGATTCTTTGTAAGCCTCCACAAAAAGTTTCTTACTCCTTTTCGGATGGCTCTAAATTTAGTCCTAGGAGGTTGGTGTTTGTGGTATTTGACTCAAAGGGAAGTCTAAACAAAGGGATTGTAGAGAAGAAGAAAAACATTCTCTACAAACAAGCAATGAGCATTCCAGTTACACTCTCCACTGACATGAGTAACACAAACATAATTAAAAAACAACCAATTTCATCTTAATGTTAGAAGCAATTGATCCCAGGCCAGTACGTAGCTTCGAGGAGATATCTTGGTCTTGAGTGCCTTTGATAAAATTTCTCAATTCATCTCGAATATTATAGATTTGAAGCAACAGTCATGCGCAAAATCAACTGAACGATTCAATACTTGAGCTTCTGTCATTGATGCATCCTCCATTCATTTGGTTTTCCAATTTTCCGCAGCAACCACATTTCCGCTTGCAACCCTAATCACTGTACCAAGACCCCAGTGACCCTCCATGGGAAGGATTGCATCACAATTTGCCTTATATAAATTGAGCAGGCACTCATTTAGATTTTTGCTTGTTATTGTCTCTTATCTCAAAAATTTCCTTTTCACGTTAATTGATCATCTTCATTTTGATTCATCAAAGGGATTTGTTTCATCATTTCCATCTCAACAGGAAGGAAAGCACTATCAATTAGGCTATTGTTAAGACAATTGTTTTCAACATAAAAAATATCCCTAATCTATAGGATCTTTATTTCCAAAGGTTTTCATGTTAGGACTTTAAACCAATTATCTTTTCAAAAATATTGAAGTCCTTCCCATTCCTTATTGAAAATTGCTATTCTCCCATACAAAATTGTTCATTCCCATACAAACTGACCAAAATACCCCCAATGTAACTTAACTCACGTTGGTATATATCGAACGTGAGTTAATTCACGCTCGGTATATACCAACGTGAGTTAACTCACGCCGCGTACATATTATTTCATTACATTAGAACAAAAATATTATTACACAACAGAAATATTATTACATTACATTGTAATTCATTACATTCAACAATGATTATTATAACATAAATTAAATAAATTTACATTTGAAAGATTTTTTTTTTTTTAAAAAATCGATTAATCATAATGACCAATCTTCTTGGGGAAAAAAATGCCACTTTTGAGCAACCCCCTATATCAAATCTAAGGTAGACGTACCCGCCATTTCAATTAATCATAAGGATCCTAATATGCCTCAAAAATTCCCTCGTCGATTAATATAATGATCTCAATCGCCGTCATCAACAAGCATAAGATCATTATGATTAATCGACGACGAACATTGAGGCCGTTTACGTCTATACTAACAAAACTACAAAAATGAAATATGAGAGGAGACAGGAGATGGGAGAATGAGAAGAAATGAGAATGAGAAAAAATGAAAGGAAAAGTTTCAATTTATAGATTTTTTGCTTGAATTCTATTGGTTGAAAAAAGTAACAGCTCTTCATTGATTGGCCATCGTCCTAACCGCCGTCCATCCTACGTGAGTTAACTCACGTTGGGTAGTAACCTACGTGAGTTAACTCACGTTGATAACTGACCATTCTACTGAGCATGACTTAAGTCACGTTCAGTGTAATATCCCGCTTAGACGTAACTTTTATCAGTATCAGAGGAATTACGAGCAAGTAAGGGCAAAATGATAATTTGAGATGAAAAGGCTTTATATAGGGGAAGATAGAGATTTCTCTCATTTTCTCCACTCCTTTCTCTCTCTAGATTTCAGATTTCCCCTCCCTCTCTAGAATTTTCGCCCCACACCACTACCAACCCATAATTCATCAATTTTCTTCCTAAACCCTTATATCTCAAGCAAGCTCTTTTGGGGAAAACTTGGAGCAAGAAAATCTAAGGAGGATCAAGTAAGGAGGAAGGATTCAAGGCTAGGGTTTTGGAGTTAAGAGTTTAGCAAAGCATCAAGCAAGGATCAAGGTGAGCTCCCATAGATTTATACCCTTTTAGGGGTAGTTTTGAGGTTTTGTGAGGAAAGGAAAAACTTGAATGATTAGGCTTGATTTCTTGTTTGTTAGTTTCCCTTTGTTAATACTTGACATGTTATGATCTTCCTAGTTAAAAACCCTTAATTTTGATGTATAATGACTTGCTGATGTTGTGAATTTGATAAAATTCGTATTAGAACTTTCTGGAAAAGCTATAGGGCCTGGCACCACTGGATTAATCGTGCCAGGAGAGCACCCATCGTGCCATGATCATAAAGATCTGGGCACCATCGTGCCACGACAAGAGCACCTCGTGCCACAATAAAAACAGATTGCCACCCCTTTTTAAAGAAATTGTTTCATGGCCAGAAAACCATTCTTACATCGCCAGAACGTCTTTGTACATTCAGTAATGGAAGGAAGGGTCATAATATTTCTTGTATTAACACGAGAGTGGTGAACGATATTTCAAACACCATTAAGGATTAATTTCAGTAAGAATCAATGCAATTCATGACGGATGGGTAGAGTTATCCATAGGCATCAGGTAAGTTAAGGGTATAGATTTCTCAGGATACCCTTGACTAGGTAGTTTTTAGGGTACCATAGTTAGTGGTACAAGGTTTCCCCCAGTTACAGGTACATTATATGTACTTCAGGACGTGCCTCAGTTGTTCACGTCAGAGTGACATTGAGGGTACACGTAACAGTTCAGGAAATATCAGGAATATCAGGGTAATACCAGGAATAAATACTTAATTAACTATCAGGATAAATCGTGTGTCTTCTGTGCTCTCGTCAGGTAGAGACCACAGGGGGTTCCGGATATAGCTGGAATGGGCAGGAATCTTCCGCGAGGATAACCACACACACATGCAAGAGGAGTCCGGTGACTAGCCTCATATATGAATTTTCACCGGTTATCAGGGGAATGTGCTTCGGGGTTACTCCACTCGGGGGCATTCCGTAAAATCAACTCAGATAATAATGTTTGTTACACGCTAACATCTAACAGTTAATTATCAGGAAAACACTTTAATGTTATTAGGCAGGTATTAGTTATCAGGTATCAGGTAGCAGTTATCAGGCAGTGATCCTAGGTTTCCCCTCGATCACTAAGTTAGTAGATCGTAGTCCAGTTTTCATGACTACGCAGTATATCAGGTTCAGGCAGGTATAATCCCTATGTGGGAAGAGTTTAATGCTTGGCGATCATAGGTTTCCCCGAGATTGCCAACAGTTAGTGCATGGCGACCCTAGGTTCCCCGTGGTTACCAACAGTAGGTTGGGCTGGAGCTCACTGAGACATTATGTCTCATCCCATTCCTTCTGATGCAGGTTCGCAGGTAGCATGCAACAAGGGTAAGGAGAAAGCTTGGACTGATCGTGCTGGATTTTAGTTTGATTCTAGTTACTATGTATTCAGATGATGTATTATGTTGTACAATTTCAGAGATGAT
This sequence comes from Medicago ruthenica, assembly GCA_018208015.1. Classification (NCBI taxonomy): domain Eukaryota; kingdom Viridiplantae; phylum Streptophyta; class Magnoliopsida; order Fabales; family Fabaceae; genus Medicago; species Medicago ruthenica. Next base: position 114,507,269 of record CM031371.1, on the reverse strand, counting down.
TTGTACTTTGTGGCAGATGTATTGATACTCTATGCTTATGTATCTTTATCAGATAAATTTTCTGTATTGTAAATTAATGTATCCAGTACGAAATTTTAATACTCGTATAAGATCCTAGGCAATCTTTATATGGGTGTTACATTCAGTCACCGACCAAAATACTGAGCGTGTCAATTTGATTACAGGTCAACGTGAGTTAACTCACGCTGGCTTCTAGTGTAGCAGTAGAACAACATTGAATGCTCTCAACCAAACCATTAATTACCCGTAATCAATACACATAACCACATAATCACACATAATCGATCCAAATTACACAAATTCGTCGTTAATCACACAATCACATAATCACACATAATCGATTCAAATTACACAAATTCGTCGTTAATCACACATAATCAATTCAAATTACCCAATTTCGTCATTAATCACACATAATCACACATAAGCGATCCAAATTACACAAATTTGTCGTTAAATACACACTCCACAAATTCGACATAAATTCATTAAAATGCAACATTACAGACACAAATTTGAACACATTACACTATTACACGCTAATAAATATTACACTTCAATGAATTGGACACAAATATGTAAAATGTTATTTTCAACCATTAACCTAAACATGTAATCAACGTCGTTATCATTACTGATAACTTGTAGAAAATACACGGTCTTCCAACTGTCTTCATCTTTATCCTCCCCCAGGTTCACGCATGGCACATATACAAATACATGAGATGTTCTTTGATTTTCACCAATATGGACAAAATATCTATTAAGTTGTGCCTTCAACTCATCCAACTTGTCGGTGGGGGTTAAAAAGACCTTAATTGTTTTCTTTGTGGCGGAGTATCGGACATGAGCTTCAACTTTAACTTGTGCATCTTCAGACATGTTTCACTTCACAAAATTTAATAGAATAACAAGTATGGGAATAAAACCAAATGAAAGATAAAATAAATAGTTGAATAATTAGAGACCAAAAAATGCGAGCAATAATTGGCGTTACATAACCGACCACCAAAAAATATTTCACTTCATATATTTATATAATCTATATAATCTTAGTTACATATTCGCCACAAAAAATGGCGTTACATAATCGACCACAAAAAAATATGCCGGTGTAATATTGATAAAAAAAGGACGAACACCGACTTAAAAGTGTCATAACATATCTAACTAGCTAGTGATAGTGCATCATCTCCATTTTCTTCAATTACTTCAAATTCTCCTTTTAGTTTTTCCGGAGTGGGAGTGCCGCAATAAATTGGATTGAGTTGATTTGTTGGTTTTTTCGGCGGCTTCGGCTCCTTAGACATGAGGTCTTTGAACAAAGTTTGTCTATCCATAAATGCAAACCCACATTGCTCTGCCACACCAATTTTGTGATTCTTCCACTCTGTACAAGGCGGTGGTAATGGACAACCGTCTTTCAAATAAACATGAAGAAAGTGGCCGGAAATTAAGCCAAGACACAAGATGTGAGAATGTGGGTTAAGTGGTGGAGCACCTCAGATTGGGAAATATGTCTCACATATACCTCTTTCGGCCGAAACCAATTGAACAACGACTCTATTGTAGCAAGTTGCAACAATGTGACACATATCCGGTATAATGTCAACCACTTATCTAAGTAGGCAATTCCACCACTATTTGTTGGAGGGTGTAAATCATTCAAGATATATTAAAAACGCTTCTCCGAACCAAATATTGGCTAATAGTGACTCTTATTATATAGAGTTGAATGAAAAAGCCATTGTAAGGGCTACTTTTGCTGAAGGTAAAGTAGAAATGAAGAAGCTATAGTGTTGCATCCTATGATATTGTTTAATATGTAAGTGATTATTATTGACCTTTTTATTCATATTTTAGTTTATACCTGTCTAATAAATTTTTGTGGTGATGTTGCTTGCTAAAGCAACGTTAGAAAGAAGCTAATTTGTTCCTTGAATCACATTTATGATATGTGGATACTTCTTTTGCTAAGGTAGTGTTTTTGTGTAATTTCTTTTGTGGTTCTTTCTGCAGGGATAATCCTGTCCTTCATGTTGACTAAAAGCACATATATATATCAATGAAAATGCTTTCTTATGGATCAAATTTTGGCTTTAGGACAGGTTTGGTGGATTTCATTATAATTGCCTATTTCAATACTTAATTTTGGTTGTAATTATGACGGTTGGACTTTTTGAGCTTTATGATGTTTGTTCATTACACATCTTTAATTTGTTTGTGGTGCAGGGGTCATGAATAAGCAACAATTGATGGAATCCAAAATATTTATAAGCACATTCATGACCAAACTTAATGGATTTGATTTCAAGTTTATGGGATTATCCACCAAGAAAGGAACTGGTGCATTTGCTTTCTTACTTACCTTATGTCTCAACACTTTTGTATGTCATGTTGTGAGTCCTTTTGTGTTCTACTTTTATTATTTTCCATTCTTTTCAAATCTTCAGAGTTTTGTATCTGATATAAAAAATGCAAGCAATAGAGCTAATATTACAAAAAAAAGTTGTAATAATCTCAATTTTAATTACTGAATTATTATATATTTTTTTCTCACTCTTTCGAAACACTTATAAAGAAGCCGAGTTTATTATTTTGTTGACTGCCTTTATGTCTCAATTCTCACCATAAGTCTCTTTCTTCTTACTTATTTGTTCATTTTTTTTTTTTAGTTTTTATTCTTCTGTTATTGAACATTTTTACTATTTTATGTTTGTTTAAACATATTTCAGATCATGATACACGGTTTTTGAGTCGGCACATATGGTGGATAGTTGCAGCTACAAAGTGCAGCCGCGATGAGTGAGAAATTTTCATGTGGAGGAGGTGCATTATATCCTCAAAATTGCTTTCATTTCATTTGCAGTTTCATGGACTAGATGATAGTTTTGTGTTAGAGATAAATCTCAACATCATTTTAGTTGTGGTGATTATCTTTAATGTACAATTAATTTCAACAACTTTCTTCCCTGTCATGGTCTAAATTTTGTTTTTAATTTGTATCAACTAAATGATTTTGTGTACTCCTACATCTTTATTTTTTGAATTTGAATAGTGTAATGGCTGCTTATATTTATGTATATGGGAATGTATATCAACGGTTGGATATGCAGGATGTTTTACTTTACATTTGAATTATTTCCTACAGATACTAAGTGCAAGTGTTTGACATCTAAAGCAAATCATGAAAGACAGAAAGATAAGACCCTACACTATTTGGTTCCATTTTTCATATGTATATAAACTAAGAAAGCACTAGAAGCATAAGCAAACGGTAGAATCCTCTTCACGTGTTTTCACAATTTATTGTTTCCACTCTTTCAATTTCAAGAATCTGCCTTAGGTTTTGACCAACAAGAATGGAACGTCTCTATAACAACTCTGAAATTACCGCTTTCGATGATACGGAAGAAACTACCCCGCTTACTCAAAATAAAGAATGAACATGATGCTCATAGTGTTCTTGAATGTTTTATACATGATATCAAAGAAATTCATTTGCTTATCTCCAAAGGAGTAGTTGCACATCTCCAAACCAAAATTTATAGTACCAAGTAATAACACTAACATAAAATGACTGCATGCATGTTACAATTGTAATCATTTACGATGTAATTCAACAAATAACTTCAACATTCAACTAATAATAAATTTATTGCAATACTAATGAAAGAAACATTAGTTTTTAATTTTATTTAAAAATAATTTTTCCCGTGCAGTGCACGGGTATACACTCCAGTTTATTTAAGTTAGAACAATTTCAAGCAATTACAAATAGATTTTTAAAAAAATGTCGTTTTTTATATTTCTTTATTTTAAAAGGGTTATGTATATTTTTGTATTACATGGTCACTAAAAATCTGCCATCACTATAATACAAAACTATTATTTAAATCATGATTAGAGTTAAAAAAGAAAAAATTAACATTCACCCATCATCATAAAATCATTATTAAAAATCATGTATAATATATGTATATAAAAATAGAAACTGATCAAATATATCTAAAAATTTAAAAAGGTGGGTATCAATTTCATACTCCAACCCTGGCAATTGTTTAAGCATCTGCACATAATCAAAGAATTGTAGGAACATTATCAGCTTTATCACTATTAACTATACAATCAAATTGATCACACATTTGAGAACCAACATCTCCTGTCTTGTTATCAATTCCACCCCTTTTTACTTTTTGGCTTTTGAATGGAAGAACTTGGTTCCTCTTCACCTTGCCCTACTAACTCCTTAACATGCTTACCATGATATAGACTTTGACTACCTTGGTCGCACTCATTATGTGTTCCTGTTTGGTATTAAGAACTTCCAGTTTGATTTTGAAAATAGCAATGGGATTGTTTTAGATTAATCCTGAAAGCTTAGAATAAAAAGTTTATAATTGAAGTTATTTATAATTCAAAAGTTCCATCTATTTCAATCCGAACAAGTTCGAAATTAAAGGTCCGTCATACCCTCTTTCATCTACTATCATCTATTGCCATACAACCAAGTAAACAAATACCTTACAACTTCAGCATAAAGGAATGCTGAAGTGTAGAGCGAAGTAGATGTTTATAGCAATTACAATTTCTGCATTAGTTAACAAAACTGAAACCAAACCAAAGCAAAACTATAATCAATCTAAAATTTGGAGGCTAACATTAGAGACGTCTATCTATCTCTTTTTCTAAGTTTCACATCTATTTGTTTATCAATTACTTTTGAAGAAAATTGAATTTGATATGCTGTATTTGATGAAGTTCAAGAGATTGCTTGAAAAAACACAATATAGAATTGCATTCACAAATATTCATTGATTTCTGCTACACAACCTGTTCAAAAATAAAAACTGAACATTTTTCATTTGGCTCCTACAACTGAGAAATTGAGCTTTATTTCAAGCAATCTAATACTCAAATTCAGCTAACTAATTGAATAGTCAAGCCTAATAATATACAGCATCAAATCAATAGAAAATGAGAGAAATAAGCAACCAAATCAGGAACAATTTCAATTAAAGTCAACATGAATAAGCAAATATTGGCTGTAAAAATCACAACAAGGAACAGGAGCAAAAAACTCAAACCCTAGCGTACCTGAGTTACAGAGAATGAAGAGGACGAAGATAGCACAGCGAGCAAAGAGAACTAAGAGGAAGAGGTTGAAGAGAACGGATATGTAGTGTTGTTTCTGGTTCACGAAGAGGTAGGAGAAAGGAACGAAGATAGAACCCTGGTGAGAGAATCGAGTTTTGCGAAATGAACTGGTTCCATGTTTCGCAGATTCACTCCGTGTTTCCACTCTGTGTCCAAAATTCACAAGCCCAAATTGATAAGCTTTTAAGGGGAGCTTATGAATTTGGGCTTATGGGAGCGAGCTCATAAGCTCTTTTAATTTTTTCATCCAAACAGTTCTACAAGCACTTATTCTAGTAGATAAGCCCAAAATATCAAATATGAATGAGGAGATCAAATATCTTCATTCAGATAGGCTGCTGTGGGCAGTACATACCGCTAGCAGAAACTGGAATAGCAGACGTTATTGCCCTATTAGCAAAACTAGGATAACATCGCAATTTTTCATAGCGAATTCATCAAAATCCGCTATGCTACCACCTTAGTTATTGCATCCACTCTAAGTGATGTCGAACTGAACCTTCAAGATTTTAGATCAATATAAAAAGAAGCAACTTCATCACTGTGCAACTCACACAAGATATCTCAAAAATGGACTGTCAAAAAGTTAATATGAAAATAATAATGATACAACTCAATAATAGAAGAAACCAGGAAGAGCTACCCACACAAAATTCCCTGGAGTCAACTGTTCTATCAACACTAAGTGCTCTATAAACATTCTTAGCCATATCCAAAGATAGCCGTAACAAAGCAATCAATGAAAAAATACAACATAATAGAAACACAATCACACCCTTGTTTTCCAAAGAAACCTGCTTCTCCCGGACCTTTTCAACCTCGGACCTGAATTATTAAGAAAAAAGTTCAGATTCCAAATAACTATATAGTTCATAGCATCATCAATTAAGAAGAAAAAAAATCTTACTTTCTATTTCTTAATAAACTATGGTGATAAAAAGGCATTAAACTAATAACGCAGCAACCACTAAACTTAGAGCAATGACCAGAAACAGTAAATAATGTCAACTTTTCTAAGTGTATTATCATCATACAGTAGGATTCCTACAGAATACATTTTTATTCCAATGAACAAGCTCTCAAGATCTACAATATGTACTGTAATCTTATGAGTCTTGCCATGTTAGGAACCAAAGTGATATCAAGAAGAAAGGAGGATCAAGGGAAAGTAGTCAGTTAGTTGAATGATGTTAGGATATAGAATAGGGAGCATTAGTTAGGAACTTAGTTAGTTAGTTAATTGATTAGTTAGAGATATCCTGTATAAATAGGAGGTTTATTGAGTTAGAGAGGGCATTGAGTATTTTGTAAAGTTTAGTGAATAGAATAGTGACTCTTTGTGAAGGGGAAACCCTTGGAGGAGAGATTTCTCTCATATTCTATTTTATCCTTTCTCATTCTTTCAATAAAACGGTTCACTCTTTTCAATTCAATTCTGGGTTCCTAACAAATGACTACAAAGTAAAGAGAGTTAGCTACTTGGCTGAAGTGGCCGCATCAGTTGTTGTAATTAGATATGTGTTAGGGTAGTACACTGAAGAGTCGTTTACAAAATTAGACTGTACAAACTGTTTTCCCGTTGGAAAGTGGATTCTTTCCTTGGGACTGGGAGCAAAACCAATTGGGTTTTCTCTGATTCTTTCCTCGTCTTTCTTTCAGAAATTTTTCTCAATCATAAATGATCTATCAATCAGTCCGTCCGACCCTCCGTTTTTCGAGGGAGTACCAATATCAGCAGAGTCTTTGAATCACACAATTTTTAATTTCACTCAAACTTTTTTAGTACTTAACATAAACTTTTTTAATTGTAGTTTCTGTAACTTGGAACCCATGCATCAGTTCGTGAATAAAAAAATAACTATTTTCCATCCTAAAAATTGAAATTTTGGTTTAGTAGCAGAAGCTCGTCATCAAAATCGGCAGATGCCGAGTCTTAAAATTTGAGTTGGGCCTAACTCAACCTACAAAACCGACTTGTAAGGTGAGTACATCCCAAACTATATAAACACAACTTAGGCCTTAGGCAATGTAGGACTAAATTCATCCCCTCGCACCCAAAAAAATGGTGCTGGAGACTACAACTGCAACGAAGGCAACCCAAATGTCGCACTTAGGTGGCTAGAGGGGACTGCAATTCAGGCGGAATTTCCAACATCAAGTTTGAATACATCTTTCATTGCTTTATTGTAAAGTTGAATTCTTAATGATAATGACAGTATGTGAATGAAGCTTCCATGTTTTCAATAGAAGTTCACTTGTTGTGCCAGATCTGGCTAGTTTTTTCTGAGTCTTAGCCACTGTCAATAGTTCACTAATTTTTTTTTGTCACTGACCAGTCGGGTCTGAGCATAGAACTCCGATAGAAAGACTAAGACAGGGAGAGGCACAAAGTTTACTGTTAGATGAATAGGGAATTAGATATAATAATGGAAATGGTACTTGCACTATTATTGAACTTCTCTGTGCATAACTGTCCAACAGAGACAATTTCACAACAGGGGAATTACAAACTGCTGTAAACATCATAAATTAACTGCTGCAAACTAACAATTCCTCTAATTCGAGCCTAGTCTCTCCAACCTTAATCCAACATAAACAACCGATTGGCAATAAATGTCCATCCTTATTCTAATACATGTGAATAAACTATATTGGGCCCTGTCTACTGGGCCAGTTAATATTTACACTAGGTACTAAATCTGAATTAGCTCCTGAGTTCATATGGTCAGAAATTATGAAAAGCTTGTATTTTAAAATTCTCACCTCAAAACAGCATTGTCCTGGAGTAGATGATCCAACTGCAAAGAAACTTGAGACTTCCAAGAATTGAGATCACCAGCATATTTTGCCTGCACGAGCAACGAATCATTTCCAAAATGAATAGAGTAAGATAGCAATGAATTTGATTCAAGTACAAATACAAATATTGTGAACAATATCCACAACAAAATTGCGTACTATAACATCCTGCTGGTCAATGAGATTCTTAATGCCTTCTTTAATCTTCTGAAGAACTACATCTTTTTCTCCTATGTCTTTGCTGTACTCTTTGAAAATATTGACATATCTGGAGTTTAGGTCTTCCATATACTGCTCCAAAACAATTAAATTTAGGTCTAGAGTACGGACTTTCTGCATTAGAATCTTGAGAACAGTATCCCCAGGCATCCTGCCAACTGGTTGACGGATTTCTTCAACTGGACCAGGAACATTACTGTTTGCCGTTTCATGATTGGAAGAAGGGATATCTGAAGCAGGGTGGGAATTCGTCCCCTCAAAAGTGTTTTGATGAACATGTTCACTCTCAGCAGGATCGGGATGGGGTGGTACTATCTTCTTATCATCATTGCCTTCTCCAGACGCAAATAGATTGTCTTGAGTATTTATTAAATCCTCCAGCATCCTCTCAACGGCATCCACTCCAAAAACTTCAACAACACTTAGTGTGCAATAAAATTCTGAACCATAGTGGCTTTGAAGATTCAACTTTAGGTATCTCACCCATTTTGGCTCTTTAAGAACAAACCTTTGAGCATGCCTCACATTTGAGGCAGTAAAATTCCCAAGGAAAACCCAAGCATCTGTTGGAAAGTTCAGACTTCCATGGATTTCAAAGTCTTTCAAATTGGAAGAGTGGTGTTCAAAATTAGCTATTTCTACAGTATCTACCAAGGTTTCTTCTGAAAGTTCTATGATGACAAATTTCTCCTCCACAGAACACGGATTTCGAAGATACTTGTCTTTATCCCTGCTTAAGATATTAGAGGCACCTTTCCCTTCTTTATTGGAACCTAAAACTTTGGCTCCCTTTGATGCCGAAGCATAATTGTATTCTGCACCTCCAGGCTCCAATCTATGTATTACACTTCCAGATTGATCAGTGCCTGACTTAACTTTAGAACTGATCGCCCTGCTCTTGAACTCATCAAGACCAAGAGGCACAGCCCGAGATAAGAGATCAGATTTTTTGACATCATTTTCATGTTTGACAGCAGATTCAGAACTCTCAACTACATGCTCCTCTTTATTGGCCGAATCAGTATGTTCTTTATTACAACCACCAAGTAGCGCATAAACACCACTTTCTCTACCAGTGAGTGACTCGCCAACTAAACCAATAGCCTCAGCACCTCCACCTTTAGAGTATAATAAAGCTTCTGACGGAACGCAAGCATCACTTTCTTCAATACAATTTTTATCAGCAGTATCAGATATTTCACAAAATACGTGGTTAACTTTATTCCAATTTGATAATCCAACTGAAAGCTCTTCAGATCCATCTACATACAAAATAATAAACTGACCAATAAGATTATGAGACATATGTCTACAACGAAGCAAAAAAATATTGTTTTCATTTTACAAAAGCAAGATGTTATTGAGTCTATCTAAACACGGAGGTACAATCAGTGTTGTCAATTGTGTATTGCAGAAAATAATAGTTTGTTCAAATTATGCTATGTGTTAAAGAGTATCAAATTGGATGACAGATAGTGAGGGCAATCCTCACCTCACAAGCCGGTTTGCTGGGGTTGAGTTAGGCCCAACCACAAACTCTAAGACTATGGTGAAGCGCTATAGCACCACTCTATAGCCTTTATTTGATAACACTTTGTGCTAAATAGGGCATTGTGATACAATAACGATTTTTTCAAATTCCGCTATGCTATGGTACCAACAAATCCCTGCTCATCTCATCCATCCGCCTATAAGTCCTACCATGCCTGCCTCGAATGGAAAGAAACAAAACAAGAAAGGATGGAGTTTAATACCTGTGTAAGTGATCCATAAGCTGAAGAGAATGAGTAAAACCCACAAAACAAAAAGCAGAGAAAGTTGATAAAAATGGAAACTTTTGGCAGAGGAAGAAGTAGGGTTATGAAGAAGAGAAGCTCTTCTTTCCAGAAGAGCTTTACGTGATCTCTGCATTGCACATCAATAATCCAAATTCAGTAACACATTAATTTCCCTCCCTGCAAAATTAACGTCAAATTTTTTTTTCCTTTATTCATTCAAAGATCGATCACAAAAAACAAAAAACAATCATGAATCGTAAAACGTTGTTACCTTCTTTGTGTTTTTTGAATTGGATCTGTGCGTGCTCTTTGTTCCTTAAAAAAACGCAAAATTCAGAATGAAGTTTAATAAAAGTTTGGCTTAATTGCACTTTTGCCCCTATCCTTTGTCAATTGTGCGATTTTGCACCCAATCCTTTTTTTGAGCGATTTTGCACCCTATCATTTACCCCTTTCTGATTTTGAAGCCCCTCGTGTGCTTTTTTGTACCCTATCGCAGAGCGAAGTCAAGGCGAAGGCAAAAAAACACACGAGGGGGCTACAAAATCAGAAAGGGGTAAATGATAGGGTGCAAAATCGCTCAAAAAAAATGATGGGGTGGAAAATCGCACAATTGACAAAAGATATGGGGCAAAAGTGCAATTAACCCTAAAAGTTTTTTTTAGAGGAAAAAATATGAGTCGCGAAACATAGCGCGTGATAGTTATCCCTCCCTCGTCCCTCGTCCCTCGTCTGCCTCTGCCTGCTGCCTGCTTATCTATTCCTCAGGTTAAGTTTGTGGGGGGGGGGGGGGGGGGGGTGACCATTTTTTTCACCTTTAGATTAGATCTCCCACCAAATCTTGTTATGCACCATCCACACCAAATCTGACCCATACAATTTCTCTCTCTCTAATTCTTGCTATGCTACCAAACCAAACCCATCAGATTCATTCTTCTTCTTCTTCATGCTATTATTCTTCTACAGTCCAGAAAAATTTAGATTTCATCAATCTATAAATCTACAACTTTGAAGTTTTTTAATTCTCGGATTACATTCTATTTTACAATGTTTTCAAAATAAAACCCATTAAAAATTTAGAGATTATTCAAATCCATTGTTCTTGAGTTTCTAATATTGGAATATTTTATTATTTAATTATATTCCGATATCATTATGTGGGCAAATATCGTAATAATAATTATATTAGCTATTTATCAATTTAGAGCCTTAATTGATTAGTGATCAATTTAAGTAATAAGGCTAATTAGATTTCTATTTAGATAATTAATTAATTAATTAATTGATATGGACTCAATATGGGTGGATGTCTGGATGACCCATTAACGGAATAATGGGAAACCCTAATGGTCATCCAATATAAAAGAGGTTATGGTCTCCAATACACCGTACACGGCAAACTCTCTCTTCTCCCCATCTGAAGAGAACTTGAGGCATAAAGGTACCGGTTGAGGAAGAACCAAATCAGTCGCCGCTAACCCTGTTTGTTTCAGATCACCTCCTCTCTCTATGTTATCGTTGTTGAGAGGGCTGCCATCAAAGCTTTCAGGTATTCCTAATCCCTAATTTGTATCCTTGATAAATCAAACATGTCGTAGATCCTATCATAATCAGGTTCAATGTTTTGATTGCTTCCGCTATTGATTCATAATGATTGAACATGTTTTATGAATTCTGTTTTTTTATTAAGACCTAAATTTCCAACAAGTGGTATCAGAGCAGGTCTCCATGTTTGATTTATTGGGATTTATGTGTGGGTTTTGCTTTTAGATGGACTTTACGTTCTTCCTCATATTTGCATGAACCCTATTTTTTAAATTTGGGAATTCATTGATGTTAACCGATAATCAATTGGTTTGTTTTGTTAACGATAAAAGTTTGTTATTGAATAATCTTTTATTTTTCGATCAAAAGAATTCGTATAGTTCCTCTTAGGAACGACCCCCTATATCAGTGAATTTGTGTTGCGCGTTGATAAATTTGTTTTTTTTTATATTGTGAAAATACAACTACCGTGCAATTAATTTATTTGATTATCACCATTGATATTGTATTTGGGGCACTAGTTTTCATGCAAACGATTTCATGGTAACAAGATTTCGTTTTTTTTATAGTCCGGCCCTCTTTTGTTTTGTTGAATATATACATATATGATGATGGGTTATGGTAAATCGTAAATGGATTGATCAATTCAGCATATGATATTTTTTTTATGGTTGAATTCAATCGATTCAAGAAGTTGTTTGTTGCTAGCTGATTCTTAATTAGGATTTGTTTTTTATGGTTCACATACTCATGCTTGATCAGATTTATTTGTTTCTAATGACCATATTTTTCTTGTGGCCATAATGAATGAGGATTATCATTGTGTTTATGTTTTAGATCCTGACACTATTTTTTTGTGTGTGGATTATATATGTGCTATATCCAAATTTTTAGTCCAGTAAAAGAGTCGATCCTTTATATTTACACTTGCTTGCTCAAGGATTTCATAAAGAAAATCGTTTCAAATTTCGGATCATGTGTCAACTTTTGAAAAATAAAGATTTGGATTTTATTTTGATTTTGGTGATTTGATTTTATATTAAATCATTTGGTAAAAATAATTTTTCAAATATTGTTATTATACCTTGCAGCTTAATTTCTAATTGAAATTAGTTTTGATTCACAAAGATTTTGTACATAAAGTTTATTTTGAGAAAAATAAGGCAAATATAAATATGTTATATGTATATTTGGTAATTATATATATACTTGTGGAATATTTGTTGCCTTTTAATAATGAATCTCAAAATATTATGGACAATTTTTATTTTGTATAGAAAGTAAGGATTGGATTCTTTAATTTTGGAAAATATTGATTCTAGTTTTGTTTGTTTATTTATAAACATATAAAGTTTGTTTCCTTATTTAGGAAATAATTAAGTTTAGAGTTATTCATTATTTTATTTAAAGAATCATTGCTATATGTGAATCAATTGCGGCATGAATATTTTTGGCATATAAAGATTCAATTTTTTTTTATTTGATTTGAAATTGAATATTTGGTTTATAGCATAATTGTGATGTTTGAGATTATTGTTATTAAGTTTCTACAATAACATCATTTTTCTTTTCCTCCAATCATGCATTTTGGACACATTTCTTGCTATTTATGTTTTCGCTCTTATGCGATACCTATAAATGTATTGTCATACACACATTGGTGTGATTTTTGACTTGCATTTTCTTTCAAATTCTTGTGAACTTGTCTTCACACTTAAGGGTTGCTGAGTGGCCTTATGGTTACTTAGCGACATAATGGACTAATTCGGCCTACATTATGTTAGTAGTGCCTTGTAAATTTAAAGACCATTCCCATTTAAAAACATTTAATTTATTGTGAAATGTCTAGTAATTGCAGTTGTTTTGGTTGAAGCAACATGTTGCCAAAGTAACCTCTGTTGCGTAGATTTAATTCAATTGAACTTACAAAAGACGTAGTATGCAATTATTCATGCGAGTTGTCGTCGGCCCCAAGGAAGGCACAACTTGGCCGGATAATTACATGCATGTGATAGTAAATGTGTGGTGATTATAAAGTGATTTTCCATGTAAATAATAGGATACCCTAAGGTGACTATTATTTGACAGGACTTATCACCCCATTTAATATCTATTAAAATTATCTAGTAATTGCGGTTGAGTCGGTTGAAACAATAATGTTGCCCGGGTAACCTCTGTTGCGTAGATTCGACTCAACTGAAGTTACAAAAGATGTAGTGTGTAATTATTTATGCGAGTTGTCGTCAGCCCCAAGGAAGGCACAAATTGGCCGGATAGTTACATACCTGTGGTGGTAAATATGTGGTGGTTATAAAGTATTTTTTTCCATGTGGATAATAGGATGCCCGAAGGTGACTATTATTTGGGGACTTATCACCAATGTTTGATCATCGCGTTGAGAGTATCGCTTGCAGTTAATTTTTACAATCCGAAGATTGGGAACTAATGGTGCGCTTGGTATCTTGTTAAGGTCTTTTATTTACAAATAAAGATGCACGTTTCTATAATATTTTATTGACATGTGTGATAATGTTGTGTGAGTGTAAACTTATTTATACATTTAAGAGTTTACATTCACACGAATATAATGGTAAACATATGACAATTATAAGAATTTATTCTTTGTCAAAGTAAATTGTCATTGTTTGATCATTGCTGTAAAATACCACTAGCAATTGATATTATTGTTTAAAGACTTGATATTAATGGTGCACTAGGTATTTTTGTGAGTGTTTTTGCTTCTCTTGTTCTCTTTAAGCTAATACAGCTTATGTATCTGTTAATTTGAGTTAAATTTTTAACTCTTAAAAGTTTTAACTTTTAGGAATTAAAGAATAATATTAACATTGTTCTTGGATCTAGACCTTATATAAGGGTGGTGAAACTCGCATTCTCTCGCAAATTCAGTATCTAATGTGAGGATCAAGTTTGACAAGTGAGTATACGCCAAATCTTATAGGTCTTATGTGATCATAAAATTAAAAGATCAGAAATCCTATCAGTGTTATTTAAGTTGACAATTTTTTGTCATATTTTCTTTGCCTAAACTAAGGTACTTTTAAAGCAATACAGAGAAAGACAATCTCTCATTGGAGAGTGATATTTCATTAAGATTATTGGGCAAAGAAAATATTGAGCACATTATGTAAATATTTAATCTTGCTGAGACATTATAATTTCGAGTATCATATGACTTGTTCGAAAATTCAGTAATTTCGACTATCAGATGACTTGTTCGAAAATTCAGCATTTAGTATTCTCTTTGCACAATTAAGTTTATAAATGTTAAAGTTAGAAATGATCCTTTAAAGGTTCAATTCATAAAGTGTGCAAATAAAGAAAAGCTGAAGCAAGAGAAAATAAAATAGTGTTCATTCGGAAAATACCTCAAAAAGATAAGGGCAAATAAAGAAAGGTAATCTTGACTGACTTATGTCCAATGATGTTGAAAGATATATCAATTTAGAATGGACAAAGTCGATAAAGATTGTTTATTCATTTTATACTAATTTTAGATTGTCGTTGCTAACTTATTTTTGTATTTAAAAGACAATTTGGTGAATCATTATTTGAATTAATTTTTTGTTTTAATTTCTCTTTGACTAAATCAAGATATTTCGAGTTTTATTTTCAAATGATGATTCAGTGTGTCTTTTAAGTTTAGTTATTAGAGTCAATTCAGTTATGACTTGTGACATTCTATAATTGTTTAAGGGTTTGAAAACTATAAGTTTTTCGTCCCACAACTTAAGGAAATGTTTGAGACATAAATTGTTAAGTTTTCTTGAGGATATTGAGTATGGGGGAGAGATATGGAAATAGAATAAAATTGAATGAGTAAGAATTGGTTCTAAACCAATTCATATTGTTACTATTAGTATAGTATATTTGGAACCTCATAAGGACATTATTGTTCTTCCTCTCAATCAAGTTATGAAATTAATTCATATAGATCAAACTCAACACCCTCAAGAACTAGGGCTTCTAGTATCATAAAGAATTGACTGAAAAGAGAAATTCTATTTATTTTATTTGAAAGACTCTATTAAGACAGTCATGATACTAGTTTGCTTGTTATAATTTTGGAGCTGCATAAGATGGATTTCAATATAGTGTTTTTTAATGGTGACATTAATGATATAATATGGTGCAACGGAATAAAGCTTTTGTGTCAATTGATACAAAGTAGATGGTTTGCAAAGTCGTGAAATCCACTTATAAGTTAAGAAATTTGTCTCTTCAGTGTTACCACAAATTCTCATAAAGTAATTGTCTCATTTGGTTTTGAGATAATATTAAGTAGAGTTGTGGATTTAGTAAGCTCAGTGGGAGTAAATTTATATTCCTATTTTAATGTGTCGATTTTATTTTATTTAGTCAACTATGATATATGTTAGTAATGTGAAACCAAGGAAATCTCTAACAAAAGTTAGTGATGAAAGATCCTGGGGACACCTCTTTTGTATATGGCATTTCAATGCTTAGAGATTCTTCTCAAGGTATTATTCGGATATCATAAAAGAGTTATATCAGTAAAGTTGAAAATAAATTGACATTAAAGTTAATAAATTTTTGGAGGACCTCAATCATCGAGAGAGACTTTTCAGTCTCAAATATTGCCCATTAGGAAATTTATGAATTCAGAAAGTTAAGTATTTTCCTACACTTTTCCTATAGGATTTTTATGTATGATTTTATTATACGCATTTGGAAATAGCGTATATAATAAGATTGTTTGGCAGATATTTGAGCAATTCAAAGTTTGAATTGTTGAAAATGCGACCATAAGGATTCTTTAAAGAGAACAAGAGAGCTTATTCTCACATCAGGGATTTGACAATTTGGAGATCATTTGTGTGTCGGACTCTGGCTTTTGGATGTGTGTATATAATACACATCCTGACTTAGGAAATGACTGTGAGTATTTATGTCACTTGGTTGTATAGTAAAAAGGTATTGAAAAATCATTTAAGTTATATATAGTGACATAATGTAGTCATATAATGTTTTAATAACAAAGTTTATAAGGTTCATTACCTTATAAATTATTGTTGTTAAATGGTAGAACATTAGAGACAAACTTTATACTAGGTGACCCACTAATCAAAGACATGACACCTAAGGTCTTTCATATGGTTGTTGTCATTAAGGATGTCTTAGATTAGTGGGAGTCTCTTTTATTATATGTTTATACTTTTGTTTTGATATTGATACAGACTTTGTGTTATGATTTTCTGCAGAAATAAATTTTATGAGGTTAATTTTTGTTATAACCATTTATGTATCATTTTGTGCAAATATTGAATTTGCAAACTTCAGTTTGATCTCACTAAAGTTTTCAGTTGGACCAGTTGGAAATAGACATGATTTAGATATCACATCACATGAAATTTCCATGCCACTCATCCATATCGATCTATGTCATCAAGTGCATTGATATGGTGGTCGTCGGGGTTCCGTCACATTATACGTCAGTGACGACAGCCGCGGTGGTCCCATCATTAATGTATGAGGTGGACCAGGTTGTAAAGTTGAAATCTAAAGATAAATAGCATTCAGACGCGCGCCTAAAGAATTATGGTATAATTATTAAGATATGTAGCCCAAGTGGGAGATTGTTGGAATATTTTATTATTTAATTATATTCCGATATCATTATGTGGGCAAATATCGTAATAATAATTATATTAGCTATTTATCAATTTAGAGCCTTAATTGATTAGTGATCAATTTAAGTAATAAGGCTAATTAGATTTCTATTTAGATAATTAATTAATTAATTGATATGGACTCAATATGGGTGGATGTCCGGATGACCCATTAACGGAATAATGGGAAACCCTAATGGTCATCCAATATAAAAGAGGCTATGGTCCCCAATACACCGTACACGGTAAACTCTCTCTTCTCCCCATCTGAAGAGAACTTGAGGCATAAAGGTACCGGTTGAGGAAGAACCAAATCAGCCGCCGCTAACCCTGTTTGTTTCAGATCACCTCCTCTCTCTATGTTATCGTTGTTGAGAGGGCTACCATCAAAGCTTTCAGGTATTCCTAATCCCTAATTTGTATCCTTGATAAATCAAACATGTCGTAGATCCTATCATAATCAGGTTCAATGTTTTGATTGCTTCCGCTATTGATTCATAATGATTGAACATGTTTTATGAATTCTGTTTTTTATTAAGACCTAAATTTCCAACATCTAAGAAATAAGAAGTAAGAACACACTTTTTTTTTTCGGGCACAAAAACTTAACTTGGCATTCAGTTGCTTCTATATAAGTAAGTTGACAACATAAACCTCAAAGATAGATATGAACAAAAGTAGGGGTGGCAATTGGATCCATCAAATCCATATCCATCCAATCCATCCGTCAAACAATTTTTTTTAATGGATTGGATTTAATCCATCCATTAAAAAATATGGATATATCCAATCCATCCAATTTATTTTAAAGATCCAATGGATCATTTTTTATTACTTATTTTTTATCCAATGGATCATTTTTATTAAAAAAAATAACAAATTAAAACAAAATAAACAATTAAAAAAGTTGCTGAATGGCAAATGACAATTCACAATCGTATTCCTCTCTCCCAAATCAAAAACTATGTAGCTTCCCCAAATTGAACCCTAATTTCTTCCCCAAATTTCTTCCCCAAATTGAACCCTAATTTCTTCCCCAAATTCCTCTTTGAATCTGAAATTCGGCACCGATTCCTATCAACATTAATCTGAAATTTCGGAACTGGTACCTTTCTTCAATCTCTTCTTCATTTCATTTTTTCAATCTTTTATTTCTTCTTTCTTCATCGCCGTTTTCTTTTTTACTCAATTATGCTTTTTACTTTTTTCTTTCAATCTTCTTTTCTTGCTCTGTTGATTTATAGATTCAGAGTCAGAGAACCCCAAACACGAAGGAGATCTCACCCCTCTTCGTGCATCTGATTCCGGCATCGGCGAGCTTCTTTGTCGAAGGAGATTGCGAATGAAAATTTGAAGAGAGAGAAGGAGATTGTGATTGCATTGTTGATGACGGTTCTTCACAAAGCATCCTAATGAGATGAGTTTTTATAGATTTTTGCTGGATTTATGAGTATAGTAAATGGGTTTGATAGATTTTTCGAAATTGACATTGCTGGAATTTTCAAGAGAAGCAGATGAGAAGTTTTGGATCTGGAGGAAGAAGAGATGAATAGTTGGATGGAGGAAGAAGAGATGAATGTGAAATTCAACAAATTTTCCTTTTTTTTTAAAAAAAAAAAAAATTTGCTCATGAAATTGATTAAGTTCATATTATTAATTTTGATTTCCAATTTTGGATCACATAATTGTTCAGAATTTTAAAAAAGAAAAAAAAATTGTTCAGAATTTTAAAAAAGAAAAAAAAATTGTTCAGAATTTTAAAAAAGAAAAAAAAAATTGTTCAGAATTTTTTTTAAAAAAATTGTTCAGATTTTTTTTTAAAAAAAAATTATGTTAATTATTTTAAGAATAAAAAAATAATTTAACAAATAATTTAAAAATATATGGATCGGATGGATAATCCATCCATTAAAATCTAGTAATGGGTGGATTGGATGGACTTTATTCTTAATGGATGGATTGGATGGTTTTTTTTAACAAAACAAAATAGTGGATTGTAATGGACTAATGGACTTTTTTGATCCATCCATTAGGATCCAAAATCCATATCCATCTAATCCATCCATTTTGCCACCCCTAAACAAAAGTGTATTGAAATGATTTTCCTCAACGAAAATATACAGATGTTCCCACTTCCTAGCATGTGGGTTATGAGGATTTAAGGTTATGTGGGTTATGTGGAAAACTTCGGGATTTGAAGGATTTAATAGAGACCAAGTCATTTCTTGATGGAAGAATGAAAATGCATTTCTGTTTTCTAGATTTATGTTGTTTTTAAGTTGTGGTTGATGATAAATGTGTTTTTGGGTTATTCGATGATCATGATTGGCTTAGATTTAATTTTACAAGTATTTGATTTTAAACCCAGATTTGATAAGTGATAATGAGAGAAATAATGGTCTAATTGGAAGTTGGAAGAAGACCAAGAAGAGAGGACGATGACTGCAATGAGAGAAATAAAATTGATGGGTTAGATTTGGTGTGGATGATGCATAGCAAGATTTGGTGAGTGATCTAATCTAAAGCTGAGAAAAAAAAAACGGTCTAAGTTGAACCAATCTAGTTGGTGGTGCAAACTAAACACATCTTAAGTTTGGTTAGTGATTAATGACAGACAATATTTGGTTTTTGAATGGGTTGAGCTTTGTGGTTGGTTCACAAGTTTTTTTTAGGGGAGGTTCACAAGATTTTATTATTTTCTATCGGTATTGTATAATTATTTTACTTTAATGTATCTAAACATAAATTAATTTTGTTGAAATATGTCTTAAAATCTCATGTTAAAATTAGAGAATTTCAGGTTTGGCCTCAGTCTCGTGCGCCTAGGCGCAGAAGAACTAGTGAGCTAGACACAACTACTTGGAGTTTTTCATATATGCAAAAGTTACCTATGCGCGAGGCGCATAAGCCCACTAGAGTTGTTATTGTACTAGTTGTTAGGCTAGTAGGTTTTTTCTTCTATGAGATTTCGCCGTCTGAGTGCAACATTGTGTTGTTTGTTGTTTTGTGCGGCGTTGTTTGATTTCTTGTCTTGTTGTGGTGTTTATTTTGTTCTTATTAAAATATCAGTTATTCAATCAATGATTTAGACGTCAACGTTGCAAAATCAAAGACATGAATATTTCGGTCACTTTAATTTTATCATATTATTTGTAGGTATTTTGTCGTTGTATGCTATTAATTTGAAGGTTGTGAGTTTGTTTGCATCAATTTGAATAAAAGAATATCGTTTTGTTTTCATCAGGAAAAAAATCAATTAACATGATGACACATAGGCAGGCTCTCTGATAACATAGACTAAACGAGGGATCTAAAATAAAGAACTGGGATGGGGATATGAAAAGTAAGGGTGTACATGTATAAGTGCTCACTATTTTTAAGGTCAAATATCACTTGCAGTTCTTTAAGTCAGATGTTTATAACAAGTTAGTCTTTTAAGTTTTTTTTATTACAATTTGGTCTTTTAAGTCATAAAATATTTACATTGTTACTTCTTTTTTCAGTCAACTTCGCTTAAAAGTGTTTCTGGACCATTTAACATTGAAATGGTGGGTCCAAAAGTGCTTATGACATCAAACATGGTTACTTACTCACATTTTCTTCTTCTTGCTTTTGAATCTGAGCTTAATTTTATTGATAAGTATTTTATCAAAAATATTATAAATCAAGTAATTGATCAATTGTTTCAAATCATGACTGAATAATGCACATATGAACCATAGTTTTGAGAACGGTGAATTTGGACATATCAACTTAACATTAAACATTTTTTATGATCGTAGTGCATATATTTCCTGACTTAAATGATCAATATCTTCCAAGGATCTTGAGCTTGGATTCTTTTGGTCGAAGTGGATGAATCCTTTTCAAATCCCAAATGCTCATCTTCATATATACAATCAAGCCTTTGGCCTTCAACCAATTTTTCGACAGAATTTTTATCAATGGTTCCAACAACCATTTTTTGTTGTAATTCAGCCTCTAAGGCCTTTTTTTACTTTGTTCTCGGTCACATAGGTCGTAATCTTGTTCCAAGCTTCTTGCTCAGACATAGAAATTTTCATCAATGTCCCACCCAGTTGGACGAACTGTTCCCTCTTCAAAGAAATCTGTCTCTGGGACTTCCCTTTCCCACATAAAACCATGAGTGGGGTGGAGTCTGACAGAACAGACATTCTTCTGGTCTACATAACCAGACTCTGCAACAGAACATGGCGCTATATTCGCCAAATTTTTGTTAAATGTCTTTCTGGTGACATGATTAACTTCAACCATGAAGTAGCTTTGGTCTGCTTCAATATTTTCGATCAAGCCGTCTTCTCTCCAGATGGCAATTCGTTGGTGCATAGAAGAAGGCACAACACCAACTCCATGAATTCATTCCCTACCCAAGAGCAGATTGAAGTTTGGCTTAGAAGGTACCACCATGAATAGAGTGGGCCTAGTGATGGTCCCCACAGTCAGATCCACTTGTATAACACCAAGTGAATGTCCAGCCTTGCCTTCATTGTTCGACAAGACAATATTGTGGGGTTTCAGATCAGTGTCAAATTTTCCGATCCTTCTCAGCAAAGATTGGGGCATTAAATTGATAGCTGCCCCCCCCATCTACTAGAACCTTGTTGACTCCAACATCGTCAACTCTGGCTTGGATGAATAAGGGTTTCAGATGGCTCTTTATAGAACCATTTGGTTTTTCGAACATAAAATCAGAATTCATGTCTTCATCTTCAGCAGGATTCTCTTTTACCGGAGGCTTGTTTTCCACGTGTCTGGACCTTTAATCTTGCCTCTTTAGTTAGGATTTGAATTTCTTCCAGACGAAACCAAAGCCTGTCGATTCCCATCTTGTCGAAAGCATCAACTTCTGTCTTGGACTTAGAGAATTTTGTAGTCTTAGTTTCCTCCTTGCCTGTCGAAACCCAAGCTCGTCGAAATCTTACTACTTTATCCTGCACATAGAAAAATTTGTGGTTTTAATAACCATATGCCTGTCGAAAATGCACACTTTAAAATATATATGCCAACACTTAGTGACTAGAATTTCACCTCAAAAAGGAATAAGTAGATAACCCAAGGTTCCAACCATGACCCTGCATATATAATGCAATGTCTCTATCAACTGAGTTACATTTATGGGATAAAAAAATCACCTTTGAGGAATTTCAATTTTCAATGCAACATTTTTTTAGAGAAACTTTCTAGGCAACATCAATTACTTTTTTAATTGTACATCTAATTAATATTTTTTAGTCACTTTTAAATCTCAAGTATATTTCACTTTATATTTATTATAGTAGTGAATAAATTAGTATTTTATCACAGTAATTTAGTAAAAATATTATGTGTTCTTTTTTTGTCAAATAGCTCGAAGATTAGATTTGTTTACTCGTAAGGTGAATAAGTGAATGTCTGAGGTTCGAACTTCAGCTCCTAAATATTAGAGAAGTGATTTTTGTACAAATATTTTGGAACAATTTTTGGGGACAATTATCATAAATATAATTTTATTTTATTTCGTCAAGTCATAAATATAATTTAAAAGAACACAACATGAATATTTGAGAAAACTGTTTCAAAAGTTATCACAAAAATGATCGTACAAATATCATTTTTTAATAATATGGTATGGAACAAATAATTTAAAAGAGCAATTATATTTGAACATATATAATTTTTTGAGAAATGATATTTGTACAACCATTTTATGACCATTTTTTAGACAACTTTGAGAAATAATTTTATGTTTTTACTTTCTCACTCTATTATTTTGGTTTCTATGTCAATACCTACTTTTCTTTGTAAATTTATGATTATCTCAAAAATTGTCACACAAATGATTGTTCAAACAAGACACCTCTGATTTTTTCTACCTTCGTCCAACATTTATTTTTTTCTATTGATCAGTCTGTTCTTATCACATCAGCACCAATATACTAAATACATATGTCACATCTATTTAAAAATTCAAGGGAGTTTCTAGAAGAATACGATATGTTGATAAAATACTATCATTAGAGACAAAATCAGGGATTTATCTCGCTCGTACGTACGTACTATAACTATAGTTTTGTTTGTTGTGCGTTACAATCTCGATGGCTACTCAAGGACAAATCATCACCTGCAAAGGTTTCCTTTTCACATCAATAATACATTCTTGTTCTTTGTCATCATATACATATTAATTTATTCATCATCTCAAACACTAATCACACTATTTTCATATACATTTGTGTAGCTGCGGTGGCCTGGGAACCCAACAAACCATTGATCATCGAGGACGTTCAAGTGAGTGGCTCCACCACAGCCTGGTGAGGTTCGAATCCAAATTCTCTACACTGCTCTCTGTCACACTGATGCTTACACTTGGAGCGGCAAGGTATAAATAAATATAACAATAACTTGTGTTGTTGACCATCTCCATTTTATAACAATGGTAATATTTTTATGCATAAGTATATGAATTCATCTTGATTTGCTTTTGCAGGATCCTGAAGGTCTTTTCCCATGTATACTTG
The DNA here is from genome assembly GCA_018208015.1 of Medicago ruthenica. Taxonomy (NCBI): domain Eukaryota; kingdom Viridiplantae; phylum Streptophyta; class Magnoliopsida; order Fabales; family Fabaceae; genus Medicago; species Medicago ruthenica. Next base: position 114,483,584 of record CM031371.1, on the reverse strand, counting down.
GTCATGAAGCTGCTGGGTGAGTATATAAAACCACTACATGCTTGGTTGTTTGATTGTTCATATTCATTTTCAATAATAATATTATGATCTCTCAAGCACCAACACTTCTGATTCAACGTGTTTCTAGTGACCAACATGTGTTGGTTGTCTGACACCAACATATGTGATTACAACTGATTTATTTATTTTCTCAAATTATTACTAATGTCGATGTCTTAGTGTCGGTCAGCATTGTGTTCGGTGTCCATGTTTATGTGGTGCTTCATAGATTATGATGATGTAGTTTTGGTACATACAGGATTGTGGAAAGTGTTGGAGAAGGTGTTACTGAAGTTAAGCCAGGGGATCATGTCATCCCTTGTTACCAAGCTGAATGTGGAGAATGCAAGTTTCGCAAATCAGGCAAAACCAATCTTTGTGGCAAAGTCCGTTCTGCTACTGGAGTCGGAGTCATGATGAGTGATCGCCAGAGTCGCTTCTCTTTCAATGGAAAGCCTATCTATCATTTTATGGGAACCTCCACCTTTAGTCAGTACACTATTGTTCATGATGTTAGTGTGGCTAAGATTGACCCAATAGCTCCTTTGGACAAAGTTTGTCTCCTGGATGTGGTGTTTCAACTGGTAAGTTTTTAATAATAATATTATTAAGTAGTATGGAAATTGTATTGAGATTTTGCAAGTTATACAAGAAAAGAGATTGGTTATCTTTTATATCCATTACTAGTGTTCATAAGATCTGCCATCCAAGTACATCTGATATGGTTTTAAATTGTGGTTGCGCTCGTGGCAGTGGTGCAAACTTTTATATTGTAGGAAAATGTGGTCGATGTGGTTGAAATTGTGGTTGCAATGTTGTTACAAAGATCTCAAAATCATTTATATTGCAGCCATAATTGCAGTTGTGGACTGCAATTTAAAACCATGCATCAGGGTGACTAATTTTCCTAAAATTGTTTTCTAGAATAACCCCCTTTGTACCTTACCTAACACTGTGCTACAAATTCAAGTTATTATTCTTACATGAGTGTATTGTCTGGTATCTACATATCTACATATAGGCACAATTCAATGAAATCTCAAGATAGTATTTAAAAAATCTCAACATGACTCGTCTTTTTCTATTATAATTATTTTAATGTATCTTCTTGAGCTAATTTTTATTAGTGTTACCTAGTAGAAGCACCGACACATACATGAATGCCGAACTTGACCCTGACATTGACCTAGACACCGTTAATAATTTCAGAAAATTGAAGTGATTGAATGTAACTAAATGTGTTGGTGTTAGACATTCGACACGCGTTTGATATGAAGTGTTACGTTAAAGATTGTACTCATGCAAGAATTACTCATGGAATTCTTACTCTATCTCCACTTAACTCTAATAGTAATACTTGACTTTGGATGTATTCAAATGAGATCAGGGTATCTTAGGAACCTTCTTTTGGTATATGGAAAAACAATTCAAAACTTGGCAGAAATGAATAAACAAGAGAATGATTCTAACTAGAACAAAGATTGATAAAAAAAATTGAGAAAAATTGAATGGGATAATAGGTTTGGAAGAGAAGATACAAAAGGTTTACAGTGAGGATGATAACCTTTCACTCAAGGCTACCCCAAAGGAGCACTCTCCTTTCACACTAGAGCATTCTCTAGACACTACATTTAATTATTCAAAGCTATCTGTCCCCTCTACAAATTGAGGGCTATTTAAAGACTTTCTAAGAATAACCTAAATAACAACTCTTAACAACCACCTATATCAACTTACTAACTAACTTCTACTAATTAACTCTTAACTACTCTAATTATCCAATCTTCTATATCCTAACAGGGTATCTTTTGTATTGTTGAATGAAAATGTAGGAGAGATTACTGAGCTGACAGAAATTAAAACGGGGTTTATTCATTTAATTTGTTTGAGATCTTAAAACATGTTTAGTCTTATTCTTGATCCAATTCAGTCTAGTAGACAACATTAGTAGATTTTGAAACAATTATTATTTTGAAAATTGCTTTTCCCACTTCAAAGAAAGCTAAAAAACACCAGTATTTTACGTTTTTAACCCCATCGGCAGTTAACTGCCGATGGGAAGGATCCGACGGCAGCTAACTGCCGATGAGAAGGAAACCAGCAGCAGTTAGCTGTCGTTGCCATGTTTTGCCTATATTTTCCAAAATTTCACATTTTTTCATCTTAATGTGAATAAAAACGATAAAATGAGTGAACAAAAACGATAAAATGCCTGCGATTAAAGTGAAAAAGCTAAAAAAAAAAAGACAGCTAATTTTTTAACTTAAAAACTGTTTTTAATTTTTTTAAAAAACAGATTTAATTTTAACAAAAACTAATTCAAACATAGTTTTAATTAAAAAAAAAAACTGATTTTAAAAAATCAGTTTTTATAAATTAGTTTTTTATAAATCAGTTTTTTAAAATTGATTTTTAAAAACTGATTTATAAAAAACCTGATTTTTAAAAAACTAATTTAAAAAACTGATTTATAGAAAACTGATTTATAAAAACTGATTTTTTAAAATCAGTTTTTTTTTAATTAAAACTATGTTAGAATTAGTTTTTGTTAAAATTAAATCTGTTTTTAAAAAAATTAAAAACAGTTTTTAAGTTAAAAAATTAGCTGTCTTTTTTTTTAGTTTTTTCACTTTAATCGCATGTCATTTTATCGTTTTTGTTCACTCATTTTATCGTTTTTATTCACATTAAGGTGAAAAAATGTGAAGTTTTGGAAAATATAGGCAAAACATGGCAACGGCAGCTAATTGCTGCTGGTTTCCTTCCCATCGGCAGTTAGCTGCCGCCGGATCCTTCCCATCGGCAATTGGGGTTAAAAACGTAAAATACTGTTGTTTCTTAGCTTTCTTTGAAGTGGAAAAAACAATTTTCTATTATTTTGAGTAATGTTTCAGGCCTTGGAGCTGTCTGGAACACTGCCAAGGTGGAAGCAGGGTCAATTGTTGCTGTTTTCGGTCTTGGAACTGTTGGGCTTGCTGTGAGTTTCTAAAAAAAAAAAAAAAAACTAGTAGCTAGGTTTTCATATTAGCTTGGTGTTGTTGGACTTCTATCATTACCTAGAATTTACTCTGAACAGGTTGCTGAGGGTGCAAAAGCTGCTGGTGCATCAAGGATTATTGGCATAGATATTGATAGTAATAAGTTTGAAAGAGGTACATATCAATGTTGCTTGCTTTTCAGCTTTGGTCTGTTCTGTTTTTGTATTAGGAATATATATGGACATGATGCTAAAGCTAAAGTGTGCACGTTATTAATACCTTAACTTCTTATATTTATTTACTTTGCAGCGAAGAACTTTGGAGTCACTGAGTTTATTAATCCAAAAGAACATGAGAAACCAATTCAGCAGGTCATAGTTGATCTCACAGATGGTAAAGTTGATTATAGTTTTGAGTGCATTGGAAATGTCTCTGTAATGAGGTGACTGCTTTGGAATGCTGCCATAAGGTGACTGCTGCTGCTACCTCAGTCACTCATATATTACAACATGAAAACCATGAATGGTTATGATGAGAAATTAGCAACTTGTGTAACAATATATTATATGGTTTGGTGTGCAAATTTGCAGGGGTGGGGGACATCAGTTATTGTAGGCGTTGCAGCTTCGGGGAAAGAAATATCAACTCGACCTTTCCAGTTGGTGACCGGACGCGTCTGGAAAGGAACAGCTTTTGGTGGCTTCAAGAGCCGATCACAAGTGCCTTGGCTTGTAAACAAGTACTTAAACAAGGTAAATTCATTAAGCAGTTCCATTCCATTTCATTCCATACATTAAACTTTAAGGTAATGTATTGCATAGTTAGTTAGTTCAGTACTTGGAGTGAGCAATATGATAGAAACTGGTACCGAACATAGAGATTTTAATAGTAATAATTGACTTTTACTAATGATAGAGTAGGATTACACAATGAGTTCCCAAGAAATTCGAGAGTCATCGGTCTCTCCCTTCCAAGAATTCAAGGATTTGGTCTCTTGCAAACTGCCTAACTTCTCTATTTATATAAACTGCATATTAACTTCTAACCAGACTGAAAAATAACTTCGATATTTATCTCATATTGCAGGAAATCAAGGTTGATGAATACATTACTCACAATTTGACTCTTGCAGATATCAACAATGCATTTGACCTCATGCATGAAGGAGGATGCCTCTGTTGTGTGCTTGCAATGCATGCATGAGATAATATGTGATCTGATGATAGCTCTGTAAAAGTGTTGTGTGTGATGGAAGTTGTGTTACACTGCCTTTCGTTTGAAGTTTAAACAATCATGTGTTGTATAATTCTTGTGATCATGCATGGATTTTATGACATGTGAATGTTAACTTCCTAAGGCATTGCCACCTAATTTCCAATGCAACGTTTTTAGACAACCAAATTTCCCACACTAAATCCTTCTTCATTTCTATGTTTGCGACAATCTACAAGCACACAAGGTGATCTCTGCTATTTGCAGACAGGTTGTGAGGAAGTCTGATGCTAGTTTTTTCGTCTAACTCCAAAGTCCTTTCTGTAAAGAACGTATAACCTTATAAACTCGGATACATGTAATTGTAGGCTTTCTCGAAATCCACTTAAAAATTAGGCCACACTCACCATTCACATTAGCAGAAAGTTCTCACAGTCAGATCCTGTTATACTGTTTCAATTCTTCCCATGCCTTGTACTATGGTATAATTACAACCTCATATTTTGGGTTGAGCTAAGGGTTGAAGGAGTCAAAGGACCGGAGTTCAAACCCGGGAAAAGGAAAAAATGCTAATATTAATATACTAACATGAAGCATTATTCTTTTTAATTTTTTACACTCTTCTACTTTTTAATTTCGTTTTTAGTCCCTATACTAACATGAATACATATCAGATACTGGTACTTCATCAATTTTGAAGTATCTGAGCTTCAGAGGCTAAAATTAATATACATTAACAAATATTAATTCATTTTGTATATTTAAATGAGCTGCAGATGAACATTGTTCCCGGCAGTAACTAATCATGCTGAGGCATCTAACAATCAATTGAAATGTTATATGAATAAAAAAAAGGAGAAACGGGAAATTTCTCCTAAATCATAGAGAAAGGCAAAGAAGACCTTTCCTTTGACAGTAATATGAGTCCTACAACCACAAACATAAATTTGTTCGGCTTGCTTGGATATATGAAGACAAGTTCAGTGTAGTAAAAGTGAATCATTTTTATACTATACATCAAACTCTGAAAGCACACAGTGACTAATAAACATTAAGCATTGTTAAATATAGGACTCTAAAATGTGTAACATAAAAGATAAAAGATAGGACCCTTATCTAGGTATACACCAACAGTGATTAATCACAAGCATCGAAAATTAAATGCATCAGACGTAAATTTATGCAACTCCCAGTGTAAGGATAAAGCATTGTTAAATATATTAACCAAAACAGTGCAACATAAAAGATAGGACCCATACCAAGATATACACCAACAGCGATTAAACGAGCATCCAAAATTAAGTGGAACAGCCATAAAATTATGAACTCCCAGTATAGATAGAGATTTAAAATTCGCATAAAATGTCACATTATATACTAGAAAAACAGCCTTCTAATCTATAAAAGAAGAACTGCTGAAACTATTCAATTTCATTCTTGCAAACAGAGAATGTTCATTGGATCACAATATTAAAACTCAAGGAACTAATGTATTATGAGGCACAACTAATCAACTGTGTAATACGCAAAAAGAAACGAGATGTCGATTATATTTCAAAATGAAACATTAACCATGGTTTCAAAATTAACAAAACACGACCTGAACAATCATCGTCTATGGCTCCACTGTTGTCACCTGTTGCCATTCCCCATCTACTGCTTCTTTCCATAATGTGACATTGTTGTTTCCATCAGCCACAGCCAATATATTTCCTGTCAAAGACCATGACACCCTCCAAACAGGGGTCTTGAAATCATTCAAAACCTTGCCTTCCCAATGATCCCCTTCTTTGCCAACAGTCCATATGATCACTTTACCGTCCTGCGACGCACTAGCAATAGTAGATTTAGGAAGTCCCAAATTCGGTGCCCAGGCAACATCTCGAACCCAATCATTATGCATCTGAAGTGCAGGGAAGCAATCCATCTTCCACTGTCCATTGCTGAACTTCCACACCTTAACAGTATTATCACAACCACCAGAGCAAAGCTTCTGCACAGGATCAAGTAACCCTGAACCAACAAGAGCACCGGGCGCCATTGAAGGAGCCCAAGAAACAGAAGTCACACCAACTGGGTGAGCTTGATCAATCCTTGAGGTGTCCCATCCACCATCTGCCCTTGCAGTAAATACCGATATATTCCCATCAGACGAAGCACAAGCCAAGCAGAGACCCAACTCATGAGGCGCCCAAGCAACTGAATTCACAGACGACTTATGCTCATCAAAGACATGAGCTTGGATCCATTCATTTTGGTTACCCTCCTTCCAAAGAATGACGCGTCCGTCATAGGAACATGAAGCGAGAAGGGAACCAAACTTAGGGTGAGCCCACGCAACCTCCCAAACAGGTCCTTGGTGACCAGTCAAAGTTGCTAGATGCTGAGAAGCTGAATTGCTCACACCAATTATCTTAACCGTGTGATCCGATGAAGCTGTTGCTAGCCTCTTTCCATAGTAATCCATTGCAACATCGTGGACTGTGTCTTGATGACCGGTTTCAACCTTCTGAGAAGGCATGTTTCTGCATATCAATAATAATTCAAACAATTAGTTTCAAGCAACCATTTCCAAATAAAAGTAGCCAAAAACATATTAAAAATAACCAGGGTCGTCTTTAACAGCTTGGAGGCCCCGTTCTAATCTTACAAATTGGGACCCTAATGAAAAAAATGTAGTCAACTCTCATAACAATCGCAATATTGATTTAAGAGAAGATCCATAACAAATAACAATCCTAAAAAGAGTTACACCTGTAATCAACATTCAATCAATTTCTATATATTCATAGTTTGCACGGATTTTCAACAACAATAAAAAAAATATGGACCTATCTCAGAGACTAGCAACTGTATAGAATGGAAATCAAATCAGAATCAGAATAGAAGGAAATTACATTGAATTTCATTTTTCACACTAATCTAACTTTCTATTTCCCTTTTGTTTTGATTAGGGTTATGTAAAAATTGAAGGTGAAAGAAAATTAAAAACCAAATTCATAAACAAATAGAAGGAAATCAAATCAGAATCAGTACCAAACAAAAGGAAATTGAATGATACCTTACAACAGTTAGGGTTTGTGGAGAGAGATGAAGATATCTCTGACTGTGGCAGCGAACTGGTGAAAGATGCGGCCGTGATGTATGGAGGAGGAGGAGGAGGAGGAGGAGTGGTCGCGGTGGTGGTGGTGGTGGTGGATGGATGGAGGAGGACAGTGTTACAACGTTTGTTCTCTGGTTGGAAAAAAAAATGGATCGCGAAAGGAGAAGAGGAAATGAAAAGGGTGTGGTAATTTTCAAAGTAACTAAAGGACATTATGGTAATTTCCAACCATGGCTCCCCTGCACCCTGCTTCCTCCGCCGCTTTCCGCTTGTCTAAATGTTAACTTTCATTGTAATACTAATACTCCGGCAGCTAAAAATAAATTGTTTCAAAATAAATGTTATTTATATTTTTTAATGTATAATTATTATTTTACTTTCAGTTGTGTCCCTTTAATTAATTGAGTGTACACTACTCCAAAAACATTATATCTATCTATAGTAAATAATGTTGATTTAGTAAAATTGTCATGTCTTTTGACATCATTATTACATTTCCTAATTTGTGTGTAAAAATCTTAAATGACACTCATTTTAAAACGGGGGAATTACTTACCCTTTATCAACTTAGTGCACATGTTATGCTTGTATTTGTAAAAATAATTTTTATTAACACTTACTCAAAAATAGTAAAAAAATCCAAACTCATTTTTATAAAGTAAAAGAGTAATTTTAACATTCATTAAGTTAAAGATTTATTGCTAGAGATTTAACATTACAAAAATAACATATTTTTTTCAAAAAGATGTCTCTTAAAAATAATTTTTATAAGAAGCTACGTAAAATAGATTCTCATTTTAACTATTTCTTAAAATACTTATTATACAAAAGGAAGAAATACTTAAAATAACTTTTTATGAGAATTTATTCAAACCAATTTCTCTTTTGAAGCTTTCTTTAAAAAAATCTTTCTTAAAAAAATTATGCAAAAAGTCAATACACTATAAAAATCATTTTTAAAAAAGCTATAACAAACGGATCTTTGATCTTTTGTGAAAAAAATTGTACATGAAAATGAAAGCTTTAAGTATATCCAAAATTTGGAAAATATGATATAAAAAAATAATTTTGATAATAATAAAAATAAAAACAATTATAATTGTAAACCATTTACATATTATTAGCTTTTAATTCTCACTTCAAAAAAAGAATTCTCTTAAGTTTGTCACATTTTTCGATTTGGTTTTGGTGTTAAAACAGTGTAAATATCGACTTGCTTGGACCATGAATTTGAAACTAAGTGGCTTGGTGTAGCACTTGTGAGATTATTCACAACAAATGTTACTTTTTTCAATGAACACATTCGTTGCATAAGAACACCATCTTGATAAAAATAAAATCATGCGCAAAAGACAACATAATGGATATATAGTGGATAATTTAGCATATTGTCAATATTGTAAATTAGAATGGAGTCTGAAGGGGATATATAGAGGGTATATATATATATATATAATATTATTCAAAGTTTTCGTTAGGTTAGTGCTCAAATGAACAAACAATTCTAACAAATGAATTTAGAAATCCCTGATGCAATTCCTTTGAGAGGATAAAATTATTACAAACCAGCGATATAATAATAGATGTATTCAAAACTTGCAGAAAAAGGGAGAAGACATCAGTATATCATGTGCAAATAAGAGTTGATTGCAATAACAAAGAATGACAACATCAAAATAATATATTATAATTCATAGCATTGAGTATCGTACTCAAGCTATAACATCAAACTGATTTTTTCATTTCATCCTTCATTAATCGCTACCATCAACCTCATGTATTTATTATAGAAGAAAACTATTAGTACTCATGCTCTATAATGTAGTGAGAGTTAGTGAGGAAGATCCTTTAAAAAAAAGTTACCGAGAAAGATGTCAGACAATTGAACCTTTGTTTACACAAATGTAGAAGCACAATATTAATCTATAAGAAAATGATATAGAATAAGTATTGTAAGATTGACTACCTATTTATTTATCTACTAATCACTTATATATAAATCCTATGCAGTCTGATAATGAAAAATTTTTATGAAAAACAATTCCTGCTGAGAGTTGAACCCCAGACCAAGTTCTGGGAGATCAGAACCATTACCACTAGATCACTAAAGTTTTTTGTGACTTATAGTTGCTTTCATTTTATTTATCTAGCACAAATGCGAGTTCAGTTTAAGTCATTATCACAACCCTGAATTCCAACATCATTTGAAGACGAATTGAACGTCATTCACACACATCATGCGATTCAACTTCATTTTCACCGCCGCCGGTGACCCAATAACAACATCCCGCCACCGTTGCAACTGCCACTTCAACAACACATGCCGCCGTAACTGCCACCGCCGGAAAATCACTTTCTCTCACTGATCCACACACATCACGCCGCCGCCGCAACTGCCACCTCACCAACAACTGACTGTCGTAAATGTCATTGCCGATAACTCGCTTTCTCTCACCGATTCACACCATCTTTCATCGAATTGACAAAAAATTATGACCAATGTTGATATTGATTGTCTGAATTTTGTTAATTTCGAATCCTTGACATTAGGGTTTGAAAATTATTGATTTTGTTATGTGATTGTGTGAATTTTAGCTTTTTCTTCATTATTCTTTTTTTCATACTAAATGTTAAGTAGTGTTGCTCTAACCCTAATGATTAGCCCTACTTTTTAGTTATAAAAATTTATGAAAAAAACTTCGGATGGGGATCGAACCAGGTACCACATGCTTTCAATTCACAACTCTTACCACCAAGGTACTGATATTTTTTATGACATGTGATTGTTTCAATGTTGTGTATTCAACACAAATCTCGGGTCCTCTTTCTTTCAATCTCACAATTCCTAAATCATTTCTCACTCACTTTCATCTCTCTCACCATCTTGCAATTGAACCTAATAACCATAACACCACCCTTTTTGACGGACCTAATTAATTTTTATGAAAAAAAAATATGCAAGGAATTGAATCAGATAACACATGAAAATGTCATTTTTTTAAAAGTCACTAACGCCATTGCAATTCCTTTTTTGATAGTAGTTCCTTTTCATTATTAGCGGTTCCTTTTTATTATTATTATTTTTTATTTCAATTACCACGTAACGTTCCTTTTTATTTTTTTTTCTTTCGGTTACTAAATAACAATTCCTTTTCCTTATTTTTTTCTTTCGATTAACAACTTTTGCGGTTAGGATCAATTTCTTGGTGCTAGCTTTTGTATATATTTTTTCTTTTGGTTTGTCATTTTTATTGCAGTCCATCTTTTATTTTTGTTACTTTTTGAGATAGTTTGATAACATAATACTGAATATAACTATAAAAGTAATAATATAGTAATTTGATAGTTATATATGAAGCTATACAAAACCCGTGCATCGCACGGGTTAGAGTCTAGTATTCTAAAACATAATGTTTATAACTGAAATTGAGATTGAACTATTTATATATTCTAAAACCAACAACACCACTTGCAAAATAAACACCAAAATTTGTGGTGACAAAAACACCAGCATGTTGTTTACAAAAAAATAAACCTTATTTTTCTTTCCATAATTAGAAGATGAATCACCTACGGTATAAGCATGATGAATTGCCTCCAGAAATTCATCTATACAACTAAATAAATGCTATTATAAGAGAATATATAAAATGACACGACATATATGCTTTAGGATATATTCCAATTCAATCAAGACCAATAAACAAAAAGTGAATAATACAGTACAATGGTTTAGACTTCTTTGGCAATAACAAAATATTTTGAAACTTTTTTGTGTTTGATGAAATCTATGTAACAAACCATTATTAAGTGCCATTTTCTTGTCTCAACCAAAGCCTTATCAGTGGCCAAACACAATCTAGAGGAAGCTCTAGTGATCACAACCCTGTCCATCAACGTTTTCTGACCTTATTTTGTAACGTACATCTGTTTGCTATAGTTGTAGTACTTGACCTTTTTGGCACAAACAATAGTAGTGGCTTCATTGCTTCAATCAAAACTTTAGTTGATAAACTTTCCAAAGTAGAGGTGAGCAACCATTAGACTAACCAAGCGAATAACTATTAATTATTTCCCCAAACAAAAACACATAAATAAAGAAAGAAACCAAACAGTAAAAAATCATAAGTACCACTGGAAAAAAAATCATGAAGTACCTCCCATGCAAAAAATTATGAAACCAACCACGTTAACCATCAATTTCTCTTTGTTGAGCGTTGCCGCAAATTGAAATTATCCACTCAACCATTGGTCTCAGCTCGAGACCATCATAAACCACAAATATTTGAAGAAGAAGAAATGAAATAAAAATTTTCACTCTATCAAAGGCAAAATGAATGATGTGAGGAACATATGAATGATGTGAGGAATTTGCAATTTATAAGATTGAATGCAATTGGAAAGATGCAAGTAGTCACTTGATACGTGTATTGGATAGGTAGGAATTGAAAAGCCTTCATTGGAAAGATGCAAACAACCACTTGATACATGTATTGGTAATTGTAGCTCTATTAATGCTTGTTGGGTAATTGTAGAGATTAGGAGGGAGAACCTAAGTGATGTATGAGTAATTGTAGCTCCATTGATGCTTGTTGGAATATAAAAAGTACTTCTTTGAAAATAGAGAGGAGTTTGAATTGGGGCGTTATCATTGGCTGAACATGGAGAGCGGATTTATTGCAATCAGATGGGAGGGAAATTGCAATTTAAAGTCTGCATTTAAGGCTGGTTGTTGGCTTGGTATGCACACTTTTAAATGCCTTTAGGATGTTATTAAATGTCTTTAGGATGTGCATGCATCGATTTGGAATGAATGGTAGGAGGGAAATTCGAAATTCAAATTGCATAGATGATTAAGATTAAGATGTGGAGAAATAAATGCATGAGCAAAGTAGGGAAATTTTAGGGTGAAATTAGGGTAGAATTAGGGTTAAGGATAAATTTAGGGGTTAAGCTCTAGTAATAAGAGATAATTATTCGTTTAGGGCCTTATAATAATAAAAAATAATTTCGACCCACAAAATGTTGAGGCCCTGTGCCATAGCCTAGCATCAACGATCTGAGACCTGTTAGTTGAGTAACAAAAGTAAGTATTTTCAATTATCGTCTCCTCAGGGATTAGGTGCGCTACTTCGAACCGTTCAACAATCGGTATCGTTTTGAGTTAAGGGTTTCGTGACTTGGTTGCATAAACTAAAGTAATGTAAAAGCAGGATTAAAACGACAAGTAATAGGGTATCAAAGCGTTGGAATCGGAGTTCATCAATCTTGCATCGAATATAATCTATAAATCATGCATATGAATTTAGCGTTTTAGCGAAAATATCACGTATCGCTCGACAACGTCATTGATTTCCCAAATGACGTCGTGAGATCGATCGTATCGTTTAATCGACGATTTCCCAATCAATCAAACGATCCGAAAGCATTACGATCCGAAACTTTGTGCGATTATCAAAACCCAAATCCATTTCTAGATTTTCTTATTTTGATAGAAGATTATTCTAAACATAGATTCAAAAGTATTTGTCAATAACAATTGAATCAAGCATGAGAATGAAAATCAAGAATAACTTCAAAAACACATAAATTGCTAAAATCATATATTTACATAATCATGGATTACATCTAAGCTAGAAAGAATACCTCCAATCCCAACAAAGGGAAGTTAGTTGTTCATTTTCATGACAACTATACAAAAGAGTAGATAAAAGATGAAGATCATAGCCTAAGTCTTGATTTCCCAAAGCCTTTGGTTGATTCCACAATTCAATCACTTTTGCTCCTTGAAGATCATAGCTTCTAGCCATAAAAACTATCTAAAAACTATTACTAAACTGAATTAAAAAGCAATCCTCAAATGGAAGTAGTCAATGATCCAGTTATCTTTGAAAAGTGAGCTAAAAATGCTTTTATAAAACTGAGATTTTGCACGCTCGCTACAAGCGATGAGCTGGTCGCTTGTAGCGATGAAGTTTTCTTGGCCAATGGGGGAGCTCCACGTCAGCACCTGTTACTAAACCGCCCTTGGTCGCTTGAAGCGACCGGTCCATCGCTTGTAGCGATGAACCTCTGAAATTCCCTGCCTAGGCTCGCTTGTAGCGAGGCATCTGGCGCTTGTAGCGATGAAGTCCTGAAATTCCCTGCCTATCCTCGCTTGTAGCGAGGAGACTTGCGCTTGTAGCGATGGCTTTAACAAAACTTCATTTTCTTTGCTCAATTTAGGTCCAAGCATGAAATTCCTGCATAATTAAATGGGGTAAGACATAGGATCACAAATTTAGCATTTTAACCACAAATGTGAGCTTATCCTAAGATAACTTGTAAAACAAGTAACATAAGTGCCTTAAAATATATCAAAAGATAACTACTTTTAAGCACTTATCAAACTCTCCCCAACTTAGCATTTTGGTTTGTCCTCAAACCAAAGAATCAAAAGGAAATTTTCACAACTTTAAACCAAAGTATTGAGCAAGAAGCATAAGAATCAAAAGTTTGAAGAAATAAGTATCAGATGAATGATTCAAACGTGACTGCGCAAGCTCAAGTTAAGTTTCTCATTAAACGAGATACATACTATGAATGTGAACTAGTTCTAAACACACAGCATCAAATCACACAATTCTTAACAAACAACATGTTTAAATTTGAACCAAACCTAACACACTTCTATATTAAGTATATGAACACATTGAAATCTATTGTGAGGGTATAAAGTATTTAGTTTGTCATGTTGTGAAAATCTAACATTTTCTTCTAGAAGAGAGAATCTATAGAAAACCACTATTATTTTTTTTGTCAAGTAGCTTAGTGGCTATAAATTCACTAAGCATTAGCCCAAAACATTTCGTAAGTACAACTTAGATGACAGTTGCTGAGACATTAGATATGTTAAAGTTTAGGTTTGAACCAACAATATTTCACTTCTTCACACTTAATATGTTGGATTTTCGCCACTATGCTATTTACCAACAAAAAATGTATTAGCCCAAAACATAAAGAAAAAAGTCATAGTTAGTTTTCCTAGGGTTTCTAATGTCTCGTATAACCAAAGATCATTTCCAATCAAGAGGACAGCCTCCTTTACCAAAATAAGAAGAAAATAAAGGATGTTAATATTGATGTGAACAGGAAGGAGGTGGTGAATACACATTTCGATCGACTTTTTTTCATCGGAGTCAATCTTTCGATCAACCTTTTTCAAGGGTTGGGCAACCTGAGGCCTATGAGCAACCTTCAAACATAATCAAGAGCTTCTTTTCCCATGTGTCTAAATCAAATTGTGTTCTTTTGGAAAATATATACTGCTGAAATGACACTGAGGGGTAGGAAAAGAATCTCCCAACTTAATATCCTTCAGTTAATTAAACATGGCTTACTCAGTGATTAGTGTGGCAAGTATCATTAACTGCTATTTCATCAACTTCCCTTAACTATAAAAAAAAAAACTTGTTGGAAAGTTTATACATTCAATATTCTTAAAAATGAAAGGGTTAGTACTTCAGTAGTAACTATACCAATTTATAGGGGGTTTATTTGATAGAATAAGCACAAACAGAAACTTGTATATATCATTAAAAAAAATTAGTGCAAAAGAAATGATTTTCGTGCATACCATTCCTGTTAAATGTTAATCAACAAAATCTATACAAGAATCTTATACAAAAATCTTGCATGTATATGCATGTTGATGTAACTGCATATATGGCAAACGTGTGTAACATAAAATTTCTCTAAAGTTCAGTTTTGGCATTTAAAGGAACAAGCTCCAAGGTTTCTTCATTAATATCATCACTCTTACTCATTTCACAAACCTCAGAAGGAATCACCTCCTCATAAGGCCCCACATTAGGAACAAGAAAAACCAAAACAAGTGTAACAAATCTAAGAATGTCCCTTAAAAGAACAGCCAACCATAGGTTAGTAAAATCAGTTCTAGTAACATGAAGGGCACGTAGAAGTAACCCTCCACCCCATTTTGATATAAGGCCACCAATGCTATCAATACACATTAACAAAGCAAAAAATGTTCCTTCAATTCCTAATGGACATAGTTTTGTGCTTAGTACCATCATAGGCATCCACCTTATTTTGCCTGTGATTCTTATAGCAGCATCTTCAATGACAACAAAAAAGTAGTCAGGAATTCCAATTTTCAAATTCCAACGTAGAATGAAGATTAAGTCCAATAGACCTGATATTGCATATAGGAGTTGTGCATAGAATACTAGGTTTCTGAATGTGTAGTTTTTCAGATACTTGTGGTAGATTAGAACTCCTATTATTGAAGCCACTGCACCAATTGCATAGATTATACCAACAAACTCCTGCATATTCAAAGGGAGGAAACAAAATTCTATTAAGAAAAAAAATGGTCTTGAAAATATTGTCACCTTTTTAGTCTCTTGTTGGATAAACAGCTTAGTTAAGCACTTTTAACATATAAGTCCTTAGGTATAGGTTATTCTACAACAAAAGATAAAATAATGTCAAATTGTTATCATATAAACTATAAGATGTTTTTATTAGCTACCTTCAAGAGCTTACGGAAATTATAAGCTGAAAACATCTTATGGACATGGCACAACTATTTCTATAAACTCTCCTAAACAGTTTCCACAAGCGTTTATGTCAAAAGATAAGTTCACATAATTCAATCCAAACAGGTCTTTAGCCATTTATAAACAAAATATGGGACTGGAATTGCCTGTATTTAGAAATCCCATTAGTCACTGCAGTCAGCTAACCTAAGCCATTGCTCTTAAACTTCAGTACATTGGTCTCAACCGTCTGATGTTCATCAATAGCCGAGATCTTAACTGCAGTTACTAGGTACTAATGGCAAAGAATATATTTCTCTGACATGTCCGTAATTAGTTTTCACCTTATTTCTATAAGTTCTCCAGAATAAATTATGAAAACCGCTTATAGTTTATATGAAAACGGTTTGACTTTATTTTATCTTTTGTTATAGAATAGTTTAGACATAAGTACTCATACGATAAGCGCTTAGCGCTTAATTGAGGTGTTTATCTAAATAGATCTCAAGTCATCTGCAGACAAAAAATGTGATCGAGATTGCCTGCAGTCAGAAATCCCAGTAGTCACTGCAGGTAACCAATCTAGGCAATTGAATACAAAATGCAAGTTCGGTAAATAAGTCTCAACTGTCTGATATTCACCAATAACTGAGATCTCAACTGTAGTGACTACTGACTGTAAAGAATAAATTTCCCAAAATATGAGAGGTACCTGAGAGAATGCAGGGCCGACTTTTGAATCAGTATACCAGTAAAAATGGCCTTCATGAGTGGTTACATTAAGAGCAAGGGAAAGGAACATGTAAAGAGAAGGCTTCCATGCTTGAGGATACTTTATTGTTTTGTACATGCTTCGAATTGTCGTTCCTACATTTTCCACTACCCCCTACAAAATGTATTTAATCAGCCAATTTAGCATACTAACTAACTAAGATTAAGAAAAAAAACTTACGACAGAACAGTATGATATGTGTTGAATCATGTAACTGATTTCACTTTGTGCAAATAGGCTTATGATATGGGAAAAATAGAAAGTTTCCTAACCTGCTTCTTTTCATTATGCAAGCCAGTGGCTCTCTTTTCATAGATCACAAAACCCAGCACAATTGTCAAAGCAGGAAAAACCGCCATAAGACCAAGCGACCCCTAAAATAACAACAGAAGCATCCTACTCATCAGACATTACAGTATAAAAGAAATGATCATATTCAATTTGATATACTTTATTAATAATCATATTGGAATTTAAAATCTTTTAAGTGAAAGAACTGCTGTAAAGGTTAAACTTTCTAGAGAATCACCAATTTAGTCCAGAAAATCTGAAGGAACTGAACAATTTAGTTTTTGAACTAAACAAAATTTCAAAGCAATGATCCATGAAATTGAAAACCTTTAATCACAGTCCATTCTATGCAATCTCAGAACTAATTTCATAAACCTAAAAAATGATTAACATGATCAAATATTTTCAATTGAATCATTTTATAATCACATCAATCTCACCAACCAAATTGCTCAACTCTAATCCTAAAAACTAAAACCATGATTCAAATTATTGATAGCTAAGCTCATATCTCACAAGAACATTGGCTCAAATAAGCCACCGATACGAGAACCTTTTTGAAGAGCAAAATGTAATTACTTACAAGCGCTCTCTGAGCCTTGAGACTTTCCTAACCCTGAGTCGTGACACGACTAACCTAAACATTTTTATTTATCAAGTAAAAAAGTGTTGATAGCATATCAAAACTAATTTTAGTACAATTACAATTAAACATACAAAATAGGGACAAAATAGAAAAACAAACCTGAGGACCAAGATGATGAACAAAGAAACCACTAGCAAGATAACCAAGAAGAGCACCAGAACCAGAACAAAACCCACACAAACTCTGCAAATCAGGAGCTAAACCAGGAACCTCAATACTATTCCTTGCAATACAAGCATCAATAGTAACATCAGCAATAGCAAGACTAGCAGACACACCAACAAAACACATCAACGCTGCCACCACACCCACCCCACCTCCCACAGCAACAATCGTAGCAGACACCGTCCCAACAACTCCAGCAACGACAAGATAAGGCCTCCGACGATATCCCATTACCGGAAAAGCATCGGTTAGAATGCCCCAGATAGGTTTTAGAATCCATGGAATGAAGTATATTCCTACGTAAAGTTGAACTGTTGAAGGTTGAAGTTTTTGAACATCTTTCCAATAGTAATCAGTGACTAGTTTGAAGAGTGAGCCTGTGAAACCTTGGCCTATACCATATACTAGGAATATTCCTGCTATGAATGTTGGGTTTAGGTTGTTTGTTAGCATTGTTAGCCATTCTATTGGTTCTGTTAGGATTGATAACAATGGATTTTTGTTCTTTGTTTTTGTTGTGTTTGTTGTTGTTGTTGTTGTTGAATCTCGTTGTGTTGACATGGTTGGGTTTGATTTGTTGATTATGTGTGTTGTGTTGTGTTATTGTTTAGTCATGTTTTGGAAATGGATCTTGGAGATGGAAGGTTTAGTTTGACTTGAACTCTTAACAGATCGTTGAATTTGGGAGGGAGTATGGCTGGACTCAAGAGTTGAGATCCTCTCCATTTATAAAAATAAATGGAGATTGACATTAAGAAAGAGATAGACACAAAAAATAGGTGGTGAGTCTTATTATTGAATGGGTCCCACCATTATTAATTATTTTCAAGATTTTGTTTGTCTTTATCTCTCCAAATGGAAGAAATGAAGAAGAGTTTAAATGGAGATGATTTTAACTCCAAATTAGTATGTATGCAACTTGGAGAGAAAAATGAGTGTTTAAATATCATTGTTGTTTTTATTTAAGGAAATTCTTGGCTATGTTAGTTAAGTTTTGTTGGGTAGCGGATTCCTCTTTTATGGAAAATGTTAACGAGTGTCCGACCTCCGGGACACTCTTTAAACACTTAAAATGGTAAGATTTTATAAAAGTTTGTACATTTATTGCATTAGAAATTGAAGTCTTTATTTTTTTTAAAGAATTTTCTTCATTAGGAATGCTTAAAGAGTGCCCCAGGGGCACTCGTTAACAAGACTCATCTTTTATTTATCTGATTGATTAGATATTCTTGGACGTAGTTAATAATAACAGGCTAAAATATGTCATTAGTCCTTACACTTTCACTATATTTTGGCATCGATCCCTCACTTTTTTTTGTTTGGAATTGGTCCGTGCACTTTGTAAAAGTTTTGCTATTGGTCCTTCTGTTAAGTCCAAGTTAAAATAAAAAAACAAAATTAACGGTGTGCCACGTGGACCAATCATTCTACACCACGTGGCACACCTAAAGACAAAAAAAATTCCAACAATTTTTTTGTTATTTTATTCATTATTTTTAAACTTAAAAATATCATTAGTCTCTGCACTTTCAGTACTTTTTTATATTGGTCTCTGCACTTTGGTATTGATCCTTGAACCTTTTTTTTAAAAAAAAAACTTTCAATGATATTATTATGTTTTATTATTATTTTTTTCATTATTTTTATTGAGAATAATTATAAAAATCAATGATATAAAATTAAAGCTTTTAAAGAATTATTCTTGAAAGACTAATTAAAAAAATATTTTTGTTCATTAAAGAAAACTATTCCTGTGGACCAATTGTTTTTTAAAAGAATAATTATAAAATTATTTTTGTTCATTTAAAAAGGATTTTTTATTTTATTTCTTTATAATTATTCTCAATAAAAATAATGAACAAAATAATAATAAAACATAATAGTATCATTGAAAGTTTTTTTTAAAAAAAGGGTTCAGGGACCAATATAAAAAAATACTGAAAGTGCAGGGACTAATGATATTTTTAAGTTTAAAAATAATAAATAAAATAATAAAAAAATGTTGGAATTTATTTTTGTCTTTTAGTGTGCCACGTGGCGTGGAATGATTGGTCCACGTGGCACACCGTTAGTTTTGGTTTTTTTTTTTAACTTGGACTTAACGGAAGGACCAATAACAAAACTTTTACAAAGTGTAGGGACCAATTCCAAAAAAAAAAAAGTGCAAGGAGCAATGTCAAAATATAGTGAAAGTGTAGGGACTAATGACATATTTAAACCATAATAATAAAAGGGGAAATTTATTTGTAGTACCGTAAAGAAATTTTGAGTTTTTTCACAAGGCGAAATTCCACAGTTATTTCATTATAAATTTTCGATAACATTTATTGACCTTGCATGATGTGTTTCTCTTTTAATATAATTTTTGTCCTATAAAAATAAAAGAAGGCATGGATCTGTGGTAGTCAAACTAGTAAAGCTCTACTTATATATTGCACACAAAAAAAAATCCTCACAACTTTAATTGGCATGCAACTAACTAGTCATCATAAACAAAAAGTCAGAGCAACAAGTTGTTGAGGAGTGTGGTCCAACTCTTAAGTCATGGGTGTTAGGCAGATCCTCCCTTTCCCACGGATGTGTTACGTTTCTGAATTTACATAAATATTGAATTCAAAGGATGTTGGCAGCTATTGTCTTGACCAAATCAAATTTAATAAAGTGTCTTTGTTAACATTTCCCATTAATAAATTCAAGATTCAAGAGGATATATGAATATATAGAAAAGGAAAGGTATTCTCCATTGAAGCAGGTAGTTTTTTTGGGTCTGCTGTAAATTTTTCTTTCTAAAATTGTATATTTCTAATTTATATTCAAAAGTTTGGGAAATTGAAATACAAGTCTGAAATTTTACGAAAATTCTGGCCATATATGAACACTTTCCCTTTAGTGCTAAAGCATAGTACTTTTTGTATCTTTCTCTATAGTGTAGTGATAAATAGGTTAGTGAAGACACCAAACGAATTTACATAATAGTTGTGTTTATTGTTTGTCATAAACTTTAACTCCTTGTGCAAGCATCAAGCATGTCTCTGATTTTGCTCATTCCTGAATATTCACGCAGCAAGTAACTTCTGGATATCCTTCTGCAAAAATGTGAAACGGGGGGGGAAGATCAGATAAAATATTTTAGGAAGTTTAGTGAAAACAGAGTGCATTTAGGCAAACTGCTTAACTAAGTGTTTGTCATATAAGTGTTATGTCCAAGTCAACTCTCAAAGTCAACCTTAGTCATACATACTACTATCCTTATATTCTCACATACAATGATACCATATCATACATACCATACCAAAATACTCAAATAAGAAACTATACACCATATCAACAATTTGTTAGTACCCAAGACCAACTCATTTTCTTCTTCACTAAAGCCTCAATTGTCCCTTGCCAGTAGAAGCTAAAATTATGATACAAATGACTGGAAGAGGTATTAATGAGTGTAAATTTATTAAATAACTTGTTGCCTTGACTATTCATATATAGAGCTAATTTCAAAATTCAAATGTGCTGAAAATAATAAATATTTGTAATATGTACTAAAAATTTATGTGAGAAACTGATGGAATTTAAACGAAAGAGTTTTTAAACACTTAATTTCAGCGCTGGAATTTTCAGCACAAAATTTCGATACTGAATCTTCAGAGCTAAATTTTCCGATATAATCAAATAAAGCTTAAAATCAGCTCAAAGACAATTTTCTGAACATTTTCTTTTAGCTTCATTAAAACACCGCTAAAGATATATTACTCTCATCTTCAATTTTGTCCGGAAAATCACATTGACATACTTGAGGACGTACCTAACAAGTTAATAATTCATTGCCACCGTAAAAATTAGAAGCTAGACTTTTGATGCTGTGGAAAGTTTAACATACCTCAATTTGAAAAGGAGAGGTTGTTGGTGGGTATCGTTCAACAACTTTACCATTTTTATCAACCAAGAATTTCTCAAAATTCCACTTGACAAGATCACCGAAAAACCCTCCAGAACTTGACTTCAGAAACTGGTATACTGGAGCAGTAAACGGCCCATTTACATCAACCTGTTTTACAAAACTTCAGTGCTTGGTTTACTCGCATGTAATCTATTCTAAACTACTAGATAAAGAAACATTATCGAACCTTATCAAAAATTGGAAATTCTGCTTTGAACCTAGTGCAAGCAAATTTCTTAATTTCTTCATTTGATCCAGGCTCCTGCATGCCAAATTGATTGCAAGGGAAGGCTAGAATCTCCAAACCTGGAAAGAAAAGGCACAAGGACACTTAAAATGTGTGGCTGATACAAAAATATTTTTTGAACTAAAAATCTGAAAGCCATGTTCAAAGAGAAACAACAAAGTAGAAAATCAAATTTCAGTCGCTTTCGAATCTATCATTTGGAAATTTTTTAATTTTCCAGCAAGAGCTCACTCATGTTTCACCATATAGTGACCCTGATATGCTACTTACGAGTCTATCTATCCTTTTTCAAATTCCTCAACACCAAAATTGTAATCAAAATGCAACTATGCACATTTTTGTTCAGTTACTTTTAGGGGGGAAATTGTTTTCCTATTATAAAGCTCTCTCAGAAAGCTGCAAACAAATAGCTTCTCAGCCCCAAATTACAAAATAAAACTAGGTAAAATGAAAAGTTTTCCATCTTCTTCACTAGTTCACTTTACCCCCTACCGAATTTTTCACTTTTATGTTTTCCATCCCCACAACAAGCACACCGTTAAATGCCAAACAGAAAGCAGGGGAATGAGAATAACAATAGTATAGTGTCAGACAGTTAATATCCTAAATTGCAAACGGTGGAAATAAAGGAAGATAGGTTGTCTGTATAAATTCCATAAAGCATTACCCACGAAAACACATGCATTTTATTTAAGGTTTCCCCAGGATATCCTTATACAGAAGCCAATCCTATTTGAGACACGATTAGATACTAATATGAGCATCTCTTCCAGTGAAGATTCAAAATGTGTTTATCAATTGGGGGGGACTGGCACATCTGCTAGACTCAACCCCGTTGGTTAAAATGGACATGCATTTTACAAGCATAACCAATAGCTTTCCATATAAAGATATGTTTGGCCTACAGAGAAATGTTTCGAATAGAGATATGATTTTTAAAGTGACCATATCATCATACCCCAGTTGGTTAACTTCATTCACATATTAGTATCAACTATCCACATCTAAAAATACCAATAACCTATGCCTGAATTTCAATAGGAAGGAAGGGCATATTTTTCCCCCCAATCTTATACAGGATGGCCAGAGTTTCAATAGGAAGGAAGGACATTCATCTCTCCTAATCTTATACAGGATCCAATGCAAAACATAATGATTTCCAAAAGTAGAGATAGATTCAGAATAAAGAAGCTACAAGATCCAGATAACAGACAGGTAGTGACCAATAGTCATGATAAAAAATATAAGAAATATAAACAAATAACTATGCTCCATGAGTAACGTACCTTTGTCTTTAAAATTTTCATATAGGTGTGTGAGTTCCGTGTAGTTTGATGATGTCAAACCGCTGCCATTCAAAGGAAATCATTAAATAAAAACGTAACTTACCAGAAACTTTGACATAACTTTCAAGTTATTTGATTTGACTTTTTCAAATAGGAGGACACTCTCACTTATATCTCCTCAAGTATGCATAAATAGAACACATCCCATCTATTTTTTTTTTAATGAAGACTCACCACCCTAACTTGTTGGATGAATGACAAAAAATTCATCCTCTCAGTTCAGTTTAAATAACACACACCTAGTCACCATCACCAACTCTATTTTTGTATAACAAACTAGAGGTGTGTGTAACTGAGGGGAATTTAGTGTCTTACATTAGAGGAGTGTGAGAGTAATGGTTCTAAATTGCGGTTGCAGTTACACAAGAACTTTGATATTGAAGTGCAGTAAAATACGGATAAATGCGACCCCAACTGTGGTTGTGATACCACTGCATAAACTTCCAAAAACCTTATATTATGATTGCAATTGCATACCGCAAGAACTATTTGTTTAAGCATACCTAATACCACTCAACTCTCAAGGGAAGTGGATGCAATTCCCCTCCCCCCCCCCCCAAACGTTACAATTGAAAAAGACAGAATGGCCAAACACAAATATAAAGTGAATAATAATACATACCATCTTGAAGCAACATTGACAATCAAAAGAACCTTCCCCTTGAATTTGCTAAGAGGCACATCCTTCTTGTCAATATCCTGCACCACATAATAATAACATGATCATCTTATAACAAATAAATTAACATTTTTTTCTTCAATTCCAAAAAAAGGCTCCCCCCTTCAACAAAACTATGTGCCCGTTTCATTGTGAGACTGTTTCGGAGAATTCACAAAAACAGCTTATGACAAGTTCATAAGCTGTTTTCATATCATCAAGGGTTTGGAAAAACAGCTTATTTGAAGCTTATAGCACAAGCGCTTATCATGATAAGCGCTTATGTATAAGCTTGCATAAGCTATTTTTTAAAGCAAAAGATAAATTATTGTTAAATTATAAGTTGTTTTTATAAGCTATGTTGGAGAACTTATGAAAAAAAGTTGAAAAAAAGCTTACGAAAATTGCCATAAGGTAAGTTCTACCAAACAGTGTCACAAAACTTATGCTAGTAGATAAACTCAAATTAGCCAATCCAAACAGGCCCTAAGTTCTCCAAGATAGCCTACGAAAACAGCTTATAGCGTATACGAAAAAACAATTTAACCTCGTTTTATCTTCCGTTATATAAACAGCTTATCCATAAAACCTATCATAATAAACAATTTATGACATGTTCATAAGCTGTTTTCAGCTTATTTTTATAAGTTCTACCAAATAGCTTATGAAAACAACAATTTAACTTTTATCTTCTGTTATATAAACACCTTATCCATAAAAACTTATCATGATAAACCCTTATACAATTAGCTACAAATAAGTTGTTTATCCAAACAGGACCTATACAAATTATCTACTCAATTCTGACACAAAATTAAAATTGAAAATTAAAGATGATACCTTGACAGTAAAATCATAAATGGATTTATCAGTAACAGCTCTAGCGTTGACTGAGAAAGACCTTGACTTCAAAACAGCCTTAGGAAAATCGAAAGAGGTTGGTTGAGAAAAGCCATGTTGAAAAAACGGTGACTTTGAAGAAGCAATTGAGGATTTTACAAAAGGCAAAGAAATTGAAGGTTTTGAGTTTGTTCTATATTGGCTGAAATCATGAAGAGGTGCGAAGAAGGTTGTGGAAGAAGCCATGGAAACCATTTTCACTTTGTGTGGTTCACAACTGCAGAGACTGTGAAACACTTCGTCTTAAATCTCAATAGTTTGTTATATTATATATATGCATTGTTGGTAACGGTACTTCCAAAATTATGGGGTTTTTGTGGATAATAATGCAATATTTGAGGGTTGTTTTTATCTTATTATTATTATTATTATTAATTTAATCACAATTTCAAATTTAAATCAAATCTTATTTCTAACAAATCAAATATAAAGCAATTAGTTTTATGACTATTGTAAGTGGTTTTTCATTTACTCATTCACCCATGTTATATGCTGATTGTATTTTTCTAATAAATAAATATAACTATCATTGTAACATAAAACTGACTATTGAAGAGCATAATACAATCATCTCTCTTCTTTTATCTCTATTTTTGATTTTTGATTTGAAGAGTTTCGTGACAGGTTATCAGCATTAGACTCTTATCAATTAAAAAAATGTGTAATTTTTCTTGATTTATTTTATTATGTAAATAAGTTTTAAGTTTATATAGATGATTAATGGTTATACTATTAAAATTCGCACAATTTGAATCAGAGCCTTATATACATATCATGATTCCATTATTGTGTTTATTTTATAAGGATTGATCTAACATATTAAAGTTCTATTGTATAGTTTATGAAGAATTTAAAATAAAATAAAAACTCAATTTTTAATCTCCAAGAATTCTTGAAGAATACAATAGTTATGCATCTTTGAATAATTGCACAAAAAATTGTTTTTATTTTATGTTCCAGTATGGGCGAAAGCCAATCCACAGATAAGTTCCAAATGGCTGCTCCCAAAAGAAGTCTAAGAGACTGTGGCGTGAGCGAATAGATCCATAAGAAGACAATATGAACTACCAACATTGAGGAAGAGCACAAACTAAGGTGCAACCTGTAAGATCCAATGCAAATTAAACAATGACTTAGTTTTCTCAAACATAATATATTTGAAAACGTGAGTATTCCTGACACTTTTAATTTCATCATGCATGTAAGTTTTGTCAAATTTGTAGGCATTTTACTGTTGTATGATATTAAAACAGATGTTGTAAATTTGTTGGCAAATTCACCCTGATTTTAGAAATATTTTGTTCTCAATCAATATATTCTACCGACTTAAATGAATAAACATTGTTATTTTATTTAAAAAGAAAAACAAATCAAATTCAATGTAAGTTAAATCCACCGGTCATCACATGTGTGTGTGTGTGTTTTTGTTGTTTTTGTTTCGTGAGCACATGTGTTGATAACTTGATATCCAGCTTTATACAACGAAGGCGCACTTGTTCATTTTAGGTGAGCTTATTTTGGCAACATGAAGAAGACGTCAGAGTTTTCATAGATGCTCAAGGGATTATTTTTGGACTTTTTTCTTATTTTTGTGGGACAAATTTTAAGGGTATAATAACTAACTTGGAACGTTACCAAAGATTCTTATATAGTTGTTTTAGTAATATAAATCTTTTACTTTAATATCATTAATTAAGTATTATAATACAGTGGTTGAGAACCCAAGAGGCTTCAATGAGATAATTTGATCTGATTAACTATAAATTATAGGTTCCAATCCAGCCATAAAAAATGCTACATAGATCTCTAATTTTTTTGAAAGAAATTGTTTATCATCCAATATGGTTCTATTAGATTCAATAAAATATCTACAATTGAGCACAAAATATACTATTTACACCAAAAAAACTAATATAGATTGTCCGTTGTCAAGTCGATCGGTACCAAATTCTTCACGAATTGAACTCTTTATCGACGTCATCAAGAAACTTTTAGCAATAACAAACATTTTTTTTGGAGAGGATCAACAAAATAGTACCATGAGTAACACACCAAAAAGTAATTTCAATGTTGAAGTAGTAATAAAAGTCGCAAGAAAGGGGGGTTTGAATTGTGACCCTTTTAAAATTATTCCTGAAAACTAAACAAGTTTTTATACTCAAGAAAGTTCTTGGTAAATATTAGTATAAAAAGATTATGGGTTTTAAATTTGTTTTATCTTGACCAGAATGCTCTGGACTAAATATAATTCAAATATTTAAGTTGCTTTAGTGGGGACCAGAATGTTCTGGAGAATGATTGATATATATATATATATAAGCAGAATGAGTAAAATGATATTGAACTGTAAAGCAAGGACCAAAATGTTCTGGAGAATGTTTAATATAAAAGCATAATGATAAAATAGTAAGAACCAGAATGTTCTGGAGAATGATTAATATAAGAACAAAATGATAAAATAGTAAGGACCAGAATGTTCTGGAGAATGATTAATATAAGAGCAGAATGATAAAACAATATTATATGTTGATTTTAAATGTGAGTTTATTTTAAGCAGATTGTTTTATCTTGGACCAGAATGTTCTTGAAGCAGTTGTATGAATTAATAAGACAATATAAGTGATTAATTTAGGACCAGAGAACTCTGGATTAATTTGATTGTAATTAATTAGGACCAGAATATTCTGTAGAGATTAATAAATATTGTTATGATAGTGATAGTGTGTGAACTTTGTGTAACGAAAATAATAGAGAGAAGGAAGAGAGAAAAACACAGGAGATTTATCCTGGTTCACCAAACCCGGCTACTTCCAGTCCCCACACCTCGTGTGAGATTGTCCACTATAGTATTCTGCTAACAGAAACTTCTGACTAACACTATAAGTTCTTGATCACATCAGATCAGTCTGTTACACCCTGTATTATCAACCTCAGCAGACTTCTACAATTCTTTGCTTTCGCACAAGAAAGGTTGTTACACTTCTTTCTCAAACTATTGTTACAAA
Organism: Medicago ruthenica; assembly: GCA_018208015.1. Taxonomy (NCBI): domain Eukaryota; kingdom Viridiplantae; phylum Streptophyta; class Magnoliopsida; order Fabales; family Fabaceae; genus Medicago; species Medicago ruthenica. The sequence continues at coordinate 114,455,745 of CM031371.1, read as the reverse complement.
TAGACTTGAGAATTACAATACACTTTGTATGAAAAGAGATGAATTTGGATCGAATAAAATTCTCAACGTACATGTTTGAGATTTTACTAAAAAACTCGAAAGAGTGTGATCCAAAAGATGTAGAGAGAGAGCTTTGAGACTTGTTTGTGAAGAGCTTTTGTACGTAGTGATGATTTTCACTTGAGAGAATGTTTGCTTTCAAAACTCTTGCCTTTAACCTTCAAAGCCTCTTATATTTATAGATGAGGAGTGACTTGGTAACCAAGGGTGAAAATAGAGCTGTTGGACACATTTTGTACAGTTGTCCAAAGCTTCATTTGATTTCACTCTTCTTCTTCAATTCGGCCAGAATGTTCTAATACACATCCAGAACGTTCTGGTTGATTCGGCTGACTTTGTGTTGCTTTTTGCGTGAAAGGATACAACTGTAGTGAGATGTTGTTTGCTATGATGAAGTGACCTTGATTATGCCATTCATTTGTACTTTGATGATGTCAAGTTTATTTCACATGTGCCTTAATACATTTCATGAGATATTTATCCTTTAATGGGCTTTTCTTTCAAATGGATCGAAATGTTTAAGTCCCAAAATAACTTCTCAAGAGCTTTCTCATGTTATGATCCTTTTTGCTGACTTTGTTCTTTTGATGTATTTGTTTTGTGAATCCAGAATGTTCTCAGAACGTTCTCATGAAACAATTTTCACAAAACAAATTAGTAGATAACAAGATGAAATAAAATTAATATGTTTGTAATCTTTAAAATATCAAATAAGGATTTTGTCTCAACAAATATTACATTAATCACACCTTTACATTCAACTTTTTTTTATTAGAGGAATGACATTCACCTTATAAATGTTTGTTTGAGGTCTAACAATCATATTTTTGAAAATACATATCAGAAAGAAATTGTTCTCGATCGCTTGTTATTCATGAGAAAGAAGTAACTTTTCATATTCACTTGTTTCTTCTAAATAAACTAGGGTTTATAATAATATGTAGGAACGCGAGTTATTATTAACTAGTTTAGTTGGGAGAATCTCATGACGAGGAAATAGTATCAAGGAATGACATTTTGACATTTCTAACATTTCAATTTCGCCATAGTAAGTGTTATACGAAAGTTAGAATGGGAGCAAGATGGTAAGTTGGAAACGACAACAAGTTGAGGGCATGAGAAAATCTGTGGATTTAAGAAGATCACAAGGAGATCGTACATCGAATTTTCAATCTAATAGTCTCGGATATGGATGATTATAGGCGAGTCATATTATTGATCATAAGAATAAGGGGTGGCATGATGTTGTCATAGATGCTATCTTCAACCCCCAAGAGGCATCTTCGATCAAGAGGATGTTGTTATTTTTCACCAATGGTGATGATAAGTTATTCTGGAATAAAAGTAGAGATGGTGTGCATAAGGTGAAGTTCGCTTAATATGGTACCGTGGAAGAACTTAATAGATAATACAGAGTTTAAGGTAGAAGAAGATTGAATGCATATGTGGAAATTGAAAAGCAGTTGACATCAATGCACAGCTTTTGATGTTATTGAGTTTGGACCTATTTTCTTTTTGAATATTAATCAAACTATAAGATTAGGTTTTTTTGCATAACATAAGATTAATCTTATCAAGAGACAAGTAAACCTTGTTGCCAACTCCCTTGCAAGGGCATTAAAGTCTTATGTTTGTTCTCAAGTATTTGATTTTGTTCCAACATGAATCACAAACAATATCCTTAGGGAAATAAAGAAAATTTATTCTTTTAAAATAAGATTTTTTGATTTGGAAAAATTAATCTTATTTAGTATTTAGTATGTTAATAATTTAATTACAAAATTACCTCATATTACTTTTTTTAAAGGAAAATTATCTCATATTACTGTTCATGACTAAATAAACATTTAATAATTATGTTTCACACTGTCGAGGAGAAGAGGAGAATTAATGATGAATAGAATTTGAAGATGTGTAAGATGAAAATGAAGAGAATTTAAATAGATATTTTGTATTTTATTAGTTTTTTGAAGGAGATATTTTGTACTTGTGGTAATGAATATAATGATGCTATTAAAAAAAAAGGACAAATTGATACATACTTTTTTCTGAAAGGAAATTGATACTCACTTGTCAACTTGATAACATCCAAAATAAAAGACAATTGCATATCCATGTAACACGGTATACGTATCTATAGATAAGAGAGTGTCCATATCCATATAAATGTAATAAAACAAAACAAATGTATATAAACCCTTCACCAAAAAAATTCAATTGTGTGAGAATGTTTTTCTTTATTTTTATTTTATACATTACATGGAAGGACAAATACCACAAGAAATTCAAGAGCACCATGATATGGTAGAAGATTTTTTTCAGCTTGAGGTCTTAATTTAAATTCAACCAAAAAAATTTAGGAGTGTTAAACTTCAAGTAAAAATTTGCCACTATTGATTTTACTCGGCTCGAAATTAATTTTTACAGTTACACATAAAAGATACGTGATTCATATACAAAAGAACCATCTAAAACTCATACACACATATATATTATAAAACTGATTTTCATCTAAAGTGTTTAATCTAATAATATCGATACCACAGAGTTGAAGCAAGTTTTATAAAGTCTCTTGATGAGTGGATGGATGAACAGTGTTGTGCAAATTCTAAGGCACAAAACAAGAAAGTCTTCTCATTTTCTTTCTTTATTCTGACTCATCACTAGTGGCAACACTACTTGTGTTTTCTTCATTCACTCTCTCTGTACCAACCTCCCTCTTTCTTCACACTTTTTCTATATCCTAGTACTCTTCTTCAACCTCCCTATCAACCCATCATTCATTTCTTCATTCAACCTTTTTCTCAACTATAAAAAAGCTAACTTTATTTATTCTTCAATTGTTTGTTCTCAAAGTTTTCTCCATTTTCAAGTGAGAATGCATAAAAATTAATTTTCTACTCATATTCTCATCCGGGTCTTCCTGGTTCTTCATGATTATGAATTCTACATTCTGTTTAATCTCTATTATTGCTTCTCTCTTTAATTATCTTGATATATTTCTTTGTCTAATGAAGATGAAAAAAGTTCAAGAAATAAAAAAATCATTTTTATTTTTTAATATTTAATATTTTTCTATCTCTGTTTGTTTTGTCTCTTTATATTTTAATGTTTCGTATTTATATATTTAATTCCATGTTTTTGTTGTATATGGTTGGTTTTAGATCATTCCTTGATTAATATATCACTTTTCTTGAATCATGTTATTGAGAAAGAAACAAAATGGAAAAATAGTAAACTATAGATGATTCCTCTTTCTTTAAAAATTGAGTCTTCTTGCTAATTGATTTGCAAAAGTTGTATTTGAATTTTTATTACATAGTTTGGTATAAGTTTTCTTTACTTTTCATGCTTAAAGGAATAATAAAACTAATTCTTATTTGTTTTAATTCATACAAAGCAATGGGAACAAGTCTCAGCATTCCCAAAACTGAAAAGTTTTCTGAAGATGGTGAAAATGACAATCTTAGATATGGCTTATCATCTATGCAAGGTTGGCGTGCAACAATGGAAGATGCAGTGAGTAAATTAAAACTCCTGAATTTTTTTGAGAACTCTGCTACAAATTATTTTAAGTACATGTCCGGAATGACGGTGAATTTGTTAAAATTACAGCGGTACTGTGATTCTTTTGAAGCTTCAAAGTGTAGCTTTTGTCAAAAGAAAATCATGATGGCACACTGTGATTCTGCCAAACTCATCGTCAATCCAAACATACACTTTAGTAGTTTTAGATGATCTGCAGTGCATTTGGTATGGCACTCTGTTGTTATAATAGTTGAGTTTTGCTTAATGTGCAAAGTTGGGGTATGGTTGTAATTTTATCTTTTATTTTTGTTAGATCAAAGAATCAAATCCATGCATGTTTATTATTAGGATTAGACTCATAGATTAGGATTTCAATTAGAAAATCATATCAATTAGCATTTATTCAATATGCTACTATAAATAGAAGTGAGTGTGGTTTGATTTAGACACACAGAAATCATAAATTTCTCATGTATCTGAGAAAATGAGCTGTTTCTGTCAATTGCAATTGAGTTGTGTTTTGGGGAATAAATGTGTATATCATTAACTATGCTTTTTTTCACTTTGTATTTTGTAGCCCATTTCATGTTATTTGTGTTTCTTAGATTGCTCTAGTTGAACGTTGATATGTATTTGATTTCGTTCATTGTTTCTTTGGCTAGCATGCGGCACATCTTGATGTGGATTCATCCACTTCGTTTTTCGGCGTTTACGATGGTCATGGAGGTAAATTTGATTTTTTATTATTTGGAAGGATAGCGTTTATTACATAAATTATGTGTAGTTTTTTAATCAACAATATGTTAACGCATATTTTCAGGTAAGGCGGTTGCAAAATTTTGTGCCAAGTACCTTCACCAACAGGTGCTCAAGAGTGAAGAATACATAGCTGGAGATGTTGGAAAATCTCTTCAGAAAGCATTTTTCAGGTAAGCTAAAAAAAAAAAAGAAGAAAGCATGTTGTGAAGTTTTTATTTTATCATTTGTCTTCTGTTCAAATTGATATGATATAAGAAAAATTTATCGAAGTTCAGGTTATTTCCTACTATGAAAGTGACAAAAAAGTAAGTTATGAACTATTATTTTGGTTATTATGCAGAATGGATGAGATGATGCGTGGTCAAAGGGGATGGAGGGAATTAGCAGTCTTAGGTGATAAGGTAAAAGGGTTCAATGGAATGATTGAAGGATTGATTCGGTCTCCAAGAAGCAGTGATAATAAGGACCAAAGTGATGATTGGGCCTTTGAGAAGGTAGGAATTATCTGTGAAGAATACTTCAATTGTACTTTCTGGTATCATTTGATATACTTGGTTTCTTTTTGTTGGCATTCTGTAATTTGATCTTTTTATATTGTAAACAGGGCCCTCATTCTGACTTTGATGGACCAACTTCAGGAAGCACTGCTTGCGTTGCAATCATTAGAAACAACCTACTTTTTGTTGCGAATGCTGGTGATTCACGCTGCGTAATATCTAGGAATGGTCAGGTAACTTCAGAACAGAAATTTTTGAAATTTTAAAGTTTAGCATGAATTTGTATAATTGTATGAACACACACACACACACACACACACTACCTGTTATGTTTTTTTTTTTTTTTACTTTCTATAAACATCGTGACCCAATGCATGTCTCGTGTTTTGAGAGGCTAAATACATCAAGAAGATTCTTTTTGAAAACCTAGAAATTTGTTTAATTCTTTTTCTTATGTAGGCTATGTGTTAAGTAGGAACTTGAAGATATTGACATGATTTTGTCTGACTATGGATTTTTGTTCTACAGGCATACAATTTATCTAGAGATCACAAACCGGAGCTTGTGATTGAAAAAGAAAGAATCTATAAAGCTGGTGGTTTTATTTATGCAGGACGAGTTAATGGGAGTTTAAATCTTGCAAGAGCTATAGGTACATAGTACATACCTACCTACCGGCAAGTGAGCTTCCTTTATTCAGTTTTAACCTTAGTAAGTGACATTCCCCTCTGCGCCTTGAGCTATGCTAATTTTAGTGTACCAAAAATAAAAGGAACCTTCCTATTATTTTATTTTGTATGCTTTATTTTGGAGGCAAGAGGAGGTATACTTGTATGCATGTTGTTTGGTTTCAAATTGCATAATTGTAGATTTCAAGATATAAAACTGTTTCTTCTTGACTAGGGTTTCTTTGTGAAGAAGATGCACTTGTATGGTTTCTATTGTTTCTATTTAATATGTTTTAATATTCTGCAGGTGACGTGGACTTCAAAAATAATAGATTTCTCTCTGCTGAAAAACAAGTTGTGACCGCCAATCCAGACATAAACATTGTAAGTTTGCTCCATTGCAAGTCAGATTACCCTATTTCTCAATAGGCAATATGGCAGAATCGATAATGAAATGCTTAGTCAAGAGTATCGATATCTGCTTCTACTATATGTGTTTCAGCTTTTAGTAATGTTTTTTTTTTGAAGAACTTTTAGTAATGTTATGAATGAGAGTTTTGTTTTTGGAATTATATCATAGGTCGACCTTCATGACGAAGATGAGTTTATAGTGATAGCTTGTGATGGCATATGGTATGGTTCTTATGCTTGATATCCCCGATTCCCCATTTTAATTAAATGTCATTTCTTGAAAATTCTTTTTCTTACGTTTCAGGGATTGCCTATCAAGCCAACAATTGGTAGATTTTGTACGTCAAGAACTTCTCTTGGTGAGTGTTCAAGTTATACATTTTTTTTCAATCAGATTGTTTGAGTATTCAATACTCAAGTACTGATGATATTTAATACAGCACTTACCTAGTACTGTCTTGTATAAGAAATGTTATTTGCACTTATATAATTTAGTTGTAGACAATTCGCAAAGCATGCACAGACTTATGGTATATCATGCTTTTAGTAATTTGTTTCTAGTAAAAATGAAAGCAACAATTGGCTGTGGCCTTTCTATATGTTCTGTAGGGTAGTATATTGTGCTTGTATTTTCTATTCTGTCGATGTGTGTGTTACTTGAATAACGAGGACTGTTTATGGTTTGGTTCAGAAAGAAAAACCAAACCGAACTGAAAAGAATCGTTACTTACAACAGTTTAGTAAAATTGAACCAAACTGTTAATGGTTTGTCTCGAACTGAACTGGTATAAAGGTTCCATTCATCGGTTCTGTGTTATGAATCGAACCAGAACTACGAATACTATTACAGTAAACCAAACTGTACATTTTTGAAGGAAACAGTTTCTTTTGAACTGAACTGTTTATTTGTTAACCTTTGCTCTGTGTACCAAATTGCTATCATTAAATTTGGCTCAAATTGCTGGTCATCACAAGTTAAAGGCACTCGTTCTGCGCATTAACTGATGTTAGGACTAAAAGCCAAAGACCGAATCAAACCACGCTTAAAAAAACCAAATTGTGAAGGACAATTCACGAACTGAACTGTGTAATAAAATACCAGCTCAGTTCAGTTCATGAACTGTTCACAGTTCGGTTCTTTTTGGTGTGGTTCGGTTTAACAGTTCAATTTGGTTTTTATGAGTAGTCTTCTGCGTAATGATCGAAGTTTTTTTTTATAAGCATAATGATCCAAGTTATTATTTCAATGTAGTTTGGCTGATCTGTGTAACATACATTTTGACAAGATACCCTTTTTATATCTCACAGGAAACCAAACTCTCTGAGGTTTGTGAAAGAGTGCTAGACCGGTGTTTGGCGCCATCTTTGGCTGTTGGTGATGGATGTGATAACATGACAATGATCTTGGTGCAGTTTAAAAAACCACTGCAGACCAGTGCACCAGCTCAAGAACAATCATCTTCAAATGAACAAAGTGCATCTGAACCAACATTGGAGAACAGTTGAAGTAGGCAGTTTTTTGTGCACCAACACTAAATAATGCATACATGTATATTGTATAGTATGGCCTATGCTTAGAAAATGTCTAGATGGTCATTTTCACTTTTAACTAGCTTTGTATACATCAATTATTCACCCCTAGTTTATTATTTCAAAAACTAGAATGTGTTTTGCTTGTTCAATAAGTGGCTCCGAATGTCACTATTTCGAGTATTAACAACAACAATATGCAGGCATTTTGAAGTGTTTAAGTTGTTTCTATTAGTTAATTGGGAGATTTTCGTCTCAGACGCACAACATAAGATTTCAGACTAAATACATGTATCTTTTTGTTTATAAGTAAGTCCGGATAGAGTATATCTTTACATTTAATTACACGAAGAAACAAAAAATACATAACTTGAAGGAGCTGAAGTGATATGTAACATTAGCTCATCAGAAAATTTAATACTAAAACTTAATTTAACTAATCAAGGGTCACAATTAGAGCCACAATGAATGCATAATCGATGTTTGGGGAAACAGTGACCATGAACTTTTCCCTGCTAACAATAGTGCCAAGCTTCTTATTTATCTGCAATAATCACAATAAAAATTTGGTTATTGGTTATGGATTTATTACAAAGTCCCTCTACTGAATATAAAGACTCTTTCTTAAGAGACTCTATATTCAACAGAGGGACTTTTTAGGTGACATAGATATTTCAGTTTTCTACCATTTCTTTTTTGCAAAAAACTAATAAAAAATAAACCTGAGCAACAACATTGTTGGATTCACCAATGTAAACATTCCAAGATTGTCGAGATAGATTTGCTTTGACAGTGAAATCACAAACTCCTGTGTTATTATTTGTCAAAAACACATTTAATTTGGTCCTTAGTTGCATCAACGATGAACGTTTCCTAGTAAAGATAAGATCCTTTGGCTCAGTACTTTCACCTCTAAATGCTTTCCAACTATCATCTGCTGCTAGAAGCTGCAAAAACAAAGCAGTAACTATCATTTAGATGTTGCAATTTAATCAATATTTCATCTCTTATATAATAACGGTCACATTTGTAACAAAACGAAATAAATTATTTCGTGCCATTTTCAATTAAGAAACACATCTCTATAGTTGATAAACGAACCGATCTACGAAGATGAAGAATGGGATTTCCATTTGCATCAAATAAGAACCGGTGTTGGCGGGGTGTTACGATGGTTACAAGAGAACTTTTAACCGTGAAAACGATGTTGTCGTTGATGTCTCTGACAGTGAAGTTATCTCTCAAAGTCCTCTCTGTTGTGATTATCAAATCCACTATGTGTAGCTGAAATTACAAACCAAAAAAATAGTTAAAGGATATACATATTGATGCATCTAATCAAATAAGTTTATGGATGTTTAGATACAGCTTAATAAAGCATTTTTTTATAGACAAATAAATTAATAAATATATTATGAAAGTACAAGGAGTTTAATAAAGTGCTTTCAACAATCACTTGGTAAAAATTGTCCCAAGAAGATGATGGTTCATACCTGGAGCACAATATTGAGGGCTGATTATGGCATTTGTAGAGAATCGTGGTTGATTTTCCATGATGATTGAATTAATATAAAAAATAATAATATTAGAGATGTGTTTCTTTGTTGTTTTAAATGTAGAATGAGATATGTCCTATAGTTTGGCACCGCAGCTTTTTATATATGTGATGATAGGATCTGAAATTGTCAACAATGTTGAAAAGTAAGGTTTGAACTACATTTTTTTGACTTATATATGGATAAGAAACTCATTTCATTCTTAATCTAATGGTATCATAGATTACATAAACACGCCCTTTGACTTGTCGAATGTCAAGTGCTATACATTTATACAACGAACATGTCAACTTTGTTTTTTATTTTTTCGTCAAAAAAAAGTCCACTTTGTTTTTTATTTGTGCAAGAAAAATTAGAGAATTTACCGTTGATTTGGTTGATAAGAAATTAACTAACTCTGAAGATTGTTGGTTCAATTTTAGTTGTCATTGTGATTATCTCTTATGTGCATGATGTGTAAGTGGTGAGATCTACATTAGTCTTTGATGAATTAAGGATAATTTATCCTTAATGACAAGTATGATTCGATTCTGGAACGAAGATGATGGATATCACATATTGAATGAAGGCGACGAAAAAGTTTGATATTCTTGAATGAAGGATATCACATATAAAAGGTTAAGCTTGGGAAATCAGTTAAAGTTTTATAAATTTTCAAGATGGAAAATGTGGTTTAAACTAGATTCAGTTATAACAAAACATTACTGCGATTTACAGAGCTATAGTTTTGTACGGCTTCTGTGTCTCACATAGCCATAACTTCCTATAACTACTGTGATTCATAGAGCTATATCTTTCTCCGGCTTCTTGGCAACATGGTGGTCTTAAGGAAGTGTTACCCCATCCATCGTGTTAAGGCCATAACGACACACTTTTTGGGGTATGATTATGTAGAACTTAACACGCAACGGTTGCTAGGTTAGGTGCTCACTTTTTCCAGAGAGTGTATTCCACCTTAGCCCTTTTGCCTATGATAAGAGTCCTACCAAGATTTTAGTACTTAGCTATAGCTTCCTATAGCTTCGAGGCTCCTCTAAGATCAAGTTGACGTTCAAACAGTTTCCCTTGATCCTTTCATCTTCCGATGTTTAAGGACAAATTCATAGTTAACAATCATGTTCCACTCCCATACCCTGTCGGGATCAGGAAGCTGTAACATAAGAAGTAAAAGTGATCAATTCTCACTTCTAAAGATTTTGAGTTAAAAACGGTTTGTTAGAAAGAAGCTCGACGCTACAGCTTTATCTATCGCAAATAAATAAATGTCATAACCTTACCATCTCTAAACCAGAATGAAGGGTTTAACTCAGTGTGAGGTGAACCACGTATAGTAAATGAATACATGAAAAACTAAATTGATAAATGAAATAGAGCTTAAAAAAAAATAAAAATAAAAATAAAATCACAAAACTCAGCATTATTGAGTCCTGACAACTGTGAAAACAAAACCCTCGTTTCTCTGAAACCCTCGTCACTTACTCCTCGCCGCGTTCTTTTCTTCTTAATTCGCCACACACCATTTCCAATCTCGTTCTTCTTCAAATCAAGTAAGTTTTTCAATTTTTCTTCTCACATTCTTCAATTATTGTTTTTTAGTTTGAATTTTTGTGAGTTTTAGCCTTTGATTTTCTTCAAGAATTTTGAATTTTTGGGGATTTTTGCCCCAAAGCGATTTTTGTTGATGAATATTGTTGCGATGTCTCTTTGCGTTGTTATTTGTTAAAAGGATTAGATTTAATTTAAAGACCTTGGATGTATTTTTGCGCTTATTGGGTTGCCTACTAGGTGTTTGTTAAATGTCCTAAGTGGTGTTCTTTGAATTTTGTTACTTTTTTATTTGATTGAAAATTCTACAATGGTGGATTTTAAACTTTGAGTTTCTCTAATAGTGGAACCTCCATTTTTAGATTCTTTAAGATTTTTCGATTTTTTGGGTTTTTTTTCTTTCTGAAATGGTATTTTTTGTTGATGAATCTTGCTTGTTGAGTTTGGATGTTGATGTGATGTCTCTGTGTTATTTGTTAAAAGAATTTTGGTTGTATTTTTCAGCTTAATGGGTTTGGCTTCTAGGTGTTTGTTAAATGTCTTAAGTGGTGTTATTTGAATTTTTGTTGTCTTATTAATTTGACTGAAAATTTTACACTGGTGTTTTGTGGCTTTAAAGAAAAACAATGCATCGGTTTTGGAATGAGGTTTAATCTAAGTACTTGAAAATTTACTTGGTGCAATTAAGTTGAGAAGTTAAGATCAATTTTTGGTACTAATGTAATTTGATGGAAAGATTATCTAACCATCATTTATGGGGAAGAAGTTCTACTATGTTTTGCACCATATATGATAAAATTAAACTCATTTTATAATTCAAGCTCAGCAAGGGGCACATTATTAGTTTTTTCACATTGTTCGTTCGTTTCAGGAAAAACAATGTCATCTTCAGAGTCTCAAGAGCCGACACTGTCATCGGAAGGATCGGAAACAATAAGCAAAAAGGCCGCTAAGAAGGAAGCCGCAAAGCTGGAAAAGCTTCGCCGCCGAGAAGTTGCCGCCGCCACCTCTGCTACATCGACTCTCTCTGTTGAAGATGATCCCCTTGCTGTCAATTATGGTTTTGTCCCGCTCATTGAGCTCCAATCGAAGACCCCTGTCAATGTCAACGACTGGACCCGAGTTGAGGCTCTCAACGATTCACTAGAGAACAAGCCGGTTCTAATCCGTGGGAGGGCACAAGCTATTCGACCAGTTGGGAAGAAGATGGCGTTCTTAGTCATCAGAGAAAACGGTTTCACCGTACAGTGCTTGGTTCAGGCACAACCTGATTTAGTGAGTCCGCAGATGGTGAAATTTGCCGCCGCTCTCAGCCGTGAGTCTATTGTCGATGTCGAAGGTGTGGTTTCCATTCCAGCCGCTCCTATTAAAGGTGCCACACAACAGGTTGGTCTTGATCTCTTGTTACTTAGGTTTTGTGATTTTGTCGTGTTTTGAATTTAGAGTTTGTGAGTTGTGATTGTTTAGGATTTTGATTTTGATTATAACGGTGTTATGTGGTTTTGTTCTCTATAGGTTGAAATTCAAGTGAGGAAATTGTATTGTGTGAGTAAGGCCATTCCTACTCTCCCGATTAATATCGAGGATGCTGCTCGAAGTGAAGTTGAAATTGAGAAGGCCATTCAGGTATATATATTCATTACCGATTAGCAATGTTGTAATTGAAGTTGTAGCAAAAACTACAATCAAGATGAGAGTGTGGAGTTTCAGCTGCAATATAAAACCTTACTGATTAAAGATGTGTGTTTAGTGTTGTTTGTTTGATATACTGGAACTTGTCTCCCTTACATGAATGTTGATGGGGATTTTTTAACTGGTGCAGGCTGGTGAACAACTTGTTCGTGTGAATCAGGATACACGATTGAATTTTAGAGTACTTGACCTGCGAACACCAGCAAATCAAGGAATTTTCCGCATTCAGTCTCAAGTTGGAAATGTAAAGCCTATTTTCTCTAATGTTATTCTGACAAGTTTTTTTTTTAATCATAGTTGCTGCTTGTAAGTTTGTTGGAATAAATGCCTACCGAGAAACTAACTTAAGAAATGCATTTTGCGGTGTGATGCGGTGTTGGGCAGGCGTTTAGACAATTTTTATTAGCTGAAAGCTTTGTTGAAATCCACACTCCTAAGTTGATTGCTGGATCTAGTGAGGGTGGAGCTGCTGTCTTTAGGCTGGACTACAAAGGGCAACCTGCATGCCTGGCTCAGTCACCTCAACTTCACAAGCAAATGTCAATATGTGGTGATTTTGGCCGTGTTTTTGAGATTGGTCCTGTGTTTAGAGCAGAAGATTCCTTTACTCATAGGCATCTGTGCGAGTTTACAGGTCTTGATGTTGAAATGGAGATTAAAAAACATTATTTTGAGGTACATTTGGCAAAATGAAAATTTTGGGTGTTTGCATTTGAAATTGTCGAGGGACAAAATCTGATTTACTGATGCTCTGTGTTTTTTGGCAGGTTATGAATGTAGTTGACAAATTGTTTGTTGCTATGTTTGACACTTTGAACACAAAATGTAAGAAGGATCTCGAAGCTGTGGCAAATCAGTACCCGTTTGAACCCCTAAAGGTGTTTATTTGTTTGGGATTTGTTATTTATTATACTATCTGTTTCATATTGTTCAATTTATTTGTTATGTAGTGGGTATATCATGTTTATTTGTGCAATATACTAATATTAGACGCAAATGAATGCATTGTTACATTTTGTGATCTGATTATATCCCTATGAATGTGCAGTATCTGCCAAATACTCTGCGGCTTACATATGAAGAAGGTATTCAGATGCTCAAGGTAAGCTTAAATATTTCTTAACTAATTAACTTGCAAGCTGTAAATTAACAAACAAATGTGATAGGAGGATGATGGCGGTATTGAACCTTTACGTCTTTTATCCCTGCCTATTTTGTAAAATTAAGAGAGAGGTGTGGAAGTTTAAGCACTGGTAGGGAGTAGCCTGTGTACTGTTTAATCTTATAGATTATCATACTAAATATTCACTCTCAACAATCTTGTAGTCAAGTTTTAAATCATGTATTAGTCAAATTATTGAAACTATATTATATAGATGTCATTGAAAGGTGATACATAATGTAAATGGATGGAAATGAACTTAGATAGACAGGATACTAGAACTAAAGTCAGCTTCAGATTGTCCATAAAATGAGATTTCATTTAGTCATTTCATTGATGATGGTAGTTTGGGGAACAACAAAGAAAAGCTTTACCCTCCAATTTTTGAAAATTCCAACCAAATAATTTTAACTATTGGGGAGCCTTTTCAATTTAATTCAAGCAAGGGACAAATATTTTGTAGAAGAATTTCTTTGAGGATAGCTGGAGTTTGATTGTACCCTTGGTCAATAACTAGGAAAGTCACTGCAAATTGCAATAAACGCACATCATGCCAACTTGAATACATGACAGAACAATAAATGATTGAGTTGGGCTTATGTCCAAAAGACACACCCTGTGCTCAGTCCATACAATCAAGGTGTGTGTGTCAATAGATGGTAGCTTGAAACATTGGCACATTAAGGTTGACAGTAATGTATAGTTTGTTTATTGTTGAATTGATGAAACTGTAGAATCTGACATCTTTGAGTAATTAAATTGTGCCAATGCCCCATCCTCAATCCATATCATAGTCTTGCATGCCTGCCAATTAAGATTTGTTGGTTTGGAGTCCTTTAAAGGATGGCATGTGTGTATTTTCTTCATATAGTTATTTGATTGGTGAACAAGTTAGTGACTCTTGTTTAGGTTCCTAACTTTTGTTCTAAGGCGTGACTGAGCTGACGCTCTGAGGAATTACTGGCTATTTTTCCTCTTTTAGTTAGTTTTGGGAGTTCGGTTGCACTGTTTAGAATCATTTACATCGAGACTCAGAAAACGACTTATTCTACTGTAACTATGATATATATAGGATGATAGAAATTTACAGTATCCTTGTCTTGCAGTGAGTAATGATTTTGCTTTGCAGGAAGTTGGTGTAGAAATTGAACCTTTTGGTGACTTGAATACTGAAGCAGAAAGGAAACTAGGCCAACTGGTTTTAGAAAAGTAATTCCCTTTCTCAAATCCTTTATAACTAAATATTGTCTTTTGTTATTATATGCTATAATTTAAAATTGTTTTTCGACTGTAATTCTATTTATAGGTATGGAACAGAGTTCTATATCCTTCACCGGTACCCTTTGGCTGTAAGGCCATTTTATACAATGCCTTGCTATGACAACCCAAAATACAGTAACTCTTTTGATGTCTTCATTCGTGGTAAGCAGAGAAATTAAGTTATTTTGTCATGCAATGCTTTGGTATGACAATGTGGTGCACTCAATTAATCATGTTTTGGTTTTAACCATCATGCTTCTCCAAATGTGTTTGTACTTCCATAAAAACTGAAGCTTTCGGGTGTCGTTTGATTTTAACTTCTATGCAATCCTTGTTACTTAGGTGAGGAGATAATCTCAGGAGCTCAGCGTATCCACGTGCCTGAATTTTTGGAAGAACGTGCACAAGCTTGCGGCATTGAGGTCAAGACAATATCTGCTTACATTGATTCTTTCAGGTAATATATTTAACTCTTCCTGTCCTGTTCAATGTCTTTTTGTTATACAGATGTTTAGGCTGCCCCTCTTACTGAGCTCTTGTTATAATGATTTTATGGGGTAAAAGATTGCTTACCAGAAAACTAAGTGATTGATCATTTACAGATATGGTGTACCACCACATGGTGGCTTTGGAGTAGGCTTGGAGCGTGTAGTAATGCTCTTCTGTGGCCTGAACAACATTCGCAAAACATCACTTTATCCACGTGACCCACTCAGGATTGCACCATGATGATGTTATTATCATTTTTGTTTGTGCATTAAAAATACTGTGACCTCACATTCAACCGAAGCCTGAAGGCATAGCTTGCCGCCAATAATGCAGTAGACATACTTTTCCAAACACTATTAAAACAGTGCTGCGGATTTTGAGTAGTTTCTATTTTCACTGGCAACTTGGAGCTGGTGTTAATTACTTTTAAAAAATATTTCTGATGTTTGACTTGCTGTAGTCGCCACTTCATATAGAACTGCATGCTCTCTTTTGTTTACCACACCCACTTTCAAAAGGACCATTTATTGCCTATTCAGTATTCATGTGATTGAGTAATAAATATGGCCCCCTTTCTCATTTTTATCCAAGAACTAGATCGACTTCTTAATGAACTTCTGTATGAATACTTTTAAGATCTTTTGGAGCTGATGGATTGTTTTTACTTGTGTACATGATGGTATGAAATTGTTTGAAAACTTTTGAAGATGCATTATTTGTTGAACGACAATCTGCCTTGTAAACAATTCTGGTTATTAATCTCTGAGAGCATATTCCCGGAGCTTCCACTGTTTTGGTGACTGTGAATACCCTTTTTCCGATAATATTTTTGAGTGATTTTTATATTTAAGTACTTGTTATTGTGAAATATTTGAGGAAAAAATGCTTATTTTAATTCATCAGCAACAATGTTTACCACATAATCAGGAATTTCAGGATAATAGTCAAGACTAACATTACATATAGACGCCGTAGCTAAATGATGAACAACTTTATTAGCCTAGTTTTTGATAAACAACTCGTAACAAGTTTTGAGCTACCAACTGAGCGTATCTCCAACATCAGTGGCACAATGAAGTCCCTTCAACATTTCGTCCATTTCATTTCACGAAGAGTGCATAAAAAATACATAATCATTATGCATTTCAGTGTGTCAATTATATGCAGCGTAGATCGTAGACCAAGAATTTGGAATTGCAACTCTAGCAACACCTTCTCAGGAAACCTCCAATGATTTTTCTTCTTGCCTAAAGCCATTCTTCCAAAGTGTTTCTCACTTTAAAGATAATCTTCAAAGTATTTAGAGGTATATTGTCTCAATGTTTTTCATTCCAAGCCTTCCACGAAAGCATGAAAAATAAATGACGAATATCCCCAAAGAAGTAATCAAGAGCCATGAAAAAGATATTTGAGAAGCCATCAACATGATAAATCTAGGACCCAAATTGCTTATAGTAGGCATCCCGACACTGAAGCAGCAGATCACCACTCTTTGTCTAAGATCAAATGCAAACTTTACACCGTAAATTCAACAAATCAATCTTGGATCCGGATCCTCTCGTGCCATTCACCTCATGTTTCTTGTCATGTGTTGATCTGAACCATCCATTCACCATCATGTGTTGTTGACAGCTAGCGGTGGACTGAAATCAATGTCCGAGATTGCGCAGGACAATCCAGCGGCAGGATATAATCTATTTCCATCAATCTTAACCATCACTTTTTCCTAACACAGCATCTAGCCTACAATTATTTCTTACTACAAGAAAAAAACGAGAAAAAAATTCTCAAAATCTGTGATTTTATTAAAAACATATTTAACTCTTTTTTATATTCTTTCACTTATTGCTCTTGTACTTTCTTTTAAGGCTTACATAATTTTTTGTTCCTTTATCTTTTACCAAAAATGTGTTTTGATCCTTTATCATTTTAAAAAGTTTCAAATTTGTCCTTTTGTCATCCAAACATTCGAGAAAGTAGGAAACTAAATCTACGTAGCTTTCAGCTTGTCAAACATGTTGCAACAATTTAATCTCCTTCAAAGGCGTCGCGACAAATTGTTCTCTTTCAAAAACAATCTTAAGAAAATCTTCTTAAGCGGTTATATTATTGTTTCCGTTTTCAATATTCCTAAAAATCAACGTCGTTTTTCCCTGTTCTATGCCACATAAGTATATATTAACATTGTAATTGCCATATTAAACTTATTTTAACTTATGTTATGATTTGTGACTAAATGACTAGAACGTGAATAAAGGACAATAACATGTAAAAAAAAAAGATAAATATTGTATTTTTGATAAAAAGATAAATGACCAAAAATATATTTAAGGTTTCTTTTAAAGAGAGGTTGAAAGGTAGGAGAGAATCCAAATCCGTATTGCAGTGAAAGAGAGAGAAAATGGTGAAACCAAACGAAATAGAGAACGTGACAGTACAACAAGAATCAACAACAATAGAATCACTCAAACGTACTTTGTACAACGTTGAACAACTTCAATCTCAATTACCTGAATTCCTTGCTCTATCAGACCCTGATCATCTCTCTACACTCCCGCTTCTTCAACGTGCTCACTCTCTCTTCTCCCTCGCCAAACTCACTTCTACCCTCTTTGAATGTTCGTATTTCAATGCAACCCATTAACGTTTTGCTTCAAAAATTGCATCTTTATTGTCATTTTCATCTTTTTACTCGTGACCCATTTTTCATCTTTCTTGTTCTTTTTGGTATAGTGAAGTTGAAGTGCAGAGGGATTAACCCAAATGACCATCCCTTTAAATCCGAGCTTGTAAGTTACAGGGTTCTTTTGGTTATGATTTTAATTTTGTTGCATGCACGACACCTCTGATCGAATGACATGTCCGGTGTCCAACACTAGCACAGCACCGACACATATGATTACATTCAATTTATTCATTTTTCAAATTATTACCGGTGTGGATGTGTCGTTTCTGGTGTCTTAGTTTGTGTTGTGTTTTATAGCTTAGTTGTTGTTCAAGTTTTGATATTTGGTGATGCTTTGTGTTTTTTTGCTGAAAATTATTGATTTTGTGTACCACAGGACAGGTTAAGTGTGTGCCAAAAGAGACTGGAACGACTTCCAGATTTGAGTGAAGGTATTTACATGTTGCATGTTTCTTATTCCATGTTTGTTTTTGGATAAGCAACATAATAAGAGCTTATAGTAAAATAAAGTCAAACTATTTTCATATAAGCCGTAAGATGTTCTCAAAGCTATCCTGGAGAGCTTATGGACATAAGCCAATCCATAAAATAGACCCGTATTCTTTCTCAACCATGCTTATCATAAGTCCTTTTCATTGGTTGAATTTTCAAATAGAGAATGAAACCATGATGTTTCATTCTAAGTGTTGAGAGATTTAATGTTGGATAGTGATATTGCGTAAATAGTCATTATAACTGGGGGGCGGGGGGCGGACATTCCTCATCTTACTGCTGGTTTTGTGAGATTGAGTTATCTTTAAAATCTATGACGGTATTGAGTTATCTCTAAAATCTATGACGGTATTAAGTCCTATCCTACATCTGTAAGACTCTAAAAACCAAGTTTTGTCTTTCTTGCGTGTGTTTTGTTTTTGTTTTAAGAGTTTTAGTCAATAATATCAGTAGTAGGCTGTGGTAAATAGTGGAATGTCAAATATCTGCTATGTGAAATAGCAGATAGCATTGCCTGCAAATAGAGCAAGCCGCATAGGGGTTGAAATGAGTCAATGGTATATAGAAAGGCGTGTTGCATACAAATAAAAAAAGGGAATGGAGGCAAAACATAGCTTACATGTTGAAAGCTTTACATATTACAGTGAATATAAGAGTAATACTCACAGACTCCTCAGTTTTTCAATTTTAAAAATAGGTTATATATGGTACACAGAGTGCAAGCTCTTCAATTTTATCATTTTCAAAAACCCTATTTTTTTTTCCTGCTACTGCCACTATATCTGCTACCAGAAACTGGAATAGCGGCCGCTATTGCCCTAAAAGAAAAACTAGGATAGCATCACAGTTTTTATAGTGCGATTTTTTCCCTCAAAATCTGCTATGCTATACCGCTATAGCACACTGCTATTTGACAACACGGGTTTCAGTTTATATTGTCGAGGTTGTTGTCTTCGTTTTGATTGTCTAATGTTAAGAATATGATTGAATGGCTTGGATTTTGATAATCTTTTTATTTAACACTCTGTTGGCTTGCCCCATACGTGTCTTTCATTTTGAATCTCGTGTGTTTGAAAAAAAAATGGTTATTTCAAGCAGAACAGTGGCAAGATATGGTGGAGCAAAAGTTTTACCAGGAGCAGGCTGGTCAAAAGAGGAAGTATCCATCTTCCGAAGAACAATTCGATCAAATTGATTCCAAGGAGTTCGTGGAGAAATTGCCTGGGGAGCTTGTTGTTGGTGGTAGTAGTAGTAGTGGAAGCAGTATCAAGGAAGCAATAATAATTGACTTATCAGATGATGATGACGATGAGGTTATTGCACCCTAATTACCCAAACTCTGTTAGTGTTTTCTGTGATTGTTCTCATTTATTTTATGAACTTGATGTCCTCCAAATTTTATGTATTTTGGTAGAGTAGCTGCATTATGATCTCTATCTAATTTAGGGTGATAAGAAATTTACTATGTCATTAGAATAATATAACGACTTCTGAGTTCTGATATGTGAGTCTGAGGGTTTTGTGAGAATAAAATCTGTACAAGCATTGCGCTTTTAGCAATGAAGTCAAAAATCATAGGTTACATGAGATTTGAATGTGGAGGCAGAAAAAGTGTTCCATCTTTGAGATATATTTATTTACAATCAGTCATTGAGTTCTAGCAAAATTTTGAAAGGTATTTACCACAGGGCTTGCATCTAGAATGTCTTTCCTCTTATTTGTTGATTCCTGTACGATTAAGTTTGTAACTTCATAGATAATACGACTGAAGGGAATATCATTCCTTGCATTATATGTGAAGATTCCTTGCTCTTTTTGCGAGTTTTGATGTTTATTGGGCATTTCTGTCACATTCAAATTTTCCCTACCTTCTGTTAGTGTTGATTGTATTTATAAGTACAGAATTTTGTCTATGCATCTGAAAAAACACAAGCATAAACATAATTAGTTAATTCGTTTGGTATTGTTTTTTCATTTAATAAGTGATCTTAGCTTTCAATTTCTCATTAACTGATGTACCACTAAACTGCTTAAAACAGAATATGTGATTATCACTGCAAAAATACAAGATTTTAAGACTTTACCTAAGCCAGATTCTTCCATGAATTGGCGGTTGCAATTATTCAAGGGAAAAGGTAAAATTTGAGTTATTGGTATTCTACTAGTTAAATTTCCTGAATGGCAGGTTCACCTTATTAGTGTGAGAATCTTAATAAAAGATGCATGAAATAAGGCAACAGGGTCATTGGTTCTAGTGGTTTTTATGTGTTTGATTATTGGATGAGTGATTCTGGGTGGTGAAAATGAAATGATAAAGCTTGTGGGCTTAGAAGTACAGTATGAACTAATGCCATCATCACTGTACTAATTAGTTGAATTGAAGAGAACAATCCAACTCAATTAATAATTAATAGGTCTCTTTGAACTCTTAATTTAGCCTTTGGTTATAGAGGATCACTCTTCAAAAGTTTAGTTATTTCAGTCTTGGACTGAAATGACTGTTCAGGCCAAAGTTGGACACTTGATGACTGTTCAGGTCGTAAAGACCAACCTACTGCAACACCTAGCCACGTAATATCATTACCTTGACGGCTTTGGGACTCCTTCAGTGGTCCCCAACACCTTATCTATTCCACACGCTCTGTATGGATGCACATCGTGAAAATGACGTCTTATCCTACACGCCGCTGGCTAATGATGAGATGAAGGATATTTGCTGATCCCAAAAGATGAAGGGGAAAACCTAGAAGACAAAGGATATGGATTTTATAGACCTAAACCTGAAGGCAAAGGTCTCTTGTATTAGAGTTTAATTATGAACCTTAGCCTGAACAAACTTGTGGCCTGGGATTACAGCTCTATCCTGGAACAGGACATGTGTAGTCATTACTTATTTTATACCGTATATAATTTTGCTTTGTTTACTGGAGTTTGTTCGAATTCTAGAATATGTAGGTTTTACTGTTCTGATTTTTACTTTGTAAATTTTTTGCAGTATATCTGAACAACATGGAGCTGTGTTCATAGGAGCAAATCATTTTGATGTGTTCTGCGTCCTTGTTGCTTTTGGATGACTCATCAAAGCTTGGTAATGCGTCAATAATTAAATGGCAAGTGGGCCGCACACTAACATGTCTCATCTCAGTTAATGTGTAACAGTTATCCAGCTATGAATTGCTGTTTGTAAGAGATGAATGCTTATTGCTAATGGCTTGTGACTGGGTTAACTATGCTTTTTAACTGGTGTTTTAAGATTACAATTGTGCCTTCAACTATGTATATATTGCATGGATTCAATGTTAGATGATGACTTTTGATGTCAGTTTTTGATTTCATATTCATTCAGCAACATGTCTTGTCTGCATTTAAGTTTCATGGTTGTAACTTAATGTTCTCACCATTTGGGTTCTTAGGTTGGCCAAATGCTAAGGACAATCAAAACTGGCATGGTTATGACAGCCAAAGTCTAAGTTTTGGCTGTATGATTGTTTTGAGGCGCCTTCTGGGGTGGGAGAGCTTAATAGGCCTCCCACCGTGGGCGAGTGAGCTTATGCTAAATCTGGTTGAATTGTAACCTTCCCTATGAAAAATTTTGGGTTCCCAACTTACCCTTGTTCACTGTGTCCCATTGCAGTACGACATGTGTCTCACCACACTGCCCGCTCACCATCCTTTTGACCATCTTCCTCGCCGGAAAGTAGCTGTGGTGGCCATCAAATTCTTGACACCCTTTCTTCGAGCAGACGACGAAAACGAACGCGAAATCGCTCCGTCAGAATCAAAGAATTAAAATAGAAAATTTGATCGTTAATCCAAGGGTGCATACATATCAGAGAGAATTAGCAGGCATTGAAAAAAATAATGTGAAGAGACAAACCTTAATTGAAGAGTTTTTTAGTGGAAGTGAAAGACATTAAGAAGTTGAGCTAGGGTGTGGAGTGAAGCTGGTGTTGCTCATAAAACCTTACTCACTCCATATATCATCAAGATCCATATTCATAGGTTCTTTTAGCTTCAAACAAACCCAGAAACCAAATCAATAGATAAAATTTCTGGGTTCTACATGTGGTGTTGTTTTGTTACATATTCAATTATTTTTTTCATTAATTTATAAAATTCATTTTTTTTTTTTTACTTTAGTTCTTATTTTTCTGGTTGTACTCTAAACCTTAAAATACAACTTGCTTTAGGTTAGATAATGTGAAACCTCAAATTACATCTTACGCTAAAAATTCTGGCTCCATATCAATCTTTCCTACAAAATTTGTTCTTGTCATGTCTTATTTTGGACTCGGAATTTAGCGGTTGACTGCATGTGAAAGGATTTCCAACTTTAAGTGCGACAAAAGCAAATTTTGTGTACTAGTGCCAAGCTTTTCTTGATTATTTCCATTTAACATATACTTGGCCAAAAGATTAGAGAGACATTAAATTAAAAAATGTTACGAGATTTTACCATTCTGGGTTTGATAGTGCTTGTACTGTATTGATGTATTCATGAACATAGAAGGAGGATGGTGATGGAGAGGAGAGACAATGGGACAAATTAGAATAAGAAAAGGTATGGTATTGTTGGTGTATGCTGTAATTTTTTTTTTCTTTTGTAAAAAAAACAAATTGTCATAATCTCATATGCACACTAAATATATGTAATATGAAAAATGCTAAGGCCAGAACATATGTAATAGAATTTATATTAAAATTTGAATGATAAGGTCTCAACAAAAATAACAAGCTAACAATCACCTCACTGTGACTGTCTCTTACACTATAATAAACCAATCCCAATCTTAATCCTAATAATACTAATATTATGACTATCCAAACTAAAAGAGGGCAATTCAAATCAGAAAAGCCACATAGCAACAAACACTCCTACAGCCACAAAAACACCACCACCTTGCAAAACAGTAGCACTACTAGTTGGAGCTGGAGCAACAGCTGAGCCAGCTGGACCTTCAACCTCAGCTGGTGAAGGTGCTGGTGAAACAGCAACAATGGGCCTACTTCCCCTTAGACTCATGACAACAACAGTAAGCTTCTGACCCTTCTCACAGTGACCCTTTTCTCCACTAATGTAGTAGTAAGGACCAGAATGATCAAATCTCACTTTGGTGTTCCCATCATTGTAGTGTTTGATGGGGTTTGAGGTGTTGCAGCTTGCATAATCTTCCTTGCTCACTTGCAAGACAGAGTCTTTTCCAGCTTCATATTTCCAAACTGAGGAACAAAAACATGAACAATAAAGTGGTTAGTGGTTACTCACAACAAATAATATAAAAATTGAATTTTTATTTTTATCAACAAACAAATGATAAAATTTTGAAAACAAAAATACCAAGATGATAAAAATGTAAAATTGATTCATAAACAAAAAAGAAATGATTTTTAGGAACAAAATTACTAAGATCATGAAAACATCAACATAAAGATTGAAATTTTACAGATCAGAAAATAAATGATGGAAGTGAGAAATATCAAGATGATGAAAACAACATCAAGATTAAATCTTTACAGAACAAAAAGGAAATTATTAATGAAAGTCAAGATTAAATTGCCAAGATTTTATAAACAACATCAAGATTGAATTTTTACTGATAATTAAGGAAAAAATCAACATAAAGATTGAATTTTTAGTGATAAAGAAGGAAAAGAAAGTGAAAATTACTTAGATGGTCTCCAACTTGAAAACGAACACTTGAAGCCCATTTGTTGAGTGAATCAGATTCCGAAGAAGGAACCTTCCATGCATCAGTTTTGCCACCAAGCAAGATATCCTTAGCTGCAAAAGCACAACCAAAGAGAACAAATAGAACCAATAGAGAACAAGATGATGAAGATGAACCAGCCATTGTTTTTCTGGAAATGTTGAAAAAAAGAGTTTTTTTTTTCTTTGTTTCTTAAAGATGCAGAAATTATGGATGGTTTTGGAGTGAGGTGAGTTTGGGAATTGGAGGGGGTGTATTTATGGTGGTGTGTTGAGAAACTAGCCGTTGTGTGAAGTTGGGAATAGTGAAAAGAACGTTCTGGATTACTGACTGTGGGGCCCACTGATTTTGTTTTCTTGTAACTTGTTTGTGCATGCATAGAAAGTAACGGTCAAAAAACGGTCAAAAAATGAATGGTCTTCTTTGGTACTGGCTAGGCAAGAAATTATAGGCTAGGGTAGAGGAGAAGATTTTAGGAGGAATGAATATAGAATGGTGAGTTTTGTTTCATGAAATAATAATTTGAATTTGTGAGAATCAAACCAATTTGATTTTTTAATAACAAAACATTTTTTTATAAGACTGAAGTATATTTTTTTTTTTAAGAAGAAGACTAAAGGATATATATTCACATACATGATTGGTAACATTTCAATTGAATAAATCTTCTCCCTTCAAAATAATAATATTTTTTTTAGTAATAAAGTAAAATAAAAGTTGAGATTTATAAGATGAAGAAACATATTTATAACTAACTTTAAAACACAAACTAAAAAACAAGACATAGACAACTTATAATAATAAGAGAAAAAAATATTCTTTCAAAAAAAAAAAGAGAGAAAAAACATCTTTAAATGAATTCATCCGTTGCCATTTTCATTAAGATGATCAATGCAATTTAAGAGTTCAAAATTATTGACAATAAACGATAACAAATACAATAAAAAAGTAGAATAAGAAATGTTTCTTCGAGCCAAATTAAATTATGTTTGGAGTTGGATTTTGGCTGATTTTTTTTTTAACCATCTGATTCTCATATGTAGCTGTATGATAATATATAGTTCGCTCGTGAGGTAAGCATAGTTTGAATTATTTCATTTAAGAATTGAACTCGAGTTCTCCCGAACGATCTGTTATTTGGTGGAGCTTATTAACTACTTGAACTCAATTGTTTAATTGAATTTTGATTGATTTTGAAAGAGCACAGGGTTAAAGGGGTAAAAAGTCAAGCACAATAAACAAACTTATAACTAATAGTTTATAGCTCACAAGCTCATACCATCCACAATGATACCTAACTCCATAAATGTTGGTACATAGTAGCTACCACCATTGAATGAAAACAATTTGAGTGTTTAATGAGTTGAAGGTTTCAAATAAGCATTTCGTCTATCCACAAGTCCCACATCTCTTTAATATTAAAAAGTTAAATATAATAATGTAGAATTATCGGTAGATGATTAGTGAATCCCGTTTAAGAAATTTATGATGTACTAGGTTTGAGGAATTGAGTGTTTATTAGGTACTATTATTAAAAAGTTACAAATGAATGATGTGTACATGTGAGACCTATTTAAGTACCAAAATATATTTCTCCATTGTGGATGCTCTCATATGGCTAAAAGGATTTGTTTAGTAACCGTAATTTTCACACGAGCTTATAACTTATTTCATTAGTTTATAATTTTTTTTTATAACTTATTTCATTAGTTTATAATTTATTTATAATCTAATGTTTCATCACTCAATTTAAATCCTCATGATGATTGTTGATCTATAATTTTATAATCTCACTGATAATCATTAATGTGATTGATCAACAATCGACCTAATCATTTACGTGAGTGAAATAGCTCTTGACCACCGAGCCTTCGAGTAATCGCTTGCGCGGCTGCCTCTTCTGGACGCTAGCTTTTCAGTGATGGCAGATGGCTTCCCATGGCCTTGCATGGTCTCCTACATTGACAAACCTCCTCCCACGGCTGTAACACCCATATAGAGATTGCCTAGGATCTCTTACGTGTATTAAAATTTCGTACCGGATACATTAAATACAATACAGAAAGTTGTTTAATAAATATACAATACATAAGTTTCTGATACAACCCAATTATCCGATACAAAACATCCTCTGTAATATACATCATGATACATCATTATATACAAACATCCAAATATAACTTAAGCAGCACGATCAATCCAAAGCTTTTCCTTTACCTTTACGTCGTGCTTCCTGAGAACCTGCACCAGAAGGAAAGGGATGAGACATAACGTCTCAGTGAGCTCCGGCCCTACCTACTGTTGGCAACCACGGGGGGGGGGGTAACCTAGGGTTGCCGTGCCTACTCTTGGCAATCTTGGGGATTCCTACGATCGCCATCATTCTCTACATATTTCGCGATCAACGGAAAACTTAGGATCGCTACATGTCTTTATCTTTGCATTTCATATTCTATTCTTAATCTTAGACTTATACTTAGTGATCTTGGGGACATCCTATGATCACGTCTTGTTCATTAGGAACTAATTGTCATATTTCACATTACATAGAGAATATACATATTCATCTTTCATATCTTTAGGTTAGAAGTTAGCGTTGAACAAACATTACATTATCTTGGTTCGTTTTACGGAGTGCATCCGGGTGGAGTAACCCCGAAGTACATCTCCCATCATACCGGTGAAAATTCCTATCATATCAGGCTAACACCGGACTCCTCTTATCTTTTGTGTGGACAACCCTCTCGGTGAAGCCCCATCCGGCATAATCCGGAGCCTGCTGGACACAACTTAACTTTTCATGTGGACGACCGTTTCGGAGAAGTCCCATCCGGCATAATCCGGAGCCTGATGGACATGCTTAATCTTTTAGCTTACGTGTGGATAGCCCTTTCGGAGAAATCCAATTCGGCGTAATCCCGGAGTCTGATGAACACGTGGTCATAATCTTAACTTGTTCTTATTCTTTAAGTAATCATTCATGAGTGCTTTACCTATAAAAGGTTCTAAACTTGACTATTGTATCATTCTTGGACTTGTATATACTGAATCGAGTGCATAACAATTGCTTGGTAAGGGATAAACCCTAAACTAGCTCCTTAACATCTCTATGACAACTTATGGATTAATGTATCCCTCTCTTAACATTGTACTTATCCTCATTCTATTTTTCATCTATACAATCTCTAAAGGATAGATCTTCCAGTACTTGTTAGCGACACTTAGCCATTACATGTCGTTATTAAATCTGGTACAGTATTAGTTAGCCAGAATAGTGCAAGAACTGATGAAAAACAATATAACCCTGCCCATTGTGCCATCGTGACACGATTTGGAAATCGTGTCACGATTTTCTACCCAGAATTCGTGGCATGTTCTGCCTATGAAATCGTGACACGGTTGCAAAATTGTGACACGATTTTGCGTGCAGATGGACAGCATAGGGCAAGTTCAAAACATGATTTTCACCATTTTGGCTTATCCAAACATACCCAGACATCATAACAGCTTAATGGATAAATTTCTAAGGCATATTGATAGATTACATCATGATTAATCAAGGAATCACATGAAAAGGAAATTAGGGCACTAAAACCTCAAACTTGGTCATAACACTATAAACATTCAAACTTACACAAAACGGGTTCTAAAACCCTGTGGAGCTCACCTTAATCCTCAATTGGTGCTTGCTAAAACTGAGTTCCAAACCATAGCTTCAATCTACCTCTTCTCTTGATTTCTTCCTTATTCTTTCTTTTCTTTCTCTTGTTCTAGCTTTCCAAACCAAGCTTGCTTTACAAGGTTTCTCCCAAGAATTTGGATGAACTTATGATAGGTGAGGGCAAGAGGGGTGAGGGCGTGTGATAGAGGAAGAGAGGGGGAGGAGGCTGATTTTGGGAGAGTGAAAGGGAAGGAAGAAGTTAGCAAGAAAATATCTTGCTTCAATTTTAAATAATCTTCCTATATCAATTATTTACCATATTGCCATTGCCCTATATTTACAAAATTGTCATGCTTCTTGATTAACTTCCAACACGGATAATAATTACCTCTGAGCGGGATATTACAATCCACCCCCTTAAAGAAATTTCGTCCTCGAAATTTAGAATTTACCTGAAAATAGATGCGGGTAGTTTTCTTGCATCTCTGACTCTAGCTCCCACGTTGCTTCGCCGTCGGGAGAACCTTTCCATACAACCTTAACAATTGGAATCTCTTTGTTCCACAAAGACTTAACATCGCGATCAATTATCTGATCTGGCTCAGGTTGAAATGTCAAATCTGATCTCAAATCAATACTGTCCAGTTCCACTGGTTGAAAAGGATCGGGGATGAATTTCCTTAATTGAGAAACATGGAATACATCGTGTAAACCTGACATGGCCGGTGGCAGCGCCAACTGGTAAGCTGCTAGACTGACACGTCTAAGTATCTGAAATGGTCCAACATACCTTGGAGAAAGTTTCTTGGTTCTGAATGCTCCTCTTAGGCCCAACTTAGGTGTGACTTTGAGGAATACATGATCTCCCACTTCAAACTCTAAGGGTCTTCGCCTCTTATCAGCATAACTTTTCTGGCGACTCTGTGCTGTTCTCATCTTATCCTGAATGGATTTAATCTTTAGGGTCGTCTCCTGAATTATCTCAGGTCCCAAAATACTCCTATCTCCAACCTCAGCCCAGCAAAGTGGGGTTCTACATTTCCTACCATACAAGGCTTCATAAGGTGTCATTCCAATACTAGAATGGTAACTGTTGTTGTAAGAAAATTCAATCAAAGGTAGGTGATTATTCCAGCTTCCTCCATCTTCTAAAATGCACGCACGCAGCATATCCTCTAATGTCTGAATAGTCCTCTCGGATTGACCGTCTGTTTGAGGATGATGGGACGTGCTCATCTTTAATCTTGTTCCTAAAGCCTTCTGAAAAGCTTTCCAAAAGTGGGATGTGAAGATCGGATCCCGATCAGATACAATACCAGCAGGAACACCATGAAGTTTTACAATCTCCGAAATAAACAATTCGGCATACTGAGAAGCTCGATAAGTCGTCTTAACCGGCAAGAAATGAGCAGACTTGGTTAACCGGTCCACTATTACCCAAATGGAGTCATGTCCTCGCTGTGTTCGAGGCAAACCACTCACAAAGTCCATAGTTATCTCTTCCCATTTCCATTGAGGAATTTCCAAGGGTACTAACATTCCTGCACTGCTGACATACAATGCATCGCGACACAAATTCCGCAATATCCCTCTTCATGCTAGGCCACCAATAATCTTTCTTCAAATCTTGATACATCTTGGTGGTTCCTGGATGAATGCTAAAACTACTCTTGTGCGCCTCTTCTAAAATCAACCTTTGCAACTCCACATCATTCGGAACATAAATTCTTCCTTCAAACAGTAGTGCGCCATCTGGTGCCAAAGAAAACTCTGACTGACCAACTCTTCTTTGAAGATCCATATCCATAGTTTGCGCTTGTGCAATCCTAGACCGTAGGTCGCACGAAATCTCTAACTTGTTCAGCAGGACGCCACCTTCCAACTCGGTAACATGGAGATTAAGATCTCTAAACTTTTCATATAACCCACATGTACGCATCATCACTTCAGCCTTAGCTAAAGCCTTTCGACTCAAAGCATCTGCTACCACATTTGCCTTTCCTGGGTGATACTTCAAATCGAAATCAAAATCTTTCAAGTATTCCATCCATCGTCTCTGTCTCATGTTAAGGTTTCGTTGATCAAACAAGTATTTCAAACTTTTGTGGTCACTGAACAAATCAAACTGTGCACCATACAAATGATGCATCCATACCTTCAATGCAAAAATTATAGCTGCTAACTCGAGATCATGGGTGGGGTAATTCTCTTCATGAGTCTTGAGCTGTCTAGATGCATAAGCTATCACATTCTCCCCTTGCATAAGTACACTACCCAGTCCCTTAGAGGATGCATCGCAGAAAACGATGTATCTCCTTTCAGGATCTGGTATTGCCAACACTGGTGCTTTAGTTAATTTTCTCTTTAAGACTCTGAAGCTCTCTTTGTAACGACCCTATTTTCGTATATTATATTTTTATATATTTTATTTTATGGATTTGCATTTAAATATATTTTCTAGTAATCGAGGAATAATTATTTAGCGCGAAGATAAGTTCGTAATCGAGTTTTTAGAGTTTTGGGCCAAGAGGGTGAATAGTATTGGGCTTTAGTTTATGAGTATTAGTAATGATCAAGTGGATATGATAGTAGTGAGCTTGGATTGGATTGAAAGGCTAGGATTGGTCCTTGAGAGTTAGTAAGAATGGATGGCCAAGATTAATTGGATTGGATTATAAGAGATTAACACAAGACTTTTTGAAACATTATTCATTGTCTTTTGGGAGAGGAAGAAAACGTGGAAGAGGAGAAGAGAAGGAGAAAAACAAGAAAACCTAGGGCAAGTGATTTGAAGCTTGAGTTGCTAGAGAACTTTGATTTCAAGGTAAGAGAGTTAGTATTACTTGATCACAAGTGATTAAGAGAAGGGGAGAATGTCTATTTCTCCATCCCAAACTTCTCTTACACTTTGTCTAGGTTTTGATAGAAGTTTTTATGGTTTAAAGATTGTTAATGATTATGTTTTGCTTGCTTGAATGCTAAGTGATGTTGCTAGCATGTTTTGTTGAAGTTATTGTGTTGTGAATTCATAAGAAAAGTTATGAAAAGTTTAGTGTTTTAAACCCTAATTTCTATGCTAGATGCAATCCTTGTTTGTGGTTGTTTTTAAAGGATGTTTTATGATGGAAAGTTGTTTTTAACATGTTCTGGAAGTTGGGTAACCTTGAATGGGCTAAAATGGTGGAAAAATCACATTTTTACATGACTGTGTACTGATACGGTCGCTTGTAGCGACCAGGCTCGCTTGTAGCGACCAGACAGGATAATTCCCTGCCTATCTGCGCTTGTAGCGACCACACTGGCGCTTGTAGCGACCAGGCTCGCTTGTAGCGACCAACCCTGGACATGCCAACTTCGTTGAGTTGTTCTGGAGGTCCTGGTGCGCGCGGGGATGGCTTTTTGCTACTGTATTCTCAAAATATGTTTTGGAAACCTTACCCACCATTTTAACTTATTCTTAATGTTTTCTAAAGATTATTTGTTTCAAGAAAACTTGAGTAAAACCCTAGCATGTGGGTGGGATTATCAAAGTGTGTGGGTCTTCCTTTGAGGCCCTTATGTGTGAGATTTGGATATGATTTGATTGGTTTATTTGAGATTGTGGACATGGTTGAGTATATACATGTTTGTATTATGATATTGGCCATGAGAGCCTAGTAGTTGTGTATGTTGTTGTTGATGTTGTGATAATTATCAGAGTGCTGATAATTTAGTGGTTGTGTTTGTTGTTGTTGTGATAATTATCAGAGTGCTGATAATGTAGTGTTTGTGTTTGTTGAATCATCATGCATCTCATGATTGTATGATACCCGTGTGCGGGCTATTCGATGATATCCGTGTGCGGATATGAAATCCAAGAGTGCTTGGTTATCAAGAGTGCTTGATAAGGATATAAGTTTATCCGAAATGATTTGGTACCACATGCATTAGTGAATGCATTTTGAGGCATGCATCCTTTGTGACATTAGTGTTCATTTAGGGATTATGTGTGCATAATGGTTGTTAAGCGATATTATGTGTGCATAATGGTTGTTAAGTGATATTATGTGTGCATAATGGTTGTGAGTGGTAATTGTATTTGATGAGTTTGGTGCGTTGTCAATTACGTGTTGTGTTTTTGGTTATGTATAATAATGTGTTATTTATACATGTTTATTGTTGGTGATACTAACACTCTCTGTTTTGTGTTATTTGCTGGATCTTTGGGGATCCAGATTATCAGGTTGGCGAGGCTATCGTTGAGGAATAGCCCTTTGCTGTTTAGGAGCTTTCGTAGTGGTGAGGGCATAGCTTAGCTATCCTTACATTTTTGGTACTAGGTGTTGTATCCTAGTTAGAGTCTAGGGCTCTGATATTTGTAACACTATTTTGGGGTATCTGAACGTTTATGTATAGATTTGGCAATGGTCTCTGTTGT
This sequence comes from Medicago ruthenica, assembly GCA_018208015.1. Taxonomy (NCBI): domain Eukaryota; kingdom Viridiplantae; phylum Streptophyta; class Magnoliopsida; order Fabales; family Fabaceae; genus Medicago; species Medicago ruthenica. Next base: position 114,423,624 of record CM031371.1, on the reverse strand, counting down.
AGAATTGCCTCTTTTGAAAATCTTATGTATATATTTTTGTGTAATATATGCATGCTTGGTTCAAAGCTGATTTTTAAGCTGTTTGTTATTTTCCGCTGCTGTTTGTGAATCAAATATATTTTGATCTGTGGATGTTTTATGAAAATGCGTTTTCATTATGTTGTAACTTCCTATGTCCTTAACGTTTTGTTTTTATTAAAGTTAATAATCGGCGGTTAAGGGTTAGGGTGTTACAATAGTTGGTATCAGAGCAGGTCGATCCATTGGATCAATTAAGTTTAGTATACCCTTTGTGTAACATGTGTTTTCTTAAACACTTTGTTCTCACTTGTGTTATGTGATGTTTGGTAGTGTGTGGATATGGCGCAACGAGCACTTGCTGATGCGATGGAGCGGATGGCGGATGCCATGGCTCAGGATGCTGCTAGTAGGACTGCGGATAGAGCCGCACAACAAGCTAGAGGAGGAGGGGAAGATGAGCTGAGACTCGAGAGGTTTATGAACAACAAACCGCCTATCTTCAAGGGAGGATACGATCCAGATGGAGCTCAGACTTGGTTGGAAGGGATTGAGAGAATTTTCGGGGCTATGCGTTGTCTGGATGCGCATAAGGTATTGCTAGGAGCGTATGTTCTCCATGATGAGGCCGATCATTGGTGGGGAAACGCTAGTCAGAGGTTGGGAGCTGGTGGAGCTTTAGTTACTTGGGCTCGTTTCCGGAGAGAGTTTTTAACCAAGTATTTTCCGGCAGACGAGAGGAACCGTAAGGTGATTGAGTTCATGGAGCTCAAGCAGGGGAATTTATCTGTTTCTGAATATGCGGCCAAGTTTGAAGATTTGTGTCGTTTTGCTCCTCATTACAACACGGTGGAAGCTGAGGAAGACAAGTGTGTAAAGTTTGAGAATGGGCTGAGGCCAGACATCAAGCAGTTGATTGGGTTTAGTGAGATCAGGAATTTTCCGATGTTGGTGAATAAGAGCCGAATATGTGATAAGGATGGTAAAGCTAAAGCTAATTACTACAAAGCCGCGAATGAGAAGAGGGGAAAGGACATGGCTAGAGGTAAACCTTATAGCAGAGGTGGGAGTAGTGGTGGTAAGTTTGGAGGTAATAGGAATTGCTTTAAGTGTGGACAACCGGGACATCGTATTTTTGAGTGCCCAAAGAATGATGGGAAATGTTTCAAGTGTGGTGATCCTAACCACAAAGCTGATCAGTGCAAGAAAGGTGTTGTGTGCTTCAACTGCAAGGAAGCGGGTCATAAGAGCAACGTGTGTAAGAAGCCTAGAGCGGCTGGAGGAAAAGTGTTTGCTTTAGATGGTGGTGATGCGAAGGCGGACAACTTGATCAGAGGTACATGCTTTATCAATAATACTCCTTTGTCTGCTATTATTGATACGGGTGCTACCCATTCGTTTATTTCTATGGATTGCGTTGAGAGGTTGGGTCTTAAAGTAGAAAATATGATGGGACGCATGGTTATAGAAACGCCTGCAAGTGGTTCAGTATCGACTACTCTAGTCTGTGTTGATTGTCCAGTCACTATGTATGGTCGACACTTTGGTATGGATTTAGTCTGCATTCCGTTGAGCGGAATAGACGTTATCTTTGGTATGAACTGGTTAGAATTTAATCGGGTTCATATCAACTGTGGTAAGAGGACGGTTAAGTTTCCAAGACCGGAGCCAGAGTTGTGTTCGAAGCTCATGTGTTGTCGAGAAGTGGTAAGATCAGTGAAGGCTCAAGAGGACGTGTTTGCTATGTTTGCTTCGTTGAGAGTGGAAGAGAAGATTGAGGTTGATGCGTTGCCGGTGGTGCGTGATTTCACAGATGTTTTTCCAGATGACATTTTGGATTTACCACCCGAGAGAGAGGTTGAATTCGCAATTGACATAGTACCTGGCACTAGTCCAATATCAATGGCGCCGTATCGTATGTCAGCTGCTGAACTAGAGAAGTTGAAGGAACAATTGGAGGAATTGTTAGAGAAAAGATTTGTAAGACCGAGTGTATCGCCGTGGGGTGCGCCGGTTCTGTTGGTAAAGAAGAAAGATGGTAGTATGCGTCTGTGCATTGATTATCGTCAGTTGAATAAAGCAACTATCAAGAACAAGTATCCACTTCCGAGGATAGATGATTTGATGGATCAGTTAGTAGGAGCCTGTGTGTTCAGCAAGATTGATTTGAGATCGGGATATCACCAGATAAGAGTTAAGGCGGAGGATATACCGAAGACTGCTTTCAGGACAAGGTATGGTCACTACGAGTACGCCGTTATGCCTTTCGGAGTTACTAATGCACCTGGAGTGTTTATGGAATATATGAATCGTATATTTCATTCCTTTTTGGATCGATTCGTGGTGGTCTTCATAGACGATATTCTGGTATACTCGAAGACGGAAGAGGAACATGTCGAGCATTTAAGGATTGTGTTGGAGGTGTTGCGTGAAAAGAAGCTTTATGCAAAATTTTCTAAGTGTGAATTTTGGTTGCATGAAGTTAGCTTTTTGGGTCACGTCATTTCAAGTGGTGGTATAGCAGTGGATCCTGCTAAGGTAGAGGCAGTGCAAGATTGGGGAACGCCGGAGTCTGTTACTGAGATCCGAAGTTTTCTTGGTTTGGCCGGTTACTATCGGAGGTTTATTGAAGGATTTTCAAAGTTGGCGTTGCCGTTGACGCAGTTGACTAGGAAGGGTCAAGCTTTCATTTGGGATGATAAGTGTGAGCAGAGTTTCCAAGAGTTGAAGAGGAGGTTGACATCTGCACCTGTGCTAATTCTGCCACATCTGAAGGAACCGTTTGTGGTTTATTGTGATGCGTCGAAGATGGGTCTAGGTGGTGTGTTGATGCAGAGGGGACAAGTCGTTGCTTATGCATCAAGACAGCTGAAGATTCATGAGAGGAACTATCCTACGCATGATTTGGAGCTAGCTGCTGTTGTGTTTGTTCTCAAGATTTGGAGGCACTACTTGTATGGGTCAAGATTCGAGGTTTTCAGTGATCACAAGAGTCTGAAGTACTTGTTTGATCAGAAGGAGCTCAACATGAGGCAAAGAAGATGGTTAGAGTTTCTTAAGGATTATGATTTCGAGTTGAGTTATCACCCGGGTAAGGCTAATGTGGTAGCCGATGCGTTGAGTAGGAAGTCTCTGCATATGTCTTCTCTGATGGCGAAGGAACTGAGATTGATTGAAGAGTTTAGAGACCTCAGTTTGGTTTGTGAAAGGACAACCAGAAGCGTGAAGCTAGGGATGTTGAAATTGACGAATGATTTTCTTGAAGAGGTTGTGGAAAAGCAAAAGTATGATGTGAGATTGATGAAGCTTAAGACGCTCATCGAGCAAGGGAAAAAGGTAAACGTTGAGATCGATGAGAAAGGCGTGATGAGGTGTCAGGGAAGGTTATGTGTACCTGATGTGCCTGAGTTGAAGCGGATGATTTTGGAGGAAGGTCACAGAAGCAACTTAAGTATTCATCCTGGTGTTACTAAGATGTATCAAGATTTGAGGAAAATGTTTTGGTGGCAAGGGATGAAGAAAGAGATCGCCGAGTTTGTTTTCGCGTGTTTGACTTGTCAGAAGTCCAAGGTGGAGCATCAGAAGCCGTCGGGGCTATTGCAACCTATGTTTATTCCAGAATGGAAATGGGATAGTATTGCGATGGATTTTGTAAGCGGTTTGCCGAAGACGTCGAAAGGTAACAATATGATTTGGGTAGTTGTCGACAGGTTGACAAAGTCTGCTCATTTCATAGCTATCAAGACCGGTATGCTAGTACCAAAGTTGGCTGAGATTTATGTCGAGCAAATCGTGAGATTACATGGAATACCGTCGAGTATTGTATCAGATCGAGATCCCCGTTTTACTTCAAGGTTTTGGGAGAGTTTGCAAGAGGCTTTGGGGACTAAGTTGCGGATGAGTTCTGCTTATCACCCGCAGACGGATGGTCAGTCGGAGAGGACGATTCAATCATTGGAGGATTTGTTAAGATCGTGCATTTTGGAACAAGGAGTGAGTTGGGAAGCTTGCTTACCATTGATTGAGTTTACGTATAACAACAGTTTTCATTCGAGCATTGGTATGGCACCTTTTGAAGCGTTGTATGGGAGAAGATGTAGAACACCTTTGTGTTGGTTTGAATCGGGAGAAAGTGTGATGCTTGGACCTGAGATTGTGCAACAAACGACCGAGAAGATCAAGATGATCCAAGAGAAGATGAGAGCGTCACAGAGTCGCCAGAAAAGCTATGCCGACAAGAGAAGAAAGGATATAGAATTTCAAGAAGGAGATCATGTGTTTCTAAGAGTTACATCGACTACGGGTATTGGACGGGCTTTGAAATCGAAGAAGTTAGCATCGAGGTTCATTGGTCCATATCAGATTTTGAAGAGGATTGGGAAGGTGGCGTATAGGATTGCGTTACCGCCGTCGTTGTCGAATCTTCATGACGTTTTTCACGTGTCTCAATTAAGGAAATACGTATCGGATCCGTCACATGTGATTGAGTCGGACGAGATACAAGTGAGAGAGAATTTAACGGTTGCAACGGTACCCTTAAGGATTGAAGGACAAGAGATGAAGAAGCTCAGGAACAAAGAGATTTCATCGGTGAAAGTCGTTTGGGGAGGCCCAGCCGGTGAATATGCTACGTGGGAGCTCGAGAGCAAGATGCGGGACTCCTATCCAGAGTTGTTTTCAGGTATTTTCGAGGGCGAAAATTCTTTTTAGGGGGGTAGAGTTGTAACGACCCTATTTTCGTATATTATATTTTTATATATTTTATTTTATGGATTTGCATTTAAATATATTTTCTAGTAATCGAGGAATAATTATTTAGCGCGAAGATAAGTTCGTAATCGAGTTTTTAGAGTTTTGGGCCAAGAGGGTGAATAGTATTGGGCTTTAGTTTATGAGTATTAGTAATGATCAAGTGGATATGATAGTAGTGAGCTTGGATTGGATTGAAAGGCTAGGATTGGTCCTTGAGAGTTAGTAAGAATGGATGGCCAAGATTAATTGGATTGGATTATAAGAGATTAACACAAGACTTTTTGAAACATTATTCATTGTCTTTTGGGAGAGGAAGAAAACGTGGAAGAGGAGAAGAGAAGGAGAAAAACAAGAAAACCTAGGGCAAGTGATTTGAAGCTTGAGTTGCTAGAGAACTTTGATTTCAAGGTAAGAGAGTTAGTATTACTTGATCACAAGTGATTAAGAGAAGGGGAGAATGTCTATTTCTCCATCCCAAACTTCTCTTACACTTTGTCTAGGTTTTGATAGAAGTTTTTATGGTTTAAAGATTGTTAATGATTATGTTTTGCTTGCTTGAATGCTAAGTGATGTTGCTAGCATGTTTTGTTGAAGTTATTGTGTTGTGAATTCATAAGAAAAGTTATGAAAAGTTTAGTGTTTTAAACCCTAATTTCTATGCTAGATGCAATCCTTGTTTGTGGTTGTTTTTAAAGGATGTTTTATGATGGAAAGTTGTTTTTAACATGTTCTGGAAGTTGGGTAACCTTGAATGGGCTAAAATGGTGGAAAAATCACATTTTTACATGACTGTGTACTGATACGGTCGCTTGTAGCGACCAGGCTCGCTTGTAGCGACCAGACAGGATAATTCCCTGCCTATCTGCGCTTGTAGCGACCACACTGGCGCTTGTAGCGACCAGGCTCGCTTGTAGCGACCAAGGGCTCGCTTGTAGCGACCAACCCTGGACATGCCAACTTCGTTGAGTTGTTCTGGAGGTCCTGGTGCGCGCGGGGATGGCTTTTTGCTACTGTATTCTCAAAATATGTTTTGGAAACCTTACCCACCATTTTAACTTATTCTTAATGTTTTCTAAAGATTATTTGTTTCAAGAAAACTTGAGTAAAACCCTAGCATGTGGGTGGGATTATCAAAGTGTGTGGGTCTTCCTTTGAGGCCCTTATGTGTGAGATTTGGATATGATTTGATTGGTTTATTTGAGATTGTGGACATGGTTGAGTATATACATGTTTGTATTATGATATTGGCCATGAGAGCCTAGTAGTTGTGTATGTTGTTGTTGATGTTGTGATAATTATCAGAGTGCTGATAATTTAGTGGTTGTGTTTGTTGTTGTTGTGATAATTATCAGAGTGCTGATAATGTAGTGTTTGTGTTTGTTGAATCATCATGCATCTCATGATTGTATGATACCCGTGTGCGGGCTATTCGATGATATCCGTGTGCGGATATGAAATCCAAGAGTGCTTGATAAGGATATAAGTTTATCCGAAATGATTTGGTACCACATGCATTAGTGAATGCATTTTGAGGCATGCATCCTTTGTGACATTAGTGTTCATTTAGGGATTATGTGTGCATAATGGTTGTTAAGCGATATTATGTGTGCATAATGGTTGTTAAGTGATATTATGTGTGCATAATGGTTGTGAGTGGTAATTGTATTTGATGAGTTTGGTGCGTTGTCAATTACGTGTTGTGTTTTTGGTTATGTATAATAATGTGTTATTTATACATGTTTATTGTTGGTGATACTAACACTCTCTGTTTTGTGTTATTTGCTGGATCTTTGGGGATCCAGATTATCAGGTTGGCGAGGCTATCGTTGAGGAATAGCCCTTTGCTGTTTAGGAGCTTTCGTAGTGGTGAGGGCATAGCTTAGCTATCCTTACATTTTTGGTACTAGGTGTTGTATCCTAGTTAGAGTCTAGGGCTCTGATATTTGTAACACTATTTTGGGGTATCTGAACGTTTATGTATAGATTTGGCAATGGTCTCTGTTGTAGAATTGCCTCTTTTGAAAATCTTATGTATATATTTTTGTGTAATATATGCATGCTTGGTTCAAAGCTGATTTTTAAGCTGTTTGTTATTTTCCGCTGCTGTTTGTGAATCAAATATATTTTGATCTGTGGATGTTTTATGAAAATGCGTTTTCATTATGTTGTAACTTCCTATGTCCTTAACGTTTTGTTTTTATTAAAGTTAATAATCGGCGGTTAAGGGTTAGGGTGTTACACTCTTCACATTCTTCGTCCCAAACAAAGGGCACATCCTTCCTGGTGAGGCGTGACAGAGGCAAGGCAATCTGAGAAAACTTCATAATAAACATTCGGTAATAACCTGCCAAGCCTAAGAAACTTCTGACTTCAGCCACATTCTTGGGTCTTTCCCAACTGAGAACGGCTTCAACCTTGGATGGATCAACGGCTACTCCTCCTTGAGAAATAACGTGACCCAAAAACTTGATCTCAGATAACCAGAACTCACACTTGCTGAATTTAGCATATAACTGTTTGTCTCTGAGGACATTTAAAACAATTCTCAAGTGTTGAGCATGTTCCTGAGGATCCTTGGAATAGATCAAAATATCATCTATGAAAATCACCACAAATTGATCCAGATATGGCTGAAATATTATGTTCATATAATCCATAAATACGGCTGGAGCATTAGTTACACCGAAAGGCATAACCAGAAATTCATAGTGCCCGTAACGCGTTCGAAACGCCGTTTTGGACACATCAGAAGACTTAATGCGAATCTGATGATAACCTGACCGAAGATCAATTTTAGAAAATACGGTTGCTTCTTTAAGCTGATCTAGGAGGTCATCAATCCTTGGAAGAGGATACTTGTTCTTAACGGTCACTTTATTTAGTTGGCGGTAGTCTATACACAGCCTCATGCTTCCATCTTTCTTCTTGACTAACAGAACTGGAGCACCCCAAGGTGACACACTGGGTCTGATAAAATGCTTCTGAATTAACTCCTCGAGTTGAGATTTCAGCTCTCTAAGCTCTGCAGGCGACATTCTATACGGTGCCACGGATACCGGCTCCGCTCCTGGAATTAAATCAATAGAAAACTCCACCTCGCGCTCCGGAGGCAAACTAATTACTTCCGAAGGAAAAACATCTAAGTACTCATTCACGATAGGAATATCACTGGGGCTTAACTCTGATTCTGAAGCCACCGTGGGCATAACATAAAATCTCTTATCTTGAGCACAAATGAATTGGATTAACTGATGGGTACGGTTAATCAATTCAGACAGAGCTACACCTTCCGTCGTATCACTGGTCGGCATATAAATACTCTTCTCAGAACATCCAATGTACACATGGTTAGCGGAGAGCCAATCCATGCCTAAGATCACGTCAAGTTGCTCCATCGGGAGACACACTAGATCAACATAATAAGTCTTATTAGACACAGTGACAGGACAGTTTTCACAAACATAGCTTGCCTCAATTCCGCCTTCAGTAGCGGTAGATACTAACATTGGAGGATTCAACGGAGACAAAGGTAATTGCAACGTCTCAACACATTTATATGAAATAAAAGAACAAGTAGCGCCGCAATCAAAAAGAACTTTTACTGGATTGGAACCAAGGTAACACATACCGGCAATCAAGTCTTCATTAGCCAAAGCCTTCGCGCCATCAAGGGAATACACTCTGCCCTTACTAGTGGTAGTGCCCTCAGCTCCACTCCTATTCCTCCGTTCTGGACAATTTGCAATAATGTGTCCCGGCTTCTTACACCCATAACAAATACCTGTACCCTTCATGCATTCGCCGTAATGTGATTTCCCACAATTGTTGCAAGTGGTACCAGCCTTCGGTGAATACGTCTGTTTACCCCTTTGAGGTGACCCCTTCGGTTTCAACTTGTCATGATACTTATCCGACATCCTGCTCTTCCTTCTTTCAAAAGCTACTGATCTTTCTTTCGAGGTCTTTGCAAGTCCTGCTTCGACCACTAAGCTATCATGCACCAGTTCATCGTAACTTGCAATTCTTTGGAGGCTCACTGCAGTGTCAATTTCGCCTCTTAAACCTCGTCTGTATTGGTTCATCTTCCAGACATCTTATCCTAGCTGTCATATACAAGTCAAAGTGATCAGTTTCAACTGAATATAACATCTAGAATAATGTCCTGGATCCAAGAGGTCCACAAACTTGGATTGTACTTTAATGACCCAAGGCACGATCTGAATCGACCTGCTCTGATACCAAATTGTAACACCCATATAGAGATTGCCTAGGATCTCTTACGAGTATTAAAATTTCGTACCGGATACATTAAATACAATACAGAAAGTTGTTTAATAAATATACAATACATAAGTTTCTGATACAACCCAATTATCCGATACAAAACATCCTCCGTAATATACATCATGATACATCATTATATACAAACATCCAAATATAACTTAAGCAGCACGATCAATCCAAAGCTTTTCCTTTACCTTTACGTCGTGCTTCCTGAGAACCTGCACCAGAAGGAAAGGGATGAGACATAACGTCTCAGTGAGCTCCGGCCCTACCTACTGTTGGCAACCACGGGGGGGGGGGGGGGGGGGGGGGGGGGGGTAACCTAGGGTTGCCGTGCCTACTCTTGGCAATCTTGGGGATTCCTACGATCGCCATCATTCTCTACATATTTCGCGATCAAGGGAAAACTTAGGATCGCTACATGTCTTTATCTTTGCATTTCATATTCTATTCTTAATCTTAGACTTATACTTAGTGATCTTGGGGACATCCTATGATCACGTCTTGTTCATTAGGAACTAATTGTCATATTTCACATTACATAGAGAATATACATATTCATCTTTCATATCTTTAGGTTAGAAGTTAGCGTTGAACAAACATTACATTATCTTGGTTCGTTTTGCGGAGTGCATCCGGGTGGAGTAACCCCGAAGTACATCTCCCATCATACCGGTGAAAATTCCTATCATATCAGGCTAACACCGGACTCCTCTTATCTTTTGTGTGGACAACCCTCTCGGTGAAGCCCCATCCGGCATAATCCGGAGCCTGCTGGACACAACTTAACTTTTCATGTGGACGACCGTTTCGGAGAAGTCCCATCCGGCATAATCTGGAGCCTGATGGACATGCTTAATCTTTTAGCTTACGTGTGGATAGCCCTTTCGGAGAAATCCCATCCGGCGTAATCCCGGAGTCTGATGAACATGTGGTCATAATCTTAACTTGTTCTTATTCTTTAAGTAATCATTCATGAGTGCTTTACCTATAAAAGGTTCTAAACTTGACTATTGTATCATTCTTGGACTTGTATATACTGAATCGAGTGCATAACAATTGCTTGGTAAGGGATAAACCCTAAACTAGCTCCTTAACATATCTTTGACAACTTATGGATTAAAGTATCCCTCTCTTAACATTGTATTTATCCTCATTCTATTTTTCATCTATACAATCTCTAAAGGATAGATCTTCCAGTACTTGTTAGCGACACTTAGCCATTACATGTCGTTATTAAGTCTGGTGCAGTATTAGTTAGCCAGAATGGTGCAAGAACTGATGAAAAACAATATAACCCTGCCCACTGTGCCATCGTGACACGATTTGGAAATCGTGTCACGATTTTCTACCCAGAATTCGTGGCATGTTCTACCTATGAAATCGTGACACGGTTGCAAAATCGTGACACGATTTTGCGTGCAGATGGACATCATAGGGCAAGTTTAAAACGTGATTTCACCATTTTGGCTTATCCAAACATACCCAGACATCATAACAACTTAATGGATAAATTTCTAAGGCATATTGATAGATTACATCATGATTAATCAAGGAATCACATGAAAAGGAAATTAGGGCACTAAAACCTCAAACTTGGTCATAACACTATAAACATTCAAACTTACACAAAACGGGTTCTAAAACCCTGTGGAGCTCACCTTAATCCTCAATTGGTGCTTGCTAAAACTGAGTTCCAAACCCTAGCTTCAATCTACCTCTTCTCTTGATTTCTTCCTTATTCTTTCTTTTCTTTCTCTTGTTCTAGCTTTCCAAACCAAGCTTGCTTTACAAGGTTTCTCCCAAGAATTTGGATGAACTTATGATAGGTGAGGGCAAGAGGGGTGAGGGCGTGTGATAGAGGAAGAGAGGGGGAGGAGGCTGATTTTGGGAGAGTGAAAGGGAAGGAAGAAGTTAGCAAGAAAATATCTTGCATCAATTTTAAATAATCTTCCTATATCAATTATTTACCATATTGTCATTGCCCTATATTTACAAAATTGCCATGCTTCTTGATTAACCTCCAACACGGATAATAATTACCTCTGAGCGGGATATTACAACGGCACTGAGGATTAACAAGTCGTTTGCACAAGTGATGTCAAATGTAGTGAATGTACAGTGTGATCCCTTACATGCTCCATCAATTAGGGGTGATTCACTTTGTATTAAGATTACCCAACAAGAATATGAACTGACCTTGGCAGAATCTCAACAGAAATTACATGGCAGCTGGTCCTCAATAAGGGGACAAGACTTTTACCGCAAAGCAAATCTCACAAAAATTGTCGAAACTTGGAAAACAACTCATCCATGGTGTATGATCTCTTTAGGGGGAGGGTTTTTCGAGTTTACATCTGGTACAGTAGAGGATATTTGATTGGTCTGGTCGCAAGGAACAATCAACATGAAACTGGGGTTCTTCAGTTATCTAAGTGGACCAAGGATTTTAATATATATTCTACACGACAAACTCAATCCCAGGTTTGGATAAGACTTTTGGAGCAACCTCAAGAATATTGGCGTGATCAGACTCTTCTTGAAATTGTTGGGGCAATAAGTTCTCCTCTAATTATTGATACTGCTACCAAAAATAAAATCTTTGGACATTATGCTTGTATTTTAGTGGATATTGATTTTTATCACCGTATATTTGATGAAATATTGGTTGAAAGAGACGAATTTGATTTTTAAATTGGCAGTTGCATTCTAAATGGCTCCCTAATTTTTGCTCACATTGCCAAATCATTAGTCATGACGTCACGACTTGTCGTTGGATGATCCCTCAGAAGGTTGTGGAAAATGTAGATTGTGGTAACAGACCTATACATGTTCTGAAGAAAATAATTCAGAAATATATTGAAAAAGAGAATACATACAACATAGGATCCTCCAAGGCTTTTGAGGCGCCAATGAGTATTCCTGCAACGCTTGTTATTACTCACGCTGAAAATGTTGAAGCAAATACCATGACTCATGATGCAACAGTTGTTATTAATGACAATAATGTTGATGCAAATGTTGTGACCCATGTTGCAACTATTGTTACTAATGGTGAAACTATTGCTATTAATGAAAATCATATTATGCCTACACCAGCGGCGTAGAAGTCCCCCATGGTTACTCATCTTGAGCAGTATCCTAAGGCAATCATAACTTTTCACTTTGTTTTATCAAATATCACCGATGAAATTATGGATACGTCTACATTGGTTGGACAGAGACTTATTCTTGAGTCGGTGCAGTCTGAAACTGTTGATGTTGAATCTCCTCCTGCAAGGTCATCCCAGATAACATTGAAGTCAGTGGATATCAGTCATGATGACACTGGTTCAGAGAATGACATACATGAGCATCATGTTGCCAATGTTTCTAATGATATTGAGCATGAACATGAAATTATTTCGAAGACGCCGTCAGAAGTATCACCAACACATATACTTTAAGTAGTGTTGCTCAAAAAGATCATGCAATTATTCAAGAAGTTTTTTACTCTAGAAAATCCCGAATACATTGTTGAGAATACAAGTATTACACCTTATGTATCGAAGAGTCACCGAAAGAAGATGAAGTCCAAAATTAGGAATATCTAACAAAATACTCGATACAAGGGTGAGCATATCAAATATTACTCATGAAGTTTCTCTTTTGGAGCATTAGGGATGTTGCATTGTCATTCTTTCTTCTCTGACCGAGGATGTTATGGTTTGGGAAAATTTGACGGATGAGAAAATTCCTTTGTTTTTAAGGGATCGCCTAGAATTGCCCAAATTACCGATTCTCTTAGCTCTTTTTTATGTTCTTCTTGTCTTTTTCTTTGTCTTGGGTACGACACACCCCCCTTACTCTTTGTATTTCTTTCTCTTTTATTAATAAATTTTTGAGTATGATTGTAAGGGATTTGTGGTTCTAGAAGTGTCAGCCTAGTTGGGATATCTATTGTCACTTTGACGCAAGTTCATACTTTTGTTTTATCTTAAAAAAAACTTAGATTTCACACACCTTTGTGTGTAACACCTTTTCTAGGAAACATAGTAATGATAAGGGCAAGTTAATATTCATTTTAACTTACCTATACTATATATAAAAAGAATACATGATTTTTAGCTGACTTTTTTCTTTTCTATATTACCATTCATTAAAATTGTTTTATTTACTACTTTATTGTTTTGTAATATATGTCAATTATTAATTACAAAAATTAAATCCGTTAAAATAAGAACTACCTACAACAAGAACAGTATTATTTTAATTTTTTTTAAGTAACTTCTTTTAATCTTATTTGCCAAACATATTTTATCATAGTGCTAATGTTAAAACTGATATCGTTTTCTATATACAATCAAGCGCGCACAACAGAAACGACAAATAGACAGTGCCCATCTTTCTTCTAGTCTACTAACATTATATAAAAATCGTACTCCAGCAAAATTTCATAATTGTCTTCTTTAAAACCCATGATCTTCTTAATTTTATGTGCCTATTAGTTATTTTGTAAATTATAAAACCAATTTGTTTCCTCTTTCTTCTCCTTATTATCCAATTCCCTTGAACATAGGAAAAAAAACAATGTATTATGACATAAATATAGGAAAAAAAGTTTATTATACTATTTTATGTCATAAGTATAGGAAAACAACTTATTTTCATCTCTTTAAATCTTTTAATTTCACTAATTTGCACATAAAAAAATCAATAGAAACACTACATTAATGTTGATATTTTTAAAATAATCATTACTTTTAAAAATTAAATATCGACTTTCTCATAGCGGTATATATAAAATTTGATTTTGAAATATACGCACATAAATTTTTGCAACGATTGTGGTGCAAATATTTAACTATATTTTGTATAGCTACCAACATTATATAAAAATCGCACTATAGCAAAATTTCATAATTGTCCTTTTTAAAACTCATGATCTTCTTAATTTTATGTGCCTAATGTTCATTTTGCAAAATATAAAACCAATTTATTTCCTCTTTCTTCTCCTTATGTAATTCCTTTAACAAAGGAGACTTGCCGAAGACAAGCCCCTAAGAGATATATTGAAAAAGAAAACAAGTACAAAAGAGAGGGGGAACATAGAGCCTAACCCTCGGGAAAATTAGCGAAATCTAAAATAGGGTAAACCTAATCTATTTCTAGTAAAGTCTACCCCAATCTGAGATGGTAATTGGTCCCACCAGAAGAAAGTGTTCAGAGTTAACCCAATGACAACCAATTTGTCAGCACAGTGATTTCCTTCTCTAAAAATGTGAGTGATAATGAATGTCATGGAGGAGGCAAGATGCAAGCGATTTTCCCATCTATTCCTTAACCGCCAAGGAACAGTAGATTTAGACTTGAAAGCTAGAGTGACCAAAATAGAATCAGTTTCTAACCAAAGTTGATTCCAACTTCAGACTTATGCTTCCAATACAGGATATATTACTGGATCTGATGATCCTAAAAATCTAAGTGGTATGTGGTGTGGTCCAATGATATAAACAAGCGTATATTTCCTGTTTGTGTCGTCAGTTGCAAAACCTTTGTTGTTGCGGCCGGTAATTGTAACATTTCTTATTTATCCTTTATGAATTTATATGTGTTCTATATAAAACTATGTGAATAATTTGTCGCCATTCTCTCTCTAAAAATTTATTTTTCTGAACTCTTTCTAGACAGATCTCACCGACTTACCCTTTCCTTCCCCAGTTCATCCAAACCCATTATCCACCATGTAGCTGATCCCTTTGGTGGTGCGATGAGTGGCAAAAACCTTCCGTACCACTCCTTTCCCAGTTCTCTCGTAGTCTCCGACGGCGGTAGCTTGGAGGTTCTTCGAGGTTATGGTGTGTGGTTCGCTGGTTCTGTCTGTACGGTTTGCAACCTGTTTTGGGTTGTGGATTCAGATTTGGATCCTGAGTTTCTCTCAGATTCGGTGGACTGATGTTTTGGCCATCCTTTATGTCGCGTTTTGCAAGTTGGTGCAGTTCTTTGCTGCCTGCGAGCTATTTGCTACTGTGGGTATCCGAAGGTTTTTATTTTGTTGCAGTTTTTGTTTCTGTTTAGTTTTTGTTTTTGTTACAACAAGATGATGATGGGTGGTGGGTTTGTTCTAACTTGATTTGTTCGTAAATCTTGATCCTGGTTTTTTCTTGAAATTGAGATTGGGTTCTCTAGTCTGATGCTGCTCGAAAGGGCTAGGTCCGTAGATGCTCCGTGTTGACGGTAGTAGTCGTTTATCGTACCTTAAGACTTTATCTGTTGTGGTTGCTTTACACGCCGTTCGTGGACTGTGATGAATTTTCGTTGTCTATTCATCCCATGATCTGGACTACGACTTAAGTTTCAAGACCTATGCGACTCCGTGCTTCGGTTCGTAATTGGTTGGATTGGCCTAAAAGGGCGTTTAGCTTGCTTCATCTAGAAGGGAGTTCTGGAACTTGGATCGTTTCTGTGTTGGCAGACGATTCATACGCCTACTTAAAAGCTCTGAATGCTCACTCTGCGTTTTTTTTTTGCAATTCGGTTTTGTAACATCCCATTTTTTTAAATATTATATTATAGCAACAATTAGTATTAGTTTGAGCTAATATGTTACATATAGTTTATTTAGTAACTCAAAATATAAAGTTTTAGTAGTCATAATTAAAACTTATTAATTAATTTAGAAATAATATGAGGAAAGGCAAGTAAATACACTAATGGTATAGTAACTAGATGCATAAAAATTCCTTTACAAATGAACTAACAATGGTAACTAGATACATTTATGTTCTAATAACACAGTAACTAGGTACAAAGAACTAGAATAAAAAAATGTAAGAAATAAGCACATGTGCAATGAACCTATTAAATGGTAAATTTGACCTTATCTTAAGTAATTACATGGCTCACTTAACTAAATGACACCTTGCACTAATTTTAACCATTAGATGAACTTTTTACTCTTCCATTTCTACTATAATACCCACATCATTGGCTTAAGTTATTCACACAACAAACCAACAATATTTCACTATACAAACTAAATACGATCAGCCACTTTCTTCAGCCTTCTTAAACTAATAAGCTTTCATTAAGTTGGAGTTGTACACCTCATTAGGAGATTCTGAAGGTGAAACTATTTCATATTTATTTCTACTACACATTTTGTTTATGATTCTTTTTTCTTTAAGTAAAAACTCATTTTGATAAAATTCTGCTTTTGTTTAGATTTGAGAGGATTCTGATAATTTGTCAACCAGACAGAGAAACTATCAAGGTAGGGGGTGAGGAATCTCAACAATGATAGTAGAGTAGAATCAATTGACTCAAGAGTGGCCCTAACTCTTTTAATTTTTTTTTATGGTCTTACATTCTGCACCAAATATAAATTAATCTTACCTAAGATATTTATGGACGTGTTCAGCTATGTATGTGTATATGGTACCTTCTGCAGAATTTATATATTCTTATCAGGCTGATAAAAGTGTGTGTAGTTAAGGTTAAATTCCTTGTAGAGGTAGTATAGACATAATGGTATAATATGTGTTGGGAACGTGCAGTAGTAATTAGTATTTGAAGAGTTGCAGCAATCACTAGTATATGGTATTAGGAATAAGTCTGGTACTCTGAGTCATACTCTGATACTGTTCATCAGAAGCTGATTCATCAGACCCTGGTACTGTTCATCAGAAGCTGATTCATCAGACTCAGATACTGTTCATCAGAAGCTGATTCATCAGACTCTGATATTGTTCATCAGAAACTAATTCCCCAGACCCTGGTACTGTTCATCAGACCCAGACCCTTGTACTGTTCATCAAACTCTGATTCCTTAGACTCTAACCATCAGAAGCTCACCTTCAGACTATGATCCCTCAGACCCTGGTACTGTTCATCAGACCCAGACCCTGACATTGTTCATCAGAATATGATTTCTCAGATTCTGACATTGTTCATCAGAAACTAATTCCCCAGACCCTGGTACTGTTCATCAGAAGCTGATTCATCAGACTCTGATACTGTTCATCAGAAACTAATTCCCCAGACCCTTGTACTGTTCATCAAACTCTGATTCCTTAGACTCTAACCATCAGAAGCTCACCTTCAGACTATGATCCCTCAGACCCTGGTACTGTTCATCAGACTCAGACCCTGACATTGTTCATCAGAATATGATTTCTCAGATTCTGACACTGTTCATCAAAAACTCACCACCAAACTCTGAAACTGTACAACCTTTAGAACCTAACCTTCAGAGTCTGACCTTCAAACTCTGATTCAGCAGATTCTGATCTTTAGAATTTGAAGACACCAATAATAAATAGAATTCATATACATATACTTGGTATAGGACGAAGGAACTGATTACTTATTAGTATATTTTAAAGTGCCATAGGAGGTATGTTATTTAATTATGCAGGTGAAACATTCTCCTAAAAATAATCATTCTTGGTCATAAGAAATAAATTAGAGAAGCTGACTAAATTTACTTGTTGTACCAAGAAATGATGCTGAAATATTAAAATAAATTCACCTGAGTCCAAGAGTGAGTCACGCTTTGGTACAAGCGAGAGTGCGTAAGTGAAGGTTAGGAGACCTTGGGGGCGTCACGGTGCGAAACCCCACAAGTGACCAGGTGGTAGCTCCCCTGTGTCGTGGTATTCGATGCCACACAGTGTCGAACCTGACGTGACACTGCAAGAACTCATGATCGGTGGAGAGTGTTCTGTTAAAAGAATGAATAAAAAGAGAAGAGGAATGTACCAATGAGAATTGAAACAGAACATGTACTCCCGATTGCTCCTCTCATATAGAATCTCCATGGAGTAGGAAAGAGTCACATATAAGATGAATATAATACATGTGCATTACATAATCACACCATGAATAATGTTACTTTATTATTTGTAATAATAATTATTGAAGATTCTACTACTTGTACCAATTAGTTGATGTGAACTCACCCCTGTTTGTTGTTGTGATTTTGTATTCTAATTATTTAAAGATGGAGAACCATGAACCCCACCCTGTTGTACGCCTGGAATTTATGGACGGAACTTGGATTACTGATTTCCCTAACTTCACTGTGACTTTTGATGGGGTAGTTGCTATTCACATTACCTCTGGCGTATATCCCAACTTCGTCACCAGGACTCGTCACCGTGCCGTAACCTTGTCTTTTTACTTACCGCTTGCTGACATGTGGACAGCTTCACTGTATGCAGAGCCTCTTCGTACCCCTACTCGCTAGAGCATATAGTTAGATATATGGATCAATAATGTAATATATATGTACATGTATGTGAAGCCTATAATATGGATGGTGGTAGTGAAGCTTGGAAGTAGAACCTAGATTGACTAGATTATATTAACTATTATGTTTGCAGCTGGTGTTAAAAGTTTATGTATCAAAGTATATAATATATATATAACTTAACCTTTATGTACATTAGTTAATCTTAGTATTTTTTTTTCATTATCTTAAAAGAACTATAAATAATATTTTTGAGCTGTCGATAACTGTGATTTCTTGAGGTATCTCATTACTATAACTGAGATTTCTTGAGGCGTCACAGGTTTCGCGCCCACACGTGGGTTCGCTGGATTGTTTGTGGTTGTGATTGTTTAGGGCTGTTTCTTTTTATACCACTTACGTACTGAATTGTTGTATCACCCGTTACAGATTGTTACACATGGTTTACTGGGTCAGATACATGCCCCCCAATTGTACTTCCTGGTCTCTTTTTTAATTTAATTTCTTTCTGGCTTATATATATATATATATATATATATATATATATATATAACTATGTGTTTATTTTCTAACGATTCAAGTGGCGAAATATTGTAGATGTTGACCAAGTCCATACTTAATATATGTACATAATATATTAAACAAAAATAAACTAAAAAATATGGTAGGGGTTAATAGAATTTACCCCTAACATATCAAATGTTTATACATTCTTTTACCATTTGAGTTGCAATTACTATAACTTACGCTTCTTGTTTATTTGCAGTGAAATGGGAAATGTTGCCTATTGAACTACTACCTACAGTTACTAGGATGTTTTTAAGGATAAAAAACCAAATACCTATTGAATTAATCCCTTCACTTCAAGATATATATGATTCTTTCAAGGTAAGTCATTGTTTCTTACATTTTTTTGAATTACTTACTTTACTATATGAATCTTAATATTATGATGGTGATTAATGACATTTCCCCTTGCAATTCTCTATGACATGTTTTAGGAGGATATTATAGACTTCGATTTGTTCATGAAACAAGTGGAGAAACTTCTGGGTGCTCAAATGACGTCGTAGACATCCTAATTGAGACCACTGATGTTATCATAGTTCAAGTTTTAGATGATAAAGACTTAACCATGTTGTCATGTCGCATAATAAAATGAGATAATGAATATTAAATTGTTAATTTAAGAGAATAAATAGGCAAAGTTTTTTGTAACCAGAATTTTCCCCAAGATATTGTGCTTTATTTGTATCTCAAGTCAATGTTACAATTTGAGTGACAATAAAAATGTGTTTGTTGTTTTACTTCTTACCTTGATTTAAAGTTTGAGTTCAATCATATTAAACCGATGAGTCCTACGTTACCCCCTTGATGAATTAAAGATAATTTACCTCTAATGATAAATAAGATTCAATTTTGGAATGAAGTAAATGAGATCACATGTTGTTGAATAAAGGAGGTGAAGAAGTTTGATGGTATTGAGATGAAAACGGTAACTGATAGTAAGAAAAAAACATATCATGAGCCTACATTTTTCCTTGATGAATTGAGGGTAATTTACCCCTTATGACAAATACGATTCGATTTTGAAACGAAAGAGATGTAAATCACATCTTAAATGAAGGAGATAAATAAATTTGATATTTTTAATTAGATGAAAATTATTGATTGTAAGAAAAAAATGAAAAAAATAAGATTTTTCTTTTATAGAGATAAATTACCCTCAATTCATGAAAGGGTAACATAGCAAAAACCTATTAAACCGTTAGTTCGAGACTTGCTAAATATTTATATTTAAGTTTAGACTTTGTTCCCATTAATGACTGGACTAGTAAACAAAGTGTTTTATAGATTATTAGTTAAGTGTCTACAATTATATTTTTACGCACGAATAGTTGTCTTCTTCTTACTTTTAAATTGCTTCTATTAAATCTTCTTTAATACTTAAGAGTTTGCACTCCACTTGAATGGTGTTGTTTTTATTACTAGATAGAAAGTATCAGGAATTTAAGCATACGTAAACAAAATGTGGCCATCATATAGTCCATGTAGTTGACCATAAAAAATAATGTCATTCATGAATATGAGAATTAGGGGTGGAAGCAACATCAATGCTAGAGGACACCTAAACCGGTGAGTCATTCATCTTATGATTATTTTATTTAACAAATATTTACATGTAAATGATTGATGAGGAGCACGTGGCAGCTTGAATGACACGTAGCAACTACGTGTCGAGAAAACAGCCAAAGTAAGATGGTACGTGGCTAGGCAACATTTTTTTGTTGTCTTGTTTCGATTTAATTTGAAGCAAATAAAGCACCCTAACTAAACTAAATTTTCATGATAAGCAAATAGAAGAAACAAAAGAAAGAGATAACAATGAGTACTGCAAACGAAGATTGGAGAAAAAAAGCAGACACACACAAAATGAGTTCAGAAGAAATAAAAGCAGCAGGAGTAGAAGCTTCAAAGAGACCACCAGGAAGTAATCATGGCTCAGCTGGAGCAAATGTTCTTCACCAAAGGAAATCACTTCCATTCAACTTCACTACAATGACCATTGGTGGTTTGCTTATTACTGCTGCTATTGGTTATACGGTTTTGTATACAAAAAAGAAGCCTGAAGCATCTGCTGTTGATGTTGCTAAGGTTACTGCTGGAGTTGCAAATTCTGAGGACACTCATCCTAAGAAATAGTCGGGTTTTAGTTACGATGCAAACTTTTATATTGCGAAAAGTACAATCGATGCAAACTTTTAGTTGCTTTCTATATACCATACGTTGTTATATATTGATCCTTGTTTTAAATTTGTTCCTTCAAGATAGGTTTCTTTTCTTCTAATCTTATTATGGTTAAATGATTTTAAGGTTTTAGGAGGCGTTTTAGGGTGCGTTTGGTTCGAGAGTTTTGAAGGAGAAAGGAGAGGAGAGAATAGTGTTGGAGATTTCCAAAATAGGTGAGAAAAACTGAAAAACAGAAAATTACACATGGTAATCGATTACCATATTGATGTAATCGATTACATCAAGCAAAATTTGCAAACGGTAAACAGAGACTTTGGGTAATCGATTACCTGCATATGGTAATCGATTACCACGGGACTGGATGTGTTTTTCTGCACTTTTTCTCATAGTTTTGGGTTCCAAAAGTTGTAACTCTTCATGGGAATGACTTGTATACATTGGGAAGTTATCATTTACTGATAAATCATGAATCATTGCATTGATTCAAGCCAAAAGTTGAATGTATATGGTTGTAACTTTTGATTAAAAGTTGCATTCTCTCATATGAAGGGGCATATGATGCACTATAAATGCATGGCATTTGTGTATCAGAAGGAGAACGTTTTTGACATCAATTACAGTCAAATTCTCCCTCATTCTCATACTCTAAATCATCCATCAATTCTCTAATGCATGAGTGAATTGTTGGAAACATATTTCTGTCAAATATTGTTAGGAGATACGCTTGGTGTGATTGTGCAATACACATCAAGGAACTCATAGTATCCTGAAGGGGATTCGCTGGACATTCCTATTGCATCCAATATAAAGTTATTGGTGGGGGCGAATCGAACCTAAAGGTTAGTGTGGCAACCCCATACGCTTTGAGTTTTCGTGCATAACCATTAATCATTTCAGGTTTCAAGTGCAGCAGCCTCTTCCCAACAAATCAAGATTGTTAACAATCTTTAGGTTCGATTTTATGGCTGCTTCATTGAAAGAAATGACCTCTGACTTTGTTAAGTTGGAAAAGTTTGATGGAGGAAACTTCATCCGTTGGCAGAAGAAAATGAAGTTTCTTCTCACAACATTGAAGGTGGCTTACGTTCTGAACATGGCAAGGCCCGTGGAGAAAGATGATGAAACCATTGCTGAGACCAGAGAAAGACAGAAGTGGGACAACGATGACTACATCTGCTTGGGACATATCTTGAATGGTATGTCTGATTCTCTGTTCGATATCTACCAGAGCAGCCCATCGGCAAAGGATTTGTGGGACAAATTGGAAACCAGATACATGCGTGAAGACGCTACAAGTAAGAAATTCCTTGTCTCACAATTTAATAATTACAAAATGGTAGATGGTAAGCCTGTTATGGAACAATTATATGATATTGAACGTATTCTTAACAACTACAAACAACATAACATGCATATGGATGAAACTATCATTGTGTCATCCATAATTGACAAACTCCCTCCTTCATGGAAAGATTTTAAACGATCCATGAAACATAAGAAGGAAGATATCTCTCTTGAGCAATTTGGAAATCACCTTCGTTTAGAAGAAGAATACCGAAAACAAGAAGGTATTAAAAATCAAATTACTCAAGAGAAGGTGCATGTTGTGGAAGAGGGAAAATCAAGTAAGACTTCCCAAAAGAGAAATCATGAAAATGATGAGTCTCAAAACCACAATGGTAATAACATTAAAAAGAAAAAGAAAGGTAAATGTTATTTTTGTGGGAAAGTAGGACACTTTAAGAATGAGTGCAGGTTCTTGAAAAAGAAGAACAAAGAAAAGAATTCAAGTGCAACAAATGATGATCTTGTTGCGGTCATTTCTGAAATCAACATGATTGAAGATGTTGATTCTTGGTGGATAGACTCTGGTGCTACTCGTCATGTGTGCAAAAACAAGGAATTGTTTAAGACCATCAATGAAGATGGGAGTGTTTTGTACATGGGAAATGCTTCAACTGTGCAAGTCCAAGGAAAAGGGACCATAGAGATTGAATTCACTTCTGGAAAGACACTTACTCTTAAAGATGTATTTTATGTTCCTGAAGTTAGGAAGAACTTGATTTCTGTACCATTACTTAATAAGAATGGGTTCAAATCTGTATTTGAGGGAGATAAATTTATCCTCTCAAAAGGGGGTATGTTTGTAGGAAAGGGATATTTGTGTGAGAATATGTTCAAATGTAATATTGCAAATATTAATAATAATGATATGATTTCTGCTTATATTGTTGAGTCTTGTGATTTATGGCATATGCGATTGGGACATGTTAATTTTAGAAAATTGGAGGATATGATGAAATCAAATCTAATTCCTAATCTTGATAAAAACTTTGATTCATGTACTACTTGCATGTTGACTAAAATTACAAGACAACCTTTTAAAAGTGTTAAAAGAAGTTCTAGGGTGCTAGATTTAATTCATTCAGATGTATGTGATTTACATGGTTGGCCCACCATTGGTGGTAAAAAGTACTTTGTTACTTTCATTGATGATTGCACTCGATTTTGTTATGTTTATTTAATGCATTCAAAAGATGAAGTCTTAGATAAATTCAAAATGTTTAAAGCACAAGTAGAACTTCAACATGAAACTTTCATTAAATGCTTTAGAAGCGATAGGGGAGGAGAATTCTATCATCCGAGTTATTTTGAATCCACCGGTATTGTGCATCAAGTTACTGCACCATACACCCCACAACAAAATGGAATAGCAGAAAGGAAGAATAGGACTTTGGTAGAAATGGTTAATGCCATGTTGTCCTATTCTGGATTATCTAAAGGATATTGGGGTGAAGCAATGCTTACAGCATGTTATATCCTCAATAGGGTTCCAAACAAAAGGAACAAAATAACCCCATATGAACTTTGGAAACAAAGGAAGCCAAATCTTAATTATTTAAAAGTTTGGGGTTGTAGAGCAATTCTGAAAGTGCCTGAACCAAAAAGAAAGAAGTTGGGTGAAAGAGGAATTGAATGTGTATTCTTAGGCTATGCAGAAAATAGCAAAGCATACAGATTCTTGGTTATTGAATCGAATGACTCATATTCTGTCAATACAGTAATTGAGTCAAGAGATGCAATTTTTCAAGAAGATAGATTTAAATCATTCTCTTATCCCAAGGACATTGTTCATTCTAATGTACCAAATTTAGAAAACAATGAATCAAATGTAGATACATTGGATGGTTCAGAACTTAGAAGGAGTAAGAGGATCCGAAAAGAAAAAGATTTTGGACCTGACTTCTTCATGTTTCCTATAGAAGGAACTGGTACATCCATAAATAGTTATGGACCAATTTGCTTTAACCTTGAGAGTGATCCAGTGACATATGAAGAGGCTATGAAGTCTCAAGATTCAGCCTTTTGGAAAGAAGCTATCCAGGAAGAAATGGATTCAATTATGGGTAATAAAACTTGGAAAGTAGTAGATCTCCCACCCGGATCCAAACCAATAGGTTGTAAATGGATCTTTAAAAGGAAAATGAAAGTTGATGGTACCATTGATAAATTCAAGGCTAGACTAGTTGCCAAAGGGTTTACACAAAAAGAAGGAATTGATTATTTTGATACATATGCACCTGTTGCAAGAATTGCATCAATTAGAGTGCTAATTGCACTAGCATCCATCCATAAGTTTGTTATCCATCAAATGGATGTTAAAACTGCTTTCCTAAATGGAGAGTTGGATGAAGAGGTATATATGAAACAACCAGAAGGGTTTGTGATCAAAGGTCAAGAAGATAAAGTGTGTAAATTAACTAAGTCTTTATATGGGTTGAAACAAGCACCCAAACAATGGCACCAAAAATTTGATCAAGTTGTGTTAGCCAATGGATACATTATAAATGAATCTGACAAGTGTATTTACAGTAAATTCCACAATGGAAAAGGTGTCATGATTTGTTTATATGTAGATGATATGTTAATTTTTGGCACAAGTTTAGATGAGGTAGAAAAGACTAAAGCTTTCTTATCCAAAAATTTTGATATGAAAGATTTAGGCGAAGCAGATGTGATTTTAGGAATTAAAATCATAAGAGATGGTAACCACATTGGTTTATCCCAATCTCATTATATAGAAAAGGTGCTTCAGAAATTCAATCATTTAGATTGTAATCCGGTCTCTACCCCATTTGACCAAACTGTTAGTTTGCAACCAAACAAAGGTTGTCCGGTGGCACAACTTGAATATGCAAAAGTAATCGGATGCTTGATGTATGCCATGACCTGTACAAGACCTGATATAGCATATGCTGTTGGAAGGTTAAGTCGGTATACTAGCAATCCAAGTAAAGAACATTGGCATGCTGTGAAACGAGTATTAAAATACTTGAAAGGAACAAAGAATTATTGTTTAACGTATAGTGGAGACCCTTCAGTTTTGGAAGGATACACAGATGCTAGTTGGGTAACTTATGTTGGGGATCATGCTTCCACAAGTGGATGGATCTTCAACCTTGGTGGAGGTGCAGTTTCTTGGGGTTCAAAGAAACAGACATGCATTGCCGACTCCACCATGGCTGCAGAATTTATTGCATTGGCTGCAGGAAGTAAAGAGGCAGAATGGCTAAGGAATTTGTTGTATGAGATACCAGTCTGGCAAAAGCCAATGGCACCAGTATCCATACATTGTGATAGTCAATCCACACTATCAAAGGCCTATAGTCAAGTATACAATGGGAAATCAAGGCATATTGGTTTAAGACATAGCTATGTAAGAGACTTGATTTCTAATGGAGTAATATCCATCATGTTCGTAAGAACAGAAAAGAATCTTGCAGATCCTTTGACGAAAGGTTTGACAAGAGACATGGTGTTGAAGACATCATTGGGGATGGGACTCAAGCCCATATCTAATTGATTACCAATAATGGAAACTCAACCCACACTTGAGTAACATCAAGTCTTGGGTTCAATGGTGAAAGTACATTATTAGAGTAATTGAAGTACTTGTTAATAGATACATCCCAAGGTTAAAAGTACTTGGACCATAAGATTAAAAAATGGTAGGTTGAGATTTTTCTCTTAATGGACATATAGCATACATTTGCTGAAATGCATACTTATGGGGCATTTTCGATATAGTCTACCTATGTGAGAATGAAGTTTGGCCGCTTCACGGAGTTCAAGGGCTTGACTCTTAAGTTTTCATGAAAAGGGATATATGACACAAGGCCTTATTAATGTGTCATCTTACAGTTCTCTTTATTAATGATATTGAGATTCTATGTGTAAATTATGTACACTTGTTCTAATGAATAGTTGGTTCAAAGCTTGCCTACCATACTATTTGGGAATGAGCGAAAACTTAATTTACTAAGTAATGGTTCAAATCGTGAGATACCATTATCTGAAACCATGGAATTTCCAGTTTTATGGGATTTAGTATTTTGAAAATGGTGGGGGATTGTTGGAGATTTCCAAAATAGGTGAGAAAAACTGAAAAACAGAAAATTACACATGGTAATCGATTACCATATTGATGTAATCGATTACATCAAGCAAAATTTGCAAACGGTAAACAGAGACTTTGGGTAATCGATTACCTGCATATGGTAATCGATTACCACGGGACTGGATGTGTTTTTCTGCACTTTTTCTCATAGTTTTGGGTTCCAAAAGTTGTAACTCTTCATGGGAATGACTTGTATACATTGGGAAGTTATCATTTACTGATAAATCATGAATCATTGCATTGATTCAAGCCAAAAGTTGAATGTATATGGTTGTAACTTTTGATTAAAAGTTGCATTCTCTCATATGAAGGGGCATATGATGCACTATAAATGCATGGCATTTGTGTATCAGAAGGAGAACGTTTTTGACATCAATTACAGTCAAATTCTCCCTCATTCTCATACTCTAAATCATCCATCAATTCTCTAATCCATGAGTGAATTGTTGGAAACATATTTCTGTCAAATATTGTTAGGAGATACGCTTGGTGTGATTGTGCAATACACATCAAGGAACTCATAGTATCCTGAAGGGGATTCGCTGGACATTCCTATTGCATCCAATATAAAGTTATTGGTGGGGGCGAATCGAACCTAAAGGTTAGTGTGGCAACCCCATACGCTTTGAGTTTTCGTGCATAACCATTAATCATTTCAGGTTTCAAGTGCAGCAGCCTCTTCCCAACAAATCAAGATTGTTAACAAATAGTTGTAATTTGATGTGTTTGGTTCAATTTTTAGAAGGGAATGAAAGGGGATGAGATCTCTTTAAAATTTTATTACATTACCAAAATTATCCTTAGATTAATTTAAAATCTCAATATTATCCTTGTAATAACTTTTATTATTATTAGGTTATACTATCTTGTAACAACTTTTATTATTAAGTTATATTATCTTGTAATAACTTTTATTATTATTAGGTTATATTACCGTTGTAACAACTTTTATTTTCATGTTATCTATCACTCTTATTTGTTATATGTAAAAACAAACATCATCGTATATTTAATTAAGTTTAAGGGTAAAATAAAAAATTAATTTTAAAATTTTTTCCCTTTCCATGTGAACCAAACATATTTTTAATTAAAATCTCTTCTCTTCCCTCCGTTGAACCAAACAGACCCTTATAGGGGAGGATTTTGAACGACTAAGTTTATATTTTAAAGAAATTCCTATTTTAAAATATATTTTACTTTTGTATAAGTTGAAAAACAACATTATAAATAATTTGATAATACTTCCATCACACCTAATGGATTTTAAATAAATTCTTCATCCAAACGTAACCTTTTGTTTTAAATTAGTTTGTCTTTTTTTTTTTTTACATGAGAGAGAACTATTATTAAGAAGGAATCAAAAACCAAAGAAACTACACTATTAAGAAGGTAACACCTACAACATTAGCAAATAGCCTAATACGGCTGGTGCTAACTCTAGAAAAGGCTAATAATATAACGATGAAGAAGCAAAGATCAACTACTAGCTCCCATCTTGTGCATCATCTTTCGGAAGAATATGATGATAAGATAATGGTCTTATTTGGTGAGCCATGTATTTGAGTTTATATCTTTTTTTACTTGCTTATAGCCAGGGAGGGTCTAATAATTTTTAAAGTAAATTGTGGTTAAAGCAAGGTTGAGTATATGAGCATTTTTTGTAAGAATATGAGGCCTTATTGTTTTAAAATCTAATGAAAAAGTGAGGGATTTGGTGGTCTTACCTTTGGACCAGCTCTGTTTATAGCAGTTTGTGATAAATTAATTCAAGTATATAGAACTTATAATTTATCATTATTTATTTCAATTTTACCTCATCAATCCAATAAAAAAATATTAATTAGATATATCATTTTTAAGTCATTTCATATCTATAAGCTATTTCAACCGTTAATTTTAGCAAACTCGTTTTGTGCCATTCAAATAGAAGAAGAAACTTGCAAGAGAGGTTTTCAAGATGGTTGAAGGACATGTGGCATCGATGCCCTTTAGAAGATAGCTTGTTATTTTTTTCTATAATAATAGAATCAAACTCCATGTAAAGGAGTTCATTTTCGTTCTCTAAACCTATTAGATAAATACATCCGCTTTTACATGATAGCACATCTCATTGGCTGTTTGAATTGATATGGCTGTATGAATTGATCGATATATGTAACTCAACATTACTTTATAGAATACCTTTTTATTGTATCTGTTTCTTCTTTTATGTCCTTTTTACGTTTAAATTTTGGAATTTTTTTTCCGACCCTAAAGCCAAAAAAAAAACTACAAATCTGACCCCTTTCAAACAATATTACACAAATGATATACTTTCGTTTTTGTTGCTTTTTTTTGTTGTTTTGTGTCATTACCGCCGTTTGGTTTGGAGGTGGTGGCAGGGCGGTGCAGAGAAGCAGCTTTATTTTTTATTTTTTTTCATTACCGTCAAATGGAATAGCGGTAATGGGCTTTTTAATTTTTTTTCGTTTTCATTTCACAATAAATTTCATAATAAAATAATAAAAATAAATAAATAAATAAAAAATATTAATGATACTAATAATAAAAATTAATTTATTAATTTAAAAAAAAAAACTAATTACATCATTCATATTATTAGCCTAACAAAGACAATACTACTTTTTTTCTTTTAAACCATTACCCCAATGTAAATTATGACTTCCCGTAGCACAAAATTTATTTTTTTTAGTTCGTACGGGTCATTCGGGTAGCTCTTGCTCTTCCTCTACCTCTTCCTCTTCCACTTCTTGATCATGTATTTCAGCTTCATTGGTTTCCATAGTCGCCTCATTTTGCACTTGTGGAACGGAGTTAGTCCAAATTTCATTAACGAAATCATCGTCGTTAAACCCTGCAACCAGTCTTTCTATGGTATTGGTTTGTGGATGTGGTCATTGTGGTGCGTAGTTTGTTTGGGGATAGTTTACAATGTTTGGAGGGGTTGGTAGGTTGAAAGAGAAGTATTATGATTGGTCTGGGTAACTGTTGTGTGGGGTGTTCTGAGTTGGATTAAAGTCATCGATTGAATAGTTTGATGTTCGGGAGCTTTCTCCATGATGACTCTGTTGAGAGTAGCTTGGATATGGAATTGACGAGTTTTGTAAGAACTGGTTTGTGGGTTGTGGTGGGGATTGGTATGTCTGGCTGTAGTTGTAGTCAGTGGATGGGTTGAAGCTTGGGTCAAAGTAAGTGGGTAGAGGTGTAATGAATTGGCTAAAAGGTGGAGGTGTATATGACCACATGTTTGCATCTGGCATAAGATAGGGTTCTGGTGATGTATGATAGGGTTCTGGTGCTGTAGGATAGTCTGACGGCAGTTGTTGTAAAATTCTTGAACATTCTACCATTGGGTTTGTCAACAGCGCTTCTCTAGAAATCCACATATGATCTCTAAAAAATGTCCAATACCATTCAAAATATTGACGGTTTGGATAAACCAAATGGTTATATTGAACTCTGTCAAGTGCTAACTGATGACGTTGGCTCCAATTTTGGATTTGAAGCTGAAATTTATCTTTCCACGAGCATTTTATTTTTGTATTTGCCAAATATATCTTGTGGAAATCTTTCATATCATCTGGCATGGCAGGTGGATGTTGTGGTAAGCCAAATTGAAGCCTTACTCTATCTGTATGATGTCTTTCGACTATCTCGAAAAAGATGAGACATGTGTTTGCAGACCATATCTGGCTTTCTTCTTCGTTACTGTAATGGAAGTGGAGATAGGGCCTCCAACAGAACTGTTTAAAACGAGGAATGTTAGTCTTCTCATGTTGATTAAAATGTAATCACGAAAATAAAGTGTAATACCTGATCATATGTCATATAGTCGATTTTGAACATGTTGAAACGAGATTATGCCGAGGATTTTCCATAAATTTACTCCCACATTCTAGCCATCTAATTATTCTTAAAATGTTATAATTAATATACTTGATAATTGAATTTAAAAATTAATAAGAAATAATATATTTATTTAACTTACATATTTGCCAAAGGAGGTTGTCTTTCAGCCTGTGGTGGGTTCCTGTGCACGAGAGATATGCATGACATTCTTGACGACACCCATGCCTGTAAGAGTATTGTGCACCCAGACACGTCACTAACGCCATATAGTGCGGCGTCACACATAGCTCTATAAAGTGTGGCCAAACAAGCCGAACCCCAACTGTACTGTCCAATCTCCTGAGGTGATTTAACCAACAATGGCAACCATTTCAAATGTACAAGGTTTCCAGTATAATTAGGTATTAAACGAGTGTCTATCAAGTATAAGACGTATGCTTTAAACATATGTTGAACTGTGGGGGGGACCTGCCATACCATTACCTATAATATAATCTTCGAGCCAATTTAATTTTATATTCTTCCTGTCACACCTAACTTTATTTGGCATACTTCCTAAAACATGTTCAACAAGGTCCCACGATACGTTTGTTGGTCCGGTAACTGGTTCACCGTTAACCTTTAAACCAAGGAGCATATGAACGTCTTCCAACGTTATAGTACACTCGCCTGATGGAAAAAGAAATGTGTGTGTCTCTGGCCTCCATCTTTCTAATAACGCGGTTATGAAACGATTATCGACCATTGTATTTGTTAAGTTGACTAACCACACATAATCCAGCTACCTTTAAACTATTTACAATGTTTGTGGGCGCAGCGAAATCCACTAGATGACAACGATTCCGAATATAATGTTGTTCCTCGTTCTACAAAGAAAAATTAACGAATGATTAATCAACAAAATTTGTGAGTTTTAATCATACTAAAAAAATAAAATTAACGAATAATTAATTAACGAAATTACTTGAGGGTTTCTGAAAAAATAACGAATAATTAAATAAAATTAACGAAATTAACGAATAAAATTAATAAAATAAACTTACATTGAGGGTTTCTGAAATATGACGTGATCTATGTTTGTTGCCTAAATGAATGAAGTCTTCCATCTTGAATATATTTAACACAACTACGAAGTAGAAAAAAAAAAGAGAGAACTTTGCAATGTTACTGATAGTATAGAGAGAATTATTTTTGTGTAGTGTTGTAGTGTTGTTTTTATAGTGAAAACTGAGAAAACTGATTGAGTATTCAATATTGAATGCCTCATGCAGTGTCCAATTCAAATAAAATCATGCATTAAACTTGCAATGCTGCATCAATGCTGAACCATCCATCAATGCTTGTTGTCACGCGCGTGGGAGTTGAATAAGTCAATACCGCCAAACGGTTTGGCGGTAATGAACCAGCCAATGGTTGGATGCCACGCATGCACCGTCCAAGCAAAGTCTGACGCGCCATCACCCCTTTAAACTGTAGCGCGTGCCTGGCTTCTGCTTTTACACTGTACCACCTGACCAACTTTAATTCAATACTGCCAACCCAATTGGTTGTAATGAACCAGCCAATAGTCACACTCCACGTGATATATTGGCTTGCCTATAAAAGTTTCTATACTTAACAATTTATAACATGCAAATTTTTTTAACACAGATAAAACAACAATGGCACCCGCACCAGAGAGTGTATTTTTCATTGTTCATTACAATGGAAAAGTTTCAAGAAACCAATTTGGTTCATTTTTTGAAAGTGAATGAAGAAAATGTTTTAACATGAATGTCAAAAGCACATTTGATCACTTGAAAAAAAGAATAGAGCAAAAGTTACACTTAAGTGATTCTCAGGTGATATCTAAAATTGTATACCGAGCACCACATAGCTTTATTGAGAGTCATGTCCAGTATAATGAGGCAGAAATATGTGATAATGAAGACATTGTAGATATGTTTGCCACTCATAAAATGTTTGAGGCAATCAGTGTCATTGAGTTATCAGTTACGATAGAAAATCAGGAGATTCTACAACTCCGTCAAACACCACAACCTCGTCAAATACCACAACACCGATTGCCTCAAACATTTTATGAGTGGCAAACCTATCTACAATGTCTTCGTTATCACATATTTTTGCCTCTTCGTCAAACACCACAGTATGAATATGAACCATCATCGTCACAACATTTTCCGTACACCCAACTGTTCTCACAAAATCAGTATGAATATGACCCCTTTTCTTCACAATATGAACCGTTCACACAAACCTAGTGTGAATATGAACCATCTTCATCACAATCCTTACCGTACACACAACCATTCTCACAAACACATTGTGAATATGAACCTTCGTCTTCACAAGCACCACCTCAAACGCAACCACAACCACAAACACAAACACAAACGCACCTGACAGATATTTTCCGTCAGCAATTTCAAGACATCCCAGAAAACATTCAAGAAGAAGAACGTAGTAGTGAAAGTGACGAAGATGAATCACTTCAGCATGGGGTACACGAAGAAGACGAACAAAATGACGAACATGAAGACATTTGGGGAAACATTTTGTCTGGCACACAAGCACAACCACCGCAAGAGGGAGTACCGATCAGAGCAGCTTACAGTCCCCTGCTACATATGTGTTACCATGATGTTGCTGAATTTGATGCTCGACCCACCGACGATCACTGGAATACGATTGTTCCCTTTGATGGAGCTATTACGGAAGGAATGACATTTCACACCAAATAAGATTGTTTGCATGTCATCAAATGTTTCCACATCCGACGTTCACTGGATTACAATGTTATACACTCCAATCCAGTAAGATATATCATCCAATGTACTCACAAGACATGTCGATTTAAGTTAAGAGCGTCCTACAGAAAAAGGAGTGGCAAATGGAAGATTGGGACCATGATAGGTCCACACAACTGCACATCGTCTTCCATGTCACAAGATCATCGCAAGCTCAACTACATAATTATAAGCGATAGCATCAAAACCCTTGTGTATGCAGATGCCTCGACAAAGCCAAAGTTGATCATTGCGCATATACGTGAAAAGTTCAACTACATAATCACATATAGAAAGACGTGGCTGGCAAAGAATGCGGCAATTGAGTCCATTTATGGGAATTGGGAGGAATCTTATAATGTTCTTCCGCAATAGTTGAATGTCATGAAGGAGACAATGCCAGGAACATTTTCGATTTGAAGACGCGAATTGGCGAAAAGGGAGATACACAATTTCATCGATTATTTTGGGCCTTCCATCCATGCATCCATGGTTTTAAGTACTGCAAACCAGTTGTCCATGTTGACGGAACGTGGTTGTATGACAAGTACAAGGGAACATTGTTGCTTGCAATAGCGCAAGATGGGAACAACAAAACAATTCCAATCGTGTTTGCACTTGTCGAAGGTGAGACAAAGGAGGGATGAAGTTTTTTTCTGAAAAATATTAAAAGGCACGTCACACAAGGACATGCGGTCTGCATGATCTCCGACAGACATGAATCGATTAAAATTGCATTCAATGACCCACGTAATGGTTGGCAAGAAACTAGTTCAACTCATGTGTACTGCATCCGACACATCAAGCAAAATTTCATGAGGACAATCAAGGATGGAGATCTCAAATTACACTTATTTTAATTCGTGTTTTTATTAAATTTCCTAATCTAACTAATTTTCACCATAACATACATGATATGCCATAAACATACCCTTGTTTGAATACTATCATGGTTTAATCCAGGAGGCAAATCAGAGTGCGTTAGATTGAGTGGACAATATCCCAAAAGAAAAATGGACTCAAACATATGATGAGGGTCGATGATGGGGCCACATGACAAGCAACATCGTTGAGTCCTGGAACTCTGTGTTTAAGGGAACACGCAACCTACCGGTTACACCTATAGTCCAATCAACCTACTATAGGTTGGCTTGTCTTTTTGCAGAAAGGGCTCAAAGTGTGTTTGCAAGGGTAGGGTCTGGAGATGTGTTCAGTGAATATTGCACGAATGTGATTAAGGATGACATTGGCAAGTCCAACACCCATCAGGTCAAACAGTTTGATCGAGAGAGGTATACATTCTCTGTCCGTGAGACCGTCAACTACAAGGAGGGAAGGCCAATGGGAACTTTCAAGGTGGACCTACAAGCAGGGTGGTGTGATTGTGGGAAATATTAAGCTTTACATTTGCCTTGTTCCCATGTCATAGTCGCGTGTTCTTCATTTCACCATGACTACACAACCCTTATTCCAGATGTGTTCAAAAACAAAAGTGTTTACGCCATCTACAACACATCATTCAAAGTAGTCTACGACAAGAGTTATTGGCCCCCATACAACGGTCTCAAGCTTTGCCATAATCCAGACATGCGAAGACTAAAGAAAGGTCGACCCAATAGTACTCGCATTAGGTCTGAAATGGACGAGGAGGTGGAAGAAAGGACACCGACACCGAGACTATGTGGGTTGTGTTGGCAACTCGGTCATATTAGGAGAAATTGTCCGACAATAAATATTCGGTAGTTAATATCATTATGTATTATGTCTTCAAATAAGCTTTTATAAGTATTTATGGCTTGTTTTTTTATCTTTAATCAAATTTCGTTATTTTAAAAAAATAATCTAGTATTATGATTTTAATGTTGATTTTTATTATGTTAATTAAATAATATAATAGACGAGACAAGACAAACGCGAAATGTTGTTTCATTATAAAATTAATTTAACATTAAAACATTACTCAAACCAGATTACATTAACTTAAACAAACAAACAAACATTAAAACAATTAATTCTCCACGTAACGACTATTCTGACTTAACGTCAAGATACCATGGACCAATTGCATTTTCTTCATTCGAAAATATCTCTTGAACATCAGCATCGTTCTTCAGAAGTTTATATTCGTAATAGTAATCAAAATCTTTATGGGATCCCAAATTGATAAATAGGTCTCCATAATAAATCTTACTGACTTTTCGTAAAGGCTCATTAGCTAGACAAAAAATATGATTAAGCTCATTCTTCAACTCCACTAAAGTCAAACATAGAGTAACTGACATTTCAAATAGCCGTATCCATAGATCAAATTTAACAGTGGTCAATCTTAATGGAGGAGAGGAAGGAGGAGGAGGAGGAGGAGAAGGAGGAGAAGGAGGAGAAGGAGAAGAAATAGAATGGAAACCACAATCAGACATTATGCGAAAGAAGTTAAAAATGTAAGAAAAAATGTTTGTGAATTTGGATGAATGGGTAGGGTGTATTTATAGAGGTGAGGTGAAAAAAACGAAAAAAAAAGTCTCTTACCGCCATTCCATTTGACGGTAATGAAAAAAATTAAAAAAAAAATTAAATTAAATTTCTCTGCCACCGCCTGCCACCACCTGCCATTACCGCCAAACCAAACGGCGGTAATGGCACAAAAAGACAAAAAAATTCAAAAAAAGAAAGTGAATCATTTGTGTAATATTGTTTGAAAGGGGGTCGGATTGTTATTTTTTTTGCTTTAGGGTCGGAAAAAAAATCTTAAATTTTTGTTTTCTTCTATTCAAATGTTTCTTGCATAGTAAATTAAGACTTGTAGACTCAAATCTATCAACTAAGAACCCCTTTAAAGACCTATTCATGTTTAGCTACCGGATTTTATCTTGAAATTAAATTGATTTTTCTAGTAAAAAGGGTTGGAAGAACTTTTGGTTGGAGTGTGATTACAAGTTAGTGGTGGGTGCTTTCTCCCATATTGATGTTGTTTTGTGGAACCTGAGAACAATTGTCTCCCACTACTTCAGTCTATGATATTTCAGGTTTCTTGCATTCTTAAAAAAGGAAATTGTTTTATTGATAAGCTTGCCTCTTTTTGTATTTCTTATTATTTTTATTCTTGGTGGGATAATGTTCGCATGTTCATTCAGGATGATTTAAACTTAAATAGATACATCGGCCTAATTTTAGATTCAAATAACTTTATTTTCATGAGTTTTGTTCTTGTCCCCTCATGTTTTGTTTTGTTTGCTTTGTTGATTTGGAGGTGGTGCAAACTTAATTAGGATCACTCTTTTCCATAGCTTGGCGGTCTAGTTGGTTTTAGGCAGAAAAATAATTATGTGTGCAAATTTTTACACTAAATGTATATGATTCTATCATAATTAAATTTTACACTGGGCTTAACAATTCCAATCGTGTTTTAGAAATTTGAGTTGTGAAAACGTGAATTTTGCATTGGGATAAAAACTTAACAGCTAAAATTAAGTTTGAGTTGATCTATGTGACATTATTTATAGGACTCACTAAGAAGTGTTGAATAATTGAGATTTACAAATAAAGATGTTTTTCTTATTCAAGGAAAAATATGAGCTTAATTAATTGTTCAATTGATTTTTGTGTTGAACGCAATCAATATAAAATGCCATTGATGCACAAAATGTTGAAAGCCTAACAAAGAAATAAGCTTAAATTGTCAACTACAACTATATTTATCATCTACATCTTCAAGAATCATTATGTGTGATTCCTACTCTATCACGTTTGAGACCTTCAACAAAGGAGTCTTGCTATTTGATGGAAGTGGAACTCTACCTATTTCAAAGTCATCATTCGATTCTTCTTTGGATTTCCCCCATAAAACAGCATAAAATCCTATTGATATTATTACTGCTCCAACTACACTGCAAACATTTGAAAAATGAATTGCATGTGTTAAAAGTGCACATAATAAACTAAATGAGACAAATATTTGGGTTGTTTCATTGCCTTCAATTTTCTAGAATAATTAAAATTTAACAAAAAAGTAAGGGAATGAAACTCTTACGTTCCAAAATGCAGTGCATCACCAAGAAATATAGCACTTAAAGATGCAGCAATAGCTATTGACAAAGGCTTAAAGAGTGATATATACACAGGGCCTTTAATATGGAGTCCCCAAGTGTGAACCAAACAACTTAGTCCTGTAGAAAAGAATCCCTGCATGAAGATGAAAATTTTCAGCTAGAAATCATTGCTTGTTATTTGGTCCAAAAATTATAGATATTGAGTACTTTGGGGTATCTAAAATTTAAATAAAATAAAATGGTTTTAGAAATTGAAAATATTATATTAAATTAATCCTTTTGAATTGACCAATTTAGTTTCAGTGATAATT
The DNA here is from genome assembly GCA_018208015.1 of Medicago ruthenica. Classification (NCBI taxonomy): domain Eukaryota; kingdom Viridiplantae; phylum Streptophyta; class Magnoliopsida; order Fabales; family Fabaceae; genus Medicago; species Medicago ruthenica. The sequence goes on along the minus strand of CM031371.1, from coordinate 114,386,140 downwards.
TAAAAGGTACTAAATTGATCGAAAAATTTCATAAATTATAAATAATTTTTTAAATTCATAATTAAATTAAAAAATATATCTACAAATTCACATAATTCATTTCTTTACCGAGCATATGATGGAGATCATTGTTATATCAGGATTTATCTTCCAAGCACTCAAGTTTGGTTCTAGTAGTAAGCATATTGGTAAAGACACCAGAACTCCACATAGGTTGTATAAAAATACCACAATAATCTCTGCTGGATATTGTTTTATAACAGTAGTCTGTTTGCAAGGAACAAAATTTTATGTTAGTAATTTATATGAAAATCGGAAATTCACAATGTGCCTCAATTCATTGCTTAGAGCTTTTTAGTGAATTCAATATACCTGAATAATGTACCATATTGGAACAATAAGAAACTCAATAACAAGTAGAGATCCACCAAGAATCCAATTTGATTCTGTTGTTGAGGTGATTGGAGAATGAATAATAGGTGGTGGTTGTGTTGATGGTGAGGGTATGATTATTGGACCCTTATAAAGAACAACTATGAGTGCACCTAATATTGATATCGTAGAACCCAAAATTTTTGCTTGACTGCTTTTCCATCTTAATTTTACCTTCTCCATCCTTCATTTAACAACCAATATTGTTCGCAATAAAAACATAGCAAGTAACCATAGTGAAACACACACAAAATGAAAATAGTCTAATTTTTATGATTTTAAAGAAAATGCCCAACCCAAAAAATGTTAATTTTTTTTTTTAATATTATGTAGGACGAAAATCATACTAGAGATGTTCACATTCCAAACTAATCCAAACAAAAACCTCGTAAAATCGAATATTATTCGATGCTTTGGGATTTTCATGTGTTACGACCACTCAAATCGGAACAGATTTCATATTATTATTTTGGCCATTTTCTTAAGTTGGCTTGCTACACTTGATCGATAAGAAAAATGGAGAGGGTTATTTTTAGTTCTTTTTTACCGCTCAGTTTTTTTTAGTCCATTAGCTCACAATTTTTCGTACCGTCCGATAAACCTAGAATTTTATTGCTTATGTTGTTGGATAACGTCAGGGACGGATGCAATTGCATCCAATTGGGGGGCAAGTGTCCCCACTAAAAAATGTGACTTACTATTTTTTTAAAACAAATTTATCATTTTTCTATTAAAAATTAAGTGTTGTCCAGGGACGGATGCAAGTGCATCCAATTGGGAGCAAGTGCCCCCACTAAAAAATGTGACTATTTTTTTAAAACAAATTTATCATTTTTCTATTAAAAATTAAGTGTTGCCCCATTAAAAATTATTGAATAATGTTATTTGTAAAGAATTAAGTGTATAATTGTGTGAAAGATAAATTAATGAATGTTTGTTTGGTCACATGCATACTGAAATATATATTTGAAGTGTTAAAATTGGAAAGTATAAAACAATTTTAAAATAAGTAGACATAAAGAACAATGTTAATACGTAGATATTAAAGAATCTTTAATTTTTTTAATTTATAACGGTATAATTTTGCTATCTGTAAAATTTTATTTAATAATAATGATATTAGGAAAAAATAACGGCAAAATTTTGTAACGGGGAAATGAAATTTTCCTCTAATTCTCTAGTCACTAAATTTAGTGAAAGATTAAGAGAGATTTTATATAAATATTTATAGTATATAATTTTGCCCCCGGCACATAAAATTCTTGGATCCGTCAATGGATAAAGTTGAATTTTATTAGCCTAATTTTGAAGTTTTTTTACGGGTCAACTCACCTAAAAATCAATGTTTTATTTGTATTTAATTATGTTTTGTCATTGACGGATCAACCAGTCCGTCAACCCGTTACAGTAGGTATAATTTTTAATGTTTTATTTGTTTGGATTGAGTTGATGATTTTGACCAAACTCATTACCCAACCCAATAAAATTTTCATCAGTTTGGATTGGGTAAAAACCATTTTTGTATCTTTTAGGAACACAATTTGCAAGTAATGTTTAAATGCCAAATTAATCACAAGCTAATAATTTTCAAAACTTCACAATGTTCATCAAATTGTATGAATCATGTATTATCCCATTGCTAAATACAAATGAATTTCAGGCATGTTGACAAACATCATATATATTATTGAAATTGAACCGTAAGCATTTGAAAAATATCCCTTCTTATTCAAGCAAGTGATTTTTTTCATATCTAGTTTTCAAGAGTAGAGTAAGAGAGATGGGCACCTGAAAATGATAGCTAGGATGAATGTAAAAGCAGGTATAAGATTGGAAAGAGATGAAGCAAGAGTAGGTGTAGTGTACTCAAGTCCTTTATATCCAAAAAGCTGAGCTACAACTCTGCCTCACTCACACAATTGATCAAATTAAACAAAATCAAGATCAATAATAATATTACTTATAAAATGGTTAAAGACTCAAATTCTTAAAGGAAGTTCACTTTTTCATTGCTTTGTATTACCCCAAAACTCCAAGGAGAAAAATTCTGAAGATTAGAGATATGTTCAAAGGAGGAAGCCCTCTTGACCTTCATAAATATGCATATTTAAGTTGTGAGTAGAAAAAATGAAAAATGCATTCATAGAGAAGAATGGTTCTGTTACTAATAAATATGTAAAAAGAGATCACCATTTGATAAAGAAGGGGAGAGGCAAAAGGAGAACAAGAGTGGAGACAACAAATGAATAGGCGATGAAGACATAGTAACTCAACCCCTTTTGAGTAGCTGCTTTGAATAGAACACTGACACCAACGTTTGTGCACTCTATTGCAACCATTGCTGTGAATGGGAGCACATCCTTGTAACAATGCCTCCCTGCCATCTCTCGCTCTCTCTCTCACTCTGCTTCACTTTCTCAGTTCTCTTGATTTCAGTGTGTTTCTTTTGTCGGTTCCATTTATAAAAGCTACTACTACTACTACTGTTAATAAAAGAGATAATAGTCATTTTAGTTCCTAACGTCACAATAGTCTCTCACTGTATCGATATTTCAAAATAATCTTTGAGTGTGCACTTCGTTGGTCAAAATAGTCTTTAACGTTAAAATAGTCTTTCAATATTGACATTAACTCTTTTTATATATGAACTGATATGACAGTAGGTAAATACTTATAAGAACTAATATGACAATAAATAAAGTATATTGAGCGACTAATATTACAATATTAACGAAACATTTTAACGTAAGAGACTATTTTGACAAACATAGTGCACAATCATAGACTATTTTAAAATTGATACATTGAGAGAGTATTGTGACTGTTTGTTACACATTCAAGAACCAAAATGACTATTACCTTATTAATAAAATTCAAACTGGGCCAACTTTTTTAAAACTTAATATTATCTTGTCTTTAGTTTAGCATTTGATTTGGAAATCTCGGAAATTGTTTTCTAACATAAAAGTCTCAGTCTTATTCTTTGACATTTTTATAACCAAATGTTTGTGGCTTTATACGGGCCTCTGTCATACAAGTTGAAGTTTTTTTGTTTGTTAGGTATATAATTTAAGTTGGTTTAATAGCAAGCAATACCTTACGTGAGTTTTAATATTATTTCTAAACTAGATATTTTGTTTGCATATGATTTACGTTAATATCTATGGATGATTCCTTTCACATATTGATAGAGAAGGGACAACAGAAATATGGGTGGTTGAGTTTATGATGAATGTGGCACGACTGCAAAGATAGGAAAAATAAATTTATGTTAAAAATGTACTCGGTGCGTATTTGAATTTCTCTTTTTTAAGGTGTCCCTGTGCTCTTAGAACAAAACTACATATCTGGATTACTCGCAATTTGCTGCAATTAGTGTAATCAAGAGAGAAATCATTTGAAGCATAATGTGTTATATGTGTGAAGACAAAATAAAAATCCTTAATAATGACCTAAATATAAGGAACTCTAGGAAGTTAATGTTTATGGAATCCAAATTTCAAAACTACACTTTTGAGTTTCAATTGAAGTCAATCCACTGCAGTTCAATACACATGTACCATCAATCTTATTAAAGTTGTGTTGCAAAATTATGTGTCTACCTAAAATTGATTTGCAGAGTGTCACCCTCATTAAAAGGACACATTGGACAACATACTTTGATTCTCTTTTTTTTACTATTCACTTGATCAGAGACCAGTTGTAACTTGTAAGCCTCTTATCCCGTGTGCAGATTGAACTACCACATCAACAATCGTTCTATGGATTACGGACCGAGGATCATTGTGTCTCTTATCCCTTGCACATACATCTAAAAATTGGGCAATCACTCAAAAAATCATCATGTGGAATAGGAGTCCAAAAGGTGGGGGAAGAAGAACAAGCAAGAAGGACCATGGAGGTTTGGTCATGTGATGTTATTAACTAAATTTTGCATCTCAATATCATTTCTGACTTAACTGTTATCTAGAATTCTTGTTTTTCACAATAAACAATATTTTTTTTTCTTGAGCAGGCACCACACAAATAGAATTCTTGTGTTGCATGTTCAAGATTTTTGGTGAACGCCTTCATATTATTTGCCATTTGAGAAAAATGTCACTCATGACTCATGATTACAACACGATATTAATGAGCACTGAATGTCTAAATATTGATACCTAGTGGAGCCAACAGCCCTCACCATTATGAAATTTTAATAATACCAATCCATGTTTTATTACACTGCTACTGCTAATAAACAAAAGGTGCATGCATTGTTCAGTATTTAAAAATATTAAATCATCTTACAAAAAAGTTCTCAACATATTGAATATTCTTTTCAATTCAAAGACTTAAAAAATCATCTAACATGTAGCCAATTTGTAATTCTATGAGAAATAACACAGGAACCAGAGGGCAGAGTACCTTATCTGAACTTGATAACTCAGGCAAGTATAAGATATGTTGAAACAAAAGAATAACGGTGTCGTCACAATTCAAAATTGTATAGAATAGGTTACATCTGATTCTGAACATGACAGTACCTGAATTTCAAAATCCTTTCACGGATTTTCCTCATTCTTTGGGAAGTATCATAGGCTACCCCAGACCACTAGCTGTCATGAGTGTGACTAATCAATTTTGACTGATGAGTAAATGAGCCTTGTGAACCAAAAGCATGCGTAAAATCCAATGGTGCCGGTTACAACAAAGAAGGCATAAGAAGCTATAAACATGTAACCAAAGTATAATATCGCAGATACCAACTTCGTGATTTCAAGCTTGGTGAAGAAGTAGAATGTTGCATAAAGAAAGAGGTATAGTGCAGAAGAGCCAGATGTGAGGTAAGAGCGCCACCACCACAAGTAATCTTCACTGCACAACTGGAAGTAGCAAAGCACAACGGTTATTTCGGCACAAGTGATAACGAGGATGACAAAGACCAAAAAGAGGAAGCCGAAGATGTAGTAAAACTGATTCAACCAGATTGAGGTGAGAATGAAGAACAGCTCAATGAAAACAGCTCCAAATGGGAGTATTCCCCCTATCAGAACTGAGAAGGCCGGGTTCATGTACCACGCTTGTTCAGGGATCTGCCTTGGGATTTTGTTTGTTTTCACAGGATTTTCAATTGCAGGTTTCCTGAATCCAACATAGCCACCAACAAAAACCAGGGGAACTGAGATTCCAAACCATAAAAAGATCAGAGCAAACATTGTTCCAAACGGCACAGCTCCAGATGACTTTTGTCCCCATATCAGACCATTCAATACAAAGAAAATGGCAGAGACAGATGCAGGGAACAAGACTGCAGTCCTGAGGGAAATTCTCTTCCACTCTGATCCTTTGAACATTTTGTATAAGCGGGCTGATGCATAACCAGCAAAAATCCCCATGAAAACCCATAGCAAGAGCATGGCTGTCATTAGCCCACCTCTGTTTGAAGGAGAAAGGAATCCAAGGACAGCAAAGAGCATTGTTACTAGTATCATCCCAAAAAACTGAACACCAGTACCAACATAAACACACAACAGATCTGAGTTGTTTGGTGGCCTAAAAACATCACCATGGACAAGCTTCCAACCAGTCTCTTCTTGTGCTTCTTCTTGGGTCTCAAGCTCATTGTACTTTGAAATATCACGGTAAAGTGTACGCAGCATAATCATTGCCACCATGCCCGAGAGAAAGAGGACAATCATCAATGAGTTCACTATTGAGAACCAGTGAATTTGGTCATCATTCATCAGCAGATAGGCATCCCATCTTGAAGCCCACTTCACATCACTCTCCTGCAAGTAGGCAGAGGTAAATGGTTATACAAAAAAACTCCATCATCATCTTTCACTAAAATAATAACAAGAACAATTGGATACAAGGGCGAAAATATAAATTTATTTATGAGAAACCAAAAATAATTAGAGAAGAATAATCTTTGTCTATTTAGTGATAAATTAATCTCTACGCACAAACCATATATTTAACCACTTGGCTAATGCAAGCCAATAGGTATTCAAACGTAGCAATAATACAAACACTGTTTTATTAAGATGATCTCACCAGGAATTCAACATCATATGTGAAGATGATTTCCTTTCCCTCTTCAACTTCTTGAGGAGTATTGGAGTTGACAACTGTATGTTTAGCATGAGGGTCACAGGTTGATAAACGAGTCTTTTCATCCCATTTCCCTTCATATTCATGTTTAACACTGCAAATCATCATTCAGAACCGAAAATCAGTAAGAATGCATACCACAACTGGTTTGACAGACTGAATTCGTAGAACAAATCAAGCACATACATACAGACCTGAATGGCTTAACCTCAAAGCCCACTATTCTGGCAGATTCAGTGAGTGAATCTCTATGATATTTGACAGTAAATGCCAAATGGTTATGTATAAAAAACTTCTCCTCCTTGCTCTGTGTATTTTAATATAGTAAGCACAAGAAAAAAAATTGGCATTCGCAACAATAGACGTTTATTTATAGAATAATGAGCATACCCCACTATATTGTCCTTTGAGTCCAACATGGAAACCAAGCTGATAAACAGTAGAATCCTGATCAACGCGCTTTATGGGAACAACCAAAGGAAGGTTATCTAGAATCCTGCACATAGAAGGTAGAGGCATTGTAAGATCCCCAATATCAAGATAGTGGCAGAAAACATGCACGGAAATATAAGACAATTTACTGGCAAGCCGTACATGTTCACCCGATACTCATCATCAATCTTCTCTTTGAATGCTTTTGCAGTTTTGGCATCAAGTTTAAGCTTACACACAACATTGCACATTTGTGGTTCGCGCATTTTGAACTGCAAATATGTCAGAGTAGAGTAAATCAGTTGATAACCACAACACAATTATCCAGCCAACTGTTAACAAGTCATATAAAACTTACCACATAACGTGAATTTTCAATACGATCACCACGGAGCACTTCTCCAAGATTTTCAGCACTATCCAAGATTTTTTCTGGGGTACAATAAGGAAGTGAATAATATGTGTATGGAAGCTGGGTCTTTGTTGAAGTTAATTTGTTTACTTTCACTTGCAATGTATCTCCCTGCACCATGTAATATTGGAATTGTCGGTCTAAAAGTAGATCTATGTATAAATCTGAATGATCAATACTAATTAAAATTTGGATACAAGAAAGACGGGACTTAAAGGGTAGGAAATAAAACTAAAGAGATAAATGAAGGCCAAAAAACATTATTGTAGGTGGTTAACATCACCTCAGAGAATACAGGGTAGTAGAGTCCATGTGACGAAATATGATTATCGAATGTAGAATACAAATAGAAAATAAATACCACAGAAAACCTCAAATTGAATGAGTAAACTGTAGTGTTCGGTTTCACAATGAAGACTATGAGAAATTATTTTACCTCGTGTCAAATGTGATTTTAGTGAAAATACAAGTCTTCGGTTAATGTGTGACAAATTTGAATTTGATTTCAAACCTTTTTTTTACTAGAAATGGTATAAGTAATTTTTGTGTCGGGCTGAAAAATGTGTACTAACTTTTATATCAAACTAGCATTCAGGGTAAAAAATAGAAACCTAGATCGCTTCACTTTAAACTCAATCGTAGCCAAATCAATTTTGCAATGTCAATTCCATTCAAATCCATGTTTACCAAAATGCTCACCCAAATACACACATTGTCTTTAGGCAAAAGAAAATCTAGAAATTCATCTGTCAATCACAGAACAATGAGGTTTCACAAGATGTAAAAGCCACAAACCATGGCTAAAATAGTGGCAGAATTCTTCGTATGTTCATGACACACCAAACCAAACAAGCATAATTTGATGCAATTAAAAAAAAAAAAAAACTGTTGTCAATCGCGAATCGTAGAAAATAATAGTTTGTTTAAATTCCACTACCCTACAACGCTATAGCCTCTACTAAATCACATATCACAAAACAATAACTATTTGTTAAAATTTCATTATGCTATAGCTACCACTTGACAACATTAATTAAAAGACACACAACAAATTACACATGATAATTAACTTTCTCTCTCTAAAGTTCTAGATTCATACATCAAAACGCAAATCACTTATCTAATTATAATTCTTAGAAGGATTTAATTCATATACCCCGTGTACTTTTCCCGTCTTGTGGGTTAAGTACTATTTGTACTTCTCTTTATTTCTTAATAAACTTTGTTGTTCAAAAAACAAAATGATTTAATTGATATACACTGACAGCGTAAAATACTGTTAGATCATTAGAAACGTTTGACTTCTATCATTACCACTTTCAAAGTCACACACATGATTGTTTGTAATTTGCCGACAGTGTAAAACTTTTTACCCACGCTGACATTGCATGAAAATTAAACTCTTATTAGAATACCACAACTGTCTTAAAAAACTCTGCAAAATAAATAAATAAAATAAATTACACACCGATTCATACTCCTAATCTACAAATCTCCTACTGTTACATTTCCTTCATCTCACACCAGATGCATCCACAGCCAAAAACTAAACATTTCTAAATTCTAATTACAAATTACAATCAAATTAACTAAAAAAATTCACTAACACCAGATCGAACTCAAATTAACAAAAAAATTAACTAAAATCATAATAACAACAACACTTGCACGCACATTCAATATTCATCACACGCATATCAATATCACAACATTTTCCAATTCATGACCAATATAATTCAAACAATTACATCAAATCATCACAGATCTCGGATTCGGACATACAGATCAAGCGATTCATAAACTAGTGATTCAAAATTCAAAAAACCTAAAATGTGTGAATGAAATCGGAATTGAAATTGAAACGAAACGAACCTTCTGGAAATCCTGTGGTGCAACACCGGGGAGATAGAAACAGAAGCTACCATTGATAAAGAGAAAAAGAAGAATCGAAGAGAACGCGATGGATCTCGAAAACGCCATAGCGTAGCGTTTGAGCTAGATAGATCTGTGTGTGTGTGTGTGTGAAGTGAATGAATGATTTCGTTGTTTGAGTGATGATGGTGATATAATAAGGGAGTGAAGAACAACATCAAGGATGAAATTTTTCTACGGTTGGATTTTCTGCGGTTTGTGTTTTTGGCGGTTGTGATTGTGACACGTGGTGGATTTGTTTTTGAGTGAGGGTAGAAATGAAATTTTTTACATGATTTAGTAGTTACTTTACTTGCTAAAATGGTTATTTCATTATTTGGTTTGTACGTAAAGTTTTAAATCAGATCTGCTAAGACGGGTCAAGTCAAGGTTAATTTTTAGAAATAAATAAAATTAAGATTAGAATGAAAAAATGCATTATTTTTTTTGTGTGAGAGAAGGAAAAAACAAATATTACATTGAATAATATCTAATACATCTCGTTAATTTAATATTTGATATATGGTGTAATCGTCTATATGATATCTTACATTGAGGAGGGAATACAATATATTTTATTGAAGGAAAAAATATATATATCTAATACATGTAATGAAAAATTCATGTCATGACCTCTTTGAGCTAAAACATTAGCGAAATATGTGTCATATGAATTTTTGTCACGTGAGACACAAATCAGGGAAAGAACCAGCTCATTGTATATGATATATTTGGAGTGTAATAGACTATAGACTAATGGTTATGAAACATGCTAACAACGTAACTAGTGGAGTCAAAACAATGCCTAAATTCAGTAATAAGGGCATTGCACATGCCAAGTGGCAAGCTTACACATAATACCTTTAATAAAAGAGCCATTATGATAATATAAGACCACCACAGGTTGTGTGACCATGATCAGAAGTAGCATAGCTATTCATTTTGTCATAATCAATTGATGGTTGAGTAGCTCAATTGATTCGAGTTAAGAAATAAAGAGTTGAAGGTTTTGGAAACTAACATTTATCATTTAAAACAAATGTCATAATAATAAGATGTTTCTCACAATGGATGTACTTTTATTTTATCATGTTATTAGTATGAAATTTTCACTGTCGTTTAGCGATGACTAATTTTTTCTTAAATGACAAATGTCAGTAGTTATTTTATTAAATCAATGTTTATTCATTTGTTCAGATTTTAATTCAGATCCTCCAACTTCTTTTCTCTTAACTCAAACCAATTGACCTATCCAACATCTGTTTAGTAGTGAGTAATAAAACTTTTATTTTTCCTCGGGAAGTGACTAATAAAACTTGTTTGTCATACAAAGTATGTTATCTCCTTCCAACAAAATTGTCTTTGTATGCACTAGTCAATGTTTGAATTCATGACCATTTAATTGAAGAGCTCAAATATTTTTTCACTTGAACAAATTCATTATAGTTCCGGTGGATGTATGTTATTCAAGGAAATAATAAATAGAAAATTTACCAATATAACAGATATAATATATAGTTTGTCACACTAAAAGTTACCCAAGTTGTGTACAAAAAAAAAAATTACCCCAGTTTCACTTAGGCTTTGTTTGGAAGATTGGGGGGGGGGGGGATTTGGAAAGAAAAAAAAATAATGAGTAAGTGGAAGAAATAGAAAACATAGAAAGGAGAGGGTTTTGGAGATTAATTTTTTATTTATAATACAAAATTTCCCTCATTTGGGAACTCAAAAATTGTATTAGGGGAGAGTTTTGAGGGGTTTTAGAGGGTTTATATGAATTTTTCAAAATCAATCTATGTCGTTATAATATTCTTAAAATTAAAAATATTTAATCATAAGAATTAGTTTATCATTATCTAAAAAAATGTTCTTTTAATAAATGTGAAAGATTTTGCTATTTTTCTACATATTTTCAACACCCCATAACCTTATCTTCCCTTCTTCTCCAAACTTTCAAACAAAGTCTTAAAAAACACTATGAATAGAATAATTTATATATTGATTAGATCTGACAATTGCTTTTGAGATAAAAACAAATATGCGATCATAATATCGATAGTTTTTTTTAATACATCTTGTGAATTGTGTATAAATTTGATATTTACTCTTGGTTTTTAATTTTTATGGATTTATTGAAACTAAATATAACAATAGAGTTTCTTTTTGTAGAATATGATGAAATTTTGAAATCTTTTGGGATGTGAGGTTGGGTTGTCCCTTGTCACTTACGAAAACGAAGTTTCATATGCAAAATGGCATCGATATTTTATAATATGTATATATTCCTAAAAATTGTAAAGTGTTGCATGTCAACAGCAATAAAAATTGAAAATGTTGTGTGATAAGGAAAGAAACCTAAAAACGGCATAATGAATACGGATTTGTGCATATTAATGGCATAGTTTGAGTGAATGACATTACTTTCATTACCACCAAAAAACGGCATTACTAGTTTGCTAAAACAAACTTCAAAGCCAAACTCAGAAACTATAAGGGATAGGATAGTTACAAACAACAACAATATCTTATCTATTTATTTATCTTCTCTTATCTAATTTTTTTTTATTTATCTTCTTTGGATCAATTATAATAAAATGTAATTTACTTTGCCATCATGAAGTTGTTATCCATTATGGAAAATGGCAAGTGCACAAAAAAAAAATAAAGCACATGATCCAAGATTAGAAAACAAACCACCGACATAATTCTAGCTCAGTTGCTATGTAGTCTCTACGTACTCGATCCCTACGGTTAATGTGAAATTCTATATATCCTCCTTGTGTTTTTTTTGTCTCATCCAAATTGTGGGCCTTTTCTTCTGTCTTATTCTCATTGTGGCTTTATTTATAAAAAAAAAAAAAAAAAACGGTACAGTATAAAAGTTTAACTAATACCCATTCCAATGGAATAAATACTGTTTTTTCTCACATTTACGAAGAATCTAACGACGAAATTTACACACTGAACATCTAGAAATAAAGAATTGCCGGTATGTATTCGTTTTTTAACTTATCAAATGTCTCTGCAATATTATACTGACTAATTTTATACTTACAGAAACTCATTTGAGTTGACATGTTGGTGTTGGCCTCAGATTTTGTGTTTTGCTCATCTCAAGGTGTTGGACTTTTTTTTATAGATTCATTGAAACTAAATATAAAAATAGAGTTTTTTTTTGTAGAATATGATGAAATTTTGTTGATGTCATGTTATGCACTTTTAAGTTATTTGATGTAATGTTGCTGGTGTTGTCGATTTCCATGTTATTGAAATGTCATTTAATCCAATCATTTGTGTATTGTTGATATAATGTTGAATTGGTGGAATGTTATTGAAGTATGAATGACGATGTATTGTTGTTGATTACGAGAGGTAATTGTTGTTGAATAAATTCTAGTTTGTTGGATAGTGCTTTTGAATGTAAGTGTGTCTAAGCAGGTCATTTTGTGTCTTGATTGTGTATTTCATTATGTACCGCATTTTACTTTGTAATTCATACTTACCTGTCGTTTCTGCTAACGACATTTAACTACCGTTCATGGAAGAACTATAATTAATTGTCGTTTGGAGTATTTTTGGTAGTTCAAGCTGCCTTGTCAGCAATTCACAAGTGCCTAAAGAGCAATTTTAGTACCATTTTTGTTTGAAAAACCCAAGCCAACTATGCTTGACCCAGTATAACGTTCGGACTTGTGTTTATCAGGCTGAGTTTCTACCACTCTGCAACAAAATCACAAAATTGAGGATTTTGTTACTAACACCCCACACTTTAACAACAACGCCTTAAATCTGTAAAAGAATGAAGCCTTCTCTAAAAAAATAAAAACGAATGAAGCCTTTCTCTAAAATTTTAATTGAACTATTTACCTTAGATACATTTTTTAAACCAGAAGTTTACCCTGGATAATTGATAGGTGTTAATTTTATTTTAAGTTTCCAAACATCAAAAAGAAATTTAAGCAAAATTATTTAGCAAATGGTTTGTTGTAAAAGTCCTTAGTTAAAGATATGTTAAAGAGACCCAAAAGCATCTAAGAAATCTTTTTCAGCTTAATCAAATGTTCTAAATTCGAACCTAACTTTGAGAATTCAACAATGTTAAGTGTATGTTTGGTTATGCATTGACAATAATTGATTTGAGTGAATTAATTCTTTACAATTAATTATGGCGAAAAGTGAGTTTAAAACAAAGTGATTTATGTTTAGATCCATTGGTGTAAAAGTGGGTAAAATTTAAAATTGATGTGTAAAAATCAATTTTATGATCAAAAGTTACAAATCTTACCTTAAAAGTAGAATCAATTATACTTAAAAGCAATCAAACATGTCAAAATCAATTATACACCTTCACAACTTTGTTTCCTCTAAAAGTGAAACCAAACTTACAGAGAGATTAGTCACTCATTGAAGAATTTTTTTGTCATTCATTACAATCTTACCCTATTCAAGAGATTAGTTTATGCGGTTACACGTAAAGAATGTCTGGCTCACACCAAAACATATGTTAAAGAGAAAAATATACACATTTATAATAAGTTAAAAATGAATCATTAATTCTTTTTAGAGAGCAGTTAAGAAATTAAATTGTTTTCACAGAAATATATTCTAATATGTAAATATAATTTTGAAAGCAATTATTTTTTTTTGGGTACATGAAAGCAATTATTTTAAAATTCATAATAAATGATATCGGAGACACACACGCACCATTGAATCATTCTTCTATTGATTTTTTTTTTGTCATGAGTATTCTATTAAAAGCATTTGAAAAATAGTAATTAAGTAATGATGATAATCCATTTGCAAGATGCAATGATGTGCTTTTTTGTTCATTCACATCATGAGAAATGTTATGTTTTGCCATGATCATCATGGTTGTTATTCTCTATTGTAGAAAAATAAACATGAAATATTATGATTACTATACACTTTCAATTTATAATTAGTTACATAGATTTAATTTATATACAATGGCAACGTAAATATTTTTATTGTATCCATATGAATTCATTATGTGTTTCGTGTCGTCTAGAGTGTGTCTGTTTCAATGCTATTAATGTTTCTTTTTAGAGACCAATGTTATTGTTGTGAATGTGAGATTGAGACCAATATCATTTTCAAGTTTGTTTTAAGTTTTACAAATTTATTTCGAGGTAAATTTTACTTTCAGAAATATCATTTACACACAACTTCTTTCTTTGTTATTCTCATGACTCATGAGAACAAAATGCAACTACCTATAATTTTTCACTATTACTCAAATTATTTTGTATTTTTAAATTTTTTTATATATTTCTAAATTAAATAAATTTTGAAAATATTTTTATACTTATATACCAAACACATAGGAATGTGATTTGATATACCGTGAAACTAACACATTTTTAATCTATTGAAAAACATATGACTTGTTATATTTTTTTTATATGAACAGGTGTTGGGTAAAAGGAAAACATGCATATGTGTACTTGAGTGAGGTTTTTTCACTTGTGGGATTGAAGATCATGATTTTTACTGTGGGACAAACAGCTCTCAAAGCAGCTTCAAGCAAAATTGTCAAACATGAGAAAACATGTTCTGACGATCAATATGTTTTTACATCATTTGTGTTTGACACTTTTAACTTTCTAACACTAGAGGTTGTGGATCTTATACAAAAAATTGAAATGCTCATGTATAACAATGTTGTGTCTCCTAAGGCTAAGGATGTAATTTTTAAGAGGATTGATTTTTTCATGCAGAAAGGATTAGCGACGCAACATGTTATCTACTTGACTTTCATTTATGTGTAGTTTTCTATTCTTAAATTAATTATCATGTATTATGTAAACCTGTTATGTTTATTAAATGACATGTATGTCATCGCATCATAATATATAACAATATGTAAAATACACTGCAAATGTATATAGAAATTGAACTCTTTAAAAACACGTTGTCAAAAACAACATCAATCAAACCGTATACAGAAAGATAGCACACATTCGACCTAGTAATGCAATCTAAGTCGTCAAATCAAGTTGAAATTTTCAAATTTCAACTTTAATTGTTTGTGCTTAAAAACATCGGTTATAAAATATGAGTATCTCATATTTCAAATTGAGACTTAGATTATTCACAATGCTGGATGTTTCACTTATTTAACAACATCCTAAATAAACACGTCTATTGTGGAGCAAATAAATATGGTGCTTGTAGAGAAGAGTGGTTATGAAAGCACCCTCTCTCTCTTCACTTTTGTGAGACCCCCTAAATAAACTGAATACAAATAAATTTTTTGTTGAAATTTAAAGATTTAGAGTTATTGGTGGGACCAATTTGGTCCTTTTTAGATGAGGTGTTAGGTTTGAGAGATTGAGTGCTTATTCTGTTTTAATTTTAAAAAATTATAAAATTAATGATATGTACATACATGACCCACTTAAGTACCCAAAATAGGTGATCCATTATGGATGATCTTAGTCAACAAGGAACAAATGATTCTAAACCTTTTAAAAAAAATTAAACATGTGTATAGTCGTGTTTTAAGACTTTTTAACAGTAAGTGGGCGTTTGTTTCTTGAATGAGAAATTTATACCCAGGAATAATGTTCCCAAGAATTAAGAAGTGGAATCTTAATCCCGGGTACTTTTCAAAAAAAGCGTTTCGTTAATATTTACTACATTCCTAGGATTATTTGTAAACATGGAGAATATGAATAGTTACTAGGTGGCCACTTAAGTTTTATCCCCACCTTCATGGGAATATTTTATTCCCATCCATTTTCTTGGGAATAAAAACATGGAAAATGAGAAGTTATTTTATTTATGGGAATGTTTTATACCCGGGAACTAATTTCCTAACTTTGTAACAAATATATGAACCCTTCTTTGTAACTTTCATATTCCCGAGAATGATTTTTACAACCAGAAAACAACCACCCCCTAATACTAAACCATCTTAAAACGTGAGTTTTTAAGCTGGCTAAAAACCAGCTTAAAAAGTACCCATATACTATCCCAAAACATCCTAAGAAGCTCGGAATCCGACATAAAAAGAGTTAGTTAACCGGCTTAAAATGACATTTCTGCCATAGTGATTTCAACTTTAATAAATTTTGTTTAAAATGTCTAAGTTCAACTACGACTCTACTGACCTTGCTCTTTTTTTTCTTTAAAATTGGCACTTGAGTAAACAAAGAACAAAAGAGATTATAAACATTTGTAAAATAAAAAAGAATCTAAACCATCATATTCATGTAACACTCTTAGGTTTAAAAAAAGAGTTAGTGTTTTTTAAACATCCATTTATATGACAACTTTTGAGACAACCAAAATTGTACAAAGAAAATGAAGTATTGACACAAAAACTAAAGCAATAGAGAGAAAAAGTAAAAACATAACGTAAATATGAGAGAAAAAGTTATCAAAAAATGGTTGTTCATGTATCATTACTGAAAAAAATAAGGAATACTACAAGTGTATGAGTAATGGAAAGGTGTCAGTACCACAACTACATTGCTAACCTTTAATTAAACAGCATAAAACCTGGGCAGAATCTACAAGTTGTAAACTCAAACAGCACATAACCTAAAACGTGGAACTTATTCTAAAAACCATATAAGTGGAGCAAGATCCAGAGGGTTTGGCATAAAGGAAGCCACATGGTCCCCTAAAATGGACAAATTGCCAACCAAAAAAAACACACGTCCGCTGATCCACACCCCAACCATTATCAAATTTTGGGACCCTTAATCAAAGTCACCATTATTTATTTTTGATAGCCTTTTTGCCCACGCCTAATTTCACCCCATGATTTCTCCTAACCCACACATGCACATATGATTAGACAAAAGGTTGTTGGCACCTCTTTTTTTTTTTCTTCATGCTTTAATTGAGTTTAGGACATAACTAACCACTACTTGTCCCGTAACCTTACTACCTATTAATAACACTTATGGACTTCATGCTATCAATTATGGTTTTATTAATAAAAAGGAAATGTATGCTTTTGGCTCCAAGGAACTTTGTACGATGTTATATAATACCTATAGCATTAGACTTTTTTTCTTTTTTTGATAGAAATTTAGCCCTTTTTTTATGAAATGATAGATATGTAGCATTAGACTTTTAGGAATTAATGTCATAGTATCGCCATTTACCCAACTTATGATTAGATGATTTTGTGGACCCATGTGGAAGCCACTCGCCAACACACATGCTACAAGGGGACGCAAAGGTTGACATTTATAAATGTCTATATATACATATAATATCTTCTCTGCAATCTCACATTTGAATGTTTTAAGAATGAAGATAGATAAAATAATGGGAGATGGTGGGGATTAATTAGAAGAGGGAAGAAAGAATATAAGTTTATTAACTCTTACACTGATCCAACTCTTTTCAAGTGTGATAAGAATTTAATATATTCATATTATAATCTTATTCAACTTAAAAAGGTAATTTTGTATTAGTGTTAAGTACAGTGATAAGAGGGCGCAAGTGTTGGATATTCATTAGGATAGCGCAATGAGTAACCTTTAGACAGAGTACTATAGTGATCATCTTTAGACTTGTGTTTGTAAAAATTGCTCGTACTCGAGTCATTATCATCGTGAACAACCAGTTTATTGCAAGTACATGCGTCCATTATCCGCATTTTAAAAACAAAAAGACAATAAATAACAAAAAATCATTATTAAAATATGATCCTAAAATCCTTCAAATCATCTTGTAAAGTATTGCAAATCATTGTATTCGGCTAAATAAAAACACCCAAGTATTAAAACAAGTGCATGTTATAGTAATTATCAAATGTTTAAGATAATTAATTAATTTTAGTGCTATATAAAATTATATTTATATATATATGTGTGTGTGTGGATCACGGAGCTAGACACTAGAATGCATGTGCACGCACATAACCATTCGAATTCGCGGATAATTATGAGTTCAACCCATACATACATTTATCCTGCCCATTGAGGTTTTTTTAGGTGCCTAAAGAACCTGAATACAATTGTCATCCCTAATCTTCACTCATATAATACAATACTTATACATTAATTACTATCAATATATTAACATTCACTTTTGTAACAAAAAAAACATTCACTTTGGAAAAAACTCTTGCTCTTCAATCTGAAAGCACCTCCACAACACAAATTGAGGACCATGGATAGTGGTGGAGAAAACAAAGTAGCATATCATATCTAAGGGATCATCGCTCGCATGCTTCATGATAATAAGTTGGAAATGGTCGTCTCTGCAATCTAGGATCCATTATTCTAAGTTTTGAGTCATTTCTCTATCAAGCAATTGTCCAAACAGATACGTGACAAATGTAGTTTTCTAAAGAAGAGCGTGTGCTAAACTTAAAATCATTATGTATTTTGACGAAACTATAGGTCACAGGTTGGCCATGCATGCTGAGAAATAATGTATTTGTATACTGCCTAGACTTTCTTTTCTTTTTTGACAAAACATATTGTCTAGACTTGCTAATGTGTTAAATTAAAACTAAAATGGATGATTGTAAAATAATAGTATGAATTTAACGGTTTGGGACAGACTCAGGAACAAAGTTTCAAGTCAGAGACGGATAAAGAACAAAGTTTTAGTGTGGCTAAACGAATAGCGACAAAAACAGCGACCGGTTTTTAAAATTTTATTCTTTATAGTGATTAAAATTTCGGTCACTATTTTCGTTGCTAATCAAGTTTAAACTTGTGACCGATTTTTTATAGTTTATAAATTGGCGACCAACATTTCAATCACTATATTCATCACTAAACAAGTTAGTGACCGATATTTATGTTTTAGCACTCGAAATTTCAGTCACTAGTTACAATAAATTTTTTATTTTTTTTTAATTCTAGTGTGGCCCTAATATTTTAGAGAGAGAAGCTTCAAATTCTCTTTAACCTCTCTTCTTCTCCATCCATCAGATATTGGTGGTTTTGAGTCATTTTTTATTCATAATCACCCATATACGTGGTTATTTTTTTTCCTCCTTTTATCTCAACAAGTGTTATTCACGTAGATTTGAGTTTTTTTTAAAGATATTATCATCTAAATGTGGTGTCATTGTTTTGGTTGTTGTCTTGTGCAATGTAATTTAGTTTTTCTGTCTTGCAATGTTTGTTCTGTCCGGGTTGACATATCAACTTCAACTCATTATAGATTCAATCAATGATGACTTGACATAAAAAAGTACATATTCAAAAACATGAGTACTCTAGTCACTTTAATTTTGTCATTTTTGTAGATATTTTGACATTTTATGTTATTTACCTGAATGTTGTGAACTTATTCGTAAATTTATTCTTTTCAATTTAAGAGATAAAATTTGTGTTGTTTTCGTTGTAACCTATCAATTCGAATAAATGAACGCTTTACTTCTAGAAGAAAACAAAATAAACTCTAACTCAACCATGATACAACTTTCTATGTCACTTATTTTTGGTCTCAAAATAACTTATATTTTTAATTTTGTAGTATAACTCAACTTTTTTTTTCAATTGTATAATCTAATATTATTTGCATCATTCTCAATTCAACATTTTATTTTGTATTTATAATAATAATAAATACACTAATATATAACAAATGTACTTTTTTGTCAAAAAATAAAATAAAAGTATTTTAGTTAAAACATATTATTCTTTCTCTTTCGTTTATACATTTTTCTTAATATTTGAGATGATCAAATAACTCACTAAATTTGAGACAGATGAAATATATCTCAAAATATAACACTATTCAAATAATAATTTTATCACTCTCTAAAAAAATCCCACAGTTATCATAATTATCTTTTAAAAGAATTGTTGTGATCATAGAACCAAGACACATTTAATTTAGTGGAACCACTTGATAATTAATGGGTAGAATTATGCAAGCAACATAAATTCTTACCAACTCTTTTAGTGTTTGAAGACCTACATAATCTAGTGAGATAAACTTAAATTTCAATCAATTATAAGTAAGGAAAATGTGTGTACAAAAAAAAGAAACGTTATTTGAACAATCATTTTATATGACAACTTGTGGGACAACTAAAATATATAAATGAACGTAGGTTTTGACAAAAAAAACAAAATAATAAAGAAAAAAATCAAAACATAATATAAATATAAGAAAAAAAGTTGTCATAAAAGTTGTCAGAAGATGGTTAGATGATTGTTGAAATATCATATCTAAAAAAAGTGCGTGAGAGAGTGTTGTATTGCAATTGCAAAAGTGAAAGTTGAAGTACTTTTTTCTGTTGCAATTTTTGTTTTCTTACTATTGACCATTTATGTCGTCATCAGACAAAGGTAAATATCAAGTGGTACTAGTAGGACACAGTAGAGAATAAAAATAGGTAGGGGGAGAAAAATGTCTAAGAAAATATGGCGTGTTTTTCTCGGTATGAGCATGAACATAACATGGATGAAAGCTCATAAAGAACCTCTGTGCTACCCTGTCATAGTAGTCCCCTACACCCTATACAAAACCCACTCACTCACCAGTAACAAATAACAATGGTAGTGTACAGTACAGTACTTACATTAACACCAAACAACACTTCCCACAGGCCACAGTCACTCACACCGTTTCTCTTTATCTTTCTCCAATCTACTGGTTAACATTTTCCATATTTTTAACATAATTTTTTTAGAGAAATCTTAATCAATGCTCATGAGACACCGGTTAAAGAATCAAATACAGTAGTATTAGTATATTGAAATTAGTGCCGTCAATGTCTCAAAAATTTTAAAGTGTCATTTTTAATTTAAAACTTTATTTTTTAACTTCCTTAACTACTTCTCCATGGACACATGTATTCTTTAAACAACATTCCAACTGTCCCTTTTTATAGGAGTAGTTTACAAAAATAATGGGTATTAAGAAAAGTTGTTGGAGTAATAAAATTGTCTCAAATGTGTGTGATATTACCAAATTACCCTTAATTAAATATATATTTAATGTTAACTTTTCATATATCAAGACAAATTGGTAATATTAATAAATAATATATTTAAATAAAGAGTAATCAATACATTTAAAAATTTATATATAACAATTTTTTTTAAGCTTAATTGATCATCCGGCCCCTTAATTTATTTTATTTTTTCATTTTGGTCCCTTAATTAGTAAATGTCTCAAATTGGTCCTTTATCTGTGTTCTGTCAGTTAATTTGGTCATATTTTGTTAACTTTAACCCATTTAAAAAAGAGACTGTTGGATAAATAAGGTCTATCATATTTAACCGTGTATCACCAACACCTAATTTATTTTACTTTTATTCATCTTCTTCCCTCATCTTCAATTTCATACAACCTTCATCAATCTTCATCATCCTCAACTTTTTTTTTTCCAAAAATTTATCATTTCAACTTCAACAAAAACCACAAAATCAAACCCCTTAAATCTGTAATTAACACCACCACCATCATCCAAAATCGGATCACCAAAACCCATTCACTCCAAAAAGAAACTTTCTCTCACCAAAACCTTTCCCCCTTCACCACCGAACACCTTCCATCTTTCTCACACCAAGCCGTTCAGATCCACCACCACCGAACCACCACTCGACACCACCACTTGACACCACCACTGAACCACCGTCCCTCTTTCTCTAACACCAAACTCGCCAAAACCAGCCACCATGTTCGTCTCACCAACCACCCTCCACCGTCTCAGCCACCAACATCAAACCCTTCGTTATCCTCAAACTGACTCCTTCATCATCGTCATTGAAGCAGAAACAGAAGAAAGAGTTCTAGATCTGTAAATTAACGTTGGAATGGCTTTGGAAACTGTAGAGAGAAAGAAAAGGGATGGCCTGGGTTGAAGAATCAACAGATGCAATGTTTTTAGGAATAGAGATGACGTATTCTTCGTCTTCACACTGAGAAAGAAGAACAGAATCAATAAACAAGAATTCCAAAATTAGAAGAATTGTAGAGAACAAGAGTTACTTAATTATGGATTGAGAGAGAGAGAGAGAGAGAGAGAGAGAGAGAGAGAGATTGGGTTCATGTGTTTATGATGATGATGCTACTGTTGTTGTTTGTTTTTGTTATTGTTGATGATGATGATGGTGGAAAGAAAGAAAGGAAAGGTTACTCAAATTGTTGTTTTTTGGAGAGAGAAAGAGAGGGTTAGAAGCAATTTGGGTGGTTGTTCTGGGTTTGATTAAATATTGTTCTAGGTTTGATTTAATATTGTTACTGTTCTGGGTTTGATTAAAATAATTGAATTAAATACTGTTTTTTATGTTTTGTTGTCTCTATATGTGTTAAAATACATGTAATTAAAATAGGTTGGTCTGGGTTTAGACTTTGGATGATGGTGGTGGTCTTAATTATAGATTTAATTGTTTGATTTTGTGGTTTTTGTTGAAGTTGAAATGATGAATTTTTGAAAGAAAAAAAAAAGTTGAAGATGAAGATTGATTGTATGTAGGGGTGGGAATAGGACAGGCCAGACCAGGCTTTGAAAGGCCTGAGCCTGGCCTACGAAAAATTTTACAACCCTAAGCCTGGCATGTAGCCTATCATAGGCCGTTTTTCTTGGCCTGGCCTGGCCTATTAAAAAGTCTGGACTGGCCTGAAAGCCTGCTTCCAGGCCTATTTTACATTAAGTCATCAATAGTTCATTTCACCTACTAAATACACTAGACAGACCTTAAAGCCTACTTAAAAGCCTATTTTACTACAAGAAAATTTTAACAACATTATTTAAAAGCCTATAACAACAAATCATAATGAATTTAGA
Organism: Medicago ruthenica; assembly: GCA_018208015.1. Taxonomy (NCBI): domain Eukaryota; kingdom Viridiplantae; phylum Streptophyta; class Magnoliopsida; order Fabales; family Fabaceae; genus Medicago; species Medicago ruthenica. Next base: position 114,363,110 of record CM031371.1, on the reverse strand, counting down.
GCAAATAACAATCTTTCGTTAGTATTCATTAATGTTTATCAACCATTTGAGTACAATTTACCAAAAAATATGAAATCATATGATTTCATAACAGAGTTTGATATGAGAGAACAAAAAAAGAAAATGAGTAATATAGTGACACTCATTAGTCATAGTCATATGGTCATAGTAAAAACTTAAAAGTCAGCAACCAGTCCAAAAAACCAAAATGATATCACACAAGTCAGCAGAAGTCATATCACACAAGTCAGCAAATCACTCATAGTCAGCTTCATGTACACAAAACCAGCCCAAAAACCCAGAATGATATCAAATCTTCAAGTTGATTTGTATCTCATCTTTGTCAACCTTCAAAACCAAAAGAAAAATTACATTAGTTATTGGACTAAAAAATACCATATGAATATATGAATAAATATTAGTAAAATATCATGACAAAGAATAACCTTCGATTTATTCTTCACACCATACATATGACGGAACCAATCACCACCACAAGTGAGAGCTTCCACGGATTCTTCATTTAATCTAGAGCAAAATTCATCGATAACTCTACCTCCAGCACTGAATGTGGACTCGGATGCAACAGTTGAGATTGGAATAACTAATATATCAGCAGCCATCTTAGACAAGATCTTATACTTCATGTTGTTATTTCTCCACCAGTCCAAAGCACTAAAGGATTCAGAGTCAGGAACATAAACACCTTGATCAAGATAATCTTGCAATTCTGATTTCATGGGAGAAACAGCTTCGTTTTCTTGAATGACTTTCAAAATTTCATCAAATCCAGTGGCATTTTTAACAATTCTTTGAGAGGATGATGGATTATCACAATCCAAATTAACAGTAGGCGACGAACACTCTTCCAAACACAAGGCTACATACTCATCATATAATAATTCCAAGGAACACCTAACCTTCTCTATATTCTCATCAGAAACTTCTTTGGATTTATATATCTTGGGAAAGCATATACAAACCATGTGCAATTTGCACCTAGGATCCAAAACACTAGCTATAGCCATCAACAAATTACACTCCCCCCCAGTATTTGTCAAACTTCATTTTCATTGGACTTGCCATTTCTCTCATAAAGAGATCTTCATGTTCATCCGCCATATCAAGTACCTGCTTCACCTTCCAGACCTCTGACAGATACAAATTTGCAGTCGGATACTCACTACCTACATTCAAAATAATAGTTATATTAAACATTTCTAAGAGTAATAAAGTACAAAAATTAAATAGTTGATAAACTACCTGAGATCACATCTTCTAGCAATTCGCACACTTTCTCAACTTTGTTCCATTCTTCAAGTGAAGGGGCATGATTATATTGAGGCTCTCTTTCTTTGTAGGCTGCAAATGCAATCTTAAATTTCAAAGCAGTTGACAACATATTGAAGGTTGAATTCCATCTTGTAGGGCAATCAATGACGAGTTTCCTTTCTTTCAAACCTTTTTGCTCAACCACATCACAAAAGTTCTTTAGCCTTGCATCATTGTGGTTAACATATTTGACACTCTCACGAATATTAAAAATGATATCCTTAATTTTACCAAGGTCGTCCTGCACTAACAAATTCAAAATGTGCGTGCAGCACCTAACATGAAACAAAGCGCCATCAAGGATTAACTTTCTACTCAACGATAAATTCTCTCTGAGATACTTTAAGCACAAATCATTGTAAGAAGTATTATCAACAGATACTGTAAATATTTTACTTTCAATCCCCCAAGTTTTCAAACATTTATAAATAGCATCAGCCACATCAATACCACGCCTTGGTGCATGCACTTTAACAAAACTCAAAACTCTTTTCTGAAGATTCCATCTTGCATCAATGAAATGTCATGTGATAACCATATATTCAACAACTTGATGGCTAGATTTCCACATATCTGTCATTAAACTAATCTTGCTCACACTTTCCAAATGTTTCTTTAACATTTTCTTCTCATTCTCGAATAGTTTCAAACAATCGCTTCTTGTTGTTTTATGAGTAACCTTTCGAAAATCTGGATTTGCATATTCAAATGCCCACATCCAAACATCATCCTCAACAACATTAAAAGGATATTCATGAACCATGACAGCAGTTGCAATTATTTCCCTCATCCTTTCATTTGAGTATCCAACTCCAGAAGTAATAAAGGGGTTACTTGAACTCACACGCTTAAATGGAATAGCGGCTTGTCTCTTTTCAGTAGCTTCTTGCAATTTCTTGTGTGTGCAAACTACAAGATGTCGTATCATTTGACTTGTGCTTGATCCTGCCGTACCAGTAGTATATTTTCTTTTACAATATTTGCAAACAACTTTTAGCACACCTTTAGTAATTTCAACTTCATCGAAATCTTGCCAAATTGCACTTGTTTTTTTCCTCTTTCTCCCAACAATTGGTTCTGCTTGAGTTTCTTCTCCTTCAGTTGCATTTGCTTTTGTTTGAGTTGCATTTTCTTCTGCTTGAGTTGGTTCTTCTTCATTTGCTTGAGTAGACATTTGCTGTACATAGTTAAAACAAGCATTAGTTAGTTACATTACATAATTGTTATACTTGTTAATGTTGTTGAAACCTTACATAATCTAAGTTAGCTACATTAGTTAATACAATAACAGTCACTAACATTTTATTAACAGGGTCTAGCAAAAACTTCATCGCATATTAAAATCTATTGGCAGCATGCCTCTCATGGCGAGTACAAGCATGGTTTATCTCTCAATAACAACTTTAGTATTTTTTTTAAGGTGCTGATTTTTTGGAAAGATACTCCACAAACAGACGAAATTACACCTCAAAAAATACCAAACAGCTCTAAGGAATAAAAATCTATTTGGTTAAGATTGTGGTGGACAATGACAGACGTTTCAAAGCAATTTAATTATCAAAAGGAAAATTTGAGTGGGTTCCTCCTAATGATACCAAACGGGACACAAATTAAAACAACTTCAAATCAAATTAAAGCAAAGTTAAGATAATTTTGTCATTGAAAATAAGTTTATAAGATCGTTTCACACAAAGGTAACATTAAAGTGAATGCTTTATTCCACTAAAACACTGGTTAGTGTTAATCATATCTTAATTAGTGTGTTGCTGCCTATCATGAACATGGATGAAAATCTCAAGTTCTCAACAAAGGCTGAGGTTCCCATGTATAACACATCAGTAAAAATGGGTCAAAACTAAACCAAGCTAAATGAACAATTTTGAATTAAACTCATGAATATTCAACACATCAGTAACAAAAAAACCCAAAAATGGAACCTGGAACTCAATCCAATCGATGTATACATGTAGAGAGAGAGAGAGAGAGAGAGAGCGAAATAGAGAGAAAGAGAGAGAGAGATGCAACCTGAATTGATAGCAGCGGCGGATTGCAGCGGCAGCAGATGGCAGGGCGGCGGAGGTAGCAACAACGTTGTCTCTTCCTCTTCTCTTCACTAGCGGCGCCGGCTGTCTCTAGGGTATAAGTATCCAGGTTTCTATTTTTTTTAAAAGAAGGGTTTGTATAATTGTATGTTTAATGTATTAATTATTTTAATATAAATAAAAAAAAGCATTTTTTTAATAGGTATGTATTAACAGGCCGGCCTATTAGGCTTAACAGGTTTTTTCGAAAGCCTAAGTCTGGCCTAATTAACTAAATAGACTTTTTAAAAAGCCTAAGTCTAGGCCTCTAAACTAAACAGGCCAGGCCGTAGGCCCCTGTAGGCCGGCCTAGCCTATTCCCAACCCTAATTGTATCGAGATGAAGATAAGGAAAGAAGATGAATAAAAGTAAAATAAATTAGGTGTTGGTGATACACGGTTAGATCTGATAGACCTCATTTATCCAACAGTCTCCTTTTTAAAGGGGTTAAAATTAACAAAATATGACAAAATTGACTGACAGAACACAAATAAAGGACCAATTTAAGACATTTAATAATTAAAAGACCAAAATAAAAAAAATAAAATAAGTCTAGGAACCAGATGATCAATTAATTTTTTTTTTTTTTTTAACTAGGGAGGGAGGGAGCAGTACATTTAAAACATTTTGTTGGTATAAGTGATCATGTATTTATATTATATTTATATGTATGTATGGATCGACAAAGGCGTCAGAGGGTGGAAACGATCATGATTAACGTAGCAGAGAAAGTGTGTTTGGCTCAGAATAGAGAATAGAAAGAAAGAAACAGCAGAGACCACAGCACAGAGTACAGACCTCTCTCATTCACTCTTTTGAGATTTGCGCCCCAACCATAATCTTAACTCACTTTGGACTTGGTTTAAAGCAAATAAGGCGGCGACCATTACTCTCCTCTCTCTCATTCATTTCTTTCTCTATTATTTCTCTCTCCCTCACTCCTTTTTCCTCTCTCTTTCTTTCTTCATTCACCAACTAACATTATTAACTGCATTCATTTCCTTAACACGCTTTCTCTCTTATCCTTCTTTCTTCTTGTAACACACCTTCGTCAACCTCAACTATCTCACACTTGCTTTCTTTCACTGTCTTACTTCACAACAAACAAATGAAGTTTATGAAGTTAGGTTCGAAACCTGATGCACTTCAATCTGATGGCATGTTTGTCAGGTTAGTTTCATGTTCTTCTCTTTTGTTTTTTTCTTGTTTTCTATTTGTTTCTTTAGTTCTTCTGTTTCATGTTTGCTGTTTTCTTACAGTTAAATAGTAGTTAAATGTGTGCTAGTTTGTTTTTCACTGTTTTTCTGTTACTGAATATAAACTGAAATAGGTTTCGTGTTTGTTGAGTCACTGCTAGTAACCGCTTGACTCTTGCATGTTTGGTATCACTTAAATCACAGTGAACGACCGTGATTTTGCACAAGCTACGAGGTGGTTCGGTTCACCTTGATTTTGACAAATCTATCGTGATACCAAAACATATACGAAGCGATGTTTTAAAAACCAGACATGGTACCACGTTAGGTTGCCAGAATCACGGTGACTGGCCGTGATTTTGCAGAAGCTATAACACGATTCATCGTGATTCTGACAGTCATTGTGATGCAAAACATGCACAAAACATTGTTTTAAAAACCGAACCTGGCATCTTATGAAGCACATACACTTCTCAGATTAGACGTGTCCCGACACCGACACATATAATTACACTGAATTATTTGATTTTCTCAAATTATTTACGGTGTCGGCGCGTCATGTCCGATGTCCGTGTCCCGTGTCCGTACTTCATAGCTGACATCTTTAATGCTGATATTCGAGCATTCGATTTATGCCTTCAAGAGAAACCATTTAACTCATTGTATGCAAATTAATTACCACTGAAATAGTTTCAATATTCTATTTTGCAAAATAAAAATAAAAATATTCTATGTTACTTTTAACTGTAAAGTGAGAAAGAGTTTGAGAGAAAGATATAGAGAGAGAGAGGGGTTTAATTGAAGGTGGTCCAGCCTTCAAATTGAGAGTTTCTGGTTGAGCCTGTGGTCCAAACAGTGTGTATAGGTGGTATGGACTGCTCAGCATTTAAAATCATGATAGTTTGCAAAGTCTTTTATGGAACAAATATTAATCGTTATACTATAATAAGTATTCTTTATAAGTATGTTTTTCCTATATATATATATATATATCATTAGTTTTACTTTTTAGCATGTGAGTTTCACTGGAGTGCTCAGATTATCGCCATCAACTTTTGTAATGTGTATAGACTATCTCATAAATATTATGGTTGGAAGCTTTTCAGCCTGTTAAAAATCATGTGCTACACATGTATTCAACTTGGTCAGTGTAGTAGTATTAAATTATTGGATTTGACTCCTCCAAATTAAGTTAAAAAACCAAGAGGGTTATTTCAACACACCAATGCTTTGTTAAGCATGTGTATGTAATAAATATCTACTATTGATTAATCCACTAATAATTGTTGAAATTATTCATTTTACACTTTAAAAAGCTAGTATTTTGGATCTGCCTGCAGTTAGCCATTTTGGCAGGGTCTGCAAATATTCTTTATCTTATATTATGTGTCTCATTTGTAATATTCTTTTGTTTCCGATTATTTCTTATGTTAATATAGTTACATCATTTATTACTTTTTATCAATGTTACCCTTATTTGATAAAATGTTGCAAGTATATGATGGACAAATAATAAATGATGTATTATTTTGCATTGAAAATTGATATTCCCTCCCTCCATCCCAAATTGTACGTTTTGAAAAAAAAAATTGTCCCAAATTATCTGTCGTTTTACTTTTCCTATTATATTCTTAACTATTTATTACTTTATCTTCTTTCAATTCTTTCATTTATCTTTCTCATATCATTTATTAAGGACAATTTTGTAAAACAACTCATAATATCTTTTTTCCACACAATATTAATTACATTTTTTAATACGTGTGAAATGCCCAAAACGTCATACAATTTGGGACGGAGGGAGTATAAGTAATCACTTTCTTATGAAGTGTGCACATCTCAAATGTGACACATAACATGAGACGGAGAGAGTAATTTTTAAAGATGTTACTTCTTCCTTTTTTTGTCATGTGATCAAGTTTTGCGTTTGGAACTATTTAGTTGCAGCTAAGATGTACAGTAATAGTTTACCACCAGGGTGTAGTGAAAGTAGTTGGTGCGCATGGTATGTGGGGTTAAACCCCAAAGTATTGAGGTTTGATTCCTAGTGATAGAAAAATGTAATAATTTTGTTAAAAATGCAATGGTTTTGTCACACGATGTGATGTATCCATGTGAATGTGGTGAAAAACATGCATCTTAATACCTTTTGGCTGAATTTCAGTTGCTTATTGCGTATTGAGTTTGCGTTGTGACTTGAAATATGCATGCTTACATTGTGTGGGGCAATTGTATTTTGTGATGAAAGCTTAGTCTTCTATCATCCCCCGCCTTTCCTTATATAAGTTTCAGTTCTTTGTAAACTAAACAATTCATTTCCTATTTACGTAGGTACATATCATCTGAATTAGCAACAGATATTATCATAGCTATTGGTGAAGTAAAGTTTGACCTTCACAAGGTATGTACTTTTTTAGCATCTTTGTTTTAGTTTCCTGTTAAATAAGCAATTCTTCTGTATTGATTTTTACTTCTCATGTGTTGCAGTTCCCTCTACTGTCAAAGAGCAATCGCTTACAGAAATTGGTGTCAAAGGCTAATGAAGATAATTCTGATGAAATTTATTTGGACAATTTCCCTGGTGGGCCCAAGGCCTTTGAAATATGTGCAAAGTTCTGCTATGGAATGACTGTGACTCTAAATGCTTACAATGTTGTGGCTGCTCGATGTGCAGCGGAGTACCTTGAGATGACAGAGGATATTGATAAAGGAAATTTGATTTTTAAAATTGACGTGTTCCTTACATCAAGTATCTTTCGTAGCTGGAAGGATTCTATAATTGTTCTTCAAACTGCTAAATCTCTTCTCCCTTGGTCTGAGGATCTAAATATCATTGGAAGATGCATAGATTCCATAGCATCAAAAACTTCTGTTGATCCGGCAAACATCACTTGGTCTTACACTTACAACCGGAAATTAACACAGGTCGATAAAATCATTGAGGACAAAATAACATCGAAAGAGAAAATTGAGTCTGTTCCGATGGATTGGTGGGTTGAGGATATATGTGAGCTGGACATTGATCTTTATAAACGCGTAATGATAACTGTGAAATCTAAGGGAAGAATGGATGGTGTTGTGATTGGCGAGGCGCTGAAAACCTATGCTGTTAAATGGTTGCCTGATTCTGTTGATGCATTGGTTTCTGATGCTCATGCATGGAGGAACAAATCTCTGGTAGAAACAATTGTGTGTTTATTGCCATGCGATAACGGTGTTGGTTGTTCCTGTAGTTTCTTGCTGAAACTATTTAAAGTGGCCATACTTGTTGAAGCCGATGAATCATCCAGAGAAGAATTGATGAACAGCATCAGCTTAAAATTGCATGACGCTTCTGTCAAGGATTTAATGATTCCAGCAAGGTCTCCCGGGATTACTACTTATGATATTGATTTGGTGCAAGATCTTTTGAATCGATACATGACTAATGAAAAGAAAAAGCGTCATATTGAGGTTACGGACATGAAAGATAAAGTATTTGGTGTATCTATTTTAGGGAATAGGGCGATATTGAATCTCGGCAAGTTGGTTGATAGTTATCTTGGAGAAATTGCACATGATCCTAATCTTAGCCTCTCTAGTTTTGTTGATTTGTCACGGTCAATTCCAGATTTTGCTAGACCAAATCATGACGGTTTGTACAGAGCTATCGATATCTACTTGAAGGTAAGATTTTGTTACCTTGGAGGTGTTTTACTTCTTTGTTTCTTTTATAATATTTTTCTGTAAAGCATTGGCATAGACACAGACTCCTGACATAACAATAACAAAATAACACCGGAAATAATTCAAGAAAATAAATTAATTTAATATAATCACATGTGTCGGTGTCGAACACCGGACATGTCTTCCATAGAAAGTGTTGGTGCTATATATGTTTTTTTACTACTAGTTTTTACCTAAACAATGCTTGCATAAGTACCCAGTATATCACATTTTAGAACACACTAGCATTTTTCTATTTCTACACCAATCTGTTCTGTCTTAATAACGTTTATATTTTGTAATATTCATTTGAGTCAATCATTTTCAGGAGCACCCAAGTTTGACAAAATCGGAAAAGAAGAACATATGTGGACTGATGAATGTCAAGAAATTGACTGCTGATGCATCGGCGCATGCTGCACAGAATGAACGTCTTCCACTTCGAGTTGTAGTGCAGGTTCTGTATTTTGAACAAGTCAGAGCTGCAGCCAGCGCTCAGGCATTTGCTAACAGTCCACGTGATCCTCCACATGGCCTGATAAACGGAGACGAGGAATGTGAGAAAACTCTGGGAGTGAGCTGCCATTCCCTCAACAGACAAGCAAGTCGTTTGAAGATTAAAGACGACGAGTTTCGTAAGAGTGTGAGATTGGATAAGAAGAGTAGCAAAAATAGCAGAAGTGGCATGCAGTTGTTGCCGTCTCGGTCCAGGAGAATATTTGACAAGTTAAGGAATGTTGGTAGTAAAGGACATGGAGAGAATAAGAGTTCAGAGACTTCAGGAAGTTCTAATAGTCCAACTTCTGTAGTCCTTGGAGATACAAAATCTTCTGGTTCATCCTTAAGACACCAAAGACATTCTATCTCTTAGGGAATTACATAAAATTAATTGGAACAAGTGAAAAGAATGTTCAAATTAATGTTAAGTGTAAAATGGTAGGTTGCTAATCTTGTGTCTGCAATGCATGCATGTAATGTAATTTGAATTAAGGTCTCAGTAGCATCGGAAAAAAAATGTAGTAACATTTTTGCTGTGTTTTCTGTATCTTGTTTCGTTCTGTCTATTAGGGTAAAGATCTTTCATGCTTACTGATCTTGAAATGGGTAGGGTTCATAAGATTTTATTAAATGCTGCCGTTTGCATAGCATCGTTTTAACTTATTAAATCAGTGCATGGCTTTTTGACTTAGCTTGGATTTAAATTCAGACCAAGAAATTTAAAGCCTTCAGTTCTACTAGATGTGCATAGAACCATACTCTTACATGTACTAATAATTTGTCTTTCTTCTTGTTTGATTGATCTTAAGGAGAAATTGCACTAACCTAGGAGAAATTGTCTAAATGACTCATACTTCTATTTTTAAATAAATTAAAAATCTATTTTAATCTTTGAGAAAAATTGCGAAATTCAATTTAGCCTAAGAAATTTTGGTCCCCATTTTAAAATGAATCAGGGAAATTTAGTTCATGTATAAAAAACCTAATTCCCATATTTATAAATAGGAGTATGAATTAAGTTATTGTGGTTTATTTTTCTCATGACCAAATTATTTTATATATATATATATTATTGGACCTAAGTTTTTAAACAGCTTCTCCTTCTCTCATTCCTTAGCATCAAAATAATCAAACCTTTTGTTTGGTTAACAGAGGTTTTCACCGTCTGAAGTGATTAAATCAATTACTCCATCCGTCCCTTTTTATAAGACTACTTTACAAAAAAAAATTGTCCCTAAATATAAGAATATCTACAAATTTCTATATGCATTTATTACTCTTTTTTCAAATACACCTCTGATTAATATTATCAATACACCTTGAAATATAAAAAATTAATATTAAATATCTCTATAGACAAAGGGTAATTTGGTAATAACAACATACATTTATGACAAATTTATTATTTCAAACATTTTTTTTAATACCCACGATTTTTGTAAATTATTTCTATATAAATGGACGGAGGGAGTAATAATATTTCCCTTTCCAAAGTTGTCTAGAAAGTTGAAGTAGTAACTTCTTTACTAGTTATCGAAGAAACACTCTTTATAAGCACACTTTGGATAGTTGTTTTAGGATATACTATCTCTGTATTTTTGTGTTTTTCTATTTCTATACTATGGCTGCCATTGAAACTCAATCCATTGAACAAGTTGACAAAGTTAGCTTGAGAATTATGGTGGACAAAGAAAGGAACAGAGTTCTATATGCTGAGGCTGGGAAGGATTTCGTCGATGTTCTATTGAGTTTCTTAACATTTCCTCTAGGGACTATTGCAAGACTAATTGCTAAGGAGTCAAATATTGAAGCAGTGGAATTTGGCAGCATTAGCACACTGTATCGAGGTGTGTCGGATCTTGATCAACAATATCTTGGGAGTGTACTCAAGTGGGAATCTTTTGAGCACTATGAGGAATAGAAAATGCTATTGTGGTAGAGTACTGGATAAAAAATGCAGTGGAATGTGGTAGAGATATGTTTTACTAGCTTCTATATAATCTGTGATTTTGTTTTTTTTTTCCCTTGTCATTTGATATTGCATCTCTTGCTTTTGTAGGTAGTTGATCTTCTCAATTTATCATTGTTCTCAAACTCCCCTTGACAGATTTAATCTTAAAGAAGAATCAATTTGTTGATAACATTTACCAAAGCAAAAAATTTGAATTTGGAAATGGAGAGAAACCAGCTGAAAGGGGTAGGTACATGGTTGTGAAACTAATGGTAAGAAAATCAACTAGAGAGTTTCTATTTGCTGAAGCACAAGAAGATTTTATTGACTTTGTTTTCAGTTTTCTCACCTTACCTTTGGGAGCAGTGGTGCATATGCTTCAAGGAATCTCTTCTTTAAATTGCATTGATAATTTATACAAAAGCATGACAGAGTTGTGTCCCAGAAGATATTTAATCTCAAAGGAGCTCAAAGACAAGTTAACTAAGCCTCAGCGTGCCCCACATTTCCGCGGTAGAACCCAAATATTACCAATTGACGCATCATCCTTACCAGTATATTATTGTCATACATACTATAATAGCTATAATGAAGTGTATTGTGCTGATCTAACAAAAGAAAAGGCGCATTCGAAGAATAATACCAGTGTTCCTGATAAGTTTGTACCATTTAGGCTTAAATTGGTTGGTCTTAAGTTCTCTCATTCAACATCTACATTTAATAGTTTAGGATGCGTGTTGGTGGCATCGTCACATGCTAGAGGACCATCTACATACATGGTGGCAGATGACTTGCGTGTGACTCCAATGTCGTCCATATCTACTTTGTCATATCTAAATAGATGCAAAGTTCCTCTGTCTGATTTGGAGGAAATAGTCATCAAAATTGGTGTGAAGGAGGTAAGTATTTTCACAAGACTCCAAGTGTTATAATGCCTTGTAATTTATTTTCATTTGCTTACATTATACTACTTTTTGTTTACATGTTACCTTGTCTCAGCATACTAAAAGCTTCGATAATCTCAACATCTTCTTTGACAAATGGTCTCAAGCAGTTCATAAAAACCATCAAGGTGGAGAAATGATTGATTAGTTTCTCTATACATGTTATGGTTTCAACAAGATTCGTAGCTTTCGCTGATTTGGAGAAGTGATTAATGGTTTATATGGACACTATTTCATCAAATGGTTGTTTATCTTTTTAGGAACATGTTATAAATATGTCATTGGTTTTATTTTCATTTCTCCCTTCAATAATAAAAATTAAAAACCAATTCCTTGTTTTGTTCCTCGTTGATCTAGTCTAAATTTTCTCATTGTTTGAATCCGTATTGAAGATACATTACTCCGAAACTCTGAAAGTGATGAAGACCTCGATGCCAAATAAATTATTCAAAAAACCAAGTTGCATTAAAACAATGAGTATTGAACTTGAGGATCAAGTCCTGAAGGAGTGTTGAATTAGAACCATTGATTAGGATATATGTTGGAGATTTTCCAAGATATTTTTAATGTTGCAATGGTTATAAATGCATAATGACATGAGGTTAATACAGTTGTAGATTGGTCTAGTGGTTGTGATGTTGTAATTTCATATGCTTGTTCACATGTTCGATACCGTGTTGCCTTGGATGTTTTTTACAAACGGGAAACTGCAATGCTTTACCACTGGACCAATGTAATGCTTGACTGATCTACTCTGAATGTTATTTGTATATAACCATTTGGAATGGTCTGAAATTCTGTCAAAATTCTGTCGTAATTGTTCAAATGAGTGAGATGTTAATATTATCTTTAAAACGGAGTTTTTAAATTTAACTTGAATAAGTTATTTTATTTCAAGAGATAACTTGCAAACTTAATTTTGATGAAGCAAATAATGAAATGAGAATTCAATTCTTGCTATGGTTCTATGTTACCTTGACCAAACATATCACTTATAAGATTTGTTCTAAAATGCTACAAACTTTGTCTGCACTTTTGTCACCTCTTATGCAGAGATGTTTATTACAAATTTCATTGATATATTGTTTGTTGCACTACAAAGACTGATTATTACTCAAGTAGAACTACTTTGTATCTTGATGCAAGAATCTATTGAGATTCATAATTGTTTTGTATATTAAATCATCTAAATTTCTCTCTATATAAAGATTGGAAAAAAAAGGGATATTATACGTGTTGGATATTTGGTTGTTGGCTTCATGTTTGCTAAAATCAAATATACAAGAAGTTGTGCGTCTTCAAAAGCTGGAAGCAAGCATTTCAGAAGTTGATTCTCATTTGTGAACAGTACTTCAGAAGCTGGGCTTCAGAAGCTGAACAGTATTTTAGACGCTGAACCTTCAGAAGCTGATGTTCAGACGCTGAACAGTACTTCAGAAGCTGACCTTCAGAAGCAACCTTCAGAAGCTGAATTGTTCAGACGCAGAACTTCAGACGCAGACTTCAGAAGCTGTATGTTCAGAAGTACCTTCAGAAGCTGGTTTTCTGCGTTCTGTTTTTGTGCCTTGGAGCTGTTAATTTTCTTACATTATCTTTTGAAGATTTGATTGAAGAATTCTCCAAGCTGCATTTCTAGAAGGAAGAATATTTGCGTGTGATCTTTTCGGAAGATTGGTTTCTTTTATATTTGCTTCTATATGTTTCTAAAGTATTTTGGAAATATATCTTTGAAGATTTGTTTTTTTTATTTGTGAATATATTTTCAAAGAAATCTTTGGAAAATAAATTTCTGAAAAATAAAAGCTTCTATGTGCTTCTAAGAATTTTGGAACAACATCTTTTAAAGATTATTTGGGTCAGAATTATGTTGCTGCTGAAGCTATAAATAGAGGACGCTGCTGTTGAAGAAAAATATTCAAAACAGAAGTCATTATAGAGAGAGTCTTAGGTTTTGAGTCTGTAAGCTTTGTGCTTTGTTTTGTACACCACTCAAGTGTTTAGAGTTGGTTGTTTTTATTGAGTTGTAATTCACTTGAAGCTTTTAAGCAAAAGTGATGTATTGAGTTTTTAGGAGAGTGTTTCCATCTTTGTTTGATTTGTTAGAGTCTGATAATCACTGGGGCAGTGATTGACTGAGGGAAGTGAGAGGGGTCTCAGGTCTAAGAGTTCATAGGTTGAAATCTATACGGATGGTGATTAAGTGAGAAGGTTGTGAAACAGGGGCTGTTGTCATATGACTTCGAATTGATACTATTTAGTGGATTTCCTTCCTGGCTTGGTATCCTCCAGATGTAGGTGTGGTTGTCACCGAACTGGGTTAACAAATCATCTGTGCATTTTTCTTTTAGTCTTTTAATTTCTGTCTGTTTTGTTTCTGCTTCTAAACCACTGTTCACATACTCTGTTCAGCTCTGTTTTACGGTTCAGTAACAGACTTTCTAGAATTTCAATTGGTATCAGAGCAGGCACCCTGCCTGTTTTTAGGGTGAGCTCCAGGGAAGGTTTTTCTGGCATAATGGACTCAGAATGAGAATTAACTTATGAAGAACTTCTTGTCTCTTTCAAAGAACTAGACAAGATGTATATAAATCAGAAGAAGACTGTCAGTCAACTACATGCTGAAAGAAGTGACCATCTAGCACAAATTTCTGAGCTCAATGATAAGGTAACCCAACTGAACTCTCAACTTGAACATATGAAGAAGCAAGTCAGAATGTTGAACACTGGTACTGATATGCTTGAAGAGATTTTGGAGAGTCAGAACCAAGGGAAACCAAAAGGAATTGGGTTTGATGATAGGACCTTGAACAAACAGCAAAATCCAACTAAAAAGGTCAGTGCAGCTGTTGAAATAAGTGATCCAATGATGGGAAAAACTAAGTTGGAACGCCAGAACCAACCTCAGGGATCTAAGAGCAAGAGGGCATCTCATCCTTGGGTATGTCATCACTGTGGTAAAAACGGGTACATAAAGCCTTTCTGTTACAAGCTGCATGGATACCCCAAGCACTTTCAACAAAGAAAACCTCATGTTCAATCAAAGGTCAGCCATACTTTTGTTCAAGTTAGAAAAGTGGAACCAGTTGTGAACAAAAGCAATGTCAAGAAAGAATGGAGACCTAAAGGGGTGAATGCCATTGGTACTAAAAGGATCCATAAGAGTAAGTCTGTTGAAGGTGATAATGTAACTAGGAACAAGTCCCTCTTAGTATCTCATGGGAACAACAAAGGTGAAAGTGTTGACAAGAGTAGAATGAAGAATTTTGCTCTTATGGATGCAAGACACAAGAGAACATCTGATGCAACACATGTGAAGATAATCAAAGATGATGCAACTGTGTCCCCCTCTAAGGTTGTTGTTAATAACCCTGAATCTACCCCATCCAAGTCTGATGGTGGTTCTGATGTGGAGTCTGATGATGAACCCATTGGAAATAGGTTTGAATAAAGTGTAGCAAAGAGGGGAAAGGCTGTTGTTGCTGTCAGGAGGCCTACTCTTGTTGCTAAGAAGAGTGATGTTGTTGGACCATCTAAAGGAAGGAGCCAACTGAGCCTTTGTCTTTTTTAGGAATGATAGCAGAATCTGAGGACAAAGCAGCTTCTGATGCTTTGTCAGTTTGTGTTTCATGTGTGAAGACTTTACTGTGTAATTGTGTTCTTCTGTGAAGACTTTGTGTGTGTTTCTGATCCTGATAATGGTCTTGATAATGGTGCTGTGATGGGTTTTGTTGTGGATTCTGTTGTGTGATTCTGCTGGTCTGAGAAGTGTCACTGATGTTACTTCTGTGTGTGGTTCTGCGATATGGTGGTCTGTATTGGATGTTTATACCCTTTGTTTTTGCTCTGCCTGTGTGCATATGCTTTGTTTCCTATGCTGTTTCTTGCACTTCTGCTCCTGGTGATTGCTGGTTGGTTTTGTCAAAATTGTTTGGCTAAAAAGGGGGAGAAAAGTATAGGTGTTTATGTGTCAGAAGCAGTTCAATTGTTCAGGGGGAGTCTTTGTGTCTCTGTTTCAGAGTGTTGTTCCTGAGTGTCTGTCTGTTCAGAGGAAGTTCAGGAGTAGTATCTGCTCTGTCTGTTCAGAGGAAGTTTAGGAGTAGTATCTGCTCTGTGTTCCTGAATGTCTGTTTCAGGGGGAGTTCCTGAGTGTTTGTTTCAGGGGGAGTTGTGAGTTGTTTTGTTTCAGAAGCTGTTCTTGCTTGTTGTTCCTGTTTGACAGGATTCAGGGGGAGTATTTGTGTGAAACGTAGTGTTTTATCCGCTGCTGACTTTGTTGCTATTGTGTTACTACATTTGTGTTCCTCTTGATGTGTTCAGAATTTGCCTTGTATCTCAATTTGATTTTAGCTAAAAATTTGCCAAAGGGGGAGATTGTTGGATATTTGGTTGTTGGCTTCATGTTTGCTAAAATCAAATATACAAGAAGTTGTGCGTCTTCAGAAGCTGGAAGCAAGCATTTCAGAAGTTGATCCTCATTTGTGAACAGTACTTCAGACGCTGAACCTTCAGAAGCTGATGTTCAGACGCTGAACAGTACTTCAGAAGCTGACCTTCAGAAGCAACCTTCAGAAGCTGAATTGTTCAGATGCAAAACTTCAGACGCAGACTTTAGAAGCAACCTTTAGAAGCTGTATGTTCAGAATTACCTTCAGAAGCTGGTTTTCTGCGTTCTGTTTTTGTGCCTTGGAGCTGTTAATTTTCTTACATTATCTTTTGAAGATTTGATTGAAGAATTCTCCAAGCTGCGTTTCTAGAAGGAAGAATATTTGCGTGTGATCTTTTCGGAAGATTGGTTTCTTTTATATTTGCTTCTATATGTTTCTAAAGTATTTTGGAAATATATCTTTGAAAATTTGTTTTTTTTATTTGTGAATATATTTTCAAAGAAATCTTTGGAAAATATATTTCTGAAAAATAAAAGCTTCTATGTGCTTCTAAGAATTTTGGAACAACATCTTTTGAAGATTATTTGGGTCAGAATTATGTTGCTGCTGAAACTATAAATAGAGGACGCTGCTGTTGAAGAAAAATATTCAAAACAGAAGTCATTATAGAGAGAGTCTTAGGTTTTGAGTCTGTAAGCTTTGTGTTTTGTTTTGTACACCACTCAAGTGTTTAGAGTTGGTTGTTTTTATTGAGTTGTAATTCACTTGAAGCTTTTAAGCAAAAGTGATGTATTGAGTTTTTAGGAGAGTGTCTCCATCTTTGTTTGATTTGTTAGAGTCTGATAATCACTGGGGCAGTGATTGACTGAGGGAAGTGAGAGGGGTCTCAGGTCTAGGAGTTCCTAGGTTGAAATCTATACGGATAGTGATTAAGTGAGAAGGTTGTGAAACAGGGGCTGTTGTCATAGGACTTCGAATTGATACTATTTAGTGGATTTCCTTCCTGGCTTGGTATCCTCCAGATGTAGGTGTGGTTGTCACCGAACTGGGTTAACAAATCATCTGTGCATTTTTCTTTTAGTCTTTTAATTTCTGTCTGTTTTGTTTCTGCTTCTAAACCACTGTTCACGTACTCTGTTCAGCTCTGTTTTACGGTTCAGTACCAGACTTTCTAGAATTTCAATTGGTATCAGAGCAGGCACCCTGCCTGTTTTTAGGGTGAGCTCAAGGGAAGATTTTTCTGGCATAATGGACTCAGAATGAGAATTAACTTATGAAGAACTTCTTGTCTCTTTCAAAGAACTATACAAGATGTATATAAATCAGAAGAAGTCTGTCAGTCAACTACATGCTGAAAGAAGTGACCATCTAACACAAATTTTTGAGCTCAATGATAAGGTAACCCAACTGAACTCTCAACTTGAACATATGAAGAAGCAAGTCAGAATGTTGAACAATGGTACTGATATGCTTGAAGAGATTTTGGAGAGTCAGAACCAAGGGAAACCAAAAGGAATTGGGTTTGATGATAGGACCTTGAACAAACAGCAAAATCCAACTAAAAAGGTCAGTGCAGCTGTTGAAATAAGTGATCCAATGATGGGAAAAACTAAGTTGGAACGCCAGAACCAACCTCAGGGATCTAAGAGCAAGAGGGCATCTCATCCTTGGGTATGTCATCACTGTGGTAAAAACGGGTACATAAAGCCTTTCTGTTACAAGCTGCATGGATACCCCAAGCACTTTCAACAAAGAAAACCTCATGTTCAATCAAAGGTCAGCCATACTTTTGTTCAAGTTAGAAAAGTGGAACCAGTTGTGAACAAAAGCAATGTCAAGAAAGAATGGAGACCTAAAGGGGTGAATGCCATTGGTACTAAAAGGATCCATAAGAGTAAGTCTGTTGAAGGTGATAATGTAACTAGGAACAAGTCCCTCTTAGTATCTCATGGGAACAACAAAGGTGAAAGTGTTGACAAGAGTAGAATGAAGAATTTTGCTCTTATGGATGCAAGACACAAGAGAACATCTGATGCAACACATGTGAAGATAATCAAAGATGATGCAACTGTGTCCCCCTCTAAGGTTGTTGTTAATAACCCTGAATCTACCCCATCCAAGTCTGATGGTGGTTCTGATGTGGAGTCTGATGATGAACCCATTGGAAATAGGTTTGAATAAAGTGTAGCAAAGAGGGGAAAGGCTGTTGTTGCTGTCAGGAGGCCTACTCTTGTTGCTAAGAAGAGTGATGTTGTTGGACCATCTAAAGGAAGGAGCCAACTGGGCCTTTGTCTTTTTTAGGAATGATAGCAGAATCTGTGGACAAAGCAGCTTCTGATGCTTTGTCAGTTTGTGTTTCATGTGTGAAGACTTTACTGTGTAATTGTGTTCTTCTGTGAAGACTTTGTGTGTGTTTCTGATCCTGATAATGGTCTTGATAATGGTGCTGTGATGGGTTTTGTTGTGGATTCTGTTGTGTGATTCTGCTGGTCTGAGAAGTGTCACTGATGTTACTTCTGTGTGTGGTTCTGCGATATGGTGGTCTGTATTGGATGTTTATACCCATTGTTTTTGCTCTGCCTGTGTGCATATGCTTTGTTTCCTATGATGTTTCTTGCACTTCTGCTCCTGGTGATTGCTGGTTGGTTTTGTCAAAATTGTTTGGCTAAAAAGGGGGAGAAAAGTATAGGTGTTTGTGTGTCAGAAGTAGTTCAATTGTTCAGGGGGAGTCTTTGTGTCTCTGTTTCAGAGTGTTGTTCCTGAGTGTCTGTCTGTTCAGAGGAAGTTCAGGAGTAGTATCTGCTCTGTCTGTTCAGAGGAAGTTTAGGAGTAGTATCTGCTCTGTGTTCCTGAATGTCTGTTTCAGGGGGAGTTCCTGAGTGTTTGTTTCAGGGGGAGTTGTGAGTTGTTTTGTTTCAGAAGCTGTTCCTGCTTGTTGTTCCTGTTTGACAGGATTCAGGGGGAGTATTTGTGTGAAACGTAGTGTTTTATCCGCTGCTGACTCTGTTGCTATTGTATTACTACATTTGTGTGTCCTCTTGATGTGTTCAGAATTTGCCTTGTATCTCAATTTGAGTTGAGCCAAAAATTTGCCAAAGGGGGAGATTGTTGGATATTTGGTTGTTGGCTTCATGTTTGCTAAAATCAAATATACAAGAAGCTGTGCGTCTTCAGAAGCTGGAAGCAAGCATTTCAGAAGCTGATCCTCATTTGTGAACAGTACTTCAGAAGCTGACCTTCAGAAGCAACCTTCAGAAGCTGAATTGTTCAGATGCAAAACTTCAGACGCAGACTTCAGAAGCAACCTTCAGAAGCTGTATGTTCAGAAGTACCTTCAGAAGCTGGTTTTCTGCGTTCTGTTTTTGTTCCTTGGAGCTGTTAATTTTCTTACATTATCTTTTGAAGATTTGATTGAAGAATTCTCCAAGCTGCGTTTCTAGAAGGAAGAATATTTGCGTGTGATCTTTTCTGAAAATTGGTTTCTTTTATATTTGCTTCTATATGTTTCTAAAGTATTTTGGAAATATATCTTTGAAGATTTGTTTCTTTTATTTGTGAATATATTTTCAAAGAAATCTTTGGAAAATATATTTCTGAAAAATAAAAGCTTCTATGTGCTTCTAAGAATTTTGGAACAACATCTTTTGAAAATTATTTGGGTCAGAATTATGTTGCTGCTGAAACTATAAATAGAGGACGCTGCTGTTGAAGAAAAGTATTCAAAACAGAAGTCAATATAGAGAGAGTCTTAGGTTTTGAGTCTGTAAGCTTTGTGCTTTGTTTTGTACACCACTCAAGTGTTTAGAGTTGGTTGTTTTTATTGAGTTGTAATTCACTTGAAGCTTTTAAGCAAAAGTGATGTATTGAGTTTTTAGGAGAGTGTTTCCATCTTTGTTTGATTTGTTAGAGTCTGATAATCACTGGGGCAGTGATTGACTGAGGGAAGTGAGAGGGGTCTCAGGTCTAGGAGTTCCTAGGTTGAAATCTATACGGATAGTGATTAAGTGAGAAGGTTGTGAAACAAGGGCTGTTGTCATAGGACTTCGAATTGATACTATTTAGTGGATTTCCTTCTTGGCTTGGTATCCTCCAGATGTAGGTGTGGTTGTCACCGAACTGGGTTAACAAATCATCTGTGCATTTTTCTTTCAGTCTTTTAATTTCTGTCTGTTTTGTTTCTGCTTCTAAACCACTGTTCACGTACTCTGTTCAACTCTGTTTTACGGTTCAGTAACAGACTTTCTAGAATTTCAATACGCTAGATCACAAGTCACAACCAATAAAAATTGAGATGCACCTACCAATTGATCTACTTGAGGATTGTAAGCACAAAAAAAAAGAGTTATAGACAACGTGCACATGTATACGACCTAAATAGAAGAAAGTTGATGGTGCTAATAGAAGAATAATTAGAATTTCTTGTTGACAAAATACTTAGGAACCGGGATGCCAAAATTCTCAGGCGGTCTTATCCACCATATAAGTTAAGTTAAAAATCTGGTAAACTTCACGGAAGGCATGTCCCATAGGCAGGAATGATTGTTTCCAATCTTGATGGTAAAATTGTGTTCCATTTCTGATGCTGCCTTAACTTTCAGTAAAAAAGAACATAAAGATTCAAGTGTATCATTGCTATTTTGGGTATTGAAAATTGAATTTGGAATAACAGTAAAAAAAAAATTAAGCTAAAATAACTACCTTTTACATGTGTATGCATGAAATGAGTCACATGAGCTCCTGTTGATGGAGAATGTGGTTCAAGTTTGGATGAACACAATCTTTGTTGGAAGAGAGGTTCACGACATTGCAATTCTAATATGAAGGAATTGAAAGAAAAAAAAAATACAAAAACAAAATACTTCTGGTCCTTATTATAAAAAAAAACCAAAAAAAACATCAAAACCAATACAATCATTAATTAATATAACTTTTTAATATTTTTACAACTATACCCTCATAAAAAACTGTGAAGCATTAAATACATTCACAAATATTAAAAAGACAAACATTAAATTAGGGGTAGAAAAGTCTTTTAAACAATAATTACACCTTAAAAATTGTAACATTTTCTTATAAATAGAACCAAAAAGTTTTTTGAAAATTTTCTTAAAACTAAATGATAAACCAATAGTAACAACAAACAATGGTCTTAAAACCGTTTCCTTCAAAAAATAGTCTTAAAACCGTTAACAATCAATGGATTTAATGACATACTCCCTTCATCCTAAATTATAAGCGAAAAAATAATAATTTTACACTTATTAAGAAAACTAAAATATACGGTAGTTTGTAACATACTCCCTCCGTCCTGTATATAAGAAAAATTTTAAAAAAAAATTCGGTCCTATTTATAAGAAAATATCACAACTTTTTAAGTGTAATTATTGCTTAAAAGACTTTTCTACCCCTTATTGAATGTTTGTCTTTTAATATTAGTGGATGTATTTAATATTTCACAATTTTTTTTGAGGGTATATTTGTAAAAATATTCAAAAAGTTACATTAATTAATGACTGCATTGGTTTTAGATTTTTTTTGGTTTTTCTTCTTATAATAAGGACCGGATGGAGTAGTTTTTTGTGTTATCCTTTAAATAAGTTTTATAGGAAGATGTAAAAACAATTTCATTGAATATTGGTTATAGAGAAAATGAACGGGAGAGCAAATTAAATGCAATTTGCATTTAATTTTCCTTTGGAAAACATGATTTTTTGAAATAACGTAATTAAATACGATAAAAGTTGGTCTTTTTTGCTTATAATTTTGTACAAGGAAAATAAGTTTTTCTTCTTTATAATTTGGGACGGAGGGAGTAGTAGGTGAATGGTGTTGGTTGTTACCGTTACTTAATACTAAGGGTGTACATGGGTTGGATCAAACCGGAAAACCCGGTCAAACCCACCCAAAAAAAATCCAAAAAACTGGTTTGTATAAACTATTGGCAGCAAATTGAACTTAAAGCTTAGTGTGTTCACACTCCTTTTGGTTATTTGGGCAATCATCATTAATTCAAGTTGGGAATAGGTTAATTCACAAAATGGGTTGAAGTTGAACCGGTAGCCAAAATAAATATAGAGTGGGTATGTAAATTTAATTGGAAGAAGATTCTTTGCAGATTCAGACTCTCTCAATATATTGTGTCAGATGTTGGCTCTTAGTTTGCCAATATGGTCGTCGAAGAGTTCTGCGAAAACTTGGTCATTCAAAATAATTTTGTCTCAATGGAACATCCTCGAGTGGATGGTCAAGCAGAATACGCCAATAAAGTCATCCGATCATGCCTGAATAAGAAGCTCGACGAAGCAATGGTGGGCAAAAAAATTATATTGGGTATTATGGTCTTACCACACGACCCATCATTCTTTTATAGGTGAAGCTTCATACAAGCTAGTGTACGGCGCATATGCTATGATATAGGTAGAGTTTGGCATCTTGAGTTGGCCCTGAGAACACACCGAACATGAACAAAATAATGTCAATCTAAAGGAGAATTTATACATGCTACATGAATCAAGAGAGATGGCACATATACTAGAGTATCCCATGAAGAGAAATGATGGAAGGGATCTTGTCCTCAAGCGTCCAATAGCACCAGTAAAGGGTGGTAAGTTGAGTCCCAATTGGGAAGGGCCCTAAAGAGTAAAGGTGAAGTTTTTTACCGGGGCCTGCAATTTGGAGACACTTCAAGCGGAGGTCCTCCCAAGATTGTGGAACTTGTCAAATCTTTAATATTATTTCAGTTGATCCAAGTTGTAAGTTTTATGAATAAGCGAAGTACTCTTTTCTCTAGACACAAACTTTTTAACAAGGCTCACATTATTTGTAGTCTTTCCAGGTATCTTATCCACAATGTAATAATTTAATGAATAAAGTTGTGAGGTGTGAGCTATTTTCTCCTACAAAGGCAAAAGTTTTTAACGAGGCCCTTATTTAGTACTCCCTCCGTTTCAAAATACATGTCCATTTTAGAGAAATTGCAGTAACCAAGGACAAGCTAGTTTGACCCAAAAGTTCCTATTATACCCTTGTCTTTCATTTTCTCCATTTTACATTTATTTATCCCATCTCATAATTACTCCCAATACCAATACCAAAATTAATTAAACAAGTTCTTGGGAGAGTGCATGAGTAAATCCACTTAAAATTGGGTCAACATTTATTAGTAGAAAATAATTATTGTGAAGAAAATCTAGAATCAAATTAATTGGTAGGCAAGGGTAAAATAGACAAAATGTATCATTAAACTATCAAATGGACATGTATTTTGAAACAAAAAATTTCTCCAAAATGGACATGTATTTTGAAACGGAGGGAGTAATAATGTGTTACCTCTCTATCTTCTTGTCATTATTTTGTCATACATTTTCAAATACACGAGTAATTGAACAAGGTTGCAGAACTAACATCCCCTATATGGGTGGAGCAACAATCTCCCCTATATTGGTCGAGAGTCAGCCTACCTTATACGGGTGGAGGAACAACCTCCTCTAATGGGTCGAGGATCAATATCTTTATGTGGGTCGAGGATCACTCAACCCTAGATGGAACAAGGAACAATTTCCCCTACATGGGTCAAGGATCAATCTCCCCCCTGTATGGGTCACAGATCAATCTCCCCTACATGGGTCGAGGATCAATCTCCCCTCTTTGGGTCGATGAAAAGTACAAATAGTTCCACAAGATACAAGCGCAACAACTCAGTAAAGTTATACAAACACAAAAACCACTATTAATTCGGATAAATGAACAAAGATTTGAGTCAACATTTAGTTACAAATAAAAAGAAACTTACTAAGCAAACTCTGCAGACCAACATCATCAGACAATTCGTTGAAACTTATTTGAGAAAAAGACTTATTTACTAACTCTTTTTTCAAACTCCGATAGCTTGTTCAAGTCATAACCATAATATCAATGGGATTACTGAACCAGTAGATGGTGAACCGATGTCTCCCGATTTCATCAAACATAACCTCGAGCATTTTTCACCATTCCTAACTCGGAAGAAGCTCGTCTTAAAATCCTTGTAAGAGGATTGTAACAAACAAAAATGATCTATGTCCGGCTTACCACTAATATAAACCCAAGTCGCTTTGTTCACCCCTGTTGTGCGATAAAGAAAACTTCCATAGTGGGATTAATACTCAAGCCTTGGCACACAATTTTAATAGATCTCACAAATGTCCAACTATTTGGATGAAATTGTGACAGGGCAACATTCACCACCTGTAGCATCACACACTCAAAGAGGGTAAAAGAAATCGTGACCCATACCATCAATTATGCTATCATGCATATAGAACACTTCCATCTCCGATCCATCGGGACATTTCATCATAACACGTTTTCCTTCCCTAATTAACTCCATAATAATGTCTCTCTCATCATCAATTGAAGACACTTCATAGTACCTCAATTTTGTCCATGTAATTTAAAAAAGGGAAATATTTATATCCTAACAATAACACATGTAATTGGATTTTCCACTCACATCAATTGAAGACACTTCATAGTACCTCAATTTTGTCCATGTAATTTAAAAAAGGGAAATATTTATATCCTAACAATAACACATGTAATTGGATTTTCCACTCACATTAGTCATGACTTAGGTTTAAGTCTAGAATCCTCTCCGTAACAATTTAGACCTACTTTTTACTGTAAATAATAAATCTTCACATGTTGAAGATTCTTCTAGAATTTACAGAGGACATATACTTGTTCAGAAATAAAATATAAATATTTTTTTTTATCAAATTATGCATAGTAAGATCAAGTCTATTACTCTTTAACAACTAATATATTTTGTTGTTGATAAATTCATGACTACTAAAATAATTTATTAAAAATTTAAAATTAAATTAAACAAATGATATTTTAGAGATACTATCATTAAATACGAGGAAAATAATATATTTACTTATTTTCGGATTGTGATCGACTGCAGTCAAAATAATAACACAGTCATACAGTCAAATTAACAGCAGCCATTGGATCAAAGCAATGCTTCAGATTCACTTTCACTTAAAAACCAGAACACACCAAATCCAATCTGTCAATCTTCTCCCTTTCTCTTCCACGGCTCCAACTCTCCAACCAACCAAGCTGAAGGTGCTCTAGCTAATTGACCATTCATCCAATGACCTCATTTCCCTTCTCTGTTACCAACATCTTCACCGTCGGTTCCATTAGGTCCTTCTTTCAACGGCGATAAACAACTCCGGTAGAACACCTTGGTTTTTTCTCCGGCGACGGAGAAGGCCTGACAACAAAGAAGCGCTTAATTTTATGGATGAAAGTCCTCTTTCTACTTGGTATTTTATGGATGAAAAGTAACCTTGTTTTCGCTCAATTTTATAACTTTGCCACTGTGAAGAAAGAGAAAAAGAAAGAAAGCTTGGTGGGTTGGAGAGGTGGAGACGTGGAGGAGAAAGGGAGAAGATTGACAAATTGGATCTGGTGTGTTGTGGTTTTTAAGTGAAAGTGAATCCAAAGCATTGCTTTGATCCAATGGCTGCTGTTAATTTGACTGTGTTATTATTTTGACTGCAGTCAATCACAGTCCCTTATTTTCTTTTGAAAAAATACAGTGAGTTTTGCTTATACTCCCACCGCATCAAATTATGTGTCACTTTTAATTTTTATATGGTTATTAAGGAAATGATTAATAATATTGATTTTAATGGTAAAATATGTTGCATTAACAAAAACACCCTTATTAATTATACTTAGTGGATTATTTAGATGATTAAAATACAACAAATAAAAGCGTGTTATTATCTCTGTCCGTTAACATAACCACTCATTTAACTATAATTTTGTCCTTAAATATAAGTCCATTTTAAAATTATTAGATGCATTTATTGCTTCTTTTCCAAATTAACCCCTAATTAATATCACTGAGTGTCTTTTCTTTTTTTTTAGGGAAATATCTTATAGCTTTTCATTAATAATCAAAGTCGAAATACAAAGAGGTGCAACATTAAAGATATGGAGACTAGTTAAGAAAGTGACCTCTCGAGCAAGAGTATGAACGATCTCACTCGTTTGTCTCCGACTAAACTCTACCTTAGAGTTTTCAAAATAAAGATTACAACTTCTCCGACACTCATCCATTATTGCTCCTAACTCAGATATATCATTACTACCTCTATTGAAATAATCTACAACTTTCTTCGCATCCAACTCAAAATCTACATTTCCAAGTTGTAGTTCATGCACCCATCGGATAGCATGTAAGAGTCTTAGAGCTTCTCCAACATCTGATGAACAAACTAGATTCGACCATATGTGATGAACACGAAGTGTCTTAAAATATGAAAAAACAAAATTTACTACATACATGTATAAATGGTATTTTAGATACATTCATACATAAATTAATCTTCTAATCCTCGTTCTTTCTCTGCTCTACCGAATTACGCTCAACGTAATAAATATTATATTAATATTATAAAAACAACAAATAATTTAAGAGAAAGAAAAATAAAACTACCTCCGTCTCTAATTATATGGCCGTTTTGGAAAAATAACGGGAATTAAGAAAATTGAAAGTGGTAATAAATTTGTTTGTAATCACTGTTGTTTTTACAATTTTATCCTTTAAGAGAGAAAGTTAGTGTATGTTTTCAACATAATACTTAATGCTGATTGAAGAAAATGATATAAAATAAATAGGGGTATGTTGGTAAAGAATTAATTAATGTACTTGAAAATACCAAAATAGTCTTATAAAAAGAGAAAAAAAATTCTGTCTTATATTTAAGAACGGAATAGTAGTAACAAGAACACATAATTTTTTTTATTAAAGAAAAACATAACACGTACTTATTTAATTTCCAAGACAATTTTTAATTTAAACAATCCTACAAAAAAAAAATTAAACAATTAAACAATGAAAACCCTTCTAAACCCTTACGGCCCAATTTGGTTCCGTCCGAAACCATTTCACAGTCTCTCAGTTCAACCTTCATTTCAAAGCACACTCTCACAGTCAAAACATCAAACACCTTCTCCACAACCATAAAAATCAAAGATGCAGAGATTCAAATCTCTGCTTCCACAAACTCGCTTCTCATCTCGCTCTCACTCTTCTCATCCTCGTTCTTTCTCTGCTCTACCGAATTACGCTAAAAGTAATGACGAAGACGAAGATTCCCAAAACCAGGTCGATTTTCTCATACCTCACTCATCATCATAGTCATTATTGTTATGTGATTTTTTGTTTTGATTTTGATTTTGTTATTTGGTGTTAGATTTTGGTTGAAGGAAGAGCGAAATCGCGTGCAGCCATTCTCAACAGGCCAGCTTCTTTGAACGCGCTTACTACTTCAATGGTACGGATTTTTGCTATTCGTTCTTGTTTCGTTGAACGTTCTGAGTTCATTCGTTTTTTAGGAAGTTTTGGATTTTTGTAGGTTGCTAGGTTGAAGAGACTTTATGATTCGTGGGAAGAAAACTCCGATATTGGCTTTGTTCTAATGAAGGTATTAGTATTACTGTCGTTTTTTCACGCTAATCATTTGTCAGTTAACCTGTGAAGCACAAACACGGACACGACATTGACACGTGGACACCTGTAATTGTTTGAGAAAATGACATAATTGAATGTAATCACATGTAATTGCTCATGAAATTATGGGTCTCTTTAGCAAGCACAATAGCTAGCTTATAGCTTATAAGCTCATATGACTAAAAAAGATCCGTTTGGTAATTGTCATTTTCTCACAAACTAGCTTATAGCATTTTTGATAAGCTAATTCAAAGAGCTTATCAATTTTTCAGTCAATTTTACTACTGCTATCTTCATTGAGAAAAATTTAATATTAACGAAACATATATTTTTTATGTCCTTTCATTATTTATAAGCTAGTTCAAGCGCTAATTTTACTAATCACCACAAATTCAATTAGCTAGCTTATCTGCTATCCACTAATTTTTACCAGACAGAGCGTATATAGTTTTTAATATAATGTAGTGTGGTAATTTTTGTAATATTCATATTGGCAATTTTTTGAGTATGAGTTTCTGGCTCGAATATTTTGAAGGGTAGAGGCAATGCTTTCTGTTCTGGTGCTGATGTTGTTAGGCTGTATCACTCGCTTAATGAAGGTGTGTTACATTTTAATATTTTATTGATTAACAAATACATTATGGTTTTTAATTTCAATATTTCAAGGGGATACGTCAAAGTCAAACTTGTGCAAATAACTCTTATAAGTGAATATATCATTTGCTTTTCAAATTTGTAGATAATTTACGATGCATTGCCTTTTTAAGTTGTACATTTCACAGTATGATCGTGCGGCAGCATGAAGCTAGCATAGATAGCTTCATCCGTTCCACTGTGATTTCCGTTCTCACAACTTGCTACCAAACATCCTATATGTTAACATAAAAGCTAGTTTAGTGCCTTTTCTAAAATTTGCTTTATGCATTAGGTTTATGCGTATTTGTCTTTTATTTTTTGATAAAAATTAAAAGCTTGATAAATTGAGTTTATTCTTGTTGGAATGAAGTTGGAATGTCCTTTTTTGAAATATATTTATCCATCAATTACACGTGTGAATCCTATCTTTTTGTCTTTACCTTTAGCAGGGTTGAGAGGAAAGAAAGGATAATATATGGTAGAAATTCGAATCCATTCACAGTGAAGGATATCTTATATACTAATAGCCATAGATATAGACAGGGACGGAACTAGGATTCATAGTTTAGGGGCGGTCGCCACCCTGAATGCCTAGGAATTTTTCACTATGTCTACTTAAACTCATACATTCACCCCCCTCAATGATTACTAAATGCAATGTTGAAATAAAAATTCATTCACGATAACATGACTCGTTGCTTTACAACATCATGCATCACTCTGTTACTTTGTGTACCAAAAAAAATTGTTACTTTCAATTTTCAGTACTCTAATTGGTTACATCTGCACCCTCCTTTCCACATCAACTAAGACATGTACTGATGTACAATATACACACTCTTTAGAATGATACTAGTATTTTTTTTTTCAGAAAGAACGATACTAGTATTAATTATTGCTTGAAAGAAAAAATTGTTGTACATTAAATTTGCTTTCTTTCAAAAATAGGAATAGTAATTTTATTTTGTTTTTAAAGAAAAACTGAAAAAAGAGGAAATTATTAACTATGCAGATTATTTTATAACCATAACTGAAAGAATTTAAACTCATATCTGTTGAGGTTACAATGTCATTGAGCTAATATCTCATGGACAAGTAATAATTTTGTTTGTTTGAGAGGATAATAGTAAAGCATCTTAATCATTAGTAACAAAATATTCAATTGCATTTATAATTTATTATATTTTTCTATACTATTATCTAGAAGATAATGAGTTTTAGTTAATGTCGAATTAATTTGGAGTATTTGAGTTCAATCCGTAGTCAAAAAATTCTTTGATGATACTTTATTTACCTGCCGACTAATCTCTGGATTAAAATAGCTCATTTCCCTTAGAAACTAGAGTTAAAATCCAAAAAACCTATTGACGTAAATTTATAATTTTAAACAAAGCTAATGATTCCACAATACATGGTTTATTTTCGCCCCCCTCGACCAATTTTTTTTGGTTCCGTCTATATTAGTATACAACACATTCAGTTCATAATTATATTAAGATTATTCCTAATATTTAGTTTGTAGATATTTCTTTCTGTAGCCTTGGTGTCTAAGTATTGGTATAACCCTAGTAGCTGACTAGTTCTCTCCTCTGGTTCTCGCTTCGCTTACTGCTACTTTCCTAGCTACCCTGTGTTTATTCCAATTTCAGCATTAACTTTACAAAAATACGGTTTATAACACTCACATTTAACCTTAGTTAATCTACGTTGTGTGCTTGTGTTACACCTTAAGAATACCTTAGAGCATCCACAATGGAGAAATCCATTTTTGGGTACCTAAATGGGTCCCACCTGTACACATCACTCATTTATAATTTTTTAATAGTAGTACCTAATAAGCACTCAATCCCTCCAACCCCGCATCTCACAAATTTCTTAAACGGGACCCACTAATCAACTATCAATAACTTTATATCATTACATTTCAATTTTTTAATATTAGAAATGTGTAGAGCCCACTTAAGATTGGGGTCTTCTTTGAGACCTTGTGTCTCATAGGAACCCAAAATTATTTCTCCCCAATGGGGGTACCTCATAGGTACCAAGTCTTAAAATTTGAGACCCCCCCATTGGGGATGGTCTTATGAACCAAAGCTCTTGATTCATTGGGTGTCTCTTTTGCTACTCCCCTAATGCCTTTAGTCAGTTCAACACACATATTGGTAGCATTTTTTTGTGCCTCCGTCAGCTCTTTTTCACCATTTACTTAATTCTTGAAGACATATCTATTTGACCATTTCTGGTCACTCTCCCCTAGACTGTTATAGAACCACTCAACCAAGAACTTTTGCTAGGTAAACAAGCCCTCTCTAGGTATGACTCTGTTATTCGTGCAAAGCCTAATATGTGAATAGTTGCTCCTTCTAATTCCTAAAATAAATATTAGGTATTGCAAAATCTTGTTCTACAAAATCTAGAATAGTTTTATACATTGCATTTGCTCCATTTAGAACATAACCCTATGCAAACCCGTGTATCCTCTACATTCTCCCATCAGACGACCATTAAATTACCTCCTAGACAAAACTTTTCTCCTAATGGCACGTCTTGAACTAAACCTTATGAAGCCTTCCAAAACTTTATCTGATGGCGTTCATCTAACGCCACATGTGGTGCATATGCCGTAGTAGATTGGTCGGACCTTAATTTAGATAAAAAAATTCACTTAATATATTCTTATTTTTATAAATTATTTATGAATTATGATCAGATGTGTTGCAGATAGGCACTCTATACTAGGACTGTAAATAATTGTTAGTTCAGTTTTCAATATATATTTTTTAATTTGCTTCATCATCAGAGGCAGATTTTGTATTCATCTCTTACTAGTTGAATACTTCCACTTCAGATGTTTCTAACAGTCATAAATATGACGGTTTTATGTTTATTATGAGCAGGAAATGCTGAAGAAGCTAAAGAGTTTTTCAAAACGTTATATTCATTTGTATATCTTCAAGGGACATATCTTAAACCACATGTAAGTATTGGATTATTGCCAATAGTTTTGTTTGAGATGTGCCTTGGATTGGAGAGATAAAAATATACCTAATATAAGTTTTTGTGTGCTCATGTTCTCCACTCTCAAGTGGATCAATTCAAAGTTGATCGGTCTTGATAAGTGTTAAATACTGTATTACTCTTGTTTATCATAAGATTTAGATATCAAGCTAAAAGTGATTTCTGATTCAGATTAAGGAGGATGTAGTTTTCTTAAAGATAATATGCATGATATATGTGTTATAGCCTACTGTACCTTCAAATATTGATTTGTTTTCAATGAGGGGATTCTTTAACTTGCGTTTCCCCTGAAGAAATGGGTAAGCAAGTGTTACCCATCACAAGTTCTATCTTGAATTTGAATTGCTTATTTAAAATGCATAATATGCTGTTAGTCAGCTTCCATGGCGTGCACTATATCTTAGCGCTGGCTACGGAAATGCTCCCATGGTCTTGTCCTGTCCTTTTCACCTACATTTTGCTTTATTCTGCCAGTTTAGTTATACGCCTTTGTTAAGAGCCATTGTCCGGTCCGACAAATACTGTTACCTTCAATTTATGTTATAGTTTCCACCCAGTTTTCAAAGTGGTCTATCATCATTTTGCCTTCCACACCATAGTAGTCAATAGCGGCCAATAGCGGCGCTATAGCGGCCGCGCGTAGCGTAGCGGCGGCGGACCGCTACACTAATATGCATAGCGTAGCGGTTTGGAATAGCGGCCAGTAGCGGCGCTAGCGCGGCTAGCGGTGCGGTGCAAAACCGCAAAAAAATTAAGAGAAAATCCGAAATTGTCCTTGGTTTTTAAAAAAAAACGAGGGCATTTTTGACTTTCCTTCGACCCTAACTTCTCTTCTTCTCTTCTTCTTTCATTCTTCTTCTGCGCCGTTCCAATTTTCCAAAACACAACAGCACCCAACTTCTCTCTTCCTCTACATCGTTCGCCGTTTTTCGTTGACCGTTCGTGCAGTTTGTCGTTCACGTTCGCGTTCTCGCCGTCGTTCGCCGTTCTTCGTAGTTCGTTCGCCGTCGTTCGCTGTTCTCACCCTAAAACAGTGGTAACTTCTTTTCCATAGCTTTTGTTCTGTTACTTCTTTTGTTATGTTCCTGTCCTGTCCTGTTCCTGTTCCGCAAAAGCTCTGTCCTGTTACTTCTTATGTCCTGTTTTGTTCCTGTTCCGCAAAAGCTCTGTTCTGTTATCAAATAGCGGTCATAGCGCTATGCGCTATCCCGCTATAGCACTTTTGGGGTCGGCCGCTACGCGCCGCTATCCGCTATTGACTACTATGTTCCACACTTTTCTTTTTTCTGCCAATTTAGTTGCATCCCTTTGTTAAGAGCCATTGTCTGATCTGACTGACAAATCCTGTTACCTTCAATTTGTGTTATACTTTCCACCCAACTATCAAAGTGGTCTATCTTCATTTTTTTCCTTCCATATTTAGGAGATATTCCTTTGTTCGTATAGTTAAAAACTGGCAGTTAATTTAACTATGGCTGAATATTGTTGTCCAACTCTGCAGCCATCTCTATAGTTCCAGAGCTCAAACATATGTTACGCCTTGTCTACACTACAATTTTCCTAGAAAAACTATTGTATTCATTACTGGAAAAAATTGTTTGAACATACCATGTCCACCTGATGGAGAGAGTTTTCAGTAGATTAATGATACCTCCATACACAAGAGTAGTAGATTAATGATACCTCCATACACAAGAGTTAGCTTCTATAGCATTATATGGCTTACATGAGAGGAAAAAAGAGTAGATATTGAAAGAGTCTGAATCAAAATTTTCTTAACATAGACTTGTTAGTTTCGAATAAGATGAAATTTAAAATACTTCAACCATTTTTTGTAGTATTTAAAGCAAATTGCAAGATGAGAAATTTGCATTAGAATTATACTCGGGATAATGTTTGTATAGACAAGGGGTAGCAATGGCTACCCCAAAAAATAATTATTGAATGAGTAGGTATATTTTTATAGTTAGCTACCCCTAATAATATATATTTGGCTACCCCAAGTTTGATTATAGTTGGAATAATTTTTTGTCTGACTTTGATTACTTTTCGGTTGAACTTTGGATTACATGATCCCGTCTCCCAAAAATTGAAGAATATCTATCCCTAATAATCTTTTTTTTGATTTATCAAAGAAAATATTACAATTATAATATCTATCCCACCGCCCACCCCATTATTATTGTTATATTAAAATTATAGTATTGTTAATTTATTAGTAAATAAATTGGGCAAGGGAAAGGAAAGGACGTTTCATTTACATTGAAAATGACATTGCAAGTTACTTTAACTCATAGGCGGTTATGGATGAATTTGAGTCTTTGAAGGGTCGCCAAGTCCGACTTTCATAAATAGCTACCATCAGTTTTAATTTCTTTTGTTGTTGATTTTTAGGTACAATCCTTTGTTCTGTTGTTACTTTTTTTTTTTTGGTAAAATCCGTTGTTGTTGCATTTTTTGTATAACCATTTCTTGTTGCTTTAAGTGTGTTTTATGAAGTACATTTTATATAAGTAATGTGGATTTTTTTTTTTTGCTGATTGGTTAAATTTACTGTTAATTTCTTTTTTTAAAAATATTATATGTGGTCACCTCATGAAAATATTGCTAGCTTTGCCGCTGATTATACTGTATTTTAAGAATTATGTAGCTGCATAATAACATATTGCTCGTTCATTTTATAGCTTTTATTTTCCATGAAAGCTTTTTGAGAACCTGTATGAAGATTTTATGGACATTTTTGCAGGTTTCTATTTTGGATGGAAGGACAATGGGCTGTGGATCTGGAATTTCTCTTCCAGGGATGTTCCGCGTGGTGACTGATAAAACTGTACGTGGTTTCTTCATATACTCACTGGATTATGTCCACCTGAAACTTCATTTATTTATTTTTCTTAAATCGTGTATTGCAAATATGGGACACTGAGCATTTTTTCTATTTAAACTTTGCAGATTTTTTCTCACCCAGAGGCTCAAATAGGCTTCCACCCTGATGCCGGAGCTTCTTACCTTTTGTCTCGTCTACCCGGCTACTTAGGTAATGTAAATTTTTGCATGTTACTTGAGCGCTGGCCTCTTGCATAACCCTTCTGATACACCTGAACATCTTTGAGAAAAAAAAAATACTTGGAATAGAAATTATAGAGTAATCCTCAGTATGACTACTTCACAAAACGATGTAAAAGACTATTTGTAAAAATGTTTTCTGAAGACATTTTATGAATTTTTTGTCGAAGTCTAGATGAGCTCGATTCCTTTCTTTGAAACAGTATTCAAAATTCAACTCCTTGAAAAATTTCCATGCCATTTTGTCTAATTTCTTTCAAAACGGCAATGATTGAAATTTCCAAACTTTCGGACTCTGCTTGTGCTAAACTTTGCAAACTCAATGTTCCCTGTTCCATCAGTAGAAAAGAATGGATGTTGTCACCAGAAGATTACCATAGACATGAGAAATTAATAACCATGGCTCCTGTTCAACTGCACAGTACTAA
This sequence comes from Medicago ruthenica, assembly GCA_018208015.1. Lineage (NCBI taxonomy): Eukaryota > Viridiplantae > Streptophyta > Magnoliopsida > Fabales > Fabaceae > Medicago > Medicago ruthenica. Next base: position 114,328,357 of record CM031371.1, on the reverse strand, counting down.
GAAGATAAGCCGATAAGCCATATTGCATCTATGATGCTGATTAAGAATAGCAAGCTCCGTTCTCAAATTTATAACTGTTAGAACATTAAGGCTGGACTTTCTACATCTTTTTCATGAGAGGCATTTCTACCTTGTAAATCCAAGTGGAATAATCTCAGCTGATTTTTTTTCTTACTTATAGTTGGTTGCCAACAAATCCTATTGACAATTTCATGATGATTAACAGTTGCTTTTTTTTTTTTTGTAAATAATCTTTTATGGACTATAATTCCTGATCAGGATAGAAGTGATGGAAACAAACTTGCCTACAAACAAATTTTACATAAATTCACTTAAAATTTCTGTTAGATTTGAGAATGGATTAGACTGAACTCCAAAAGCCAGCTCAACTGGAAAGGATTGCCCAACTCACTGTGAAGAATATTTTGGCTATATACCCAACCAAATTGAGGTCTTCATTACATCCTCTCATGGCCTGGATTGAAAAGGATTGCCAACTCACTGTAGCAGTCCAATATCAGGTGGAGGATTGGGCCTAATAGGTTACTAGTACTACCATTTTATAATTAAGAATTTATTGTGTCTTAGCGTACCTGTAAAGCTAGTGTAAGGGAGCATAATTGCCCAAGCCTGTGTTTGGATGCCCGGTAGCATGTCTTCAAACGTGCGTTTGGTTGAAGCTACATGAGGTAGCTTTTGCTTTGCCGTGAATTTCCACCGTGTTTCCAAACACACACCAAGTCATTGTAAGTAATTAGCCATATACCAAATGCGGGATCTTAATATTTTTCACTCTAGCATTGATGGTTGTCTAATCTCAAGTTAACTCATAATCATACAATTTATGTTCTATGCATCAAAATCGAGTTCAGTTGCTTAACAAATCGTTTCTATATGCACATGGGTTGAGGTGCGTAGAATCATGAGATTGAGGACGATTGAACGAGTCTACAACATAATGGTTTATTTTTTCCCAAATATATCAAAAATAAAAATGGTTTAGTGGTTAAAAAAATCCAAAAGATAACAGCTGAGCTGAATGATAAGACTTTGTAGTGGCACAAAACATTAAAATTAGAGAGTGTTGGGGTAGCACCTAATGTAGAAAAAAGGTGGAAACTCAGCTTTGGTGGTATGGGCATGTAGAGAGAAGACCTTAGTTTCTGTAGTAAGGAGAGTAGATTAGATGGAGGATAGTCAAATCACTAGAGGCAGAGGAGAACCTAGAAAAACTATAAGAGAAACTATTAAGAAAGATCTAGAGATTAATGAGTTGAGTATGGATATGATATATGATAGAACATTATGGCGTTGTTTGATCCATGCAGCCTGCCCCACTTAGTGGCATAAGACTTGGTTGTTGTTGTATAGTCTGTGGCGAATTCAAAAAAATTCTTTAGTAGGGAGGGGTAACAAATGGCAAGAAAATAATTTATAATATTTTCCTATATGAAATTTTTTACAAGCTTTTAAACAATACATAATTTCATGACACAAAATTAAAATACCTAAACTTATTGTGGTTCGTTGTCCTACTAACTAGAATAGTGTTAGATACTATGATTGGTGAGACAAACATTATTTTTGTTCCAAGTAAACTTTTATGAGTTTATGAACCAAGTCCATGGAAATTTCAGGAGTTTGCGTAGACTATCGAGTTTGACAAACTTGCAAACATTCTTGTAATTATTGTCTCTTGATGTTAACTGCCGAACTAATCATTAACAGTTCTCCAATTCACAACGTTAAATAATCCAAACTCCAGACTAGATTTCTTATCTTTTCTGATGTACCACTAAGGTTGCCTTACCTTCAGCAACCCAGTCCTCTGCATAGCATAACCTCCCTTGTTCCTCAACAATTTTTTTTACTGAATACTTATATATACTGGCAAAAACAGTGTTGATATTTTATGATTCAAGTTTTTTCTTTTCACTCGAGCACTCTTAGTTTCCATCATAAACCATAAAATGATGCACATAAATAAGGTTATTTATTTTATATTGTGCAATACAGGGGAATACTTGGCTCTTACAGGAGATAAGCTTAATGGTGTAGAAATGATTGCTTGCCGCCTTGCTACACATTATTCACTAAATGCAGTATGTTCTTCACTTCTTCTCTTTGTTCTTGTGATTCTTTGTACTGTTTGTTGGTCAGTTTTCCGTTTCTTACATGATTTGGCTTCCCCTGAAGAGGCTTGCTTGGCTTGAAGAACGCCTTGGTAAACTGGTCACAGACGATCCATCTGTTGTAGAGGCATCCCTATCACAATATGGTGATCTTGTTTATCCCGACAGAAGTAGCGTCCTTTACAAGTAATGTTGCATCAACACACCCTTATTTCCTTTTGGTCTTTGACTTTTATCACGAGACAGTTTCATTATAGTTCTGTTATATCATTATGGATCGCATGATTATCTTTTAACTCATTGGGAAATTCTACTATCTTAAATGTTCTTTCTAATTTTCTGATGTGGTAGAACTAAAACAATGTATATTTTAAAAAAAAATGTGATTAGTCATTGCAGATTTTTCTATCTGTAGATCCCTGATCACTTGGTTTCTATGTTGCTTAATTGCCATTATTTTCTACTTCTGAGTGTTATTCTCATTTTTGCTCAGGTTTGATACTATAGATAGATGTTTCAGTCATGATACAGTGGAGGAAATTGTTGAAGCTTTGGTAAGCATTGTATTTGTACACAATCTGATGAAGAATTTCATAGCTTTACCCGTAATGAAATGCAATTATGAGACTATCTTTAATTTATTGGATAGCTACTACTGACCTGGTTTATCTTTTTGCCATCTTCATCTTCTGATTTTTTTTCTTAAAAAGACAACTTTTCTGAAAGTAGGTATTTTGCTTGAGGAACTTTATTCAAAATTATTTGTTAATATCATCCAAAATGGGAAGAGCTGATCCTTAGCTATGTATCAGTCTCCAGTTGAAAAGGAGTACTTAGAACACCTCTCCAACATAAAAAATTTTCCTCTGGCCTTAATTATAAGCAAAAGTAGGTCAAAGAAAATCGATGTAATTGGTTTAGATTTTGGACCAAATTCATCAACTTTCTTTGACCTACTTTTGCTTATAATTAAGGCCACATGGAGTAGAAAAGAAAAGGCAGTGGACTATACATTTTGGGTTTTAGTTGATGAAAAGCACCTGGTAATAGTATTGATAATATCTTGATTGACAGTGTAATACAATACTGAGACTATGTGGTGAAAAGATACTTTATATCTGTCTTCATACGCCCCTCAATCATAGAAAGCAAATTTAATAGACAGAAAAAATATGCAGTGAACTACCGAGCTAAACATTTCAATAAATAGGGCCTGAGCTTAACTTGGGTGTTGATCTTCCCCATTTATTGGATGGTTCCAGTAGGAGAAATAAGGACACACAAGTCTTTCTCTATCTTACTGGAACCATCCAGTAACTGGAATCTGCTTAACTTATCCACTCTTTGATAGTTTGCCTTTCTTTTAAAATTAAATGTTATTCTTTCAGGAGAAGGAGGCAGCCGAGTCTTCAGATGAGTGGTGTTTGACAACTCTTCGGAAAATAAGAGAAGCCTCCCCATTGAGTTTGAAAGTTATTTTACGATCTGTGAGTTGAATCTACCTTGCAAGTTTGTTTATTTCCCATTCAAGATGCTTTTCTTCTTCTTCCTTGACCTCTGCTAATGAATTTAGATACGGGAGGGTAGATTTGAAACTCTTGATCAATGTCTTGTACGTGAGTACCGTGTATCCGTTCAGACAATTTCCAAGAATGTTTCCTCTGATTTCGTTGAGGTAATGATTTTTCTTTCCATCATTTCCTTATCGAGTAACCTAAATTTGTTTTTTTGATTTCACTTGACTTATCCTTTGTGCAGGGTGTTCGAGCACGGATGGTTGATAAAGATTTTGCACCCAAGGTATCTATTTTCAAGAATCTATACATCTATGCATTCAGTACTACCCACCTTTTCTCTTGGTAATTATCTGAAGCGTTTTATTCCTAAATTTGTAGTGGGATCCACCAACTTTAAAAGATGTATCAGAGGACATGGTTGACCATTATTTCTCTCCGTTAGACGAACTTGAGCCAGAACTGGTGCTGCCTACAGCATTGCGAGAACCTTACATGTGAAACTGGCATGCCTGCCTCTGATCAATGCTTGTGACTAGCAAGAGTAAGCCAAATAAGTTCTAATTTGTTTTCCGATTTCACATATCTTTGTTGTAATAGCTGAAAGAAAAATGTAGAAATCGCACTATCGTTTTTTTGTGAAGGGTGCTTAAATTATTCCCAGGCTTTCCTTGAAATGTAGATTATCCAATTTGCTCGCTTGCCACTACGTCAATTTCGTAGCAATCTCTGTTTTCTATCATGAAATTGAATAGTTTATTGTTATATAATTTTTAACTAGCAAGTAAACTATTTCCGCTTGATTTTGATCAAAAAGTGAATGTTATAACCTTATTATGATTTACACATTTAAATTCCCCCTCGCCATTTGATGTCAACTCAATTGTAAAGTATACCATATGGCTTGAATGAGATTACCTCAAGCGAAAAGATGCCCGAAAAACCATAAAAAACCAGCGTTGATGTAGTTAGGCGATGCACCATGAGCCATCACAATTGCCTTGAGTTTGGCTCACCAACGGTTCCTGTTTGCTAAAGATTGTCTCATGTTGTGTAGTCTGTGGTGTTTGTCCCACAAATATAAATAACCAGAGATAAAAAAAAAAAAATTCTACTGAACTCATTTTTTATTTTATTGGTTGATATTTATATGAATTCTATTCATATTATGTTGAATATATGATTTAATGAGATTCATTTAAATTTCAATCAATGAAAGAGGATGTGAGAAAAGTGTGTTGCCAGTATCTTTCAAAGATAAATCACGGCATAGTTCTTAAAAAAAATAAAAATAAAATCACGGTGTAGTCCCACTAGACACAACTTCATATTATGTTTAACGTCTGTGTATCTTGGAAAAGGAATCTTTCCAAAGATTTATCTTTAGGCATTGTTTGTGAGTTTAGAAGGGAAGAGAGGGAATGATTTTGAAAAAAAAAAAGTAGAAGAAATAGAAGTCTTTAAGAGGATAGAGTGTTGAGTGGTTTATTATTATTCATAATAAAAAATTCCTTTCATTTGAGGGAACTAAGAAATTGTATTAGAGGAGGATTTTAGAGGGTTTATATGAATTTTTTAAATTAAATATATAATGTTATAATATTTTTAAAATTAAAAATATATTAATTATAAGCATTACTTTATTATTCTCTAAATAGTTACTCTTTCGAAAATTGTGAAAAATTTCTCCATTTTTTCTTATATTTACTACCCCTAAAGCCCTCTCTTCCCTTTCCATTCAAACTATCAAACAATGCCTAAGTATTGTTTTAAAGGGGCTGTGCCCTCCATCAGCTTTGTAAAGTCGATTAAAGTCTTTGTTTTTTTGGAACAAATTCATACCGTTAATTAAATAGTTCTCAATACTAGGAGGAACTAAGACACAACGACAAGTAAACTGATGCTGCTTTTGATTTCTCAAGTTTTACAAGAAGTTTGAAAACTCTTTGTTGCAACTTTCCCCTGACAAAATGACAATCAATCTCCAAATGTTTTGTCATTTCATGAAAGACATGATTTGCTGCAATATGAATTGCACATCGATTGTCACAATAGAGCACTGAAGGTTTGTTGCATTGAACTCCCAAATGATTTAACAAGTAAAAAAGGCATTGCAGTTCACAATGGGCAAACGAAAGAATGTCTTGTACCCATGATCACAAGGTTTAGACTTATAAACATAAAAGAGAAAAAGAAAGAATTAAATAGTATATGTTTTTAAAATTATTAAATGATATATGAGTTGAATTACCTATGTTATTGTTATGAAGTTTTCACGATGTTTTGGTGACTAATCTTTGTCGAAGAATTTGTGAGACAGACAATGTAAATTCTCTCCTCCCATTTGAGTTTTCTTCAAAAAAAGCGCTTATTATTGTCTTTCTGCATACATACTCTTAAATAAAATAGGAAAGCGGATAGACACACACGTTATGTCTTCTTGCTAGTGTATATAACTTTGATTCTAAAAAATTTATAGATTAATTTTTTGAGATTTTTTTTTTAAAAAAAAGTTGAAGCTATTTTGTATGTTTATTATAGTGAAAATAATTTTTTTAAATAAAAAAACTAGTTCTTGAAATGATTTTCTAGAGAAGCAACTAAAAATAGTTTCTCATTTGAATTATTTTTATTCTTCGTATTCTCATTTTTTTATAAAAAATAATAATTGGTGACTATTGCAATGAACAGAATTGTTTTACATATTTCAAAGAATCGTATTTATGTATCAATGCAAAGGGAAGCAATCGTATTTATTAAAGAATGTCCACACTCATCAATTGAGAATTGAATATGTTCTATCAATGGAATTATGATTGGAGGTTAGATATGACTTTTGTAAGAATGCATGCTCTTATAAGCTATGATGTCGAAAGGTTCCAAACAGTCTTTATCAAATGAGAAATTATTCTCCTTAACGAGTAGGTTACACCGTGCTTTGGCATTCTTTGAAAAATCTTTGATGAAGCGTCGATAAAAATTTGTATGTCCGAAAAAACTCATTACTCCCTTTGCATTGATCGGATGTGGTAATTTCTCAATTACCTCGATCTTAGCTTGGTCAACTTTGATACCCTTTGATGAAATTTTATGTCACAGCACAATCCCTTTGATCACCATGAAATGGTATTTTTCTCAATTTAAAATTAAATTGGTTTTTGCACATCTCTTTCAAGTGATCTAGGCAATGACAGAAAAATCATTCATGAAGAGTTCAATGTTTTTCTCAATCATATATGAAACTATCGAAAGTATGCACCTTTGAAAAGTAGCTGGTGCAACCTAACAGCATCCTTCGGTAAGCGATTACTCTCGAACGGACATGTAAAAATGGTCTTTTCCGGATCTGCTGTATAAAGTTGAAATAATTTTAAACAATGTATCATAATTGGTATGTTCCCAAAATTTTATTAAGGGACATCTGATTGAAACTCATTATGAATCGGTTACCTTTGAAACCTTCTAAAAGGTAAAACATGCTTCAACATCTACTTCCTCTATGATTTTTTTTACACATGTTTATTTAGTGACTAAGGAATACATTTCATCAAAAGGATTAGGCTACCAAAATGATAAAACTTTTGCGATAAAACATTTCTTAGTGGTAACCATTTCAAAAAAGTCTATAAAATTAATGTGACCCTATTTTAACTTCATCTAGTTCCAATTGGTAATATTTGAAAAGAGAATAAAAAGAGAACAAACATGTGTTGAACTCCTTGCCATTTCTATCCGTAGTCAAGTCAAATCTACCTTTATCCTTTGGTTTTGCAAATTGTTTTTCTTTGGCAAAGTTAACAACTTGCAAACAAAGCAACTACACTTGTGTAATGCCAACTTCTCTTTTTCATGGTTGTTTCTCTCTCATTTTTGCATCAACCATCACACTCACAGCAAGCAAATGCGCCCCTAATCCCTTGCGCTACAAGGTTGGTTAGGTTTATTAAATTATTATTATTATTGTTTTCATGTATTCAATTTCTAGTTTTTGTGTTTCCCCAACGCGTACTGGTAAGTCGGTTGGGGCTTTGTTCTTCCTATATAAAAATTGCATTTGCAGGATGTGTGCTGTCTCCCACAAAGTATGATGCTTACTTACTTAGATACCCGATCATAATCATGTTTATCTCATCACTAATATTTAACTTGTAACCTTTTTCTTAAAGTATGTTTAAATTAAAGATAGTTTGCAGTGGATTTGCAACATGACATATAGGTGTTAGGGGGTGTTTTGTGTTTTGTTTTTACACATGCTTGGACCTGTTTGCAACTTTACAAAATGAAATATTTAATATACTTTGTTTTCCAATTTATCTTTCTTGTAATAGCTGAAAGAAAAATGCAGAAATCCTACGTTTGTTTTATTGTAGGGGAGGGGTGTTTAAATTATTCCCATGCTTTTTTTTGAAATTTAGATTATCGCCATCGCGTCAATTCATCAAATTGAATGTTTTAAACTTCTCATGATTCACAAAATTAATTTCCCGTCTCAATTTTACATCAACTCAAAGTAAAAAGATATCTGAAAAACCTTAAAAAACCAGCGTTGATATAGTTAAGGGATGCACCACGAGCCATCACAATTGCCTCGAGTTTGGCTTATCAAACTACCACCATTGGTTCCTGCATGTTGCTTGTTATAGGTTGTCTCGTGTTGTGTAGTCTGGTGTTAGTCCCACATATAATAAGCGGAGATAGATAAATTATTCTAGTGAACACGTTTTTATTTTATTGGTTGAAGTTTATATAAAATCTTTTAAATATATGTTGAATATATGATATAGGATTTGAAGAGAGTGTGATAAGAGTGCGTTACAAGAATCGTTCAAAGGTAAATCATGGTGAGGAGAGCATTTCAAGGCCCAACTTATCCTTAACCATACGAAACTGTGAACTGTGTTATTAGACAACAATGAAGCTCCTTTTAAAGCTGAGTTTCAAGCAATGAAAATCAGACATTGATTCATGGAATGCATATTATATTTACACACAAAAAGGCTTTCAGAAATTACCCCGTCAAGCAACTGCATGAGTAGTTCCACCAAAAGCACGCAATAATAATTTGAAAGTGATTGCAACAACTAACAAAAACATTAATTAACTAATTGGAGAAGAAACAATTAAGCCTTAAACACCTTTTTGTCCCTTATCTTTATTTTGGGTTCATATTGGTCACTTATTTAAAAGAAGGCAAGTCCTTTAATTTGTTTAATTTATACCACATTAGTCCTTTCCATCCATCAAATGCTAACAACGTTAACCGTAGTGTACGTGACATGTAAGTTAGCATCTCATTCTTTCCACTTTACCGATTCCCATATAAATCAAAATTAAGGTTCATTGGAACCCATATATCTCCAAATTCTTCAACTCAAATTAGGGATTGCACTCAATCTTCTTCCCCATCTGAGCAAACATGTCAAATTCACGATGTTCGTCATCAGTTTCCTTTCTGAAATCGTTGAACAATGATGCACATGATAGATCCAACACAAATTCACATGGACCTCGTACTTCAAAACCATGAATTGCATGGAAAGGACTAACGTGGTACCAATTAAACAAATTAAAGACACGTCATAACCTTTTTTTCAATAAGGGACCAATATGTACCCGAAATAAAGATAAGAGACAAAAAAATGTATTAAACCAACAATTAACGATGGAAAATAAATAAGAAAGAATGCATTGCATACTAACGGGAAATCAAATAACTAACCCAAGTGAAAGAGCTGAAGTGTAGGGCATTATGAAAATTTCTTTTTCCACTCTATTTATCTTTCATGCGCCCTTCAAAACTCTCATTTTACCTTGTTTGAATTTTATAATTTAAAATATTTTCATACTAAAAATATTTCGGTCTGATACGTGGTCCATGTGATTTGCCATTAAATTAACTTTGGTTCCTCCAATTCTTGTTTCAAGTGAATTTGGAAAATACAATTCGAAAACAATCTTAAAATTTCTAATTAAATAATCTAAAATGTGTTGAACCCCATCAGATTATATAATCCGAATAAGTAAAATATGTGTCGGAATGATATAATCCGAACAGTAGCAGTACAAAAAACATACATTTTTTGTGCAGAGAGCACACATATTTGCATATTTATGCCGATTCTACAACACAAATCAAACCATATTATTGGCACACATCAAAATTAAAAGAAAACATAACATATAATAATATTATACATTGTATTCAAATGGTGCAAAATATCCAAAACAAAATATTCGGTGGCCATGACCAAATGATACAAATTCGAACATACCAAAATCATAAAAAGTCATACAAAATACACAAAGTGATAAACACTAATGGTTAGGATACCTACCCCTCATCTTGCTCCGGTGATACACTATCCCTCCCACGACCTTAGCAATGATCCACTCCAATCCCTGCTAGACTCGACCCCTGCTTACACTTGGCCACTGGCCAATATCCCTGAGGCTACCTCCATGATGCGGCATAGTCGTTGGCCGATATCTACATGATGCATGTTCCCTTCCTCTTCGGTAGAAATCTCATCAAGCACCTTCTGCCAGGTGGTGTCAGAGGGTCTCCCGTAGATCTGGGAAACATATACGGATGAGAAACCTTAAAATACCATCTCATGTATCTGTAGGATGTCTTGAAACCGTGCAACACATGATCTCCCAAGTCCTGAAGGGATAATACACGATCAAGAAAGTTGGCATCGACCACAAACACTAGTTGTTGGGTCGTCACGGGTGGAGCACACTGAGATGGATAAATGTGAGTGGTTTAAACAAATCCAAACTAATGCAACACTCGCTCCAAAATATACCAGACCATGTGAGGTTCATATCTGATCCAACCTGCGTAAAGGTTGATGGTCTCGAACTTGTGTGTCTGGTGATGAGCAGCGTAAAAGTAAAGTCGACAATTTGTAACTATAATCTGATCCAGGTGCGCTTTGTAAGAGTTTGTGAGCATTATTCATGCCTTCATCAACATAAACTAATCAGTAAACAAAAAAAAAAATATAACATGTTTAACATTTAAGTAAATAACAGTTTCTTTGTTATACTTGTAGCAATGTCATGTAGTCAACCAACCACCTAGTCTTATGAGTGCATGCAACATTCATCCCTATGTACACGTGTGTCAGGGAAGCCGTCCCCCACACAAAGTCGCTAACCAACTCGAGGTCGCAAAACTAATCAAAATAGCTCAAATCCAGATATTGGACAATCTTGTCAGTAAAGAGCGTGGTACTCACCAAATACAAAAGATATACCAAGACATCCTAATCCCAGTTTAGCTGCATCTCATTCATATCACCAGTCGGCTCAGCTGCACCAGCTGCCTTCATACAATACACATACACCCTAACCAGGTAGCTGAATCGTTCATGAGTACCGTTTGTGAGATCCACCTCATTGTCAGCCTCTTCCAGATCATCACCTATCAGATCAACCATCATTTATTCCCTGCCTCTCTAATCTGCTTATCGTCATGGTCCAAGAGATGTACATCGATGGATAGATGCAGTAGACAAGACATGCCGTCCGCTATTACTGTCATTTCCCTAATCGGAAGATGGAAGCTCGATATCTCCTCATGCCACCTCTTAGTAAATACCAACAACAGGTCGTGCTCAACTATGGTATAGTTCACCACGTAAGCCAATAAAGACCATCGACAATGATGGCGTCTTTGAACCACGAATCACTTTTCACAACTTTTTCAAATGTACTTTAAATTGGGATGGAACTGTAAAAAAAAAAAATCAGTTTAAATTATCCATTATCGACTAAAACATATACAATAGTAAAAAATAGCACAAAAAATAGTAAAATGTATACAAAAATGTCTTATATCCCATCTCATATGTGTCTTGCTGCATGTTGTGCATAGTTGTAGATGACTAACATGCTCGATGGTCCACCATGATATGAATCCATAACGGCTGCCTCATCCTCAACATCTTGAGCATCCTCATGCTTCTTTGCCACATCCTCTTTATAATGGGGCTCTTGTTCCTCCCCTTCATGTTGTTGGGGGATCTACATGGTCAGGTTCTGGCACCTGAGATGGTCCAACTACATCACACATACCCATTCCCTTGTCCCTTATCAGTTGCCCCTACCAAACAAGCTACTATAACCATTCTCGACTAGATGATGCAGTTATTGTAGTTATGTTGCCTCTAACACAATTGAGGTGTGGGTCCATATCTAAAAGCAATCAAAAGCACATATACAAATCAACATAATTCAAAGAAAAATTAACATTTGGAACACCTGACCCTCTTTCATATTATATTATCCAGACTGTTGAACAATCTGGTTCAGATTATATAATCTGAAACATAATAAAGGCCAGGAAAAAAGTACAAATTAAAAAATGAATGAATGAAGAAATGTGGACTAACCTTTTAATTAGTGGTTGAAATAGTTTCAATAGAAGAACTTCAATTTAAGAATGGTACAATGCGTGATGTTTTGGATTTTGGGTGTTTTTGTGGTTTTTTAGGTCAAAAAATTTAATTGTTGAAATGAGGGGAGAATTATGATCGTCACTTATATATAGACTTGTTTCGAATTAAATAATCTAAACATTTTTTTGTTTGGATTATATAATCCGAAAGGAGGTAAAATTGAAAAACAGAGGTCGCGTGAGAGGTTTGGAGGGTGGCAAAAGAAATTCTCGAGCATCATATGGGAATAGGTTGGCCACGACCCACCCCATAAAAGGAAAATATTTTCTATTTGGAGAAATTAGAAAAATACCCTTGGTTTTAAAAAGATATCGCAAGCTAGCACACCCTACCATTCAACTCCCCTTTTCACGCTTTGTTTACGCTTCCCCTTCTCACTCTCTATCTCAGCCCATACGCGTTCAACTTCCCTCTTCACTCATCCACCTAACAGGCACTGACCACTCTCCTCTTTCTCAAGGTAATCAAAATCGTAGTTTTAAGTTTTGTTTGGGGTTTGAAAAATTGTAACTTTCAATATTTAACACTTAAAAGTTTTAAGTATAAACTAGCAACATTGGAGGTTACAAAAATTCATAGTCTTTGCGGAGAGAAGAACAATTGAAAAAGAACATAAAAAAATATTTGAAGAAATATTTTAATGATCATATTTATAATATATAATACACATTGTGGTTACTATTTACTATAAGTAAAAATTAACTTTTTAGATTCATTGAATGATTGATGTATCTGGTCAATATTATAAACCAGATTCAACAATTATTCAATGAACCCAACAATTGAGATTTTGCTTATAATAATGACCGGATGATGTATTTATTATATAAATAACTATAAGTTCTTAATATTCTTTGAATAAATACTTTATTTGATTGAATGGATCGATGAGAACGTGAAATGTGAATTATTCTTAAAAAAGTTTTTTTGACCAAAAGTTTCTTGTTTAAAATCTAATGAAATGGCATTACTTATTATTAAATATTATATAAACATTTTTGAGGAGAAATATTATACAAAGTTATACATTAAACAATACCCTCCCATCACTATCACTTTACTTAAAAGTTAATTGTAATACACATACTAAACTGTCTAGAATATTTAGCATGTGTATTAAAATTGATACTGGATACATTAAAATTACAGCAAAATTTCATTCGAATGAACATAATCATCATTACAAGTTTGTACATTTGATAAATTAACGCCTGTCAAATACATATATCTGATACATATTTGAATACATAAAGAATTTATCTAAATCTGGTACGGAACATGTATGTGATGATACATCATTCAACTTCGTGTCTGCCTCCTTTTGCCACGATCACCTGCTTATCTGAAATAAAATAAAGGGATTGGGGTGAGAAAGGATGTCTCAGTAAGTTCCACCTATCCTAGGTTGTAGGCGATCCCGGGGATCCTACGATCGTCATCTGTCTCTACATGACCCTATTTAGGGTTTACTGTTTTGTTCTGCATAACTTAGTGATCAGGGGCAATCTAGGATTGCTATCTGTTTACTATCATAAGTCTTATCATATTCATATCCATCTTATTTGCATCCTTAAGTTAGAAGGTTATCGTTGAACAAACAATTATTATTTGGGTTCATTTTACGGAATGCATCCGAGTGGAGTAACCCCGAAATACATCCCCATAGCATACCGGTGAAAATTCCTATCTGAGGCTAACACCGGACTCCTCTTATCGTTGTGTGGACATCCCTTGCGTAAAAGTCTCATCCGGCATAATCCGGAGCCTGCTGGACATAACTTATAACATACGTGTGGACTACCGACTAGGGAGATCCCATCCAGCATAATCTGGAGCCTGATGGACACGTTTATCTTAGTCACGTTCATAGTCTTAATTATTCATATGTATATCTAATACATTATACTGAGTAGGATCACATATGGCTTAAGCTACATATTCAGGTTCTATGCATATCGTTTTCATATGTCATTTACTTAGGAGTTAACAGTTATTCCCATATCATATCATTCTTAACATAATCCATCTCTCAAGGTTAATACATGTACTCAATTATGTTAATCCTTGATTCCGTTTAATCATAGTGTATTTCAAACCATTTAGTGTCCATTGGTACAATACACATGAGTTTTAAAAGATTTGATTCTGGACATGCTCGCTCAGCCACAGGAGTCTCGCTCAGCGAAGCAACAACCCAAAGTTGGGCTGAGAGGCTCGCTCAGCGAGCTCCTACTTTGCTTAGCGAAGTCAGGCAGTAGCAATGCTCTGCCAGCTCGCTCAACGAGCTCCTGCTCGCCCAGCGAGCTTGACAATACAGCCAAACCTGCAGAAACATGTTTTTGCTCCAATGATGCATACACAGCTGTCCAGAATCATGTATAACATACCAATCACACAAAAAATCATACAATATATCAAAACATCAAGGTCTAACATAATTTTAAAAGCATGCATTAACACATAGGGGAAAAAAGTTGTTTTCATAATCACTTATTTTGAGTTATCTCACTCAACCTTAACCCAAGGGAAATCTAAACTAAAAGGAACTCACCAAATTATTCTGAACTCCTTTAAACTGCTTAATTCCAGTTTCTAGCTTAACCTCCATAAATATGAATTTTGTAACCAACTTATGTTTAGCTTATAGCTTCTGCCATCTGCAAGGCCTCAGCTTCTCTACTCAACTCTTGCTTATACCACCTCAGCATGCATAATCATATTAGAACCCATGCCTAAACCAACTTATTACCACACTTGAAGTCCAATCTCCTATACTCAAGGTTCAGTTTGTGCTTAAATTTCTACTTCTTGTTTATAATCACCAATTAACACCATAATCAGCTCCATAATACCACATGCAATACGAAAACAGCTTGAGTTTTGTAGAAGTTCAAACTAATAGAATGAAGGGGGTGGGTTCGTCCTGGAGGAAAAGAGGGAAGGAAACAAGCTTATTTTAAGTCCATAATGCCATTTAATTCATGATTCTAAGCTTGCATGTAGGTTGGTTTGAGTTTTGAATTGAAACTGATAGAGATTGGGAGAAGAGGGAGAGGAGGTTGTGAGAGAGGGAGAGGGAATGGAGAGGAAATGCTTCTGATAGTGAGAGAAGTGGAGGAAGAAAATGAGAGGAAAAGTGATTTTTGCCTCTTTTATACTCTTATGCAGAAATTACGAATTTACCCTTCTTCTAACAGTTTGATTAGACACGATTAAAGGACACTAATAATGACAAGGTTCCAAGCGGGATATTACACTAATTATTATTTCTTAAATGGGACAGTGGGAAATTTATTAATTAAAATGGTACAATTTTAATATTAAATATGCCCCTATGGAGATTTGAACTCTGTCTCTTGAGGTCACAAGACTAACTTTAAGCATTTCCTAAAATCATTTCAAAAAAATTATACATAAGAGAATTAATTAAGTTGACTACAAAATTATGTAAGAATATAAAAAATTGTTTCTCTAATGCATTCTTTGGGTGTTTCTATAATTTTGGAATACTTTAAATTATATAGTAAAAACTTAAGTTGTAATAATATAATAACTATTATTTGAATATACTTCTTAAAAAAAACTATTATTTGAATATAATAAACTATTTTAAAATCATTATGAGGATAAACTTGTAAAATATATATTTGCAAATACTAACATAATGAGATAAATAAATTTAAAGGAAATTTAAATATTATTTGAATATATGCATTGGGATATATCATAAATATTTGTATTACACTGATATTCGTAGGATAAAAGGGGTGAATCAGTCATTATTTTAACTGATATTAATTTTATTTTTGCCTTTAATCGATATTAATTTTAATTTTGTCTTCCTCAATGAAAAAATATGATAAATTCTATGCAGAAACCTGATGCAAACTTTAAAATTTATTAAAAAAAATATGTAACAGTCTATCACAATAAATCTTTTATAAATGGGAAGTGATAAGAAACATCTATTAAAATATATTCACTTTTGATTTTTTGACCAATTAAAACATATTCACTTTTTCCTTAAAAAAACATATTCACTTTTGATTTTTTGACCAATTAAAACATATTCACTTTTGATTTTTTTTTTACCAATTAAAACATATTCACTTGAATGAGACTTTTCTAACATTACTTCCCTGGTCATTATAAATAGGCTATTGCAAGGTGTGAATGTCAAACTTTCAAAACAAAATGGCATCTTACATCAAACCCATCCTTTTAACCTTTCTAGTTATTTGCATTGCTTCAGTCATGGTTTCAGGTAAGAAACTAGACCATCATAAAATTTATGCTCCTCTTTAATCTAATGATAAAAAAAACTTTCTTATGGTGGAAAAAGATTAATCTTTCTCATGTTAAACTCCACCTTGTAAATATGACTGTGACTTTTGCTATGCATATATTTTAAATTTCAGTTTTAGGAACCATATTTTTTATGAACATGTATACAAGATGTTTGAAGTGGCAAAAGATTCTCGAAAATATTATATAGTATTTCTAAAGGAGTTTAAATGATTGTTGCAGGAGGTCTCGTATTTCCACCTGGAAAGCGTTGCTTTCTTTCGACATTATGTCCAACTGCACCAGATATGTGTAACCATTTTTGTCAAGCAACATTGGGTAACCCTAAAGGTGGCTTTTGTATCAAAGACCAAGGAGTTTGTTGTTGCAATTAAATGTTCTAGAGATTTTTGTTTGATAATTCTACTTTCTGAATTTGATCGTAGAAGTATATCTACCAATAAGATTTTCAAGAAATAAGTTGAATAATCCATAGTGTAATTTCAATTTAAAATAATATTCATAAGATTTCTTATTATTAATGTAAATTTTATTATAGTAGTTACGAATTCTATAACAATACGAATAATATTGTCAAAATAATAATAATAATAATAATAATAATAATAATAATAATAATAAATAACAACAACAACAAAAATAACATTACAATGTTGACTGATAATAAATTTGTCTCGCATGATTAAATGGAATGGAATAAAATATTTCCAATTCTTTATGGTCTATTCAACGAGGGACAATGACACAAAGGGATATGTTTTGTTTTAGAGTGTCTAAACAAAGAATAAATATAAATATTAGTATATAAATATCTTGATTAATTCATTATAAAAATATCAAATGATATTATTTAACATTAGAGTTTTGTAGTTTGTAAGGATATTTAACATGTGAAGTTCAAGTGTTGCACAAATTTATTTTAAAAATAACAATTAAAAAGCAATATTTTGCTTAATGTTATAAGAAAATCCCACCAAATTAATTTATTTTATATAATACATAATCTCTTTCCTGAATTATATGTTATTTCAGATTTTAATTATGATGATCTGTAACACCTTACTTGAAAATGGTACAAGTGACAAAGATAATTATGTATAATTATTAAATATGGTGAAAATTTGCATGCTTTCCAAAAATTTAATAAAATTAGTGCATGATACATATATCAACATTAATAGATTCTACAACTGTTTACGAGTAGTCCATGCATACTTTTCAGCTTCAAGCCAAATATAGTGAGTATAAAACTCAATAACATAATTTTTTTTATTTTAAAAATCTCGATATCTGATCTAAGAATTCCACCGCCCATTTGCGGTGGTCCCATTTAAAGCTAGAGTTATGGGGAATCGAACCTTAGACCTTGAGAAGAACAAACTCCAAGATCTCAAGCCAACCACTAGGCCAACTCCAAATGAATATCATATTACTTAAACTAGATTCTTATGTAAATGTATAGGTAATTATACTTTTTTTTCGAAAATAAACATTTTATTCTTTTGATTATATTTAAAAATTTGTTATTACATAAACCATATTCAGACAACAAGGATTCATAAGTCAATTTTAAGTTTATAAGTTTCATTGTTTCCTTCATTGCGTCCGCAACTTCTCATGAGTGTGGATGTATTCAATAATGAGTTGCCTACTAGTAAAGTACGCTAAAAAGCGATAAGTGGTGTCCCACCTACTACTTTATTGTAACCAAAAATTAAGGTATCCTTTATTTTCCGAGGTTACCTTAACTACCCCATAATTGTCTGATCTATCATTCATTCATGTACTACCTAGCTGGGACAATCTTGAGTCTAACTTATTTATTTTGGTTGTTTGAGTTTGAGAGTCTGATAAACATGCTAGTTAAGGATTTTATGTAATAATTGGTTGGACAGTTTTCCCTCTCTCAGTTCTAGAAAGATTTTTTAGCCATTTTTGTCTGGTAAATTCTTTTTGTTCTAGTATTAGAAATTTTATGTAAAGATAAGATGTTATCTGAGTACATGTATATGATCCTGCCATTGTTTTAGGTACGATGAAATGGCTGCCAAATATAATATGGAGTACACTGCTGGAGGCAATTACATTAGATCTGAATTATTGTGTTTCAATTTATAGATTATTTCTTTTCCGGGAAGTAAAGTAACATTTAATTATGATGTTTATGATTTTCTTTTTTGGAGGTGCTACTCAGAATTCAATCAGGGTTGCTTAGGTGTGTGTAGTGTGTAATTACTTTTATATGAGTTTAGATGAATCTTGAGTAGTTGTGGTAAAAAGAGCTTATCATTTTGTATTTTCTTACAGTGGATGCTTCAAGTTCCTGGGGAAGGCTATGTTGTTTAGTACCTTGTTTTGTTATGAATTTGATGACACTTTGTCATCTTTATTTTGTTAGTTGTTTTCTTGACATTTTAGGATGAGTTCAAAGCTATAATGGTCACTGAAGCTGAAAAATAGAGGAAAAACAAGGAAATTGAAGAAAGAGAAAATCGGGCCACGATTTGGAAGCAAGAAAAAAGGATGGCAGTTCGTAAAAAATCGGCGCCAGATTTTGATGGCGCATCAGTTTGAGATTTGAATTTAGAGTGAATCGGGCCACGATTTTGGGATTTCTGGGCATGGTTTTGCTGCACTCTATAAAAAGGAAACACATTTCTGAAGGATGGGTTCGAAAATTGAGAGAAGAAAAGGCATAATTTGGATCTGAAGAGCTGGAGAATAAGTGGGAGACCATCAAAACTCATAGTCAGTCATCCATTCCATGTAATGAATCTTTCTTTTGAATTTGTTGTTCGTACCTTAGCTATGAGTAACTAATTCTATTGTGGTTGAGCCTTAGATGAATCTGATGTAATTGTATGGCTTCATGAATTGTATGAACTCCTTGGATTATCAATGAAAACCTAGTTTTATTCATACTTCCTTATGCTTAATGCTTTTTGTATGTAATTTTGATTGACTATTAACCCTAGCTTTCCTGAATATATAAATTGATTGTGGACCTTGAATGACCACTAGCCATGACTTTTCAATCTGATCTAGGAAATTTGTTTAACCTAATTAATTAAGCTAGAGATAGAAAATTGTTAGGTTATGATCAAAAGATTAACGGACTTTGTAAAACCTCCAACTGAATCTATTTCACTTAAGAGATTAAGGTATAGTTACTTTAGGAGAGCGTTCTAGGCCAAGAGATTGGATAGAACCATTTTGTCGATCTATCGTAAAACTGGGTAGACATTGTTATGAGAGGGGTGCAATTCATCGTACAATAACATTAGAGAATTCGAAAGGCTTAACCATCTTTCTCATATATTTCTAAATTAAATTACTTGTTACCGTTCTCAACAGTTTATGTTGTTCAAACAAACCGAATTTGCCCCGAGCAACCCCCCCCCCCCCCCCCCACATTTACACATCCTAAATATTGACGCCGTTGCTAAATTGAAGTTTCAATAGTCCCTGTTGTTGGCTTCATGTTTGCTAAAATCAAATATACAAGCAATGTGCGTCTTCAGAAGCTGGGCTTCAAAAGCTGAACAGTACTTCAGAAGCTGAACGTCAGAAGCTGGACCTTCAGACGCACTGTTCAGACGCTGACCTTCAGAAGCACTGTTCAGACGCTGACCTTCAGAAGCAACCTTTAGAAGCTGAATTGTTCAGACGCAGAACTTCAGACGCAGACTTCAGAAGTAACTTCAGAAGCTGGTTTTCTGCATTCTATTTTGTGCGCCTTGGAGCTGTGTATTTTCAGAACATGATCTTTTATGAGAAGATTTAATTGAAGAATTATCCAAGCTTTGTTTCTAGAAGGAAGATTGTTTTGCGTGAAGATCTTATTGAAGATTGGATTATTTTATTTATAAATATATTTTCAAAGGAATCTTTGCAAAATATATTTCAGAAATATAATTGCTTCTATTTGCTTCTAAAAGAATTCTGGGAATATATCTTTGAAGAAGATTTGATTCAAGAATTATGTTGCTGCTGAAGCTATAAATAGAGGACGCTTCTATTGAAGAAAGTACATCAAAACAGAAGTTATTATAGAGAGAGTCATACTTAGGTTTTGAGTCTGTGAGCTTTGTGCTTTGTTCTGTACACCACTCAACTGTTAGAGTTGGTTTAGTTTTATTGAGTTGTAATTCACTTGAAGCGTTTAAGCAAAAGTGACTTTGATGTTTTGAAGAGTGTCTTCATCGTTGTTTGTTTAGAGTTTACAATCACTGGGGCAGTGATTGCTTGAGTAGGAAGTAAGAGGGGTCTTATATCTAGGAGTTCCTAGGTAGAAATCTATACGGGTAGTGATTAAGTGAGAAGGCTGTGAAACAGGGGCTGTTGTCATAGGTCTTCGAATTGATACTATTTAGTGGATTTCCTTCCTGGCTTGGTAGCCTCCAGACGTAGGTGTGTTTGTCACCGAACTGGGTTAACAAATCAACTGTGCATCTTTACTTTCAGTCTTTTAATTTCTGTCTGTTTTGTTTCTGCTTCTGAACCATTGTTACTGTGTTACACTCTGTTTTACTGCACCAGAAGTTGTGCTCTGTTTTACGAACAGATTTAGGTCCTGCCAGGAATTTTAATTGGCATCAGAGCAGGCACCCTGCCTGTTTTAGGGTGAGCTCCAGGGAAGATATTTTCTGGCTTAATGGAGAAATAAGGAGGATTTGTAAACAGACCATCTCTGTTAGATGGTTCCAACTATGAATATTGGAAATCACGCATGAGTGCTTTCCTTAAATCCATAGATAGTAAGACCTGGAAAGCAGTTCTGAAAGGTTGGGAACATGCTGTTGTGCTTGACAAAGATGGAAATAAGACAGCTGATCTGAAACCAGAAGAAGAGTGGTCCAAGGTAGAAGATGAATTAGCTCTTGGAAACTCCAAAGCCTTGAATGTTATATTCAATGGAGTGGGCAAGAATATGTTCAGATTGATCAAGCAGTGCACTGTTGCTAAGGATGCCTGGAAGATTCTCAAAACTACTCATGAAGGCACATCAAAGGTAAAATTGTCCAGACTTCAACTTCTCACCACCAAGTTTGAAAATCTTAAAATATTGGAGGATGAGAACATACAAGATTTTTATATGAATGTTCTGGACATGGTTAACTCATTTGATTCTCTTGGAGAAAAAATATCTGACGAAAAACTTGTGAGGAAAATCCTCAGATCCTTACCTAAGAGATTTGACATGAAAATGACTGCCATTGAGGAAGCACATGACATCTCCAGTATGAAGGTGGAGGAATTGATATGGTCTCTTCAAATTTTGAAATAGCCAGAACTGATAAGAAAGAGAAAGGTGTTGCTGTTGTAGCAGATGCTGATATTGTGGATGATGAAAGCACTTCAGAAGCTCTTGTGATGCTGAGTAAACAATTTAAGAAGTTTCTGAAGCAGAAGACAAGAACTGATGAGAAAAACAATCAATCCAGAGGAGTCCAGTGTCATGAGTGTGAAGGATATGGCCACATCAGGACAGAATGTGCCACATACCTCAAGAAACAGAAGAAAAGTTTGGTTGTTTCTTGGTCTGATGACTCAGAAGGAGAAGAGAATGAGTCTGCTAAGCATGTTGCTGCCTTTACTGGTAGATGCATGTCTGATAATAAAGTTATGGTTTCAGAAGCACTATCAGAGTCTGAAGCTTCATCAGAGTCTGAAGCCAGTGATGAAGAATTGTCTTTTGAAGAACCAGCTGCCTCTTATGAAGAACTATACCTCAGAAATGAAGAAGTTTGCAAGTCATTAGAAAATCAGAAGAAGACTATCAATCAACTACTTGCTGAAAGAAGTGACCACTTAGCAAAAATTTCTGATCTCAATGATGAGGTAACCCAACTAAACTCTCAACTTGATCACATGAAGAAGCAAATCAGAATGATGAACACTGGTACTGATATGCTTGAAAAGATTTTGGAGAGTCAGAACCAAGGAAAACCAAATGGTATAGGATTTGATGATAGGATCTTGAACAAACATCTAAATCCAGCTAAAAAATTCATTGCAGCTGTTAAAACATATGGTCCAATGATGGGCAAATCTAAGATGGAACATCAGAAGGAGCCTTAGGGATCTAAGAGCAGAAGGACATCTCGTCCTTGGGTATGTCATTATTGTGGTAAAAAGGGGCACATAAAGTCATTCTGTTTCAAGCTGCATGGATATCCCAAGCACTTTCAACAAAGAAAAGTGGAACCCATTGTAAACAAAGTCAAAGTCAAGAAGGAATGGAGACCCAAATGTAATGATGTTGGTCTAATGGCTCACACCTCTCTAAAAGCATCATCTATGAAAGACTGGTACTTTGACAGTGGATGCTCTAGACACATGACTGGAGTTAGTAAATCTCTTGAGAATATAAGACCTCACACCAGTGGATATGTGACTTTTGGTGGTGGAGCTAGAGGAGAAATTCTTGGAATTGGAGATTTGGTCAGTGATGGATTACCAAGGTTAGACAATGTGCTGTTAGTTAAAGGGTTAACTTCCAATTTGATTAGCATAAGCCAGCTATGTGATCAAGGGATGGAAGTGAACTTCAACAAGACTGAGTGTCTGGTAACTGCTGGGAAAAGAGAAGTGCTAATGAGAGGTAAGAGATCTAAGGACAATTGTTAGTTGTGGGTACCTGAAGAAGAAGTCAGACTCTGTCACCAGAAACTTGGGCACTCATACCTGAGGGGATTGAAGAAAGTCATGTCTGTGGAACCCAAAATTAAGATCAATGAAGACAAAGTTTGTAGTGAGTGTCAAAGTGGAAAACAGATCAAGATGTCTCACAAGAAGCTGCACCATCTTAAACTTCACATGGATCTCATGAGGTCAATGCTAGATGAAAGCCTAGGTGGAAAGAAGAATGTTTCTGTTTGTGATTTTTCAAGGGTTAATCTGCATGAGGAGTTATAGCAATTACAGATTGCTGAGGGTGAGCAAGCAAGAAGTTAGGGAGATGAAGATGATGCTGGTCCATATAAAAAGGCTATGTCTGATGAAGAATCTGATGTCAAAGCAGTTTTTGTTACTAATTCAGTTTTTGCTTCCTGTATGAAGACAATGTTTTGTCAAGATTATTTGGCTAAAAAGGGGGAGATAAATAAGTGTTTGTTGCAGTTCAGAAGCTGTTGTGATCTGTTTCAGGGGGAGTCTCTGTTTCAGGGGGAGTCATGACAGAAGCTGCTGTCTATTTCAGGGGGAGTATATGTGTATTTCCTGTCAGAAGCTGATTTGTTCAGGGGGAGTATTGGTGTGAAATGTAGTGAATCATCCGCTGCTGACTCTATTGTTGCTACATTTGTTGTGTGAAGAATTTGCTTGTTGTATCTCTCTGTGCTCAAATTGATAAATTGATTTTAGCCAAAAATTTGCCAAAAGGGGAGATTGGTACCTGTGGAAACGAATTTAGTTATTACTCCGATATAAATTAGTACACTTGCTAATTTTGTATCAAGTTTTTGGCGCCGTTGTTGGGGACTGTTGAATGATTTCAACAAGGCAATATCGTTATCATTTAGGATTTCTGCAATTTAATTTATGTATTTTAAATTTTTGTACGAAAAAGTTGAATCAGTTGCATTATTTTGTATTGTGCAGTGCTACTAAGGTATTCATTTGCTGTTTATGCGAGGTAGAGTGCAGCGGGGAGAATTGTTGCACGATCTTGAGATCGAAAAGACTGCAAGAGCCAATTGGAGAGCTGTCCGGTTAGCTCGATCAGCTGATCCTAGTCCTAGAACACAATACATTGAACCAACACTTACTGAAACTGAAACTATTACCATGGGAAATCACGGAGGTAATCCACCACCACCACCACCTGTGAGACCAATGATGGGAGACTATGGGTTAGCAGCCAATAGAGGCCAACTTACTCATGTTTTCCAACCAGCCAATCCCGTAGCTTTTGACATTAAGACCTCTGTTCAACAAGGTCTGAAAGAAAACCAGTATGAGGGGTGAGATGCCCAAATCCCTCACGAGCATTTAAGCAGATTCTATGAGACATGTCAGTATTGTGTGCCACCAGCCCATGTCACTGAAGATCAAAAGAAACTTAGATTGTTTGCCTTTACACTAACTGGGAGGGCTAAAGATTGGTTATTGTCAATTCCGAGTGGAACTATCCAAACTTGGGATGAACTGGAACTTAAATTTCTTGAGAGATTTTTTTCCCATGTCCAGATATTGGGAGAAAAGACATGAGATCACAAACTTTAAGCAGGGAGAAAATGAGTCGTTGTATGATGCTTGAGAAAGGTTTAAACTTTTACTTAAGAGATGTCCTGCACATGACTTGAGTGAGAAAATCCAGATGCAAGTTTTCACTGAGGGATTGAAACCTAATCATAGGATGCTTTTAGATGCCTCAGCTGGGGGGGCATGAGAGTGAAAATTGACTTGGAAGTCCAAACCCTTATAGAGAACATGACCCAAAAGAGTACCGTGCCGAAACTAAAAAGGGGAGAAGAAAAGTTTTTGAGGTGAGTGAGAACAATGTCGTTCTAGCAAGCCAAACTTTGATGACCAAGCAGATGGAGGCTCTAACCAAACAAGTTCAAGCACTTACTATGGGTCAATTACAAGCTCAACAAGCTCAAGTCCAACAAGTTCAACAATCAACAACTCTTAAATGTGAATTTTGTGGTGAAGGAAATGCGAATGGAGAGTGTGTGCCTGAAGGAGTGAGTGAGGAGGTGAACTACATGGGAAATTTTCAAAAAGGGAACCCTTATTCTAACATTTATAACCTAGGATGGGCACAACACCCCAACCTTAAATACTCAAACAACAACACCTTAAACCCTCTTCTACCTAATCCTCAACCTCAACAACAAAGAAAGCCATCAGCCTTTGAAGAAGCCATGACCAACTTTGTCAAGTTTACCCAAACAAACCTTCAAGAGATCAAGGCAAATTAGGAAACTGTCCAATGAAACAATGAGGCCTCGATGAAGAATCTTGAGAATCAAATAGGTCAGCTTGCAAAACAAATCGCTAATCAATCAAATGGCGGATTTTCTGGAAATACACAAGATAACCAAAAGAATGAAAGTTTCAAGGCAATCGAGTTGAGAAGTAAAAAAATATTGTTACCAGTAGCTCCAAAGGTTACAAAAAATGGTGTAGTTGAAAATACTGAGGAGGAAGAGGAGTTAGTTGAAATAAAAAATGGTGGAGTTGAAAATGAAAATGAAGAGAAAAATGAGGGAGAAAAAAGTGAGAAGTTGATTGATGTAGACTCTATTCTTCGGAGGACAAAGAATCAAATTTTGAAGGAAGGAGACAAGAAGTAGGAGGTACCATCTTATGTCAAATTTCCTTACCCTCATTTGTTGAAAAAGAAGGAGAAAGGGTTGTTCAAGAAGTTTATGGAGTTGTTTAGCAATTACAAGTGAACATTCCATTCAGTGAAGCTCTTGATCAGATGTCGGTGTATGCTAAATATATGAAGGACCTGTTAACAGGAAGAAGGAAGCCCAGAGATGGTGAAAACATTGCTTTGTCTGAAAATTGTAGTGCCATCCTCTAAAAGAAACTTCCTCCTAAGTTAAAGGATCCTGGTGCTTTTACTATCCCTTGTACTATTAAGAAGGTAAGTATTGGTAGAGCGTTGTGTGATTTGGGGGCTAGCGTGAATTTGATGCCTCTTTCCATGATGAAAAAGTTGGGTTGTGGGGAGCCCAAGCCAACCAAGATGACTCTCACTTTAGCAGATCGATCTGTTTCTCATCCTTATGGTGTGTTAGAAGATGTACTAGTGAAAGTTAATGATCTATTGTTCCCAACTGACTTTGTTATCTTAGACATGGAGGAAGATGACGAGACCCCTTTGTTATTAGGGAGACCGTTTTTAGCTACAGGGAAAGCCCTTATTGATGTTGAGATGGGAGAATTGATGTTGCGGTTTCAAGATGAGAAAGTGGTGTTCAACATTTTTGAGGCCATGAGACATAGAAATGAAAACCCCCAATGTTACCAAGTTGATGTAGTGGATGAGATAGTGGAAAAAACTACTTGGAAGAATCTTTGACCCAACCGTTGGAGAGAGTCATTGTAAATTCAATTAGATGTTGTGGCAAAGACAATGATGATGAAATTAAAGAATGTGTTAAGCAGCTTGATGCCTCTAGACATGAAATTGAACCTACTAAGATTGAAGAGTTGAATGTATTTGATGTTCCAGGGGCACTTCATGCAAATATTACCAAAGAAAAGGAAGCTTCCAAGCCAAACATTCCTGAATTGAAAGAACTTCCCTCCAACCTTAAGTATGTGTTCTTAAGTCAAGATGCATCCCAACCTGCAATAATTAGTAGCTCATTGAGTACTTTGGAGGACGAAAAGCTTATGAGAGTGTTGCGGGAGAACAAAAAAGCATTGGGATGGAGTATTGATGACTTGAAGGGTATTAGTCCAGCTTATTGCATGCATAAGATCCACCTTGAGGCCGAATTCAAACCTGTAGTGCAACCCCAACGAAGGCTAAACCTAACAATGAAGGAGGTTGTAAAGAAATAATTTCTTAAGCTATTAGATGCAGGTATGATCTATCTGATATCTGACAGCTCTTGGGTGAGTCATGTGCATGTTGTTCCTAAGAAAGGTGGAATGACCGTGGTGGCAAATGAAAAAAAATGAATTGATACCGACCCGAACGGTGACTAGCTGGAGGATGTGTATTGATTACAGGAGGTTAAATCAATCTATAAGGAAGGATCATTTTCCCTTGCCATTCATGGACCAGATGCTAGAAAGGTTGGCAGGGCAGGCTTTTTATTGTTTTCTAGATGGGTATTTAGGATACAATCAGATTGCGGTGTCCCCGGAGGATCAGGAAAAAACAACATTCACTTGCCCGTTTGGTGTGTTCGCATACAGGAGGATTGCTTTCGGGTTATGTAATGCACCTGCCACTTTCCAAAGATGTATGCTTTCCATCTGACATGTTAGAGAAGAAGATAGAGGTATTTATGGATGACTTTTATGTATTTGGTAAGTCTTTTGATAACTGTTTACATCACTTGAATGTTGTCCTTGAGAGATGCACCGAAACTAACCTTGTTTTGAACTAGGAAAAATGTCACTTTATGGTGACAGAAGTTATAGTTTTGGGGCATAAAATTTCGGGGAAAGGCATTCAAGTGGATCAAGCCAAAATTGAGGTTATAGAAAAACTACCTCCTCCGATCAATGTGAAAGGGGTGAGGAGTTTTTTGGGGCACACCGGTTTCTATAGGCGTTTTATAAAAGATTTTTCTAAAATAGCTAAGCCCCTTTGTAACCTGTTGGTAAAATAATCTGAGTTTGTTTTTTATGATGAATGTTTAAACTCATTTTCTATAATTAAGAACAAGTTGGTCACTGCACCCATAATCACTGCACCTACTTGGGATCTTCCATTTGAACTTATGTGTGATGCCAGTGATTATGATGTGGGAGCAGTTCTAGGCCAACGCCATGAGAATTTTTTTCATGCCATTTATTATGCAAGCAAGGTTTTAAATGAAAACCAAATCAATTATTCAACAACATAAAAAGAATTGCTTGCTATAATATTTGCATTGGAAAAATTTTGTTCTTATATCATTGGTTCCAAAGTTATTGTGTTCACAGATCATGCAGCTTTGAAGTTCTTGTTAACAAATGGGGACTCAAAACCCCGGTTGCTGAGATGGATCATCTTGCTACAAGAGTTTGATTTGGAGATTAGAGATAAGAAAGGAGTGGAGAATGTGGTAGTTGATCACCTGTCTAGGTTGGAGAATAAGGAAGTGACCGAAAAGGAAAAGGCCATCGAAGCTGAATTCCCAGATAAACAGCTCTTCGGTGTGTCAGAACGGCCATGGTTTGCTGACATGGCTAATTTTAAGGCCGGAAATTTGATTCCGGAGGGGCTCACTTACCAACAAAAGAATAAATTCTTTAAGGAAACAAACTTCTATGTGTGGGATGACCCGTATTTAATTCGAACTAACATTGATGGGTTGTTGCGTCGGTGTGTTGCAGGTGACGAAATAAAAATCTTTATGTGGCACTGCCATAGCTCAGCCTATGGAGGCCATCACAGTGGTGAAAGGACCGCAACAAAGGTGTTACAGAGTGGCTTTTGGTGGCCAACTTTGTTTAAAGATTGTCAGGAGTTTGTCAGACACTGCGACAAGTGTCAGCGGACAGGTAACATTACTAAGAGGAATGAAATGCCCCTCAATGGTATTCTTGAGGTTGAACCTTTTGATTGTTGGGGCATTGATTTCATGGGACCATTCTCATCCTCTTAATCTAATCTCTACATCTTAGTGTGTGTTGATTATGTTACTAAATGGGTGGAAGTTGTTGCTTGTGTAGCTAATGATGCCCATACTGTTGTTTCTTTCTTAAAGAAAAATATTTTTCCTAGGTTTGGGACCCCTAGAGTTCTGATCAGTGATGTGGAGAAGCATTTTTGCAACAAATATTTAGAAACTATGCTTGCAAAGTTTGATGTCAAGCATAAGGTTGCTACCCCGTATCACCCTTAGACTAGTGGGCATAAGGTCTCAAACAGGCAACTTAATCAAATCCTGGAGAAAACTGTAGCGTCCTCTAGGAACGATTGGTCTAAGAAGTTAGATGACGTTTTGTGGGTGTATAGGACTGCGTTTAAGACGCACTTAGGTTTGTCGCCTTATCAGTTGGTTTACGGAAAAGCTTGCCATCTCAGTTGAGTTGGAGCACAAAGCTTTTTGGGCTATAAAATTTCTTAATTTCGATCAAACTTTAGCTGGTAGGAAGAGGCTTTTAAAACTTAATGAGTTGGAGGAAATGAGGCTGCAAGCCTATGAAAATGCTGTGATTTATAAGGAGAGGACTAAGAGGTATCATGATATAGGTCTGGTGAGGAGAAAGTTTAACATCGGTCAGTTAGTGTTACTATTCAATTCCAGGTTGAAGCTGTTCCCTGGAAAGCTCAAATCAAAGTGGTCTGGTCCTTTTGTGATACAAAGCATATCTCCATATGGAGCAGTAGAGTTGGTTAAGCCAGGAGAGAAGGAAACCTTTAAGGTAAATGCTCAAAGATTAAAGCCATATCTTGGAGGAGAACTACCGAAAGTGAGGGTAGAAATGGTGTTGAATGACCCTTGAGGGTCGTCTGAAGTCAAGCTAGTGACGATAAAGAAGCGCTGAGTGGGAGGCAACCCACTGTTAAAGTCAGGTATATTTCTCAATCTTTGTGTTTTTATTTCTCTTGTTAAAAACAAAGAGACTTTTGAAAAACTCAAAATTGGAGGCCGATGGTCTGAAATCGTGGCCCGATTTTTAGGTGAAAAATATTCTTTTGATTAGCAAAAAATCGGGGGCCGATTTTAACAAATCGTGGCCCGATTTTGAGAAGTTTGAAAATTTTCTGACCGTTACAGAAAATCGGTGCCCGATTTGTCTAAATCGTGTCCCGATTTTGCTTCTTCTATAAATACCTAGCCGAATTTTTCCTGAACCACGTTTTTTTCATATTGTTACTCTGCCAAAATTTCTCAGAACCGCATCACACAACCTTCCCTTCATCTTTCACCTTTCCTACCACTTCATAACTCACCAATCACCATAAAAATTGACTTTAACCACCCAAAACCACTCCTATACCATTCACCCATTCAAAAACTCATCACCTTTCCTCATAAAAAGCTTACCCGAACTTCCCAATTTTCATACCCATTATCTAATTCTGTCACAAATGGTACCCAAGACCTCTAAGAACACTAACTTAGCCGCAAACAAGAGAAGAAGGGGAAAGGAACCCAAGGGAACTTCCACTGACCTCCCACCAAACCAACCACTTACCCAACCACCACCCTACCAAAGGTTCATAACTGAGAGGGCAGAGGAAAGATACCACAAAATCAAGGAGTATGAGTTCACTAAGGAAAGGGGGTTTGATTTCAAAAATTTGACACATTATCCGGTATTCAAATCAATAATCAGAAGAAGGGGTTGGGAAGCTCTGGTTGGGATGATGACTAAAACGAGCAACAAAAATCTGGCTCTAGAGTTCTTTGCCAACGCATATGATCAGAAGGAGCAAGATTATGTGTCCAGAGTTAGAGGAAAGTTGATCCAATACAGACCTTGTGATATCAACCGTGTTTTGGGGTTAACTGCACCGGAAGAATGTGATGTGGAACGTAGGAGAAATCCAAGATACTGGCCGGAAACTCGTGCGCAGTGGGATGAGTTGCTGTTTGGTTTGATGAGAGAGGGGACAGGTTGGAAGGGGCTTACAGTGACGCCGCAAAGAATTAACACCGCAGACTTGCTACCAGAATACAAAGCGTGGGCATCATTCATCCTGTCCACCATTGAGCTCACCTCTAGTTCAGCCGAGATGATCACTTCGAGGGTTTTTATTTTACTGGCTTTGATTTCTGATGGAGAGGTTGATGTGAGGAGGCTCATGTCAGTCAGTTTTATTTTACTCTGCCAGCTCGCTCAGCGAGCTCCTGCTCGCCCAGCGAGCTTGACAATACAGCCAAGCCTGCAGAAACATGTTTTTGCTCCAATGATGCATACACAGCTGTCCAGAATCATGTATAACATACCAATCACACAAAAAATCATACAATATATCAAAACATCAAGGTCTAACATAATTTTAAAAGCATGCATTAACACATAGGGGAAAAAAGTTGTTTTCATAATCACTTATTTTGAGTTATCTCACTCAACCTTAACCTAAGGGAAATCTAAACTAAAAGGAACTCACCAAATTATTCTAAACTCCTTCAAACTGCTTAATTCCAGTTTCTAGCTTAACCTCCATAAATATGAATTTTGTAACCAACTTATGTTTAGCTTATAGCTTCTGCCATCTGCAAGGCCTCAGCTTCTCTACTCAACTCTTGCTTATACCACCTCAGCATGCATAATCATATTAGAACCCATGCCTAAACCAACTTATTACCACACTTGAAGTCCAATCTCCTATACTCAAGGTTCAGTTTGTGCTTAAATTTCTACTTCTTGTTTATAATCACCAATTAACACCATAATCAGCTCCATAATACCACATGCAATACGAAAACAGCTTGAGTTTTGTAGAAGTTCAAACTAATAGAATGAAGGGGGTGGGTTCGTCCTGGAGGAAAAGAGGGAAGGAAACAAGCTTATTTTAAGTCCATAATGCCATTTAATTCATGATTCTAAGCTTGCATGTAGGTTGGTTTGAGTTTTGAATTGAAACTGATAGAGATTGGGAGAAGAGGGAGAAGAGGTTGTGAGAGAGGGAGAGGGAATGGAGAGGAAATGCTTCTGATAGTGAGAGAAGTGGAGGAAGAAAATGAGAGGAAAAGTGATTTTTGCCTCTTTTATACTCTTATGCAGAAATTACGAATTTACCCTTCTTCTAACAGTTTGATTAGACACGATTAAAGGACACTAATAATGACAAGGTTCCAAGCGGGATATTACACTAATTATTATTTCTTAAATGGGACAGTGGGAAATTTATTAATTAAAATGGTACAATTTTAATATTAAATATGCCCCTATGGAGATTTGAACTCTGTCTCTTGAGGTCACAAGACTAACTTTAAGCATTTCCTAAAATCATTTCAAAAAAATTATACATAAGAGAATTAATTAAGTTGACTACAAAATTATGTAAGAATATAAAAAATTGTTTCTCTAATGCATTCTTTGGGTGTTTCTATAATTTTGGAATACTTTAAATTATATAGTAAAAACTTAAGTTGTAATAATATAATAACTATTATTTGAATATACTTCTTAAAAAAAACTATTATTTGAATATAATAAACTATTTTAAAATCATTATGAGGATAAACTTGTAAAATATATATTTGCAAATACTAACATAATGAGATAAATAAATTTAAAGGAAATTTAAATATTATTTGAATATATGCATTGGGATATATCATAAATATTTGTATTACACTGATATTCGTAGGATAAAAGGGGTGAATCAGTCATAATTTTAACTGATATTAATTTTATTTTTGCCTTTAATCGATATTAATTTTAATTTTGTCTTCCTCAATGAAAAAATATGATAAATTCTATGCAGAAACCTGATGCAAACTTTAAAATTTATTAAAAAAATATGTAACAGTCTATCACAATAAATCTTTTATAAATGGGAAGTGATAAGAAACATCTATTAAAATATATTCACTTTTGATTTTTTGACCAATTAAAACATATTCACTTTTTCCTTAAAAAAACATATTCACTTTTGATTTTTTGACCAATTAAAACATATTCACTTTTGATTTTTTTTTACCAATTAAAACATATTCACTTGAATGAGACTTTTCTAACATTACTTCCCTGGTCATTATAAATAGGCTATTGCAAGGTGTGAATGTCAAACTTTCAAAACAAAATGGCATCTTACATCAAACCCATCCTTTTAACCTTTCTAGTTATTTGCATTGCTTCAGTCATGGTTTCAGGTAAGAAACTAGACCATCATAAAATTTATGCTCCTCTTTAATCTAATGATAAAAAAAACTTTCTTATGGTGGAAAAAGATTAATCTTTCTCATGTTAAACTCCACCTTGTAAATATGACCGTGACTTTTGCTATGCATATATTTTAAATTTCAGTTTTAGGAACCATATTTTTTATGAACTTGTATACAAGATGTTTGAAGTGGCAAAAGATTCTCGAAAATATTATATAGTATTTCTAAAGGAGTTTAAATGATTGTTGCAGGAGGTCTCGTATTTCCACCTGGAAAGCGTTGCTTTCTTTCGACATTATGTCCAACTGCACCAGATATGTGTAACCATTTTTGTCAAGCAACATTGGGTAACCCTAAAGGTGGCTTTTGTATCAAAGACCAAGGAGTTTGTTGTTGCAATTAAATGTTCTAGAGATTTTTGTTTGATAATTCTACTTTCTGAATTTGATCGTAGAAGTATATCTACCAATAAGATTTTCAAGAAATAAGTTGAATAATCCATAGTGTAATTTCAATTTAAAATAATATTCATAAGATTTCTTATTATTAATGTAAATTTTATTATAGTAGTTACGAATTCTATAACAATACGAATAATATTGTCAAAATAATAATAATAATAATAATAATAATAATAATAATAATAAATAACAACAACAACAAAAATAACATTACAATGTTGACTGATAATAAATTTGTCTCGCATGATTAAATGGAATAAAATATTTCCAATTCTTTATGGTCTATTCAACGAGGGACACACAAAGGGATATATTTTGTTTTAGAGTGTCTAAACAAAGAATAAATATAAATATTAGTATATAAATATCTTGATTAATTCATTATAAAAATATCAAATGATATTATTTAACATTAGAGTTTTGTAGTTTGTAAGGATATTTAACATGTGAAGTTCAAGTGTTGCACAAATTTATTTTAAAAATAACAATTAAAAAGCAATATTTTGCTTAATGTTATAAGAAAATCCCACCAAATTAATTTATTTTATATAATATATAATCTCTTTCCTGAATTATATGTTATTTCAGATTTTAATTATGATGATCTGTAACACCTTACTTGAAAATGGTACAAGTGACAAAGATAATTATGTATAATTATTAAATATGGTGAAAATTTGCATGCTTTCCAAAAATTTAATAAAATTAGTGCATGATACATATATCAACATTAATAGATTCTACAACTGTTTACGAGTAGTCCATGCATACTTTTCAGCTTCCAATGTTAATCCATACCTAGAAGCATAAGCCAAATATAGTGAGTATAAAACTCAATAACATAATTTTTTTTATTTTAAAAATCTCGATATCTGATCTAAGAATCCCACCGCCCATTTGCGGTGGTCCCATTTAAAGCTAGAGTTATGGGGAATCGAACCTTAGACCTTGAGAAGAACAAACTCCAAGATCTCAAGCCAACCACTAGGCCAACTCCAAATGAATATCATATTACTTAAACTAGATTCTTATGTAAATGTATAGGTAATTATACTTTTTTTTCGAAAATAAACATTTTATTCTTTTGATTATATTTAAAAATTTGTTATTACATAAACCATATTCAGACAACAAGGATTCATAAGTCAATTTTAAGTTTATAAGTTTCATTGTTTCCTTCATTGCGTCCGCAACTTCTCATGAGTGTGGGTGTATTCAATAATGAGTTGCCTACTAGTAAAGTACGCTAAAAAGCGATAAGTGGTGTCCCACCTACTACTTTATTGTAACCAAAAATTAAGGTATCCTTTATTTTCCGAGGTTACCTTAACTACCCCATAATTGTTTGATCTATCATTCATTCATGTACTACCTAGCTGGGACAATCTTGAGTCTAACTTATTTATTTTGGTTGTTTGAGTTTGAGAGTCTGATAAACATGCTAGTTAAGGATTTTATGTAATAATTGGTTGGACAGTTTTCCCTCTCTCAGTTCTAGAAAGATTTTTTAGCCATTTTTGTCTGGTAAATTCTTTTTGTTCTAGTATTAGAAATTGTATGTAAAGATAAGATGTTATCTGAGTACATGTATATGATCCTGCCATTGTTTTAGGTACGATGAAATGGCTGCCAAATATAATATGGAGTACACTGCTGGAGGCAATTACATTAGATCTGAATTATTGTGTTTCAATTTATAGATTATTTCTTTTCCGGGAAGTAAAGTAACATTTTATTATGATGTTTATGATTTTCTTTTTTGGAGGTGCTACTCAGAATTCAATCAGGGTTGCTTAGGTGTGTGTAGTGTGTAATTACTTTTATATGAGTTTAGATGAATCTTGAGTAGTTGTGGTAAAAAGAGCTTATCATTTTGTATTTGCTTCATACAGTGGATGCTTCAAGTTCCTGGGGAAGGCTATGTTGTTTAGTACCTTGTTTTGTTATGAATTTGATGACACTTTGTCATTTTTATTTTGTTAGTTGTTTTCTTGACATTTTAGGATGAGTTCAAAGCTATAATGGTCACTGAAGCTGAGAAATAGAGGAAAAACAAGGAAATTGAAGAAAGAGAAAATCAGGCCACGATTTGGAAGCAAGAAAAGAGGATGGCAGTTCGTAAAAAATCGCAGCCCGATTTTGATGGCGCGTCAGTTTGAGATTTGAATTTAGAGTTAATCGGGCCACGATTTTGGGATTTTGGGGCACGATTTTGCTGCACTCTATAAAAAGGAAACACATTTCTGAAGGATGGGTTCGAAATTGGAGAGAAGAAAAGGCATAATTTGGATCTGAAGAGCTGGAGAATAAGTGGGAGACCATCAAAACTCATAGTCAGTCATCCATTCCATGTAATGAATCTTTCTTTTGAATTTGTTGTTCGTACCTTAGCTATGAGTAACTAATTCTATTGTGGTTGAGCCTTAGATGAATCTGATGTAATTGTATGGCTTCATGAATTGTATGAACTCCCTGGATTATCAATGAAAACCTAGTTTTATTCATATTTCCTTATGCTTAATGTTTTTTGTATGTTTCTGATTGACTATTAGCTCTAGCTTTCCTGAATGTCATACCCCAATTTTTGACCTAAGATTTCATTTTATATGTCTTTTGGCCCAAAACTTTTTGTCTTTTCGAGGAAAATTTCGGCAAAGAGGTATTTTAAAATACCTCATTTTTTGTTCGTTTTAGGTCCACTTTTTATTTTTATTTATTTTATTTTATTTTTTAGTCTTTACTTTTATTTTCACCTTTATTATTATTATTGTTATTATGTTTTTATTATTATTATTATTATTATTATTATTATTATTATTAATTTTTATTTTATTATTTTTAATTTTATTAAAAAGTCAAAAAGAAAAGGTCAAAATCACTTCACAGAGGCAACGCCCCCCTTTCCTGTTTTTTTCTCAGTATCCTTATTTGTTCAAAATCCAGCCCCAATCTTCACCAAATTCACAAGCAATCAAAAGTTTAGTCACTTCTTTTCCTCTTTAATCAATCTTAACTAAAACTTTTGCCAAACACACATAATAAACCAGAATGCCATTAAGCAAATGGACATAAGGATTGATCAAGAGAGTCTTTAAATTGAAGACCATGAGGCTGAAAACAGGGAGGAGGATTTTGAACAAGAGAAATAGAAAAAGATAACAACACAAAAACCAGCAATACAACCACCAACACAAAACCGAAATCAACCGCCACAACACAAAACCGAAACAACCACCACATCACAAAACCAAAACAACCACCACAACACAAAACCGAAACCACCACACCGGCCGTCGCCGGAAGTTCCCTCGGCCGGAGGGTTTAGAGAGAGAAGAGAGAAGAGAGAAGAGAGGAGATCTTAGAGAGAGAAGTGAAAGATAAGAATGAGGATGGGGTATTTATACCCCTCCCTAATTTTGTGGATGCTGGTGCACGTCTTAGCGTGCACCCTCACCTCCTAGGCCCTCTGATCTAGATCAGACGGCCGTTAATGCATCTCCCCGTGATCAGATCAGGGCCCTCTGATTAAATCAGACGGCCCAGGTTTAACCCTATTGGCCCAACCCTTTTGGGCCCATTTAACCCAAATCTGTCCATTTTGCTATTTGCACCCCAAACTTTACTGCTGCACCCCTATCCTTTTTTTTTTATTTTTAATTTACTTTTTTTTACTTTAATGATTTATCTTTTATTTTATTTTCGTCTATTGTTATTTAGCATTTTAACTTTGCTCATGTGCATTTAGATTATATTTTAGGAATTTCATAATATAAAAAAATCACAAAAATATGCAATGTCTTTTTTTTTGTCATTATTTGTTTAATCCTCATATATTAAAAATGCCAAAAATATTATGTTTAGTTTCTTTTATTATTCAAGGGAAAGGGATTCGTTTTGATCTAGTGTCACTACGGAACTCTCGCGCGTTTAATCGTTGTTCTTTTAATCTTTAGGTTTCTAATGAAAAAAATAAAAAAAACATTCGAATATTAAAAAAACAAATTTAAAAAAAAAACCCTTTTCCAAAAAAAACTTGATTCTTATCAAGAGATTTCCCTTTTTTTTAAAAAAAAAAAGAAAAAACTTTAATCCATTTAAGCATATTTAGACTTTTCTCTTAAGATTAAAAAACACCAAAACAAAGTTTCTCTTTACTATTTGGCTTTTATTTTAAAAAAACCATTTTCGAAAAATAATTAAAAACATCAAACAAATCACTCGGTTTTTTACCCCGAACTACGTGGTTTTGATCCCTCACGGGTACGTAGGCAAAAGACTTTGTCTTTACAAATAAAAAAATGATAAAAAAATATGTTTTTTTTTTCTCATCACACCAATCTTTTCTTTTTGCAAGCAAATGATAATTAATTTTAGCCAAAAATAAATAAACGCAAGAGGTTCCTATAGGATGCTAATACCTTCCCTTCACGTAACCAACCTCCAAACCTTAAATCTCTTATTTTAATTGCGGGTTTTATTCGAACTTTTCCCCTTCCCTTGGAAAAATTAAAGATCGGTGGTGAATCCTAAATTTCGTGAGTCAATACTAATCAATAGCTTGATCTCTAAAAATCACCGCGACACTGAATATATAAATTGATTGTGGACCTTGAATGACCACTAGCCATGACTTTTGAATCTGATCTAGGAAATTTGTTTACCTAATTAATTAAGCCAGAGATAGAAAATTGTTAGGTTATGATCAAAAGATTAACGGACTTTATAAAACCTCCAACGAAATCTATTTCACTTAAGAGATTATGGGATAGTTACTTTAGGAGAGGGTTCTAGGCCAAGAGATTGGGTAGAACCATTTTGTTAATCTATCGTAAAACAGGGTAAACATTGTTATGAGAGGGGTGCAATTCATCGTACAATAACATTAGAGGATTTGAAAGGCTTAACCATCTTTCTCATATATTTCTAAATCAAATTACTTGTTACCGTTCTCAACAGTTTATGTTGTTCAAACAAACCGAATTTGCCCTGTGCAACCCCCCTCCCTCCCCTCCATTTACACATCTTAAATATTGACGTCGTTGCTAAATTGAAGTTACAATAGTCCCTGTGAAAACAAATTTATTTATTACTCCGATATAAATTAGTACACTTGCTAATTTTGTATAAGAATTCATTCCAAGTTCATGGCTAGGAGGAAATCATTACCTTGCATATATGTACCCTTGTAGTTTTGCTTTTACATTTCATTTAGTAACATTGTACCCTGTTATACGATTAGCTAAAGAGAAATTAGTTCATACCAATGGAGCAGGTATTGCAGGAAGCAGTTGCAGCAGCAGCTAGATAGAGATTTTTCACCTACTCTCAGTTGAATTGATTAAAGGCACATTGATCCTAATAGACTTTATAATACAGTCTAATATGATCTTCAACTTGGTATGAAAAGTACTTGTTTCAATGTAATTCTTATAGACATAAGAGTTGTGTTTTTTTAATATTGTGTGTGTATGTGTGAAACAAACAAAATAAATCAGAAATGTCTTCTAAACTGAAACAGTCTTACAGTGTATGTTTTTGGAGTCGGAGGCAGAATAAGCTCGGCATATCGGAGGCACCACCAGATACATGGGAACCTTTTCAGCGTTACTGTAATGAGAAAGGGATATATATTACTTCCAAAATCAACATCTCCACTTTTATAATTGTATATTTTATAATCGAACTGCATCGTTCTAATAGTTGTAATTGTTAAACATTTTATCGTTCCGGAATGAATTGGACTGCATTATTTTTTTAAAAATAAATATATCAATTTCCTGTGGATTATTGTTCTCTTCATCATGTTTTCTGCGGTTGTTTTTGCGGAAAAGAGTTTCATGCTGATTTTCCTGCGTCATTTGCTGCGGAAATACCTGCGAATTTTTTGTAGGAAATGTGCTTACCGGCAGGAAAACTCCTCGGGCACTGACCGAATGATATTCCTACGGATTTTTTCATGTTTCCTGCGGATGTACCTTTCCTGTAGATTCTAAAATCCTAATGAAACAATTACACACGAATGTATTACCTGGAAACCTAAATCATTGGCAAAATCTGCAGAAAAATCGAGAGTTTCTAGTAGTGTATGTGCATGATTACGCAGTGGCGTATCCAGGACCCTAGGTTAGGGGGTGCAGAGTTTTTAGCGTAAATAATTTAAACGACAAAATTTATAATTTCATAATTTTTTACTCAACCAAAAACTATTTTTTCCAAATATAAATAAAAATAAGCACATAAATTTTCATGTCTTTCATGATTCAAAAAGTATGTAGACAATATTAATTTAGAAGTATAATTAGATAAATAATTAATATAAAATTAAAAAAGCAAAATGGTATTTATTTTAGACATTTTTATATATGACAAATTGATGCTCCACAATAATTTTAGAATGGATATAGTAAAAAAAGAGAATGAGTGAAATAAACAAAAATGATTTGTTGAGTATTATATGAACTAGTTTTGGATGGAATATTTGGGCACACTCACATATTGGAAAAAAGATAAAAAAAATAAGAAAGAATTAAATAATCTGTATTTTAAAATAATTGAATGATATATATTTGGTTATGTGTATGCTGAAATATTGTGCCCAAATACTTGTAATATATAAGTACTTTCCTTATTAAATATGCAAACTGTGAACTTGGCCAAGTGCCAAAGTCCTGATCATGACTTGATTGACGAACATGTATTCGTTCTTTATTTTCTTTTATTTTAACTTTGAGAACTTAATTTGAAGTGATACAATATAATAAAAAAAGAGGAAAAAGTAATCTAAACACTTTAATAGAGTAGAAGCTTGAGTGTTGACCGAAGACAAGTGGAAAAAGGTGTGATGTATGTTAGGTGAGCACCTCTTTACGCGTCAAAAGGTGAGAGAAGAATAATTGGATAAGTGCAAAATCTCCAAGTGAAACTACATGCTGGTGCAAAATAAATTTCCCAGGGTGTACAGGTGCAAATAAACTGAGATAGTTGGTTGAAATTTTACAATCTCAGGGTGTGCAGGTGCACACCCTCACTAAGAGGTGGCTCCGCCCCTGTGATTACGCATCTAGTCAACTTTGACATCTTATCATTCTTTTAATCAAGTATCCGTTGCCATTAATAGTTACTTTGATACATTATACTCGGTGGTGGATTTTTTGGTTACAATACTCGGTGGTGGATTGAGAATAAAATCTCGGATGTGCCAGCAAAATAAAATATAATATATAAATTAAATACGCAAATCATATTGTATACAACAAATTTACTAAACATATTTTAAAAGTAGACTAATTTGTTCTTTTTTTTTCCTTCTTCACGAAATTGATGTTGTAAGCGAGGAAGTTGTTTGATACAAGATGATCATATAGTTCTACCTATGTTAGATATCTTAGGTTCCTTTAGTATAAGATGATCATAGTGCAGACATTTTCTAACTTAGGATCAATTTGTAAAAAAAAAAAAATCTAACTTGTTATAAACACATAACAAAAAGACCGCAAATTATATTTGATTTTAATTATATTACAAGGTTGGTTTTGGCATAGTGTCATAACTTCTTCAAATTTATCATGCAACTTCTTGCAAAAAACAGTAGGTTCTTTGAAAGTCAATTCTTCTTCTGAGTCCATTATGCCAGAAAAACCTTTCCTAGAGCTCACCCAAAAACAGGCAGGGTGCCTGCTCTGATGCCAATTGAAATTCCTGGCAGGACTGGTTCTGAACCGTAAAACAGAGTATGAAAATAGCAGTTCAGAAGCAGAAAAATAAAAGACAGAAAGTAAAGAACACATATGATTTGTTAATCCAGTTCGGTGCAAACTTCACCTACATCTGGAGGCTACCAAGCCAGGAAGGAAATCCACTAAAATAGTATCAATTCGAAGTCCTGTGACACAGCCCCTGTTTCACAGCCCCTTCTCACTTAATCACTACCCGTGGTATTTCTACCTAGGAACTCCTAGATATAAGAACCCTCTTACTTCTCTCTCAAGCAATCACTGCCCCAGTGATTGTAAACTCTAAACAAATCAACTAAGATGAAGACATACTTCAAAACATCAAAGTTACTTTTGCTTAAAAGCTTTAAGTGAATTACAACTCAATAAACCTAAACCAACTCTAACAGATGAGTGGCGTACAGAAACAAAGTACAAAGCTTACAAACTCAACAACCTAAGACTCTTGCAATTCTAGCTTTTTTTGAGATCCCTTTCTTCAATAGCAGCGTCCTCCTTATATAGCAATCAGCTGCAACATAATTCTTGATCCTAATCTTCAAAGATATAGTCCCAGAATTCTTTAGAAGCAAATAAAAGCTCACATGTTATTCAGAAATATATTTTCCAAAGATTTCCTTGAAAATATATTCACAAATAATTGAATCAAATCTTCAGAACATATCTTGCGCAATTCTTCTTTCTTCTAGAAACACAGATTGGATAAATCTTCAATTAAATCTTCGAAAGATACTGTGAGAGAATTAACAGCTTGAAGACACAAATTCTGAATGCAGAAACCAGCTTCTGAACATGCTTCTGAAGGTCAACGAAAGTCAGCGTCTGAACAGTGCGTCTGAAGGTCAACGAAAGTCAGCGTCTGAACAGTGCATCTGAAGTACTGTTTAGCTTATGAACCCCAGCTTCTGAAGTATTGTTCACCAGCTTCTGAACCAGCTTCTAAAGACACATATGAAGATTTCAGCTTCTGAAGACACACATTGCTTGTACATTTGATTTTAGCAAACATGTAGCCAACAACCAAATATCCAACAAATGTGTTTTTCTTTTAGTTAACATTTTTTTGTAGGATAATGTTGTAGACAAATGGGACTCATACCATAACTCTTAGGAGGGGTATACAATTAAAGAAGCTTATCATATCATCACCCATTCTGAGCATTCTCACGATGACATCCATTCATGATTAATCTGGAACAAAGGTGTGCATCTTAAAGTGTCGTTATTCGCTTGGAGATTATTTTAGAAAATGATTCTAACAAAGAACAATTTATTTCGTCGTGGTGTGTTAAATGGAAGATCATCGTTATGTTATGGAGGGTGTGGTAAAGAAGAATCTATTAATCATCTTTTTATCGGTTGTGATTTCTACGATAGTATTTGGCATTTTCTTCTCAGCTAGTTGGGAATTTTAACAGCTCACCCCAATGACATTCGGGAGCGTGTTTTACAATTTGATGGATTACATATGTTCAGGAAGGATATCAGGTTTTGTCTTCAGATGATTTGGCTCGCTTGCATTTGGATTATTTGGAAAGAGCGCAATGACCGTATTTTTAACAACAAAGAGTTATTGATGGACCAGTTATTAGATTGCATTAAGCTCCATTCTTGGTGGTGGTTGAAGGCACACCAACCAAATTTCTTCTTTGCTTTTAATTCATGGTGGTCTAATCCTTTGGTTTGTATGAGTTTTATCGACTTGTAATTTTCTTTCTATTTTGTTGGCTACTTTCTTTAGTCTGACTGTATTGTGTACTTTTCTTATCCCTTCTAAACACACATTGTGCTTTGAAGGGATGATGTTGATCTATTCTGTCGTTGGCCTTTAAAAAAATAGTTTATTTATAACTTATGGTCTTATCAATGATATATGTCATAAAAAAAATCGTTTGAGATATCAAAAGTGCATGTTTTTCTCTTCGCATCATTTTAGTGTTATTTGATCATTTTGACTTAGAACTACATCAAATGAATGTGAAAACTCCACTTTTGAATGAAGATCTAGATGAAGAGGTTTACATGGAACAACCA
Organism: Medicago ruthenica; assembly: GCA_018208015.1. Lineage (NCBI taxonomy): Eukaryota > Viridiplantae > Streptophyta > Magnoliopsida > Fabales > Fabaceae > Medicago > Medicago ruthenica. The sequence continues at coordinate 114,285,244 of CM031371.1, read as the reverse complement.
GAATAATTGTCTTCTAGTGGCGAGGAGCATTTGGTATGCAAGCTTAAGAAATCTATATATGGACTCAAACAAGCTTTCCGTCAATAGTATTTAAAATTTTACAATGTCATATCTTTTTTTGGATTCATAGAAAACATTATGGATCAATTCATATACTAGAATGTCGGTGGGACTAAAATTTGTTTTTTTATTTTGTATGTGGATGACATTTTACTTGCTAGAATAGATGAATGTTTTCTATACGAGGTGAAACAATTTCTCTGCAAGAGTTTTGATATGAAAGGTGTGGATCACACTTATTATTTGTGCTTAAAAAGAGTGATCTCTTGCTCCCTTCGTACTTGCCGATGTTATGGCTAATTCAAAGTTACACACCTTTCAGATACAAAATATCTATTTATTGGTGTATTTTAAATTATGAATCAGTTTTTGAGATTTGCCTAATGACCAAAACAAAAATAGACCTAACACTATTACTCTTATTTTTTAGTTTGTATTTAAAAAAAAAATATCAATGACCAAAAGAAAAGAGAACTCGTTGTAGTCATTGGCTTTGGAATTTGCATAGTGATTCATCATTGAACCAAAATTCGATTTAACATAGTTACTTTATGTATTTATTAAATTCATATTTTTATTGAAACTTTGTGATAACCAAACGAAAAATATGATTTGTAGTAGTCGTCGGTGGTTTAAATATAAGATTTGTAAATATTTGTATGGTGACCCGACTAAAAGTGGGTACACAGTAATCAAAACTAATATGTAAGATTTGGATTTTTATTAAATATTTGTGAAACCAAATCAAAAGAAGTTTTTTTTAATAAAAACAAAAAAGAATTTAGAGTATCATTAAATCCCTCACTCGTGTACCATTACTAATTATATCTGAATCAATTGATTGTATTGGATCTTATGATAGAGCCCTCATACCACATTTCTTTTCTTCTTTTTCTCTTCTTAATATGGTCAACTGTAGTCACCACGATTATAAGATCGATGCCCTTATTGTTGCGATCCGAGCGTTGGCTCTTCCTTCCTCTTCAATCGGTGCCTCCCCTTTTCTCCTTTCATTTCACCATCTTTTGGTTGCATGAAAAGGATCTTATGATAAACTTTTTTGAAATGCTTTAATGTTGTCATTCACAAACTTGCAGTTCCATCATGACCATCATATAGACCTAAAGGTTTTTGAGGACCAGAGTGATCAGAACTCTAGGGGACTAGATTCAAGATGGACATGATCCTCCAATGAAATATTGACTTGAATCACATTCCCAGACGATCATGCTTGTGTCAACTTTTCCTTATAACAGGTGATATTAACTTTTCCCAGGTCTTAATTAGTGGACCGACGAGTGTGCCCGGGAAAGCAAAAATGAAAATTATTATAATTTTTAAAGCAAAGAGAAAGAAAAATAACCAATAATGTGTAATGACCAAAAAAACCTCTCTTATTTCTAAGTAAAATAGAAATTGATTTTAAAAAAAAAAACAGTCAGAGAACTATACAGAAACATACTAAAAAAGTCACAACAATACTAAAGTTCGTAAACACATCGATACTATTTCGAAGGGTAAACAAAAAAAATGGGAAAATATGCTATTATCATTATGGAACCCCAAATGAAAAGACGGGCAGTCACGTGTCTGTCTTTCCGCTCTTTTTATTGCGCTAACGTTTGAAAATTATGAACGATAATTTTTTTATGAAATTTTGATTTTGATTAAAACTAAAAATGTAAATGTTTGTGCGTTCAAGTTATAACAATTCAAACTAACCATGATTATCTATTTCAATGACACCAATAATATAACAAAATAATATACTCTAAATTCTTTTTTTAATGACACCAACAACAATCTTTATTATAGAAAAAGTTGTTTAATGATATAATTGGAATAATGAAAAAGTATGTATAAATACACGCATCTAGTTTGTTACACTTTTTAAATATATTCATATCGTGTTTGTTACATTTTTTTTTAATATTTAAATTTATTCTTATCTATTTGTTACATGTATTATTTGTATTGAAAATTGAGGGCATTTTTGAAAAGAGAAAAAAATCAGCCCAAAAGAGCTTAAAGGGGTTATTTTCTTTATATATAATATAGATAAAAACTAAGAAAAAATTGATATAAAAGGGTGAGGCAACTATTGTGTTTTGTAAACACACGGAAAAAAATGAGAGAGAGAGAAACAAAGAAAGAAAATGATAGAGAGCCCTTGTTTATTAGGGGTGAGCCAAATTAATGGGGCTAGTAATGTTATTTATTTTTTGGGAAATGTTAACCGGTGTCTCCGGGCACTGGTTAAGGAATTATAAAAGGAAATATTTTTTTGAAAATTGTGTATTCTATTTTTTAAAAATTGAAAAATTACTGTTTTCAATACAAATCATGTCTTTTCTTTTTTATTTTTAGTTTCTTAACCGGTGCCCCGGAGACACCGGTTAACAAGATCCTTTTTTTTTTTTTTTTTCAAATTCTCTCTTCTAAAGTTAACCATCTTGAGAAGTTTCCGACATTAAATGTAGATATTTATTTTAAACGGAATTCGGCCCATTGTGTAATCTTTTTTATTTTCGATAATTTATTTTATGGACGCAAACATGTTTAAAAATTTGATAGACACGCAAACAAGCCACTTTTTTTAATTATGACGACGAAAAACAAAATTTAAAAATTTATTAAAAATGAAAAACTTTTTTTTTTACAAGTTAAAAATGAAAAACTTATTTAATCCATTATTTAAATATCAGTGGTATGAGATTGCGGTGTTACATATCAAGGTTATCTTAATCCCTTTTTCCAAAGGATATTTGCCCCCATAAATGAAAGTAAAGGAAATTTTGTTTATAATCAACTTAAATAATCGTATATTAAATGTCACATAAATTTTTACAAATGATTAAAAGATAAGTAAACATTCCCTTCCATTAAAATTCTTCCCCTCCCTTCCTCTCTATAAAATTCCTACCCTTCATTAAATCAAAGCTAAAAACAAGATTATTTTTTGAATCATAAGTCACAATAATAAATTGACAATGAAGAATCACATAAATAAACTTAAGCTTTGGAACAATGATATTATATGTTCCTTACTTCAAATTACATTGAAATAATAATGGCTTCAATCCAATCGGCGCAGTAGGTACTCAACCTGAACCTCCTTGGTAAGAGGTATTACCCATTTCTCATACAACTTAGAAGCCACTGATGGGTCAAACTTTTGTTTACCTATGTTGTCATCACTGCTGTTGAGGCTTATATCCTGCCCAAACAATGTTGCCTTCTTTTCAACCCTCTTCTTTACCATCTCTTCAACACTCTTAAATGTCAACAGTTTCATCAACCCTTCTTTGTCCTACAATTAAAAATAATGTATCATTTTAGGTTGAAATCTATGTGCCAAAAGTAAATGTTAAGAGTCTCACATTTAATGAGATAAGGTCAAAAAATAAATTTGTAATTCTGAGACATCTTTCGATTTAAAATTGTATCAAAGTCTATTTAAGATATATTAGACCATCCGCTATCAAACCACTTAGGCCACGCTCCTGATGTTCAATTTTGGTCGTGTGAGAAGGGTGTGTCAACAATTTAGTTTATGAAATTGAAGTCTTATAATTTAGTCTTTAAATTAAAGAAATATTAGAGACTATATTTTGACGATTAATATGATTGGAGATTGGATATCTCAAAAACCATTTTGAAATTTCATTAATTTCAGGAATCAAATTGTCCAACACCTATAGTTTCAATGACTAAACCATTAACTTACTTGAATAAGATATAGTAGAACTTAGAAAGTTATCAAGGAATGCAAAAGGATAATCTCATGTTCAAATTTTATGACACTAAACTTATGAAGATATAAGAATGATGATGGAGCTAAAATCCAACACTCAGTAATCTGCAACCAATTTATACCTTAGCACGAATTAAAGGCTCATAGTCTTGAGGAGATTCCCTGAATTTCACTTCAGCTACAAACTTTCCATAATGAACTCTTTTAGAGATGGCCTGCAGATATCTTATAAAATGAAAAATCAGAATCAAAACTAGGCTCTATTTGGATAAGCAGTTTAATTAAGCACTTGTAGCATACACGTTTATCATATAAATGCTTATTTATAAAGTATTTCTATAACAAAAGGTAAAATAAAATGTAAGTTGTTTTCATAAATTATCCTAGAGAACTTATGAAACAAGCTGAAAACAACTTACAAACATGTCATAAGTTGTTTATATAAGCTCTCTTAACCAGTTTCACAAATGCTTATATCAATAGATAAGCTCAAATGAGCCAATTCATACAGACCATGGTTTATGTTGGTTATTTTCATGAGTTGGACCAAAATGGTATCTGAGACTGCTATTTTGACAAAATTGAATTGGTTGCTGATCATTGCTCTACATATATTCATCCATAAACATACTCCTAAAATAGCATTTTTCAGAGAAAATTTTACCTGCAACAATGAGAGGTCACTAGCCGCAGTTTGTGCATAGTTGCCATCATCACCGGAAGCAACGAACAATGGAAGCAAGTCATGAAAGTACATTTTCCATAAGGACTTGTTTATGTTAATCGAAGCGGCTCCAGGATGCAAAATCTACATATGGAATTGATTTTAAAATAAGTCATTTTTATTCTAAGTTGTATGGGCTGGGAAATAAAAAATAATATCAGTTTTAATGAATTACCTTTGTGAAGGGATAAGATGGAACAAGTGATAATGGTAATTTATCTGGAAAGAAGGGATTCTCTTCAGGGTTTTTGTATCTTCCAGCCTGTAATATAATCACATTATTTTACACAAAAATATTCTTTCAAATGCAATAACATAATGCTTAGCAACCACTCAAGAATTAAAAGAGATTTATTACTGAAGCACTTAAAAGTTATAGTATAAACATTTGTAAGCTCTAATGTATATGCTATTTATATAACAAAAGATTAAGTAAAGTCAAATTAAATTCATATAAGCTATAGGATGTTTTTGTAAGCTATTCTAGAGAATGTAAGAAAATAAGCTGAAAACAACTTATGGAGATGTCATAACTTGTTTTCATAAATTCTCTCAAACAGTCTCAAAAGTGCTTATGTCAGTAAATAAACTCAAATAAGACAATCCAAACAGGTCCAAAGTTCATACATCCCTAGGTGAAGAAACTTGATCAACAATGACCAACAGAAGCTGAAAATTATAAACTAGATAATGTAGAAGTTTCATCTCATAAAAAAGTACAGTATAAATGTATCACTCATTCTTAACACCTAACAGTCAGAACTATTTATGGATTTTGCAATGACTTAACATACTAACTTATGCTAGATTGCCAGAGAAATTATCAGCCAACATATTTATGACCTGATTGGTTTTTAATAGACAAATGTTAGTAAGGACTATGTTAGTTTTCAGGGTTCAAACCCTAAACCTCATGCTTAATACTCCTCTGCGTCCCTTAGCTCACTAACCGAGCTACCTTGTTTGGTTTGAGATACTAAAGTCAAATTATTTTCATATAAGCTATAAGCCATTTTCATAAACTATCCTGCAGAGCTTATGAAAAGCTAAAAACAACTAATAGACATGTCATCAGTTGTTTCCATCCACTCTTCCATATAGTCTCGTAAATGCTTATGTCAGTAACAAAAAGTTTAAATAAGTAAATCCAAAAAGACCAAAATAATTATTAACCTTAGCTTGAACAGTCTCAGTATTGCTGAAAACAAACTCAACCAATGAGCCACAAAAACCAGGGATTTGAAGATAATTCTGATCATAAGTTTGAGAATTAAAAGGAAACTTTGCTCTCTCAATAAGACCAAAAACAATTGTATCTTCTTGTCTAACCAAAGTCTCCCTCACTGTATCAAGAGTATATTCATTCTCTGCTGTGGCCATTTTGTTTATCACTGTAGACATTGTTAACACAAGAATCAGAAACTTAAATTGAATCATCATCATCATCAATAAAAGATCAAGATTGTAATTAATTATGATAATGATGATACGATCATAGGCATTATATATCAGATGATATGGATGAATATTAAAAAAATAATGAATTGTGAATGAAGTCAATTAAGAACCAACCATATAATCAATGTAATGTTATCTTATAAGTTTGACATCAGAAATGGACAAAGTCAAATGTTGGAAGAGAGAAAAATACCTTATTGGTAGTTAATTAAGGTACACGAACCTTAAGCTTTTGGATGTTTTGAATGAGCTTTGAAATCACAATATGAAGGGAAAGGGTTATGTGTATAAGTATATAATATAAAGTTTATGATAATGTGTTTGAGATATATAAAATAATTGGAAATGGGAGAAGTGGCACAAACGTGAAAAGTTGATTAGTGGGAAAAAAGTTAAAATTTGTGCTGCTGCCAAGTCTTTGTTTGATTCCTTGCTTGTTGTTGTTGGCAAGTGGCAACTTGTTTCCTTTGGAATAGGAGGAAGGAACAAGTCAAAAGACAAGCGTGTGGGTCCCATATCAAACTCCCTTAACTCTTAAGATTTTCCAACCGTTATATGGGGCCGGTCCCTCCCTAATTTTCTATTATTGGCTTAAATTCTTTTTTAAAATGTTGTCGGCTCGAGCTCGAAGGTCTAACTTAACGAGACATTTTAAATTTGAGATCTCACAATTGTATGTGAATTTTTTATTATGTTTAGAACTTCATCTATAGATAAAATAAAATATTTCTTCTAATCTGTTAAGTTTACAGTTTCACGTTTGTAGTAGTTATAAATTGATTTCAAAGGTAAAAAATTAATGTTAACATGTTTAATTGTTCTTTAGCAAAATTAATTTTACCTTTCCAATTGATTTTAATTTGGAGTTATGATTTGTAGTTTTTTAGTTTAAACATGGTTTTTACATCGAAAATTATTATTCAAGTCATTTTTACCGTAAATGTATTCAAATATAAATTATTTTTCATTCAACTCACTTTTAACTAAAATCAATTTCGTAAAATTAATTTATTCAAAATCTAATTCTACCATGGAGTAACCAAACATACACTATTGCTCAAAAAAAAAAAAACCAAACATACACAAATCATTGAACGCTCATAATTTAGAATTTCAACATTCATTCTAGAAAGTCATTGATGCAGTTATATTATAATAATATTTTTCTTAACGGAAAACAAGTTATATGGTATTAAAAAAATATTACTACAAGCAAAAAAAATATATATACTTTTTTAGTTAATTAATGTTATTTAAATTCCTTCGCTTAAGTCGTTGGGGTAGTTGTTCTTCAATAGAAAGTCAAAGTAGATCCCCATAAAGAAGAGTCGATATTCCATTCCGACCTCAGCCTTTGTATTGCCATCATTTACGTTGCATCATCTTTATCCATTTCACAATTCATCTGGAAGTTGACATTTAAAACAAAACAAAACAAAACAAAAATGTCATACCATGTAATATTAACTCCCTTCACATTCAAGATAATAATATGCCAATTCGTGTGAAAATATAAGACTTTATTATTTTCTTTCTTTTTTTCCAAGGTTATTTTCACGTGAAGTAATCTTATTTGACGCGTACTATTTGACAGTAAATATGAACCTATTGTTAGATAGTGACGCTCTCTTTGAGCGTTTGAAGAGAGGGCTTTGGGGAGGGAAAAGTGGAAAAGAAAAATAAACATTCTGTCTTATTTCAAAAGTGAATTTGTAGAGAACGATGAATTAATTCTTATAATTGATATATTTTAAATTTTGAAAAATTTGTCTAAACTATTTATAATAACCGTCCGATACATTTTATAAATTACACTAAATTATGAAATTTTTTATTATGAAGAAAAAAACACCTCACTAAAATTGGAGGTCTATCATTCCTCACTTTTTTTTCTTTTAAAGTCATTCCTTCCTAAACTCACAAACAAACTTTAAGCGTGGACATATCTCTTAAGCCAGAATTTACGCATTTGTTTATCAAGTTGTAGAAAACTAACACTTCTTTTAAATTCCTTAAGAAAAAACACTTTTTTCAAATCCAACCTTAATTTACAAGGCTTTATTCTATTTAGAGTGCGTTAATCGCGTAGTAATATACTAATCCGTCCCAAAATATAAGCAAAAATGAGTCAACATAAGCTGATGTATTTGGTACAAATTTTGAACCAAATACATTAACTTTTGTTGACCAATTTTTGCTTATATTTTGGGACGGAGGGAGTAATAAGGAAGGGGAATTAAGGTGCATAATTAGTTCATCACATTTTTGGTATATTGCATTGGATTGGATGTCACTATTATATTACTACTTGACTTTTGCTTTCTATTAGGATCATGTAATGTGTGCACTCAATTGAAACAGTTTATGCATTATTGTCTTATTTTTGGTTGATTATTGTTTCTTCTTTAAAGAATAGTTTTTCAGTTTCTTGGACGTTATTCTCTCTTTCTCTTGCAAAGTTGAACACATAAAGAATCTCTATTTCATAAATTACTTTTTAAATCTCTCTTTCTCATGCAATTTAAATTATTTTTACTTAGTACGTGGATAAGTTTTAAATGGGTTCTGAAACCGGCTTAAAAGGAGTGTTTTAAATCGATTTTGGTGTGTTAAAAGAACTTGTTGATACTATAACTTGTAATTGTTGATGAGGCTCACGTTACCCTCTCATGATTTGGGGTAATTTACCCCCTCATGATATCAACTAATTAAATTGAGCAATGTGTATTCTATTAACTAAATCAAACATGAAAAGATTTTACATTGAATTTTTGTTATTTCAATGTGCTTTTATCTTTCCAATCAAAAAATTTAATGAGATATTTTATTTCCACAATTCAATTGTTTAGACAAATTTTGTTCTTCTTTTTTCTTTACTGTTTTGTTTCAAATTTTTATTTTTCCACAAATTTTTTACACCGTATCTTGTTGTTTTTTAAGCTTGGATCCGGGAAAAAAACATTCCAAAATGTTATTTTTTTCGTACATCAATTAGATTATATTTTATTAATTAGATTATTATATATTATCATATACTTTTTTTTTACGTTATCATATGTTTGTATCTATCAATATTAGTTGACTAAATGCTATTAACCTAAACAAATATTTTTTTTTGACTAGTTCTAAAAAAACGAAGACTCATTTTAGTTCCTGAGAAAAATTATAAGACCTAATTTAGTCTCTGAAAAATATATAATTCACTTTTATTTCCCCGAAAATATAAACAGAGACAACTTAGTCTCTAGTTTCTTTACATTTTTTTTATTGATGAAAGAAAGATAAAGGAAAGAAAATAAGATACTAGCAATTATTTAGTAGTATAGTATAAGAGAAAATTAAATAAAATTATGATAGGAAAGACATGTGTATTTATAAAATGGGATAAATATATTTAAACAAAAATTAGATATGATAAAAATAAAAAAATAATTATTTCATTACAATAAATACAAAATATATTCCTTTACAATTTTTAAAATATATCATCCAATTCAGGAGAAGTCGAACCTTTTTTAGTTAATGTGATAACCACAGTTTGTCTGATCTCTATTTAAGTCTTATTGTAGTTCATACATTCAAGAAAAAATTTCAAATCATTCTCAAAAAAGGAAAAAGCCACATTTCGACTAATCACGGGCTAAGTCTCATTATAGTTCATATGATATACGAGTAAGGTCAAACAATTGACAGAAAATAACTAACAACAGTTCAATCGATAACGAGTTAAGTCACACAATATTTAATCCGATTCATAAGAAAGCTGAGACCTTTGTCAGAAAATAAACTAACCACGGTTCGAGTAATCACAAGTGAATGCTCGCTATAGTTCATCTGATTCATAAAAAAGGTTGAACCTATGTTATAAAATGATCTGGCCATATTTTAATGAATAAATTACACTCCCCTTCCTTGAAAAATGCTTGAATTACACTCCCCTCTCCTCTTATGTTAAAATATACACTCCCTTCACTCTTATGCAAAACATATTAGAAAATATTTCACTTCCCTCCCCTGAAAGAAGCTTGAATTACATTCTCGTTCTCTCTTCTGTTAAAATCTACAATTTCCTCCATTAATAAGTTTTTTTAGAGTAAATTACACCCCCCCTCCCTTAAAAGAAGCTTGAATTACACTTCCCTCCCCTCTTAAGTTAAAATATACACTCCCCTCCCTTGAAAAATAAAACTTATACTCCCCTCCTCCATGAGATGCTTGAATTACAACCCCCCTCCCTTAATAATTAAATATGCACTACAATTTAATCTATTTTAACATAAATAAATATTTTTACGATATCTACTAATTTTAAAACACTATTTAAGAAGAAAAAAAATCATTTATTTGTAATTTAAATGTCAATGACGATTAAATTTAAATATTTTGTTATTAATTTTATAACTTAGAATATAAAATTCATTTTTAAATAATCATATTTTATCGACTTTAGTAATTTTTCACTCATTTTAATTTTATTTTTTGTTGTTTTATATTTTATAACTTATAATAGGGTTTAAAACTAGATGTTAATTAAATTGTCAATAAAAAATAGAGAAAAATATGAATTTGAATTTTGATTATATTAAAGTGACCCACAATACTATTTTTCTTCGGAGTATGTTCGATTTTTTTTTGATAAATTACTAGAAATAAAAAAAACTTATTAAGGGAGGAAATTGTAGATTTTAACATAAGAGGGGTGAGGAATGTAATTCAAGCTTCTTTCAGGGGGTGGGGAGTGAAATATTTTCTAATATGTTCTGCATAAGAGGGGAGGGGTGTATATTTTAACATAAAATGGGAGGGGAGTGTAATTCAAGCATCTTTCAAAGGAGGGGAGTGTAATTTACTCTTTTTTTATTTATAGTAATCTAGCAAAAAAAATCTAACACTCTCCAAAGAAAATTAGTATCGTGGGTCCACTTTAATATAATCAAAATTCATATTCATATTTTTTTTATTCACAATTTCATTAACATCTAGTTTTAAACCCTATTATAAATTATAAAATACACAAGTTCCGATACAAATTTACTATTTTAAACTTCTTAATATGCACAAGTTTAACATGTGCAAACTTGTACACGGAAAAAAAATCATATAACAAAAGCCGGGTTCTATGATTTTAGAAATTTAGGTGTTTTAAAATATATTTTTTTGACAAAAAGGTTTTTTAAATTCATTAATTGCATAGCGTTTAGACCAATATTTTTTTTTTGGTCAAGTAGCCTAGTGGCTAGAGCTCACACATTTTAAATGTGGAGAAGTGGGGTGTCCGGGGTTCGAATCCCGGCCCCTGCATATAATAAGCAATATCCCTACCAACTGAGTTAAGCTCACGGGGATAGACCAATATCTTTTTTATTCTTATCAAAGAAAATAATTTTTTTACTAATATATTTATATCTTGGGAAAAATTAATGTTTAGTCATCATGTCAAAAAACTAACATTTAAACTAGTATTGATATATAAACACTTGAGAATATATATTCTTTTTTGGGTACAAGGGAACATATAATCTAACTGTTATAAAAGAAAATAACGTTTATACTATTTTTTTTAGATCTTTCTAGGGTAGAAAATAATGGATTTTGTGAATTTGTGAGAGAAGAAGAACCAAGATTGAAAAAACACTAACACATGGTGTAAAAAAATTTGCAGAAAAAAGAAGAGATGAAAGTAAAGAAAAAAAAAGAATAAAAATATGTTTAAACAATTGAAATGAGGTAACGAAAGATTTCATTAGATTTTTTGATTCAAAACATAAAGACACATTAATTGAATATGGGGTGAGTATGTAAATAACAAAAATATATTCAAAATATGTAAAATATAATTATATGTTTGACTTTACTTAGTGTAGTTCACATTGTTCATTTTGATTGGTCCACATTAACGGAGGGTAATTTACCCACAAATTTGTAAAGGGTAATCTAGAAAAAACCGTAATTGTCTAATATACATGGTACTAACGAGTGACACATATTTCATTTTTACTCTATTAGTCTTGATACAATAAAGATTGATGATTGTGTAGATATTAGACTAAAAGTTTGGAAAATAACGGATTCAACAAATTACACGTTACTTTTATAAACTAAAGAAGATTATAGTTGATATCAAAAATAGATAAGTACTAAGGACATTAAAAAACTATTGACCGAATACCTAAGTCATTGATCATTAATATATCATAAAATGTCACCATGATTGAAACGGGCAATTCATTCAAAGCCAGACACTTAAAAATGAAATAACATCCAAAAATACATAGTCTTAGACAAAATAACATAACCCCAAAATACAAAGGTTATGAGTGTGGAGGTGTGCATTCTCACTATAAGTTAGATCCCCATGATATTAGTTATGATTTATAATTTTTTTGTGTACAATTATTGAGAAACATTAGGATGTGCAAAATATTTAGGGTTATATGTGAAAACTTTAAAGGTTATGAGTGTGGAGGTGTACATTCTCATTATAAGTTAGATCCCCATGATATTAGTTATGCTTGATAATTTCATGTGTATAGTTATTGAGAAACAACAATGTTTTACATTAAGTTAGAGTATCACATTAGACATACACCAACAAAATTTAACAATAAATTTAACAATAAATCACATGTTAAAAAACAATAAATCACATATGTGCAGTTAAACATAAATGAGTTGAAATTAGAAGATATTTTAAGGTGATGTGATAACAACGCATTTGCTGATTGACACTTGTAAAAGTTTGTCTTGAAATTGATCTTTTTTTGTATATTATTAAGATAAGATGAAGACATGTAAATTATCAAGGTTAAGATATGATAGTTATAATTTCCTAAAGATATTTATCTAATTTCATAAATATACTTCTTTTATTTCTTCCTACATTTTATTTTTCTATTATATTTATTCTCACTTTCTTTCCTTTATCATTCTTCTATAAAACAAACAATGTTTAACTATAGTATGGACAAAATTGCAAATAAGTGACAAATATGATATCTTTTACTTAACGTGGTCAGACATAAATAATTTGAAATTGATGATATTTTAAGATGATGTTGCAATAATGTATTGCTTGATTGACACTTGTAAATATTATCTTTATGTCTATTATTCAAATTAAAATCAATATGACACATTTTTTTGAACCACGAATATTAGAATTAGTTGTTAAATTAGTTTTCTTTTTCTTTCTATTTTGTTTGAGTTTGAACTAGGACCTCAAACTCTTCATCCCTTAACTCAAATCAAGTGATCTACCTAATCTCATGCTGCATAACAACAACCTTACTACAAAAAACGTGACTGATTGAGGCGGTTTTTTAGGGAGGTTCTGCAAACCCCCTTAGTTTAGAAATGCCAAATGCCTGTTATTCTCTGGGGGTTTAAAAAAACCCCGCAAATTGGGAGTGATTTTTTACCTTTTTTAATTTTTTTTTTCACTTCACCACTTGATGAAATAACCCATCACTCTCTTTCTCTCTCTCTAACCTAGAAAGGCAAGTGAATCACAATACCTATCTTTATATTTGATTTGTTTGCTGCTAGGTCTTGATTTGGGGTTTTTCATTCATGTGCTCCTTCAAATTTTATTTGCTGCTTGGTCAATTAGATTTGTAGGCTTGTGTTGTTGTGGTTTTTTGTTAGTGTTGTTTTCATTGTCTATGCTGATTTTTTTGTTTGTTTATCTTTTATGAATTCAGTCATGGAAGCTATTAAGCCCTCAATCTTAATGTGTGACTCTCTTTACATCATTGCTTATGTTTGGATTTTAAGGGGTTGCCTTTATGTGTGTGTGTGTGTTTTGTCATATAATATTTGATAAATGGATTTTTGTTGATGGATGGTAAATTTTGTAGTTATAATAACAATAGCATTTTTATGTAGGTATTTATTCTTTGAAACACAACCATATTAAGGGGTTTTTGGAATTGAATCAATTAGTTTATCAAGTTACAAATGTTCCCTTTTTTCAAACTCAAGACTTGTAAGTATTGTTCCTTGAGAAGTATAATTTTTGTTTGACATAAGTTTATGTATTTTAATAGAAACTGAAGGCTCTAAACAAGTATTGAATGCTTTTATATATCTAATGCTTATGTATTTTAGTTACTAGTTATGTATTGCTTGTCTAATTCAGTCAGTATCTGATTTAGTGCATGTTTACTGCAGCCCAAACTCAGCCCAAGAAGAGAAAAGGCCATTGGTTTTATGTGCTAATGAAGTTTCAGTCTAGATTGCAAGAAAACCACCTGAGGCAAACATTCATCAATTGGTGTCACAAACTCTTATTTATATAATAAGCTTTGGATGGGAAATTTTTGAAGAGGTATTTATGTACATTAATTGGATGTACTTTGATTCTTATTAAACTTTAATTCTCTACGTTTACTCTAGAATTCTTGGCAATGGCTTTTATTCTGGTGACTCAAAGCAGTGATATTGCGTTGCTTACATGAAATTAAAGCAGGGACTCAAAGCAGTGATTTTTCGTGTATTAGGAAAGCAAGTTGGGATTGGTATTTCATGTATTAGGGAAGCAAGTTGGGGACTGGTTTTTGGTGTATTAGGGAAGCAAGGATGTGTTGCTGTCACATGGCTTCTTGTGTGTAATTTTTGCAAGTTTAGGGGTTGTTTTAGTGCTCTACAGTTTGGTCCATGTCTTGTTTTTTTTTCTTTCGGTTTGGTGTGATTACTTATGTGAATCATTTGGTGCCATTTTGTGGGGTATTTATTTGTTTGGTTTGGTGAGTGCAGACTGTGTTGTTTGGAATGCAATGTACATCAACAACAAGCTAAGCAATTGGAAACACCAGCAAGCAGAGGAGTTAGATTTCAGAGAATTCTTAAGATCTTCGGAGTCTGTTTAAGAGGTAGGTGGTTCATCTTTGGTTGTTGTTGTATATGTTGAAATGATAATATGGCTTAAAAATTTAGTTAGTGATTAGTTCCTAAGTCTTTTAATTGTGATTTTGAATATTTTCACTAAGTAATCTTTCTTTTGTTATTTAAGGGAGGGAGCATAGTTCACATATGAATGCAAGGGAGCCTAATTCGCCTATTGATGCAAGCGGATCATCTAGTACTAGATATATGTTCATATTTAATATAGATTATATTTAGGCTATTATTAATTTTGTGTTGTATTATCACGCAAAATTCATGTTTGTAGTATATTTTATATAACTTTGATTATAATATTTTATGTAACTTTGATTATATTTTAATGAATGTTTCAGTATTGTGAAGATTTTTTTTTTACTTAACAATTTGCGGGGGTTTTTAACCTCCGCAACAAAACCTCCGTAATTTATTCGGTAAGATACCAGCGGTTGCCCAAAACTCCTGCAAATAATTTGTGGGAATTGTTTAAGCGACGGTTTTAAAAACTCCCGCAAAACAATTTACGGAGGTTGAAAACCCCCACAAAATAGCTTAAAACCCTCCGCAATCTGGACGTGTTTTTTGTATACACATCTTATTGGAATTAAAATTAATATGACAACAACATGACCACACACTAGATGCATGCTTGGTATTATAACATGTTTGTTAAAATTACATTGAAACACTGTGATTTTGCAAAAGCTAACTTTTAAAAAATTGCTAGCTTTTTACAAAAGTACGGGGATTCATCGTGATATCAAACACTAAGAACATAGTGAGAGGGGGTCACACATGGGCTGGGTCATTCATACATATATATATATTAGTTGTAAATAATTTTTACCCAGTCAACCAATTGTAATCATCAAATTATTAATGTATTTTAGTGGATAGAAAGAAATGAAAAAGTTACTTGAGAACACATACAAGTGGATGAGACGATTTTTCATTCACGACGTTCGACCTAATGATTTCAGCATTTTTTGTCAGTTGAGCTAGAACTGATAGATAAATTATTAAAAATATTTTATTTGAATTATATTTTTTCAATGATGTATAAAAATTAATCTCAATCATATATCATATAATATTCTTTATCCACTAAAAGTCAATACTGCATTTTTTTTATCCACTAAAACATTAATAACAGCAACAAACCAAACGTATCCCACTAAATGAGGTTAGTTACATGAATTAAATGATGCTATAATGTTCGGTCAAAAATCATATTTTTATCTAACTTATTAATCTTTAGATTCTTCTTGATAATTTCTTTTATATTTTTTCTTGATCTTCCTCTACTTCTACTAATTCGAATCTCCTCCATCTTATCTACTATCATTACTCCAGAATCCATTTGTCTTCTCTCTACCGCCCAAACCATCTAAGCCTATTTTCTACTCTTTTTCACTATATATGCTACCCCCTCCTCTCTCTTGTTTCATTTATAATCTACTATGTTTAATCTTATCATCCATCCAACACAAGATCCTCATTTCTGCTACGCTTAAGCTTTGTTTGGGAGTTTGGAGGGGAGGGAGGGCTTTGGAAAAAAATAAATAAGGAGCATATGGAAGAAATAGAAGACAATTAGAGGAGAGGGTTTTGAGGGTTAATTTTTTTATTCATAATACAAAATCTCCATCTATTGGGGAACTAAAAAAATTGTATTGGAGGGTTTATATGAATTTTTCAAATTCAATCTATGTTTTATAATATTCTTAAAATTAAAAATATATTAATCATAAACATTAGTTTATCATTCTCTAAAAAATTGTTGTTTCAAAAATGTAATGATTTCTCCATTTTTCTATATATTTCCTACCCCAAAAGTTTTTCCTTCCCCTCCACTCCAAATTCCCAAATAAAGTCTTAATTTATTTCCCTGTTGGTTCTATACCGCCCAACACTTTATCTTATTGTGCAATGAGAACCCATCATCTTGTACACAGTATATAAGATGGGTGGAAAGTGTAATTGAAGTTTCCATTAGGGAGGAGAATGTAATTAACTCTTGTTTTAATTTACTTTGACTAAAATCAGAACAAAATCACAAATATTATTATTAATTAAAACAAAAAGATTAAGATACGAAGTACGGACAAAGAAACAGAGATTGCGTTAGAGAGAGAAACCTCGGATCCAAATTGTTCTTCTAAACAACAAGCTTCCAAATTCTAACACCAAATCCAATATCTGTTTGTAACCACTCTCATGTTCCTCTCTTTTGTCTTTTTTATGTTTGAAAGCTAAGTTTTCTCTTTCCATCAGATACAAGTGTGCATGTGAAGATAGAGACAATACCCACGTAGTGTTCCTTAAACACACAGCAAAAATCCATGCTTCTGATTCCTGAAAACACACACTCTCTTCAATCATCATTGCATTTCCATTTGGTGGGGTTTTCTTAGATCTCTAAATCAACAATGTAGGTTGAATTAGGGCTGTTATAATAGGTCTTAAGATCTTCTATACAAATGGCATTGTTCCGCAAGTTCTTCTATAAGAAACCCCCTGATGGGCTTCTTGAAATCACTGAAAGGGTTTATGGTACGTTTCTTCTTCACTCTTTTCTATGCTTGTGAACAATGTTGGTTTCTGTTGAGTGTAAAAATTGTATCTTTAGGCATTTTGTATTTGTGGGTTGTGTTCTCTTTGGCTTATTTTGCATATTCTATTTGGATTGACTTATTTGAGCTTATCTAGCAGCGTAAGTTTTGTGAGACTGTTTGGAAGAACTTATGAAAACAACTTATGACAGTTTTCATAAGCTTTTTCAACTTATTTTCATAAGTTCTCCAATATAGCTTATAAAAACAACTTATAGCATATACAAAAACAATTTAACGTTGTTTTATCTTTAGCTATGAATATAGCTTATGCAAGCTTATTCATACAAGCTTATCATGATAGATGCTTGTGCTATAAGTTGCAAATAAGTTGTTTATCCAAACAAGCCCTTAGAGTAGTGTTGTCCAATAGCGGCTATAGCAGCACTATACCGTAACGAAATTTGAACAAATCGCTTTTGTTCCAGAATACACATGGCTTGGCCGAGTGTGTAGGCTTGAGACAATGCAGTATGCTACTCTCGAGGTCTCGGGTTCGAATCCTCCCGGTGCTAATTTATGTGGATTAGTCCATACTGAGCAAGCTCTGGCTTTAGTTTGACCCCGCATTAATGGACGGTGGGATTGGTCCCTGGGCAGGATATGAGTTAAAAAAAATCACTTTAGTACAAAGTGTTGTCTATTAGCAGCACTATAACATTGTAGCATAGCGGAATACACTATTTAGTACAATGTTTTGTCTAATAGTGGTACTATAGCATTGTAGTGTAGCGGAATTTGAACAAAGCACTGTTTTCTGCCATCTACGATTTACAACACTACTCTGATTTAGAGTGAATAATGGGACTTGTATAATTTTCTTTTATACATTTTTCACTTTACAGTATCTAGTTATTATAGTCTTAAATTGAAATGTTAGTTGTTCAAAAGGCTGTCAACATGTTGTCTTGTTTGAGATTGAGCTGAATGGATCTTTTCTGCTTAATACATACATATTTTTGTGGGAGAAGCGAAGGTGAAATTAATTGAAAGAACCTTTAGAGTTTATATGAAACACTTAGCTAATTGTTTTTTTCTGTAGACAAGTGAGTTTTTCTTGGTGGAGTCTGTATTAATAAAGATTATTATAAAGTTTTGTTCATTTGTGAATGATGGGGACTTGTGACTGAAAGAAAACTGAAGACTTGTGGTATACTTGCTTCATCGGACCTGGATTCCCTGCATTTAAAAATCATGCATTTACACACATTAGTTGATCCCTGCCAGTGATTTGAGTTTGGTCGCCTCACACTATATTCTGACTAAATTATCCTCAAATAATCTTTACCGTTGATTTGTGAAATTGTGATCGGATGGTCAAGATGAATAAACACGTCACACGTTTAATGGGGATTTTGATTTCAGAAACTTGTTTCTTTGTTGTTTGTTCACATATTTGGCATGCCATATTACTTGGTGCATTTCATTATCTCAAGGAATTTTTATTTGATATATATATTTTTTGGATTGTTTTTTTTTGTTTGTAGTCTTTGATTTTAGACATTTGCTATTAACATGTTTGGCATGCCATATTACTTTTATATTTCATTATCTCGAGGTTTTTTTTTACTTCACATGTATTTGATTGTGATTATTTTGTTGTTGCATTTGTAGTCTTCGATTACTGCTTTACCACAGATGTTATGGACGAAGACGAATACAAAGTGTATATAGGAGGAATAATTAGGCAAATTCGCGAGCACTTCCCCGACGCTTCATTTATGGTGTTCAACATGAGGGAAGGAGAAAACCAAAGTCATATATCAAACATTTTGTGTGACTATGACATGACCGTGATGGACTATCCTAGACAGTACGAAGGTTGTCCATTACTTACCATGGAGATGATCCATCATTTCTTAAGATCAGGTGAAAATTGGCTACAACTCGGGCATCAAAATATCGTTTTGATGCATTGCGAACGAGGTGGGTGGCCGGTCTTAGCATTTATGCTGGCAGCACTATTGATTTATAGAAAAATGTATACAGGGGAGCAGAAAACACTTGACATGATATATAAGCAAGCGCCTCGGGAACTTTTACAGTTGATGTCACCGTTGAATCCATTACCTTCACAATTGAGGTATCTTCAATACATATCAAGAAGAAATGTTGGTTCGGAATGGCCTCCTCTGGATAGAGCACTTACATTGGACTGCGTAATTATAAGACAAATTCCTAATATGGATGGAGAGGGTGGTTGTCGTCCTATATTTAGGATATATGGACAGGACCCTTTTATTCCTGCGAATCGGAGTCCCAAAGTTCTCTTTTCTACTCCAAAAAGGAGCAAACTTGTTCGGCACTATAAACAGGTGGTACTTAAATCCTTTAACTCTAATTTAATATGCTTTTTACAATTCAAGCTGGATCACAAGTCACGAATCACATGGCTTCATCATCGCGAGTCACAATGGTGAAGTCACAGGGTTCTTGAATAAGAAATTTGTTGTCTTCCGCAATGTCCTTAATCGATTTATCTTTTGGTTTGTATTTATTACAGGCTGATTGTGAACTTGTTAAGATTGACATCCATTGTCATGTTCAAGGCGATGTTGTACTTGAGTGTATTAGTTTGGACAGTGATGTGGAACGTGAACAAATGATGTTCCGGGTGATGTTTAATACAGCATTCATAAGATCAAATATTTTGATGCTTAACCGCGATGAAATCGACATATTATGGAATACTAAAGATCACTTTCCTAAAACTTTTAGAGTAGAGGTATCTATCTATCTCTCTTCTTCTCTGTCTCTATTTTTATACATTATGGTTTGTGATAATGCCTACTTAACAAAATATATGCCGTGTTTCTGGTTGAAGGTCCTTTTCTCAGATATGGAGGCTTCTTCATCTTCTGTTATTTCAGTTGATCTTCCTCGTATTGAGGAGAAAGAAGGTCTACCTGTTGAAGCATTTGCTAAAGTTAAGGAAATTTTCAGCAATGTTGAGTGGCTCGATTCGAAGACAGATGTGGCAAATGTGCTCCAACAGATCACAGCTTCAAATATGCTTCTAGAAAGATTGGACAGTGGAGCTTCTGCTTCAACAAGCACCTTGCTAAATGAGTCATTGTCCGGAAGATTAAAATTTGATTCAAAGGCACAAAACAAAACAAACAGTCCCAAATCTTCTGTTCACGAGGAACGTTCCGTGTCTTCATTGCAATCGTCTGACGATGTTCCTATGGATAAAATGATTAAACCATTAAAAATAGAGGAATTGTCAGCAGAGAAAATCAAGACCCCTGCAAGTTTAGGTCCAGCGAGCAAACCTATTCTTTCATTTGATCTGTCAAAAGATTCAGATTCTACTAAAAAGGAGACTGAATCACCAGAACCAAAAAAGTCACTGGAAAATGATCCTGAATTTCCTGCTTCTACGGCTAAGGTGGAACAATCTATCCCCTTAATTGAACCATCAATAGATGCAGATTCTATGAAAAAGAAGACTGGATCATTGGAATCTGACAAAAAGAATATTGAATCATTTGCATCAAAGAATATTGAATCATTAGCATCAAAGGCGGTATTGGAAATTGACACCATGTTTCCTGCATCTGAATCTAATATTAATGCAATTTCTATGAAAAATATTGGACTGTTAAGATCAAAAGAAAAGGAGATTGAATCATTATTCTCAGAGGCACTGTTGGAAAAGGATCGCATAGTTAAATTTGAACCAAAGACACTGCTGGAAGTTGATACAAATAGTCCGAGATCTGCAGGTCAAGAGAAATTTTTAGTGTCCTCATTTGAATCAATTGGGGATGCTGCAACGGAAAAGAAGAAAGAAGCTTTGGGTTTAATGGCATCACCTGAAAATAATATTAAGACTCCTGCACCAACAGATTCAAATCCTACTGAAATGAAGATTGAATCATTAGAATCAAAGGCACCGGTGGAAAATGATACCAAGTTTCCTATGTCTCCAGCTCAAACGAAACAATCTATTCCTTTAATTGAACCATTTACAAAAGCCAATTCAATGGAAAAGATGATGGATAAATTAGAGTCAAAGGAAAAGGATATTGAATTGTTAGAATCAAAGTCATTGTTGGAAAATGATACCAAGGGGGAAAAATCGGTTCCTCTAATTCAGACATCGACAGATGCAAGTTCAATGAAAATGGTGACTGAGAAGTCAGAATCAATGGTGCTGTCAGAAACGGATATCAAGAGTCCTACATCCAAGGTTGATAAGAATCAAACTAGTCCCTTACTTCAACCTTCCATTGATGCAAAGTTAATTAAAAAGAAGATTGACCCTCAAGAATTGCAGGTTTCAATTCAGCTACCAACCCAGTCTAAAATAATTTCTCCACGGATACATCAAGCTATTCGACCTGCTTCTGCTTCTTATTCTTCTACCTCCTTGCTAGGTTCGCCTGTAGCCATCTCAAGATATCAGAGTTCACCATCAGCTCTCGGAATAACAACTGTATTGCAAGATCATACACCAATGGATATCAAAGAAGATGTCACTCATGCAGTGTCGATATCTCCTCCTTCAGACTCAAAGGTGCCAAAGTCTGTAGAGCCTTGTTCTACAAGTATTCCTACAACATCATCATCACCGGAATTGCTTCCATCTTCGCCGTTGAAGTCTTCAGACTCAAAGGAGCTAAATTCTGTAGAGCCTTGTTCTACAAGTATTCCTACAACATCTTCATCACTGGAATTGCTTCCATCTTCGCCATTGAAGTCTTCAGACTCACAGGTGCCAAAGCATGTAGAGCTTTGTTCTACAAGTATTCCTACAACATCATCATCACCGGAATTGCTTCCATCTTCGCCATTGAAGTTTTCAGACTCAAAGGTGTCAAAGTCTGTAGAGCTTTGTTCTACAAGTATTCCTACAACAACATCATCACCGGAATTCCTTCCGTCTTCGCCGCTGAAGTCTTCAGACAAGGTGCTAAAGTCTATAGAGCCTTGTTCTACAAGTATTCCTACAACATCATCACCACCGGAATTTCTTCCATCTTCGCCGTTGAAGTCTTCAGATTCAAAGGCGCTAAAGTCTGTAGAGCTTTGTTCTACAAGTATTCCTACAACATTATCATCACCGGAATTGGTTCCATCTTCGCCGTTGAAGTTTTCGGACTCAAAGGCGTTAAAGTCTGTAGAACCTTGTTCTACAAGTATTCCTACAACATCATCACCACCGGAATTGCTTCCTTCTTCGCCGTTGATGTCTTTAGACTCAAAGGCGCTAAAGTCTGTAGAGCCTTGTTCTACAAGTATTCCTACAACATTATCACCGGAATTGCTTCCATCTTCGCCGTTGAAGTCTTCATACTCAAAGGTGCCAAAGTCTGTAGAGCCTTGTTCTACAAGTATTTCTACAGCATCATCATCACCGGCATTGGTGCCATATTCTCTGTTAAAGTCATCAGTGGATCCTCTTGCTGCCATGGAAAAGACTTTTAAACCCATTATTCCTATTCCTCCACCTCCTCCTCCTCCTCAGCAAAGTGAAAATTCAATGCATGATACAAATCAGGTAACATCGGCTATTCCTCCTCCCCCTCCTCCTCCATTCCTTCCTGAAACATCTTTTTCCACTGTAAAAGATTCATTGAAAAGTCCTCCTCCTCACCCACCACCTCCACCACCACCACCACCTCCATCTTCAACCGGACAAACATCATCATCTTCAATACCTCCTCCTCCACTTCCTCCTCTACGGAGTATGAACAACTCTGTTGCTATGTCTGGTCCTCCTCCTCCACCTCCACCACCAAGACAACCAGGCACCACACCTGGTTCCGCTTCTACACCATTAGCGCCGCCACCACCTCCTCCACCTGCTTTTGCAATCCAAAATTCTCTGTCTAAAGGCCCTGCAAATATTCCACCCGTACCCCCACCTCCTTCTCCTTCTGCCAATGGATTATCAAAATCTGCTGCCTCACCACAGTCTCGTGCAATTCCTGGACCACCTGGAAATGCACCTCCAATTCCTGGACCACCTGGGAATGTGCCTCCAATTCCTGGCCCACCTTCCGGTGCATTTGGGGCAAAGGGACGCGGATTACTACGTACTAATGCGAAAACTCAAACTAAAAGAAGCAATCTGAAACCTTACCATTGGTTAAAGTTAACAAGGGCCATGCATGGTAGCTTGTGGGCCGAGACACAGAAACTTGATGAAGCTTGTAGGTATGAATTAGTATGTGTTAAGACGCTTGTAACTGAAGTTATAAAATCCGAGCTTATGTAGATTTACTTATTCTCTTGTTCTAACTTTTTGGTGTTAGGGCTCCAGAGTTTGACATGTCAGAACTTGAGAGTCTTTTCTCTGCAAATAATCCAAGTTCTAATCATGAAAAAGGAGGAAAATCAAATCGCCGTGGCTCGGGCCAGAAACCTGACAAAGTTCAACTAGTACGTTTTTTCTTTTCAATTTCACTAATATCCCTGTCCACCCCAATTACTTCAGATATTAACTAAACTCCACTTTTACAAAAGGCAACTAACAGGTAGTTTTTCATCTTGATTTTTTGTCCTTGTAACAAAAAGTCCTATATCCGTTCTACTGTGTGCTATAAATAAACTCATAAGTATAAGATTTTAATTTTCAAAATAAAAGCATTGGAAGTGTCGTTAGACAGCGGCAATAGTGGGGCCATAGTGTTCCAGCATAGCAGAACTTGAACAAATCACTATTGTTTTGCGATATGCTATTTATTAAACAATGTTGTCAAATAGAGGCTATAACTGTACTATAGAACTATTGTGTAGCGGAATTTGAACAAACAACTATTTTCCACGATCTGTGATTGATAAAACTAAGAAGTTAACATTTTTAAATAACAGCATTCCAGTTTACTCCATTTTGTTATCTGCTTTTTCTTGAATTCAAAAATGTATGTATTTTTTTTTCAAACATAGGAACTAGATGATGATTTAATTTCTTGTAAGGCTAGTGAATTGATTGCAACCCAGTTGTGTAGGTTTTATTTAGGCTCTTGACTATTTTGTTTCATGCCTCTCACTAAGGCCTAAGTTTCTAAGATAAATTATTGTAGGGCTTATAGATTTATGCGCTCTATTGATAGAATATTAATGTCATCGTGCAGATTGAACTCAGGCGGGCGTATAACTGTGAGATTATGCTTACAAAAGTTAAAATCCCATTGCCTGATTTAATGGTGAGATATTCCTTGTGGTATTTATTTACAAGTAAATGAGATGAGCATCTTGCTTTTAATTCGATTTGAAAATCTCAAATTCTAAACTATTCAATTTGTCAAAAAGGCATTTCTCATTTTCTCCAATAACAGAAATATGTTGACGAACAATGTTATGCTTTATACCATTGGCTTTCAGGGTCATGTTCTCGCATTGGACGATTCCGTGTTATATGTTGATCAGGTTGAGAACCTCATAAAGTTCTGTCCGACTAAAGAAGAGATGGACCAGCTCAAGGTATCAAGTCCGTTTTTCTCGCCAACCAGAACTTTGTGTTGTGTGGGAAGCACCGACAACTTAGCAACAATATATGTGTATTTAAGCTATAATCACTCTTTATATGCAGGCATACACTGGAGATAAGGAAAATTTGGGGAAGTGTGAACAGGTGAATGGAGTTTTACTGCATGTTACTCTTTTTTCCTCTTTTAAAGAAACTTTTTATGTTTATATGGCTGGTCTAGCATTAATGATACAACAAAAAATTACTCCATCTGTCCTATATTATAAGTCGTTTAAGGTTTTGGCACATAAATTAAGAAATGCAATTAATATCATATGTTTCATAAAAAATATTGTAAAATTTCCTAAACTACCCTTTACTCTTTCATATTAATTACAATATCTGAAAATGAGAAATAAAGAATGATTAAGCTCCTGTTTGGATTGACTTATTTGAGCTTAGCTACTAGCATAAGCACTTGTGACACGTTCTTAAGCTGTTTTCAGCTTATTTACATAAACTCTCCAAGATAGCTTATGAAAACAACTTATACATTATACAAAAATAGTTTTTATTTTATCTTGCGTTATAGAAATAGCTTATTCATAAGCGCTTATGCTATAATCTCAAAAATAAGTTGTTTATCCAAACAAAGCCTAAGTGTATAATATGAAAAAAAATATTATTACTTCATTGATGTTATAGATCAACATATAAAATGAGGCAATTTGGTTTTGCTAAAATGACTTATAATATGGGACGGAGGGAGTATTCAGCAGTGAATCTTGTAATGGTCAACTGTTTTCTATGGACCAGTGTTGTGTAAAAGTTATGGCCAATTGGCTAGTGATCAACTTTGATGTATCATGTATAGTTTTTGAAAATCACCTTCAAGATTGCTTGTTTTTTAACTTAATTTATTCTCATTTACCTTTTTCATTTTGTGATAGTTCTTCTTAGAATTAATGAAAGTTCCTAGAGTGGAAAGCAAGCTAAGAGTTTTCTGTTTTAAGATGCAATTCTGCTCCCAGGTCAGTAGACAAGCCAGCTATACTTTTGGTTATAAAACAGTTATGTTTTCATATCCTTTTGAAATTTAGCCGCCCTGGTGCACTTTGATATATATATATATATATATATATATATGTAGGTTTCAGAACTCAAAAGGGACTTGAATATCGTAAATTCTGCATCTGAAGAGGTAAGTCATTTATGTTTTTCTTTTAAATATTCTGAGTTTAATTCTGATACACTATCAGTGTAAAATGTTTAACACTGTTAGCAAATCACAACCAATCATATGTTTGACTTTAGAAGGAGTGATAATTAAAGTCTAACGTTTTTATTGATCTGACAGTTATGATTGATTGAAAGTTTTAAAAAACTTTACAGTTACACTGACTATGTATATGAATTAAGTCCATGTTCTATTAAGTCAACATCCTTTTCTCCTCAGCTTTCATTGTTATGTGTATCAGATAAGGAATTCAGTCAAATTGAAAAGAATCATGCAGACCATTCTTTCTCTTGGCAATGCTTTGAATCATGGAACTGCAAGAGGTAAATTGAAGCTTTAGCATTTGCTATTTCACTGTCATGAAGCATATGTTGATAGATTCAGGCCCTAGATTTTTTATTTTTTTTTTGGAAATCGGACATGAACGTTTTGGCTAGTCTAAGTCATAATTTATGTGCATCTTGTAGTTAGTATTTCGACATTTACTTTTGGTCTTTAGATGACTAATGTTTTATTGGAAAACAGCGCCACATTAGTCTTAATTGCTTTCTTAATAGGTAACTTATATGATTACTGTAGGTTCTGCTGTTGGGTTCCGTTTGGATAGTCTTCTTAAACTCACTGATACACGAGCCCGAAATAACAAAATGACCCTCATGCATTATCTTTGTAAGGTAAACACTGATATCCTTAGAAATGAAATGTTTCTGCATAAGAAGTTTAGTTTGTCCTCACAAGTAAAATGATTTTATTTTCTTAATAACATCTTCATTTCGTAGTGTTGCATTCATTATTCATTTCTATGGTTGATAGGTGCTTGCTGAAAAGCTTCCGGAACTTTTAGATTTCTCCAAAGACCTGGTCAATTTGGAGGGTTCAACCAAGGTATCTTTGTTTATTCTCCTGTTATCATATGTTTTATCATCATTTGGATTTTGGTGTACGCCGAGTTACAAGCATGTATTTCCATACAGATACAATTGAAATATTTGGCAGAAGAAATGCAAGCTATTAGTAAAGGGCTGGAGAAAGTGATTCAAGAATTGTCTGCATCAGAGAATGATGGACCTGTGTCAGAAATCTTCTGCCAGGTACAATCTGTAGCAGGTCATCTAAATTCTTCAATCAAATTGCACTGATCCAAACTTCAAAATTCTGATGAATTTTGATTAATATATGACTATGGAAGCTTGGCTTAGGCTATGTAAGCCGCATCCATCAGTCTCATTTTCAATCTTGCTATGCTGAATATTAATATGCTGTTACTAGAAGGTGCATTTGAAAGCACCTTTTTTCTATGAGGATATGAGAATGCAGATATTTAAATTTATGCTGGCTTTAATATTATTAGCAGAAAGACCAGCATGTCATCAGTACCCGTATATCCTCTGTTTTCTATTGTCTCGTTGTATATGTAATTTATTATATTATATTTTATTGTATAATATCTACTTTAACTTAATTTGTTTGTTTCTGTTTTAGAATATATATGTTATCTAAACTTATTTAAATTTTAGTTTCAATATTCATGTTTCAATTTAAATTTAAATTGAATTTCAAATTGTGATGTTAAGGGACAATTTATAACAAAAATATATCCGACTAAAATTGGTAGTTAGTTTTGGAGTTCCCTATAATTATGATGGAGGTTTAAAACTAAATATAATTTTAAAAAATGACTGGAGTTCCCTATAATTGTTGGTTAGTTTTTGAGTTCCTTATTAAGAGTAAATTTTTTCAGGAAAATGTCCTACCAAAAAGTAGTTACGTGCGGTTAACTTTGGAGTTTCCTTTATAGAAATAGTATAGATGACAATGGAATGGAACTCCATGGAAAGAATTGCAGTTGAGTAATGCTCATCTTGGTCAATTATGCAGCCAAATATATATAGGATTAACAGTTAACAATGATGTGAATTATGAATTATGAATTATTCCAGGGAAAAAGTTACCCTTTTGTTATTTGCAACTTATGATCAAATATTTAGCATTACCTTAAAATAATGTTATTTTCACCTGGTAATGTTCAGATTCTGAAAGAATTTCTTCGTGATGCTGAAGCTGAAGTGAGGTCTTTGGCTCAGCTTTACGCCAATGTGGTATGTATTTGGTTCTTTTCTCTCTCATAGTTTTGTGCTTAAATGGTGAATTCAAAGATATATCAAGAGATGTGTCTGAAATTCTGAATCTGAGTGCACCAGGGTAGAAATGCAGATGCATTGGCTCTATACTTCGGAGAAGACCCGGCACGTTGCCCATTTGAACAAGGTAAATAGCTATTTTCGATCAGTTTATTTTATCATTTGTCTTCCCCACTCCGTCACATGTTTATTTTTATTTTTTAAAAATAGTTTTGGAATTGGTTGTTGATCTCAATGAATTTGAATACGATTATTGCCTTAAGGGATACCAGTGTTGTTAATTGTTATTCCCTGTACATTATACTACCATGCAGAAGGGCACTAGCTTGTCTGCTTTTCTCCGTAAAAATAATGAATGGTACAAAATTTTATGTGGTTGTTTAAAAAAGTTCAGTTATTTGATTGGATTTAAATGGACAAAACAGTAAATAAAATTGGTTAAACGAAGGGTTAAATTGAAAAGAAAATAAGTTACACCAAAGTTTGATATCTCCTTTATATATAAATATGTATAGATGAATAGATTTAGCCATAAACGGGAGTTGGGAAAAAGCGGCAAACTGATCTCATTTTCAAAATCTTATGATAGTTCAAACCACAATACTACCATACTGTATTGCCATCTCTTAGAAAAACCTCATTGAGAAATCAAAGTGAAATTTTCTCTTTATAAAAAAGCACTCAAGTGAAACCCTTCCTAAGATTTCTGGAAGCTATCAAAATGCACAAGAAAATGGCAATTATGATCCAAAGAAAATCATTATTTCACATTAAAATCACCATAGAAACCTTTTTGGTTTTCTTATTTTTGCCTCCATCTATAGTTGTAGCTACTCTGATGAACTCTGTGAGGATGTTCATCCGAGCACATGACGAAAATTGCAAGCAGATTGAATATGAAAAAAAGAAAGCAGACAAGGAAGCAGCAGAAAATGAAAAGTCGAAGCTAGCCAGAAATGAATCTGGACATATGATGAGGACCTCCATCAAGAGTGGTAATATTAAATAATCATATTTTATTACAAGGTCTCAAGCTTCTGAAAATTTTGCTACCAGTAAATTTTGTGTATTCAGCGATAGCGATGTAAATGCTGATCCGATGGTTTTTTTTCCTACATAAGATAGAGTAGCATTTAACTTTTATTTTAACTAGAGCATTTAGAGGCACCAATGCTGAGAATTTTCAGTTTACACCCTTCTGCTACATACACTGATGTAGACAAATGATTTTGTAAATATCAAGGTTGATTATAATACAAGTTACTCATTTTACTGTGTTTCTTTCTTTTTTTTTTTTGTTAGAAATTTCTCATTTAACAATTGCTTTATTTTGTTTATTTTCCTTTCATTCTTTGTGTCATGTAATCAAAATGAACAAACAATATTTAAAAACAGAAGTACTTATCATGTAAGTGCTTATGTATAAGCTATTTCTTGGATAAAAGATAAAATAAAGTCAAATTATTTTCATGTAAGTTATAAGCTGTTTTCATTAGTTGTCGAGAGTTTATGGAAATAAGTTGAAAATAGCTTATGGACATGTCATTGGTTGTTTAATAAACTCTCCCAAATAGTCTCCAAGTGCTTATACAAAGAGATAAACTCAAGTAAGGCAATCCAAACATGTCGTAAGTAAATTTTCTTCACTTTCGGTGATACCACCCTGAATATTACCAAACTACAATTTATCGTCATTATCCATATTTTTGATACTATCTAAGTACTTGAATAAAACTCTTTACACTTGTATTTTGTTTTTGAGTTTAGAGCAAGAACCATTCATTTCACTCTTCTGAAAGATTCAAATTGAGATTTAGACCTTGTCGCTTATGTTCTTGATCAGTGATGGTTTGAGCAACTGCTTCAGCTAATGCTGCAGTGAAGTTAGGATCTTTGATTAGGGAACTTGCATATTCTTCAATTTTAATGTGCCTTCCATAGCCAAACTGTTGCATGACATCCTCACAAATTCTGGTGCTTATGGCTTCTTTGTCACTTAATGTTGTTGGTAATTTATTAGATATTGATGAACCTTTAGGTGTGGATGAAGATGGTTTAAATGACTCATTAGGGACACCATGGTTGTGCTCTCCATCATATGTTGCAACAAGAATAGACCTATCATGTATGCATTTTTGCACCTAAATTAGTCAATGAAGTAAGGTTAGAATCTCTATAAACCAAATTTTTTTCATAGAATCTTTCATAAAAACCATATAATAACCTTGTAAGCTTTCTTGAAATCATATACATCCACATGAATTATGTAATAAATGAATTTACAATGTTTATATATAGCATATACCTTCTTTTTTGCGGGGCAACTAGGAGCCATGGAGCACCTAAAGTAAGCTCTAGGAGAAGCATTGTCTTTTGTAACCTTTTGACCATACTTCCTCCATTGGTAGCCATCTTTTATTATCTATATATATCCACAAAAGAATATTTGTATAAACATACCAATTTTAAGATTTGCCTCTTTAAAGTGAACAATTTACTTCAGAGAATAAAATAAATAATTTCAGCTGTTGATGGTAAACAATCAATAATTGATATTTGTAAAAAAAATCGATAATTGATATTAAAAAAATGTAATTTGAGACCAAATTTATTTCTTCTGAAATTTATGTCTAGAAATGTCACTTTACTAGTAGTGTATTAAAATATCAACAATTGATTATTTGTATCAATGAGTGATATTATTATGTATTCTTTAAAGTGATTTGCTCAAATTTTGTGATAATTTGAGATTAATTAATTAATTTGATACACAACAAATTAGTGATAATGGGGCATACCAAACTTTCATCATTAGGTTGAGTTCGTACAAAGACTTGTAGTGGCTTTTGTGATGTGGGAAACTCTAGTCTTGCTCTTTTGCTTGTATCAAGGTTAGGTATTGACCCAATTTGATGATTTGAACTTATGATTCCCCTATGTTCTTCCTTTTTGATATCTTGAAGATGGGATTCAAGCTTTGTACACTTGATACTCATAACTTCAAGCATGAATCTTAGAGTATTGTTCTCCTCCCTTACTTGTTGTAACTCTAATTCAAGAGTTTCCACCTTAACACATCAAAATTGTTAATTAATTACGAGCTTTTAGAATTAGCTGCATGCATGTGTTCCTATTAAGCAAAATTAAAAGATGCAAGTAAAAAAATAAAAATAAAAAAGATGTTCATTAGAATGAGACGTTCCTACTAAGTATAATAGGAAACCAGTAATTGATTACCTTTTCATCCATTCTAATAGCTGTTTGAAGTTAAACAACCTTCAATAAGAGATGAAAGGAATTTCTCTTATTATATTGGTTACACGCAAGGTGATAAGCTAATAAAAATAACATATGATGGAAGACTCTTATTTATATATAAAATAAAATTTAAATTTAGAATATACTAATTGAATAGGGTGGTTGAAGAGTTATAGATGAAAGAAAATATGATTCTCAATTTTTTGAATCACATGAAAAAAGAAATGTGTCTATCCCGTGTAGGGTATTTTTTTTTTGCTTTTTGCTGAATTTGTGTAGGGTCTTTCTATTAGTTAGTAAGTACTAGTTCGTAGTAAATTGTTCAATTCAAAGCCACGTGTTAGAAAAATCAAATGATGGGATGTATATATATAAAAAAAAAAAACAAAGAATTTTGATATACTAATGCTTTGAAAAATGTCACGATGTGCCAATAGTTTATAGTTTTATACTTTTATTTATTTGGAATATATAACGTAAGGTTTATGATCTCATCTTGATGACATAAGCTAATTGGCTGAACACTTTTTCCGTTTGAAAAGAAAGTTTTCTTTTGATTTTTCCATGCTAATGTCCCCAAACGTGTTTCTTGGGTTCAAAGATAATTAATACTACTACACTCCAACAAGTACTACTATTTGTTTTGGTATCATTTGATAGTGATTTATACACCAAAAAAAAATCATTTAGATAATGATCCCATACACATACTAGCACTGGTAGTAGTACATAAAAACAAAATGAAAAATGATTCTCTAGTGCAACTTGATTTAATGCCTTTGAAATATTCATCGAATTGGCATAAATTGTGAGCAAGACAAGATCTCAATCCTCTAGGACAAAGTTGAGGTTCCTTTCATGAATTTGAAAATAAGTTGTGGTTCATTTACCACTTCATACTTTTCATTTAATAAAAAAAATTGTTAAATAATGACAATATAAGATAGTAACTTAATTAAAAATATTTATTGTAAGAAAATTAATGCTTCTATATAATTTAAAAAGTGTGAATCGAATATCTTCACACTTGCAACTGCAGAGACTAATCATTCGAGCCGATAATTAATGGATGTCGAAACTCGTCCTCAAAAGATTTAACTGTTGTATTTGAACAAAATCTTAAAAATGACTTGTATTAGGGACACTTTTGCAATTTGATTTAGTCATATATGGTGATGACCATGGGTAGTGGAGATGGTACGATATGCTGCGCAAGATTTTAAAGAAAGTATTTGTTTACAATGAAATATCATTAGTCTTTGAATGTGAAAGTCATTCCCTAGGAAACCCACGTAGACTCACTTTAATACTTAAATAATAATCTAATTGACATTTGATGTTTTCTTTAGATTTCCAAACTGTTATATTTAGATTCTCAAATTCTATTTTGATAGAGAATTTGTTACTAGATTGAGTTACGACCAGATTGCTCTCTTCAAGACGTTTCGTGGCACTGCCCAAAATTGTGCAAGACAGACTATCAATCATGCCGCCTCCAGGATAAAACAAGCTCAACTACAACTGTGAGGTTAACTACTGCACTGTAGAAAATCGGACGAGAGTTACACCTCAAAAATGGTACTAAGACCACTCTTTTAATACTGAAACCACTCTAATATGGTATCGTGACCACTCTATTATCGTGCTAAGACCACTAAAATATGATGTTACCACCATTCTAATTTTTAACTTCTCCATCTGTGGTACTATGACCAATCAAATATGGTGTTACCACCATTTTAACATCTAATTTCTCCTAGAATCGAAGAAGAATGTATTTTTAAGATCATTCTTAATTTTTGAAGGGACGTTATACCGAAAAGGTGACTATGATCTTAAAATATTATTTATTTCGAAGGGACATAAAAATATCGAAGGGACTATGCTCTTAAGATCATTCTTAATTCCGAAGGGACGTTATAACCGATAAGGGACTATGGTTTTAAGAACACTCTTAATTCCAAAGGGACAGAAAAAGAAGATGATGAGAAGAATAGCTCGTTAACATAAGCTGGAGGGATAACAGAGAAAGAGTTATCGACAACTCAATAGAACTTTTTGGTGTGTTTTTTGAACTGAGTAGAGTCCTCTATTTATATAGAGACTTTGTAACGAATTTAGCTACAATTGTGGTAGCAATTACTCTTGTGGATAATATCAAAAGGAAACTTAGCCTCTAATCAATTCAACAAATTTTGTGGATAAGATCAAAGAAAAACAAACCCACAAAAGTGGAGGAAACAAACTCATTGGATATGAATGAAGGAAAGATAGGAAATTCAGTTGGATTCTCAAACCTTATCCCAACCAACATAAGCTAAAATTGTAGGAAGTGATATCCATGAATAAAAATAATAATTACTATTATTTTTATCATTATCAAGTATTTAAAATTAAATACCGCAATTTAAACACTACTAATGTGTGTTCTATTTTATGTGGGACCCCTCACTCTCTATTTTTTCACTTCACATCACACTAGCTCGAAGTCTTATTACTTGGTGTTTAATCTTTCTATTTTCTTCCAACTTCACACCAATGTTCCAACAATCCCCCACTTGAATTTTAAAAATGGTTTCAATAATAATGTCAAACGTTTCTATAAGGTTGCTAATAAACAAAGGTGTCGCCTACAACTTGAACCTTTGCATGGCGGATACTATTCCGATTTAAAAAGAGTTGCTTGTAGCATTAAACTCTATCTCAGACATAGAACCCGCACACAAACCTTTTCGTAAGGTGTATTCTAAAAGCCCGTGCATTTATGGCCATGCACATCTATCCCAGTTTTAACGAACGCTCTAGGTATTCTACCTCGAAATTCCATAGGAACCGGCCTCAGTTTCACATTCGTATAGGTGAGTCTATCAAGAGTACTCATGTAGCTATGTACTCGACTCCATATAGAGTATAGATCTCATTAAGAGTTTCTATTATCTCATCCTTATATCGCTGCAGAAATCATGCTTCTTAGTTTTATAATAGCATGTTCTATCACTCGTGACTTGTTATTACCCATTGAACCTATTTCTTGGGATCTCCAGTCATGTAGGTCGGGTTACTATCACTCGTGATCTTTAGGCATTAGTCCCATCCTATTGGATGTGTTTAGGACTTTCTTTCTAGTTATTTCTTTCGTCAAATGATCAACTAAGTCATCATATGTATATGCACGATTTATTTTAACCGTTCCTTTAGAGCTCTCTAATTATTCTGTGTTCGTGCCTTAATTATCGTCTCTTACCATTGTGGTAACGATTCTCAATTTTGCAATAGCCGCTGTACTATCACAATGAATTAACACTACTGTCAACGGTGAAATTCTGGCAGGTATGGTATCAGCACGTAAAACAGAGCACGATGGTTTGCAAAAACATAGCACAAAGATGCAGGTTCAGAAGCAGCTAAAATAAAGTGCAGAAATTAAATAACACAAGTATTTGTTAACCCAGTTCGGTGTAAACACCACCTACATCTGGAGGATACCAATCCAGGAAGGAAATCCACTATAGGAATTAATCCAAAGACTCATACACAGACCCCCTGTTCCAGCCTAAGCAATCAATCTCCACTAGTCTGATTTCTACTCAGGAGCACCACCTAAGTATTAGAACACTACTAACTTCCCAATTACTTAATCACAACCCAGTGATCAGCAACTTCTGAAAACAACTCAAAACAATGAAGACACTCTTCAACACAAAGACATCATTCGTACTTAAAAGCTTAGAATGATTTACAACTCAAAACTTCTAAACCAACTCAGATGAGTGGTGTACAATCAAAGCCTAAGCTTACAAAACTCAAAAACTCTAAGAATAAAATCTGTATTGACTCTAGCAATCTTCAATACCAGCAACACGTCTTCTTAAATAGGCTTCAGCAAGCAGCATAATTCTGAACCCAATCTTCTTCACTTGATACGATTCTGAATTATGAAAGGCTCAATAAGGAAACTTATATTTCTGAATTCTATCTTGCAAAGATTCTTCAGCAAATATAATTAAACATAAACACGAAGCAAATCTTCTTAAGATCTTCACCAAATTAATCAGCCTTCTGGAAACTTATGCCTGAATTAAATCTTTGATAAATCTTCAATAGATACGCATAGGATTAATCACAAAGAAAGCAAAAATCCAGCTTCTGACAACAGCTTCTGAAGTCCAGCTTCTGAAGGTCAACGCTGGTCAACGTCTGAACAGTGCGTCTGAAGTACTGTTCAGCGTCTGAAGGCCATTTCTGCGTCTGAAGGCCAAAACTGCGTCTGAAGGTCCAATATGCTTCTGAAGGCCATTTCAGCTTCTGAACCTCCTCAAATCCAATTTCTTGCTTCTGAAGACTTCTTTACCACATAGAGACGCATTGCTTGAGCACTTTGATTTTACCAAAACATGCAGCCAACATATAAATCCTCAACAAACGGTTTCAACCCCTAGAGGTTCTCAACTAGCAAGCATTTTCTCAACTTGCTTCTTCACTAGTTTCCTCTAGTGTTCTCATCTCAAATTAATTCCATAGTGGACTAAGTCAATATCATCTGTTTCATCAAAAAACTCATCCAATGATGCATAATGTGTAGCCACTGGTCGCTTAAGACTCATCTGAAGGATGTTCTATTTTGTATCATTGTACCATTCAATTACAATATGATACTCCTCATAATATAATCCTAGAGTCATATTATTTTTAAGGCACCTTATGACTCTTTCAATAGCATGTCAATGATTTTCACTTGGTCTACTAGTAAACTTGCACAAGAGTTCCACGACATACGCAATGTCGGGTTTAATACATTCAGTGGCATACCTAAGGACTGCCAATAATGCTCGCATATTCTATTTGTCTAACTCCATCTCAAGTATTCTTGAAGAGTTTTACACTTGGATAATAAGGTATGCTTGCAAGTTTACGATCAAATAATTACATTTCCTTATGTTCTTCTCAACATTGTGAGATTTGATAAAAAATTCTCTTTTCTGATCTAGTAATCATGAAACCAAAAATTACTTCAACTTCACATAGGTCTTTCTTATCAATGTTGTTGATAAACAATGATTTTACATAACTTATAACATGAATCTTTGAACCAAATATGAGCAAGTTGTCTATCGAGACATATGATCGTGCAAATGTTATTTCCATATTTGTAGTAAATGCATTTGTCACTTTCGTTCACTTTATACTCATTCGATATCATTAGATTGCCAAATTTTCATGTCATTCCTTAGGAGTTTAATTTAGACCATACAAAGATTTATCTAACTTACAAACCTTGTTTTCTTGTTCATGAATTACCAAACCTTCAGGTTGTTCCATATAGATTTATTCTTCTAGTTCACCATTTAAAGAGGCAGCTTTCACATCCATTTGGTGTACTATCAAGTTATGAACAACAGGTAAAGGGACTAGTACCCTTATGGATATGATTCTAGTGACTGGTGAATGAGTGTCGAAGAAATCTATATTTTTCTTTTTGTCTAAAAACCTTTGACTACAAGGCGAGCCTTGTATTCATTAAGCGAACCATCATGTTTTAGTTCCTTTTCCAAAATCTAAATACAACTGACTGGTTTGCAATTAGGAGGCAAGTCAACTAAGTGTCGTGTTTCATTAGACTCAAGAGAATCCATTTCATCGTTTATTGCTTCTTTTAAAAAATTTAATGGATCTTCTTCCAATGTATAAACCATATAACCTAGTTCATACTCTTTAACAATTCTAGCTTTCTGACCTCTTTGAGGTTCTATAACATCTCATACGATGTTTTCATAACTATTTCTGATTACTAAAATGCGATCAGATGTAGTACCCCCACTAGCTCTTAATTTTTAAAATGGAAATTTATTTTGCCCCGACTAATGTCGTGCTCTCACTAGCGCCCCCACTATTATTTATTTATAGGGTATTTATTTACGTAAAAGTCGACATCGTTTGATTCTATGATCACTTTAGCATTTAGGTCATAAAACATATATGCTTCGCTATTTATAGCATACTCAATGAATACACATTCATAAGCTCTACTAGTGAGTTCAACTCTCTTGGGGTTCAGAATCCAAATATAGTCCAGACAATCCCAAGCTCAAAAATAAGACAAGTTGGGTTGTCTTTTCTTCAAAACTTCATAAGTAGAAATTTTGTTCTTAGACTTGGGTACTCTATTCATCATAAATTTCAATTTTTGTTATAAAAATTGAACATATCAGGCGTATTAATTCTATTTTTCAAAATTTACAGTCATCAATAAATATGATAAAATATCTTTTTATCATTTCTAGTTTATGTGCCATCAAGTTCGAACATATCATAATTTATTAAGTTTAGAGGTTCAAATTCACTAAACACTAATTTATATGAACTTTTGGTTCATTTAGCTTGAGTGCAAAAAAATAAAATTTTCTAATCATATAACTTTGGAATTAAGTCCAAGTTACTCAAGTTTAAAATTAAACGCTTGTTCACATGATAAATTTTGACATGTCAAATCAATAAATATGATAAAATATCTTTTTATTATTTCTAGTTTATGTGCCATCAAGTTCGCACATATCATAATTTATTAAGTTTAGAGGTTCAAATTCAATAAACACTAATTTATATGAACTTTTGGTTCATTTATCTTGAGTGCAAAAAAATAAAATTTTCTAATCATATAACTTTGGAATTAAGTCCAAGTTACTCAAGTTTAAAATTAAACGCTTGTTCACATGATAAATTTTGACATATCAAATATTAAAATCACACAACTTATAAAATAGAAGGAGACATTAATTTTGAACATACCATCAAAGGCGCAGTCTTTTTTCCACAAGAATGCATGGTGCACAAGTCTCTCTTTAAGTCTGAGTCAACTCCAGTCTTATTCAGTAGAAATCTGAAATACAAATTTTCTTATCCATGGAGCATATATCACGTCCTAGAGAATAATTTTCTTTTCGAACTCGAATGGTAACTCCATATCTCTATATATCACGTCCTAGAGAATAATTTTCTTTTCGAACTCGAATGGTAACTCCATATCTCTAACACCAACAACTTTAGAGATGTTTTAAATATTCTAACAACACTTTCTTATTTTCAGCAGTAGCATATGTTTTAAAAATAGCACGATCTTAGTAGATAAAGCGCGAGGCGTTAATGTTGATCCACCTTTCACT
The DNA here is from genome assembly GCA_018208015.1 of Medicago ruthenica. Taxonomy (NCBI): domain Eukaryota; kingdom Viridiplantae; phylum Streptophyta; class Magnoliopsida; order Fabales; family Fabaceae; genus Medicago; species Medicago ruthenica. The sequence continues at coordinate 114,246,540 of CM031371.1, read as the reverse complement.
TCAACCAACTAGATTGGTTATATTGATAATACCGGAGAATTTCTCTTGAGTCAAGTTATGTTGCGGAGCAACACTTGACCTGTTCCTATACTTGCGGGACATATGACTTGGTTTCTCACAATTAAATAATTTGTGAACCATTGTCATTTTTTGATGGTGGATGCTGATTTCCAATGTAGGACCTTTTTGGGGTTCCTATTCTCTTGGCAGCTAGAGTTATTTATTCACATTGCAGTTCTGATTTTTGAAAATAAATTTCAAGCAAGTTCAAAATCGCATATGTGTATTTCTTAGTGTTGTTGTTATAACAACAAGCACTTTATCGTGTTCAGTATAGAGACGTATTTTTATAGCCTTTTTATCCTTGTTGTATTTAGGGACAATAAATTTCGAGTTACTAATTTCTTCGGTAGACATGACAGAAGGAAACATCTTAAAATTGTTGTTTTTTGGATTTCCAAACTGTTGTATTTGGATTCCAAAATTCTATTTTGATAGAGAATATCTACCGAAGTTGTTACTAAGTTGAGTCACGACCATGTCGCTCTCTTTAAGACGTTCCGTGGCACTGCCCAAAATTGTGCAAGGCAGACTATCAACCACGTCGCCTCCATGATAAAATAAGCCCAGCTACAACTGTGAGGTTAACTACTGCACTGTAGAAAATCGGTCGCGAATTACACCTCCAAAATGGTACTAAGACCACTCTTTTAATACTGAAGCCACTCTAATATGATACTGTGAACACTCTATTATGGGGCTGAGACCACTTAAATATGGTGTTACCACCATTCTAATTTTTAACTTCTCCATCTATGGTACTATGACCAATCAAATATGGTGCTACCACAATTCCAACATCTAACTTCTCCTAGAATCGAAGAAGAATGTATTTTTAAGATCATTCTTAATTTTCGAAGGGACATTATATCGAAAAAGGGACTATGATCTTAAAATATTATTTATTCCGAAGGGACTATGCTATTTTTTCGAAGGGACGTTATACCGAAAAAAGGGACTATGATCTTAAAGTATTGAGTTCTATTATTTAAACACCACTAATGTGTGTGTTCTATTTTATGTGGGACCCCTTACTCTCTATTTTTTCAATTCACGTCACACTAACTCAAAGTCTTATTATTTGATGTTTAATCTTTCTATTTTCTTCCAACTTTACACCAATGTTCCAACAACATTAATTAAGTACTTATTACTAAAGTAGAATATAGTCCTTAGACGTAACTCAATACTAGAACTTTGGTATCATTACAACCCATTGTAATAATATAATTATAACAACGGGAAGAAAAAATAGGAGCTAACGTGTCTGTTAATCAGCTTTTTTCTTTATTGTGTTTTGTTAAAGGTAAATTTGAGCATAAAAAACATCTGAACGAAATTAGTAGTAATTGATGGTTAAATTTGAAGTTCCTTTAAGGATTGAGAGTGTTTATATAATGATATTTTTGTATCAGAATAAATCAAGATTAATATGCAGGGGTCGGAGTTCGAACCCAAAATTTCCTACTTATTCATCTTAGATGTAAAATTATAGTCATTAAGTTTCTTGATCAAAAAAGAAAAAGAAATCAAATTTAATAGCACGAGATTTACAATAATCATACACCTTGTTCACCAACCACTTAGGCTAAACTAGGTGGTCCTTTATATAATTAAATGTTGGTATTACATTATTTTTTATATTTTTATGATTGACCATTAATTTGTTGAACTAGTATTAAGAATACAAAAGTTTTCGTGAGTATAACTCGGTTAGTAAGAATGTTGCAATATGCATCGGTCAAAGTTCAAACTTAGATAAAAGTCTAATTTAGTTTTATATTTTTAAAAAAGTTCATATTTATTTAAAAAGTTCGAACTTTAAATAAAAAAGTTTTATTTTTATTCTTTCAAAAAACCTCAAGGATAGTTGATAGGGCTGAGTATGCTACCCGCACCCGAGAACCGAATTGTCCGAATAAACTGTGGGTCTTAGGGGGTGGGTTAGTACGGGCGTCGGGTGAAAAAAGAAGGAAAAACGAGTTCATATGGTTTTACATGGTCGGACCTGGTTTTGAGAAAGTCCAAACCGCCTAACCCACAACCGACTGAACCATATTATAAAATAACAATTTAAGCTCAAATACTATTAGTAACTGTTCCAAACCCAATATCCAATACAAACACACTCTTGTCATGCCTCAAAACTCAAACCCTATAGATCTACAATTCAATTTTCTTAACTCTCATAGAGACTCAACTATTCACTCACTCTCTCCATCGTTCAATCTTCTCAAAACATGTCTTTCCTCAACTTCTCTCTCAACGTTTTCAAATCTTTTCTCTAACAAATATCAGCCTCATCACTACAAACCCCAATCTCATCGCTCTCTTTTTCTGGAACAAATTGATCCTCCTCACTACAAACCTCATTCTCATCACTCTCTTTTTTTGGAACAAATCGATTTCAACCCACATCTCGTTTTTTACATTTTTTATTTGTGTTTCTGGAACAAATTGATTGGTCATCATTGTCTAGAAGAAATTAATGTAAACCCATATCTGTTTTTTTATTTTGTTTTGTCTTTATGGAACAAATTGATCATTCTTTTCCTGCTAGTGTCTTTTACAGTTTGGTGGCTCAAAACCGATCGAACCCACCCGCACAAACCGTCCATCCTTCTAACCGAGACCCGCACAAACCGAAAGTGTTTATGGGCGGAAGTGGGCCTTGAAATAAGGTATTCGGTTTCATCCATCTTCGCATGTTCGGCCCCGAACCCGACCGTTGCTCTACCTTAGTTGATTGTCAAAATAAAAAAAAAACTCAAGGATAGTTGTTGATAGATTTTTAACATTGCCTAAAAAAATCGATTTTTAATTTATTTCCAAGTGGAGCACTAGTTAAGAAGCTTTGAGCTAGTAAAAGAAGACCTCCATTTGATAATTGCACAACATTCTCTTGGAAATAGTCGAAGAACTACAAGATGCGACTCACGCATTTAAATTAAGTACTCCCACGAGTTTCATTCTTTCCAATCGGTTAAAAGACATTATTTTATCTTTTAAAACATAAAATTAATTATCAGTAATATTGGAGATTGTAAAAAAATTACAATGATTATTCGAAGTTTTTTTTATGAAGAAAATGAAGTTGGTGATGAACAAGATAATGATTGAGAGAAAATGAAACGTGTTATTGATCAAAGTGTGTACAAGTTACATTTATAGAAAGAGAGAGGTGCAGACTAAGTACACTCTCACTACATCATAGCATAACCGAAAAAGTAGTTATGAGACGATTATATTGGTTAAACAAATTACTTCTTGCACAAGTAATCTCAATGGAAGAAGCTTTTTCATATTTTTCATTCTCTAATCCCATGTCTTTCAATATCCTCTCACAAGTTGGAGCGTGGTAGATGTTTATCATACCCAATTTGAACACAAAAGAATTGAACTTAGGAAAGACAAATATGTTAACTTTTCATACCTTTGTTGATGAGAAGCCATTGAAGTAGAAGGAGCGCACTCAAATCAAGAGACTCATGATTCCATATGAAAAAAAAAAATGAAGATTGACGATGAACAAACTAATGATCGAGAGAAAATGAAATTTGTTATTTGCATTTATAGTATAAGAGATGTTGCTTCTTCAAAAATAATAGTATAAGAGAGGTGTAGACTAAGCGCACACTCACTAGACCATAACCTAATTGAAAAACAATCCTCTTATATACTTCATAGATCATCTTGGTTGTTTTGTGCTTTATTGATGTGGCTAAGTCGACGCTTAAGCGTGTAATGCAAAATCTATAATTTTTTTTTTTAAAATCATCATAGATCAATCACAAATCAAACACAACTAGAGTTTAAGAAAATGGGATGTCACATTATTGTCCCTCTATTTTATATTAAGCTTCTAATTAATGGGATCACTTCTGTGTAAGGTTCGTATTGTGATGACCCAAGGTCTTCAAAGTAGTCAGTTACTTGTGTAGTGATTGTACTGAATCCATATTAAATTTGCAGTGAAAAAACTGTTGCAAAACTTTATTTTAAACAAAATATTAATCAAGGGTGCAACACCAACTAGAATAACAAAATTTCAACTTGCTATTTCTTTTTTCATTTTAATTTTTTATATACATCTAATTACTAGCTGTTGACACATTGAAGTCTCTCACAAGATTCAAACAAAATAACATAATTTATGCTCAATGAACTACATTATTCATGGAAATTTCACCATTTGTCCTTATTAGAAGTATGGTCCAAAATTCTTCCAGAAATAGCAGTGGCAAGTGCTGCAGTGAAATTGGGATCATTTGTTAAAGAAGTAGCCATTTGTTGAACCAAAAATTGATGGATAGATGATTTTGGAACATTGTCAACCAAATCAAGCTTCATGGTTGGACATGTCCTTTGAATAATTTGTTGAGGTGAAGTAACATGAACTGAACCTAAAGGAGCATCTTCACTTTGGCTTGATATCATTGATATTTCAGCTTTCTCATGACCATGGTTGTGCTCTCCTTCATATGTTGCAACTAGTATAGTAGGGTCTTCTAAACTTTTTTGCACCTAATTAATAACGGCATAAGAGATCAAAATTTGATCTTGTTTGGGATTCTTGAATCAAAATCATCAATGGCAAAATTTCAGCATTTGTTTACTTTAAGGCTTTGTTTGCGAGTTTTGAGGAGAGGGGAATGAAAGACTTACGAGGGAAAGGGAAGGGAGGGGAGGGAAGGGGAAAGGGAGGGAAAACCTTCCCCTTGTTTGGGAGTTAAAAACCAACAAGGAAAGGAAATGGATTGCTTATGTGATAATTTTACTATTTTACCCTTTTTTTTAGGAATACTCCTTGTCTTCTTAAAATAATTTGACTTTCTTTTATCAATATTATAACAAATCTTAAAAATATGAAAAAAAAATTAAATATCTAGTTTTTTTTATAATTTTATTAAAAAAATTGATACAATAATAATAAATTAATTTCACTATATATATATATATATATATATATATATATATATATTTACATATTATATTTCCTATTAATTATTCATTTATTTTGGGTATAAATTTCGTTATTAATTTTAAAAAGGTTAAAATTGTCAATTTTTATGTTTAACCCCCCAATATGAGGAACTCTAAAATTGGACCAAATAAGCCCTTCAAAACCCTTCAAAACCTTTCCTTGTTTTTTTTAAACTCCCAAACACGGGTTTATCTCCCCACAAGCCTTCCCTTGCCATCCCCTCCCCTCCAAAACCCAACTCCCAAACAAAGCCTAAGAAAAATGTTTTCTATTTTATTTATTGTTTTCACTTTGATTGTAAAATTGTCCTCTATTTTTACTTTTGTTTCTTATTTTTAAATATTTGTACATTACTTTCATTTTTTCTTGCACGAATCTTTGAAAAGAAAAAATAAAGTGAAAAATAAGATAATTTTAAAACTTAGAAGGAAACTCCGAAATCTTTTCTCAAATCAAACATTTTTTTTACAAAAACATGTTTACCAACAATATATTAGTTCGAGTGGAACTGAACTTAAATCTCTTAAACAAAGTCTCATATTCAAGTCTTTATATGAAAAAATGTGGTTGGTAGGAAAAACCCCGGTAAAAGTGACTGTCAAATTTTTCGATAGAGATTACTAATTGGTGAAGTAGGTGGACACTTCCCATCAAGACCATGTTAAGAATACACATATTTGGTGTAGACAAAAATATTGTTTGCTAATAGAATTTTGAATTATTACCTTCTTTTTAACTGGGCAGCTTGGAGCATAGGAGCACCTAAAGTAAGCTCTAGGAGAGGGGTTATCTCTGGTAACCTTCTGACCATATTTCCTCCATTGATATCCATCCATCACATACTTTATACCACAAATACAAATTCAAAATTAATCAAGGTTAGTACTTGTGATTAAACTCCACAATTTTACTTCATTAAATGTAATATAGACACAAAACTAAACACACACTATTGAAGTTGCTAGAAAAATTAAATTTATACATCAAAATAACAAAGAAATTAACTTACTAAGCTATTACTAGATGCTTCTGTCTTCACAAGAACCTTATAAGCCTTAGGTGAGGAAATATCCCTACATGGCCTTTTGATTAATGATTCTTCATCAGTAACAGTGCTGCACTCATTATTATTAATAATATTAATGCCTTTAACAGTACTAAACATATTGATGCAACTTTCACTCTCAGCTTTTCTCTTCCTTGATTGTTGTGTTTGGTGTTCAAAATTTTGATTCATCAATTGATTCAATTGCTTTTGCATAGCTTCATAGTTCTCACACATGTTGGTCAATGTTTCACTTAGCCTCTTGTTCTCACAACTGAGACGATGTAACTCTTCAACCAAAACTTCGTCCTGCTCACAAAATTTCCAATGTCACTTAGAAATTCAGGGACATATATGGAATAACAAAACAATATTACATTTTTTTAGAGACAAAAAAATAAAAAATATAGTTGAATTATCGACAAAAGTTAAAAACAATCATAATGCAATTAGTATCCAATTTTAATGAAATTAGTATATATTGTAACACTTATATATAGAATAAAAAATGAATTATTAAATTTTCATTACTAATTTTTCATCGCTAATTCAACTTTTTTTAGATGTATATAGTGCATGACTTAAATCAGTAATTAACTATAAGATTTAATTCACATACATCATTAGTGTATATATATTTTTTACATTATCAATCAATCTGAACCATCAGGGGTGACCTTGAGGTTGGGCGGGAGGGGCGAAAATCTAGGGCACAATTTTGTGATAGGCATCAAAATTATTATGTTTACTTAGTAGCTAATACTATATAGATATATTTCTTTAACTCGCTTTGATTAAGTCTATTGAAAAAATATTTTTAAAGAACCTTGATTATGAATAAATTTTTTACAACAAAAAAGAAGAAGAAAAAACATTCGAATAATTAAAATGACAAAACTTTATTAATTTGTTCATGACACAAAATCTTAGGACCGGACCCTGTTAACTACTTTATAAAGTTATACACACATGAATGAGAGTGATGTATTGACGGTGTGATTTATTTTTTTTTTACCCTGATCTTACATGAAAATTAAACTCTTAACTATATGTATAGTTAGTTGTATACGAACCTTGAGTATAGAAGGAACATTAACGTTCAGGTTGAGTGAAGTATCCACACATGTTGATTCCATTGCAATTTGCTGCTGAAAGGAATTAAAATAGTAGAAGCCAAAGTTCGTGAAGATATATAGTAGTGAAATTAGGTGGAAGATTTTTTTTTAGAGGAAATTAAGTGGAAGACTTTGAATGTATTCTTATGAGGTGAAGGAAAGTTGGAGGAAATGAGAATGCAACAACAAACTCCTCAATATGTCGTCATCTAGGTTACGTCATTTGCTAGGGCGTGTATTAGGCGCGTAGGAGAAAAATTAAGCATAGGAATAGTTCTTTCATTGTACGAAAAAAAAATATAGATCTTTCAATTGGTAAGGTTGATATCACTAGACAAAAACACCCTATGAATTCAAACTCGATACCTCATAATTGTGTTTGCGAGTTTGTTGTAACTTCATTTTCGGACAAAACCAATATAAAATTCTTAATTTCGTCCTAAAATTACTCATATACTTGACCAATATATACATATTAAAAAAAAGTTTAAATGAAAGAGAGAATCATGCTTTTTTACTAAAGTATGCTCATCGTGTATTAATGTATTCACATTTACGATAAACAATGTTAAATAAATATTGAATTAAGAGTAATACATATAATATTAACTTGAGGGTAAAACATATAGCTCCAACTTGATTTGGTTAACCACTATATTTTTGTCGTCACAAGATTCTGGATTTTATTTTCATTTTGTGTTCAATCCGTGTACGTGTACCATATATACATTTTTATTCATCCAATCGTCACATTCTTTACGTCACCTTCTTACGTTCTTTAATTTCTTCAGTCTTTTTCACATGATAAAATTTCCACATGGTGCTGGAGGATGAAGGTGGAGAGTAGGAGTTTGTGGTATAAGGTTCTAGTGGCGAGGTATGGAGAGGTGGGAGGTAGTATTGCGGAAGGAGGGAGGTTTAATTCGGTTTGGTGGAATAATTTGATCACTATTAGGCGAGGGATTGGTGTTGGAGTGGGTAGGTGGATTGATGACAACATTAGTAGAGATGTAGGTGATGGTAATAATACTCTTTTTTGGTGGGATCCTTGGATTGACGGTATGGTGTTGAAAAATACTTTTAGTCGCCTTTTTGATTTATCCATTAATAAAACGGCAACGGTGGCTGATATGTATGCTCTTGGATGGAGGGAGGAGGGGGAAACTTGGCGTTGGAGGCGTAGGTTATTAGCGTGGGAGGAGGAGCAGACACGTGAGTGCAGTGATTTGTTAACTAATATTATTCTGCAGTCTAGTATTTCAGACAAGTGGCTTTGGCATTTACATGCTTCCCAATCTTACAATGTTACAAGTGCCCATTATTACTTGATTTCGACGCTCAATGTCGGGGAGGTGGATCATCCATTATCAATTTGGAACAAGGAAGTCCCTCTCAAAGTCAGCTTGTTTGCTTGGCGTCTGTTTCGAAATCGATTACCAACAATGGACAACTTATCAAGGAGACACATTCTTCAGCATAACACTCAACCTTGTGTGGGTAGGTGCAGTTCGATGGAAGACCTTGATCACTTATTCTTGTCTTGTGACTATTTTGGAAAAATATGGGATGACATTTTGCATTGGCTTGGCTTCGTAATGGTACAACCAGCGCACATAGCAGAAAATTTTTACCAATTTGAAACTTTAGGCAGCTTTTCTAAAAGTATCCACTTAGTTTTTAATCTCATTTGGCTCTCTTGTGTGTGGGAAATCTGGAAGGAAAAAATGCTCGGGTTTTTTTGTCAAAAAGAGTCCTCGTTATAACAACTGTTTGACAAAATTAAGCTTTAAACATTCTGGTGGCTGGAAGCAAACCGCAACACTGCTTTTAACTATCACTTGTGGTGTCTTAATCCTCTTAATTGTCGGAGGATCTTTTTGTAATGAGCTTCCTTTTACTTTTGTTCCTTTTATCAGACCGTTAATGTAATTGTTTTGACTTTCCTGTTTTTTAGGCACTCCTAGTGCTTGAATTGTCAGATTTTGTGAGTACTAAATTCCATTTTAGCTTCTTAAAAAAAATATTTCCTAATTTTGAAAAGTTGAATATCCTCCCACCAATCTCTTAATTTGTCTTGGTTTCGTCTCTTTTCATCTTTTTTTTACGCAAAAACAAGCAAAGTCTCTTTCCATGTTTTTAGGACAACGTTCCTTTTCGTTTTTAATTTATTTCATTTTTAAATTCTTTTGTACAAGTTTATTTTAAATTTTATATTCAGATTAGTACATTAAAGAACAGTCTCGTGTGCATGAATTTTCATCGAATATGAATATTTAATTATCACTAGTTCCTTCCTTCTACAATACTAGTATTTATTTAGTAATTCAAACTTTTCATTATATTATTGACTTCTACTTGGAGTAATGTGTGTTGTTCTAACATATTCCAGCTGCTACCAATGCATGAAGTAGCATGGATAAGTTCTACTCAACTTTCCTCTAAAGAAAAAGTTTCCCGTCATTGACCTAATATAATTTCAATATGCTCTCTCCATATATATGGGCAGGTAATTTACACCCACCTAAAAACACTAAGGTGTAAATTAGCAAGCTAGACCCACTTGCTTTTTACCAAAAAGTCCATTTGTCACTATTCAAACCAATTTTAAATTGAAGAGTAATTTTGTAAGTTTCATTTAATTAACTTAAAAAGAACAAAATTGTTTAAAACATCAAGTAATCGTTTCCTTAAATTAAGGTGGTTTCCTTAATGAAAAATATACGCTATTGGGGAAAACATAACGCTACTATGACGTTAAAAAAACACTAATCATAGTATTTTTTTTTAGGGGCACTAACCATAGTATTAATTACCAAATTAAGTATTTAATGAATTTTTTTGTTGCTCTTTTTTAAAAAATAAAATAAAAAAAGAAGCAAGATAAAAAAAAGAAACAAAAAAGACAGCGACATGCTTAAGGTACAAAACATGTAATAGGGACATACTTGTAAGGAAACAATATTTGGAATGATGAAAGTTTGGTGTAAATTAGTGAGGTGGGTGTAAACAATTTAATCAAATTTATAAAAATGAGTGTAAATAATCAAGTGGGTGTAAGTTGCTAACTTACACCTTAATGATTTTAGGTGGGTGTAACTTGCTAATTTACACCTTAGTGTTTTTAGATGGGTTTAAATTAGCTTATATATATATATATATATATATATATATATATATATATATATATATATATGAGAGAGATAAACTCATTTCAATAAGTTTGTGAATACCACTTGCAAATTATTTTTCATTGGATTGATGTTTGATAATTTAACCATAATAATTCTTCAAGGTAACATATGTCTCACCAAAATCAACACATAAATAACTTTCAATAAATAAGGCTTCAACCAAAAACAATTTTCAATAATAGGATAGTTTTTTGGTAAGCAAAAATTTATTAATGGGAGAACAAGCTAGAAATACTCAATCCCATTCAAAATATGATAGTTAACCACTTTGAGAGCAGTACAAATGGTTAGAACACCAAAAAAGAGAAATTGACACAAAATTTATCTCTAACCCTACTTAGAAACCAAACCAAGTCCAATACACTGGTTTGATGTTGTCAATAATAATAGACACATCTCTTATAACTCATGAAAAGGACGTTATTTCTCATAAATCACAAACACCTAACACTATAGCGAGCCAAATTAAACTCTCCAATTTTTTAAAATTCTGCCTTTCACACCTTCCTTGAACAAATCAAAGTGTTCCTCTCCAATCTTGTTCAATGGCATTGATGTGCCTGACTATGTTGCAAAAGGACATTCAAAGCATAAATGTGTTATAATCTTCATTCCTTAAAAGCAAAGAATACACACTAAATTGAGATAATACGATGGTGTTGGTCAACCAGTATTGGTCAACCAACATAAGTTGGTTCTAAAATAAATTGTTAGACTAGTTTGGTGGGCTACTTTGGCTTCGTTAAAAGTGTCTACAAGTTGCATTTATAGTATATGAGAGGTGTAGACTAGCACACTCTCACTAGATCATAGCCTAATTGAAAAAAGTGGGAAACGTAGTTACAAGCTTAACTAACGCTTAACTAACTACTAGATTGATGACCCGTGCGGCGCACGAGTCTTTTGAGCTGAATTATATTTGCTAAAAGTACAGAAGAAATTTGATAATAATGCATCGTCAATTGATAGTAATGTATCATTAATTAAAATGCATCACCAACAATTCAGAAGTTTGATAATCACCTACATAATAGTTTTTTACATTACACATTACGAAATACTTCCTCATATACGACATTAGATGTCACATTAGTGTATTCATCATCTTCATCAGTGATCAATATCTTCAACCTTTCTCTAGAAGTAACTCGCGAAACAGCAACATACAATATCTTAAACCCTTCATTGTTGACATTAACTGAGCATGCTCTTCAACTAATACCCTCCTATTATAATTCAGCCCATCGTGGATAAGACTGTTTTGCAAATCAGGTATCAAAGATGGGTCTGCTGTTGGCATTGGAGTAAATTACTAAGTGGAAGACACTAATATTCCTAGTCAATATAGTCCCTTCTTCTCACCATAAGTGGAGATGAAAAGCAATAGCCAAAAAGAAGGCATACAAAGCAACCAAAACTATATTTAAGAAAATAATATTGTGTTGGTTTTGGATTTCCAAACTGTTGTATTTGGATTTCCAAATTCTATTTTGAAAGGGACTATCTACCAAAGTTGTTACTAGGTTGAGTCTCGACTAGGTCGCTCTCTTTAAGACGTTTCGTGGCACTGCCCAAAATTGTGTAAGGCAAACTATCAACCACGCCGCCTCCAGGATAAAACAAGCCCAACTACAACTGTGCGGTTAACTACTGCACTGTAGAAAACCGTTCGAGATTTACACCTCCAATATGGTACCAAGACCACTCTTTAATACTGAAACCACTTTCTAATATGGTACTGTGACCACTCTACTATGGTGCTAAGACCACTCAAATATGGTATTATCACCATTCTAACCTTTAAGCTCTCCAAAATATCAATATGGTACTAAGACCACTCAAATACGGTGATACCACCGTTCTAACTTTTTAACTTCTCCAAAAATAGAAAAATATCAAAAGAATATTTATATATACCGTTAAGATCATTCTTAATTTCGACGAGACATTATTATTTCAAAAGGGACTATGATCTTAAAAGTATTCTTTATTCCGAAGGGACATATATTATCGAAGGGACTATGTTCTTAAGACCTTTCTTAATTCTAAAGGGACATTATACCGAATAGGGACTAAGGTCTTAAGAACACTCTTAATTCCGAAGGGACGGAAAAAGAAGATGAGGAGAAGAATAAATCGTTAACACAAGCTGGAGGGAGAAGAGAGAAAGAGTTTTCGACAACTCAATAGAACTCTTTCGTGTGATTTTTGAACTGAGAGGAGTCCTATATTTATATAGAGATTTTTTAACTATTTTAGCTAAAGTAGCGGAATCAGTTACTCTAATGTATAAGATCAAAAAGAAACTTAATCATTAATCAGTTCAACAATACTTGTGGATAAGATAAAAAAGAAACAAATCCACAAAAGTGGAGGAAACAAACTCATTGGATATGAATGACAGAAAGATAGGAAATTCAGTTGGATTCTCAAACCTTATCACAACAACATAAACTAAAATTGTGGGAAGTGATATTCATGAATAAAAATAATAATTACTATTATTTTTATCAATATCAAGTATTTAAAATTAAATACCGCAATTTAAACACTACTAATGTGTGTGTTCTATTTTATGTGGACCCCCACTCTCTATTTTTTCAATTCACATCACACTAGATCAAAGTCTTATTACTTGGTGTTTAATCTTTCATTTAACACTAAGACTAAAAATCATATAATTAATATCTCACACTATCAAGCATACATAAACTACAACAAATGAATTAGATTAAAAAACCAAAAGAATCACAAAAAAATAAATAAATGTTGTAACATTTAAAATGCCAACAAACAAAATAAACTCAATTTGCATTACTCAATATAAGAGTCAGTTGCAAATTCTTTTTTTAAACCTCAGTATCCGGCCGAAGGACAAAAATAACAGTGCAATTAATTTCAGAAAACCCTTTCAATCGCGAAAAACAAAATATACATTAAACTAAAATAATAGTTGTGACAAAGCTCTCACTCTCATTTCAACCTTCAATTGAAGATCCTTCAGCTGCAAAACCAATAAACCAAACTCATTACAATCATCTATTTGGACACAATTACCACAAGCAACTCACTAGCAAAGGAATTGAAAGGAAACAACTTACCATTGTAGTGGAGAAGTTGTAGAACATATGAGTTGTCAATAAAATAAGGGTAAAAATATCAAACTCTAATTAAGTGCTCAAGTATGACATGAACATAAACTACTTTAACTTCCTAAATAGTAAAGAAATGCAATAACTTCAAAAAAAAAAAAGTAATAAAAAACATCAATTACAAAACAATCATGTTTCACTCCAAGTTATAGTTCAATTTAACTCACCTTTGTGGTTAACAATTCAGAAATATTCTTTGCCATTGCTTCATAAAATTAAAATTATCTCATTAAAAGTCTGAAATTTTTTACATGGTAGAAAAGGAATAATATCTCAGGAATTCATTTAACACTAAGACTAAAAATCATATAATTAATATCTCACACTAGCAAGCATACATAAACTACAACAAATGAATTAGATTAAAAAACCAAAAGAATCACAAACAAAAATAACAGTTGTAACATTTAAAATGCCAACAAACAGAATAAACTCAATTTGCATTACTCAATATAAGAGTCAGTAGCAAATTCTTTTTTTAAACCTCAGTATCCGGCCGAAGGACAAAAATAACAGTGCAATTAAATTCATAAAACCCATTCGATCACGAAAAAGAAAATATAAATTAAACAAAAATAATAGTTGTGACAAAGCTCTCACTCTGATTTCAACCTTCAATTGAAGATCCTTCAGCTGCAAAACCAATAAACCAAACTCATTACAATCATCTATTTGGACACAATTACCACAAGCAACTCACTAGCAAAGGAATTGAAAGGAAACAACTTACCATTGTAGTGGAGAAGTTGTAGAACATATGAGTTGTCAATAAAATAAGGGTAAAAATATCAAACTCTAATTAAGTGCTCAAGTATGACAAGACCATAAACTACTTTAACTTCCTAAATAGTAAAGAAATGCAATAACTTCAGAAAAAAAGTAAAAAAAAACATCAATTACAAAACAATCATGTTTCACTCCAAGTTATAGTTCAGTTTAACTCACCTTTGTGGTTAACAATTCAGAAATATTCTTTGCCATTGCTTCATAAAATTAAAATTATCGCATTAAAAGTCTGAAATTTGTTACATGGTAGAAAAGGAATAATATCTCAGGAATTCATTTAACACTAAGACTAAAAATCATATAATTAATATCTCACACTATCAAGGATACATAAACTACAACAAATGAATTAGATTAAAAAACCAAAAGAATCACAAACAAAAATAACAGTTGTAACATTTAAAATGCCAACAAACAAAATAAACTCAATTTTCATTACTCAATATAAGAGTCAGTAGCAATTTTTTTTTAAACCTCAGTATCCGCCGAAGGACAAAAATAACAGTGCAATTAAATTCAGAAAACCCATTCGATCACGAAAAACAAAATATAAATTAAAAAAAATAATAGTTGTGACAAAGGTCTCACTCTGATTTCAACCTTCAGTTGAAGATCCTTCAGCTGCAAAACCAATAAACCAAACTCATTACAATCATCTATTTGGACACAATTACCGCAGACAACTCACCAGCAAAGGAATTGAAAGGAAACAACTTACCATGGTAGTGGATGTTGAGAATTAATCCATAACTGCAGTGAAACCAGATACTGAACATTCAGAAGCTGAAGTTCAGAGTCTGAAGCTTCAGAGTCTGAACGTTCAGAAGCTGAAGCTTCAGAGTCTGAGGTGGTTAGAAACCAGAATCTGGGTTTGTTAAAGTTGTTTAGAGTTTGTTAAGAGTTTGTTAGAGGTAGTTACTTAGCTTGTGATGTAAGCAAGTGATATATATGTGTATATATAGCCTTGTAGTGTGTGCATTCAACACTCAATGAAAATTAGACATTACAATTCAGAAAACTCTCTCTCCATTCTCCTATAGTTTTCGTTCTTTCATTGTTTTTCATCTTATGTTGCACTACTTTGATCCAACAATTGGTGTAGAGAGCCTGGGTTAAAATCTTAGGGAAACACGAGTGAAGTGTGAGGGGAAATCACCATAGAGAAACACTGAGTGAGGTGTGTGTATTGATTTCTGGATCAAAGCAAGATGAGTAACAATGGTTTTGTATCAAACATTCTGGTTCTTGATGGCAAGAACTGGGAACGATGGAGCGCATTGATGAAATCGCTTTTTGGAGCACAAGATGTAAGTGATCTGGTGCAGAATGGCTATGAGGATTTGGGGGCAAATCCAACTGAAGCACATAGGTTGGCATTCAAAGAAGCGAAGAAGAAAGATTGCAAAGCTCTGTTTTACATTCAACAAAATGTTGATAATCAGCTCTTTGAGAAGATATCAAAAGCTACAAGATCCAAGGAAGCTTGGGACATTCTGGAAAACTATCACAATGGGGGAGAAAAAGTGAAACAAGTCAAGTTGCAGTCATATAGAAGGAAGTATGAGATGATGCAAATGGAGGAAGATCAAAAAGTAAGTGATTACTTCTTAAAAATTATTGAGATTGTGAATCTGATGAAAAATTATGGTGAAAACATCTCTGATCAGATGGTAGTAGAGAAGGTATTGAGATCCTTGAATCCAAAGTTTGATTTCATAGTAGTAGCAATCCAAGAAGCAAAGGATGTTACAACTATGAAGATTGAAGAATTGCAAAGTTCACTGGAAGCACATGAACTGTTAGTGATTGATAGAGGTTCTGAAAGATCTGAACAACAAGCCCTTCAAGCACAAACAGAGGGAAATCACAAGAATTTCAAGAAAAAGGGATCAGGAAGAACAAACTGGTCCAACAATGGAAAGTCTAAGACTGATGACAAAACTGAATCTTCAAGAAGAGGAGGTTTTGGCAAAGGTCAGAATAAGAAGAAGGAGTTTGATAAAAGAAAAGTTCAGTGCTACAATTGTGAAAAGTATGGACATTTTGCTGATGAATGTTGGTTCAAGAAAGATCAAGAGACTGATGAGGAAGCAAATATAGCTCATGGAGATGATCCCAATACAGTCTTGATGATGGCTACTACATGTGAAGAAAAGATCAAGAATGAAGAATGGTATCTTGATTTTGGGTGCTCTAATCATATGACTGCTCATAGAGAATGGTTAACTAATTTTGATTCTAGCAAGAAAACTAGTATCAAATTAGCTGACAGTAGAAAGCTTGCATCAAAAGGAAGTGGAAATGTGGTGATCAAAAGCAATGATGGTGGGAAAATCATTATTGAAGATGTTTTCTATGTTCCAGATATGGAGTGCAATCTGATGAGCATAGGTCAATTAGTGGAGAAGGGGTTCTCAGTAGCAATGGATGGCAATTCATTGAAACTGTTTAATGCAAGGAAGAACTTAGTGCTAAAGTCTACCCTGTCAAAGAACAGAACCTACAGATGCAACATCTTAAGTGATAAGATGATGTGTCTGTCTGCAACAGTTAGTAAGGATGTTGAAGCTCTATGACATCAGAGGTACGGTCACCTGAATTTTAGAAGTCTTAGTGAATTGAAATCTAAAGAATTGGTGCATGGTTTACCTAAGCTGAATATCAGAAAAACTATTTGTGGAGTGTGTGTGAAGAGCAAGCAAAGTAGGTTGCCTTTTGTGTCTGAAGCACCTAAAAGAGCAAGTGTGGCATTACAAGTAGTTCATTCTGATATTTGTGGACCTTTTGAGGTAACTTCTTTGGGTGGTAGTAGGTATTTCATTACTTTTGTTGATGAATTTACAAGAATGATATGGTTGTATACTATTAAGCTTAAGAGTGAAGCTTTGGAGGTATTCAAAAGATTCAAAGTCTTAAGAGAGAGAGAGTGTGATAAAGCTATTAAGATTTTGAGGACAGATGGTGGAGGTGAGTATACATCCAAGGAATTTGAAGCTTTCTGCATGAATCAGGGAATTGCTCATGAAGCAACAACCCCATATACACCACAACACAATGGTCTTGTAGAGAGAAGGAATAGAACCTTGCTTGACATGGCCAGAAGCATGATTAAGCAGAAGAATCTACCACACAAGTTTTGGGGTGAATCAGTCACCACAACTGCTTATATCCTAAACAGATGCCCTACAAAGAAGCTAAATTTGAAAGTACCAGAAGAAGCTTGGTGTGGAAGGAAACCTAGTGTGAAACATTTCAAGGTGTTTGGTTCTTTGTGCTACAAACATGTGCCAGATGCTAGAAGAAGTAAGCTTGAAGATAAAAGTGAGATTATGATACTCATAGGTTATCATCCAACTGGTGCATACAAGCTTTACAACCCTGTAACTCAGAAAGTTCATATCAGTAGAGATGTGATAATGAATGAAGCTGAGAAATGGAAATGGGAAAGTGAACCTGTTTATAGCAGTGAGGTTCAGCAAAGCTGTATATACCCTGATTCAAGTGATGAATCAGAAAATGAAGAGGATCATGATGATGTTGAAAATGATCCAGAAGCAGATGTAGCACCAGTGAGGCCTCAAAGAGCCAGACAAGCACCTAGCAGGCTGAATGATTGTGAAATCATCCCTAATAATGCAGTGAATGATGAAGGTGATCTTATTCATTTTGCATTGCTAGCAGATTCTGAACCAATCAATTATAAAGAAGCACTGAAAATTGATGTGTGGAAAAGAGCTATGATAGAAGAACTGTAATCAATTGAAAGGAATCAAACTTGGGAACTTGTTAACCTGCCAGAGAAGAAAAAGAAAATTGATGTGAAATGGGTGTTCAAAGTGAAGTTGAATCCAGATGGCAAGGTTTCAAAGTATAAAGCAAGATTGGTGGATAGAGGCTTCTTGCAGAAACATGGTATCGATTACAATGAGGTGTTTGCTCCAGTAGCAAGAATTGAAACTATGAGATTAGTAGTGGCTCGTGCTTGCAAAAATGAGTGGAAACTCTATCATTTAGATGTCAAGTCAGCTTTTCTAAATGGTAGAGTTAGTGTTTATGTCACAACCTCCAGGTTTTGAGATTGCAGGCAAGGAAAATATGGTGTACAAACTCCATAAGGCTTTATATGGATTAAAGCAAGCCCCTAGAGCATGGAACAAGAGGATTGATCAGTTCCTAATCCATATAGGCTTTAGAAAGTGTTCAGTTGAGTTTGGTGTATATGTTCAGAATCTCAGTGATGAACAAACTATCATAATATGTCTGTATGTTGATGATCTACTCATTACTGGTAGCACAACATCAGAGATTAAGAAAGTAAAAGATAAACTGAAGTCAGAATTTGAAATGACTGATCTTGGTGAGCTTTCATTCTTCTTAGGAATGGAATTTGTGAAATCAAAGAAAGGAATGGTTATGCATCAACAAAAGTACATAGGTGAATTGTTAGAGAAGTTTGAGATGGAAAGCGGTAACTCAGTCTCAAATCCATCAGAGAAAAACTCAAAATTAGATGAGTGCAGTGAAGAAGAGAAAGTAGATTCAACCAAGTTCAGACAAATGGTTGGATCATTGAGGTACCTATGTAACAGCAGACCAGATATTTGCTACTCAGTCAGTGTGATTAGCAGATTCATGCATGATCCAAGGAAACCTCATCTGATAGCTGCAAAGAGGATCCTTAGATACATCAAAGGAACTGTGGATTATGGCTTGTTATTTCTTAATGGAAGTAGAAGTGAATTGAATGAGCTCATAGGGTACTCAGACAGTGATTGGTGTGGGGACTTGACTGACAGAAGAAGTACTTCAGGTTATGTCTTCAAGTTCAATGATGCTGCCATATCCTGGTGCACCAAGAAGCAACCTGTTACTGCACTCTCATCCTGTGAAGCTGAGTATATTGCAGGAACCTTTGCAACATGTCAAGCTTTGCGGTTGGATTCAGTGATGAAAGAGCTCAAGTGTGAAGTTGTGAAACCTCAAACATTGAAAATTGACAACAAATCTGCCATAAGTCTTGCTAAGAATCCAATCTCTCATGGTAGAAGCAAGCACATTGAGACTAGATTCCATTTCATTAGGGAGCAGGTGACTAATGGAATGATTGAAGTGCAGTACTGTCCTACAGAAATGCAGCTTACAGATGGATTTACTAAGGCTTTGAAGATTGACAGATTTGAGTTTTTGAGGAAGAAACTTGGTGTCCTCAATATTCAACAGTTATGAATTAAGGGGGAGTGTTGAGAATTAATCCATAACTGCAGTGAAACCAGATACTGAACGTTCAGAAGCTCAAGTTCAGAGTCTGAAGCTTCAGAGTCTTAACGTTCAGAAGCTGAAGTTTAGAGTATGAGGTGGTTAGAAACCAGAATCTGGGTTTGTTAAAGTTGTTTAGAGTTTGTTAGAGGTAGTTACGTAGCTTGTGATGTAAGCAAGTGACATATATGTGTATATATAGCCTTGTAGTGTGTGCATTCAACACTCAATGAAAATTACACATTAAAATTCAGAAAACTCTCTCTCCATTCTCCTATAGTTTTCGTTCTTTCATTGTTTTTCATCTTATGCTGCGCTACTTTGATCCAACAGTGGAGAAGCTGTAGAACATATGAGTTGTCAATATAATAAGGGTAAAAATATCAAATAAAAAGCAAGTGAAATACCCTTGCAATGAATCATACTAAACATTTCAAAGCTAAAAACCTAAATTGGAGATGTTGAAGAAGGAAAAATGATAATGGTTGGACCTCACATCACATGCTTCGACTCATAAAACATCCATTCACAACCTTGTTGGATACTATTACTAACCATTCCCTTGATTCCCAGCCAGTACTAAAAAATTATTCATGTAAAGTGTGCGAAACAATGCTGAATGGCGGAAGATCGTCGGACATCACAAAAAACTCAAACTCAAATCTAGCAAAAAATTGATATAGAAATAGAGGACATACCTATTTGGTAGCGTATTTCCGTCACCAAACATGTGTTTGTGGATGGTTTCACCGCGATCTACAGAAGCTCCAGAACCAAGCTTCTACGGTTAACATGGTTTTTCACCGCAGAATTGATAAATGCACTGCTAATGCAAACATTCGATTGTGAGAGAAATGAAGGCATATAAGAAAATAGAAGATAAATTCAAGATGTTTGTATATTTAACGCATAAGTGCTTGGATACGTTTTTGATTTTGAGAAAAGGATATGAAATGTGGTTTCAAGATGAATTCATTCATGTTCAGCAATAGATGAAATTGTGACTGATGAGAGACATATAGATGTGGGGAAATGGAATAGAAAGCAACAATTAATTTCGTTTCTTTGGAAAATGAACAAATTTAGACGTGGCAGACAAAGTCATTAAGGTGCCTTGGTTAACAGTGTTATGTAGTATTAATGATGTTAGTCAACAATGATGACATGACATTGGAAACAAACAAAATGATGGGAGGGAAAACTCGAATTCAAATTTAAAATTGGGATTATAGCTTATATAGGTCCCACGCATAATTAATTGAGGATTTGAGAGGGAAAGTGGGATTGGGGTTAGGGTTAAGTTGTAGCTTGACCTAATAAACTTTAAGCATAAGGGATCCTGATATGGGAGAATGAAAAAGAAGAAAAAAGCTTCTTCCATTGAGCTTCTGAATCTATATAAATTTGTAGTGAAAAAACTGTTGCAAAACTTTATTTTAAACAAAAAATTAATCAAGGGTGCAACACCAACTAGAATAACAAAATTTCAACTTGCTATTTCTTTTTTCATTTTAATTTTTTATATACATCTAATTACTAGCTGTTGACACATTGAAGTCTCTCACAAGATTCAAACAAAATAACATAATTTATGCTCAATGCACTACATTATATATGTCAATTTCACCATTTGTCCTTATTAGAAGTATGGTCCAAAATTCTTCCAGAAATAGCAGTGGCAAGTGCTGCAGTGAAATTGGGATCATTTGTTAAAGAAGTAGCCATTTGTTGAACCAAAAATTGATGGATAGATGATTTTGGAACATTGTCAACCAAATCAAGCTTCATGGTTGGACATGTCCTTTGAATAATTTGTTGAGGTGAAGTAACATGAACTGAACCTAAAGGAGCATCTTCACTTTGGCTTGATATCATTGATATTTCAGCTTTCTCATGACCATGGTTGTGCTCTCCTTCATATGTTGCAACTAGTATAGTAGGGTCTTCTAAACTTTTTTGCACCTAATTAATAAGGGCATAAGAGATCAAAATTTGATCCTGTTTGGGATTCTTGAATCAAAATCATGAATGCCAAAATCTTAGCATTTGTTTACTTTAAGAAAATGTTTTCTATTTTATTTATTTTTTCACTTTGATTTTTTTTTTATAGAAATTGTTGTCACTTTGATTGTAAAATTGTTCTCTATTTTTACTTTTGTTTCTTATTTTTAAATATTTGAACATTACTTTCATTTTTTCTTGTACAAATCTTTGAAAAGAAAAAATAAAGTGAAAAATAAGATTATTTTAAAACTTAGAAGAAAACTCCAAAATATTTTCTCAAATCAAACATTTATATATATATATATATATATATATATATATATATATATATATATATATATATATATATAAACATGTTTACCAACAATATATTGATCCGAATAGAACTGAACTTAAATCTCTTAAACAAAGTCTCATAGTCGAGTCTTTATATGAAAAAATGTGGTTGGTAGGAAAAACCCTGGTAAAAGTGACTGTCAAATTTTTCGATAGAGATTACTAATCGGTGAAGCAGGTGGACACTTCCCATCAAGACCATGTTAAGAATACACATATTTGGTGTAGACAAAAATATTGTTTGCTAATAGAATTTTGAATTATTACCTTCTTTTTAACTGGGCAGCTTGGAGCATAGGAGCACCTAAAGTAAGCTCTAGGAGAGGGGTTATCTCTGGTAACCTTCTGACCATATTTCCTCCATTGATATCCATCCATCACATACTTTATACCACAAATACAAATTCAAAATTAATCAAGGTTAGTACTTGTGATTAAACTCCACAATTTTACTTCATTAAATGTAATATAGACACAACTAAACACACACTATTGAAGTTGCTAGAAAAATTAAATTTATACATCAAAATAACAAAGAAATTAACTTACTAAGCTATTACTAGATGCTTCTGTCTTCACAAGAACCTTATAAGCCTTAGGTGAGGAAATATCCCTACATGGCCTTTTGATTAATGATTCTTCATCAGTAACAGTGCTGCACTCATTATTATTAATAATATTAATGCCTTTAACAGTACTAAACATATTGATGCAACTTTCACTCTCAGCTTTTCTCTTCCTTGATTGTTGTGTTTGGTGTTCAAAATTTTGATTCATCAATTGATTCAATTGCTTTTGCATAGCTTCATAGTTCTCACACATGTTGGTCAATGTTTCACTTAGCCTCTTGTTCTCACAACTGAGACGATGTGACTCTTCAACCAAAACTTCGTCCTGCTCATAAAATTTCTAATATGGTCACTTAAGAAACGTAGGGACATATATGAAATAACTAAAATTTATTACATATAGAATATAGATATGCAAATACTAGTAAAAACAGTTAAATTATCAAACAAAAATTAAAAATAATTAGAATGAAATTAGTATCCAATTCAAACATTATCGAATTACCAATTTTAATGAAATTAGTATACAATACTTAGTGATATAATAAAGGGTGGAATTTAAATATTTCATTAATTACTAATTTTCATCGTTAATTCAATTTTTGTAGATATATAGTGTCGGATATAGGTCAATAATTATCATAAGATTTAATTCATATACACCATCGATATAAAAGGTTATTACATTTTTTGTTTAAAATTTTATCGCAATGCTTTGTTTTAGCGTTTTACACTTTCAATCAATCATAACCATCAAATTATTAGAAACGCTTGGCTTTTATTATAACTACTTTTAAAATTACACATGATTGATTTTGATGTGCAAAAAGCTCTACATGAAAATTTAACTCTTTAACTGTTTATGTATATACGAACCTTGAGTATAGAAGGAGCATTAACGTTAAGATTGAGTGAAGTATTCACGCATGTTGATTCCATTGTTATTTGCTGCTGATAGAAATTAAAATGGTAGGGGCCAAAGTTCGTGGATATTATGGGTGGCAAAACAGGCCCAATTCGTCGGGCTGGTCCGTTTAGTCAGCTGTTCTTGGCGGGCAGATTTGAAGTTTTGAACTTGCTTTCTATAGTTGACTCAGCTCACTTAACTCGTTAAAAAAAAAGGGCGGGCACGTGGCGGGGTGGGCCGGCCCGCTTAACTCGTTTTTCGTTTTTATTTTAAGCTTATTTTATCCTTTTAGATTTATTTTGGTTGTTGGATTTATTTTAAGATTTGTTTTATGTGAGCGGATATTCCTTATTTTGCAATTAAGTATGTTGTTGAGTTCGACAATTTATTAATTATCTCGTTTTTACCACAAATTTATTCGATGCATATACTTTTATATTTTTTTATGGTAAAAGCGACATAGTTTTTTTGTAACAATTAAGTTGTAAAATAAATGCATTAAAAAATGTTGTTTTTTTTTCCAAAATAAAAATTATGTTTGGCGGGCCGGTCCGCCAACTCGTCTGTCCGCCATAAACGGGGCGGTGTGAGATTTTGGACTCGGTCACCTAATTTGACTCGGCTCGTCTCGTTTTAAGCGGGCTTAGAAGGGACGGACCTAAACGGGGCGGGCCGACCCGCTTTACCATCCCTAGTGAATATATACGTGGAAAAGGTGGAAAGAAGACTTTGATTCCAAAAGAAAATTGAAGGAAATGAGCGTGAAATAACAACCTACTCAATATGTCGTCATCTTGTTTCGTCATTTGCTAGGGCGTATATTAGGCGCGTAGGAGAAAAATTAAGCATAGGAATTAAATATAGTTCCTTATTTCATTTGCATTCGTTATTTAAAAGTTATGTTAATAGTATTTCTACCAAAAAGAAATAGTATGTTAAAGATATTGATATGTTTGAAGCGCAAATTTAACATATCAAAATTTAGGTTGAAGCGCAAATTTGATTATAAAGATATTGATATGTTTAAAAGACTACAAAGATATTGATATGTTTGAAGCGCAAATTTAAATCCAGTACATCCATTTTCTCCACACTAGCGCCAAAACAAATACTAATATGCATGTCTTTCGGTTTTTATTGATGAAAATAATTGAAGTTATAAAATTTTATCATGTTACACTAAAACTTAGCATGTTTTTATATAAAACTCTGGATATTTGTAAATTTTGATTATTTAATTAAATAAAAAAGAATTAATTCATACACAAAATTGTTTATATAAAGGGTGTAAAATTGGAAAGAAAATAGTCACATCATAAGCTTGTACCTCTTTATATATAATATAGATTTAATGTGCGTGATTTTTACCATTAAACTTTTAAAATAAAAAATCAACAGTTTTTTCTAGGTTATCTTTGAAGTATTGAGAATATTTTACCCAACAACCGATAAAAATTAGGCACATAAGTAAATTTGCAAATAAAGTAAAAATTAGTTTGTGAATATCACCTGCAAACTATTTCTCATTGGATCGATGTTGAATAAATTACCCATAATTCTTCAAGGTAACATAGATCTCTCTAACACATAAACAACTTTCAACAAATATGGGTTCAACCAAAAACAACTTTCAATAATAGGATTGTTTTTTGATAAGCAAAAATTTATTAATGGGACAACAAGGAATACTCAATCCTATTACAAAATATGATAGTTAACCACTTTGAAAGCAATACAAAATGGTTAGAACTTAGAACACCAAAAAAGAGAAATTGACACAAAATTTATCTCTAACCCTAGTTACAAACCAAACCAAGTTCAAGACACTAGTTTGATGTTGAAAGTAACAATAGACACATCTCTTATAACTTATGAAAAGGACGTCATTTCGCATTAGCCACAAACACCTAATAACACCATAAGAGGTAGGAGGCCAAATTAAACTCTCCAGTTTTTTTTTTTTTAATTCTGCCTTTCACACCTTCCTTGAACAAATCAAAATGTTCCTCTCCAATCTTATTCAATGACAAAAGAAATGTTATGGTCACACCCTTTAACACATTCTAATAATAATTTGCCACACCACCAAGAATAATTTGGTTGAAATATGTGTTTACATTTAATGGCCGTTAATGTCTCAAAACAAATTACTTCAGGCTGAGGAAATCTATAGAAAAATTAGTGTTATTGAAAAAAAAAAAAAACAAATTCTTGTTAATATTTCATTTCCCTTTTCCTTTGTCGTTATAAATTTTTCCTTTTATATTTTTATTCATCAAGTTTAAAGATTATAGGTATAAAATTATAGTATAGTCACTTAAACATGTGGTGATAATACTTGCATATTCAGTCAAAAAAAAAAAAACTATTATAATAGAATTTCAACGACTATCAAGTCACGTTTATTTAAGTTACACATAGCTCCAATTTTAGTCAACCACTATGGTTTTGTCGTCAAGCGTATGTCTGGATTTCATTTTCATTTCGTGTCCAATCCGGGTACGTGTATTAGACTATTTAGTAGTAGAGAAATACTAGTACTTGTTGATAACAAATCTAAATTTTCTATAAACAAAAATTTGAACACACCTAAAATTACTCATAATTTAATTATTGTAAAAAACCACATCATTTATTTGAGGGAAACATCATTTAGTTTTTTTATCTCCTATATTTCACTTTTTTTTGCGTGAGTCCAAATTATATTGTGTCAAAAGATAAATGCTATGGACATTCTCCGTAACACTTACTATTTTATTCATTAAAATTAATATGAGTCATACCACTTTATATATACGAGATCTATTTTTAAAGTATGAGACACACGTTAATTTTATCTAATAAAAAAATGACCGTTAAAAAAAGATTGCAGTTTTCTTACATTTTATGACCATGCAAGATTTCATATTTGAGTTAATTCTGGTACTGAATCATAGTTTATTCACAATAAGAGCTCTCTTAACCTATTCCAATCGTCACTTTCTTTACGTCACCTTTACTGCGTTCTTTTACTTTCTTCATTATTTCTCCACATGATACAATATTTTCCTAACTTTGAAAAATTGAATTTCTCCAATGCTATCTATTTGCCTTGTTTCATCTTTTTGCACCTTTTTGGGACAATTTTAATTCCCTTTTAGTTTTTAATGAAGTTTAATTTGAACTTTCGTTCAGATAAAATTGAAATTAAAGAACAGTCTTGTACTAACCGTGTGCTTGAAATTTCATCGAATATGAAATATTTTAATTAGGGATAACTAGTTCTTTCCTTCTACAATATTTTATTTAGTAACGCCAACTTTTCAATATATTATTGACTTCTATCTAGCTAGTTGGAGGATGTGTGCTGTTGTAACATATTCCAGCATGCCACTAAAGCATGGATAAGTTCTACTCTACTTTTTCCTATAAAAATTATAGTTCCCCGTCGTTTACCTATGTATACTTTAACGTCATTTGTATATGAATTTAATTACTATACTTCAGTCTATAATTATTTTATATATGTATTTAATTACGGTCGTCTCCGACAATTCGGAGGTCCTGTTATAATTTTGACAATTTTTTATATAAAAAAGAATGTAAAAAAATCTAACACAATTTATAGTGACAACTAAGTTGTAGTTAAATATATGAACAATGCTTCAAACATTTTTTTGAGCAAGATAAATGCTTCAAACATGACTTTTACCTACAGAAAAATAGATATTTATTTATGGACGATGCATAATTGACAGTAAAAATAGACATTTATTTATGGACGATACATAACTTGACTTTTAACTACAGAAAAATATACATTTATTTATGGACTTTTGGCCGTAGGTACAAATTTTTTTCTCTCCCTTTTTTCAAATTTTGAGATCCCTCTAAGTTTGAGGCCTAGGGCCTTGTTGCGTTTGCATAGGGCCGGCCTTGCCCTGCATCTAATGATGACTTGCCATGTCAATTGATAAATATAAATTTTAAAATGGTTTTTTCTACGTTACCCCTCAATGAATTGGGGGTAATTTACTCCTTTAAGTGAAAAATCCAATTTTTTTTTCATTTGTTTTACAATCAATTATCATTTTCATCTTAAAAACATCAAACTTCTTTATCTTTTCCTTTAAGATGTGATTTACATTTCTTTCGTTCCAAAATTGAATCGTATTTGTCATGAGGGGTAAATTACCCCCAATTCATCAAGGAAAAAAATGTAGACTCACCGATATGGTTTTTTTTTTCTTAGTATCAGTTACCAATTTCCTCTCAAGAACATCAAACTTCTTCCTCTCATTCATTCAACATGTGATCTCCATTTATTTTGTTCCAAAATTGAATCTTATTTGTTATTAGGTTTAAATTACCCCTTATTCATCAAGAGGTAAGATAGGTTCACCTATAAAAATATATGAGTTGTTATATTCAATAATTGACGTGAGCACGATTGGATGTAGTGTAAAATAATTATACACTAACGTAACATATTAAATTGTTAATGAAACTCTTAATATATTTTTCTCTCGTAACTTCTTGATAATTTGTATATACTTTTGTTGTTTTATTCTTCGCAAATAAAAGAAACTAATATAATTATTTTTGTCAAAAGTTTTTTTTTTGGTTAATAAAAGAGGGCTTGACACCCAAAACTAATAAAATTCTAATAGTGGAGAAACTCGTTTAAATATAAGAGTGCTATTTACTCTTTGTACTCCCTATTAATATATTTTTATTTGTTAAATTATTATCGTAAAACAATATTAAATGAGTCTATATTCTCTTAATTTACTATAACATTTATTTATGTAATTGAATATCACCTACATGCGTACAATTACATAGAAGATTTTCCAAGAACTAGAGAATATATTGATCCGAAATAATACCTCAACATAAAAGATTTTGGAAGAATACGACGCTAAAGACATAAAAGACTCAATTAATTTTGAGGGGGGTTGTTAATTGGGAGTAAATTAGCATACCCAATTTCTTTTTTAATATGAATGAACTTAATTTCTAAATTAAGAATTAATTATTCATGAACTAGAATTTGAATTTCGGATGAAAAATTTTTCGTTAAACTTTACCTATTTTTTCACTGAATTTTAGATTTTCGAACTTCTTTTATCACGAACCGGCCAAAGTGTATATATATATATATCACATGCTTTTAAAATGTACTCCCTTCGTCTTAAAATATAAGTAAAAATATGTCAACATAAATTGATTTATTTGATACAAATTTTGAACCAAATATATTAACTTTTGTTGACCACTTTTTGCTTATATTTTAGGATGAAATACTTCACACCATATATATCTAAACTATATAAATGTAGTCTTCAATTAAATTTGCAATAATGTAGTAAAAAAGAATTTAGATTAAGGAAATTAGCCAACAATATTCTTGTTGCTATGTAAGGAAAAATCATTGGAGATTTTAAATTTGTATCTATAAAATTTTACCTTGACCCAACAACGAAAGTCTTTTAAAGTCAAGTCATGGCAAATATAATTCTCTTTTAGTTTATACTTTTTTAATATCGATCGTAAGGCGTGATGTCACCAACTTGACATTTACATATTAGCATTTGTGAAGATTCATTGGCGTCTTGTGGTCGTCTTGGTCAAAAGATTTGAGAGTTGAGACTCAATTTGATTAGTTAAAGAAATATCTATTAAAATACTCCCTCCGTCCTAAAATATAAGCAAAAATTGATCAACAAAAATTAATGTATTTGGTTCAAAATTTGTACCAAATACATCAACTTATGTCTGATTTTTGCTTATATTTTGGGACGGAGTAGTATCTATTATGTTAGGCACAAACTCATTAAAATATCTATTATTTAGGCACATACTTACTAAAATATCTATTATTTAATTATTTTAAAAAAGATATATTATTTAATTTTTTTTCTCTTTCATACTTTTCCTTTGTGAAGTGTATCTCTTATTTCCGAAAGAGTAGTGTATTTGAACATCTATCTGTTTGACAACCCACTAGTACAAAATACACTTATTAGCTCAAGGATTTTAAGTGGGAAGCTATCCACATGACTTAAAAAGCTGGATGTAAGAGAAGTTTTTAACTTCAAATGATATTAAATTGTTTGACACCATTTAAAAAAGTATTTATAAAACCTAGCCCTTATGTTTTCACCAGATCCCGCTTTCTTTCTCTATCTCAGTCTCCCAAAACTCCAAAAACCTAAAATTCAATTTTATCCCCAATCTCCAAGTTCTAATCTTCAATCTCACCCTCTAATCTTAAATTTCTGAAAACCTAGCCTCCAATTTCATCCCCATGCCTTCTCAATCGTTTGTTATGCCTTCTCACCCTCAATCTCACTCTCACTCTCAATTGCCGATACGCCGAAGCCTCACCCTTAATCTCATTCTCTCACTGTGACCTTTGCCTATCACCACTCATCTGCTCGTTTCACCACCACCTGTTAAGGATAAGCACATATTATTCACATTAAAGAAGGTCAAAGCAAATATCAAGACATTCAAGAAGGTCAAACCCAAGCAAACATGATGGCAATGCATATCCATATAGCTGTCAAAGTATATCAGGAAATTGTATCATAATTGTATTTAAATAGGATTTCTATTATAGGCAATTATAGACTAGACAATTATAGGCAATTAGTATACATATGAAGGTGAGAAAAACACACACAAGAAGGGGGGGTTGAATTGTGTGACTCAAAAACTTGTTTTCTTTTACTTATCAAAACTTAAGTCAAATTTAGAATCTGATATGAATCAGTTCTGAACTACTTTCTCAGAGTTATGCAGCGGATTAATAAGTAAAAGAGATAAGGAAAGAAAGAGACACAACAAATTATACAGGTTCCTTCTCAATGTGAGAAGTAGTCATGTCCCCTTGTTTTCCAACAAGAGAGTTTCACTATAATCTGAAGATTACAATTTGCTCAACCACTAAGGAAGAGACTTCCAGTTGCTCAATCACAAAGAAAGAGGCTTCTATGCTCAACCACCAAGGAAGAGGCTTCCAATGCTCAAGTCACTAAGACAAGAGACTTCCCAATGCTCAAGACACTAAGTCAAGAGACTTCTGACTCAGACCACAAAGGAATGAGGTTACAAATGCTCAGTATACAGACTGAGACTTTAGGGACCAAACTGGTTTACAAATGAAATAGTTTGGGATGAACACTTGATCAAATATCAGAGGTGTTCTCTAAATACAACACAGGTTAAGACTCTTAACCTTAAGAAATTCTAAATTACAAAGATGACAGAATTTCTAAGAGGTTGGGTAACTTGCGTATTTTTGACAGCAAAACAGAGCAAGAGTTCAGTTCTTTGTTTCAAGAGTCTTCTACAAAATTCTTCTTCAAATCTTCTTCCTTTTATAGATGAGAATATAGCTGTTTGAAGATTTGCTTGAATTGAGAAAAGAGCCGTTGCAAGCTAAGCTAGAATTTCTGCAAACGTGTGCTGTACTTTTTCAAACAAAACAGAGCAGCAGCCATTTTTGAAATGGCCTACCGTAAAAGCTGGGGAATGTTTGGGTCAGGGAGACAACTGTTCCATTGAGTTGTTCTGACACATCCAGGCATTAAATGCGCACAGTACTGGTTACTTTCCATGCCACATCAGCTTCAGAAGCTTCTATGTGAACAGTGCATCAGAAGCTGCTGCATCAGAAGTTGCCTTGTACGAATCAGAAGTTGGCTTCAGGAGTTGACTTTGCGTTGACTTCTTCAGAAGCACCCAGACTTCAGAGGCTACCTTCAGACTCAGAAGCTGTACTTCAGGAGCAACACTTCAGGAGTACTTCTTCAGGACCAGTTCAGAAGTTCTTACTTCAGGAGCTCTTCTTCAGGAGTACTTCTTCAGGACCAATTCAGAAGTTCTTACTTCAGGAGCTCTTCTTCAGGAGTACTTCTTCAGACCCAGTTTCCTTCTAGCTTTGCAACCTTGCTTCTTAGCTTTCTTTCCTTGCTTTAAGCTTGTTCTTCCATAACCATTCTTAATAATTAATCATAAAACACATGGTTCTGAAACACTTGAACAAAGCATTAGCAAATAACCAATTTTCTCTTTAATACTTTGTTATCATCAAAACCATAAAGAGAGATATGTTTACACATAATGTTTCAACAATCCCCCTTTCTTTATAAGAGACTTGTTAAACACATTTTGTTCCAACAATCTCCCCCTTTTTGATGATGACAAACATAAGTATTAAAACAGAAAATTGTTGTTAACTTAATTAACAAGTTAACTGCAGGGTGTGAGATTTGTAAGCTCCCCCTGAGTCTGATCCAAGTTAATTAAGTTCAGTTAAAAACACAAATGTGAAAATTTCAGAATTGTTGTTAAGTTTAATTAACAATCTGACTTCAGGAGAGGTTTGTAAGCTCCCCCTAGGTCTGACAGTCCTCAAGGTTAGGTTTGTAAGCTCCCCTTGATTCTTATCCATGTTAATTAAGCTTAACTTAACACAATATGGTGAAATTTATTCTCAGAATTCAAAATGACTTGTTGACTTCAGGTTCTGAGGTTTGTAAGCTCTCCCCCTAAGTCTGATAATCCACATGATGAGTTTTGTAAGCTCCCTGAGTCTTATCCAAGTTATTTTAAATTCAATTTACTCATTAAGAGTAATGTATCTCACAGACATGTATCAGAGCCAGAATTTCACTTCAGAGGCTAAGAGTTAAAAAGCAGTTCTCATAAGTTCAGAATTGTATCAGAGCAAGCTTATCAATTGTATCAGAGCTTAACAATTGTATCAGAGTTTAATGAGCTTAACTTCTGACAATTTTAACTTATTTGAGCTCAGGTGCTTTAATACTTGTTTTACTTTCTCCCCCTTTTGTCATCAACAAAAAAAATTCTACTTTCTCCCCTTACCACAGAAAATTTCCCCCTTTGTTAAGAGAGTCTGAAAATATATTTGTATCAGAGCAGAGAGGGATTTGAAAAGAGTTTTAAAGCATGTATCAAAGCAGTTCAATGTCCCCCCCCTTTTTTTTTAAAGAGTTTGAAGAGAGTTCTGACACCAAGTTTGAAAATGTTTCAAAAGATTCAGAATTGGGGGGAGTTGAACCAAACAAAATTGTGAGATATTTATGCAATCATATGGATAATCAAGCAGCAAGGATGAGTATCAGAGCATACTTGACTTTCAATGAGTATATGACTTGCATTAAAAATAGAATGCTGTTCAGAAGCAGAAAAAAAAGTTTAGAGCTTCTGATCAGGTCATTCTGTGTTTAGACATGACTTGTTCAGTACAAATTGGTTTAGTATCAGAGCAAGACAACTAAATTGTGTTCAGTATCAGAGCAAAACTTCTCAAGAAGGTATCAAAGCAAATCTTGCAAGAAGTATCAGAGCAAATCTGAGTTGGTTTAAAGAAAATAGTTCAGATCAGTGCAGGTCTTACTCATTTTTCAAAACACAATAGTTTTAAATTATAGACCAACTGAAAAGATATCTCAGAGCTTGATACCAATTAAGGATTTTATCTCAGAGTCTGATACCAAAAATACAGTTTTAATGCTACTGAACTTGTATCAGAACCTAATTTCAAAACATGAAGGTTCAGAGTCTGATACCAAAGTGATATTTTAGTGCTGATACCAAGATAAAATAAGTTCTTAAGACTGAACATGTCTGAAACACTTTGAGCATTTAAAAAAATGTGTCCGTGCTTAAATAGTTTGAAAATAAACTGATACCAAATGAAAATTGTTTGTCAAGCAATTTGATCATTGAATATCAGAGCAGAAAATCACATTTTTACATTGATGACTTTGGGAGGATTAGAGTATAAACTTTCAAAGCTTTAATCATCATTGCCCATAGCTATACTTACCAGATTCTGACCAACATTAGATTCTTATCAGATTCAGAAGTCAGAAAATCCAGGTTCTGATCCTTCAGACTCTGAAGTTTTTCGGGCTTAACTTTATTCAAACTCTCAGAAGATGAGTCTTTGATAAGTCTTAGCTTATGATATACTCAGAATCAAGGATTTCATTCAGATTCAAGCACATTTTCAAGAGATAAAATGCATGTTCAGATTCTTTTTAATAAAATTGAATCTTTCTTCTGTTAGGGGTTTTGTGAATATGTCAGCCCATTGATGGTCAGTATCAATGAATTGAATATCTAAAACACCCTTCTGAACATAATCTCTTATAAAATGATGTTTTATTTCTATGTGCTTGGCTCTAGAATGCAGAATTGGATTTTTAGACAGACATATAGCAGCAGTATTATCACAATAAATAGGAATATTGTCTGCATGAATCTGATAATCCTCTAATTGATGTTTAATCCAGAGCAGTTGTGTGCTACAACTTGCAGCTGAGATGTATTATGCTTCTGCTGTTGACAAAGCAATGGTTGCTTGTCTCTTGCTGGCCCAGGATATCAGATTTTCACCAAGAAACTGACAGTTTCCACTGGTGGATTTTCTTTCAATCCTGTCCCCAGCATAGTCAGCATCACAGAATCCAACTAGCTTATAATTTAGAGATTTCTTATACAGAAGTCCCAAATTAGTTGTTCCTTTCAGATAACTGAAGATTCTCTTGACAGCAGTCAT
Source organism: Medicago ruthenica (assembly GCA_018208015.1). Taxonomy (NCBI): domain Eukaryota; kingdom Viridiplantae; phylum Streptophyta; class Magnoliopsida; order Fabales; family Fabaceae; genus Medicago; species Medicago ruthenica. The sequence goes on along the minus strand of CM031371.1, from coordinate 114,212,559 downwards.
ATGAGATTCTCTAGGATCTGATTGAAATCTGGCACACAGACATACACTAAATAAAATATCTGGCCTAGAAGCAGTTAAGTATAGGAGAGAACCTATCATACATCTGTACAGCTTCTGATCTACTTTAGTGCCATTGTCCTCTTTGCTTAAGGTGCAGGTGGGATGCATTGGTGTTGTCATCAGCTTGCAGTCATCCAGCTGGAACTTCTTCAGAAGCTCCTTGGTGTATTTTGACTGATGAACATAAACACCATCTTTGCATTGGTTGATTCGAATTCCCAAGAAGAATTTCAGCTCACCCATCATGCTCATTTCAAATTCATCCTGCATTAACTTAGAAAATTCCTTGCAAAGGGAGGCATTAGTAGAACCAAATATGATATCATCAACATAGATTTGTACAATTAAGATTTCTTTCTTAACAGTTTTTCTAAAGAGTGTATTGTCAACTTGACCTCTTACAAAATCATTTTTAATCAAGAAGTTGCTTAGTCTTTCATACCAAGCTCTGGGAGCTTGTTTCAGACCATACAAAGACTTCTTAAGTTTAAAAACATGATTTGGATATTTAGCATCTTCAAAACCAGGAGGTTGTTTAACATACACTTCTTCAGAAATTACACCATTTAAGAAAGCACTCTTAACATCCATTTGATATAAGATGATATCATGATTAATAGCATAAGAAAGAAGTAACCTGATTGCTTCCAGTCTTGCTACTGGAGCAAATGTCTCAGTGTAGTCAATTCCTTCTTGCTGGCTGTACCCTTGAGCTACTAATCTAGCCTTGTTTCTGATCACTTCTCCTTGTTCATTGAGCTTGTTCCTGAACACCCATTTTGTTCCAATGATGTTCTTCTGATCAGGTTTTGCAACAAGATCCCATACATCATTCCTTTGAAACTGGTTCAGCTCTTCTTGCATTGCTACAATCCAACCATCATCAGCAAGTGCTTCATCAGCAGTTGTAGGCTCAATCATGGATAGCAGGCTAAGCATAGATTCATTCTGAGTGAATGCTGATCTTGTCTTTCTTGGACTGTTCTTGTTTCCAATGATCAACTCCTCAGGATGTGAAGACTTGTACTTAAATGAGGTTCTGGGAGGATTAGCTTCTGAAGAACCATCAGGGATTTGTTCAGAACCATGCTGGTCTTGATTAGCATCAGGAGTAGTGTCATTCTCAGAGAGTTTCTCAGAGTCTTCATTGTTTTCAGCTTCTGAACCTTCATCAGAACCTGAACTGGGTTCAGCTTCTAAAGGCTCTTCTGAGATTCTGACATCTGCAAAACTCTCAACCAGCTCTGGTATTTCATTACCAGGCTTCTTATCATCAAACCTAATGTGTATAGCTTCTTCAACAACATGTGTTTCAGAATTATACACTCTGTATGCCTTAGATCTCTCTGAGTATCCTAAAAAGGTACCCTTTTGAGCCTTGGCATCAAATTTCTTTAGGTAGACCTTATTGTTTAGTATGTAACATGTACAACCAAACTGATGAAAATAAGAAATACTTGGTTTTCTTCCTTTAAACAATTCATATGCTGTTTTATTCAGAATGGGTCTGATGTAGATCCTGTTTTGAATATAACATGTTGTGTTTACAGCTTCTGCCCAAAAGTACTTAGCAATTTTAGATTCATGGATCATGGTTCTGGCCATTTCTTGTAAAGACCTGTTCTTTCTCTCTACAACTCCATTTTGTTGTGGAGTTCTAGGAGATGAGAACTCATGGAGAATTCCATGATCTTCACAAAAATTTTCAAAAGGTTCATTTTCAAATTCACCACCATGATCACTTCTGATTTTTAAAATTTTCAAATCAGTTTCTGTTTGTACTTGTTTGCAGAATTTGAAAAACACATCATATGTTTCATTTTTGGTTCTGAGGAATTTAACCCAAGTCCACCTACTATAATCATCAACAATTACAAGTCCATACTTCTTCCCATTGATTGAAGCTGTTCCAACAGGACCAAACAAATCAATGTGAAGGAGTTCTAGAGGTTTAAAGGTGGAAACAATGTTTTTAGACTTAAAAGAAGTTTTAGAAAATTTTCCAATTTGGCATGCACTGCACAGTGCATCTGAGTGATAGTCAATACTGGGTAAGCCTCTGACCAGCTGTAACTTGCTAAGCTTAGAGATGAGTCTCCAGTTAGCATGTCCCAGCCTTTTGTGCCAGACCCATTTCTCATCACTCACAGACAGAAGGCAAACTACCTTCTGCTGAACCAATTCAGAAAAATTTATTTTGTAAACATTGTTTTTCCTGCTGCCTCTGAACACTACAGACTTATCTTTGCTACTGATTACAGTGCAATTGTTCTTATTGAACAGGACTTCATAATTACTATCACATAATTGACTTATGCTAAGTAAATTATGTCTAAGTCCATCTACCAGCCAAACATTATCAATGTACAGGGAAGAATTACCTATCTTACCAGTACCAATGATCTTTCCTTTCTGACTTCCTCCAAACCCCACAGTTCCTCCCTCTTTCAGAGTTAGGGTTTGGAACATAGACTTGTCCCCTGTCATATGATGCGAGCATCCACTGTCCAGGTACCAGGACCTTTCCTTTTCTTTGGATGTTAAGCATATCTGCAATTGAAATAATTTCAGACTTAGGTACCCAGATTTTCATGGGTCCTTTGGGGTTAGTCCTGAAAGGTTTTGGCTTCTTGTGTCTGAAGTTATGATATTCAGACTTGTTCTGATACTTAGGATATGAATCCTTATATCTTGAATAAGTCTGACTTTCAGAACCTGAGTGCTTCAGAACCTGAGTTCTCAAAGGTTTGGACTCAGACTTCTTCAGAACCTGAGACTTGAAGGTCTTTGGTTCTGATTTGTTCAGAGTCTGACCTTTTGAGTACTTTGGTTCTGATCTCCTCAGAATTCTAACTCTGTTTACATCAGGCACAAGGCAAGCTTCAGTTTTGCCTTTCCTTAAACATTTTGAAGCAGAAAACTGAATGTATTGCTTTTGCTTGCTTTGATTAACATTCTGAGATTGAAAATGATTTGTCTTGACTGGTTTAATAGATTTTGAAGCTTTAATAAACCCAGTCTTTGAAAAATTTGAATCAGATTTATTCAGCTTCTGAGACTTGCTAGTTTCAGGTTCTGAACACTTCAGATTCTGAACAGGTTTAGGTTCAGAGTCTGATTTCCTCTTACTCTTAGGCTTAGGACCTTTTGGCTTAGATTTGGGCAGGGTTTTAACATCTGCCTTCATTTTACCCTTAGGTTCTGAAGCTTCAGAGTCTGAGTTGTTCAGAACTTCTGACTTAGTCTCAGATTCTGATACTTTCAACTTCTCAGAATTATCAGAAGCAGACACAAAGCATATACCATTGCCTTTTAAAATATCTTCAGAACATGAAGGTGAGTTTAATTCATTTGAAGGTTTAAATGAATCATAGCCAATGCCTTCACCTTTGTTTCTGATCATATTATACATCATGGAGGCAATTTTTGTTCTATTGAATCCAGTTAACATGAAATCCTGAAGAGCAATTTCCTGTTCATTAGGAACCTCTTCAGATTTCTTATGAGCCTCTTTTCTGAGTTCTTCAACTTCTTCATCATATTCAAAAATTTGATTCTGAAGTTTAAGATTTTCCTCAGACAGCAAGTTTGTTTGATTTTTCAAAGATTTAATTTCTTTTAACTTGCTTTTAAGATGACTCATAAGATCATTAACTGTTTCAATTAATTCAGATCTAGAGAGTTCAGAGTATACCTCATCTTCTTCATCAGAATCTGAGCATGATTCAGCATCAGAAGATGCAGTTGCCATCAGGGCCAGGTTTGCTTCTTCCTCATCAGATTCTGACTCATTGTCCAGATCATCCCATGTAGCCATGAGACTCTTTTTAAGCTTGTTTCTAAAACTGCTGGACTTTGAGCTGGACTTCTTTGCTTTTTCCTTTGATTTTTCCTTCTGAAGATCAGGACAATCAGCAATGAAGTGGCCAGGCTTCTTGCAGTTGTAGCAGCTTTCCTTCTGGATATCCCTCTTTGAACCAGAACCAGATCCTCTGAAGTTACTGCTTCTGTTAGAGAATTTTTTTTCTTTCTATTCATCAGATACTGAAGTCTTTTAGAAATCATTGCAAGCTCATCAGCATCTGAATCTTCATCAGAATTTCCCTCAGGAAACTCTTCTTCAGATTCAATTGTTTTCAAAGCTTTAGCAGGTTTTCTTTTAGACTTCAGAGCTAATGTTTTTGGCTCTCTAACAGACTCATCCTCATTGAGTCCCAGTTCATGCACTTTGAGGGAGCTTATAAGATCCTCAATACTTAAAGTATTCAGATCCTTAGCTTCCTCAATAGCAGTCACTTTAGGTCTCCATTTGGATGGCAGACTTCTTAAGAGCTTGTTCACATGGTCAGTTGTGGTATAACTCTTTTTCAGAATCTGAAGTCCAGAAACCAGAGTCTGAAATCCTGAGAACATAGTCTCAATATTTTCATCCTCTTTCATTCTGAACAGTTCATATTGCTGAACAAGAATGTTTGCCTTAGCTTCTCTAACTTTCTTATTACCTTCATAGTTAGAGCAGAGGGATGTGAAGATGGCCTTTGCTGTGGACTTGTCACTCAGCTTCTGATACTCAGTGTGAGGTAATGAGTCCACAATGATACCTTTGACATGGTGATGCTTCCTATAGATTTTTCTTTCTGCATCACTCAGAGCTCTTCTGTTGACAGCAACACCTTCTTCATCAACTGATATTGAGATTCCATCTTCTATGATGTCCCATAGTGAATCATCAACCCCAATAATATGACTATACATTTTACTCTTCCACCAAGAGAATTTTTCTGGGTCACCAGTAAACATAGGAGGTTTATTGTGTGACCTAGACTTCTTTTCTTCAGTACCATAGTCATATTGTACATTTCTTTGATTTCTGGGAGATGGTGGATTTCTGGGAGAGGGTGGAGGTGAACCACTAGTTGAGGTCATGTTTTTCTCAGGATCTTACTGACACACTGTTAAGTGTTAATATCAGAACCGGAGCTCTGATACCAACTGAAGGTGAGAAAAACACACACAAGAAGGGGGGGTTGAATTGTGTGACTCAAAAACTTGTTTTCTTTTACTTATCAAAACTTAAGTCAAATTTAGAATCTGATATGAATCAGTTCTGAACTACTTTCTCAGAGTTATGCAGCGGATTAATAAGTAAAAGAGATAAGGAAAGAAAGAGACACAGCAAATTATACAGGTTCCTTCTCAATGTGAGAAGTAGTCCTGTCCCCTTGTTTTCCAACAAGAGAGTTACACTATAATCTGAAGATTACAATTTGCTCAACCACTAAGGAAGAGACTTCCAGTTGCTCAATCACAAAGAAAGAGGCTTCTATGCTCAACCACCAAGGAAGAGGCTTCCAATGCTCAAGTCACTAAGACAAGAGACTTCCCAATGCTCAAGACACTAAGTCAAGAGACTTCTGACTCAGACCGCAAAGGAATGAGGTTACAAATGCTCAGTATACAGACTGAGACTTTAGGGACCAAACTGGTTTACAAATGAAATAGTTTGGGATGAACACTTGATCAAATATCAGAGGTGTTCTCTAAATACAACACAGGTTAAGACTCTTAACCTTAAGAAATTCTAAATTACAAAGATGACAGAATTTCTAAGAGGTTGGGTAACTTGCGTATTTTTGACAGCAAAACAGAGCAAGAGTTCAGTTCTTTGTTTCAAGAGTCTTCTACAAAATTCTTCTTCAAATCTTCTTCCTTTTATAGATGAGAATATAGCTGTTTGAAGATTTGCTTGAATTGAGAAAAGAGCCGTTACAAGCTAAGCTAGAATTTCTGCAAACGTGTGCTGTACTTTTTCAAACAAAACAGAGCAGCAGCCATTTTTGAAATGGCCTACCTTAAAAGCTGGAGAATGTTTGGGTCAGGGAGACAACTGTTCCATTGAGTTGTTCTGACACATCCAGGCATTAAATGCGCACAGTACTGGTTACTTTCCATGCCACATCAGCTTCAGAAGCTTCTATGTGAACAATGCATCAGAAGCTGCTGCATCAGAAGTTGCCTTGTACGGATCAGAAGTTGGCTTCAGGAGTTGACTTTGCGTTGACTTCTTCAGAAGCACCCAAACTTCAGAGGCTACCTTCAGACTCAGAAGCTGTACTTCAGGAGCAACACTTCAGGAGTACTTCTTCAGGACCAGTTCAGAAGTTCTTACTTCAGGAGCTCTTCTTCAGGAGTACTTCTTCAGGACCAGTTCAGAAGTTCTTACTTCAGGAGCTCTTCTTCAGGAGTACTTCTTCAGACCCAGTTTCCTTCTAGCTTTGCAACCTTGCTTCTTAGCTTTCTTTCCTTGCTTTAAGCTTGTTCTTCCATAACCATTCTTAATAATTAATCATAAAACACATGGTTCTGAAACACTTGAACAAAGCATTAGCAAATAACCAATTTTCTCTTTAATACTTTGTTATCATCAAAACCATAAAGAGAGATATGTTTACACATAATGTTTCGACAATCCCCCTTTCTTTATAAGAGACTTGTTAAACACATTTGTTCCAACAACATATTCTTGTACTCTTATATATATATGTACATCAAATTACAAGAAATATAACAACAAATTCCGATACAATATTCAAGTGCTTTCTTTTATGTATCGATCCATTTTTTACTTCATATGGTATCAGTTTTTCTCTGGTTAATCTCCCTCAGTTTGTGTTTATCATCCTGTTTCAACCCTTCTCATCGCCTCACTCACTCACTCACTCGCATCATCATGTCTGATGTTCCACCAACCACCATCCCAATCCCTTCACAAAACCCGCCGATCCATGATCAATCCGCCACCACCTCCAACACCGATCCATGCGTCATCCATCATTCCGACAACCCTGCAACTGTCCTTGTTACACCTCTGCTCACAGTCGACAACTATGGTTCATGGAGCCGAGCCGTAACAATGGCACTTCGTGCCAAAAACAAATTCGGGTTTGTCGATGGAACCCTAACCTGCCCAAAGAAGGCCGATGATATCTCTAAGTGGCGCCGCTGCAACGATATGGTTGCAAGCTGGATTCTCAACTCGGTTTCAACCGAGATTCGCCCTAGCATTCTCTATGCTGAAACGGCGGCACAAATCTGGACCGATCTCAAGGATCGTTTATCTCAGTCCAACGCTCCGAAAATCTATCAATTAAAACAATCTATCTCTGCCCTAAAACAAGAGGGCATGTCTGTATCTCTGTATTTCACTCAGTTGAAATCTCTCTGGGATGAACTCCATTCCATCGCACCTATCAATCAGTGCATCTGCGGTAATGCCAAGAGTATTATTGATCAACAAAATCAGGACCGAGCCATGGAATTTCTTCAGGGCGTCCATGACCGATTCTCGGTCGTCCGCAGCCAAATTCTCCTCATGGATCCTTTTCCTACAATTCAGCGTATTTATAACATCGTACGCCAGGAAGAGAAACAACAAGAGATTAATTTTCCACCCCTCCCTGCTGAGGAATCAGCAGCACTTCAAGCTTCTAAAGTGCAGTATCACACTCAAGGCAAACGGCAGCGTCCGTACTGTGAGAATTGCAATAAGTATGGTCACACTATTGCTACTTGCTATCAGATTCATGGCTTTCCAAATAAGCCACCAAAGAAATCTGAACCATCCTCATCTACTTCCGCTACTCAACTCTCAAGCGCACAATATCAAAAACTCCTATCTCTCTTAGCCAAGAGGACACTATGGGATCATCTATGAATTTAGCAGGTACCGCTTTTACTTGTGTTCCTTTTTCTTGGATTATTGATTTTGGCGCTTCAAATCACATATGCACATCTCTTTCTCATTTTTCTTCATATTCACCTGTTCATAAAAATATACTTGTTCAATTACCCGACGGCTCTCACGCGTCCGTGAAACACATCGGCAATATTCATTGCTCGCCGTCACTTACACTCACGAATGTTTATCACATTCCATCCTTCAAATATAATCTATTATCTCTTTCACAATTAACAAAATCAATACATTCTGATATTATTTTATCATCCTCTGGTTGCATATTTCAGGACCGAGCAACGAAGAAGACGATTGGTCGGGGTAGTGCTCGGAATGGACTCTTCTACCTGAATGAAGCACCACCATTAAATAAAGATGACAAGGATCACTATTGCCTTGACCATCCATCAAGTTCTTTTTTTAGTTCTAAGCAATGTAATAATGCTGACCCATGGCATTTACGCCTCGGTCATCCATCTATTTCCCGCTTTCAATTTATTGTTAAGAACTCTCCAAATATTAATGCAAATAAAGATTTTGTTTGTGACATTTGTCCGCGTGCAAAACAATCACGTTTACCTTTTTCTTCAAGAACATCATATTCATCTCATTGTTTTGAGTTAATTCATGTCGATATTTGGGGTCCATTCTCTACTCCATCACACAATGGATCACGATATTTTTTAACAATTGCCGACGATTATTCACGATGTACTTGGTTATATCTCATGCAACATAAATCTGAAACAATTACTACGCTACTTCATTTTTTTCATCAAATCAATCGCCAATTCAACACTAAAATTAATAAAATTAATTCCGGCAATGGGGGCATCTTTCTTCCCCAACTTCAAGCTATTCGTTCCGACAATGGTTCGGAATTTTTGTCCAAACAAATCCAAACATGGTTTCATGATCATGGCATTATTCATCAATGCAGCTGCGTTGCAACCCCTCAACAAAATGGCGTTGTGGAGCGCAAGCATCGTCATCTTCTCGACGTCGCAAGAGCATTACGTTTCCAAGCGAAATTACCCCTTTCCTTTTGGGGTGAATGCGTTCTCACTGCCGCTTATCTCATAAACAAACTTCCTACTCCCATCCTGAAATATAAATCTCCTCATCAAATTTTACTCGGTTCTCCTCCTTCATACTCATCACTTCGTGTGTTTGGATGTCTCTGTTTTGCCAAAAATATGAACATTCAACACAAATTCGATGAACGGGCCAAACCTGGTATATTTGTCGGTTACCCTTTTAATCAAAAAGGATACCGCATCTACGACATGCACACTCGCAAAATATATGTCTCTCGCGATGTTCAATTTTTTGAAACCATGTTTCCATATCACGACCTTCAAACTCCTTCCTTCGCTAACGACATAAGCATCAACACTCAAATCCTTGATTGTGAATTTGATGATTCCTCTTCCAACTTATCACCTGCATCAAGTATCTCTCCCGGCATTAGTCATCATGATGACACAATTGTGCCTATTCCCACTCCTCAGGATGATAACTCATCGACTCTTCCATCCAATATTCCATCCATTCCTGTAGAAACTCCCCAACAACATTCACCTACAGCGATCAATCCTGCAGAACGTCGTTATCCTCAACGTCTTCGTACTTCTTCCGTTCGCCTCACGGACCACGTATGTGACATTAATAATATCACATCACAGAGTGCCTTCCCATTAAAGAATTATTTCTCTTTATCCAATTTGAGCACTTCTCATCGAGCTCTTCTTGTTAATATCATTGAGAATAAAGAACCAACATCTTATTCTCAAGCTATCAAATCAGCTGAATGGCGTGACGCTATGGCTAAAGAAATCCACGCCCTTGAATCCAACAACACTTGGGTTTTATCTCCTCTCCCGAATGGCAAAACCGCCATAGGTTGTAAGTGGGTATACAAAATTAAATATCACTCTAATGGTACCGTTGAGCGATATAAGGCTCGTTTAGTCGCCAAAGGCTACAATCAAGTACATGGTATTGACTACCATGAAACATTCGCACCGGTTGCCAAACTTGTCACGGTTCGACTCCTTCTCTCCATTGCTGCCATTAAAAACTGGCCATTACATCAACTTGATGTTAACAATGCTTTCCTCCAAGGAGACCTTAATGAAGAAGTTTACATGAAATTACCACCCGGCTTCTCTCATAAAGGGAAACCATGTGTTTGCAAATTAAACAAATCCATCTATGGTCTCAAACAGGCATCCCGTCAATGGTTCTCCAAATTCTCCACCACCCTCATTCAAAAGGGTTTTCATCAATCCATCTCTGATTATAGTCTATTCACTTTCAAAAGTAATCACACGACTATATTTGTACTCGTTTATGTAGATGACTGATGTTAGTCAAAAGCAAGTATATTTTTATATCGATTCCACAGGGATTAGTGTGATATCATAAACCGTTCAACATCGATTATCATTTTAAGTTAAGGGTTTCATCTTTTTGTTTACTAAAAACTACTCGACTTTAAAAACATTATAAATAAAACGGAGAGTAATAGGGCATAAAAAGTGTTAGGATTAAAGTACGTCAATCAAACTTCGAATGTATTCGAATGATCATAAATATGGATTCTAGCTTTTCTTATATACAACATTATCACGTATCACTCGACAACGTCATTCGTGTCCAAATGACGTCGCGAGATCGATCGTATCGTTTAATCGACGATTTCTCAATCTATTAAACGATTCGAAAGCTTTACGTTCCGACACTTTGTGTGATTATCAAAACCAAATCCCATGTCTAGAATTTCTTATTTTGATAGAATATTATTCTAAACCCAGATTCAAAAGTATTTTTCAATATCATTTAAATCAAACATAAGAATGGAAAGCAAGAATAAATTCAATGATATATAAAAGGCTAGAATCATATATTTAAAATATCAAAAGTTTACAACTAAGAGTGATTGATTACCTATAATCCCAACAAAGGAGATTAGTTGTTCATTCTCATGACAACAGTACAAAAGTAGAAAGGAAGATGGAGATTCAAAACTAAGACTTGATTTCTCAAAGTTGCTTAGCTAATCTACACTTTGATCACTTTTGCTCAATGAAGTATGCCTCTTTTTAGCCCTATTCTCTTTCTGGAAGTTAAAACTCTTAAGTTCTAAAAGTTATGAAAGTAATAATACAGAAAAAATGAGCTAAAAAGCTTTTATACAACTGATTTTTATAACGCTCGCTACAGCGATGAGCTGGTCGCTGTAGCGACGGAAGATTTCTTGGCCAGTGGTTTTGCTCCACGTCAGCAACGGGGTTCAAACCGCCCTTAGTCGCTATAGCGACCAGATCTGTCGCTATAGCGATGAAACCTTCAATTTTCCCTGCCTAAGCTCGCTTGTAGCGACCGATCCATCGTTGTAGCGATGAATTCTCCATTTTTCCCTGCCTAGGCTCGCTTGTAGCGACCCATCCTGCGCTGTAGCATTGAAGCTTTTTCAAATCTTCATGTTTCTTTGCTCATTTCCAGGTCCTAGCATGAAATTTCCTGCATAATAGATGGGGTAAGACATAGGATCACAAATTTGACATTTAATCATAAATTATGAGCTTATCCTATGATAACTTGCAAAACAAGTAACATAAGTGCCTAAAAATATATCAAAAGATAACTTCTTTTTAGCACTTATCAAACTCTCCCCAACTTAGCTTTTTGGTTTGTCCTCAAACCAAAGAATCAAAAGGAAAATTTCACAGCTTTAGACAAAGTTTTGAGCAATAAACAAAAGAATCTAAAGTTTGAAGAAAACTATTATCAGATGAATGATTCAACTGTGACTGTGCAAGCTAAAGTTAAGTTTCTCATTAAACGAGATATATACTATTAATGTGAAATAGTTCTAAACACAAAGCTTAAATCACACAATTCTTAGCAAACAACATGTTTAAATTTGAACCACACCTAACACACTTCTTTATTAAGTAGATGAACAAATTGGAATCAATTGTGAGGGTATTGAACACTCATCCGGCAAGTATGCTAACATTCCGATCAAATTATGCGTCCATCTAATTATCATTTCTAAAAGCACAAAAGCATCGATCACAAGGTCTTTGAGGGTTGTAATTTGGTTTGGTTACAAAAGAATTGTCATATGTGGGAAATATTGAATTCAAAAGGTCAAGCATAGAGGAACATTCTTACTAATTACACAACTTCCTCCTTATTCAAAAACAACTCTTGGTGATTTACAATTATTTCTTTGATCTTGACAACTTTTTGATCTATTGAATCTTTTTCTCTTTTTCTCTTTTCTTTTTCTTGGTTTGCTTTTCTTTCTTTTTTATTTTCTTTTTCTTTTTCTTTCTCTTTTTCTTGTTGTCAAGATCAATTACAAAATTTCACCATTACTTGACATTCACTACCTCCCTTTTCTCCCCAACTTAATTCAAGATGATACCCTAATTGAATGTTCCTTTATCATTTTGGCAAAGGACAAATAAACATGATGGATAAGGGTTCAAAATGAAAGTAAAATATCAGAATTCAATAATGATTTAACTATGAACTGGATTTTTTTACAAACTCCGGCAATTTCATTAAGCAATTGAGCTTATGAAAATTGGCAGTTCATAGTTAACGATTCTAATTCATTAGGCTCAAAGGGGTCATCGAATACTCACTTCTCACAGGGTAGGCTTTTTGTGGTCAAGTGTTTCTACTCATATTAAAAAAAAATGCCTTGATCATCTCAGTGCTTTCATACAATTTAAAACAACTTTCAGATTTAACATAAAAGAATCGAGTTAAACAAAAAATGTTGGTCTCCTGCATATATATACAAAGACTTTGAGGATTCCTCACATATTTGCTAGTTCTAAATGGTTCAAACATAAATATGTTCTTGCGTAAAACTGAATAAATTAAATTTGTGTGCAACGTACTCATTCACATTCAAGTATATACCTAGAAAAACAAGAAACGAGTACCTTAGCTGCGCGCTTTATCACAACTTTCTATCATTATCACTCACCTGATTCTTAGCTCAATGCTTTTGCTTTCAATCAAGCACTTGGCTTTTGAATCTTTGATTTTCTTATTTTCCATTTGTTGGGTAAAATAAAAAAAAATAAATAACAAAATTTGAAAATAAACATAATATAATAAACATAATATAATATAAAATTATCCAAAGTACAGAAACATAAACAGAATTAAATACTACAAAGCAAATTGCAAAATGTTCAAATTGAAATAAAATGAAAGAAAGATGAAATGCTGCAGCTTGCAAAAATCTCAGTCTGACTCCATCTGGTCAGCAGCATCATGATCAATGCTCCTAGTGTCCTCCGAGGAGTCATCATCATCATCATCACCACCACCTGCTGCACTCACTCAACCAGGTGCAACTGCACTCGCCCCTCCGGAATAAAAAGGCCTGTCCACAGGCCATGCAATATGCTGCTGAAAGTAGTCCGGGGTCCATGTAGAATAGCCTGCCTCATGCATATGGCTCTGAATGGTAGTCAAGGCTCTATGGTTTGATTCATTCTGAGCCCAGGTGTAAGAGTAGGCAGCCATATGGTGAGGGTCCCAACTCGAGAAATCTAGCGGTGGAAAGCTCGGGGGTTGAGGATGGCTTGGGGCTTCGGGGACAGGAGGTGGTACAGAAGAGGGTCCAGCTGAAGGGGGGTTTTATAAGAGCAATACCTATTGATGTACATATCATCAATAGGATTCTTAATTTCCTCATCAACCTAACTCGGCATGTGGATTCGTGCCTTCATACAAAGTCCCGTGATTAGGCCTGGAAATGGTAAAGGGCACTTTGGTTTTGCAGGTGGCACAATTCCACTTTCAGCCACAATTCTTATCTCATTTGCAATGATCCTCGCAACATCAACCCGTGGTTGCTGAGGATATAATAAAGAAGGGGTGTGACATCAAGAGTGGTGGAAGAGGTGTGACTCTTGGACCGGATGTTATACAGGATAAGTGTAAGGATCACCTGAGCAGGAGTATTCACGTCGTCCCTAAAGGCTCTAAACGGTTTTCCTGAGGCCTTACTCACATCATACGACTTCCCCTCTTGGAAAATTGCCTGTGCGATTGCATCATGGTCCCAATTCCCCTTGGCCTGATGCTTGTGGAAGGCACACAATCTGCGGAAATCTATTAGGTCCTCGGGATGGGTAAGATCCAGTGGGTTACCTAGATAAGCGCTAATGGCATTTCTATCAAACTTGATTATGCGCCCTCGGACAAAGGTAGTGAAGTTGAGTTCCTCACTAGGGTCGGCTGGGATGGCATTGGCATAGAATTCACGCACAATGTCGTAGTTGATTTTCTTTGGAGGGTTACTGTTGTACCCTAATTTTGTCCCAAGCTTAAAAAAAAAGAGTCAAAAAAAAAAGAGAAAAGTCAAAGTCAACAAAAAGTCAATAAAAAGTCAACAAAAAGAAAAGGAGGATTTCGCAAAGTGATGTTGCGATCGCTCTGCGAAATCTGCGATGAATTTCGCAAAGCGATGTCCCGATCGCTCTGCGAAATCTGTGATTTCTGTTGCAGGTTTTGATTTTCTGATTTATCTTTCTTTTATTTTTATGATTATTATTCATGTCATCATCTATTATTATTATTATTATCTATTATTATCATATTTAATGCTGGATTCAGCAGAGAAAGAAAAGAAACATGTGACATTTGAAAAGCAAGAAAGCAAGGAAGAAGTAGCAAAATCCATCAAGTAACCCAGCCACTTGCTGACCTTGGGCAGCCCATTTCCCCTACCATTTGTGCCTGCAACTGACCCTGCTATATTCCAGCAACCACCTTGCCATAGGCTTTTTCAAAACCATTCAAAGTTTGAGGCAAAACTGCTGCCCTGTTTTGCAAACAGCTTTGGTTTCATGATTTCCAGCAATTTTCTGTCAGATTTCAGCTGCTTTGGGTTCTGAAATTGGCCAAGGTCTTGACCATTGTAGCAAGGCAAGGTCACCTCTTCCCTTTAGCATTAAATGCAAGGCAAATTAGTCATGATCATAACACAAAAACAGCCCTGCTGTAAGATTTTCCATCATGACATTTTGATCCTAATTTGCCTATAAAAGCCATGCATTGCTGCAGGATTATAGAGAGATTTGAAGAGTTAACACACAAATCTTTTAACACAGCACAAGAGAGAAATTTGAGAGCAAAAAACCAGTCCTTAGAGAGTGAATTTCAGGCAGTTGTTTTTCACAAAAAACAGAGTTTGGTTTTGAGAGGTTTAGAGCTAAGTTCCAATCCTTTTCTTGCACAAATCATCCCAAACCAGTACCAAGTAACCAAGCCCTCAAAACAACCACTGCACCTCACACAATGAGTAAAGAACAACAACAATCTATCTTTGTTCTTGTTGTTTGCATTCATCAAACACTTCCAACTTTGCAAAACCATAAACATCCAAAGTCTCTTCCATTTCCTTGCAACAAAAGCTTTGGGCTAGGAGTTGGTAAGTCATTCTAACCTGTTTATATTGCATTTACATACTGTTTGCATTTGCTTTTGATTCCAACTTGATTCAATCTCAGTTTTGCATTTTTAAGTTTTACTCATTTTTGATTTAAAACATTTTTGAAACTCAAAAGAAATCCCAAGGTTTGCAAAACATTTAAACTGAAGTGTTGCACTTATTTTATTGCTAACTTCAAAAGCTTTTCACTCCTCCTAAAGTTCTGAAGCTTGTTCAGAAGTTGCTTCTAACAGCAGTTCAGAAGCAGCTTCTGAACTCAAAATTTCGCAGAGTTCGCAGAGCGAAGCTCTGGTCGCTCAGCGACCATGACAGAATTCAGTTTCTGAGTTCAGGCTTCTTGAAGCAAATTTCTGAGGTTCTACCTTGAATATTCAGAATTTTAGGGGATTAAAACTCATTTTGGTTCAAAATATAACAAAGGGTTTTTGCATACTTTTGGAAAATCACAAGTTTTAATTAGTTTACTTGAATAATAAGAAACTTGTTCACTTTTTCAAACTTGAGCCGAACTTGTGCATTTTTCACAAATTTGTGCATTTTCCATAAACTTGTTCATTTTCATGACTTGTGCATTTTTCACACATTTGAACAACTTGTTCATAAGTTGCAACAACTAATTTGAGCATTAAACTTTTTTTCATTGAATTTCAACAACCAAGTGTTTTGGTTACTTTGGGATTTCTTAAGTTTCATCAATGAATGAAAAAGGAGTGGTTTGACGTATGTCTCTCCATTCCCCGATTGGACGAACACTTGACGTATGTCTCGTTGTTTAGACAATCGTCATTCTTTTCAAACTTCACCAAGAAAAATACTTTTTTTAGTTTCAAAATGCAAACTTGAATGAAAAAGGGGTGGTTTGACGTATGTCTCTCCATTTCCCCGATTGAACGAATGCTTGACGTATGTCTCGTTGTTCGGACAATCGTCATTCTGTTTTCCAACTTATCCAACCACACCAAAACCAATTCTTGGCCCTTTGTGGTCAATTCGAACCCTTTTGGTCCCCCGTGACCATTTGGTTCAATGTTCGACTCCGTTGAGTCCATTGAATCTTTTCTTGATCCCGTTGGATCAATCGAACCTTTTCTCGACTCGGTTGAGTCATTTTAATCTTTCTTGGCCCCTCACGGCCAATTCAAACCTCTTTTCCCCAACAGACATGTTTTATCTATTCTAGCGCGATTCGAAACAAACGCAAGCCTCCCATGCGCGAGCACACAAGCTATGTTTAATCGCAAGAATACGATCAAAAACATTGTTCTTTAAAAAAATAACCAACACATAAACATTTTTCTACCAAAGAACTACGTAGCTTTGATTTCTACATCGCACCAGGAGATACGTAGGAGCAAGATCATCATCTTGTCAAGCACATTAATAAAAAAAAATAAACTTTTTCCCCCTTCTTTATTATCTTTATATATATTTAATGCATGCAAGCAAAACTTTAAAAAACATTTTTAGCCTTAACTAACTAGGAGGTTCCCGTTGAGTACAACGGACGTGAGGGGTGCTAATACCTTCCCCTTGCGTAATCGACTCCCGAACCCGGTAATGGTTGCGATAACCATCCTTTCCTCATCGTCAAGGGTTTTATTATCGTTTCCCTTTTAAAATAAAAAACTTAAGGGTTTATCAACGTTCCCTTTAAACAAAAACTTTGGTGGCGACTTCACAAAACTTTTCGAGCGTTCGTACACGCTCAAAGTTTGCGTTTTTTTTACGAGAGCGCACAGTTACAAAGAATACCCCACTTCCTTTGGTTAATCATCTGAGCGATTCCTGCATACTTCCCCTCTTCAGCAATTTTGAACTCTTTCTCTGCCCAAATTCTTCTGGTGGCAAGCTCTGCGTACCGTTCTTGGTTACGCGGGCTGAGAAAGCGGTTAGAATCATGGGGTTGGGATGGTTGTGATCTTGGCCTTGAAGATGACCCTTCCACGTTTCTTTGCCTCTTTGAAGAAGATTTAGGTGCCATTCCTACATAAATAAAAGTAAACAGACCAAACATATAGGAATGCAAGTCAGGAATAGGAATGAAAAAATTTTCATTTTGGTTCTGGGTATGGTCGCTACAGCGACAAGCTTGGTCGCTGTAGCGATGAAACCCAGATTTTGTTCATTGTTTCTGGCTACAAGCGACGTGTAGCCATGAAAAACCCATTTTGAAATTTTTGATTTTTTCACTATCTAAACAACTTGAGGCATGATTAATCAAGGGTAAAGCTCATAAAAATGAATCATAATCACTAAAACTTCCTAAACATCTCATACCCATTTTTATTTTGAATTTTTACAAAATGGGTCATTTTTCAAAAAACGATTTTTACAGAAAAGAAGATGTTAGGAAAGTTTGTTTGTGATTGTATTTCATTTCTAACAGCCTAAATCAAATATTATCATGGGTAAACTGCAAATGATTAAAACCCTAATTTCTAAAATTAAAAACCATAACTGTAAATTTCTGAAAAAATGCAAAGCACATTCATACAACTTGAAAACTTAAGAAATTAAAACAGAGGGCTACGAATTCATACCTGAATGAGATGATTTCCAAGTTAGAAAAGGAACAGAGATGATTTGCAAAGTGATTAAGCAGGAAAAATGAAAAACTTGCAGAAATGTAATGCGAAATTTGAAGAAAAACTGAAAATGGAATGGTAATAGCAACTGTACTAGGGTTTACGAAATTTGGGGGAAAAAACAGATAAGGGAGATGAGTGGGTGGTTGGGGGGAGTAATGGGGGTTTTAGTGGCATCGGTTACTGTACTGACAGAGTTTTCTGTCATCGCTACAGCGACCACACGTCGCTATAGCGATGGTGAGTCTGAACCTCCATCGCTACAGCGACCAACCGTTGCTACAGCGATGAGATTCCTCGCTATAGCAACCATGACAGATATCAGAAAAAAATGAAATTTTCAACATGTGCCACTATCCCTTCATGCAAAAATGGATGTTCAGAACTAAATTACAAATTAAAAAGCAACATACTTACAAAATTGGGGTGCCTCCCAACAAGCTCTTGTTTAACGTCATTAGATCGACGCCTGTTTCAAGTTTGATTATGTATCGATGAGTGAAATTGTTGTCGTGTGCCGACCAACTTCACCGCCAAAGTATGGCTTCAGTCTTTGTCCATTCACTGTCCAAGTTGCTTTAGTGATAGGATCCTCTAGCTCCACTGCTCCATAAGGCCTGACTTCTTTGATCATGAACGGACCGGACCATTTTGATTTTAATTTACCTGAAAATAGCTTCAATCTTGCATTGAACAGCAAAACCATTTGACCGGGCCTGAAATGCCTCTTCATGATCTTCTTGTCATGATACCTCTTGACCTTTTCCTTATAGAGCTTGCTTGATTGATATGCTTGGTCTCGCATTTCTTCTAATTCGTTCATTTGGAGCTTTCTCTTCTCCCCCGCTTGCTCTTGGTTCAAAGTTTAAGAATTTAGCGCCCAAAACGCTTTATGCTCCAACTCTACCGGCAAGTGGCATGCTTTTCCATACACCAACTGAAATGGTGTGAAACCCCTAGGAGCTTTGTATGCGGTCCTATAGGCCCACAGTGCTTCATCAAGTTTCATTAACCAATCCTTCCTTGATGATGACACGGTCTTCTCAAGTATCCTTTTGATTTCACGGTTGGATACCTCTGCTTGACCATTGGTCTGTGGATGATATGGTGAAGCTACCTTGTGTTTGACTCCATAATGCTCAAGTGCTTTTGCAAATTGTGTATTGCAAAAATGAGAACCTCCATCACTTATAAGCACTCTAGGAGTTCCAAAACGGGAAAAGATATTTCTTTTGAGAAATTTGACCACTGTTTTGCTATCAGCTTTTGGGGATGCGATTACCTCTACCCACTTAGACACATAGTCGACAGCTACCAAAGTGTATTCATTGGACATGGAGGATGGAAATGGCCCAACAAAGTCAATACCCCAACAATCAAAAACTTCGACTTCAAGGATACTTTGTAGAGGCATCTCATTCCTTTTTGAAATTCCTCCAGTTTTCAGGCAACTCTCACAACTCTTAAATGTTCATATGCGTCTTTGAATAGAGTGGGCCAATAGAAGCCTGCTTGAAGAACCTTTGCTGCAGTTCTTTCACCGTTGAAATGTCCACCATATGGCGAATTGTGACAATGCCACATGATGTCTTTGGCTTCTTCTATAGCAACACATCTCCGTAAAAGGTGGTCAGCTCCAATCTTGAAGAGATATGGGTCATCCCATACATATTGAGTTGAGTCTCTCATCAACTTCTTCTTCATTTGCCATGTAAAATCCTCCGGTATGAACCCCGTTGCTTTATAATTGGCCATGTCAGCAAACCATGGTCTTTCTTGAACCATTAGCAACTTCTCATCCGGAAACTCTTCATGAATTTCTCTCTCGTTCTTAGTCACCTCATTGTTAACCAACCTTGAAAGATGATCAGCCACAAGGTTCTCAGTCCCCTTTTTGTCTTTAATCTCCAAATCAAACTCTTGGAGCAGCAGCATCCATCGGATGAGTCTCGGTTTGGAGTCGGGTTTGGTGATTAAATACTTTATGGCTGCATGGTCAGTATATATAACAATTTTCGAACCAATGAGATAAGAACGAAATTTTTCTAATGCAAACACAATAGCAAGTAATTCTTTTTCTGTGGTAGCATAATTGATTTGTGCATCATTTAAAACTTTACTTGCATAGTGTATAGCATGAAAAATTTTGTTTTTGCGTTGACCTAACACCGCTCCAACCGCATAATCACTCGCATTGCACATGAGTTCAAAATCAAAATTCCAATTTGGTGCGGTGATTATGGGTGCGGATGTCAAACTCTCTTTTAAACATTCAAAAGCATTCATACAATCATTATCAAATTCAAAGGACTTATCTTTGTTGAGCAAATTGCTCAATGGCTTTGCAATCTTTGAGAAGTCTTTGATAAACCTCCGATAGAATCCGGCGTGGCCAAGAAAACTTCGGATGCCTTTGACATTTATTGGTGGTGGAAGCTTGCCTATCACATCAACTTTTGCTTTGTCAATTTCAATACCGTTGGAAGAAATCTTGTGACCAAGGACAATACCCTCGGTAACCATGAAATGACACTTCTCCCAGTTGAGTACCAAGTTGGTTTCCTTGCACCGCTTCAGTACCATGTCAAGATTCTTCAAGCATAAATCAAAGGATGAACCGAAGACAGAAAATCATCCATAAACACTTCAATACTCTTCTCTATCAAATCCGCAAAGATTGCTTGCATGCATCTTTGAAATGTTACTGGAGCATTACCTAACCCAAACGGCATGCGTCGATATGCAAAAACTCCAAATGGACATGTAAAAGCTGTCTTCTCATGATCTTCTGGATTCACCGATATTTGATTATAACCCGAATATCCATCAAGGAAACAATAATACGCTTGACCGGACAGTCTTTCTAGCATTTGATCCATGAATGGTAGAGGAAAATGATCTTTTCTTGTAGCTTTGTTGAGCCTCCGGTAATCAATACACATCCTCCAACCGGTGACAGTTCTTGTTGGTATGAGCTCATTCCTCTCATTTGTGATCACCGTCATACCTCCCTTTTTAGGGACAACTTGAACCGGGCTAACCCAAGTACTATCCGAGATCGGATAAATCATGCCGGCTTCAAGTAGTTTAACCACTTCCTTCTGGACTACTTCCTTCATATTTGGGTTTAGCCGACGTTGAGGTTGCGCTACCGGTTTGTAATCTTCCTCCATCATGATCTTATGCATACAATAAGATGGACTTATCCCTTTCAAGTCGGATAGTGTCCAGCCTGTTGCTTCTTTGTTAGACTTCAAAATTTCCACCAATTTGGCTTCTTCACTGCTTGACAAGGAGCTACTTATGATAACCGGTTTGTTACCCTCTTTTTCAAGAAAAACATACTTCAAATGCGAGGGTAGAATTTTCATCTCCGGCTTCATTTCTTGAACATTGGCTTCATTCTTCAATTCCTCAATTATTGATTTGTGAGGAGGAATTTCCTTTAACGAATCCAGCTCCTTCAAACACTCTTCAATCTCTTTCTCATCATCCTCGCCTATGATATTAAGTGCATCCGTCAAAACTCTTTCAAGAGGTGTCAAATTATGCAGATGTTCCCTTGTATTAACAATTAATTCATCAGTTGCATCCATCTTGAAACATGCACCTTTATCACTAGGGTACTTCATAGCTTCATTGATGTTGAAATTGACTTCTTCATCGTCCACACGGACTTCATTAAACCTCCGTCAAGATCAATCATCATTCTTGCCGTTTGCATAAATGTTCTTCCAAGAATCAGTGGCACATCATCATCCTCAGGAATATCCATCACCACAAAGTCAATGGGAAATAGGAATTTGTCGACTTTCACCAAGACATCTTCAGCTATTCCCAATGGACGTGTGACAGATTTGTCGGCCAATTGCAACGTCAAATTTGTTCGTTTCACAACCAAATCACCAATCCTTTTGACAACGGAGAGTGAGATTAGGTTGATACTTGAACCAAGATCGATGAGTGCCTTGCCGACATTCACATTGCCTATAGATACCAGTAATGTAACTTTCCCCGGATCTTTCTCCTTCCTTGGCAATGTTCTTTGGATGATGGCACTATAATTCGCATCAAGCTGAATTGTTTCCTCATCATTGTACCTCATTTTCTTGGATAGAATTTCTTTCATAAACTTGGCATACGTAGGCATTTGCTCCAAGGCTTCCGAGAATGGAATATTGATTTGCAACCTTTTGAAAATGTCTAGGAACCTTGCAAATTGCCTTTCTTTATCCTTTCTAGCTAGAGTAGTTGGATATGGTAGATGCTGAGCTAGTGCATTCTTTACAACTTCTTGCTTCTTGCCCCTCTCCTTCACCACATCTTTCTTCTTCTCATTGTTTTCATTTTCAACTAACTCCTTATTATTTTCAACTACTTCCTCATTATTTTCTCCCTCCATTTCCTTCTCACTTCCTTCATCAATTTCTTCATCATGTTCTTCAACAACCTTCCTCTCACTACAAGATTATCTCCTATTCCCCTACCAATCACCTTCCCACTTCTTGTTGCAATTGCCTTGCAATGATCTTTTTCTGCAAGGTCAAGTGCATCAAAATGAATTGATTGTCATTTTGATGCATGGTCTTTTGGATTGGGTTGAGTGTTGGCGGTAAAGGTTCCGCCTTGTTGTGTGGCTTGAGCTAATTGTTGAGCCATTTGGCCTGCTTGAGTTTCAAGATTTTTAATGGAAGCATCGGTGTTTTTCTGGTTTGCCATGGACATTTGCATAAAATGGTTCAATGTTTCGTCGGTACTTTGTGAACCGTTTTGTTGTGGCGGGTATTGATTGAAATTATTGTAAGGTTGTCGGTTGGATGGTCCAGCATCTTGTTTCCATGGTTGGCCATAATTAGGGTTGTTCCCTCTTTGGAAATTGTTGTTATGGCCTTGATATTGACCTTGAAACTGATTCGGCCTTTGTTGGTTACCGACATAACTTACTTCTTCTGTTGGCGGTGGACAAAAACCAGTGGGATGATCGCCTGAACAAAGCTCGCAAGATGTGACTTGATGATGTCTTCTTTGTTCATTTTGCATCTCTTTCATTTGTTGTGGAAGATTAGCCATCTTTCTTGTTAATTCTTCCACTTGTTGAGTCAACAACTTGTTTTGCGCGAGAATAGCGTCATTGGTTCCCAAGTCCAGAATACCAGCTTTTCTTTGTCCCGGATTTCTGTTATGGTGAGCTTGATGGTCGTTTAGTGCCATTCTCTCAATAATTGATACAGCATCTTCAGCACTCTTCGCCATTAATGATCCACCCGCAGCTGCATCAAGTAAAAGCTTCGATTGTTGTTGCATTCCTTTGCGGAAAAGATGAATCTGAGTTAGATCATCAAAACTATGGTTTGGACATCTTCTTAGCATTGACTTGAATTGCTCCCAAGCTTCACAAAGTGTCTCACTTGATCCTTGAGAAAAGACGGCTATGGTAGTCTTGGCCTCCATAAATTGGTTTTGTGGAAAGAATCTCTCAAGGAATTTCTCCTCAAGAGTATTCCAATTAGTCATCACTTGTGGCGGTTGATCCAAGTACCATTCCTTTGCCTTTCCAATCAATGAATGAGGAAACATTCTCATGAATATTGCTTCTTCCTCATTCTCCGTTGCTCCCAAAGTACCAGCTATCTCATAGAACTTTGTTAGATGTTGAAATGGATCCTCATGATCTAAACCCGAGAAAGGGTTAGCATATAGAATTTGGAGAATCCCAGTCTTCATCTCCGTTTACTTAGCAGTCCTTGGCGACTTTCCCAATTGAGCTAGGCGTCGTGGGCTGTTATGACAAGGCATCCCACTACCTCCCGAGCTTCCAGATCCGTCTCCTTCTCCGGCCATAGGTATCTCTTGTATTGGAACTAATGAAGGAATCGAAACAGAGGGTCCTTCTTGCTGCCTCTTCTTTGCTTGCTGCCTTTTCTTCCGACTCTTGCTATTATTTCTTCTAGCAGTTCTTTCAATTTCTGAATCAAAAAGCAGTTGATCTTCTGGTGTCTGACCTCGCATAAACGGAGTTCAACAATCTGACCAAAAAGAATTAGCAACAAGATGGATAAAAATATGATAATTATATACATAAAAGAATTTTCTGCAAAATTGCTTAAGACAATAATTAACGCTGCAATGATTATGATATCTAAGCGTTAATCCCCGGCAACGGCGCCATTTTGATGTTAGTCAAAAGCAAATATATTTTTATATCGATTCCACAGGGATTAGTGCGATATCATAAACCGTTCAACATCGATTATCATTTTAAGTTAAGGGTTTCATCTTTTTGTTTACTAAAAACTACTCGACTTTAAAAACATTATAAATAAAACGGAGAGTAATAGGGCATAAAAAGTGTTAGGATTAAAGTACGTCAATCAAACGTCGAATGTATTCGAATGATCATAAATATGGATTCTAGCTTTTCTTATATACAGCATTATCACGTATCACTCGACAACGTCATTCGTGTCCAAATGACGTCGCGAGATCGATCGTATCGTTTAATCGACGATTTCTCAATCTATTAAACGATTCGAAAGCTTTACGTTCCGACACTTTGTGTGATTATCAAAACCAAATCCCATGTCTAGAATTTCTTATTTTGATAGAATATTATTCTAAACCTAGATTCAAAAGTATTTTTCAATATCATTTAAATCAAACATAAGAATGGAAAGCAAGAATAAATTCAATGATATATAAAAGGCTAGAATCATATATTTAAAATATCAAAAGTTTACAACTAAGAGTGATTAATTACCTATAATCCCAACAAAGGAGATTAGTTGTTCATTCTCATGACAACAGTACAAAAGTAGAAAGGAAGATGGAGATTCAAAACTAAGACTTGATTTCTCAAAGTTGCTTAGCTAATCTACACTTTGATCACTTTTGCTCAATGAAGTATGCCTCTTTTTAGCCCTATTCTCTTTCTGGAAGTTAAAACTCTTAAGTTCTAAAAGTTATGAAAGTAATAATACAGAAAAAATGAGCTAAAAAGCTTTTATACAACTGATTTTTATAACACTCTCTACAGCGATGAGCTGGTCGCTGTAGCAACGGAAGATTTCTTGGCCAGTGGTTTTGCTCCACGTCAGCAACGGGGTTCAAACCGCCCTTGGTCGCTATAGCGACCAGATCTGTCGCTATAGCGATGAAACCTTCAATTTTCCCTGCCTAAGCTCGCTTGTAGCGACCGATCCATCGCTGTAGCGATGAATTCTCCATTTTTCCCTGCCTATAGGCTCGCTTGTAGCGACCCATCCTGCGCTATAGCGATGAAGCTTTTTCAAATCCTCATGTTTCTTTGCTCATTTCCAGGTCCTAGCATGAAATTCCCTGCATAATAGATGGGGTAAGACATAGGATCACAAATTTGACATTTAATCATAAATTATGAGCTTATCCTATGATAACTTGCAAAACAAGTAACATAAGTGCCTAAAAATATATCAAAAGATAACTTCTTTTTAGCACTTATCAATGACATCATCATCACTGGAAATAACGAAGACGCTATCTCCGACATCAAGAAATTTCTCGTCCAGGCCTTTTCCATCAAAGACCTTGGAAATCTTTCATACTTCTTAGGCATCGAAGTATCCTGTTCTAAAAAGGGAATATTCTTATGTCAAGGAAATATACACTTGACATTTTATCCGACTCTGGTATGACTGGTTGCCGACCATCAGATTTTCCTATGGAGCAACACCTCCGTCTACGACCCAATGAAGGAAGCCCTCTTCCTGATCCGACAATCTATCGTCGCCTCATTGGTCGTCTATTATATTTAACAGTAACACGGCCCGACATCCAATACGTTGTTAACACTCTCAGTCAATTCATGCAATCTCCATGTACAACTCATCTCGATGCGGCCACACGAGTTCTCCGATATCTTAAAGGGAGTGTCGGCAAAGGCTTATTTCTTTCGGCTTCTAGCTCCCTCAATTTAGTTGGATATGCCGACTCTGATTGGGCTGGTTGCCCTACTACTCGTCACTCCACTACCGGCTATTTTACCATGTTGGGCTCTAATCCTATATCATGGAAAACCAAGAAGCAACCAACAATTTCTCGTTCCTCTGCTGAAGCAGAATATCGTTCCCTTGCAACTTTATCTTCCGAGTTACAATGGTTAAAATATCTTCTCTCGGATCTCGGCATTGATCATCCTCAACCGATCACCGTTCATTGTGATAGTCAAGCTGCTATTCACATCGCCGAAAACCCAGTTTTTCATGAACGCACAAAACACATTGAAATTGATTGTCATTTCGTTCGTGAGAAAATTAAATCAGGTCTTATCAGCCCTTCTTATCTCCGATCTTTTGACCAACTAGCTGACATATTTACTAAACCTCTTGGAGGCGATACTTATAAACGACTACTCGGCAAGTTGGGTGTTCTTGAGATTTCAATCCCACCTCCAACTTGAGGGGGGGTGTTAAGGATAAGCACATATTATTCACATTAAAGAAGGTCAAAGCAAATATCAAGACATTCAAGAAGGTCAAACCCAAGCAAGCATGATGGCAATGCATATCCATATAGCTGTCAAAGTATATCAGGAAATTGTATCATAATTGTATTTACATAGGATTTCTATTATAGGCAATCATAGACTAGACAATTATAGGCAATTAGTATACAGATTCTTGTACTCTTATATATATATATATATATATATATATAT
Source organism: Medicago ruthenica (assembly GCA_018208015.1). NCBI lineage: Eukaryota > Viridiplantae > Streptophyta > Magnoliopsida > Fabales > Fabaceae > Medicago > Medicago ruthenica. Next base: position 114,185,995 of record CM031371.1, on the reverse strand, counting down.
ATATATAACAACAAATTCCGATACAATATTCAAGTGCTTTCTTTTATGTATCGATCCATTTTTTACTTCATACCACCCTCACGTACCACAACCCAACTGCGATTCTTTGCAGGTTAATTTCTTGTTTTTTAGTTTTATTTTTTTTTAATAATTTTGAGCTTTTTTGTCAATTTAAGTGATTTTTTTGTTAATTTCTCAGTTCTGTGCAAATGGGTTTCGCTGTTGGATTTCGGCGTTGTTCGTACTTCTCTCGTACTTCAGTTCTCAAGGTAAAGGCTATGTTTTCCTCCCATCTTAATTCATTTGAAACTTCAATTCATGTCGAATTTGCTTGATCTGCCATGAAAGCCATGAAATTAAGCTTCTGGGTGTTCTGAAAATTTAATGAACATTTATGGGTCATTGGCAAAAACAGAACTTAATTTTAGTTTATGGACAATGACTTTGTGTATTGCTGGAAATTCTGAGTTTTTTGTTGTGGTTTATGGTGCTAATGATTGTCAATTGAAATGGGTATTCAATTAATATTGGGTTGGTTGTTAATGATTTTTGTGCTAATTATTTTGATTACTTGATTAACTGATTATTTCGAAAGGGGCTTGATTTGTTCTTCACTCTGATTACTTGATTAATTGAGCTTAAGATGTAGAGGTAAAAGCTGATAATTAGAGCATAAAGTATTGCCTAAGAGAATACAGTTTATGAATATACACCTCTGAATGGTATGCTCATGATGTTTCTATGAGTTTTGGATTATTAGTTTAGTATTGATATTGTGTATGTGATCCTGTTTAGTTTCTAAGATGTGTTTTTAAGATGCTAAATTTCTTGTGATTTTAATATCTGGTGATTATATGTTAAGGTGATTTTATATTTGATTTTAATATGTGCTAATTATAGGTTAAGGAGATTCTAAAGTTCTAAGGAAGTATGTGAATAACTTTTAAGAGTATTATTAATATCAATTTCAGTAGTTTCTTTGACTAGTAGGCTCAAGCAAATATGTTGTTATTTCTCTTTAAAGGGTAGCACCACTTGTTGGATCGGGTTCGACGAAATGGTTATCAAAGTTGAACAGAAGCTTACTCCAGTCACTGCTGCTCCGGTGCCGAAAGGGTTTGTGTTTTGCCTTTAATTTTTAATTTGTTTTTATGTTTGCTTTTGTACAAATAATATAATAAAGAGAGCAAATCAACTTCTTATTCACAATAAAAGGTTTCTTGGTTTCTTGTTGTACTAGTAGTTTCTGCATTTGTTTCCTAGTTTTTCATTTTCTGGATTTTTTTTATTCCTTTTGATTCATTTTAGGTCAGATTCTAAAGTTTAAACCACAACTAATGGGTGTGGCTTAGGTCAGATTCTAAAGTTTAAACCACAACTAATGGTTTGCTTATTTGTGTAAAATCAAATGATCAATTGATTATTCTTACAAATGGTTTCAAATGATAATATTTTGTTGCATTTGTGCAAAAAGAGATGTTTAAGGGGGACATGAAGGCAAAAAAGCAATATTGCAATGCAGCTGGAGCAAGAATCTTTCAAATGAGACTATAGTATGTTTTTTGTGTTCACTTACCCGTCTTGTTAGAATGTGATTATTTGATTTTCTATTGAGCTAACTTTCCTTCTTCTATGCATTCACACATGACATTTTCCGTTGGTATGTGCATAGGTTGCAAAACGACTTAAAGCTATACGTTTCAACCATACAATATGAAACACGTACCTGTTGCTGAGATAGAACCAATGAAAACTCAGGTATGCATTTAAATCTGTCCGTAACATGTTCCTTTTTATTTGTGGTTCACGTTCCTTTTTTTGGGTCGGATTAAATTCCTCAGCCACACCTAGCACTTGTTTAAGATTTGAATAAACATGTATGTTAATTTTTTAATCTCAATACCATTGTACTACTATTTGCATATTCTTTTATGACCAACTATATGTTCCATACTACATTTCAGCAACTTTTTGGGTAAGAAACTTGAGTTCCTCTTCCTTCCTTTCAACTTTTCTCAGCATATTGTTGTGAATTTCATTAAGTCTTCTAACACAAATAACTTGCTTTTTCTTTTTTCCAAGCTCTTTTCAGCAGTCTTCAATATCTCTCTTTATGGACTGCAATCTCTTCTCTTCTACTTTCCTCTTCCTTTTGCATTTCTTAAACAATTTTTCTACCAATTTACAGAGAGACTATGTTCTCAAGCTCTTTCCAGCAGTCTTCAATTTTTCTCTTCTCTTCTCTTCTACTTTTCTCAGCATAGTGTATGAAGCTAACCACGTAAACATTGTGAACAAAATGTGTGGCATGTACTCCAAATAGCCAGTTTGTATATGAAAACGATATAACTATCAAATTAAAACTAGGAATTTAAATATATATATATATATATATATATATATATATATATATATATATATATATATATATATACATACACAGTATCTAACAGCTAGTTTGTATATATCTAACAGCGTGGCATGCTATCTGAAATTAGTTTTAGATTCTGCACATGTTCTTCAAATAGATCAACAAGTTGATTATTGTCGCTGAAGATATATGCACGACTGAATCTAACAGCTTCATCATATTGTTGTCTCTTGATAAGATTTTCAACAAAATCTGCAATGTCTATGAAAATTTCGCTTCATCAGACTGACTAAAACAGCTTATAAAAGTATGAAGGTCACAAAACGAATTTTAAAAAAATATGTATACTATGACAGAGAAAAGACTAATACTGATAGTTACAACCAATGTCAATATAGCACCTAATTAACTGACTGAATGGAGATAGTATTGGATTGGTACATAAACAAGACCAGAAATAGTTGCACTAATAGGATTATTAAGTGCTCTTAATGTTTGTTAGGATATTGACACTACATTTTAACTCTAAAGTTTACATTATTTTCATTTACTTGAAAAATTAAAACTAAATTAATATACTAATCTATCATTAGTAGTACAGTACCATGTATTATAATTAAACCTTAGCCATGGATAAAAACAAAAGCGTTTTTTTGGATTTAAGAGATTCATAAAATGTTCAAGGGTGAAAAATATAATCCAAATACAGTCTGACAGTGAGTGTCATATAATCCAAAATCAGTTTTTTTTTTTTTTTTGAATTGTTGTTGTTGGTTGTTATTGTTGTTGTTGCTCACTTAATCAGAATTCAGTTTATTTGTGTGTTCATGTTAAATCCAACAGTCTAGTAACATGTACTCATTGTTCGGGGTGTTTGATGGTCATTGAGGAACTGATTCTGCATTGTTTGTAAGAAATAGCAACCTTAGGCTCATTGTTGAAGACTCCCACTTTCCAACTTGTGTGGGGGAGGAAATTATAAGTGCATTTGTGAAAGTTGATTTATGCATTTGCAGATTCCAGTTTGCTTGATATCATCTTTGGCGCTACTGCTTTAACTGCTCTTGAATTCAAGAGGTAATGAGCTTGCATTATGATTACATGAATCTTTTCATTAATTTTAGCTAGTTTTAGTTGCCTTCAGATTTTATTGGTTGTTTGTTAAATGATGGTAGTGTATTGCCACTCTGTCTAGATTATTACCCTTTTTTCACATACGAAATACACTCTCTTGTTACCCACTTCACACTTTCTTCTCTTTATTTTATTGCACTGTGTTTATTTTGTTTAGTGAATCTTTGATTCATAGAAGTTTTGACAACTTGTGCTTGAAATTTATTGGACTTGGACTGACAATAGCATCCTTGGACGGTTGGTTTAAAATGCTTAGTTGCTCACAGTAATTATAGTTTGTTTGTGAATAAAATGGAGACCATAATCCATATAGCATGGATACTTCAAATTGAAGAACGTTTGTGTCTGGCACGTGTGTATGACACTAACACATGTAGTTACATTTAATTACTTCAAATTATTACTAGTGCCTATGTGTTGGCGTCATAATCCTTTTACATGCAGGCACTCAACCTTATTCGAGCCAGACATTTTCCACTGCTAATGGACTCATGTTTGGAAGGTCGTTTTTCAAATGATGATGGAACTGAGTTCGTTAGATTAGCTTCACGTTGTTTGCAGTACGAACCTCGTGAAAGACCAAATGCCAAGTCACTTGTGAATGCTGTAACTCATCTTCAGAAAGAAATTTCAGTATGAGCTTTCTAAGTTGTTCATCAGTTGTTTTTAGCTTATTTCCATAAGCTTTCTAAGATAGCTTGTAAAACAAGTATTTGTTATATGAACACCATTTCACATTATTTTTTCTTTTGCTATAGAGATAGTTTATACATAAGCAATTGAATAATAAACACTTAATTAAACTTTTTATCTAAACATGGCCCAAGTCAATCAAGTATTGTTTGATATTGTAACAATGACAAGTTTAATATGAAATTTGATCATATGATATTTCATATTAGTGGCAGTATACATTATATTTTAGATTAATTTAATAGATTTTGTACTATAATTATGGGTTTAACTGATCTAAATTATGTATATTAAATGGGATCAGTCAACAGACTTAAAACCCTGATTATTTTTTGACCCTTTTTAACCTTTTTTTAAACGGGTTAACCCGATTTAATTAGAAGCTTTTAAATGGGATGAACCGACTTAATAAAAGATTCTAAATCGGTTGAACCGATCTAAATTATGTTTATTAAATGGGATGAGTGACCAGACTTAAGAACCTGGTTATTTTTTTTACCCTTTTTAACCTAGATTTTAAATCGGGTAAGGGGGAAGACTTAAAATCAAAACAGTTTTTTAAGTCGGCCACCTATAAATCGGACCCAGAACCGATTTAAAAAGTCATTTTCACCCGATTTAAAAAGTGTTTTCTGTACTAGTGACCAAATGGACAATCATATTTTTACAAAGAAAATATGTATTAGCACGAAAACCAAAGTGATAGAGGGAGAAAGTAAAAATATAACGTGAATATGTGAGAAAAAATTATGACAGAAGTTATTATAAAATGGTTGTACAAATATCATTTTTCTTTTTGAAATGCAACTTTTTATTTGTCTACCATAGCAGGTCATATCACGTTGGCTATGTTTTCTGATTTTTTAAGATGAAATATAGATCAACGAAAACATACGATGAGTATAAGAAATACTCAAGTCTAAGATATACAAATAAAAGCTATAACATCCAACTGAAACAAAAAGAACAAGTAAAGTAAAGTAAAATTAGATAGGCGCCAACAGAGAGAAGACATCACATAACTATTCCAAGAGGAGAATCAAAAGCGTCCCACCACGCATCCTAAAGCACAGCAACCAGGGATGAGAATATGTCAGGTCGGCCTACAGGGGCCTACGACCTAGCCTATGACAGGTCAGGTCAGATCAGACTTTTTTCTTAAATAGAGAAGACATAGGCTTTTTTAGAAGCATATTTAGCTTAAAAGGCCAGGTCACAGACCATTCAAAAAGTCTCTTAAGTCTATTAAACCGACTTATTTAAGTAAATATGATTAATATTTTATTATTATAATATATTTTGTACTTTGAATTAAAATATAAATTCGTTAGTAATTTAAGTTTATTAGTATACATTAATTTTTCGCATATACAAATGTATTATTATAAACTAGAATTGAAATATGATGTAATATATAGTTAAATTCCCTAAAAACTTATGTTGATTACTAAAAGAGAGTTTAATCTAATTGATCTATTACTTCGCTAGTCTATTTAAACTTAGATCACATTGCTTACTTAAAGATGTTCATATGATATAGGCTTTTAAACAGGCTAGCAAGCCTTATCAGGCTTCCAGAAGGCCAGACTCAGACCTCAAAAGTAAGCTTATGACAGGTCGCAGGCCAGGCTTTAGGCCTTAAAAAAATTTGGCAGGCCAGGCTTAGGCCTTGCAAAGCCTACCTCGGCCTAGCCTATTCTCACCCCTAACAGCAACCCGACTACTCTATATGCCTTTGCACATGACAGGTTTCCACCTCCCACTCGTAAGATCAAGAATTTTACCACATCCACCACATGCTCCTCAGAGGTGATCCTCTTAGTGAAGATTAGATCATTACGAGAATTTTAAATGGACAACACAACAACAAATCAAACTAAAGCCAAACCTAGACTAGCTCTTCGCCCGCTCTCTAGACTCTGAAAAAAGGTAAAAACACCGATCAGATCCTAAGGAGACACAAACTCTCACCATAACCATCTAACTAACATGTACCAGACGAGAAGGACCACTCCACAAGTGACAAATAGATGAGTTGAAGAATTAACCACAAACTCGCAAAAAGCACAAGAGCTATAACAACCTACGTCTAAACTAGTTCTAGCGAGTAGGAATCTTATCCTGGAGGAGCTTCCAGAAGAAAGCTACCACCTTAATAAGTGGTGGCCAAGTAAAAACTCTACTCATGGTATTAACCTCCTTAGCCAGTTTACTCCCAACCGCTCCTCAACCATCAGAATGAAGAGAAAAGGAGCCACAAATCACCTTGCTTGAGGCCTATTTGAATGTTTATCTCTTAGGCTCTGTTTAAATTGGTGGAACATAATGAAGCGGAGCAGAACGAGATATAACAGAATGGAGCGGAATGGAATGGAATGGAGTAAAGAGTCAATTCTATTGTTTGAGTATTTTACGATGGAATGAAACAAACTTGGAAAGTTGATGGAATGGAATGAGTCATAACTTTTTTATTCCAATTTTATCCTTCTTTAAAAAAAATTTTATTTAAAATTAAAGCATATTATCTTATATATATATATATAATAATAATAATAATAATAATAATAATAATAATAATAATAATAATAATAATAATAATAATAATAATAACAACAACAACAACAACAAAAAGTTGAAGTCTTACTAAATGCATATAATTATTGTTTACACTTCTTCCTAATTATTTTTTTGTAAGTCAAACACAAACTAACAACGTGATTTAGTTTATGATATAGACATAATTATAGTTGAATCTTGTTCATAATGGCATATTGCATGGTGTGCATATCATCACAGCACACATAAGAATAACGAAAAGCAAGAAGACGGAATGATAATTAGGAGAAAATATAGAAAGTGATGAAAGAAAATAGAGGGATAAATTGATAAGTATTTAATTATGAAAGTTCATTTCATTCCATACCTCCCAAATTGGATGGAATGAAAAACATGAAGAAGTGGCGGTATAGGATGGAATGGATTCCATCATATTCCATCCCACTCCATTAAAATTTTACAAATCCAAACAATGGAATGTGACAAAATACCACTTCATTCCATTCCACTCTTTCACATTTCATCAATCCAAACATAGCCTTATATTGGGATGCCATTCAGCAACACAAAGAGACTTATGAAGGCATACACCCTTACTTAACCACGCCGCCTAGAGCCAAACCCAAACTGCCTGTCATGAAGTTGAGGTATCTACAACTCATTGAGTTATGAGCCTTTTCAAAATCTATTTTTAAAATGTGGCAACCCTTCCTAGACTTCATGACCAGATCAATAACATCCTTCACCGCTACAACATCATTCATGAATTGCCTACCCTTGATGAAAGATGGCATAACCGCAATGACAAGGAACGTAAATTTATATGAGTTGTAAAACAGTAAACCCTAATTCATTCCCTATCAATAAGATGGAATACTATTGCTTTATAGTTAGAGACATAAGCAAACTTGGCATCAAACACCATGTTTCATTATTTGCGCTTTATTGTTTATTTTATATCTTCTGTTACGAGTTGCTATTCTAACAATATATGTTGAAGTTGCTAATGAACAAACTACCAAAAGTAGGGCTATATGGGCTGAAGGTGCAGGATGAATCTAATTTATAATAACATGTCAACACCTTGAACAAAATAATACGTGATTTGTTGAAACTTGGAGTGAAGGTCCATGTCGAAAAGAAGACAATACTTTTGTTGTTCTTGTTGCCTACTTCTTACAAACATTTGGTGACTACTCTTACTTATGTGAAATACATTATTAATCTAGCTTCTATTTACTTATGCATTTAAGAATCATTGTTGAAGGAAATATAATACAATGAAATGACCCTAAAGCAAAATTATGCATGTAAAAGAGGGTGTTAATCGTGAGAGGAAACAAGGTTTAGCAGGCTGACGCAGTCGGAAGCGGAGGCTAGCAAGCGCTAAACCTAGGTTGAAAAGAAACAAGTTTGCAAGCGACAAACTTGTGAAAATAGGGTTTTGGAATCCACCAGAAATTGAGAAAACTCTCTAAAATATTATTGATTGAATAATAGTTGCCTCTTAGGCTACAACTGTTAAGCTTAAATAGGGAAATAACAAACCCATAATGGGCCTAACAATAACAAACTGAAATAAAACAAAAAAATACTAATAAACTGAAATATTAAAAATACTATGAAATCCCTCCTACATCAGTCTCCTCCACTTCTAAAGAACTCGACCCCAAGTTCTCATTCTAATAAAGAGCTTCACATGCATGTTGACTCCTCTAATGAACAAGAGACGACCCTCCTGGATCCCATTGGGTGAAATGCAAAGAAGAAGTTATGTGCTTCATTTCTTGCACTTCTTTTTTCATAATGGCTATAGAGACTATGTCTGAAATCTTGGAAATCGGTTCATGTGACAACTCCGATATGTGGAGAAGGCCCTGCTTGCCACCATTAAATTCAACAAAAGCTCCATATTCTTTTATAGAGGTGACAACACCTTTGTAGATACCTCCAACTTCAATTTCACGGCCAACTATAGAAACAACCTTTTCTAGTGTTTTATCCATTACAGATTGATTCTTGGTAACTATTGTAAGTGTTCACTAGTGGAAAATATACATTTTACAACATGGTCAAAAAAGTTTTCACAACAGTTGAAATAATACCTGATGTAATAGTTAACACGGTGGCATTTTTGAAATTACTAACAACGTTTTCACATCAGTCGAAAGGAATAACTGATGGGAAAAGTAAATGATAAAAAGTTTTCACAACAGTTGATATAATACCTGTAGGGAAAGATACACGCGGTGGCAGTTTTGTAATACTGAGAGACTACATTTTACATCAGGTCCTTATGACCTGTAGGGAAAAAGCTTTCAGTATTACATTTTTCCCTTTTCCCTCTTCTCTCAAAATCTTCTCTCAAAATCGTGACCAGACCAAGCTTTTCCCTCTTCTCTCAAAATCGTGACCAGACCAAGCTTTTCCCTCTTCCCTCTTCTCCTCCCTTTTCCCTCTCCATTCACGCAAACCTTATCCCTTTTCCTTCTCCATTCACGCAAAATCACCGTCACGATCGTAATCCCTAAATCGTGACCCTAATTCCGCCACCGTCCCTAAATTTCACCGTCATCGTCCCTAAATCGTGACCCGTAATCTGTTTACATTCAATCTGTTTGTAATCCCTAAATCGTAATCCCTAATTCCGCCACGATTCCCTAAACCGTAATTTCGCCGTCTTCTTCTTCTTCTTCTTCGTTCACCGTGCGACTAATATCTCAGGTAAATTCCTACTTCAACTTTTGATTGATTTTTCACAAATTCTTAGTTAGGGTTATCAACTATTACTACGATGTATTGAGGAATAGTGGTGTGCGTGTGTGTGTATAATGAAAATGGGGGGTATGAATAATTATTTGTTTGCCTTGTTTATTTATTGATTAGTGTTTAAGGATCATTGGATTGTAATTTGTAATATGGAAGATAAATTGTGATTCATGTGTTCTTCAATATGCAGTTCATTTTTGTAAAGAGTGTAAGTAATAATCTTTCTTGTTTAGTGCTTGAATGGAAAATTCTACTAGTCTTAGACCTGTATTTTTTTAACAATTTATTTGGACAAAATTATTAGTTTGTGCATGCATGTTGAATAATCACAATTTTATCCCTTTTTGTGAAAATTGACCAACTTTAATTTTTAGGCTTCTTTGTTGTAATTTTTTGTTTGAATGACTTTAGTTTTGAGCTGTATAAGGATATACATCTTTTTAGTTTTATACATGATTGTAGTGAAATGGCTCAGCTCATGTAGAAACTTTTGGATGCTCATAGGTAAACATTTTTTGAACACTTTTCCAACAAGTCTTTTAGAAGGTGAATTTGTTTAGTGTGATATATAAAATGAGATTTTAAAGTATGATTTGCTGATGAACTAGTTTACTAACTGAAATTATAGGTGTTAACCTTATTCTAGAATCTAGATTGCTTTCAGTTGTAAGGATGTGTCAGGAAGCCATTAGCCATCTCAGTCATAGCAGAAAATCAATAGCTTTAACTGAATTCCCCACTAAAATCATATGACAGGAAGCCATCTCACTCAGTCACAACATAAAAATCAATAGCTTATTTTACTACCAACATATAAAACGGAGATGCTACTCTCAGGAATTTCGCATTTTCTTATGAAAACCTGATGCTATAAACTGATTTCTCTAAGTGTTTGATATTCTGTTAAATATGCATTTTCTTATGATTTTGTTGCAGCATTTATGTAATTTACTTAAACGTTGTATTTACTAAAAAAAAGTTGTTTCATGTATTTTGTATTGCTTTGTATAGTTGTCACATTCATTTTGGTGATTTGTGCTCTTGTGAGAGTTCTTTTTTGTTGCTGCCGTGATTTTCGGGCAGGTTTTTAGGAAGCTTCGGGGTTATTTTTTCAGTCACTGAATATTGGAATTTTCGCAGGGCTGTCTATTGGAATTTTCGCAGGGCTGTCTATTGCTAATTTTCGCACGGTCGTTCACGGTCGTTCAGTCATCCTCTACTTCATCGAGGTAAGGACATTCACGGAACCATCGTTTTTGGCCATTCTTTCAGATTCAACAATTAGTTTTACGGTATTGATTTTTACGGTCACATGTTCTATTGATAACTGTCACATGTTCTGCTCAATTAGTTTTTCCTCTGTTATTAATAGTGTCACTTATGAGCTATTACCCTTAGTTGTTGCTATTGATTCTAGTATGAAAAATCTCATTGATAAACATTATGTCAATAATGAATACATGGAGGAAGAGGAGATAATTTTAATGATAATTTTGTGCCTGTGGAGCAAACAGTAGATGGTTCCACAAAAGGTATGCCTTTGGACCACAACATTGTTACCATCAATGTTTCTAATGTTGAGGAACATGAGGCTTATGCTGATAAGACATGTGTCAAGAAAGAAACTAATGAAGAAAGAGCCAAAATCATCAATATGATAAACAAATTATTACAATAATGAAGAATTAAATATGATCCATTTCTAGATGAAAAACAATAATAAAAAGAAATCTGAACTCTAACGAGAATCCAGAAGATCGATAAGTAGATTAACTCGCACTAAAGTGAAATCCAAAACATATAAATGTAGCAATCAGATTAAAATAGATTGGAATGACATCTATCAAAATCACAAACGAAATCGTGATATCAACAAAAAAAAACTAACTAAATTAGACGAAAGATTAAATAAAAAAATCGTAACAAAAAAAATTGACAAAATTTATCTTATAACTTTGGAACCTTAGAAATTAGGGGAAAATCAAATTCAAACAAATAAATTGAAAGATGCATATATTAAAAAACTATAGAGAGAATGACCAAGAAAAAAATGAGAGTTAAATTTTCTCAAAAATTGCAGCTGAATTGTGCTTTAAGGAGAAAATCTGACTCACATACCATGTTAAAAATCATGATATCAGAGAAAGAGGAGAGAAAGACTTTAAAAAATTATATTGAATCTAATAAGAGTGATACAATTGAATGAGTTGGTTACAAATGAGTACTGTCAACTGTGTTTCATTTAACCACTGTATTTATACTTTGTCTTCGGCCTAATCGATTTGTATTTTACCAACTTCTTTATACAGGATTTACAGAACGAGTTTACCACTGCAGATGCTGCTAGAAAGGTACTACTCTGCACATTTCCCACACCCTTATCCTCTCAATTCCATGTTTGCTTCTCTCGGCAATTTGATAATGGCGAAACTATACTCAATACTCAATTTATTTACATGCATCTATATATTTTGTGTTTCTTGAGCATTTAAAGCTAATCCTAAGTGATGCAAAATTAGGTGGTCAAATTGAAAGCATTTAACAAATTTGCGAATACTTCCGAAGCTCTAGAAGCAGCTACTTTGCTAATTGATGGAAAAGCCAGCAAGGGTCTGCGCAAGTTTCTACGTGTTCATTGTGAAAATTGCTAATTGATTTGTTAATTGATCTGCGCAAATTTGCTAATTGATTTGTTCTGTGCAAATTGTGTAATATTTTTCACCGGACAGTTGGTTGTGGCGGTGCAGGAGTTTCTGAGTTTTGGAGGCCATCAAAACCAGAAGGATTTGATGCCTTATCAAAGTGAAATAATGCAGCGAGGGAGAGGAGAATAGAGAGGGAGAAAGAGACTGAAATCTGATAATAAGAATTTATCATTTTTGAACCTGGATATATATTTATATAGAGTTAGCCTAAGATACTATTTAATATGACCCAGCTGTGATACAGAGAAGACTATATCCCCATAATGTTAGGTCCAACTCTTTAATTATGTGTATCATAAAGACAGTTTTATTCGGGACCTTTACTAACGTTCTAATGGTGGTAAGGTGTTTTAACCAGCTGCTTTCTAATGTGCGCAAATAAATGGTAACCGAAATAGTAGCTTAAGAACTTACAATATGCAAATGGAGTTGTATAATTATTAATTCTCCTTAAATTTCCAATTTTGTTGTGATTTTGTTTGTATGGTGGGAATTTTTGACTGATGTAACAGTTAACTTTTTTCTTCTTCTGCTAGCTGGTAAATACTTTTTTGAATAACTATTTTCTGACTTTATGATGCTTTTTTATTAGGTGGATACTATGATCGTTCAGGCTATTGGTTTGCTTGATGATCTTGATAAAGAGCTGAACACATATGCCATGAGGGTTCGTGAATGGTATGGTTGGCATTTTCCAGAACTTACCAAAATCATAGTTGACAACATCCAATATGCAAGGTCTGTCAAGTTGATGGGTGATCGCATTAATGCTGCAAAGCTTGATTTCTCTGAGGTAGAGTTACAATTTTCAATGACCTGCTGCCAATTATTTTACTCATCGCATACTAGATACCAATAACAAATAGATACAATGTTGTTTTACTCTTTGTTTTAACTAACATAATTGAATGCATGTTGTTTCTTGAATGTATTTTGTTTCTTGAGACAAATAATATTTAGTTTCATGTTTATTCACGGATACTTTTTATTTGAATATTTATCTTTTATCCTGTAATGAATTTCAGATTTTGTCAGAGGAGGTTGAGGCAGAGCTGAAGATCGAAGCATATGACAAGGATAGAAAGAAAGGAGCCGGAGGACTGATAACTCCAGCTAAGGTATATTATTAGCTTCATTTGGTGTTATTTAGTTCTCTATGGTTTTGTTATGTGCTGATTGATCTTTTCTGTGTAGACATATAATATTGCAGCTGATTCAGTTATTGAACCAAAGTCTAATTCTGCAATGGATGAAGATACACCAGAGCCTCCTGTTGCTGACAAAAAGAAAGAAAAGAAGAAAAAGGAGAAAAAGGAAGATGAGGTTGAAGATGTTGTCGAGGAACCAGAAGAAGAAGTTGTTAAGAAAGAAAAGAAGAAGAAAAAGAAGGAATCTACCGAAAAGGCAGAGTTGCAGAATGGAGACCATACTTCGAATGGAGGAGAAAAGAAGAAAAAGAGGAAGAAGCAGGCAGAGGAGGAAGACTCTGCTGAGATGCCGCCAAGCAAAAAGAAAGATAAAAAGAAGAAAAGAGACGACTAGAGCAGAATATATGTATCAGCTAATCAATATGGTGACTGGTAACCATTTTTGTATACTTCTGGAGCTCAGTAGTAGTTGTTTCGATGTTTTATTTGCTTTTCATGTTAATGCAATTTGTAGGTCTATGAATCCTCATTTATTTAATGGGATAAGTTTTGTTTTTCCTGACTTGAGTGGATAATATGTGGTTTAATTATATATAATTAATTATGTTTGTGAATGGAAATAGAAAACCAATGTTGTATAATATGTGGTTTAATTATATATAATTAATTATATATAATTAATTATGTTTGCATTACTCCAGAACTTTTGTATAATTGTTCTTTTATATCTATTTAAATTCTAATTTTAGATTTTACTAGTTTAACAAGACATGAAGCATTATTGAAAACAGTATGCAGTGTTGTACACAGTGCATTTAAAAAAAAAAATATATAGATTTCGCATCAGTCCTTAACTTATACCTGATGTGAAAAACACATATTTTACATCAGCCCTTAACTTATACCTGATGTGAAAACCCCGTTGTGAAATTTTAAAGTGCATCTATTACAACAGTCGAAAATAGAACTGATGTAGAAAATAGGTTTTTTACATCAGTCCGTACCCGATGTAAAAAGTAGTGCACATACTACATCAAGCCACCTTACATCGGTTGGCAACTGATGTAAAAAGTCATTTTGGACTGATGTAAAAAGTCATTTCTGTAGTAGTGGTTCCATCGCCTACAGACAGCCAGACACATGTTTCCATTTCCAATTTTTTCAATAGAACACCCATTGGCCCAATTAAGCGACGAAGAGCGTCATTGTTGTACTTCAACGTGACTAGTTGTTGAGAAGATCTGCCCTGCTTGGTACGTGGTTCTTTAATTTCCCGTTCCATGTGATCAATAATGTGTAGATGGGTTTTATGTGCAGGTTCTAAACATTCCAGCTGATCTTTCTCAACGGTATTTGCTGCAACTTCCGATGGATTACCCTCAGCTATTTCATTAGGATTCTCGGTCTCCATGTTGATTTTTGAAATTGAATTTGCGATAGTTTTATCCTTCGCCTGTAATTCCGTCGTGTCATCGGCATCGAACAACAATGAATCAATAATTCGATTGTTTCCACCATGTGGGACCCTAATTGGTCCACCTCTCCTGTTCGGATTGTTTTTGTTGACGAAGTCATCCACTTTAGTTGTCAACACCGCCATCTGATCTGACAACGCCTTGACCGTCGCGACTAAAACGTTAATGTCTGCCTTCGTAACAAATTGATCTCTCATGGTTGCGGAGGCTAGCAAGCGCTTAACCTAGGTTGAAAAGAAACAAGTTTGCAAGCGACAAACTTGTGAAAATAGGGTTCCGGAATCCACTAGAAATTGAGAAAACTCTCTAAAATATTATTGATTGAATAATAGTTGCCTCTTAGACTACAGCTGTTAAGCTTAAATAGGGAAATAACAAACCCCTAATGGGCCTAAAAATAACAAACTGAAATAAAACAAAAAAAATAACAAACCGAAATAAAAAAAAAATAACAAACTGAAATATTAAAAATACTATGAAATCCCTCCTACATCACAGGCTCAGTTAAGGATGATAGTGGGATACAGACATTGAAATAGGTCATATATATTCTCCTGATTTAAGAAAGATTTTGATTTCCCCTATATACTTTATAGGTCAATGGTTTCACCTACAAGAATGATGATGATATTAATATTCTAAGAATGAACAATGGTGTTCTGTTTGTGAGGAAAGAAAAGATGGCCGTCTTGGTTAACATGTAAAAACTATCAGGACATACAAATGATACAATCATAGGTGATCTTGCACCAGTTGAGTTTGATAATGATGCAATAAAACTATGAACTCCTCTCTAGGTCTTAATGAGTGTGAGATACTCCCTCTGTAACAAAATATATAAGTAAAAACGAGTCAAACAAATTTGATGTATTTGGTTTAAAATTTGGTCCAAATACATCACCTTTTTTGACTCATCTTTACTTATATTTTGTTTCGGAAGGAGTACATATTTAGCTTTATAGGAGGAATCTGTCGAAGAGCATTCATAGCTTCAAGGTGAACGTGTTCAAGTATTTTACGTAATTAGGAAACAGTGTTGTGTTAGCTTTAAATTTGGGAAGCACAAGTCGAGAGAATCCTATACCATACGCATTTTGATGTATCATGGCCTACACGCAAACAGTCTATGGGTAGTTTCATGTATTTTTTTAATATCACAAATGATTTGTCTCGAAAGGTCTTGTGTATTTATTGAAATAGAAATATATGAAATATTTGCCAAATTTAAATTGTGAAGGACAAAGGTAGACAATTAGATCGGCTGAAAAAACAAGTATATGAGATAAGATAATGGCTTATTCAAGCCACCGGTCCCTTAACTTAATTGTTTGTCTCAAAATGGTCCCCTAAATTTTATTTGTCTCAAATTGGTCCCTTAAGTTTCCATCTGTTACATGTTTAAGTCCTTTCTGTTAGTTTCCATGAGAAAACGTTAGTGACTTGAGTCTGAAGTCAGAGTCTGAGGTCAGAGTCTGAGGTCATAACTTAACGTTTTCTCATGGAAACTAACAGAAAGGACTTAAAAATATAACGGATGGAAACTTAAGGGACCAATTTGAGCAAATAAAAGTTAGAGGACTATTTTGAGACAAACAATTAAGTTAAGGGACCTGTGACTGGAATAAGCTTAAGATAATTGTAGAAAGATGAGTGCTAAGAACATTCACTTCCACCACATAAAACAAAAGGTGAGAGTTAGAATAAGTGTTGAAAATGGAGTGTTAATAGCATTTCTCTTGTACGAAATTGTTGGGTCACGAGGGAAGTCTGGGAGACCACTTACATCCAAGCGGAGCAACCACATGAACATTTAAATACATTGAAAAACAAATTTGAATCCTCAATTCTCCACTTTTTATTGTTATGTGTGTGAATTTTGTCATTAGACTCTTTAGATAAAAAAATACTCAATGTTTAACTCAATTTCTCTTAGAATAATAAAGATCTCAAACAAATTTCAACTGCACCTTTCCATAAACAATAGAATATCTGTTTTTTGCTTTTGGAATTTTATGACGGAAAAAAAACAATCTTTTGTTTCCTGCTTAATTGCATATTTTTGGTCCTTCTTTAATTTATCATGCTCTAAAAAATAGAGAGCTCTCTATTTTTAAGATCAAACTTCTTTGTCTTTAAAATATCGTACTTATTCCCGATTTTTGATTTTTTTTTTGGCAATTTTTGGCCTTAGAATTGATAACTATTGTTTAAATTCTGAATATGAATAGGAAATACCAATTTTGAGGCAAAACCATTAGAGTGTGTTTGGATGAGGTAATTGAGAAATTTTGAAGAATTTAGAATTCTATGCAATTCAAATGATTCAATTAAATTGACTTCATTTCTAAATATTCTTGTTTGGATGAAGTAATAAAAAATTTCATTGTCGTCATTTTTGGGCAACTTTTATAAATTTTAATTTTTTTGGGCCAAATTTGAAAATTAAAATTAGGGATCAATTTGTAAATTTCAAAAATTTTGAGGGGTCAATTTATAATTTTGAAAAAGTTAAGAGATTAATTTATAATTTCCAAAAAATATTAGGGGTCAAATTGCAATTTTTTTTGTAAATTTATTGGGGTCAATTTGAAAATTTTGGAAAGTTTGAGGACCGAAATGCAAAATTTGAAAAATTATAAGAATGAAGAAATTTGAAATTCTTAACTTTTAGGTGTCATTTGAAATTTTTTAAATTTAACTTAAACAAAATACTTCATAAATTTCTATCATTTTGAAAATTCTCCATATTATTATCAAACAACGGAATTCATCTAAAAGTATTTGAATTCCCTCAAAACATTACATTACCTCAAAACATTCTCCTATCTAAACACAATTTAAATGTGATAGTTGAGTGATCAAATAGTTTATTTTCAAAAAAGAAATGACTATTTTCTTGAACGTGATAAAATTGAGAGCAAAAGTGTAAATGAACTTTTCTTTTAAATGAAGAAAACAAATCAATTTTAATTAAGCATGTGCAATGTGAATGGATTTTTTTAACACTTCTATAAATAATTGTTTGAAGGAATAAGTTCTCACGAATTATGTGTTTATAGGTAGGGGTGGACAACCGTCGGTTTCGGTCGGCGGCGGACTAAAAAATAAGAATATTCGGCTAACAGTGGGTGAGAAAACCACACCCATTTCCGTCCGTTAGTGTCCTCGGTTAGACCGGGTGTCGGTTTCATCGGACAATCGGTTATGCGGGTGGGTTGGAACGGTTAGTGGATATGGATTTCAGACGCAAACTAACAAAAGCTAAAAACAAAAAATCAATCTTTTTAATATACTTCATAGAGAACAGAAGACAACATATTAAAATAAAATCAATGTTTTTCACATCTTCTGTTGCAACCAAACCGAAAGAAACCCAACAAATAAAAATCAATGCTTTAAATATGAATAAAACAAATAAAAAATCAATGATGGTAGAAATGAATCACAGATCTGATACTTTGACAAGTAGATATTGAAAAGAAGATCAAAGATGCTAATTAAATATATCTTTCACACACTATATATTAGATCTAGTGCCTCATTGATCTGGGACAAGAAGTTGAAGATTTGTAAGGACCTTCTACTTGTGACGACTTAACAAGGGAGACGAATTAGGAAGTCTGGTAGTAGAGAGGAAGATAACAAAGATGAGAAGATGAGATTGAGAGTAACAAAATGATTTGGGTTGAGAGAGGTGAAGGTTGTTGATATTTCTAGAGAGAGAGAACTGATTGAGAAATGAGGAAAAAATGGCTTTTATATCAAGCCTAGCTGTCAAACAATGTAAAAGAATAAGTGAAATCTATTTGGACGGTCGGATATGGGTTCCGTTGGTTCAATTTTACCCATCCGAAACCGACCCGAATAACCCATCCATATCCGTTTCTGACAAACCGAGTGACCCGTCTCATCCGAATGAACCAACCCGCTTGTCAACGGGCTTGTTGGGTCGGCCGGTTTGGGCCGGTTTGAGAAATCCTGTCCACCCCTATTTATAGGTAACATATTTCACACGTGACCTATTTGTGAAATTGATGAATGAAAAGTTTATCACGGCTGCTTAATTTTTCTTTTTAAGGAATGTCGGCAGCTTCATTTGTTATTTTACATATTGACTGTGAAATAAAGTAGTTTATCTTGTCACGTGTGTAAAATGAAATAAACATGCATCTACCTTACATTTTTTTTAGGGGGTGCACTTTCGTTTTAGAAGTAAAATTAATCTACTAAAATTGACACTGGGAGAATCAAACTTAAGATATGGAGGGGTGCAACTACCTTACATGACTATGTAATGTAACTCGAAAAAGATAGGAACCGTTGTCTTTTTTTGGTATTCACATGGTGTAAAATATATAATATACATTTAAAATAATTATCCACATATTGACATTGATGCCTTTGTTGACCTTTCATACGAAAGGCAACAGTGAAAAAATGGCATATCGCCTCAAAAGAAAAATAAGAAAGAAAAGGGAAGAAAGAAGATAAATATTAGTTTTAGCATGAAGAATATGGAAGAAAGGAAGAGTATTTGTAGGTAGAAAATCACATAGATTGTATCTACAATCAATCTAAACGTGTAATATAGTCAATAAAACGTTTAAGACACCATATATTGACCCAAAAATCATTTGACCTTACAAATCTTGCTGACCAAGTCACTGCCCAAAATTTTGACTGTTTCGGATTATATAATATGAACAAATGCCAAATAGTGGTTTAAATTATATATTATAATATAAAATTGTTGAGTTATGACTTAGGAATTAACAGACTAGTAATACTTCCAACGGTTATGAATCGACTTAAGAGATTAAAGGATTATAATTTAGGAAAGGGTTTTGACTTAAGAGATTGATCAAAACTATTGTGTTAATTCGTCGTAAAACTAGGTGAACTTTGAGAGAGAAGAGAGACAAGTTATTTTATAGTGAGCAATAGATGATTCGAAGGCTTGATCACTCATAACCCTAATTTTCAAAACCAACTTTAATTGCGTTTTTTCTTATTTTTATGCAACCAACCCAACTGCCTAGGGCAAACCCCCTAATTTAATATATCTTTTACATTAACGAAGTTGTTGAGTAGAAATTAACATAGGTCCTCGTGGATACGGATTTTATTATTACTTCGATAGTTTTGGTACACTTGCCAAACATCTATCAGAAGATATATGATCATCTATTTCTATTTTTTTTTACAAGATTCAAATTACATAATCTGAAATATCACAAATATGCTTCAGGTTATATAATTCTCCGTCATTGCAATATGTCCCTATCCGCCTAATTGCGATATTTAGGTTTTCTTCATTGCCATCCTTCAGCACCTTCATTGTGTTGGATTTGAAGGGGTGAATCTAGTCCTACATTGCTTAGAGATATGATTTGTGTCGTGTTTATAAAGTTTGGGCAGTTCTCATTTTACAAGCCGATTTTGTGGGGTTGTTTTAAGCTCAACCTCAAATTCGACAAGATAAGAGTATATCCTAGATTTGTTGTTGAGATTCCCACATCATCCATTCTTCAGGCCTCATTATAAGGTCCGAGCCTGAGGGGAGGTGTTGCAAATTCTGCATCTATCGTAGTCGCCCCTAGTTGCCTAATTGCGACATTTAAGTTGCTAATATTGTCAACCTTCGACACCTTCCTTGTGTTGGGGTTGGAGAGATGGATTTAATCTCACATTACCTAGAGATATTTAGTCCCACATTGCTTAAAGATATGGTCTATGCAGTGTTTATACAAGGGATCATGAGGTCATACTCCCGCATAACCTTTAAACATCATATTTGCGGCTTTTTTCCTGCTTTCATTAATTGCGGTTTGTTGCCTTCTTTGCAGCCCGTTCAAGTTTTATGATCATGGTTATGGTTATTGGAGTGTAACTCACTGCTTGACCGTTTTTTTTATCATGTTTATTGGCCAGATCTTCTAATTGTTCGTGTTTAGTGTGTTGTGGAATTGATTTGTGTATTTAT
Organism: Medicago ruthenica; assembly: GCA_018208015.1. Taxonomy (NCBI): domain Eukaryota; kingdom Viridiplantae; phylum Streptophyta; class Magnoliopsida; order Fabales; family Fabaceae; genus Medicago; species Medicago ruthenica. The sequence continues at coordinate 114,165,161 of CM031371.1, read as the reverse complement.
CAGCAGATGTGGGAAAAAATTGTTTCATAGTCAAAGATTTTTCCAGCATCTTTGTCACCAAATGAAGCTTAATAGTGTGTGGACTTTTGTACAAACCCACTATCTCATTGAAACAAATTTTTAGTATAAATATTTGGTACAAACACAGAAAGTCATGGAAGTGCAAATGAATAGTGTATGGACTTTTTTTTACTTATTGAATAAAAGGCAAAGCAATTTTATTTAAAAAGAAAAGCATCACTAGAGACAAGATAAAGATAAACAAGAAACATAGAGATAAAATGCAAGTAATTTGCAACTAACTAAACTTAGCTTTAAAATACAATCAATATAAATAAACTGAATCCTAAAAGATTACGCAACTAAGGTTCTGCATCTAGAGATAAACAAAGTCTCTTTAGTGATTGACACAAGACCCTTTAGGTGAAATGATATTAGTGGCTGTTCCATGAACATTATTGCACTTTACAGAAGCTGGCTTCTTTCGATTAATTGAAGTAATTTTGATTTGATTAAGGGTGATATCGTAACACCCTATCTTAGCACAATCCAATACAATAGCATTTTCATCAATACAAGTTCCATAGATATTACTGAATGTGATGTTACTTATTTTCACTGCTTGGTGCTGCAACAAAAATAATGTAAGTATGTATGTTAGAATTTTGAACAAATTAATCAACACTAAGTGAGAGAAAAATTAATTATATTAACCTGTTCTGGGGTTCTCATATAATGTTGGTCAATATATACAGGATAATTTGTTTGATTTACTATTATATCCTCGAAGATGATATCTCTGGCATATCCTTTTCCACCCTTAAAAAATATATTGGATATTTGTTAATTGAATTTAACACAAAAATACATAGGATAATATATTATTATATAGTTTTATTGATTTCAAAATTGTATCATTATCGTACCGGCCATGTTTTGATTTTAACGGCACTATCAGCTCCATTGAATGTGCAATTCTTGATCCTCAAATGTTCTACAAATTCTGGTGAACCATTCCCTCCTAGACTCCCTACACTGCATCATTTATTATTATGAAACAAAAATTCTAGGTGAAAACTAAAAAATTAATAGTACAAATAACTAGATTCATATCTCATATTCTTATTCCTAAATAAATGCCTCATATTTCTTATCGGTAATGTTAAAGTGTGTATGTAACATAAATCTAAGTTTCGAATTGAATAAGTACAAAATGACGTTGCATATATTAATATTTTTGACGAACCTAATGCCGTGACCAGGCCCACATGTAACTTGGCTGACGTTGACAAATTGTGATCCACCTTTGATAGCAATACAATCATCACCTATAGTATAAGACAAAATTACATGTGTAAGTGACTTAACGAATTTATGAATTATTTTAATTAATATATTACTATCCATATTTAAATCCACCTAATGCATCCGTTTTGTCACCCCTATTATGTGTAACACTAAGATTGGAATGGTAGGTTAATATAGAAATAAGAAATGTTAACCACAACACTTTCTTTCACCGCTAGTGATCAAATTATTTTATGTCGCTAAATCACTAGTCATTAATATTAGCGACGGTTTAATGATAGATGTGTAAGGAAAATATATATGTTTTTACCACTTTTTATTGGAATGTCATGAACATTGACCCGAATTGCTCTTGTTAAATCAATTCCATCGGTGTTGTGACTTTCTTTTGGTGAATTAATTTGAATATGTGAGATAGTTACATCTTGGCTATCCGTCACCGCAATATGTGCTCCTGGCCCATTGATATGAGTGAGTCCGGTTATTTGAAGCCCATCACATTTATCAAACTGCAAAGCCTGCGTATCAAACATTGCAATTGTTGAGAAAAATATATTTCAATTCGTGATTTTTAATTATATATTTATGTAAACCACAATGATAAGAATTTCTAACCGTTGGTATTCTAGGGCATCCTCCAGTCCCTTTCACCTGCAAGTTTTAAAATAGTGTACTTTTTATGATTAATGTTACAAATAATGATTGCAAAATAATTTGATTTTTTTTACCAATAGTGTACTAAATTATGGGCAATTAATAAGTCTACTGAATTATGGGTAATTAATAAGGAAAATGTAAATAATGGTTCCTGTTTCTTCTTTTGTGGAGAAAGTTTTTTTTTTTTTTTTAAACTCGTATCTGACTTAATGATCGATTAATATGAAGATCAATCTCACCGAATATTAACGATGAATTCAATTGAAGTCGGAGAAAAATTATGTATGGTCTAGCACAACACAAGAATTGACATATGGAGGATTCGAAATCAAGACCTAGAGATAAGTACACTATGAGGCATCAAACCTATATCACCAGACCAATCATTTCATTGAATGTTAACTATTGAATTAGATTCTCTGCAGCAAGGGATTCCGCATTCACACAACCAAAAAATATATATATAGATATTTAATTTTATTTTATAATTTAAAATATCAAGTTTAATTTGAAACTGGACCTTTTAACTTGATAATTAGGCACAAAAAATACATATTCTTTTTTTATTGTTAGTACAATATATGCATAAATGTTTATGTACATTACCCTGCTCCACCAGCCTTCACCGTTACCATTTATCACTCCTGATCCATCAAGTGTCAATCCAGATATATTAAAAAAATGAATCAACATTAGTGAACACTCACTTCCCCAATCACTTCTCTTAGGTGCTAATATGTTTCCCATAATCTGCAAACATATCACACATTTAACATAATTAAGTTATTAATTAGTATAATGAAAGAGATAAAAAAAATTAATAAGAAGGCTTCTTACTCGTGTACCTTGATATTAATATTTTTAGAATGACAAGGGCCACTGAAATTTAGAATTGGACGCACAAAAAATGAATGCCCATTTGGTACCACCAGCGTATTCCCATATCTACCACCACATAAGGCTTTGAATGCATCCACAAAAGCCTATAGAAAAATATTGTATATTGAGATTATAAATGAAAGAAATTGTTGTAATTATAATTTACAAGAAACTTACATCAATTAAATAAGAGTACAATTAATCTATTTTACTTATGAAAATAAATAAATAAATACTTTGCTAGAAAGAAAAAACATTTAAGGGTATACATACTTTACTATCATCGGTGCTGCCATCGCCTTTGGCACCGTATTGAATCACGTCAAGGGTATCCTTACCATTTAAAACCCATGAGTTGCATGAAGCAATAGAAAGGATCAAAATGTAAACTATAAGCAAGTCCTGTAACACACATTATATAAATAATGAATGAAAAAGTCATATAAAAAATACCATGAATGAAAAAGATTAAAGAGTTGCATGCAAAAGAAGAAGCAAACAACTAAAGTACATGTATACCAACCATCGTTTGTATTTGCTGACAATGGATATTGCATAAACTAATTATATATGGTTTTGACACAAACTAAAGAGACGTTGTAAGCCCCAAATTAAGTTTTTTTACAAAAATGAAATAAAATAACATTAAGCAAATCCTTAAAAAAACCATTAGGAAAAAAATATTGGTAATGAATTATAAGTATGTCCATTAATGAGAATAAAGAAATAATAATGATGAACCCTTTTCTGAAAAATATATAGATGGAAACAACAATCTCACGATTTGAGAACATAATGCACTTTTATTTTTTTTCTATTTCGACCATGGAGCACTAAATTTAAAACTGCATACTTCCATTGTTGTTCATACATACTAAGATCATATAGGATAAACTTGTTCCTTTTCTTTTACTCCATTAATGGAGAACAAGTAAATGTTTACTAACCATCGTTTGTATTTGCTGATAATGGATATTGCATAAACTAATTCTATGATTAGACGACTTTTCTTGTGCATGTAATTTTTATACAAGGAAATGATCGGATTATATTTGGTGTCCAATGGAAGATCATCTTTTTGGTACATGTGCTTTTGGAAGTGATATTTGGTATAAGATTTCCAAATGGTTGGGTATCTCATCCGATTTGCCAGGGACGTCTTCCTTCATTTCCAAATTTGGTGTTGTGTTTCTTTTTTAGGCATGTGAAAAAGATTAAGGGACTAATGTTGATTTGACATACAAAGTTGAGAACCTTGAGGTCTATTTGGAGAATACAAAATGTGTTCATTTTTTTTTTTGGAAAAATCTCAAAAGTGGAGGAGGTGATTGATGCAATCAAAGATATATCTTAGCAATGGTTTTTGGCGAAAAAGTTGGAAGGAATTAGTACCATTAGTACTTATTCCCTTATTTTGGGTGTAATATATCTTGTACTTGTATATATTTTTCATTGAATAAAATTATGTTTGTTGTTAAAAAAAAAGCCCCAATGTGTTTTTAAAAGATGAAATAAAACAACATTAAGAAAAATATATTGCTAGTGAATTATAATTATGTCAATTGGTGAGAATAAATAAATAATAAAGATGAAACCTTTTTTTTGCAAAATATATTGATGGAAACAACAATATCATGATTTGAGAACATAAATCACTCCATTTTTTTTTTTTGTGTTAAGGGACCTGGTAATTCGTAGTTCGACCAGAAGGTAAATAAAGCCTGACCGAGAATTATTCCCGCTAGGAATCGAACTCGGGTTCTTTCGAACGGTTTGTCCTAGAGCGATCTCATTAACCACTTGAGTTCAATCACTTGGTTTAAAGCACTCCATTTTTATTTTTTTGGCGTTAACTTTTCGGTTTCTAGGGAAAGGTGCCCTAGGGGTGGGAATAGGTCAGGCCGCCCGCCAGGGGTTTATGGTCCGGCCTACTTAAGCCCATCTCGGCCTAACTCGTTTATTAAATAGGTTAGACTCAAGCTTTTTAAAAAGCTCATTAATTTAAATAGATCAGGCCAAGGCTTATAAAAAAACCTACAGGCCTATCAGGCCGGCCCATATATATGTAATATATATACTACATTATATAATACACGCGTATTAGCCTCTACAAAATACATTATATAATACACATGTATTAGCCTCTACAAAATGGATGTGGTAGTTCTACAATTTTTTTTTTTGGATATACATGCGATGTATATATGCTAATAAAGTTGGGGAAAATGGATGTACATGCTTTACAAAATTGTATTGACTTATTAGAATTTTAAAAAATATATGTTTATTAGCCTTTTATAAATAGGTCAAATGTTATATTTAAAGTTGTTAGTACAAATTAGGCTTTTAGACAGACTAATAGGTCAGGCCGGGCTTTTAAAAAGGCAAGACCAAGCTTAAAATAAAGTCTTTGACAGCCTAATAGGTCAGGCTTAGGCTTTAGTTTTTTCAACTAGGCCCGACCTATTTAAGCAAAGCATAGCTCGGCCCGGCCTATTCCCACCCCTATGCCCTAGTAATCTGGACAGTGCCATTCTTTTGGAAGGTGCAAACAGCTCTATGGAGCTGGGCCTCCAAAAATTTGGGGCCCAATTTTTTTTATATATAATGCAAATAAAACTGGATTATATACTGCTAACGTGGATGCCATATCAACTTCGCCAATGTGGCCTAGCAGTGTTTTGGGTGCTGGTATTTCAAAGGAACTTGGTTTCAACTCCCAGGGTTCCTTGGTCTTCTTTGACCTTTAATTAATTTTTTATGAATAACTAATATTTTTTCTAATAAAAATGCAATATAACTTTTTTTTCTTCTTATTTTTGTTAAAGCAATTCTTATAATTTTTTACTCATACTTGTTATAAAATAGCAAAGTTCTAACAACAAATATTATAATTATTCTCTAAAAAACATTATAAACATTTTTTTGCCTCCGTACTAACTAAGAAAAATAACAACGTAAAATGTTGATAAAATATTCGTTTGAAGTTGTATTTTTATATTATTGATTGAAATATGAATCTTTTTTGTGTTAGTTACATGAAAACTTTTTTATGTTTACGGGTGTTATTTCAATTAAATAAGAGATTGTTCTTTAAAAAAATTATTAAGGGCTTATCTTTACTATGAGAGTCGGGTCTCCAATTTCATAGGAACGGCCCTGAATCCAGAGTTCGGCCGCAAGGAAAATAAAGTCGGGTAAAAAATTGTTCCATCTAAAAATTGAACTCGGGTTCTCCTGAACGATTCATTCTTTTGTGAAGTTCATTAACCACTTGAGCTCAATCACTTGATTTAAAGCACTCCATTTTTGTCCATACGTAACATAATGCATTTGAAAATTCACCACTAGTTCATTGCATCGGTTCGATGAATTTTACTTGCAAAGTAGTAACTGTATTTCACATACATGAGTGGAATTTGGAAATAGGTCAGGCCGACAAACAAGAGCCAACATTCAAGTCTACTATAGGCACAAGCCAGACCAAGCTTTTTTTGTTAGATAATATTGAGACTTTTTAAAAAGTCTATTGGACAAAAAAAGGGTCCAATTTCAAACCACAAACAAAGTCTTTTGGGTCTATCAGACCGATGTACATAAGTAAATGAACAATTTATTTTTATAAATATTCTTATTAATTATTATATTATATTTTATACTTTGTTTTAAATTTTCATTTTTTATTGAAAATGCTTTCATTAAATTAATCATATTAGATTACATTAATTTTTCATATATTTTAATATATTATTATAAAATACAATTGAAATGGTTTGTCACAAAAAATGTTACTCTCTAAAGATCAATTTGAATATCAAAATACAACTTAATCTCATTGAATTATCGTTAGTCTTAAAATTTGTGTTAGATTACTTACTTGAAGACGCTAATTAATATGAAATACACCTTTAAATAGACTTATAGGCTATAGCAAGCTTTTAAAAATGCCAGACTTAGGCAAAAAAAAAAAGAAGAAGAAGATAGGTAACAAGTTAGACTTATGCCTTAGTTTTTGTTGATCATGCCTGACTCAAGCATTACAGAGCCTAGTTTTGTCCATCTTATTTCTACCCTTGTTCACACATCATGATCATACATGTAGACAAATATCTAACTAACAAAAAACAATTAAAAAGAAATTATTATTAATTAAAGTAAAACTAATTTGAACTATGTTTTTTAAGATTACAAAGTCAAACTCTTAAATTAAGCTTATACCTCTTGGACTAACAACAAAAAGTAGGATTAAATATAAATTCAAAATTATTCTTAGAGTTTATTGAATATGTAATATAGCTGAAAAATGACACAAATTATATATATATATATATATATATATATATATATATATATATATATATATATATATGAGTCAGGATCCGTTGATACCAGGTGTAAGTGTAACACTCATACTAATTTTATCTAGAATATTAGCAAGAGCATTATACTGATATTGGATACATTAAATTTTTCAATAATAATAATACAACTGAATGAGTACAAATTGGCTCGTTTATACAATTATCCAAATACCATTACAAATACTTATACATATGTCTGATAAACTCCTAAGTGGGTACATGACGAGCAACTGCACTCCATCCAGCGTCTCCCTGAAGAACTTCATCACGAACCTCTTGCTTACCTGTAAACCTGCACCAGAAGGATTTGGATGAGACATAATGTCTCAGTGAGCTCCAGCCCAACCTATTGTTGGCAACCTCGGGGAACCTAGGGTCGCCATGCACTAACTCTTGGCAATCTCGGGGAAATCTATGATCGCCGTCAATCTCTACATATCTTGCGATCAAGGAAAACTAGGATTGCTATATGTTCTATCATATACTTATCTATTCATAATCTCATACTTAGTGATCTTTGGGAAAAACTATGATCTCTTTCTCATGCTCAACTATCATTAAGCTTCTAATTAAATTAGCATCTCTGTTGCATTACATATTCATCTTTATGATATAAATAAGTTAGAAAGTTAGCGTGTAACACACAATAGTCATCTTGGTTCATTTTACAGAGTGCATCCGAGTGGAGTAACCCCGGATTACATCTCCCTACTACCGGTGAAAATTCCTATCTAAGGCTAGTCACCAAACTCCTCTTATTGTCGTGCGGTCATCCTTGCGGAATAACTCGTCCCACTAGCGTGAACCTCCTGTGTCCCACTAGCGTGAACAACAGAAGACATGAATTATCTTATTATTAATCTTAACTTACGCGTATACCTTCCGTGTCCCACTAGCGTGAACGACGAAAGACGCGACTTAACATTTAGATTAAACTCTTATGTGCGGCTATCCTCGCGAATGATAACTTAACCATTCCAGCTCGCCGGAACCCCCTGTGTTCTAACTAGCGAGAAAACAGGAGACACATTAATATTTAGTTAAAACTTATGTGTGGTTATCCTCGCGGAAAGTTCCTTCCATCCCAGCTGTAACTGGAACTCCCTGTGCTCTCTAACTGCGAGAACACAGAAGACACAAAGTTTATCCTAATAATATAATTAAATATTATTCCTGATAATTATACTTTATCCTGATATTCCTGAACTGTTACGTGTACCCTCAGAGTCACTCTGACGTGAACAACCGAGGCACGTCCTGATGTACATATAAATGTACTTGAATCTGGGGAAAACCTGGTACCACTGCCTAAGGTACACTATAACCTGCCTGGTTAAGGGTATCCTGAAAACTAACCCTTAACTAACCTGAAATCATGTGGATAAATTGCCCCTCACTCTGTATGATACATATGCATTTCCTAGATTAATCCTTGAAGGCTTAAAAGCATTTATATTCCAAAGCATTTCAAAGATCAATGGCATGGCACAGCTATCAGTTAAAAAAAAAAGGCATCCTGGGTCTGAGTCTGAGACTGAAGATTCTGAGTCTGAGGTTCCTGAGTCTGAGGTTTCAGAGTCTGAGGTTCCAGAGTCTGAGGTTCTGAGTCTGAGGTTTCAGAGTCTGAGGTTCTGAGTCTGAGGTTTCAGATCGCTCTACGATCGTAGCAGAACTCAGAGTTCAGAAATTGTGTTTTAACTTCAAAATCTTGGTACTCAATTGCTCAGTGATCTTTAAAACATGCCAGAGACTCATTTAATTCATAAAACATACTGACATCAAGGATTAAACAGGAATTAGACATATGTAACAAAAAGGGGAAATACTATCCTTTTTCCTTAAACCTTAGAAATTAAGTTGTGATTCTCACACAAAAATAACCCAAAAGGATTAAGCTACTCTAAGGAACTCACCTTATTGCTTGATTTGGTCCTTGCCAAAATCTTCTCAAAACCCTAGCTTTGAATTCTTCCTCTTTACTTGTTTTTCCTTAACTTTCTCTTGCTCCAAGTTTCCCAAAGTTAGCTTGCTTAAGGATTGAGAGTTTGAGATAAAGTTTGAAGATTATTGGAGGGAAGGAGAGTGATTGGTGTGAGAGAAGGAGAGAGAAGTTGGGGAGGGAAAGTGTTTTAGAGAGAGAAGGGAATGAAAGTTATGAGGGAAAAATGGGGAAAATGGCTTTATATAGCCTAATCCCTCAAATTTACCAATTTGTCATTCCTCAAAATATCTCTGACACATCGTCTCACCACTGATAAATATCCGAGTCTTAAGCGGGATATTACACTCTACCCCCCTTAAAGAAATTTCGTCCTCGAAATTTAGAATTCTCCTGAGATCATGAATGAATAGATCCTTAATACTCCTTCCTCTACTAGCCGATTCTCCAATTCAATTTGCTTATCGGGATTCCATGGCTACTATAGGGTCTGACATGTAGATTATTCATGCACCTCGATTAAATCTGACTGGATAAAACTGTTCCTTAGCCATGGTTTCCATCTCTGTAAGTCAAAATATTTGGCAAACTCTTCCCTAACTGAAATGTCTGATGTACATTACACCATTCTTACATAGTAGGATGTGTGTTTGTCTGAACCAACATATCCATCCTACTTGACTATGTCCCTCGTTTACACACTTCGTGTGAATTCCACTTAAGGTCGTTAAGTATTAGATACTCTTACTGAACCCATAAGTTTCCTTCAAGATACTTCTTAGTCGTATCGGGGTGAGTAGAATTGGCCTCACAATCCCGTCTACAACTTAACTTATGTCGTTCAAAGACACTCCTTGTTTTCGGAAAGAAAACTCTACTCTGACTGCTACCAAAATAGCACACTTAATCTCTTAATCCTTTATTCATAACCTGGACTTACATAGCCCTTTACTGTAGACTACGAGTGACTTTTGATCTGCATAGAATGTTCCTCTTCCTCTATCTGTGAACATTAAGTTCAAGAATTTCCGAACTCCTCAGCTAAGATATGTTCGGTATCAATAAACCTGTTCTGATCAACACCTTCCTACTTAAACATTCCTGACTGCGTACCACGGTTACTAATACATGTCACATATCTGAAAAAGAATGTTACACTACTATCTGAGTAGCATAAACATTGCCTGATAAGTATACATAATACTAAACATAACCTGATACATGCGACAAGTTGACATAACGTGGGTACAATGTGAAATAAACTCATATGCTACTGCATTGTCGTTTCTGATCAATGCTTCAAATTCAAAAAAAAAAGTCATCTTGCAAGTGCAACCTTTACTGTTGTTGCCTCATGCATAATTCTCTTTTGGCTAAACTTACTCTTCAAGTCCACTTGAAGTTATTGAGCTAAATAGCTAAATTACCATACCAGCGGAGACTTCAATCCCATTTCTCCTGAGTTTCGAGGTTTGAAGTATTCCTCAGCTTAACTTTTAAAATTTCCTGTTAGAACTCGTGATAAGTTCGAGTCGTCATTGCTTACTTCTTAGAATTGTTCGTTAACTCATTCCTGAATTACTTCTTTGTTGCGCAACTCTGATTCTAATAACTTGTTTTGGAATAGGAGTAATACACCACTATTACCAAATCAAATCTCCTGGCCAATCTCGTTCCTTAATAACTTTGTAGCTACAATAGCAGAACCATCTTATGTTCGCTGCTTCTTTTGTGACGTAGACTACCTACTTATTCAGGCGTGGTAATCCTTCTTTGAATTCCTCATACTAATCACAAGGGTTAACTTCATACTATGCAGCGCTTCAAGAAACTACTTACTTTACTGACTGGTCATCTCCTGACTTGTGTTTTTTCCTTCAGACGTAAACAATATATGTACTTGTTTTCGTAAATTGATTTTCTGAACACTCTTACAGATTCACGTCTTTCGTATATTAAACCCACTGATGGCTCGGGCCTCGTTCTCATTCATCCTGTTCTTATTCGTAAGAATTTCATACTCATAATCTTTCCCGAGACAACTTCGGTCCCATAACTCTTTCATATCCATTAGGTCGCTCTTCGTGTTTCTTCGAGAACAAACCGTCTAAAATAGATTCAATCTCCTACCGGCTCTCTTGTAACCCAATAATAGGTTACGTCTCTTCGAGTACCCAGCTAACTGCTCTTAAACTTCAACACTTTATCATTACCTATTGGATTCATCCAGTAACTCGTTACTACATTCATAATTCAAAACCTGATCCCATTATCTGAATAATCCTCCATTGGTCTTCTCGACTATTGTCTTCCTCATATGGCTTGAACATTCCAAGATATGTACCTTCTATCACCTTCGGAAGCTTACCAACCTAAGGTGATCTCTTTCAGTTTTCCAAATCATTTACGTAAGGAAGCTCATCAATTGAAAACATAAAACTCCTGAATATTTACCACGACCTTATCTCGTGTACTAGGGATGATCTTCCTGATAATAAAGTCCCAAAATAAGTCTCGGCTAAAATTCCGATTAATCCTCATAATACTGGTCTACTATAATCTTGTGTTATCTTAAACTTGCTTTCTTCATCCGATCGAGGAAGTTCGATATTGTTCATCCATCAGTAATCTATTTCCAGCAATATATGATTCAATCTCTATTTCCCCGATTCTACTGAAGATTTAAATCTCATCTCTTTCCCCTTTCTGGGGGGGTCTCTTCCACTTGTCTCTAAGCTTGTGTTTCTCATACAAAAACATCTTAATAACTCATGCTAAAGAAAAGTAGTCTGATCCATTTTTCTTCGTGTAAAATTTCCCGTGGAGCTTAGCTTAATTTCCAGCCTTCTCTTCTTAATTCACAATTCTGGCATTTAAGGTTCGTGAGATGCGGTTGTCTGATGGGGTTAAACTCGCTTGCGCTTCACCTTCAAGACCACATTTGAGGGTTAGCTTCATCTGTCCAAATAATTCACTTAACCCATAATTGATTCTCTTAACTGTTTGAGTATTGAAATCTCATCTGGTTCGAGTGCGCGAGTCCTTCGATTCTTACACACTCTATCCTTACTGGGTGTCTAGCGCTTCCAATAATTGACTGATAATTCCTCATTTCGAGTTTCTGGGTCTGGTACTGCAATTCTTTAACTCTGCACCCGGAATTATTACTTTAATTTACACCTCACTTTAACTTTTCAAACTACGGTTCATGTTAAGGTTCCAACTCATTCCTTAGAGTATTCCATAATTCCTTATGTCTTCCACAGTTAGGGCATCGCTCAACGACGCGTCCAACTGTGTTAAGGTACTTCACCTTACTCTTATATTCCTGAAACTTTTCCATTAACAGACTTAGTTACTTTACTGCTTGATGACCATCCTTTGGCATTGAATACTTCTTTTCCAGTTCCTGTCTTAAAAATCCGTCGCCTTAACCTTCACCCTTCATGCACTTCATTCCTTCACGGTCACATTCAGCTCTCAGACATTTGTCCTAACTGCCATACACTAGATTGAGTTGATCAGGCTCAACTAGATATGACCTTTAGAACAATATCTAGAACCCAATGGTCCCACTACATTCATTGAATTTTTAATGACCCAAGGCACGATCTGAATCGACCTGCTCTGATACCAATTGTAACACACATACTAATTTTATCTAGAATATTAGCATGCGCATTATACTGATACAGGGTACATTAAATTTTTCAATAATAATACAACTGAATGAGTACAAATTGGCTCGTTTATACAATTATCCAAATACCATTACAAATACTTATACATATGTCTGATAAACTCCTGAGCTGGTACATGACGAGCAACTGCACTCCATCCAGCGTCTCCATGAAGAACTTCATCACAAACCTCTTCCTTACCTGTAAACCTGCACCAGAAGGATTGGGATGAGACATAATGTCTCAGTGAGCTCCAGCCCAACCTACTGTTGGCAACCTCGGGGAACCTAGGGTCGCCATGCACTAACTCTTGGCAATCTCGGGGAAATCTATGATCGCCGTCAATCTCTACATATCTTGTGATCAAGGAAAACTAGGATCGCTATATGTTCTATCATATACTCATCTATTCATAATCTCATACTTAGTGATCTTTGGGAAAACTATGATCTCTTTCTCATGCTAAACTATCATTATGCTTCTAATTAAATTAGCATCTCTATTGCATTACATATTCATCTTTCTGATATAAATAAGTTAGAAACTTAGCGTGTAACACACAATAGTCATCTTGGTTCATTTTACGGAGTGCATCCGAGTGGAGTAACCCGGATTACATCTCCCTACTACCGGTGAAAATTCCTATCTAAGGCTAGTCACCGGACTCCTCTTATTGTCGTGCGGTCATCCTTGCGGAATAACTCGTCCCACTAGCGTGAACCTCATGTGTCCCACTAGCGTGAAAAACAGAAGAACTACTTATCTTATTATTAATCTTAACTTACGCGTATACCTTCCGTGTCCCACTAGCGTGAACGACGAAAGACGCGGCTTAACATTTAGATTAAACTCTTATATGCGGCTATCCTCGCGGATGATAACTTAACCATTCCAGCTCGTCGGAACCCCCTGTGTTCTACCTAGCGAGAAAACAGGAGACACATTAATCTTTAATTGAAACTTATGTGTGGTTATCCTCGCGGAAAGTTCCTCCCATCCCAGCTGTAACTGGAACCCCCTGTGCTCTCTAACTGTGAGAACACAGAAGAATATCCTTTTTCCTTAAACCTTAGAAATTAAGTTGTGATTCTCACACAAAAATAACCCAAAAGGATTAAGCTACTCTAAGGAACTCACCTTATTGCTTGATTTGGTCTTTGCCAAAATCTTCTCAAAACCCTAGCTTTGAATTCTTCCTCTTTACTTGTTTTTCCTTAACTTTCTCTTGCTCGAAGTTTCCCAAAGTTAGCTTGCTTAAGGATTGAGAGTTTGAGATAAACGTTGAAGATTATTGGAGGGAAGGAGAGTGATTAGCGTGAGAGAAGGAGAGAGAAGTTGGGGAGGGAAAATGTTTTAGAGAGAGAAGGGAATGAAAGTTATGAGGGAAAAATGGGGAAAATAGCTTTATATAGCCTAATCCCTCAAAATTACCAATTTGTCATTCCTCAAAATATCTCTGACACATCGTCTCACCACTGATAAATATCGGAGTCTTAAGCGGGATATTACAATAAGTCTAAAAGACTGACACCAAATCTCAACCGTTGTAAGTGATTAATCTAACGACTCATAATATGTCAATAATAAATGGAAAGAAATCGCATAATGACTAGAAGATATTGCTTGATTTGCACTTAATTATTTTCTTACTCTCTCTCTTATTAAAATATGACACAAATATTTTTTTGTGTGGCTGACCTGCAAATTATAAAAAATGGGACTTATTCTCAGTGAAAACAATACGATTGTGTCAAAAAATTGCACTTTGTTCTTAGTGAAGGCTCCGTCTCTGGTGGGAGACCTGAATAGGTCACCCACCGTAGGAGACTTGATATATATATATATATATATATATTGCAAAATGAATATAAACAACACATGAAAGCTTTTTTTTTTGCAAAATAAATATAAACCAAACATTAAAGTTTTTAAATGGCAGTGATCTATAGGTAATGTGACCCACTAAAATGCTATCATTTAAAGGATTAAATAAAATTTTAGTCCCAATAAATATTGTTTTTAGTCATCATATAAAAAAGTGATATGTTTTGGTCTCTATATTTGTTCAATTATACTTAAACTTTTAAATTTTTGAATAATTTTTTACAGACAGGTTAAGATCATTACAAGAAACTCTTTTATAAAAAAAATAATATTTTTTTAACATGTAATGAATTAAATATGAATTTTTATAAACATTAAAATTTCAAGATTAAAGTAATAAAAAATAAGACCTTTCTTCAAAAAAAAATTTGGACCTAAAAATCAAATTTTGAGTTAATTTTTTTTTTGGCGGAGGAACTTTGTATAATGTTCTATATAAATATATAAAAAAATCATTCAAAAATTTAAAAGTTTAAGCATAATTTAATTTAATAGGGACTAAAATTGCGTGTCGAAATATTTTTTAACAAATTTTTTTTTTGTTAACAAAGATTAAAGATAAACATTCTTTTTTATTTTAATTGAGGAAAAATGGTCCCCTTTTCCCAAAAAAAAAAAAAAAAACAATGGTCCCCTTGTTGTCCCCTTGTTTTTTGCTCAAAGAATGAAACTATTTTTTAACAAACTAACATGGCAGAAAAAACTTGCAATTGCAAATGTAAATGACATGACAATAACACAAAAAATTATAGTTTCATATTAGCAAACATAATCCAAAAAGTAATCATCATCCTATTTGGTTTATATAATCCGAATTAGGATCAGAGTTGCTAATTTTTTCAACTTTTCATTGTTTTAGTATGTCTGCTTTTAAGCTATATGATAGAACCAAGAATCACTCTCCTATGAAGAAGAGAATGAAGTGTCATGAGCGTCATCTCCCTCGGCCCTGTGAAAAAGAATATCATGGGATGCTGCTTGGACAAATTAGATCATGAAAGGAAGGTCCAAGGTTTGAGGAATCTTGCCCAATGACCCCCTCCAACAAAGGTGATTATCCATGACATACTACCTGTTGGGAAAAACCAGACTTATGAGTCTCTTTAAAATGCGGAAATAATTCTTCCAACCACCTGTGCAATTAAATGGACAACCAGAAAAATCCAATTCCAGAACAGAATAATAATAGCAGCAAAATAAATATCAGACACCAGAATTTTAACGTGGAAAATCCGCTCAATGTGAGAGAATAAAAAACCACGGGACCAAGCCAGGTAAATCTCCACTATGAATAAATAATGGGTACACAATAGTCTTCTAGTAAACACTAGGGAGCAACAATAATCATCACCAAGGGTGGAAACTAATCAACAACACAACTTCCA
Source organism: Medicago ruthenica (assembly GCA_018208015.1). Lineage (NCBI taxonomy): Eukaryota > Viridiplantae > Streptophyta > Magnoliopsida > Fabales > Fabaceae > Medicago > Medicago ruthenica. The sequence continues at coordinate 114,149,068 of CM031371.1, read as the reverse complement.
CACAAATGGGTAAACTAGCACAACCTAGAGATAGATTTAAACTAATAGTAAAATTAACTAAGTGATAGAAAACACATACTCAAGTTGTAGCTCAAACCAAGTAACTTTGCTACACACTCTTTATCACTTAGAACCAAAATCTCTTCTTCTTCTCTCCCACGCGGCTGCTGCTATTGTTGTTTTGTGTTTTCGCTACAGTGTTTCAGTTTTGTAACTGGGGATTCAAAATCCCTTTTTTTCCATCACATGACACATGGGCCAAGCCCATTGGCTTTTGTTTCTTTTTGTATTTTTTTTCCTTTTATTAATTGGTGGGTCCCACTTGGGGAGTGACCCCACCCAACAAATCTCCCCCTCACGACTCAAGTGGGAAGGAGCTGCTCCACCATGCCCGCCTTCTTTCTGCAGTAGATCATCTTCGTCACAGGCAAGGTCTTTGTCATCATATCTGAACCATTCTCGTCAGTATGGATCTTCTCAAGTGAAAACGACTTCAACTCCAATGCTTCTCGTATCCAATGATACCGCACATCAATATGCTTCGACCTGGAATGAAATGTCGGATTCTTTCCAAGATGGATTGCACTCTGACTGTCACAAAACAACACAAACTTCTCTTGCTCAACGCCTAACTCTTGTAGGAATTTCTTCATCCACAAAAGTTCTTTGGCCGCTTCAGTAGCTGCAATATACTCAGCTTCAGTAGTGGATAAAGCAACACATTTTTGTAACCTTGATTTCCAAGACACTGCTCCCCCTGCAAAAGTCATCATGTAACCAGAAGTAGATTTTCTACAATCAAGATCACCAGCCATATCTGCATCTGTGTAGCCATCTAACACAGGATCACCACCTCCAAAGCATAAACATACTTTAGAAGTGCCTCGAAGGTATCTGAGAATCCACTTCACTGCTTGCCAATGGTCTTTACCAGGATTAGAGAGAAACCGGCTAACAACACCAACTGCATGAGCAATATCAGGTCTTGTGCATACCATAGCATACATCAAACTACCAACTGCGGATGCATAAGGAACCTTCTTCATATCTTCTTTGTCATTCTCACTTGTAGGGCATTGTTCTGAACTCAATTTGAAATGACCAGCAAGTGGAGTACTCACAGGTTTTGCTTTGCTCATGTTAAACCTCTCTAACACTTTCTCAATGTAATTGTGTTGAGACAACCACAATTTACCATTCTTCCTGTCACGAGAAATTCTCATGCCAAGGATTTGCTTCGCAGGACCCAAGTCTTTCATTGCAAAAGACTTGCTTAACTCTTTCTTCAAGCTTTGAATCTTCTTAGTGTCATGACCAACAATCAACATGTCATCCATATATAGCAAAAGAATAATAAAATCACCATCAGAGAATTTCTTGACAAACACACAATGGTCAGCTGTAGTTTTACCATATCCATGCTTCTCCATGAATGAATCAAATTTCTTGTACCATTGTCGTGGTGCTTGCTTGAGACCATACAAACTTTTCTTCAATCTACAAACAAGCTTTTCTTTGCCTTTGACTTCAAAGCCCTCAGGTTGCTCCATATAGAGCTCTTCCTCCAAATCACCATGAAGGAACGCCGTCTTCACATCAAGTTGTTCAACCTCTAGATTCAAGCTAGCCGCTAATCCAAGCACAACTCGAATAGAAGTCATCTTCACCACAGGTGAAAAAATCTCTTCAAAGTCAACACCTTTCCTCTGATTAAATCCTTTCACAACCAATCTTGCTTTGTATCTTGGTTGGGATTTATTGTCTTCAGATTTTATCTTGTATACCCATTTGTTCTTGAGTGCTCTCTTGCCCTTAGGCAACTTCACCAACTCAAATGTGTGATTCTCATGCAAGGAATTCATCTCTTCTTGCATGGCCTTCAACCACTTTTCTTTGTCAACATTTGCAATGGCCTCTTGGTAGTGCTCTGGCTCTCCACTATTAGTAATCATCACATAGTCATGTGGAGGATATCTCTGAGAAACTTGACGCTCTCTACTAGACCTTCTCAATTCAGGCTCAACTGGTGGCTCAGGAGGTTCCTCTTCAACTGGCTCATCATGGTGAGGAACATGATTATCAGTTACATTCTCATCATCTACCTGTATATCTCCCTCATCAACAGAAGTTTCACTAGGAGGTTTAGGCGCAACATCATTGTAACTTTTAGCATCAGATTTCTGTTTCTCAGCTTTGTCAAAGTCTTCAATGGTTTGGTCTTCAAGAAATATCACATCACGGCTTCTGATAATTTTCTTGTCAACAGGATCCCACAATCTATAACCAAACAGTTCATGACCATAACCCATGAACAAACACTGTTTCGATTTCTTATCAAGCTTGGACCTCTCATCTCTTGGAATGTGAACAAAAGCTCTGCAGCCAAACACTCTCAAATAACCATAAGAGACATCTTTTCCTGACCATACTCTATTTGGAACATCACCATCAAGTGGAATAGAAGGAGAAAGATTGATCAAATCCACTGCAGTCGCCATTGCTTCACCCCAAAAGGCTTTTGATAATTTTGCATGAGAAAGCATACACCTGATTCTCTCATTAATAGTACGGTTCATTCTCTCTGCAACTCCATTATGCTGAGGAGTCTTTGGAACTGTCTTCTCAAGCTTGATTCCATGCTCTTTGCAATACTCTTCAAATGGACCTCTGTATTCACCACCATTATCTGCTCTGACACATTTCAGTTTCCTTCCTTTCTCTCTTTCAACACTTGCATGAAAGTGCTTGAACACACCTAGTACCTGGTCTTTAGATTTCAAAGCAAAAGCCCACACTTTTCTAGAGTGGTCGTCAATAAAAGTAACAAAATATAATGCACCACCAAGAGATTTACTATCCATCATGCAAACATCAGTGTGAACTAAATCTAGAATATTTGGCCTCCTATGAGGACCAGAACTATGAAAGGAAACTCTGTGTTGTTTACCAGAAAAACAATGAGTACAAGTTTTTAGAGGTGTACCTTTTACCGGAAGAAAATTTTTCTTCACAAGAATGTTGAGTCCTTTCTCACTCAAGTGACCAAGCCGTGTATGCCACAAATCAGTCGATACATCTTCAACTGCATTCACCTCCTCCTTGCATAACTTTACAGGCATCCTGTAAAGAGAAGTGGGACTTTGCTCCTTTGCTACCACTAGAGACCCTTTGGTGATCTTACAAATGCCACCGCCACCAAAGTAAGTGTGATAGCCCTCAATATCCAAGGCTTTGACCGAAATCAAGTTGAGACGAATATCAGGAACATGTCTAACATTCTTCAACTGAAGCTTGCAACCACTACTAGTTTCAACCCAAACATCTCCCATACCAACAATTTCACAAACTCCTTCATTTCCCATTTTTACTGTGCCAAAATCACCAATGGTATAAGATGAGAAGAAATCACGCCTAGGAGTAACATGGTATGAGGCTCCCGAATCAATAATCCAAGTTGAGTCATGGCTGACAAGATTTATGGAATCATCATCATCATCACAAATAATGTAGACATCGGTAGCACTATCATGTGCAACTGCAGTAGTGTCTTTATCATTTTTCTTCTCACTACCTTCATCTCTTTCCCTTGATTGATCTCTCTTGAGTATCCTGCAATTTCTTTTCATATGTCCCACCTTGCCACAATGGAAGCATGTAATTTCTTTTCTAGTTTTTGACTTGCTTCTTGACTTGTTGTGATTTTCAGATTTTTCACGCTTATGGAAATTTCTAGTTTGGCTTCTCCCCCGTGACTCTGTAACAAGAGCTTCTGACTGAGTAGGAGTACCAATCAAACCACACTCCTTTCTTCGAGCTTCTTCATTAAGCATGCTTTCTTTAACCGTCGACATTACCAACTTCCCACTTGGAGCTGAGTTCGTCAGTGTCACAACAAGAACTTCCCAATTATCAGGCAAGGAACTAAGCAATAATAAAGCTTGCAACTCTTCATCAAGCTTAATATCAGTAGCTGCCAACTGATTCACGGTGTTCTGAAACACACTCATATGCTCTGCCATCGACTCCCCATCTTTATATTTCATATTAACTAGCTTTCGGATCAAACATGCTTTATTTTGCACGTTCTTGCGTTCATACAACTCCTTTAATTTATTCCACATTGTATGAGCATTCGTTTCAGCTTCAACATGAGGATACACACTTAAATCCAGCCACTGTCTGATTATAGCAACTGCCTTTCTATTCATCTTCTTCCAATCAACATCAGAAGTATCCTTGGCTTTAGCAGAGTCACCCTCAATAGGATCATACAAGTCTTTGGTGTATAACAAGTCTTCCATGAGAGTCTTCCAAAGTGTGTAATTGGAAGAGTTCAACTTAATCATATTTGGCTCAGAATTTTTCTCCATTTAAAATGCACAAAACAAACCAACCGGGCTCTAGATACCACTTTGTTGGGAAAAACCAGACTTATGAGTCTCTTTAAAATGCGGAAATAATTCTTCCAACCACCTGTGCAATTAAATGAACAACCAGAAAAATCCAATTCCAGAACAGAATAATAATAGCAGCAAAATAAATATCAGACACCAGAATTTTAACGTGGAAAATCCGCTCAATGTGAGAGAATAAAAAACCACGGGACCAAGCCAGGTAAATCTCCACTATGAATAAATAATGGGTACACAATAGTCTTCTAGTAAACACTAGGGAGCAACAATAATCATCACCAAGGGTGGAAACTAATCAACAACACAACTTCCACACAAATGGGTAAACTAGCACAACCTAGAGATAGATTTAAACTAATAGTAAAATTAACTAAGTGATAGAAAACACATACTCAAGTTGTAGCTCAAACCAAGTAACTTTGCTACACACTCTTTATCACTTAGAACCAAAATCTCTTCTTCTTCTCTCCCACGCGGCTGCTGCTATTGTTGTTTTGTGTTTTCGCTACAGTGTTTCAGTTTTGTAACTGGGGATTCAAAATCCCTTTTTTTCCATCACATGACACATGGGCCAAGCCCATTGGCTTTTGTTTCTTTTTGTATTTTTTTTCCTTTTATTAATTGGTGGGTCCCACTTGGGGAGTGACCCCACCCAACACTACCCCCTACAATGGTCATCCTTCCTTAGAGGATCTTTCATCACCTGTCCAGAAGAAGACGAGGATGCAACGCTTTCGGAAGGCATACCTTTCAATGAGTTTAGACATTTAATCCTATTTTTAGTTTAGGTGAATTGGGCAGATAGCTAGGTCTCGTGGCTACCATTTTTATCTTAATCTAGATATGATTGAAAATATTTATAATATACAATTTAAATGTGAATTTATGATATACTTTCAAAAATATTTTTACTATTTATGAATCAATTATATTTATTATAATTGTAAAAAATGAAGAAAAAAGTCACTATTATACTATCATAAGAAGTTTAAAGTGAAATTTTTTTTCTTGGAGTTTGTCTATTCAATACATTAAAACATCAAAAAAAAAAATTTCTACATGAAAATTAGCAATTGTTTCTATTTTTAAATCCTTAACAAAAGCTCTTAAGGCATTTGTTAGCAAGACCGTAAATATTAAACGTCGTCATTGTTACAATTGTGATTTAGTTAAGATTGCCGGTGTGTATAAATAAATATTTGAAAAATAAGTTTAGATTAATTTAGTATTTAAAAGTATATACCATGCTCGCTCTATTTTGTGGTAATTACCTTTCTCTTGGTACCCATAATGTGTGCTTTTACTCTATACATAATAATTATTTTTTTATGGAAAAATATTCATTTATAAAACATAAATTTGAGGTGAAAACTAAATATTAATTGTACAAATCATTATATTCATGTCTTTAAAATCCGTCTCTAAAAAAAGTCTTTAAAGTTTTTTTTGTCTGGTTAGCATTTTCCTTTATACATAGAATATAAAATCCATGTCACTTATTTTGATAGATTAAAATGTTGGAATATTTTATTATTTAATTATATTCTGATATCATTATGTGAGCAAATATCGTAATAATAATTATATTAGCTATTTATCAATTGTGAGCCTTAATTGATTAGTGATCAAATTAAGTAATAAGGCTATTAGATTTCTAATTGGATAATTATTTAGATAATTAATTAATTGATATGGACTCAATATGGGTGGATGTCCGGATGACCCATTAACGGAATAATGGGAAACCCTAATGGTCATCCAATATAAAAGAGGCTATGGTCCCCAATACACCGTACACGGCAAACTCTCTCTTCTCCCCATCTGAAGAGAACTTGAGGCATAAAGGTACCGGTTGAGGAAGAACCAAATCAGCCGCCGCTAATCCTGTTTGTTTCAGATCACCACCTCATCTCTGTTGTTGGGAAGTTGCCATGAAAGCTTCTTTCAGGTATTCCTAATACTCTAATTCTTAATATCCTTGGTAAATCAAACATGTTGTAGATCCGATCATAATCATGTTCAATGTTTTGATTGCTTCCGCTATTGATTTATAATGATTGAACATGTTTTATGAATTCTGTTTTATTAAGACTTAAATTTCCAACAAGTGGTATCAAAGCAGGTCTTCATGTTTGATTTATTAGGTTGATTGAAAATTTTGATTGAATAATATTCATATGTCGCTTTAGTTTCTCCGATTCATTCTTTTGTATAAACCCCTTCTTATTATGTTTTATTTGGGGGTTTATTTTTGTTTGATTCGGTGCCGTAACCATTCATTATTTTTCTTTATCTGTGATGATGTGATGATCTAGTAACTAATGATACTATTATTCTGTATACTCTTGCGGTATATATATATTATGGATCCATATGTCATTCAGCTTTGGTAATTTTGCTTTGTTGAAGTTTAGCTAGAAACTCTTAATTTGATTTCCAAATATTTTGTGTTTAAACTACCTTTTATGAATTGCTTTAAACAAATATATAAAAGGTGATAATTTGGTTATAATAAGCATTTGCTTTCATATTATTTGAATCGGAAATTGATTTAAAGTCTGCATCGATTCTAGTCTTTGGATTATATATATTTTGGATCCGGTTTATAGTACTTGTTAACTTGCGTTTGCGTGGCAAATAAAATAACACATATGGATGTCTTGCTAAGTTGTTATTTTAAATAAGAATATATGATTGGCATGAGGTTTACCATTCGGGTAACCGATCATACTTGTAAGCCTTTTTTTTCGGGAAAATATTTTTCTTCAATGTTGCAAGTTGTGAAGAACTGGTCAAATGATGTTTTGTCATTTGACATAGTTAAATTTATTTTAAGTTTCAGAAATTTTGGAATTAAGGATTTTGATATGAATCTGATTCGGTTGAACCTTTTCCATTTTTGGGTCAAGTGTGAACTTTTGAAAAATAAGGATTTGGATATAAAATATACATGCCTTTTATTACGGAAGATTTGAATTTTATTTTGATTTTGTTTATTTGATTTTAAATCAAATCTTTTGGTTAATATAATTTTCAAATATGCTATCATATCTTACAATTTAATTTCTATTTGAAATTAGTTTTGATTCACGAAGATTTTGTACATAAAGTTTGTTTTGAGAAGTAGGCAAATAAAGATTAAAATATATTTTTGATATATTTGTTGCCTTTTGATAATGAATCTCAAAATATTATGGACAATTTTTATTTTGTATAGAAAGTAAGGATTGGATTCTTTAATTTTGGAAAATATTGATTCTAGTTTTGTTTGTTTATTTATAAACATATAAAGTTTGTTTCCTTATATAGGAAATAATTAAGTTTAGAGTTATTCATTATTTTATTTAAAGAATCATTGCTATATGTGAATCAATTGTGGCATGAATATTTTTGGCATATAAAGATTCAATTTTTTTTATTTGATTTGAAATTGAATATTTGGTTTATAGCATGATTGTGATGTTTGAGATTATTGTTATTAAGTTTCTACAATAACATAATTTTTCTTTTCCTCCAATCATGCATTTTTGACATATTTCATGCTATTTATGTTTTCGCTTTTATGCGATGCCTGTAAATGTATTGTCATACACACATTGGTGTGATTTTTGACTTGCATCTTCTTTCAAATTCTTGTGAACTTGTCTTCACACTTGAGGGTTGTTGAGTGGCCTTATGGTTACTTAGCGACATAATGGACTAATTCGGCCTACATTATGTTAGTAGTGCCTTGTAAATTTAAAGACCATTCTCATTTAAAAACATTTAATTTATTGTGAAATGTCTAGTAATTGCAGTTGTTTTGGTTGAAGCAACATGTTGCCAAAGTAACCTCTGTTGCGTAGATTTAATTCAACTGAACTTACAAAAGACGTAGTATGCAATTATTCATGCGAGTTGTAGTCGGCCCCAAGGAAGGCACAACTTGGCCGGATAATTACATGCATGTGATAGTAAATGTGTGGTGATTATAAAGTAATTTTCCATGTAAATAATAGGATACCCTAAGGTGACTATTATTTGACAGGACTTATCACCCCATTTAATATATATTAAAATTATCTAGTAATTGCGGTTGAGTCGGTTGAAACAATAATGTTGCCCAAGTAACCTCTGTTGCGTAGATTCGACTCAACTGAAGTTACAAAAGATGTAGTGTGTAATTATTTATGCGAGTTGTCGTCGGCCCCAAGGAAGGCACAACTTGGCCGGATAGTTACATACCTGTGGTGGTAATATGTGGTGGTTATAAAGTATTTTTCCATGTGGATAATAGGATGCCCGAAGGTGACTATTATTTGACGGGACTTATCACCAATGTTTGATCATCGCGTTGAGAGTATCGCTTGCAGTTAATTTTTACAATCCGAAGATTGGGAATTAATGGTGCGCTTGGTATCTTGTTAAGGTCTTTTATTTACAAATAAAGATGCACGTTTCTATAATATTTTATTGACATGTGTGATAATGTTGTGTGAGTGTAAACTTATTTATACATTTAAGAGTTTGCATCCACACGAATATAATGGTAAACACATGACAATTATAAGAATTTATTCTTTGTTGAAGTAAATTGTCATTGTTTGATCATTGCTGTAAAATACCACTAGCAATTGATATTATTGTTTAAAGACTTGATATTAATGGTGCACTAGGTATTTTTGTGAGTGTTTTTGCTTCTCTTGTTCTCTTTAAGCTAATACAGTTTATATATCTGTTAATTTGAGTTAAATTTTTAACTCTTAAAAGTTTTAACTTTTAGGAATTAAAGAATAATATTAACATTGTTCTTGGATCTAAACCTTATATAAGGGTGGTGAAACTCACATTCTCTTGCAAATTCAATATCTAATGTGAGAATCAAGTTTGACAAGTGAGTATACACCAAATCTTATAGGTCTTATGCGATCATAAAGTTAAAAGATCAGAAATCTTATCAGTGTTATTTAAGTTGACAATTTTTGTCATATTTTCCTTGCTTAAACTAAGGTGTTTTTAAAGCAATATAGAGAAAGACAATATCTCATTGGAGACTGATATTTCATTAAGATTATTAGGCAAAGAAATTATTGAGCACATTATGTAAATATTTAATCTTGCTGAGACATTATAATTAATTTCGACTGTCAGATGACTTGTTCGAAAATTCAGTAATTTCGACTATCATAGGACTTGTTCGAAAATTCAGCATTTAGTATTCTCTTTGCACAATTAAGTTTATAACTGTTAAAGTTAGAAATGATCCTTTAAAGGATCAATTCATAAAGTGTGCAAATAAAGAAAAGCTGAAGCAAGAGAAAATAAAATAGTGCTCATTCGGAAAATACCCCAAAAGATAAGGGCAAATAAAAAAAGGTAATCTTGACTGACTTATACCCAATGATGTTGAAAGATATATCAATTTAGAATGGACAAAGTCGATAAAGATTATTTTATTCATTTTAAACTAATTTTAGATTGTCGTTACTAGCTTATTTTTGTATTTAAAAGACGATTTGGTGAATCATTATTAGAATTAATTTTTGTTTTAATTTCTCTTTGACTAAATCAAGATATTTTTAGTTTTATTTTCAAATGATGATTCAATGTGTCTTTTAAGTTTAGTTATTAGAGTCAATTCAGTTATTACTTGTGACATTCTATAATTGTTTAAGGGTTTGAAAACTATAAGTTTTTCGTCCCACAACTTAAGGAAATTTGAGACATAAATTGTTAAGTTTCCTTGAGGATATTGAGTTTGGGGGAGAGATATGGTAATAGAACAAAATTGAATGAGGAAGACTTAGTTCTAAACTAATTCATATAGTTACTATTATTATAGTACATTTGGATCCTCATGAGGACATTATTGTTCTTCCTCTCCATCAAGTTAAGAAGTTAATCCATATAGATCAAACTCAACACCCTCAAGAACTAAGGCATCTGATGTCATAAAGAATTGACTAATAAGAGAAATTCTATTTGAAATACTCTATTAAGACAGTCATGATACTAGTTTGCTTATTATCATTTTGGAGCTGCATAAGATGGATTTCAATATAGTGTTTCTTAATGGTGACATTAGTGATATAATATGGTGCAACAGAATAAAGCTTTTGTGTCAATTGATACAAAGTAGATGGTTTGCAAAGTCATGAAATCCACTTATAAGTTAAGAAATTTGTCTCTTTAGTGTTACCACAAATTCTCATAAAGTAATTGTCTCATTTGGTTTTGAGATAATATTAAGTAGAGTTGTGGATTTAGTAAGCTTAGTGGGAGTAAATTTATATTCCTATTTTAATGTGTCAATTTTATTTTATTTAGTCAACTATGATATATGTTAGTAACGTGAAACCATGGAAATCTCTAACAAAAGTTAGTGATGAAAGATCTTGGGGACACCTCTTTTGTATTAGGCATTTCAATGCTTAGAGATTTTTCTCAAGGTATTATTCGGCTATCACAAAAGAGTTATATCAGTAAAGTTGAAAATAAATTGACATTAAAGTTAATAAATTTTTGGATGATCTCAATCATCGAGAGAGACTTTTCAGTCTCAAATATTGCCCATTAGGAAATTTATGAATTCAGAAATTTAAGTATTTTCCTACACTTTTCCTATAGGATTTTTATGTATGATTTTATTATACGCATTTGGAAATAGCGTATATAATAAGATTGTTTGGCAGATATTTGAGCAATTCAAAGTTTGAATTGTTGAAAATGCGACCATAAGGATTCTTTAAAGAGAACAAGAGAGCTTATTCTCACATCAGGGATCTGACAATTTGGAGATCATTAGTGTGTTAGACTCTGACTTTTGGATGTGTGTATATAATACACATCCTAACCCAGGAAATGACTGTAAGTATTTATGTCACTTGGTTGCATAGTAAAAGGGTATTGAAAAACCATTTAAGTTATATAGTGACATAATGTAGTCATATAATGTTTTAATAACAAAGTTTATAAGGTTCATCCCCTTATAAATTATAGTTGTTAAATGATAGAACATTAGAGACAAACTTTATGCTAGGTGACCCACTAATCAAAGACATGACACATAAAGTCTTTCATATGGTTGTTGTCATTAAGGATGTCGTAGATTAGTGGGAGTCTCCTTTATTCTATGTTCTATACTTCTGTTTTGATATCGATACAGACTTTATGTTATGATTTTATGCAGAAATAAAGTTCATGAGGTTATGTTTGTTATAACCATTTCTGTATCATTTTGTGCAAATATTGAATTTGCAAACTTCAGTTTGATCTCACTAAAGTTTTCAGTTGGACCAGTTGGAAATAGACATGATTTAGAGATCACATCACATGAAATTTCCATGCCACTCATCCATATCGATCTATGTCATCAATTACATTGATATGGTGGTCGTCGGGGTTCCGTCACATTATACGTCAGTGACGACAGCCGCGGTGGACCCATTATTAATGTATGAGGTGGACCAGATTGTAAAATTGAAATCTAAAGATAAATAGCATTCAGACGCGCGCCTAAAGAATTCTGGTATAATTATTAAGATATGTAGCCCAAGTGGGAGATTGTTGGAATATTTTATTATTTAATTATATTCCGATATCATTATGTGAGCAAATATCGTAATAATAATTATATTAGCTATTTATCAATTGTGAGCCTTAATTGATTAGTGATCAAATTAAGTAATAAGGCTATTAGATTTCTAATTGGATAATTATTTAGATAATTAATTAATTGATATGGACTCAATATGGGTGGATGTCCGGATGGCCCATTAACGGAATAATGGGAAACCCTAATGGCCATCCAATATAAAAGAGGCTATGGTCCCCAATACACCGTACACGGCAAACTCTCTCTTCTCCCCATCTGAAGAGAACTTGAGGCATAAAGGTACCAGTTGAGGAAGAACCAAATCAGCCGCCGCTAATCCTGTTTGTTTCAGATCACCACCTCATCTCTGTTGTTGGGAAGTTGCCATGAAAGCTTCTTTCAGGTATTCCTAATACTCTAATTCTTAATATCCTTGGTAAATCAAACATGTTGTAGATCCGATCATAATCATGTTCAATGTTTTGATTGCTTCCGCTATTGATTTATAATGATTGAACATGTTTTATGAATTCTGTTTTATTAAGACTTAAATTTCCAACATAAAATCCATGTCTCTAATATTCTTCTATAAATAATCATTATAATATCCTTGTTAATTACTACTACTATGTTATATGAATATGAATTTCAAATAACTACTTTGACTTTGGACATGAGTAATTTGACAAACCTAATCCAGTGACTAGGTCCACAAGTAACATGACTGACATTGACAAATTGTGATCCACCTTTTATAGCAATACAATCATCACCTATATATTGGTCAAAAAATATCATCACCTATAAGAGATGAAATTACACTTTTTTTTTTTTTACAATAAGCGGATAAATGACACATGTAATTGAGATTGGAATGGTAGATCAGTTTAGAAACAAGAAAGGTTAACCATATATCTTTTTAACATTTTTAGTGTCAATTTAGGGACCGAACTATCTCAATGGGTGACTAAATGAGTTAGTGGTAAATCTGAAAAATATAGTTTTTTTTGTTACAGAAAATATGGTTAAATCACTGGTTGTTAATATTATTGACCGATTTTTTGTCAAAAAATATATATTATTGACCGATTTGACTTTTTCTTAAAGAACTTTTTTTGTTGTTGTAATGTTTAAATAGTACTATTTCTATGAATAAATGAAATTATAAGAGTGCTCATTAAATAAAAAATTAAACTTGCATGATTTTGTCATGTTTGCATAAATTTTACAAAAAAGCAGGACAAATGTATCACTTTACCACTTTCTATTTGAATGTCATGAATATTGACCGCAATTGTTCTTGTTAAATCAATTCCATCAGTGTTGTGACTTTCTTTTGGTGAATTAATGTGAATATGTGAGATAGTTACATCTTGACTATCGGTCACTGCGATATGTGGTCCTGGACCATTGATATGGGTGGGTCCATTTATTTGAAGTCCGTCACATTTATCGAACCGTAAAGCCTGCACTTTAACATTACAATTGGTGATGAAAAATATATGTAATTTAATTTGTGATACTTGGGAAAATGAAGGGTTGTTTTTAAACAAACTTATGATTTGGTATGATAAGGGCTTCTAACCGTTGGTATTCTAGGGCATCCTCCAATTCCTTTCTCCTGCAAATTTTAAAATCGTGTATTGTTTGATTGTTACATATAATAATGATCGCAAAACAATTTGATATTTCTTTTACCTAGTGCACTAAATTATGTGTAATTATAATCCATTCAAACAAAAATTATGCGTAATTAGTAAGGAATTCCTGGAAACCTATTTTTTTTTTTTTTTGAAACAAACTATATTAGATATTCATATCCGCATTCATACTCATACAATCGGGACATCAGTGACCGATCAAGATTTGCTTTAGTTTTATAATTCAAAAAATATATATAAATGCTTATGTGATTAGTTACCCTGCTCCACCAGCCTTGACCGTTACCATTGATTACTCCTGATCCATCAAGTGTCAATCCAGATATGTTAAAGAAATGAATCCACATTAGTGAACACTCACTTCCCCAATCACTTCTTTTAGGTGCTAATATGTTTCCCATAATCTGCAAACATTTGCTAAACTTAGATATTGCTCCTTTGTCAACAAATTAGATATTACTCCTTAGTATGGAAGAGATACAAAATTAAGGTAAATGCTTCTAACTCTTGTACCTTGATATTAATATTTTTAGAGTAACAAGGGCCACTGAAATTTATTTGACTGACAAAAAATGCATATTGATCCGGCACAACCAGCGTATTCCCATCATTACCTCCACATAAAGCTTTGAATGCATCCATAAAAGCCTATAGACAAAAAAGTGTAGATTGCGATTAGAAATGGAAGAATTTGTAATTATCTTATAAATTACAACGGATTTTGTATATTTTAATCGTTGTATGAAACATAGTAAATAAACATTTGAATATCCAAAAAATGGAACATAATAAAATAAAAATAAATGAAGTAATAGAATATTACATGTGAAAATAGATTTCGAAACTGAGATTAGTGAGGGCGCAAAATCTCTCTAATTACCTTGTCACTAAATTTCTCTCAACAAATTAATTTTTCTAATATTTTGTGAGTTTTTCGTAGAAAGAAAAAAGATATAATTATTAGTCAAACAAAAATTTAAATTAATCCTGATAAAAAGATCTTAATAATAAAAAGTCAAACAGAACTAGTGTGGAGTATAGAGTATACACGTACTTGGGTATCATCGGAGTCACCATCTCCTTTGGCACCATAATGAATCACGTCAACGGTATCTTCACCATTTACAACCCATGAATTGCATGAGGCAATAGAAAGGATCAAAATGCAAACTATAAGCAAGTCCTGTAACACTCAAATAATAAGCATCTATCTAATGTAAAAGATATCATGAATGAAAAAGATTAAAGTGTTGCATGCAAAAGAATAAGCAAACTACTAACCATTGTTTGTATTTGCTGACAATGGATATTGCATAAACTAATGATATGGTTTAGACTCTTTTTGTGCATCTATCTAATGTATTTATCTAGTATATACACACTCAAAATTACGTTGTAAGCCCTAAAGTTTTTTACAAGAATGAAATAAAACAATTATTGAGAAAAATATATTGGTAATGAATTATAATTATGTCCATTACTGAGTATAAAGAAATACTCCCTCCGTCTCAAATTATACGATGTTTTAGACATTTCACACGTATTAAGAAATGTAATTAATTTTGTCTGAGAAAGAGATATTATGAGTTATTTTACAAATTTATCCTTAATAAATGGTATGAAAAAGATAAACTAAAGAATTGAAAGAAAAGAAAGTAATAAATAGGTAGGTTATAAATGGAAAAGTAGCATAATGATTTATTGGTATTGTAAAACGACTTATAATTTATGACAATTTGTTTTTTTAAAACGACGTATAATTTGAGACGGATGAAGTAATAAAGATGAAACATTTTTTGAAAAATGTGTAGATGGAAACAACAATCTCACGATTTGAGAACATAATGCACTTTGAATTTTTTATTTTGACCATAGTCCACAGAGCACTATTAATTTTAAAATTACTTAGTTTTATTTTTTGTTCGTGCATACTAAGAAAATCTCCAATAAAAATATCTATGTTATTAAAAACATCTTCAATGAAAATATCTAAGTGAGTTTTATGAAAAAATAAACTTGCTTTTTTTTCCTCCATTGGAGAACTTGACATGAGAAAGTGGATCACATAAAAATTATAAAAGTAGCTTAAATAAGGTATGATATCATAATATCTTCAATGGTTCAAATCAAGAAATAATGTATCATAATAAGGAAATACTGTCTCGAATTGTGTGTGTCATCCAAACTATCTAATATATACACATCCAAATCGAGAAATAATGTTTGGATGACACGATATTAGTGATGTAAAATAAAAATTATAGAAGTTGCTTAATTAATAGTTTATCTTCATTGAAGAACTTGACGTGAGAAAGTGGATAACATAAAAATTAGAGAACGTGGGAAAGTGCATAATAATGTGTCATAATATCATTACTATTTGGATGACACACAAATTGAAAAATGATTCAAATTTTTGACCCTTCAAAGAAAAATAATGCATCATAATATCATTAATTAATATAACGTACCCAATTTTTTTTTACTATTAGAACAAAATGTGTATGAGTTACAAAAGTATGACATAACATTATAGGAATTGCTTATTAGTATCCTACTGATAACAAAAAAAAATATTGGGTTTTAAGTTTCAAGTTCTCCAATTTGCGATGGAAGCTGGCATTCCCAGCATATGTGAAGGCTCACTCGATCAAGACTGTCTTTATTTTCTAGTTGTCGAGAATGACGCTTGTTCCATATTGCGGAGACTCTATCTAGACCTCAGTTGCATACACTAAACATAGTCCTGGCATGGGAAACCAAATATTTCAGTGGTAAAGGTCGTATTGTGCCATTGGGCATGTGATATATGTTGACGGAAGCGTGAAATCAGTCGAGGTTGACCGAGTTTCCTCAACTTTTGTGCCTTTTACTTCAAGTGATTGACGTCAAGGTACAGTTGTTTGGGTTCCTTGACTTCTCCGGTAAAACATTAGGCACAATTGGTTTGGGTTTTTTGAGCTACACTAAGAAATGCATAAAAATAAAGATAAAGGGATAAAAATGCAAAAATAATTTGTTTGATTGAATGTATCTAATTACAGTATATGATCTGGTATTTTTAGAAAAAAAAACTAAGCATATTAACAAAACGATGTAGCCTACAGTGATGAGACTTTGCCTGAATAATTTGGCGGGTGATGCGTAATAACTTCCTTACTAATGGGATCATATCGCTAATAAAAAGGTTTTTTCTATCCTTTGCACAACAATACGTATACAAGTTTTTATCAAAAATAAATATCGAATCCGCTAATATTGTGATATAGCTTTGACCGTTCTAGTTTGCACTATTCTAAATCAATGGTTGTAAAAAGGGTAGTTTTAGAAACTGTTTATGAAAAGAGTTGTAAATATATATAAAAAAAAAAAAAAACTAGTGCTGGGATAAGACGTCGTCAACTATTCAATCGATGTGTCTTCTTAATTGATGATATATTTTCTAAGATTCAATTATATATTCACCAGTTGATGCAAGTTCTTCCTCACATTATATTTTTCTATCTACACGTGAGTATATTAGGATCGCAACCACAGGGATTTGCGCGATACCTTAAACCTTTCAACATCGATTATCATTTTAAGTTAGGGTTTTATCGTTTGTTCACTAAAAACTATTCGACTTTAAAATATAAATAAATATAACGAGTAATAGGGCATAAAAGTGTCGGAACCAAAGTTCATAAATCAAGCATCGACAATATTCTAATGATCATATATAAACGGATTCTAGTTTTAATCCCTTTTTAACGATATTATCACACATCACTCGACAACGTCATTCGTGTCCAAATAAAGTTGTGAGATCGATCGTATCGTTTAATCGACGATTTCTCTATCTATTAAACAATCCAATAGTATTAAGTCTTGATGCTTTAAGTGATTATCAAAACATAATTCTATGTCTAGAACTCTTGTTTTAATAGAAAATTATTCTAACCCTAGATTTAAATGAATTTTTCAATAACACTAAATCATACATAAGATTGAATAACAAGAATAAATTTCAATATGATATAAAACACTAGAATCATATATTTACATGATCAAAAGATTACATCTAGCTTGATTCATTACCTCTAATCCCAACAAAGGAGATTTAGTTGATCATTTTCATGTCAACAATACAAAAGTTGGAGAAAAGATGAAGATCATGGCTAAGCTTTGATTTCCCAAAAACCCTTAGGTGATCTAATCTTGATCCCTTTTGTCCTTTGAAGTGCACCTCTTTTTGCCCTATTCTCTGGTCTAAAATCTCTAAAATATGTTCTTAATAAAAGCTTAATAATATCTTAACCTTCTAACCTAAAAGCTGAAACAAAGCTTAAATACTAAAACTGATAAGTGACATCTCGCTCAACGAGATTAACTTCGCTCGGCGAGTTTAACTTTCTGGCCAGTGGCTTTCTGCCACGTCTTCCATAGCATTAAACCGCCTTGGGATCTCGCTGGGCGACAAATATTTCGCTGAGCGAAATCAAGCTTCCCCTGCTCCTGAAAATCCCTGCCTGAACTCGCCAACTACTCGCCAAGCGAGTTATACTTTGAAAACTCCTGAAAATCCCTGCCTCAACTCGCCATCCACTCGCCAAGCTCTCGCTGGGCGAGATTCTTCATTCTTCTCTTATTGATTTCTTGCTATTTTCAAGTCCTGGCTTGCTTTTTCCTACACAAATGGGGAAGAATAAGGCATACAAAGTATAATTGGCATTTATTCATAAATTCCATGCTTTTCCTAAGATAACTTGCAAAACAAGTAACTAAAAAGCCTTATAAAAAGACATGAATTTATTCATTTCTTGCCACTTATCAAATACTCCCCAACTTAGTTATTTGTTTGTCCTCAAACAAAAGATTCAAAATAATTGGAAAAATCAAGGCTTTGGACAAAGTTGAGTATGAATCAAAAATCCGGTAATTGAAGAAAAATTTCTCAGATGAATGATTCAATTGTGACAGCGCGAGCAAAAGTAAAGTTTCTCATTCAACAAGATATATATCATGATTGTGACAAAAGTCCTAAACACAAAGTTCATATCACAAAATTCTAGCAAACATGTTTAAATTTGAACCATACCTAACACACTTCTTTGAAAGTAAATGAACAAATTGAAATCAAGTTGTGCGGGTTTTGAACACTCGTCCGGCAAGTTTGCTAACATTCCGATCAAGTTATGCGTCCATCCAATTATCATTTCTAAAAGTACAAAAGCATAGATCACAAGGTCTTTGAGGGTTGTAATTTGGCTTGGTTTCAAAAGAAATGTCATATGTGGGAAAAATTGAATTCAAATGGCCAAGCATAGAGGAACATTCTTTCTAATTACACAACTTCCTCCTTATTCACAATCAACCCTTGGTGATTTACAAATATTAATTTGATCTTGACAACTTTTTGATTTATTGAATTTTTTCTTTTTCTCTTTTCTTTTTCTTGGTTTGCTTTTCTTTCTTTTTTCTTGTTGTCAAGATCAATTTCAAAATTCACCAATTACTTGACATACACTACCTCCTTTTTCTCCCCAACTTATTCAAAATGATACCCTAATTGAATGTTCCTTTATCATTAGGCAAAGGACAAATAAACATGATGGTTAAGGGTTCAAAATGAATGTAAAATATCATAATCCAATAGTGATTTAACTATGAACTGGATTTTTAAAAACTCGGGCAAATTCACTAAGCATTGTGCTTATGAATATTGGCAGTTCATAGTTAACGATTCTGATTCATTAGGCTCAATGGGGTTATCAAATACTCACTTCTCACAGGGTAGGCTTTTTGTGGTCAAGTGTTTATTCTCAAAATCAAAAGAATGCCTTGATCATTTCAGTGCTTTCATACAATTTAAAACAACTTTTAGATTTAACATAAAAGAATCGAGTTAGACAAAAATGCCGGTCTCCTGCTTATATACAAAGACTTTGAGGATTCCTCACATTTAGGCTAGTTCTAAGTGGTTCAAGCATAAATATGTTCTTGCGTAAAACTGGATAAAATAAATTTGTGTGCAAAGTACTCATTTCACATTCAAGTATATACCTAGAAAAACAAGAAACGAGTACCTTAGCTTTGCGCTTTGTCACAAACTTTCTATCATTATCACTCACCTGATTCTTTGCTCAATGCTTTGGCTTTAGTTCAAGCACTTAACTTTGAATTTTTTGAGCAGAGTTCATTCAATTGGTAAATTAAACTATACTAAATATAATATGGTACGAAATAAATAAAACACACATAGTTTTAAAACATAAAACATAAAGCATAAAGTACCACAAGTACAGAATAGAAGTACATAAGCAAAAATACAGAATTCAAAGTACAAAAGCCAAAAGTACAGAAACAAAAGTACAGAAACAAAGGTACAAAAGCCATAATTGTTCAGATAAAATCCAAAATTTTTTTGACTGAAAGCTTAATAAAATATTTCACTATTAGTGGTGAGCTTTCAAGTCCTTCTTCCTTCTTCACTCCTCCATGTCTTCATCACTTTGAGTCTCCTCATCTGATCCACCACCAGCAGTTACACCATCACCAGCAGCTGCACGTGAACTGCCCCCTCCATGAAAGAATGGCTTGTCCTCAGGGTAAGCCACATGAGACCGGAAATGAGCAGGAGTCATTACTTGTTGAGCCGGGTCTGATGGAATTCCCCACTGCTGCTGCAATCTGAATAGGGACTCCTGAATTCCCAGCTGTCCCCTATAGTTAGCTTCCATTGCATCCCAAGTGTAGTTATAAGAAGCTAGATACCTGGGGTCCCAATCAGAGAATTGGAGTTGCTGAGGAGGCTGTTGTTGTTGCTGGGCTTGAGAGGATTTAGGTTGTTGTTGAGGGGCATGTCTTGATTGCTTGTCTTCATTATGACGAGCAATGTATGCATCATCCACCGGATTAACAATTTGCTCATGAATTTGAGGTGGAAGGACGATGCGAGTTGCTTGGCAAAGACCCATTATAAGGCCAGGAAAAGCAAGTGGGCATTTTGGTGAGGTGATGCCACTCATTGCAATGGTTTTGATCTCATTGGCAATGATGCGGGCCACATCCACTTGTTTTCCTGCTAGGATGTAGTAAATGAGTGGGGTCACTTCAAGGGTGGTCGAGGAGGTGTGGCTTTTTGGTCGGATATTGTGGAGGATAAGGTTGAGGATTACTTGGGCAGGGAGAGTCATGTTTTGCTTCAAGGCTCTAAAGGGTCTCCCGGCTGGGCTAATGTCATAATCCTTACCTTCTTTGAAGATTGTTTTCTTTATTTCCTCATGATCCCAGTTTCCTTTGGCCTGCTGAGTGTGGAATTCACAAAGGTATTCAGAGTCTCGAGGTGGTATAGGGTTTCCTAAATATGCATTTATAGCAGGACGATGAAACTTGATAACACGGCCTTGGACTAAAGTTTCAAACTCGAAGGGATCTTCCGGATCGTTGAGAATTGCATTAGCGTAGAATTCTCGCACTATGTCCGCAATAATCTTGGTTGAGGGACTTACTAATCTTTCCCATTTTCTAGCTTCAAAAATCCCAAGGATCCCATTATATTTTCCTTCCGGGTTGATTATAAATTCCTTCTCATGCCAGAACTTCCTCTTTAACAGCTCTTGATACCGTGCAGCATGGTGTGCACTTCGAAACCGGCTAGCATCAAATGGGATGGATGCTTGAGATGTTTCGGCTTGTTTCCTCTTGCTACCGGTAGATTTCTGCTTGGGTGCCATTCCTGCAAAACAACCAGGAAATGCATACAGTACAAGGTATATAGAGATTAGCATAAAATGGAATAAGAAAACTCAGAGCAAAATAAAAATTTTATTTTCTGAAGTTATTCGCTCGGCGAGACATAAGCTTCGCTTGGCGAGCAAACGTTCAAATTCTGGGTTTTCCAGATGAATACTCGCCTAGGTGAGCACTGCTACCCCGACAACGGCGCCATTTTGATGCAAGTTCTTCCTCACATTATATTTTCCTATCTACACGTGAGTATATTAGGATCGTCTCCACAGGGATTTGCGCGATACCTTAAACCATTCAACATCGATTATCATTTTAAGTTAGGGTTTTATCGTTTGTTCACTAAAAACTATTCGACTTTAAAATATAAATAAATATAACGAGTAATAGGGCATAAAAGTGTCGGAACCAAAGTTCATAAATCAAGCATCGACAATATTCTAATGATCATATATAAACGGATTCTAGTTTTAATCCCTTTTTAACGATATTATCACACATCACTCGACAACGTCATTCGTGTCCAAATAAAGTTGTGAGATCGATCGTATCGTTTAATCGACAATTTCTCTATCTATTAAACAATCCAATAGCATTAAGTCTTGATGCTTTAAGTGATTATCAAAACATAATTCTATGTCTAGAACTCTTGTTTTAATAGAAAATTATTCTAACCCTAGATTTAAATGAATTTTTCAATAACACTAAATCATACATAAGATTGAATAACAAGAATAAATTTCAATATGATATAAAACACTAGAATCATATATTTACATGATCAAAAGATTACATCTAGCTTGATTCATTACCTCTAATCCCAACAAAGGAGATTTAGTTGATCATTTTCATGTCAACAATACAAAAGTTGGAGAAAAGATGAAGATCATGGCTAAGCTTTGATTTCTCAAAAACCCTTAGGTGATCTAATCTTGATCCCTTTTGTCCTTTGAAGTGCACCTCTTTTTGCCCTATTCTCTGGTCTAAAATCTCTAAAATATGTTCTTAATAAAAGCTTAATAATATCTTAACCTTCTAACCTAAAAGCTGAAACAAAGCTTAAATACTAAAACTGATAAGTGACATCTCGCTCGGCGAGTTTAACTTTCTGGCCAGTGGCTTTCTGCCACGTCTTCCATAGCATTAAACCGCCTTGGGATCTCGCTGGGCGACAAATATTTCGCTGAGCGAAAACAAGCTTCTCCTGCTCCTGAAAATCCCTGCCTGAACTCGCCAAGTACTCGCCAGGCGAGTTATACTTTGAAAACTCCTGAAAATCCCTGCCTCAACTCGCCATCCACTCGCCAAGCTCTCACTGGGCGAGATTTTTCATTCTTCTCTTATTGATTTCTTGCTATTTTCAAGTCCTGGCTTGCTTTTTTCCTACACAAATGGGGAAGAATAAGGCATACAAAGTATAATTGGCATTTATTCATAAATTCCATGTTTTTCCTAAGATAACTTGCAAAACAAGTAACTAAAAATCCTTATAAAAAGACATGAATTTATTCATTTCTTGCCACTTATCACCCGTCCCTCATAGTATGTTTCCATGTTTGGTATAAACGACGTGAAATCCTTTGTATCAATTCACTTCCGATGCTACACACAATATCCAATTGTTTCAATGGAATATGACTGGACATTGTATGCGCATGCGAACATAGATCTATGTCTAGGCATTAGAATATACGCATTATTTAATCCAAATATGTTAGATAAAAAGTCGATGTCACGCCCTTTCTAAATCAAAAGCTCGTTTTTGGATTGCATGTTGGAAAAAACATTAAGAATTGAATTAAACAAAAGACATAACAAAGTGTGATTTATATATAATCAATCAGATAAGTATCTACATAGAATTCATAGCAACTAGACCTAATCCCAACAATCGATATGATTAGTTTCACATAACCTTACAATAATAAGAAACAAGAAAAAAAGAGATTTGATGTCGAAGTTGATTCCTTGATCTCCCTTGTCATAGTTATCTCCCTTTATTTCTATGGTTTTGCTCTTCTTTCCTCTCTACAACAGACCTGGTGTCTCTTGTGTATGGTGATATCTAAAAAAGAAAGAAATATGAGCCCCTTATTATAGAGTCTAGAAATTGAAAATTCGCTCAGCGAGACAAAATCATCTCAACAAATTTACCTTTCTTCAGAATTAAGCCTTTTCCAGCTCAAAAGCCGCCTTAAATTTGCTCATCAAATTTGTGCTCACCCAACGGATTTGACATGATTATGAAATTCACTTAGCGAATTTATGCTCGCCCAACGACTTGATAGGATTCTGAATAATGAAAATTATAGTATTTTCTGCCTTGACTCGCTTTTGGATCGATTTGGCTGGCTTAGAGGAATTGCTTAAACTCAAAATCTTGGTTCTTTTCCATTTCCTCAGCAATTCAATTCAAAAGACCTACAAAAAGGAATGAAAAGTAACCAAACTGGTATTATTTACATGATTTTTGAGGATTTTATTTATTTTTATTGTTAAACAAGTTAATAAATTATGTGAATAAATATGTAAAATAACTAAAATCTGGCAAGGTCCATTGACAAGTTCCTTGGTGCGTAACTCCATTAGAGATCGTGTATTCTCCCTCATTCCTCAAAGCAGTTTAGTGGTGCTAAAAACATAGAAGTAGTTTTCTCACGTCATTGTCCAGTCCCACTTCGTTTTGACTCAATTATGAGGCTTTGACGATCCACATCTTGAGTTAGTGGCCTTGAGAATGTTTCAGCTCTCTCATTCGGCTACTTTAGTATTGCCTAACCTTCACTCGAGTTGGAGGCCTTCTTGCATAATAGTCTAATTGCCAATTTGATGAGATCGGCTAACATGATGGTTATTTTTAGACGTAAATACTATATGAGATTGATGGAGACACTTTTGTGTGTCATGAGTTCTATGATGTGCTGAAGGTGGAGACAAGTCTAATTTTCTAGAATCTTTATATAAGTATATATGGCATCGAGAATAGTTTTTGCACCACATCGTCTTCCCTTAATCTGTGTTTTAGCACCTTTCTTCCTTTATTGGGCCAAACAATCGGGCAAGTCATGTTCACACAATGCAAGTCTCTATTCTATTAATCAATCGTCATTTAGGTTGGGTTGCTTAGGCTTCTACCATTAGACACTAACATATAAGAGGAATGTTATTTGAGCAACCCTTTATTGAGATAACTTTTTGGACAACCAACATATACAAATAAATTTAGGTAGTGGTACAAAAACCAAAACAATAGAGATTAGAGAGAGAAAGTAAAAATACAATGTGAGTATGAGAGAGAAAATTATCACAAAAATTATCAAAAATGGTTGTTCAAATATCATTTCTCAACATATAAATGTATATAACACACACAATATAAAGAAACTACAATTTGCAATCATTCTATTACTAGGAAATGCATCAATAATGTCACAACTTCAGTATTAGTATTCTACTCAAACAATCCACTTGTTTAGTTGAACCAATGAGATGAAACATAATCTACATAAAATTTTTGGTCAATGAAGAAATTAAAGGCATGAACGCCTAATTAACTCAATAATTAAAAAGCAACAACTTATTTAAAATACTCTAAATTCATCAATAAATTAACAAAAATAATCTAAATACTTACTCTAAAGACTAAAAAAATCTACAACATACAAGAAATTAGATCAAATACATTCAAGTCCTCGTAGATTCATTCAACTGATCTGAATCTTCATAAGTTTCTAGTCAAGTTAAACGAGGATTGAACGACAAAATCCAACATTGGATACAACTCCAAGACACATAGAAATTCCCCCTTGAGGACCCCAAGATCTAACAAGTAAACTTTCACTATCATGCTCTTATAGTTTATCAAACCCTGCCTATCATAATGACATACACATAACGTCAAACTATAAACCTATCTCATGAACAATGAGTATTAAACCCTCACAAAAATATCCCTTATTTCTAAAGCTTATTAGGTCTAGCTACTTCTAACCCTAATATTTTCCCTCTAATTCTAATTTCTAAGTCAATTAATGGTAATCCCTAAAACCCTAAAATATTTCCCTCCTAATGTATGACAAATTTGAAATTCAAAATTACTTTGCAGTTTGTTAGCCACGTATGCATTTATTAAGAGATTGGTTAGCTTTTCATGATATTTTCCTTGCTGTTCTTAAGAACGTCCCTTGGCATACCCCATGCAAACCCAAAAGCCACACGTTTTTCCATTCTTTTTCAACTACACAGAACAAGAGTGACCCAGGTTTATTTACCATTCTTATTTCCCAAGAAAATCATATTTCCAAAGCGGCAAAGCCCTCCTCTATACTGCTACTTCTTCTTCTTTTGTGTATTTCAGTTTCTCTTTCTTCTTTACCCCTTCATTTTCTAGATCTCAATCCTTTCTCCCTCATCCAATCCATCTCTTTCTCTCACAAGAACAAATATCATCCTTAATAACAGCAATCTCAATTTATCTTCTTCCCTCTCCTCGCCACATTTCTCCCATCTCCTCTTCTTTTTTTGTCATGAAGATGAATGTTAGTAGGGTTTAGTGTTTCAATCGGGCTATTCCAAGTGACATTGTCTTCTAACTTCAAGTAAGTTCTTTTTTTTATTTGTCTTCGATTTGTTCGTTTTTATCTTCTTCTATGTCTTCTCTCTTTCACAATATAGTCATGGGTATCAAAATCTTAATTTGGTCATATTTTCATTTGCTACAAAATCATTTGCCAGACATCTTCTTCTATCCTTTTGTGTATCATGATTTTGTTTTTATATTTTTCTTGCTTTTTTTATAAAAAAAATAATAATATTACCTTCTGTTTTATGCAGGTGTTTGACAGTAAGAATCATCTTTTTAGAATTTCTAAATTTGCTTGATTTAAATGTATTGACTCCTTTGGATTTAATGTTTCTTTTTTTCCTTGCAGGTTGAGATAGGAATGGAGTTGTGGCGGTCCACTTGCTTGATGAAATTGTGTGGTTTGATTTTAACTCTTTTCCATCTGTGTTGGGTCTGTGCTTGCCACAATCTGTGAGATCGAAACTGGAGTTGAATGGTATTTCAGGTCATGCACTCGATGTGCGTCATTAGTGACTGTAGACAATGGCAAGCTTTGTTGCAAAAAATGTACTGACTGCAAGAGCGCTGTGCTTAGGTAATTAAGACAATTGTCAAATAAATGAGGGATAATAGTGTATGGTTGATCTAATAGCTGATGTTGTTTGATGATATATGTGTAGGTTCAAACTCCATGTGATTGTCATGGACGACACTGGATCAACCACATTTGTGTTGTTTGATCGAATTGTAACTAATTTTATCGGACGTACTGTCCAAGATCTACTCGAGGTAGGTAACATGCCATAGTGCAAATAACACTTTTTTATTACAGCGTCGTGCATACATGTATTCGACCTTAATGACCAAATATTTTTGCGACGATGACAGGCAAACAAAGAAGGAGATTATCCATCTGAATTTGACATGATGTTAGACAAATAAATGTTGTTCAAAGTGGAGGTCAGCAGAGGTAATGTGAATTATAAGTGGAGGAATTATGTTGTGAAGAAAGCTACATCAGAGGAGGACATTATCCAACAATTTATAAACAAACATAATCTTAAGGTTTGCTGACACGTCCATATATCCGTTCCTTTGAAAGATTTGCACACCGATACATAATAACTATAGTAGTTGTCATAATATTTTCCTCTGCTTACAGGTTTCAACTGAAACTGGTGTTAGTGGTTGTCTCAAGGATTTGTCTGGCAAAGTTGTTGATAATCAGGTATTGTGCCCATGTTTGATGAAGGATAGTCAGTTTAATGAATCTTCGACTTTATGCATCCTAAATGTTTGTATGGTTTTCTTTGATATTAGGAAGGATTGGAGTGCGTTGACTCATGTAGCAACACTGATATAGTTGCGACGCCTACTAGCAAATCAGGTGTTAAACGATCGTCTGAAAGTGACAATGCTTATGACGATGCTGATGTTGAGGGTGGCGCAGCTTCAACTACCAAGCCACCAAAACCGGTTCGCGTCAAGGTTGAGCCGACCGACAAGTGATGGATGAATAAGAGGATTTTAAAGAATCATCGTTCAGTGTTTTTTTGAAACAATTTCTGATTATGATTTGTAATTTGACAATGAGTTTGATTTATTATCAGTTTTGTTGTTTGCTTATGATCGCCAAGACATGTTTCACTTCATTTTTAATGAAAAGTGCGCAATTGTTATTATCAAAATCAAATTCTTATCATGTTTATGATGCATAGTTTTTTTATACTTTTTTTTTTATTTTTGAACAGTGAATCATATGTGAAAAGAAACTCTTGCAAACTTAATCTGATTTTTCATTAAAGGAATCAGATGGCTTATTAGCTTCCCACTGCCTTTAATGTGGTGTTGTAAACATGACCAAGCCCATTCAAATCTTCAGAGTCTGAGGTTCTGAGTCTGAAGAATTCTTCAGAGTCTAAGGTTCTGAGTCTGAAGAATTCTTCAGAGTCTGAGGTTCTAAGTTTGAAGAAGACTCAGAACTCTTCAGACTCAAAATTCTGAGTCTGAAGAATCCTGAGTCTGAAGAATTCTTCAGACTCAGAACCTCAGACTCTGAAGAATTCTGAGTCTGAAGAATTCTGAGTCTAAAGAAAACGAAAAAATTTCAATAGTTGAGAAAGTAAACGAATACATGTTAGATATGATTCCAGGTGGAGATAAGGTGTATATGAGTTACGATTCACCGGTTACACGGAACATTCATGGTGATGCAATTGATGATGTGCATACACCTGAATTCCTAAACACGATTGTTGCTTCAGGACTTCCTAATCACAAATTGAGATTAAAAGTCGGAGTGCCAGTTATGCTGTTAAGGAATTTAGATCAACAACATGGGTTATGTAATGGAACAAGGTTGATCATAACCAGAATGGGAAAGTACGTGCTAGAGGGAAAGGTAATATCTGGATCTAACGTTGGTGAAAAGGTATTTATACCCCGATTATCTTTATCGCCTTCGGAACTTGAAAATGTGACAGCCAAAGGACACTGTCTTCTTTGAAACTTGAAAGGAATTCGGACGTCCGAATTCCTTTCAAGTTTCAAAGAAGACAGTTTCCTTTGGCTGTCTCATTTGCCATGACTATTAACAAGAGCCAAGGGCAATCACTTCGACATGTTGGAATATATCTTCCTACGCAGTATTTTCACATGGACAATTATATGTTGCTGTTTCAAGAGTTACATCAAGGGAAGGGCTGAAGATATTTATCACTGGTGAAGATGGTGAAGATACCAGAGAAACGTCTAATGTTGTGTACGAAGAAGTTTTTCAAAATGTGTAATATTTAAAAATTGACTATATGCTTCTTTCATACAATTCATTGTTTTGTTTTTACATGTTTGTTTAGTGTTACAATATGTCACAATACTATACCTTTTCTCAGCATGACATTTCATTTTACCATTTTGTCAAATGATTTTAGCTGATAAGACCCGTGCGGCACACGGGTCGGCGATCTAGTTGGGTATGAAACCCTCACATATATCTCCCTCTCTTCGTCATCCTAGATCACTCCATACTTAATGAAGACCATCATGAACATAAGTTGAGTAACTTCACATATTTAAGTTGACTATGACAATTTGGGAGATGATCCAAAAGATTCATGAAATTGAGTAGAATGCATTTTTTTAAGAGTTTCTATTTCTTTCGGAAACACTAGTTTTATTTAGAATATGAGTTTAATTATGATTGAAACAATACGCTTATACTACTGTTGTTATTGGATTTCCAAACTGTTGTATTTGGATTTCCAAATTCTATTTTGAAAAAGAATATCTACCGAAGTTGTTACTAGGTTGAGTCACGACCAGGTCGCTCTCTTTAAAACGTTTTGTGGCACTACCCAAAATTGTGCAAGGCAGACTATCAACCACGCCGCCTCCAGGATAAAACAAGTTCAGCTACAACTGTGCAGTTAACTATTGCACTGTAGAAAACCATTCGAGATTTACACCTCCAATATGGTACTAAGACCACTCTTTAATACTGAAACCACTTTCTAATATGGTACTGTGACCACTCTATTATGATGCTAAAACCACTCAAATATGGTGTTATCACCATTCTAACCTTTAAATTCTCCAAAATATCAATATGGTACTACGACCACTCAAATATGGTGATACCACCATTCTGACTTTTTAACTTCTCCAAGAGTAGAAAAATATCGAAAGAATATTTATATACCGTTAAGATCATTCTTAATTCCGACGGGACATTATTATTCCAAAAGGGACAATGATCTTAAAAGTACTCTTTATTCCGAAAGGACATATGTTGGATATTTGGTTGTTGACTTCATTTTTGCTAAAATCAAATATACAAGCAAGATGTACGTCTTCAGAAGCAGGACCTCAGAAGCTGAGTCTTCATAAGCAGAACCTCAAAAGCTGAATCTTCAAAAGCAGAACCTCAGAAGCTGAACCTTCAGAAGCCGAATCTTCAGAAGCAGACCTTCAGAAGCTGAACCTTCAGAAGCTGACTCTTCAGAAGCTGACCTTTAGAAGCTGAACCTTCAGAAGCACTTATTTTAGAAGTACCTTCAAAAGCATCTTAATGTACTCTTGATTTCGTGCCTTGGAGCTGTTTATTATCTCACCTGATCTTTTGAGGATTTGATTGAAGAATTCATTCATGTTACTTGTTCTCCAAGCTGCGTGTGTTTCCAGAAGGAAGATATTTTCGAGAGATATATTTCTTCAGATTGGATATTTTTATTTGTGTAAATATATTTTCAAAAGAGATCTTTGGAAAATATATTTCTGAAGAATATTTGTTTCAATATATTTCTGAGAAGAATATTTGATTCAAATATATGTTGCTGCTGAAGGTTATAAATAGAAGACGCCACTATTGAAGAAAACAACTCAAGCCATCATTGAAAGAGTATTCTTAGGTTTCGAGTGTGTTAATTGTGAGCCTTTCTTGTGTCACCATGATGCAAGCTTATGACTGTGTTTATTGAGTTGTAATTGTGTATACCACACCTAAGCTTTGAAGTACAGTGTGTGTTTGTGTCTGAAGGTGTCTTCGTCTTTGTTGTTTAAGTCTAAGATCACTGGGGCAGTGATTGTTTGAGTGGGTGTGAGATGGGATCTCAGGTCTAGGAGTTCCTAGGCTGAAGTCAGTACGGGTAGTAGCTAGGTGATAAGTTGTAAACTTGGAGTTTGCTGAGAACTTAGAACTAGGACTACACTAGTGGACTTTCTCCTGGCTTGGTAGCCCCCAGAGTAGGTGTGTTTGTCACCGAACTGGGTTAACAATTTCCTTGTGCCTTTTTACTTTTTTGTCTGTTATTGTTTTGCGTTTATACGTGTTTTACTGCGCCATAATTTCAACATATATTATCGAAGGGACTATGTTCTTAAGACTTTTCTTAAATCCGAAGGGACATTATACCGAATAGGGACTAAGGTCTTAAAAACACTCTTAAATCTGAAGGGACAGAAAAAGGAGATAAGGAGAAGAATATCTCGTTAGCACAAGCTGGGGGAGAAGAGAGAAAGAGTTCTCGACAACTCAATAGAACTCTTTGGTGTGATTTTTGAACTGAGATGAGTCCTCTATTTATATAGAGATTTTGCAACTAGTTTAGCTAAAATAGCAGCAACAGTTACTCTAATGGATAAGATCAAAAAGAAACTTAACCACTAATTAGTTCAACAACATTTGTGGATAAGATCAAAATGAAACAAATTCACAAAAGTGGAGGAAACAAACTTATTGGATATGAATGAAGGAAAGATAAGAAACTCACTTGAATTCTTATTCTTATCACAAACAACATAAGCTAAATTTATGGGAAGTGATATTCACGAATAAAAATAATAATTACTATTATTTTTATTATTATCAAGTATTTAAAATTAATTACTGCAATTTAAACACTACTAATGTGTGTGTTCTATTTTATGTGGGACCCCCACTCTCTATTTTTTCAATTCACATCACACTAGCTCAAAGTCTTATTACTTGGTGTTTAATCTTTCAATTTCCTTTTAACTTCACATCAATGATCCAACAACTACCTAGATAAGCTAATAGAAAACATAGTACAATAATAACTTATAAATCATAATCAAAACTACACATATAAACATAATACTAAATATGGCTCATATTTAGGCACCGAAGAGGGTGAGGGGCGTTGAGTTGATTTGACGGTACGGTTCAAGGGTATCATTTGATTCTGAAACAATACTGTATATTTATTTTGTAACACGGTAAACTCTATTTCACGTAAGTAATAATCAAAATTATAGTTGTCCTATAGTCAGGGTCGTTTCTATAAAATATGAGGTTTGATTCTCATAGTAAAATAGGCCCGAAGTAAAATAAAAACGTAATTTTTTTTTAAAACTTTCTAATCCTAGGAGGCAATTTACGAGGCATATGGGAAGACTAAAAAAATGTAGAACCTGAAATTTAGGAAGCATATATTAGCAATATATACCAAAATTTGTCAACATTCAACGTTCAACATATAACAAAATTAGCAATTATATTTTTTAACATTCAACATCAACATATATATTAGAACTATATATTTGCAACATTCAACAAAATTAGCAATTATAAACTGAAATTTTAAAAAGTAATTATTAATAAGCATTAAGCAACGTATAACAAAACTCGTGTAGTTAAGCTTCATTAAAAAAATCAGAATCAGAAGAACTTCTAAACATGAAACGAAATAAAAAAAATTAAGCGAAAGAGATGCGTTGAGTGAGGAAAAAACCCAAAAGCGGACTGAAGAAAGAAAAAGAAAGAACATATGTTTTTTTTTAATTTATTTAAGTAGGGGGTGGGTATTAGACTATAATATTTTTTTAGGTCCATATATTTTGGAGACCCGGCTTAGTTGAGCTGTTTGCACTCCCCCAAGACTGTGCCTTCCTATATATAGTCATAGAGGCAGACACAATTAAACGAACTGCGTAAAGAAAGATCATATGTTATTCTTTGTTTTGCAATTTTTCGTTCTTTTATTTTTCCGTTACTAGTTGTTATTCAAGCAAATAATACTTCATCAAAAAAATTCAAGCAAATAATAAAATATATAGGCTAAATTACATCAGAGGTTCTTTAAGTTTGAGATTTGTAATAGATTGATTCTGTAAGTTATTTTGGACACACATAAGTCCTTTAAGTTTGTAAACGTTTTCAATTTAGTTCTTATGTTAACCAAACATTACAAAAACAATGATATGACAATTAAGTGTATGATTTGGCAGTTAAGTCCATAAACGATGGACATTAGAATGTAAATTCTCATCAAAGGAAGAGTTAAAGGAAGTTGTTGTCAATTATTTTGTGTATAATGACTTCGATTTGAGGTTCATAATGAATGACAATGAGAGAGTTAGAGTTGGTTGCAAGCATGGATGCTTTGAATTGTTTTATATTCTAAGATGTCTGATGAGGATACATGTTACATCATACACTTAACTGTCACATCGTCGTTTTTATAACGTTTGATTAATAGGACTAAAGTGAAAACGTTTACAGACTTAAAGGACTTATGTGTGACCAAAATAACTTAAAAGATACCAACATGTTACAAACGATCAAACTTAAAGGATTTATGTGTGACAAAAATAACTTAAATAACATATATGTTACAAACGTCTAATTTAAAGGACCTCTAGTGTAATTTAGCCAAATATATACTTACGTTAACACACTAAAAAAGCGGAAAGAAAAACATGATAATTTTGTGTCCTAATACATCTTAACTACTTTAAAACTATTTAAAAAAGAATTAAGTCAATAAAATATTGGTTTTGTTTGTTGTCCATGTAGATCTTTATATTGTATTTTCCTGCTCCGCAATAATAATGTAGATGATCTCCACCATATAATAAAAATAATTTAGAATCAAAAATCAAAATACAAAGTTTTCTAGGCACCAACCGTTAGATGGATGTAACTGATTAACTGCATGCTTTGGCTATTCTTCCTTGAACAGCAGACAATAATACATTATTCCCGGCTGAGTTTAACCTGGGAAAGCAGGTTTCCTTCCCAGCATGGGAAAGTTGAAACAGAACCTTAGATATAATAATTTTATATTCAGACGGTGTAGATTCATCACCTGCTACTTGCTTTAAATTTTTTTCCGGTTGTGACGGGTTGGCCAGATTTATTTGGTGACGACCGTCACCAAAGAAAAATAAAGCACGGTCGTGCTTTTTTTGCACGATCCGTGCTTTTTTTGCCCGGTCCGTGCTTTTCTTTTACATACTTGCTTTAAATTTTTTTCTGTCACCAAAGAAAAATAAAGCACGGTCGTGCTTTTTTTGCACGGTCCGTGCTTTTTTTGCACGGTCCGTGCTTTTCTTTTACATACTTGCTTTAAATTTTTTTCTGGTTGTGACGGGTTGGCCAGATTTATTTGGTGACGACCGTCACCAAAGAAAAATAAAGCACGGTCGTGCTTTTTTTTGCACGGTCCGTGCTTTTTTTGCACGGTCCGTGCTTTTCTTTTACATACTTGCTTTAAATTTTTTTCTGTCACCAAAGAAAAATAAAGCACGGTCGTGCTTTTTTTGCACGGTCCGTGCTTTTTTTGCACGGTCCGTGCTTTTCTTTTACATACTTGCTTTAAATTTTTTTCTGGTTGTGACGGGTTGGCCAGATTTATTCCGTCACCAAATAAATCTGGCCAACCCGTCACAACCAGAAAAAAATTTAAAGCAAGTATGTAAAAGAAAAGCACGGACCGTGCAAAAAAAGCACGGACCGTGCAAAAAAAGCACGACCGTGCTTTATTTTTCTTTGGTGACAGAAAAAAATTTAAAGCAAGTATGTAAAAGAAAAGCACGGACCGTGCAAAAAAAGCACGGACCGTGCAAAAAAAGCACGACCGTGCTTTATTTTTCTTTGGTGACGGTCGTCACCAAATAAATCTGGCCAACCCGTCACAACCAGAAAAAAATTTAAAGCAAGTATGTAAAAGAAAAGCACGGACCGTGCAAAAAAAGCACGGACCGTGCAAAAAAAGCACGACCGTGCTTTATTTTTCTTTGGTGACAGAAAAAAATTTAAAGCAAGTATGTAAAAGAAAAGCACGGACCGTGCAAAAAAAGCACGGATCGTGCAAAAAAAGCACGACCGTGCTTTATTTTTCTTTGGTGACGGTCGTCACCAAATAAATCTGGCCAACCCGTCACAACCGGAAAAAAATTTAAAGCAAGTAGCAGGTGATGAATCTACACCGTCTGAATATAAAATTATTATATCTAAGGTTCTGTTTCAACTTTCCCATGCTGGGAAGGAAACCTGCTTTCCCAGGTTAAACTCAGCCGGGAATAATGTATTATTGTCTGCTGTTCAAGGAAGAATAGCCAAAGCATGCAGTTAATCAGTTACATCCATCTAACGGTTGGTGCCTAGAAAACTTTGTATTTTGATTTTTGATTCTAAATTATTTTTATTATATGGTGGAGATCATCTACATTATTATTGCGGAGCAGGAAAATACAATATAAAGATCTACATGGACAACAAACAAAACCAATATTTTATTGACTTAATTCTTTTTTAAATAGTTTTAAAGTAGTTAAGATGTATTAGGACACAAAATTATCATGTTTTTCTTTCCGCTTTTTTAGTGTGTTAACGTAAGTATATATTTGGCTAAATTACACTAGAGGTCCTTTAAATTAGACGTTTGTAACATATATGTTATTTAAGTTATTTTTGTCACACATAAATCCTTTAAGTTTGATCGTTTGTAACATGTTGGTATCTTTTAAGTTATTTTGGTCACACATAAGTCCTTTAAGTCTGTAAACGTTTTCACTTTAGTCCTATTAATCAAACGTTATAAAAACGACGATGTGACAGTTAAGTGTATGATGTAACATGTATCCTCATCAGACATCTTAGAATATAAAACAATTCAAAGCATCCATGCTTGCAACCAACTCTAACTCTCTCATTGTCATTCATTATGAACCTCAAATCGAAGTCATTATACACAAAATAATTGACAACAACTTCCTTTAACTCTTCCTTTGATGAGAATTTACATTCTAATGTCCATCGTTTATGGACTTAACTGCCAAATCATACACTTAATTGTCATATCATTGTTTTTGTAATGTTTGGTTAACATAAGAACTAAATTGAAAACGTTTACAAACTTAAAGGACTTATGTGTGTCCAAAATAACTTACAGAATCAATCTATTACAAATCTCAAACTTAAAGAACCTCTGATGTAATTTAGCCTATATATTTTATTATTTGCTTGAATTTTTTTGATGAAGTATTATTTGCTTGAATAACAACTAGTAACGGAAAAATAAAAGAACGAAAAATTGCAAAACAAAGAATAACATATGATCTTTCTTTACGCAGTTCGTTTAATTGTGTCTGCCTCTATGACTATATATAGGAAGGCACAGTCTTGGGGGAGTGCAAACAGCTCAACTAAGCCGGGTCTCCAAAATATATGGACCTAAAAAAATATTATAGTCTAATACCCACCCCCTACTTAAATAAATTAAAAAAAAAACATATGTTCTTTCTTTTTCTTTCTTCAGTCCGCTTTTGGGTTTTTTCCTCACTCAACGCATCTCTTTCGCTTAATTTTTTTTATTTCGTTTCATGTTTAGAAGTTCTTCTGATTCTGATTTTTTTAATGAAGCTTAACTACACGAGTTTTGTTATACGTTGCTTAATGCTTATTAATAATTTTTTTTGCACGGTCCGTGCTTTTCTTTTACACTCTTATATTTTTGTTTAGATCTGGAATACACGATTTTTATCATAGACTGTCTACACCATATTTTTTTCATTTCTCTTTTACACTCTTATATTTTTGTTTAGATCTGAAAGTTTTTTCTTTTCTTGATCCGGAAACAATTGGTCGGATTTCCTCGCTCGCGCGTGCCCGCGAGCGCGCGCGCGCCCGTATTATAAGAGTGACTTAGAGGTTGAATTTTTTCACGATTTTTTGCAGGCATGTTTAGGACATAAAAACAACATCGCCCACAAAAAACGAGAATTTTCCGACAAGAGACGGATTAAATATGAATTTTTTACGCGCCAAAAACTCAAGAACACGAAACAACAAAACATGCACCTAGAAAACGAATTTTGAGCTGGTTTTTTGCAGACACCTCTATAAAAATACATATAGAGGATCTGCAAAAAACCAGCTCAAAATTCGTTTTCTAGGTGCATGTTTTGTTGTTTCGCGTTCTTGAGTTTTTGGCGCATAAAAAATTCATATTTAATCCGTCTCTTGTCGGAAAATTCTCGTTTTTTGTGGGCGATGTTGTTTTTATGTCCTAAACATGCCTGCAAAAAATTGTGAAAAAATTCAACTTCTAAGTCACTCTTATAATACGAAATATGAATTTTTTACGCGCCAAAAACTCAAGAACGAGAAACAACAAAACATGCACCTAGAAAACGAATTTTGAGCTGGTTTTTTGCAGATCCTCTATATGTATTTTTATAGAGGTGTCTGCAAAAAACCAGCTCAAAATTCGTTTTCTAGGTGCATGTTTTGTTGTTTCGCGTTCTTGAGTTTTTGGCGCGTAAAAAATTCATATTTAATCCGTCTCTTGTCGGAAAATTCTCGTTTTTTGTGGGCGATGTTGTTTTTATGTCCTAAACATGCCTCCAAAAAATCGTGAAAAAATTCAACCTCTAAGTCACTCTTATAATACAGTCCGTGCTTTTTTTGCACGGGCCGTGCTTTTTTTTGCACGGTCCGTGCTTTTTTTGCACGGACCGTGCTTTTTAATGCACGACCGTGCTTTTTTTTTTGGATTTACAGGTTTGGACTGCCACCTGTGAGTGCAGGTTGAGCTTTCCCATGCTGGGAAGCAATCCTGCTTTCCGAGGTTAAATTCAGCCATTATTCCCCTATAGTAAATGCCAAACACCTTCACGTGACAGATGGAATCTCCCAAGTCCTAACTCTCATGGTGCATTGAATTGACCGAACAACCTTATCCCCAAAACGCACTAGGGCAATTATTTGCCTGTCCAAAAAGTACATGTGAAACTGTAATGATGTCAAAATTTTATTGGCTAGAATAATATATGCCCATACGTCCAAGATTGAAATTTTGAATGGGGTATCTTCTATTTGAAATTCGAAGATCAAGGTGCAATAAGTGTAGAAGAAACAATAGTATATACTAAGATTGATTATGACATTTTTCAGCCTTCCTTGGAGAAAATTGTGGGGAATGAATAGAGAAAAAAGGGGAAGCAAAGAGAATTAAAGGGGAATAAATATTTAAGAATTATTTGATTTATTTATTTTTTGAAAGGGAGAAGAGATGGGGAATAAATTTGTCATGACTCAAATTTTGCTCCTCCATTGTTTGTTTGCTTAATTTGCAGCCATGTGCATGACTTTTCACATCGAAAAAAAAAATGTTTGAAATACAAAATATTCATGGAAACTACTCTTTAATCTATACGACGATTCTTTTCATATACACTAAATCAAGATCGAACATCACACATCATACTTTAGAGCTTGAGTAATTTTTCAATTGTGTATTTTTGTTGTATTCAAATATTGAAAATCTTTAGTCAAAAAAAAAAGGTGAAAATCTTGGAGTAGAAATCACGAATTTATAAGTAAGAATATTAAATGCATTTACTAAAATACATATATTGCTCCTTCAAAAAAAATACATATACGGTTTGTTATAGATTTTTTCATTAAAACAAAGGATATTCATTTATTCAATTTGATTGAGTACATCGATACTATACAATTTCGCTAAAAACAAAAATGAAAGTGTCATCGATACTCATGTCTCTAGAACATTTAAGCCTACAAATATTTAAATATTAGCGTCCGAAATAATCATGTTTTCGTATTTGTAACGTTGATGACGTCAGAGTTATTGATAGAAAAAAATCATTTGATCTTAATTGGTACATATCTAATTGTAGTTACATATTTGATCAACCTTGTAGTCCAATATATTTTTTAGGTAAAGTTAGTAAAATAACATTTTATCAGCCTTGTAGTCTAAAAAACATTTTAATTAGATTAATTGGGGGAACCATTTCATGACCTAATATATATATCTTACGAAATATAGTTAGTTGTAGCGTAAAGAAAAGGTTATTAAAAATATGGGGGGGGGGGGGGGGGGACATGGCCTCTAAAGGCCTCCAGTACCTCCGCCACGGATCTCAAGAGTGCACTAAGGTTAAGATAGAGAGAGATATGTATTTATAAATCATCTGTCAACGTCATTGTAATATTATATGGGTGTGACATGGCCTCTAAAGGCCTCCAGTACCTCCGTCACGGATCTCAAGAGTGCACTAAGGTTAAGATAGAGAGAGATATGTATTTATAAATCATCTGTCAACGTCATTGTAATATTATATAAAACAATTTTTTATCAAATTAATCTGTCTATATTCACTATTGTCGTTAATATTTGATACTATTAAGTAAATAGTATCACTGGTTCACCAATAGGTAAGACATTATCACTCAAATCAATATCTAGCATACATAATATTTTCAAAAAAATAAGATTTATTTTAATTTTTATGCCAAAGGCCTCCAGTACACGGAGCAGTAACTATGAATGGCAGATCATGTTTGTAAAATAAAAATATTTCACATTAATTGAAACAATTTTTTATTGAAGCGAGCCTGCACATTAATTTTCACACTGCCATATAAAATAAAGAAAAATATAACTTTCAAAAACGTTCTGATTTTAGTTCCTTCAAAAAAAAAGTTCTAATTTTAGCTCGATAAGACCAATAAGAAAACTAGTACCCAAAGAAAAATCCAATAAGAAAATAATTGAAGTAAATTGTTCTTCACAAATTCATATATTATTTTATTTTTCTTGAAAAAATTAATAATTTAAATATGCAGAGGTATAAACAAAAAGGAATTAAATACAAGAACACCAAAAGTTAATACGAAAATTCTTGTTGAATTATATCTGATTATTACAATTGGTAACTTCTAAGGTGGAGTTTTTTTTTTTTTTGAACAAGCAAAAATGGAATATATTATTACGAATGGAGCCTCCAAGTTAGCACAAGATGTACCAACCCAGAACTCAAAAGATTAAAATTGTACAAGTTACAAAAAGGGCCAAAAACTGTCTAGCCAATGCCCATACAAACAAATGGGTTCGACCACCAAAAATGATAATTAAAACGAATGTTAATATTACTAGCTTTCATCCACCAAAATGTATGTAATTTGATTTTCTCTAACAATTGGGGAATGAAACTCTCCTTATTTTAGAAGATTCGAGTGTTCCTTTCATTCCATAATACTCAAACGCAGCATAACCAAACAAGTCGCATAAAAGAGGACCGAGAACACAGACCACCTGCCGAAAAAATAAACTGAAAAGCGTGATCCTAAACGAGCTGCGGATCAACCGACGATACACCTAACCAACCCCGAACAAGACTCCACAAATAACCAAAAAGGGGGCATGACAGAAATAGATGTTGAGCAGTTTCCAAGCCACCACATCCGGTCACACAAGACTGATTGTCAACAAAAACAATGTCGCGAGCCACCAAGTTATCTTTAGTTGACAATCGATTCCGAAACAGACGTCAAACCAAAATAGACACCTTCAAAAGTGGAGTATTTACTGTCTCACCAAAATCATACTATCCACATCTCCATATGATTCAAGCTACTTAAAAAATAAAATGAAAAGGCCAAAATCAAATGCAAGAAACCAAAATTTGTTAGAACTTATACATAAGCAGCCAACTCTAGCTTATATTATATACCACATTAATATTATACACAAATTTCATATATGATTTACATTCATATATTATACACCAAAAATCCAGA
The DNA here is from genome assembly GCA_018208015.1 of Medicago ruthenica. Lineage (NCBI taxonomy): Eukaryota > Viridiplantae > Streptophyta > Magnoliopsida > Fabales > Fabaceae > Medicago > Medicago ruthenica. The sequence goes on along the minus strand of CM031371.1, from coordinate 114,108,783 downwards.
GAATCTTAGACATGACATTGATTGGGCCATGTTACCAATACACGTGGCATCACTCCCCTTGCCATGACCAAACAATGTCTTTGAGAGCCGGCCTAACATCTTCTTCAAACAACTTGACATATTCAAAAGTATCACCGGAACATTTAGAAAATTCAACCACCGCAAGCTCCGGCGCCACCTCGTATATCTCGGCCGTCACCGCCAATTTTCCTTTTCTCCCTTCAATCAACCCTTGTAACTTTAATTTGAAATCCTTCACCTTCTTAACCTTAAACCTTAAACTTTTTGCCGCACTTTCAATTTTTGTCACAATTTCTGAGACTGAACACTTTGAAGTGAAAACCGAACCTCTTTTTTTCTTTTCTTCAAACAAACCCGAAAGATCAAATCCCGAAGACATCGAAGAAATAAACTCGAACGCATTGAAAAATTGTGGCGTTGAGTTAATCAAATTCACCTTTGATTCCAACTCCAAATCATCATTTGTAGTAGTTGTTGATAGTGACGATAAACCTTTTTGAAACCATGGAACATTCATGATTGAAGGAATAGTGATTCTTCTTTCAGGATCCGCCACAAGAATCTTTGAGATTAGTCTCTTTGATTCAGGTGAAAACCAAGGTGGAAATTGATATTCTTCTTTGAAAACTTTATTGTACATGGAAATTAGATTTTCATGTTGAAAAGGTAAAAATCCAGCAAGTAAAGCATAAAGAATAACACCACAAGACCAAGTATCAGCTTTAAAACCGTTATAACCTCTTTTTCTAACTACCTCGGGTGCTACGTAAGCAGGAGTTCCACATTGAGTATGTAAAAGTCCGTCCTGACGAAGTTGTTCAGGCAAAGCGGAGAGACCAAAATCGGAGACTTTAAGATTCTCATTTTCATCGAGTAATAAATTCTCGGGTTTTAAATCACGATGAGAAACACCTCTACTATGGCAATAATCTACTGCGCTTATAAGCTGTTGGAAGTACTTTCTTGCAAGTTCTTCTTTAAATTTACCTTTTGCTACCTTCTCGAATAATTCGCCGCCACGTGCATATTCCATGACAAACAAGATTTTGGTCTTTGTTGCCATGACTTCTTTAAGGTTAACGATGTTTGGATGTTTTACTAACCTCATCACAGAAATTTCACGTTTGATTTGTTCCATCATGCCTTCTTTTTTCACTATGTCTTTGTCTAACACCTTAATTGCTACACCTTCTCCTGTTGAAATTTCTTTGGCATAGTACACTTTTGCAAATGTTCCTTTACCTAGTACTCTTCCCATCTCGTACTTGCCAAATAACATGTGTGCTTTCACTTCTTCCATTGAAAAAAAATAAAATAAAACAAATTAAGCTAGTAAGTACTGCTTGATTAGTTTTTTTGGGATTTGATTTGTGGTTTTTTTGAAGAGTGTCGATGAGTTATTAGGCTATAAGGAAGGGAAGAAGAGGGTAGAAACTTGGAGGAATGTTGGTTGTGTGATGTAGTTTTGGTTGGGATTTGATAGTTAATTAAAGGGAGAGACAAAAACAAAAGGAAAGAGAGTGGTGGTTTGGCTGGTATTCATTGGAACACTTGTTGTTTTGATTTTCCTTCATTTATTAGAGAGCACACGGAATTGAAATTTAATTAGGTTATATAGGGCGAAAGTGAAGGCAACGTTAAGTTTGGGAGCCTTTGTAGGGCCTTGGCATTTTGTATCTTAACCAAGGTTTACGTGGTCTATTTAAGTTTTATTTATACTCTTTTTAGTCTTAAATATAAATTTGGTTTAAAATTTAAACCAATACATCATTTATTTTATTTTATTTTAATCAATTTTTGCTTATATTTAAGAACAAAGTGATATTTAGATTGATCCTTTAACTTTTTCTTAAAATGGTCATTATATTACATTCGGCTTGCATTCTTAGTTTTTAAATTATACTTCTCTTACATTATTGTCCTTTATGTTTAAATTATTCATTCAATTAGTTTTTTATAAGAGAAAACTTAATGCATTTTATTTAAAACAAGAGTAGAGATACAAGATGAAATTCGAATGAAAATACAGAAGCTAGTATGACATGGAACTACCATAGATAAACTATGAACAACTTCATTGGTTTGTCTCCTAATAAATTTAACATTAGAGGTTGCTAGGTCAGAAGAAAATATGAGCCGACAATCATTAATAACTGATGCAAAATCTGAGACGCCGAGTGTACGACCATAGATACTATCAACCGCCACCTTTGAGTCCATCTCAAAATCCACATTTGTTAGTTGAAGGTCACGTATCCACTGAAGAACAGACTATAGTCTGAGTGCCTCTCTTAAATCAACATCATGTATGTAATGGTGATAGCCATTCTTTTTTATCCAACACAAAACGACCTCATGATCCCGAATACACATGCCAAAGCCAAATTTGTTTAATGCATAAGAAAAAGAGGCATCCACATTACATTTATAGCAATCCACACTTGGTTTGCGACATACAAGCATCTTAGAGTGATGAGTCTGATTAAGGATGTGGGTCCTAATAAGTTGGACATTGACCCAACTATTAAAATTCACTCAATTAGGTGTAATTTGTTTATTGTCATAGTTAACAAAATGATATACAAATTAATCAAATTCTATTAGTTCAAGAGAGATGTCATCCTAATAATAAAAACTTGGTTTTGTAACTCTGAACACGATGGTTCAAATTCCACTTAAGACAATTGTAAAATAATCAATAGTGTCATGTTATTAATAATTTAGTTTCGCAATTCCTTTTTAAAAATTCAACTTTCTACTATATATAAATTTAGGGCACTTGTTAAGGACACCTGTTAAGAAGTCTAAAGAAGAAACTTTGGCTTATAAATAGTGTATTTAATGCATTGAAACTTTAAAAAGTAAATTTTTTTACATAAAATTTACAAATTATTTCTATTTTTGAATCCTTAACAAGTGTCCTTATGACATTTGTTTGTTAATACTCGATTTAAAATAGTACTAATAACGAGATCAAAGAAAAAAAAAAATGATGATAGTATTAATAATAGAGGTAAGAAGGTTTTGCCGACTTGGCTCCGTGACTCGTTTTCATTGGAGCACTTGTTGTTTTGATTTTCTTGGTCCACAAGCACACAGAAAAAGACCTAAAACTGAATTATTTGTGGACTATTTGTCCTCTCTTTCCACTTATCTATCTCCCAATATATAAAAACTGTGTGTTCCTGTTTTTTTCTTTCTAATAATGATAAAGATAATAATAATAATAATAATAATATTGTGTTCATTTTTCTCTTTTCATTTATTAAAATTTAGTAGTTTTGTCTTTAACCATTATTTTATTTAATGATGATATTTCTATGTCAACGTACTTTTATAAAATATATATTTATTATAGAAAATTTATAAAGATGGTAACAAGGTATTTGATTTCTTTTTACGAAAAAAAGATTTGATTCCCTACTTTTTTGGTCTTCAAAATCTTGAAATTATAATTTTTTTTCTATAGAAAAAAGTTTAAGTGAGTTGGTTCGGAGTTCATGAGAATTAAAGTAAACTTTAAAAGTGTATTTATAGATTATCTAATAAGGTATGAACACGCAGCAGCAAAAATGGAACTGAGATGCTGTACATCCCTTCTAGGCTGGTTGCATTGTTTTGTTTGGCTGGGACAATCTCGATTACTTATTAGGAAGTTCACCTAATGGAATATTTTTAATAAAATAATTGCCGATATAAAAAACTCTCATTTTCATTGTAACTGTAACTGACATTATTTGACAATTATTTTATTTATTAAATATACGAGGAGTGAGCTTGAATGTTCTCAAGCGTCAAGCGCATGAAAATTGAATAGTTCTTTCCAGAACAAAAAGTAGGTTTATATTATTTTTTAGGGGGTTAAGGTGTTTTTTTTAAAGAGGGGTCCAGGTTTATATATATATATATATATATATATATATATATATATATATATATATATATATATAGGGGCGGACCTGGACTTTCAAAACCAGTGGGACAATATTTTTTTGTCAAATGATTAAATAATACAAAATTTAATAAGAAATTATATTAAAAGTGGTTGTAGCAACCAAAATTACAAAGCAAATGCTCTATTTTCTATTTTAGATAAGCTTTTCTTACATCGTCTTGAATGTCAGGATGGTAGCTTGTAATTGCAGGTCTGCGGGAAGGATCTGTTTCCAATATTTCAAAGTCAATGACTTTGTTACTCTCACTACTAATAGCTTTGTCTCTAGGCATAACTGGAAAAAATTTCTTCATCCTGACCTGATTCAATTACACAACAAAATTAATGAGATGGCACACAGATTTGAATTTTGTGTTTCAAAACACTCACAATCAAAAAGCCGCAAAGAGGAACACCAGTCAGAAATTCAATAAATCAGCATGGAAAACACCAGTTGCTTAGTATCAAATCAGAAGCATAAATAAGATCCATGTACATGTTTTAAATCACAGTGACACCGTAATTCTATTGAAACTCCATAGCATACTAAACACAAACTAAAAACACCCAACAAAAATCGAAGAGTGGGTGTGAGACTGATTCATTCTTCAACTTTTTTGGTAACAAGACTGATTCTTTAATTGCCAATACTAAGCTAAAATGTATATCATTTCAACGAATTATGTGTTATAGGTTACTAATCAAAGAGTCAGCCACTACTTCAGAACAGAGTCTGGTGAATGCACAAATAAACAGAATACTGATTATGAGCAAAAAATTGGACACTCTGCTTCTAATAAAGAACCAATTGTTTTCAATTTATCATTTTATTGGTTACTCATGGATGAATAGCAATAGCTTTGCAAAAAAATAATAAAGTTCATCAGTGAAAGAAAAAGAAAAAAAAGAAAAAAACTTGTAGTAGGTCCAAGTATTCATAATGATAAAACTACAAACTAATTCAAATCAAAACCCACAAAACAAAATCTGGAACAAAAACATCAACAGAAATAATAATCTTGGCTAGCTTTAAATCTGTAAGAAAAATTTTTCACAGGGTATTAAAAAATGAACTTACTTGAAATCTGTTCAACCTGGTGAGATTTGCGAAGATGATGGTGGAGGTGGAACCAGGGGCGGATGAAGATGATGATGGCGGTGGTACTGGCGTGAGAGGAAGGGGATCGAGCGCGCGCTGCAAGAAGGAAAGAAGGAGTGGAGAAGGAAAGAAGGGGATCGAGCGCGCGCTGCAAGAAGGAAAGAAGGAGTGGAGAAGGAAAGAAGGGGATCGATCGAGCGCTCTCACCTCTCATCTGATGTTTAATATTTTTTTTATTAAAAAAAAAAAAAAAAATTGGGCCTGGACTGGTGTGGCACCTGCCACAGCAGGCCCAGTCCAGGTCCGCCCCTGTATATATATATATATATATATATATATATATATATATATATATATATATATATATATATATATATAATAACCAACCTTTTTTTAAAAAAAAAAAACAAACTTAAACCAATCTAAAAACATTAATGTTTAAGTTAACAAATGCGTATCTTTTCGTATGACAAAAAAATATCCACTTATTATTATTCAAATAAATTTTAAACATTTGATTATTTTTGTAAATTTACGAAACCATTTTTGGAATGTTTTATTGAAAAATAAAAATGAGTGCAATTTATTAAATTATCATTTATTTTAAATTGGTTTGAACTGGGCAAGTGAATTTTTTTTGTTCAAACAAAAAAGTGTACACTTGTTAACTTAAACCTTAATATTTTTAAATTGGTCTATGTGTGTGAGAATATTTATGTGATATTATATTACCGTTCTTAATTTTTTGGTTCTAGATAACAAACTCACACACACAATGTGTTGAAAAGTGAAAAACACGAAATTCGAATTCATGAGAATCTACCATTTGAAATGTCTATGCAACTACGGTTTGAAATGTATTTATGAGATTTCTATCATTCTTAAGTCTATCTTTTTGAATTGGAAACTAACATTTTTATTTTAATAATTTCATGTACAAGATAAGTAAATAAGTTACAACCAAAAAAGAAAAAAGACAAGTAAATAAGTTAATTGATGTTGATGCATGGATTGTTTAAAGGAACACTATTACCGCTAGCGACGGGGTACTAATGCCTACTTCTCACGCTATTCTCACTGCCTAGAATTTGACACGGTATGCTCCAAACGTTATTGTGCAATTTGTCATCTTCAAACAAACATTGAACATTGTTCTTTGTTTGAATTTTGAGTAGGTACCTGATTGTGACATGAGTGTTTTGATATCGATAACTTGATAGCATGTCATGGGCGGATCTACGATAAAGCATGGTGTGATTATAGTTGGTTCAGCATAGAATAGAATTTTAAAATATATTATATATATATATATATAGACACCGTTAAAGATCTCATCTTTAGTTACCGAAATTTTGATCACTAAAGCATAAAAATTGGTCACTAATTTATTTAACGATCAAAATAGAGACCACTGATTGTTAGCTATTTTGATTGTCATTAAATATATGTTGCATCTGATCGTTATTTCAATCACAGATGTTGGACTTCTTCTTTTGCAATGGTTTCTTTTCGTTGGAATTCATAAAATAAATTAACTAACATAGAATAAAATGTTAAACACACTTTATTTATACTTAACTAATGATTCTTTCTTTCTTTTTTTCTGACCAAAACTAACATTTCTTTATCTAAATAAGTCAATATTACAAAATAATTATCCTATATACAATAAATTGATAAGGCTTCAGTTCATAGTAAAGATAATATTCGGAATTCACAAGGTTTTATATCATGTATCATATATATATATATATGGAGCATATCAAGTGAGAATGATAGTTTTATATGAGAATGATAGGAATGATTATGGACCTTTGGATTAGAATTGATGGCAGAGATTAAAAGGTCATACTTAATGACTCACGTGACTTGTTTTCTTCTCACTTAATTCCTTCTCTCTCGGCGTTGACTCTTCTTCTTCTTCTTCCATCAAAAGCTAATGTTTCTTCTTCCCCTCACTGATCTATTTCGGAAAACCCGACCCTCCCCGACGCGAAGCACTCCTTAGCCACTATCCACCATTGGTTTGTGATCGGAAATCCGCCGTCGCCACCTATCTGTACCCGTTCGTGGTCGGAAACCCCATAACATAAACTATCACAGATCCAATTTCAAGCTTTCTGTCAATTACCAAAAGGATTTAATCTCATAGAGCCTGAATATATACCATCCCAGCCTGAATATATACCATCCCAGGATTTAATCTCATAGGATCCAATAGCTAGCTTTCATATCACAGCGAGAAACCATCCCAGATCCAATTTCATACAATGAGATACCATTTTCAGAAACTAACTCTCCTCCATTATTTCTTCAGAAGAATTGGAAAGGTCGATGCACCTCCACAACCGCTGCCGGTGGACGTCATGTGATTGATTTTAGAGATAGGAAACGAGGGGAGATCCCTTTTGAGGCCATAGCCTTTTGTCGCAACCCTTAATTTTGCTGCCACCATTTGTTGTTGTCTGTGTCGCAAAATCGATTGCTCATGTAAGCTTCCATTATTGTCTGTCGTTCGTCTTTGTTGTGATGAAGAAACTAGTTGTTGGTTCACACTTGTTGATCGAATGATACAAAATTAGAATTTTATATTGGGTTTTTTTAATATTCTTTCAAACACAGAGAATCACTAAGGGGATTTAAGGATTAAATGATAACCTCACACTATTTCTTAATAATAATTTTTGGATGCGGATGGTCTTTGAAGCAAGTACAGAAAGGAAGAATGAGGTTTAACGTTGATAGAAGAACAAAGCGAGAAAAGTCAAGAAAAACTGATGGCATGAATGATGGAAAAGAGGGAGAGAATGACATGAGTCACTTAAATGGTGTTTTAATCTCATCCATTGCTTTTAATCTGATGGCTGCAATTTATTCTCACCATTCTCACATAAGATACTCATTCTCATGTGATATGCCCCCTATATATATATATATATATATTCTAGAAGACTCTAATCCACATGTCTCATGATATTTTTTTGGTACAGTGACTACACTTAGCAGTGGTAAATGACCGTCTTGTAACTTTTATAAAAAGAGATGTTCTTAGAACGGTTACTAATTATGTTACTTTAACTCATTTTCAACAAATATGTGATAGATTTTCTTTGTAAATTTGGTTGTTGCAAATAACACATGTTATTTTTTATTTTTAGTATAATTTGATTTGCCAAAATTTTTAGCTTATTAAAAATTTATTCTTGAATCTCTCCATGTAACACATGTTCTAACAGAGTGTGGACTATTTCTAATACTCCCTCCGATCGGGTCATTGAAGCTCATTGAATAACTAATGTATATAGATTATATTATAAATCAAATATATCAATTATTCAATGATAATATTTGCTTATAATAGTGATTGGATGAAATATATTTTAAAATTTGGATTATGCTAACTCAACTCTTATAAAATTGATTTATAAGGCGATGGCTATTTTCATTTATAAAAAGATGTTTGGACTATATTTCATTTAATGTAAGATTCTTATTGGTATTTTTTTTTTTTTATTTTGAGATAGAGATTCTTATTGGTATTGATGGCAATGGATATTGTTAATTGCAGCCATTGCTTGTTCCCGCTGTCTATTCATCAAAGAGTTTGGGTGGGGCCCTTCTACATTCCACTCTGTCCGATAGGTGTTTCTGGAGACACACTAATAGCGCTCCACTTCAGAAGTGGTCCTCTTGGTGTGGAATGTGGATTCAAGTGATAATGAGTTTGAGCATATATAAAATTTGTATACCATAATTCTTGATTTTTCTTTAAACTCGTGTCCAAAATTGTATACATACATAATCAGAAATATCAGTATGCAAGTAATAAACTGTAAGCTGAAAATGCAATGCTCAACACAGCTTATATTTTGGTTTTTAGCATAGCAGCATGTATGTAAGCTGAAAAAATAGTGCATACCGTTCAAATTTGATCAACTTTTGGTCAATTTTATCAGTTGGCTATGTGTAAGTATAGATGTCACATGACTTGAAGGTTTTTCCAAACAGCAAAAACAAATTTAAATAAAAATCAGAAAACAAGCTCACAAGTGTAAGCTCACTTTCGCGTAAATACTAAATACCATATGTAGCTCACTTTCACGATTTCCCGTCGATATGACAAAATATCAACACGAGGATAAATGCACCCAACAACTTAAAACAAACAACATAAACTTAAAAACACATATAGAGTTGATATTTCAAAACCAAAACAGCAGTCTCTAGCTGCTTACAAAATCATGTAGTTCTAACAAAACACAAAAGTCAAAGCATAAACACGAAAAAGAAATAGCCCTGCCACCGTCGATCAAGAACCCAGTTCTGGGAACAAAAGTTGTGAGATGACAGTGCAGATTTGACACTTAATCCGAAAAACAAGTTAACAAGACAAAAAATAAAAGTACTACATAGAGCAAACCATTTATTGTAATCACCATAATAGACTTCCTTGGATAGATCACCCTGCACGGTTCACTTCTTCTTCAATGCTGACTTTGTTTTAGTAAGTCCTCCGCTGGGATCCTTCTTTTCCACAGCCTTGATGACACCAACAGCCACAGTTTGACGCATATCCCTGACAGCGAAACGGCCAAGTGGAGGATACTCAGAGAAAGTCTCAACCACCATGGGCTTGGTGGGAATCATCTTAATAATACCAGCATCACCATTCTTCAAGAATTTGGGCTCCTTCTCAATCTCCTTTCCAGAACGCCTGTCAATCTTAGTAACAAGCTCAGCAAATTTGACAGCAATGTGGGAGGTGTGGCAGTCAAGAACAGGGGCATAGCCATTTCCAATCTGGCCAGGGTGATTCATGATGATCACTTGAGATGTAAAGTTAGCGGCCTCCTTGGCAGGGTCATCCTTGGAGTTTGAGGCAACATAACCACGCTTGAGATCCTTAACAGCAACATTCTTAACATTAAATCCCACATTGTCACCGGGAAGAGCCTCAGTGAGAGCTTCATGATGCATCTCCACAGACTTGACTTCAGTTGTCAATCCAGATGGCGCAAAAGTCACCACCATTCCAGGTTTCAAGACACCAGTCTCAACACGTCCAACGGGCACAGTTCCAATTCCTCCAATCTTGTAGACATCCTGAAGTGGTAATCGGAGGGGCTTGTCTGATGGCCTCTTAGGCTCGTTGATTTGGTCAAGAGCCTCAAGAAGGGTTGGACCCTTGTACCAGTCAAGATTTGTAGAGCGCTCGATCATGTTATCTCCCTCAAAACCAGAGATGGGAACAAATGGAATTTTGTCTGGGTTATAGCCAACCTTCTTCAAATAGGATGAAACTTCCTTCACAATTTCTTCATATCTACCCTTCGAGTACTTGGGTGTAGTGGCATCCATCTGTTCAAAAGATAGCAAAACAATGAGAACTTGTATAAATAAAGTAATTACAAAAACAATCAGATGCACCTTCAAAGGGCTATAAATGTTCAAATACCTTGTTGCAGCAACAAATCATTTGCTTCACACCAAGAGTGAATGCAAGGAGAGCATGTTCACGGGTCTGACCATCCTTTGAAATACCAGCTTCAAAACCACCGGTAGTGGAATCAATGATCAGAACAGCACAATCAGCTTGGGATGTTCCAGTAATCATGTTCTTAATGAAATCCCTGTGTCCGGGAGCATCAATGACAGTGCAGTAGTACTTAGTAGTCTCAAACTTCCACAGAGCAATGTCAATTGTGATACCTCTTTCACGTTCAGCTTTGAGCTTGTCGAGCACCCAAGCATACTTGAATGAACGCTTGTTCATCTCAGCAGCTTCTTTCTCAAACCTCTCAATCACACGCTTGTCAATACCTCCAAGCTTGTAGATCAAGTGACCGGTGGTGGTTGACTTCCCGGAGTCGACATGGCCAATGACAACAATGTTAATGTGAACCTTTTCCTTACCCATTTGTCCTTAAAAGCTTAAAACCACAAAAAGATCTGCCAATTCAACAAAGAGAACAATGCATAATAAGTATGATCCCAACGAAAAAGGAAAAAGGAAAAAGAAATAAAAAAAATATTCCACTATCAACAAAAAATTATGCCAATTGAACAAATGAAACAATACATATGTACCAACAGGTAAAGACACAAGGTGTTTCAGCTCAAGCAAACAAAGTATGATACAGAAACAAACACGAAGTATATAAATAAAAAAGAAGAATAAACAATGAAATTGGTCGCTAACTTTGTAGGGCGCTCTCAAATAGTTGCATGAAATTACAAATAATTCAAAAAGATCCCGACTCTATTAAGCTGTCATGATATTACGAATAATTTAACCACCTACTATTGATCAGGTTCCTATATTTTAACAACTTACTAATCAATTAGGTCCCTATGTTTAACCACCTACTATCAATTTAGTCCCTAACATACTGTCTTACTAATACGAGTAAAATTTGACAGAGTCGATGAATTTTTTAAAATTTGACGAATTTGGTGGTTTACTCGAAGAAGAACATCGATATTCACATGTTCATGTATGTTAAGTATTATGAACATACAAAACCCTAGATGAAAAAATAATGTCATCATAACAAACAAAAATCACCGATTCATAAAGAAAAAACGATCATTACATGATTTTGGATTCAGAATTGCGATTTAACATGTACATAAACACAAGATAGCTTCAAAAGGTTACCTTGAAGGAAGAAGAGAACGAGAGCAGAGAGGAACGCTAGGGTTTTTTTTGTTTGTTGCAAGCGGTAGGGTTTGATTGTAAGGGAGGGTTAGAGGGTTTATAAAGTGATGGAATTGTACTAAATTAATTTCAAAACAAATATTTTAATTCTAAAACAAATATTTTAAAATTGTGTTCAAAAATAAATAAATAATACACTAAGTTTTTTTTTTTACAGAATTTTCTAAGATTTCAATTCACCTCGTTATTAAAATAAAAATAATAAATAACTTTCCTATGGAGAGTTTTAGGACATTGTGATTCTATCTAACTTGAGTATTAGTCTTTAGTTGCAATAACTAATTTAGATTAAAATAATTCACTTTTCAACTAGATTAATTTAAAATATTAATTAATAATTAGTAATGATTTTAGTGTCAAAAAATAATAACTACTAATGAATTTATTGAATTGTCAAACCTTTCTTTCTTATATGAGAGCACGTTTTATGTTATGATAGATAGAAAGTGCTGTAGAAAGGTATAAACAATCTAACAATTGGACTTAAGTGGTTACGTAGTAGATTTCACCAAAGAACAAATCATTTAGAAGAACTCGAGTTTGATTTTTGTATGAAACAATTTTTGATCAAACTATACTTATTTCACGGTCGCTCTCCAGATTATTAGGGTCACATTTCCCTAAGAACTAAAGGGTTAACACAAAAAAGAAAGAGAAATGCTATGTTAGCGAAAAATAGGCCAGCGAACGTTTCACGACACAGGTGGAATGTTTTTATTACATGATTATTGTTGAACCGCTCGTTATCCACCCACCACACCCATGTATTCCGCTAGCACTAAATTTTAATTGGCCAAGGGTTTTCTCGGAATGCTTTCGCAAAGCTTTTTGTCGCCGTAAATAACATAGCTCAAAAAGAAAATACAAAAGTATAGATAGAGAAGATCACAAGAATTTTTTTTATACTAGTTCACAACTCAAATTGGATGTTACATCTAGTCCTACCCTGTAAGAGAGATTTGCCCCATTTACCGAGGACTTAATTCTCTATAACCAAATTGGTTAGAAGTCCTTAACCTCCACTTCAAATGTTCGGTATTATTTGCCAAAGCTGTATTAGACCATGTGATTTGATCATGTCCCATACCAAACCAACCTAAGTATTAGCAATATACCTCTCAAGGTACCTAGAAGTCTCTCTTATGCATTCCTCATGATCCGTTCTCACTCGCCTCTTGAGTTGAGTATTCAATCCAATAAAAGGCTATATCCACTATTCAATCAATTACAAAAGTTTGAGTTTGAGTTTGAGTTTGTGTTTATGTCTGCTATGACACAAAGTCATTCTAGGATTCTAACTCTATAGAGAGGATAATACAAATTGAATCATGTATCAATCCAAGTATTGATTTCTTATATAGAGAATATAAGTACTTGATTGATTTATCACAAGATCTAATAACCTAACCATAGAGGATTTGCATTTGCGCTCATCTCATTAAAGGCTTTTGTGAATATTTATCCTTTCTGAACATGGTCATTTCTTATTTCTCTTTTCTCTCTACATAGACATTCCTCATAATCGTTCCAAAATTGTCAACCCCATCATTAGAGACGAACTTCCTTTTATTCCTTTTATGAGAAAGATCCAATGAAAGCATACCATTGTTGAAATCTGGCTATGTAAAAGAGTTGTTTCCACGGTGTAGAAAGAGTTGTTGCTTGTAGATGTCTTGGAATAATCTTCTACTTTCTAGGTTGGAAGTACAAGGTCTTGAGATGTTCAAAAGTCTTTTGAATCTTGGTACTCGGACTCATGCTTGATTAGCTTCATCAATCGAATGTAGAAAAATGTGGAGCTTTAGCTTGATCACAAGAAGTATTCTAGCTTTTGTGTAGATGATGCCTTGAATCTACGCTCCAAATGTAGAAGGCTCCCAACATTATTTCATGCTTTACTTGTTGCCACAAGATGGTGAATCACCAAGATGATGTTTTCCTCTATGTTGTTTAAGTATTCTAGACATACAAGGTTTTTATGATTCCTGTGTTCACTTATCATCAGTAGATTGTGCGACATCAGATAAAGTTTATCCTCGATGTTAGATAACTTGATCCAAAACTAATCGTACCAATACATAATTTCGTGTTTCACTTTCCATTAGTAGATAATGAATAAAAGCATATGTTGTTTTGTGGTATCCCGCGTATTGTGCAATCATCAGATGATACATACTTAATAGTCGTTGTTTTGTTGGAGATCAACTTTTTCTAATTATAACTTCTAGCATAAGGTAAGTACTAAACTAGTACTTAATAGTTGTTAAAGTGAACATTACATGTGATAACATTTTCAGCGAAGAAAGCTCGTCGTCGAAAGCAAAAAGCACCAATTTTTGCAACTATACCACCAATGCAGTAATTATGAAGACAAACTGAACACAAATACTTTGGAAGATCAAAACCCAGTATAAAGCTTCTTATCAAGATGGGAAAATGTTATAACTAATCTATTTGTTGAATTTAATTACTTCTAAACAGCATAACTTTTTATACAGTTTAGTAGTGGATACCTCAGATTTTAGTCAATATAGCATCAATCAACATCACCATGTGCGAACATTGTCGGTTTTTTTTATTATTTAATTTCCTTGAATAGCTTGTGAGTGGCTCCATCATCATCCTCCGGAAGTTCTTTTAGAACCTGGGCAAGGATAAAAAAACTGAATTTTAAAAAGGAGGAACAATCTCGTGAACGAACGAAAATAGGAACCAAAACAGCAATTAAGTCTAACATGTCTTGTTTTACCAAGCAATGATTTTGTTGGACTAGTACACATACGGCTTAATCTTTTCAATAACTTGCAAGTTGATGCTTCCTGCCTCACAGACATAGCATAAAAATGTAAGTACTATTTTAATAGAGTACATAAGCAATTGTATCAAGTAGAGATTTTACATTTTATAAGAAATTAGTTTTTATTATTTGGCTAATATATTTCAAATATTAAAAAAAAGTATAAGGAATACTTGGTCCTCAAAAAAATCAAAATAAGACATCTTGCAAGGAATCCAAGCCAAAGTTCTTAACAATAAACACCATCTTAAAAACTATCAAGGCGATCAGCGCACCATTCATGATGCCCAATAACCAATTCCAATTCATTTTCTCAGCTAGGCTATCAACTAGAACAACTTGATTAGAGAAAATAAAACTATTCCTCAATTCTCAATCAGCCCAAATTATAACAGGATGTGTTGTGGCAAGTGTGAGGTGAGTAAGAATCCCTAGATTGGATGAAAAGTGAGTTTTGAGTAATATATAAGTGAGAGGACTCATAAACCCAATGTCTTAGGGTTTTGGGCTAAGATGTGTTGTCCAAATTGCTCTAGACCCAATATGGATGATCCTTTGGATTTCCCTCATGACTTAGTGCTATCATAGTCAATGGTTTGACAAGGGTTTGACCAACTCCTTGTATGAAAGTCTCTCTGACCAAATATGTTCAGCCGGCGTGTCTCGTTGATGTGGTGCATGTCAACACCGGTTCAAGCAAGTAAATGTGGAAGAAAAAGCTTCTCTTTGAGGGGAAGCATAACCAATTGAATAAAATAACTCACACTTGAGGGGGAGATTGTTGTGTCAAGTGTGACGTGAGTAAGAAGTCTCACATTGGATGAAAAAGTGGATGTTGAGCAATATATAAGTAAGAGGACTCAAACCCAATGCCTTGAGAGTTTTGGGTTAAGATGTGATGTTCTACTCACTTGTGTGGTTGCTCTTGACTCAATATGGATGATCCCCCATATTCCCCTCATGACCCAACAACATGCCATATAAAAAACAACATTGACCTCCCTTTTTCATGATTTACTAAAGATACAAACATAAAAAAATAATTTGCACTAAGATAACTCACCGAACATCACAAATTGTATCTCTAGCCAATGAATCAAATATACGACACAATTTTCCTAAATAAGTTAAGTCGAGTAGGTAATCTTTCCCTCAACAATTGCCAAGAGAAGACAATTACCTTAGACGAAGCAATGCATTCTTCCATTGGAACCTAATGCGCTAACTCCTTCCTTAGAAAAACCTAAAGGAGACAAAGATGAGGGATAAGGAAATATAAACCGAGGAAACAGAAAACATAATGTCATGTGAACTCGCCCAACATCAATTGTCACACTCAAATGAAAGTGGTTCAAGGTCTCCAAAGCTCAATGGAAATCAGACACCAAACCCCTTACCACACCTACCATTATCAGACACCACCAAACACTGTTGTTGGACTGAGACTGCAAAAAGTCTTGAGAAGGCAACCATAGAGAACGAACCCTCACATCATGCCTGAAGGAGACTAACTCCCCTTTACAACTCATCATGCCAAAAATTAGTTGTTATAATAGTGTCACTGTCAAATTAACCAGCAATTGATATTCATATCCAAATTTTTCCTAATTAACAAGGAAAATAATTAAAAATTAAATAAACATAATAACAAGAGTAATCCTTTTCAATGTTTGCTTAGTACTTGATGCACAGAGAGTTTCACTTCTCTGAAGCGAAGGATAAATTTTAGATAACAAAATGTGATATTCTAACATTTGATCATAAAATTATTAGTTGTTAAACTTTTTCATGGTTATTGATATATGTCATGTATCTGTAAATATTATAGTCAAAGTAATGAGTGTTGGATAAATGGAGAAGAGAAAGAATAAAGACTTTTGAAATATGATTACATGTTCTGATATGATTGATAATATTAATAACTTGATACAAAAGACTAACCATATTTGATATTACTACAAGACTCCAAATTGTATAGAGATAGGAAATCGGGAAATAATTCATATATTCTAGACTAATTTGAAAATATAATTATGTAAAACCTTCTAAGATGATAAACAACTAATCCTATGCGATATATGAATTATTTTGCGATTTCCTGATTTCTATAGGATTAGGGGTCATGTAGAAAGTTAGATGTGAATCCTCTTCTCTCTTTATCTTTGTTCTTTGGATTGATTTTGATTGCTCTAAGTATTGGTTATAGATTTGTTCTAGGTTGAATCGATATTTGCTTGGACTTTTTAGCGTTATTCACAACAATTGGCACCATGTAAGGAAAAGTAACAAATTTTATAAGTTTTTACCATCGGTACTAAATGGGATATCGAGAAATTTTTCAGAAACAACGATTTCGGTGTGTGGAAAGTGAAGATGGAAACAATCTTGATTCAACAGATGTGTGTAGGTGCTTCGAAGGCTGAGACAAAAAAAATTAGTCATTATTACTCAATCAAAAAAGACTGAGATGGTATATAAGGCAAGAACTGCCATTATCTTGGTCCTTGGAGATAAAGTATTGAGAGAAGTCATGAGGGAGAAGACCACGACAAAGATGTGGACCAAGTTATAATCATTATACATGACCAAAAGTCGTTGGCACAATGGTTATGTATGAAATAAAAACTTTATTCACTGAGGATGCTATAATCAAAATATAAGGGTCATGCTAACAAGTGTCCTAAGGGCATTATTTAAGAAATACACAAATAGAAAATATGTCTTGGAAATACAAGTCAAAGTAGTTTCAAAGTAATAATTACGTCACTTTATATGCAAAAGTAACTCCTTTTAGTACTTTAAACAATACCCTAAGGATACTTATTAGCATTTTCCAAAATCTAATTTGGAGAAATTGACGAATTTTAACATCAATGATTTGCAAAATATTGAAGTGAAACTTCATGATGAGGATGAAGTTCTACTCTTATTGAGTTCGCTGCCCAAATCTTTTGAGCATTTTAAGGATGCATTCCTTTATGGAAAGGAATCCAATATTACCTTTGAGGAGGTACAATCATCCACTAGGGCCAAATAGCTAACCAAGTTTCAAGATTTGAAGGTGTAAGATAATGGGGGAAGACTTGAGTGTCTCAAGAGGAAGAAGTGAGTAGAGGAAATTGGGTTAAATCAAAATCAAAGGGGAACGAAAAATCAAAGTATAAATGCTTCAATTGTCATAAGACTTAACATCAAGAATAATTGTCGCAACAAATGGCATATTAGAAATCTACCCATAAGTAAAAGGGGTTTAGTGGAAACATAAACTAAACTAAAGGAGTTAAGGACCTACGATGGCCTGGAGTTTGTTCATAATAATTTAATGAGTTTTACCGAATACTAGGTCTTAATTAAGAGGCATATAACTCTGGCAAGAATACCGCAACAAAATGGCATAATTGAACGCATGAATGGATCATTTTGAAGCATATTAGATGCATACTTTTTGGAGCTGGGTTTCCCAAGAGTTTTAAGGAGAGAAGTTGTGTGTACTACAACATGATCAACATATGTTTGTCAATATGAATAAACTTCAAATCACATGTGGAGGTTTGTAGTTAGAAACAAACAAACTATATATATATATATATATATATATATATATATATATATATATATATATATATATATATATATATTTTTTTTTTTTTTTTTTTTATTTTTTTTTAAAACCAACATATTAAATTTAAAGATAAAATATGTTTTTAGTCATATAGATTATAATTTTTTAGGTTTGGTCCTTAAAAAAATATTCAATTTTTGTCTCCATTTTTTAAAACTTTACAAAAAAAAAAAGTGTTTTTAGTCTTGGATTTCATTTATATAACAAAAAATTAAAGACTAAAATTAAACAAAATCTTAGGAACTTAACTTAAAAATTGCAAGTGTTGTAGAGACTAATCAAAATAATCGAAAAATTAACCAATACATGAAAATTAACTAAAGCAACAATAGATAAAAATTGACAATAGCTATTTAAAAAAGTTGGACAAAATGTGTTCCAAGAAGCCAATTTTATCCATAAATGACTATTTACAAAATAGATTAATAATGTATTTTCAAATGTACACAAATAGGTTATGTCTAACTATGCCTATTGTCTTGATAATTTCTATTGTTGAAAAAGTTTTCTCTATAATTGTTATTGAGACGAGAAGTACCAAACTAATACAAATAAATCTATCAATCATGTAATATTTTTTTTACTTTCTTATTTATGCTAATTTTCGGCAACTGAACTTGTTTGGGGTAGCTCAATGTTTATTATTTCAGATAGCTGGATATAAATACATACCAACTAATTCAAGAATAAAACTTTTTTGGCCTTCACAATGAAAGGATACGCCCCTGGCTATAGCGACCTTGTGTATTATGATCTAAGTGTGGTTGAAGAGATGCAAGATAAGGAATCAAATATCTTCAAGGAAGCGGTTAAGAACAAAGATAATTAGAAATGATAATAGGAAATGAACGAGGAAAAGAGTTCATGGGAGAAGAAAGTGAATGAGGAAAAGAAATCATGGAGAAAAATCAGACTTGAAAACTTGTGGGATTACCTAAGGATCAAAGGGTAGTTGGATGCAAGTGGAGGTTGATGCCTAGAACAAGGTCCAAGAATTGCTTGGACTTGATAAGTTTTGGTGAAGAGTATAATTCCAACATTCAAGAGAGCAACAAGTGGTTGATGGGTAAATATTGAGCATCACCACTGATTTAAAGTTAAGGTGGAGAATTGTGGTGAGTATATCTTCAAATATGCGTCTTTTAGCTTCTAGAGATGATGATTTGAATCATGGTAATTGAGGTGAAAGTTTGATTCGAACCATGGTGGTGAAAATGGGTTCAAGTCACTTTATGTTTTGGTTGATTCAAATCAAGGGTAGCATGATTCAAATTATGATGTTGAAATTCACCTTCTGATGTTTCCTGGATGTTTTTATTTGAATCACAGTTGTAGATTTGGGTGGTTGATTCGAATCATGCTATTTTGCCTATAAAATCAGTTAAAATTTAGATTTTTAACACGCCAAAAAAGAGGGAACACGAAAGTGGAGTAGATTTTGTATTTTGATCTTTTTGACGAGGTTCTAGGATTGAAAAACACGTTGTAAATGCGTTGGGTTGTTGGGTCTCATTAGGGAAAGGATTCAAGCTTTCTCTATTCCATTCTTGAGTTAAAATATTTGAGTTTGAGAGTTTGGAAAAGTGTAGAAATTAATGTTTGTTCATCTTGCTCTTAAGCTAATTTCTTATAATTCTTTTGTATCTATTGTAAAGACTCATAGTGAATTGGATATTTGCTCTCTTCGGAAAATGTAGATCATTTTCGGGCTGAATTGCGTAAACAATCTTAGTGTGAATCCTCTACTTTATTTTTGTTCTTTCGATGGATTGTTCGATTGCTCTACACATTGATTCTAGATTTGTTCTAGTTTAAATCGCTATTTTCTTGGGCTGTTTAGTTTTGGTTCTCGTTGTTATTTGTTCCACTTTATCTTGTTGAATTCACAATAGAAAGTTACTATCATATATATCTAAAAAATTTGACATTTAATCTATAACTATTTCCGACATCATCAAAATTAACATCAAATATGTGTGTCAAATAAAAGTGTTAAAAAAAAGTAGAAACTAGAAAGAAGATATAAGGTAGAAACTGAAAAAACGAGGGAGAGTATAAAAAAAAAGGGAGGGAGCGACAAAGAACGTTACTAATTAGCACAATTGACACCACAATGTCATTTAATATTATAACATCTCATATAATTCTTTGGCGCATATATGTATCACAAAATTCATCGTCGGATTAAAAACTATTATAATATAGATTGATCATGTTTAAAAATTTGATATTAATTTATATCGTTTGATATGTTAACGAGGTAATGAAAATTAATTTGTTTGATAAAAGTTCATTTAACATATCAAATTATTTCATACTAATATTAAATTTTATAAACATGATTTATATTATATTAGTTTTCAATTTAACAGAAAATTTTGTAATATGGATATAGGTAAATTGCCCTACATTTAGACACATTGATATGTCGCATGCATATGTATATACCATGCACTCTCTTACCTAGAGAGTACAAAAATAAAAAGAAAACAAAAAAGTTGCCCCTTAGGATCTGTACAGTATAGTAACTCATGGCACAACTTATTCCTCTGGTATAATAGAAATTGAATCATGAATAATAACCAATATAATTAAGTAACCAAAGCCACAACTCACAAGATTTTGTTTTACTGTTGGATTAAAAGATAACCTGCTTAGAGGCTATATGGTGGATTTGGTTTGGTTTTATTGGAACAAATGAAGCTGAGCAGATGAATTTTCAACACTATTTTCAGCATTGAAAATTGTCAGAAGAGCATGAGCACACAAAAGTAATGGTATAAACATTATATACTAAAGGCTTTTCTATGCTCACTCTCTTCTGTCAATTTCTATGTCCCAACAACAACAGCCTAAATGTTATCCCACACTAAGTAGTATCGACTTGATGAAATGCAATACAGATTTTTCAAGAGATCACTCATTTTAATACTATTGCTGAAACACGGTTAATGCGGAATTCTTATGGAAATTTCTATGTTCCAAATTAAGAAATTCTTTTATTTTTTTGAACAAGTTAAGAAATTATTTTATGCCAAGACAAGTACATATACAATTAAAACATCCCAGATATGGAAACTTCACAGGAATAATTCAAAAGAAGATTTCAGAAATGTAAAAGGGAAAAATACTAATAACTGAATCAGATCTGAGGAAAAGAGACATACCTGTTAATGGAATAAAACATCATGGAAACATATAGCCAAAAGGAGGAGAGGAAAAACAGCAGATATATGCTCAAAAATTGTTTGAAAAAGGATAACTGAGTTGTTTAAAATTTAAAATAAAACACTGAAAAAATAAAAACCACATAAAGATAAATAAACTTGGAAGTAGAAAAAAATTAAGACAACAGAAAATAAGAAAGACAAACACAAATTCCAACCAAATCCTTTTGTTTTTTTTTTACACACACTGAAAAACTTTCTCTCGACACCTGTATCTGTATCTCTGTCTCTTCATGAGTTATGAGTGTGTGTTGTTTACTCAACTCAACAGAGAGAGATAGACATGCAACACGTAGATAGGACACGTAATCAGATCTCGTTAAACTGATGACTGATCATATATCTATATGGTTATATATTGTGAGGATTGAGAAGAAATGAGTGCTGCTACTTTTGCAGATTGCACTAAACAAGGTCTCAGAGGGTATACAGCTCTAAAAATATCTTCCTAAACGACAAATATGAGGCCTTGGTTTTGTTTGCTTGACCCAACCAACTCAAATGGACATGGAGCAGCCTTTTGTACATGTGTGTGGCGTGTGTGGGAGGTCAAGAAAGAGACACTACTCTTAAATGCTCTTTTCCTTCTCCCACTTGTGCAACCGAAATTATCATTATAATCATCAACTAACACACCCACCCACCCTCCTTCTAGGTTTTTTAATGGGTGCCATTAGGGTTGTAGAGATATTATATATTGGAAAATGCTAACCAATAGGGGCACTGGTTAAGCAATTAAATATAGTATTGTTTGTATTAAAAAGTCGTGTAATTATTGTTAAGACAAACGTAAAAATTTGTATTTTCAAGACAAAGTTTTTATTAAAGAATTTTTTAACTAATGTGTTTTTGACACTCGTTAGCAAGACTCTATATTAATTAGAATCGGTCTAATATTAGTATTAGGCTAAAGATGTTAGGTGTTGATTGTGATCGGTTAATAGTTTATATTTTACTTTGCGATGAGATCTGACTCCGCACCACCCACTAACCCGGTGGATTCGAGATCAACCCCTGTCTTTTCCGAAATATCCTTTCCGCCGCCGATGTCGCCGTCTGTGTTGGTATCGTGGTTGGACTTGTTTGAGGGTTGTCAGATCGCCTCTCAGTTCTGTCGGTGTTATTTCGTTTGTTGCTGCTTTTTTGTTGCCATCACTGGTGGCTTGCTGCGCCAACGTCGCCGCCGCCGTTGAGCTTTGTTTTGTTTCCGTTTTGTTTTCTTTTTGTTTTAGGAAGATGAAGATGGGTGGTGGTTTTGTTTCGGCTCTCTGTTACTTTTACTGTCTCAGCTCACAGGCTTGCCTTTCGACCTTTGGGGTAGATGTTTGATAATCTTGAATCTAGTTTTTACTAGATTTAAGATATGGGTTCTCTCTGGTTTTGTTCATCTGTGTGTTGTTTTGTTGGATGCATTCCATGATCTGGATTCAACAAGACTAGACTCGCAAGAGGTTGCTTAAAAGGGCTAGGTGTGTATGCTTCGTGTTGACAGTAGCAGTCGTTCGTCGCACCTTAAAGATTGTATCTGCCGCAGTTGCTTCACGCACCGTTGGTGGACTGTGTTGGAGTTATGTCGTGCGTTCATCCCTCGATCTGGACTACGATTAGATTTAGATTTCTGTTTCAAGACCTTTACGATTCTATGTTGTCGGCTTCAGTTCATCAATGTTGGTTTGGCCCGAAAGGGCATTTATGGCTTGCTGATCTTTTTAAAGGAGTTGTTGGAATTTGAATCGTTTCTATGTTGGCAAATGATTCATACACCTCCTTAGATGCTTTGAACACTCACTCTGCGTCTTTTTGCAATTCAGTCACGCCCACACGTGGGTTCGCTGGATTGTCTGTGGTAGTAATTGTTTAGGGTTGTTTCTTTTTTGTTCACTTGTATGAATTGTTGTATCCTTGTTAGGGTTTTGATTTTGTGGTTTAATGAGTCAGGTTCTTTGCCCCTCATTTTTTACTTCCTTTTCTTTTTAATTTAATTTTTATTTTGCCTAAAAAACATAGGAGGAGGAATATGGTGAATCAAATTTAAACTCAATATTCCACATAAAATCTACCCATAATCAAACCATTGAACTATAACAACGAGACTGATAGTTGATTATCTTATATATGATCGCTATATAAAGTGATCATAGTTCTATCAATTTTAAAAAAAATCAATATTTCTATCATTCTTTTTTGTTGAGCGCTACCCTACTTCTCAACAAATTAAAATGTCTTACTCTAATAGGTTTTTTTTGGTATAGTGATGGGTGTTGCTTTTTGTAAGTAGAAGTTCTCGTGATGTTTTGTTCTCGCAACTCTAATGATAACTCAACAAGTGTCCTTCCAACAAGGATAATTTTGGCAAAGCAATAAAATTTTAAAGAGATCTTCTTCCCTCCCCTCCGAAAAACTCCAACACTACAACATTTTTTATCTTAGGCAACAGTCAAAATGCGTTGTTGTACACAAGAAAACCGTCCCTAAAACTATAGGCGACGGTTATGCAACGCTTTTGAAAGTGTCCCATATACGCCCGTGGCCGTTTCTAAAAGCGACGGTTTTTCTGTTTTAGGCCACACATGCATGCAACCGCTGCATAAAGCATAAAAGAGCAACGGTTTTTTCAGGCCCATGAGCGACAGTTTCAGAGTCTTTAAGGGACGGTTATTCAAACTTTCAACAGTTTTTTTAGACATTATAGGGACGGTTTTTTACTGTTGTTGATTTATTCATGCAATGGTGTTAAATTATGCAATGGCAACAGTAATTTTACAGTGCCTAGATTATTGACTGTTTTGACAACGCTTCTTTGTGAAATTGAAGTTATAGGAACTGTTATGTTTATGGCAATGGTAGTTTTAGATACATCGATATATATATATATATATATATATATATCTGTGTGTGTGTGTGTATGTGTGTGTGTGTGTGCGCGCGCCAGCGCATATTCTAAAATAAAATAAGGCTTAAATGCACTTTTCACCCCCTATGTTTTAAAAAGTTGCGATTTTGGCCCCTTTAAAAAAATGGATTATTAGACCCCCCAACTTTGGCCCCTTTTGCAAAAGTGGCCCCATCCCTCAATTTTGACCAAGTCAATGTATATGTGGCAGCTGACTTAGTTGAGTCAGATGCCACGTGTGTATTTATTTAATTAAAAAAAATAAAAAAGCCAAAGAATGAAAACTGAGTGAAGCGCAAGGGAGAGTGTGGGAAAAGCCAAAGTTTGAAGGGCCCTTAATGTTTCTTCTTCATTCACTCGCGTTGCTGAAACTGTGATGCTTACAGTCACGAAAATTTTCCAGATCCATGGCACCCACGGCCATCCACAACTTGCGCCAAGGACGGATCTCCTCTCCTCGACAAAACTTCTTGTTTTTCTTCATTAGTATTCTCTAAGCATCAATTTTTTTTTTCATTCTTCAAATTTATTCCGATTCTCTCTCAAAAATCAATCTTTTCAACAACCCTTTGAGTTTCTCACACTAAAAATCCAATCTTTTCACAATTTTCTCAAACCCCAATTTGATTCTCTTTGATTCTGATACACCCACAAGAAAAAGGTTCAATTTTTATCACAATTTTGCTTAGATAAAAAATGGGTTTTTTCAAAGAATTCGAAGAAAACACAAATGGAGAAGAGTTTGGAATCTGAAGCTAAGAAATGGGTAATTGCTGGAATTTCTGTTAGCCATTGAAGCCTATAACACAAAGATGAGTACAAAAAATGGAGAAGAGAGAGGAGATAACTATGTTATGTGTATGGATTTTTTTTTTGTTACAGTTTATGGATTGTGTTGTGTTACTGGATTTTTTAGTTGAAGAATGATGAATATCATGAAGGGGAAGAATACGATGGTGTGCAGTGATGAATTTCACAAGAAGCGATGGATTATTTGGCTTTTTTATTTTTTTTAATTAAATAAATACACACGTGGCATCTGACTCAACTAAGTCAGCTGCCACATATACGTTGACTTGGTCAAAATTGAGGGATGGGGCCACTTTTGCAAAAGGGGCCAAAGTTGGGGGTCTAATAATCCATTTTTTTTAAAGGGGGCCAAAATCGCAACTTTTTAAAACATAGGGGGTGAAAAGTGCATTTAAGCCATAAAATAACTACTCAAGATTTTGAATTATAAGAACTTCAGTAAAATAGGCTAATCTTGCTTCATAATATTCCAAGCATGGTAGTATCTAAAACATATACGAATTTAAAGCAACACATGTGTTTGCTTCAAAAAAAACCAAAAAGTATTGGTTTACACAAACATTGTTTATA
This sequence comes from Medicago ruthenica, assembly GCA_018208015.1. Classification (NCBI taxonomy): domain Eukaryota; kingdom Viridiplantae; phylum Streptophyta; class Magnoliopsida; order Fabales; family Fabaceae; genus Medicago; species Medicago ruthenica. The sequence goes on along the minus strand of CM031371.1, from coordinate 114,083,092 downwards.
GTTCAGTTGCAGGAAATTATAGAAATCTAAACATGCCAATAATATCATTCCTCTTGATCTTCATCTTCAGGTTGATCTTCGTCTTCAGGCCGACCTTCCTCGTCAGTTGGACGGATTTTCTGCATTTATAAGAAAGTTTCTTAGTCTTAGTGATATTATTGATTACAACCGAGTACAAGATGTGCGAGTAAGAAATATCTCCTCATAAATTGACTCTATAACACCCTTCTGTTAGCATGTTAGACCACAAATGACAATAAAAGATAATCTTCCCGACAAATAATTGAATAATAATTCAAACTCAAACTGCAATAGCAACGAGAACACCTAGACCAGCAAAATACTACACCCCTGCAAAAAAATTAGACACCAATGCACATTTACTGAGTTCAAACTGCACAAAGCTTGACACAACAGACCACATCAATACTAAAACATAACCCCAAACAAATAGAACACCTAAAAGTTCATGTACCAGACCAAGAAAATTTACACAAATAACATTCCTATAAATATGAAATTATACAAGCCTTTATCTAACTAAACTACTATCAAATACTACAAATACTTGCAAAATAAGATCATAAACTTTGAAATAAGTCACAAATATTACCTTTTCAACATTCCTTGTATGCATTGATGCGGAAGCACCACTTTCAACCTCCATAGCATTCTCCATGATAGTGTCCAAAGCGTCATCATCCAACTCAGGATTCATTTGCTTTAACAAGCATTTAACTATCCCTAGTAAGCCGTTAACTTGCTTAGCCATACGAGCCGTCTCGTTAGAACATTGTCTCTTAATATCAGCAATTTCTTCGTTTCTCTTTAACACAGTTGGTGTTACCATTCTTCCCAAACAACGAACTCTACCAGCCTTTTCTTTTCCAAACAGCGATTCAAAAGACTTCCCAGCAGATTCTGTTGACTCTTGAATGGAATCATGAAGTTTAGCCTAGTAAAGGAAAAGGTTAAACATAAGTTCAAATAACTGAATATTTATAAAATTCATAAAACACACATAATAAAATCTGCATATATATAAGTGTCAACACATAATAAAAAAAACTACACACATAGGCATAACTGCCACATGATTGACCAAAGTCAGTTTAGTTTTTCTCTTCCCCTTCTCCGTCAACTTAATTATATGTCTAACAATTTGTGGCTTACGTTATATTTGCAGCTTATCTATATTTGATCTTATGAATATTTAAATACTTAATATACTTGTATTTACTCTTATACTTACAACAACATTTTACGTATCTTGATCCACTTCTTTTCCTTTTCAACTTGTGCGCGTTTCAATGAACATTTTTGCTTGAGTGACATTTGATTCGTCCTCCTTCTTTGCGCGCTGCAACAAAATATATAATAAATAAAAAAACATATATCTATAAGAAAATTTACTCCTTTGAAAGACAAACATATAATACATATGTGCCTTAATCCTCGCAAAGTTTCTTGTTCCCATACGATGTATATATTTCTGTTTGGCCCTATTCACATCATTCTTCTTACATATATCCTGCATTATAAAGAAGAAGCTAAAGATTGGTAGTAAAGTATAATATTGTAATCAAATAGATATAGTAAATCTTACTTGAACAATATTGTTCACCCCAAAAAAGCATTAATCTTTTGAAATCTGGTCCAGGTACTCTCTTGGGACGATGTTTTAACCTTTCTCTCAAGTTGGAGTATTTCAAGAAATGATTCTTTCTAATGTAATTCTTGTAGCGTCTCCAAGCATCATTGATGCGAGCAAGCACTGCTTTCCTTCCTTTTGGAGGAATAATGAATTTATCCTGCAAAAAGAAAAACACTATCACCAACATTTGAAAGGTATTTGAGCTATCAAGGAAATATAAAAATTACTTTCCCATACATTAACATACTCCCATATGCGGTCTTTTTCTTTCTTTGTAAATGCTTTGAAGTTGGTGTAAATTAGAGGGCAGAAGGTAGCATTCCTCACAACAGTGCCTAAGAAAAAACACAAATCATTCACCACTTTATCATTGGGTCCAATAAATTCCCCAAAATCATCTAATGTAACTTCTTCACGCTCATCAATTTCTCTTGAATGCACATGTAAGCACCGTGTTGGCCTTCCCGTTCCTTTCTTTGGTGCACATATTTAAACAAAGTCCAAACATATTGTAAAATAATATTGCAAAGATTATTTAAGATAAAAGCAACCAATTTGACCAAAGTTACCATTAACGTCACTACCTTCCTCTTTGAGTGCATTTTCTCCTTCTCTTTCTATGTCTTCTTCTTCAGCTTCAATTTCAAACTCCTCATCTTCAACTGACACACCATTTTGTTTAAGAAATGTATCAATTAACATTGGTCGAAACCCAGGCATTCTTTTTTTCTTCTTTGGTCCTTGTTGCTTTTCAAGGGGCTCATTATGACATGTAGCCCTTTTGATGGGTTGCTCGTGGCTTTTCTGCTTTTCATGTAACTCATTTTGATGCTTTGTTTGCAATTCATTAACTACAACTGCCACGACCTTCTTCACCACATGACTCTTTGGATCTTGAATTTGTATGTATCCTTTGCTTTGGGTCTTCTTTGCCTCCTTCGTCACTTTTGTTCGACTTTCATCACTTGATGCAAATTTAGAGTTCTTTTCTTGTGTGTAGATTGCAATGGAAAAGAAGGCAAATTAATTCTCTTAGTTTGCTTCTTATTATTAGGTCCTTCAACTTCATTCGTAGGTATCTTAGCAACATTAAGTGATGGCTTGTTTGGCTTGCTTCTTTGTCCTTGAACTTTGGCCATGGTTGCTTTAGTTCCTTTAACATTCCTTGAAGCTTTGATGCCTTGAATTTTTTCTTCCTGTGCCTTATCCTCACGCTTAACTTGTATAAGCCTCATCAATTCAGCACTTGATTTAACATGACCTTCAAAATTGTAATGTGTTCTTTCAACCCCCTTCTTTCTCTTTGAAGTGACTTCGTTCTCCATTTTTAGTCTACAGAAAACACAAAAAAGTATAAGTCCAGATCCAGCAAAGAAAACAGTCTATAATAAAAAAAATGACTCATCAATCAACTTGTAGAATTTCTTAGCATCCTCATTAGGTCCCTCATTAACTCCATTTGTTTCTGCAAAATTTCTAAATGTGTCAAACAATAAGCCATCAATGTCATCATGTGAGTCTTCTTGAACTTCCATGTGATCATCAATTTTTGTCGGCCTTGATCTTCGCTCCCCATGGTATACCCAAACTTTGTAGCCTCCAACAAATCCATAGGCTACTAAATGATCATAAACCACTTTTCTTTTTTCATACCAAGTATTTTTACACTTGGCACAAGGGCATAGAATTTCACCCACGTCTGGTTTTCCTTTAGTAAAGGCAAAATCTAAGAAAGATACAACACCTTTCTTATATTCACGACTAAGCCTTGGTAGCTTAGTCCACTCTTTGTTCATCACTACCAATCTAATACAATGTAATACAAAGTAAGAATTTGCATACAATAAAATGTTATCCACTCACTTAACATCACAAGTTAAACACTCAATTATGCGCTAAATTATGTCAACATATAAATACACAATATAAGTTGCATTTGCAAGCTGAATGAACTTAACATATTATTTTTTGGTTAAAAAATAACAATTCTTTTCATAAAACATATCAGTTGCTTAGTTCTACACATCTAGAAGCATATTAATCCTATTGGCAATTAGTACAATACATGAAAGAACTTTTTAGTGCAGCGAGTGAGTTCAGAGTGACAATGGTAGTTAAAGTCCTTTTAGAGTGACAATCTCACAAATCTGAATTCAGCAAAATATAATTTTTTTAGATGTAGTGGCCTTGTTAACCCTCCCTCCCATATTTTAGTTCTACCTCAATCATATTTTCAATGGTTGATAATATAATTGTTAACTCTAAGATTACTCTATACTCATTTATTTTATAACAACCACTCCACCAAAAAAAAAATACATGTACATCATAACGTAACAAATTCTTCAACAAAATAATTAGCCAACCTAGACCCTAACTCAACTTATTATTCATGAACAAACAGTGGACATAGCATAAACATTATGGACCCATTTAACAAATCAACTAGGAAAAGAGTAAAGTACAAAGAATCAAGCTGCTTCAAGTAATCATATCAACCAAATAAAAAACAAAACATAATCCCCAAAACTGGTAATTCACGTTTTCAAAGAAGGATACAACCAGATTCATTACAATAAAAAAAACAATTCCCAAATATTAATAAGTGAAAAATTAATCCATTACCAAAAAGGACTTTAACCCTAAAAAATTAGTACATAAAACAATTAGTAAACCAAAGGATTGAGCAAGATTGAACTCACTTTGAGATGAACGAGACTCAACAAAGGCTTCGCTTTCGAACGAGAAAACGAGATGAACGAGCAAAGGCTTCTGAACGAGAACAAGAAAGCGAGATGAACGATTGATCGAGTTTAACCCTTCCGAGCCATTGAACAGCAAAGGCTTGAGATGAGCAAACGAGAAAATGAGATGAAAGCAAAAGTGTGTTTCTAGTTTCTTCTTCTTAGACAAACCCAGATGTGTCTTTCTACTTTCCTCTTCTTTTGGTTTTCTTATTTTATTTTTGTTTTTTATTTATTATAAATTAATTAAAACAATTGGTTTTTTCAATTGAGCGGGAGAGTTCCCGGCTAAAACTTTTAGTGTTCTTATTTTCTTTTTTATTATAATAATTATAATAAATAAATAGTTTTCTTATTTTGTTTTTTGTTTATTACTCTCTCCGTTTTAAAATTAGTGTCTCTTTAGAAAAATAAATTTGTTTAAAAAAGAATGTCATCACTACTAAAAAAACAAAAATTAGTGAGAGAAATTTAGTGAGGGAAAACACTAAATTCTTCTCTAATTCCGTCACTAAATTTTGTGACCAAGGAATTTGTGAGAGAATTTATTTTTTCCATCACTAATTTCCCTCACTAATTTTGCTTTTCCTAGTAGTGTGCATGTTCACCTTTTTAATGTAAACTTTTATAATTATGCTCTCTAATTTGATTAAAACTATTTTGACTTTGATTAAAATTATAGATATAGATAATAAATATTTTGCACTTTCATATTATAACAAATTATACTTATCTTTTTCAATGACATAAAAAAAGACAAATATAATATAAATTCTTATCTTTTGAATGACACAACAAAATAACATTCTTATAGTCAAATTTGTTTAAGAGTATAATTGAAAGTAAAAAATGAGTCTAAAATCATTTATTTTCTTTATATATAGTATAGATTAAAAACTTATAAATTAAATTAATTGGTTTTTAAAAATGAGTGGGAGAGTTCCCGGGCTAAAACATTGTCATTTTACATATATCTTATGGTAACGGTTGTAAACTAGTTGTCTATTTATGGTTGTGAGAGTGCTTACGAACACGTTGCTTATACTTTGTTTTAGGGGCGGTTTTCTCACTTTGAGTATAAAGAATAAGTACGGTGCAGAAACCCGTTGCAGAAACATAGTTTTAGGGGCGGTTTCCTAACTGTGAGTATAAATAATAAGTACGGTGATGAAACGCGTTGCATAAACATTGTTTTAGGGGCGGTTTTGCAACTCTTGCTAGTTACGCATGCAACGCGACATTTACCGTTGCTTTTTCCATTTTATGGGGACGGTTTTTGAGAGTTGCTATAAAAAGTGTGGCTAAAAGTCAAAAATGTTGTAGTGCAATTTGGGGGGAAGCAAAAACTGAGTCATGATGGGTTTTTGCTCCCCTTCTCTCCACATCTAAAAATTGAACCAAACACGTCAAACTAAAAATATTCCCTCCCCTCCCCTCCTCTCTCCTCCAAAACACTTGAACCAAAGATACCCTTAAGAGTAAATACCCGCATTTACGGAGTCGACGAGTCGACCCCTTTTAAAGAAACAATCGACTATGATACTTGAGCCATGAGGAGAGCTCAGGGGATCAACACATTGGGCTAGCGTAACCACACAAGTGTGTTTAAATACAACATTTTCACTCAAAATATTTAAGCATTAGGTAATATGGGTCCTCTCACATATGTTGTTCCACATCTACTCTTCTATTCAATGTGTTACTTTTAACTCACACTTGACACTTCAACAATATATGGTGTCTAACCAAAACTACTCGATTGTAAGGATTATAAACCATCGCTTTTGGGATACTCGGGTGTAGATCCTTAGGTGGGGTATCCTTGTTTCTGGATGAAGATCGTTGGGTTTGGATTCATGTTAGAAGTGGTATATACTCAATAAACTTGAACTATTTGGCATTGTCGACATAGTTGTTTGTTGTTCAGTGCCTCTGATGTAACAACTCCAAATCCTTTATAAGGTTTGGAAGAGTTCTTCTCAGGAAAAGGTTATTGCATTCTCGTAGCAATTGATCCTCGATAAAGACCTGCATGTTAAAATCTTCTCAGCTGAACGATTATTCAAGATTTGGAGGCATCCACTTGTGTGTTTTTCTGGGTCATTTTTCTTGTGTTGTCATTTTTTAGGTGATTGTGTTGCTCCATTGTTTTGGGTTGTATTGCACTTTTATTCTTAGCATTGATCCTCTTCATTTCTTATGTGTCTTCAAACACTATTACTTTGTAATGCGTAGGTTCATCTTGTAATGGGTAGTCATTTAGTTGTTTTTGCATTTTTTTCCCCCTTTCAGTTATGGACCATCTTGTAATGAGTTAAGAGTAACCCTAATACTCCGTTTTGTTTACGTTTGAAAAAAGTGCATAACTTAAGTTGACAACTGATAGAATATTGGCTACTTTTTTTATTTAATATTTTTAATAAGTTAGAATATTTTTATATTCAGGTACTCTAATAACTTAGATTTAGCAGCCCTAAATAAGTCTATTTGTGAAAAATTAGTAGAAGTTGGAAAGACAAAAAAAAATTATCACTTGATAGATAATTTTTTCTTCTTGTTTTAATATTTGCGTCTATAGTAATTAATCACATAGTTTTATAAACAACGAAAATTGTTAAGATAAGATTCATACAAATATAATTTACTTTTTTTTTATTTAATATTTGACCCTCATAAAATTTGGGCTGGCTCCCACTATGTAACATGTTGGGTGAACTTTTTTGTGTGAGATTTTAGATGAAGAAGTTCTATTTGATATGTGTGAGATCTCATTATAAAATATTCTTGTGGTAATAAATTTGTGGTTTTGATGGTACAAGATTCTTTTCCCCTTCTTTTTCACGTTGGTATTCTTTGTCCAATTGTTTGTAGCTACCACATGCTTTGTATAAATTCGGGGGTACGTAAAACATCTGCGTCGTTCTCTGCTGTGGTGAAGACACAACTTGTGCAGTGTCATTAAATGCTTTTGCTGATATGAAGATTTGTTCTTATCTTGAAGGAAATTGCATTAGTCAAACAATTACATTAGTCAAACTTATTTGTGTTGCAGAAATGGTACTACAGCCAAATTTAATAATCTTTAATATAATTTTTCTTTAAAAAGTTAGATATTTGACCCAAACACCGACTAATTCAAAGGATCTAATATCATTGTCTATTTGCAGAGACTCTATTTAAAGTCAAGGCAAAATTTTGTATGCACTAATTTATCGAAATCTACATCGGACAAAATCAAACATTACATAAGAGGAGTACACTCCAAAATCTCAAATAGTACTGCAAGGCAACGAGGGTTATTATCTTGAATCATTATGTGAGATCAACTGAATATGCACCAAAGTGAAACTGTTTGGTGATGCCAAGTTATTGGGGCAATCATGCTTTAAATTTAATGTGCATTTAGTTTTGTTTCATTTGGGTTTTTGTTGTCATTTTTGCTTCTTTTCCTGCATTATGCGTGGGACAGGGCTGTATCTTTGTTCAGACAATTTTGTCGTATATTGGCACGGCTTATGCTAATAACTGTTTTCTATCTTACTTAATATAATATAATTTGTTTTCAACTATAAAATGTGTACCTTTATTTTCCCCACTTACAAAACCAAAACCTAATACCAATATTTCATACTCTATAAGTCTCATTGTTTTGCTTCATATAGATTAGTCATAGCACTTTTATTTAATAAATTTTCACTTTCAAAAGGATTAAGTATTAATGGGATGGTTCAACGTTAACCGTTACCATTATGATTCGATTATTTGAGTGTTTTGATCACAATTTTGTCCCAATTCAAATGGTTTGAGGTAGTTAAACCATGATGAAGAGATCTCTCGAGTAGATTGATGAAGTTAAGGCTTCAGAAGCACCATCAGCTTCTGAAGCACCAGGTTTTGAAGCATCATCAGAATAATTGTTTCTAACCACAGTTAGTTAGAAATGTAACTAGAATTAGTTAACAGTTAGGATGTTGCAATTACTATATATAATCTTTTTATGCTACTTGTAAGCTTCAGCTCTTATGTAATACAAGAATGAGACTGAGTTTTCCTTATTCCTTAAGCTTTTCTTCTCCATCAATGGAGTTTGTTTTCCAGCTTTCACATGGTATCAAAGCCCTGTAATGGGGTTCTGCCATGATCGCTGCGCCTTCTTCTTTCTTTCCTTTCTGAACCTGTGAGTTCTGGTTTCTTTTTTGATTCGTCCCTGAATCAATTTCCTCCTTCTTCTTCCTTTTTTTTCTCAATTTCTTTGTGAATCATGTCTACCGAAAAGGGATATCAAAATGATACATTGAATCCCTATTTCTTGCATCCTAACGAAAAATCCCAGTCTTGTTCTTGCTACTCCGTTATTGAATGGCACCAATTATCATTCATGGTCTCATTCTATCACTGTGTCTCTTCGTTCTAAACACAAACTGCACTTCATCAATGGAGCTTTACCTCGTCCTCTTGATGAAGATCGTGACTCAATTGCTTGGGATCGTTGCAACACCATGGTTATTTCTTGGCTTCTCAATTCAGTTGAACCTGAAATTTCTCAGAGTATTTTGTGGATTGACACAACATCAGAAATTTGGAAAGAACTCAAGGATTGTTTTTACCAAGGTGATGTCTTTCGTGTTTCTGATCTCCAAGAAGAGATTTACACCTTGAAGCAAGGTGATTGTTCTATCTCCTCTTATTACACCAAGTTAAAGAAATTATGGCAAGAGCTTGATAATTTTCGACCTATTCCGGTTGTTTCTTGCGTTGATGATTGCAAAGTTGTAAGCAAGATGCGTGAGTACAGAGACAGTGATCAATATAGTGCAGTTCGATCTCAGATCATGTTAATGGAACCTCTTCCCAATATTGGGAAGGTTTACTCTTTGCTTGCACAGCAGGAGAGACAAGTTGTGACTCCTCTTGATGAATCCAAACTGCTTGTTGCTGCTCAATTCTCTCCAACGTATGGTAGAGGCTCTATGTCCCATGGAAGAGGAGATAGAGGTGGAAGAACCTCCTATGGTAGAGGTAAAGGTCCCAGAGTATGTTCTTATTGTAATAGGAATGGTCAGACTGTTGACACCTGCTGGAAGAAACATGGATATCCCCCACATCTTCAGCAAAATTCTTTGGTTAACAATTGTGCTAATACTCATTCCAATGAGGATGATTCTCCCTCTATTGCTAATGACGAAGAGCATTCTGATTCAGATAATGGGAAATTGTTTTTTACTCCAGAGCAGCACAAGGCTTTGATAGCTCTTCTCCAAGGTTCATCATCATCTTCTTCTCATAGTGTGAATCACCTCACCACTAAACCTTCAGGTACAGGCATCATCTGTACTTTACCTAACATACCTAAAATTGATAAACCTTTATTCTTGATAGTGGTGCTATAGATCATGTATGTTTTTCCCAAAAAAAAATTCAATGCCTTAAGCAAATTAACCCTGTTCACATCAAATTACCAAATGGTTCATTAGTCACCACTTCTCTTGCTGGCACCATAGTTTTTAATCAAAATTTTTACCTTAATGATGTTTTGTATTTACCACAATTTTCGTTCAATCTTATTTCTATTCCCAAACTTACTCAAAATATTAAGTGTCAACTAATTTTTGAGAATGATAAATGCATCATACAGGATACCTACTCACAGAAGATGATTGGTACAGCTGAAGTGAAACATGGATTGTATATACTCACTGAGCTATTAGTTAGTCTTGGTCAAGTTCCTTCTTCCATTTGTAATAATGTAGCTTCTGTCTTAGATACAAACAAGCATTGTAGCCTATGGCATATGAGGTTTGGTCATCCCTCAATGGACAAACTTGTTGAGATTAATAAAGTTTTTCCTTTTGTTTCTGCTCATAAATCTAATTCTCCTTGTGATACCTGTTTATATGCAAAACAAAAGAGGCTCCCTTTCCCTTTAAGTTCACATATTTTTGCTCATAACTTTGACTTACTTCATATGGATATATGGGGACCTCTTTCCATTCCTTCCATGCTTGGTTATAGATATTTTTTGACTGTTGTTGATGATAAAAGTAGGTTCACTTGGATTTATCTCATGAGACTAAAATCTGAAGCACCTACCTTTATCAAATCCTTTGTCCTTTTGGTTCAAAATCAGTTTAACACTAAAATAAAATCTATTCGAATTGACAATGGTGTCGAATTTTTACTCAAAGATTTTTATAGTCAAAACGGTATTTTGCATCATTCCTTTTGTGTTGGAACACCTCAGCAGAATGGCATTGTTGAGCGTAAACACCAACACATTTTAGTTGTAGCTAGAGCTATTTTATTTCAAGCAAATCTCCCTAAAAATTTTTGGGCTCATGCTGTCAGCCATGCTATTCATATTATTAACAGATTACCTACTCCTTTCCTATCCAATAAATCTCCATTTCAGATTTTACATGATTGCTTACCTGACATAAAAAATATGAGAGTATTTGGCTCATTATGTTTTGCCACTACTCTTTCAGCTCATAGAAAGAAACTTGATTCTAGATCAAGGAAATGTGTTCATATTGGTTTTAAAGATGGTGTAAAAGGTTACATACTTTTTGATCTCAAGTCTAAAGAAATTTTTCTCTCCAGAGATGTTATATTTTTTGAACATATATTTCCTTATCAATCTAGTATGTCCATTGACAGTGTGCCTTCCACATCTGCCTATGCTCCAGTTTCTTCTTCTTCTTGGGATGATTTTTTTTATATTACCTCCAGCTCTCCCAACACTTCTATCTCCATCCCTACTAATACTCCACTTGCATCCTCATCTCATACTTTTAATAATGATACTCATAGTCCATCTGCATCTTCTTCTTTCCATAACTCTGCATCTCCTGTTGCATCTCCATCTCCCATATTACCACTTAGAAAGTCTACTAGAAATATACATCCACCTACATATTTGCAAGATTATCATTGTACTTCTCTCACAAATACAATTCATTCTTCACTTCATGCTGCTCCACTGTCATCCTCTACATCTAGTAAGTATCCTCTTTCCAATCATTTATCTTATACTCACCTGTCTCCCACACACAAACATTATATTCTCAACCTATCTGCTATCTCTGAACCCTCATCCTATGAGGAGGCTTTGGGTGATGAACATTGGAGGTTAGGCATCCAAGCTGAGTTAACTGCTCTAGTGAAAAACAATACCTGGAATTTGGAGAAACTCCCTCCACAGAAGAAAGCTATAGGATGTAAATGGGTATTCAAGGTAAAATTACATGCTAATGGTTCTATGAAAAGATATAAGGCCAGATTGGTGGCAAAGGGGTTCACCCAAACAGAAGGCATAGACTACATGGATACTTTCAGTCCTGTGGTTAAAATGACAACTGTTAGAACACTTATTGCTATTGCTGCTTCTCAGAATTGGCCCTTATTTCAGCTTGATGTCAACACTGCCTTTCTTCATGGTGATTTAAATGAAGAAGTCTATATGCAAGCTCCTCCTGGCCTGCCTTTACCTCAACCTGGCTTGGTGTGCAAGCTTCAGAGGTCCCTCTATGGACTTAAGCAAGCTAGCAGACAGTGGAACACCAAGCTTACTGAGACATTACTTTCATCAGGTTATACTCAGTCTAAAGCAGATTATTCTCTCTTCACAAAAAGTAGTTCTTCATGCTTCACTATCATTCTTGTATATGTTGATGATTTGGTCTTGGGAGGGACAGATGATGATTAGATTCAAAATATCAAGACTCTACTTGATAATAAATTCAGTATCAAGGATCTAGGAACTCTCAAATACTTTCTTGGTTTTGAAGTTGCTAGATCACACCATGGAATCTCTCTTTGCCAAAGAAAATATACATTGGATCTTCTTCAAGATGCAGGCCTTCTTGGTGCTAAACCTTGCTCTACTCCAATGGAACCTCACCTTCAATTACACAAAAATTCTGGTGACCTGTTGTCTGAACCTACAACATACAGAAGATTAATTGGAAGATTACTATATTTGACTCATTCCAGACCTGAGATCTCTTATGCAGTAAGCAAGCTTAGTCAGTTTCTGGATGCTCCAAGAACTGAACATATGTTAGCTGCACAACATGTTCTCAAGTTCCTTAAAAATGATCCTGGCAAGGGACTCTTCTTCAGTACTTCTTCCTCTTTAACTCTCAAAGGCTTTTCTGATTCTGACTGGGGCGCTTGCCCTGATACTAGAAGATCCACTACATGCTTCTGTTTCTTTTTAGGAACCTCTCTCATCAGTTGGAAAAGCAAGAAACAAACAGTTGTCTCCAGATCATCCTCTGAAGCTGAGTATAGAGCTTTGGCACAAGCAACCTGTAAGGGTCAATGGTTACTCTATCTACTACACGATCTCCTTGTACCTCATCCTTCACCTATCATCATCTACATCTGCATTACATATAGCTGCAAATCCTGTTTTTCATGAGAGGACCAAACATATAGAGATAGAATGCCATGTTGTACGCGACAAGATTCAAAATGCATGCTTCATCTCCTACATGTTTCTTCTAAGGAGCAAGTGGCAGACATCTTGACAAAATCACTTCACCCTGGACCTTTCAACACTCTACAGCACAAGCTTGGCATGATTAACATTCATTCCAGCTTGAGGGGGGATGATGAAGTTAAGGCTTCAGAAGCACCATCAGGTTATGCGGCTTCAGAAGCACCATCAGGTTCTGAGGCTTCAGAAGCACCATCAGCTTCTGAAGCACCAGGTTCTGAAGCATCATCAGAATAACTGTTTCTAACCACAGTTAGTTAGAAATGTAACTAGAATTAGTTAACAGTTAGGAGGTTGCAATTACTATATATAATCTTCTTATGCTACTTGTAAGCTTCAGCTCTTATGTAATACAAGAATGAGATTGAGTTTTCGTTATTCCTTAAGCTTTTCTTCGCCATCAATGGAGTTTGTTTTCCAACTTTCACATAGATGTTTGATTTGGTTTTTGATGCATTGTCATAGAGATAACTTATCCCATGAAATTATGATAGGGTGAAGTATCCTTGTCATGTTTGTACATTAGGATGAGAAATCCTTGAGTTTGATTTTTTTTTTGTATACATTATAATTACAAGTGGTTTTTTTTTGAAGAATAATTACAAATGGTTGGTAACTTAAACAATTTTTTTACTTTTTTTTAACTCAATCTAGATAAATTACGTTGGAATTTTTTTTACGCTACTTCCATTTTTTGTAATCTATTAATTTATTGATATATCTTATATACTTCACCACTCCTATATTATTACTTCAGCTAAAACACTTATTTTATACTACCAAAAAAAACACTTATTTTCACCTTCCCTCGTATTTTGACCAAAAAGAAAGTGAAGATATTGAGAGAAAAATGAAAGGAATTTGGAGAGTGAAATAAATTGTGTATTGCTACTCTTTACTAGTTTGTTATTGTATTCGAGTGTCGAGGAGTCCAGAGGTCAGGAGAGAAACAACAAGAACAATACTTCAGGGCCATAAGAGAGGGAGACGTCATATCTCTACCAAAAACCTTAAAACATTGAGTATATGAGTCACCTCTCTTATAAATCCAATACTTTATCCATTGATATATGATGTGTGACTTAACCCCACTCACACTTGTAACCCAGCAGTCTCCACCGTAAGTGTAACACTACAAGAAAACTGTGATTTAGCGTCGGCCAAAAACCCACTCTAACAGGGCTAAAACCGACGCTAACACATATTTAGCGTCGGATTAGCGTCGGGGTCGAGGGCAGGCTAAAAACTTTGAAGCTACTTGGTAGAGTCGGCTATTTGCCCTCCGAGGCTAACATAGTGTCGGTTAAGCCGAGTCTAAAACCGACTCTTCGCGCAGCCGAGGCTATTAATTTCAAAATCAAAAAAGTCAATAAATAATTTAGAGTTTGTCAGACCGATGCTAATTATAAAATTTAGAGTCGGCTGCACTAACGCTAAAGTCAACTTCAAACCAGTCAACTAAATCTTTTAGAGTCGGCCAACCCACTCTACAGTCAAACAAGTCAACTAAATCTTAGAGTCGGCTAGGCCGACGCTAAAGTCAGCTTTAAAGAAAAAAATTAATGTTTAGTCGGTTACGCGCTATCTAACATTTTTTTTCACGTCTCACTTCACTTGATACCCTGTTTTGACCATAATGTTAATAAACCAGTGAACACATCAAATCAACCACAAAAAGTAATATTGCAATATTATAACAAACATGTTCAGTATTACGATCAAAGATTTATATATAACTTCCAACTCACGACAATAAGTACTCAAAACGTATACAAAGAGAACAATACAACTAAACTTGCAGGTAATGATGCTCAACTGCTCAAGACTAAACAGGAAAAAACACTACAAAGCACCAAACAAACCTACCCAAAACTTATACCAGTGAGTCAAAACAAAATGTAGTTAACCTTAAAAAAATCAAATAAAAAGGGGTCTGCTAGTTTCAGGAAAAATAGAAGAAGGTGACTCCCTCTAAACCGAATGAAACAGCTTCAACCAGTCCTAATTAGACCAACAAAAATGTTGCAGGACAGGCCAAAGCATAGCAAAAAACAAGTGCAGAAACGAAACTGCAGCCACCAAGAAAAACTGCAGCCACATCACCTAAAACCTGAGGCAGAAACACCCAAGGATGATCCTCATCTTCTGACACAATGCTTCGAACTGGACTGCAAATGAAAACAATATGATATTGAAATTGAACACCAAATCTCATACTAGAAACCACTAGAGAAGAAGATGGATGAATGAACTATGGCACATCAGAAAAAGTTATGCACCATAAGGAGGCCGTAAATACAAGGAAGCAAACTATTACCAGAAACATATCTCAGCAGCACAATAAAATTAAAACCTAGAATAATATAATTATAAATCGACCACCTGAAAAGTGACTCAGAACTTCCAAGGCGTTCCAATGCACGACCCCGAGCAGATACAGGTGTTCCAACACTGGGAGAAACTTGGCCACCTTCACAATTTCCATGCATTCTTTCCACAAAATTATGAGTTTCCGGTCCTTCGATGGAATGCAACCAGAAAGAGACTCCCTGTCTGGTGAGTTAGTATATGAACTCAATTGATCATCTAGTTTTGGTGTCGATGGAATGCAACCAGAGAGAGTAATCTCATTTACAAACTGAGTAATCTGGTTCAAACGCTCCTGTGCAATGAGGCTGCATCCAAGTAAGACATAATTAATTCTGCCTAGCACAGAGGGAATAGAAATAGGAGATGATCTGCCTAATATACCAGGGGGGCCTCTGAACAATTTCAGGAACATGTAAGCAAACTTCATAAAGTGGTGTATTGTCTGCTGCCTGATCAAGGTGCACATAATATGTTTCAGCAATCACCAGTATTTATTTTGAACTGTTTGTGTTTAATTGCTAACCATTTCAAGTTAAAAATTAAAGTTGATAAGAGATGCCAACAAAAAAATTACCTTGAGTGTAAAGACAAATGATAGATCATCTCTGCCTAAATGCTCCTGTGGAGAATAAACAAAAAGGAAAATATTATCTTTGGTCTCAATTTTCAAAGGTGCTGAGCGACAGAGCACTCGGGGAATGTTAATTATAAGATAAGAATTTGAGTGACTAATTAGACATTTAAACAAAAATGAAAATCAAGAAATGTAGAGCTTCTGAAATTTTTCCTACATATGCATGCCTTAGTAAGACATGGTATTAGATTATGCATGTATAGTACGAATTCACCATCTAAAATGTTGTATTAGACAAAAGATGATAAATTGCTTTAACTATCCCGTAGAAAAAACATATGCCTTTCCAAATGAGAGTAAACTGTTTACCTGTCCGTAGACAATTTCGTTTAGTTCACTTAGAGATGGAGTCCTCTCCAACAACCATGCCTGTAAATCAATATTTTAACAAATGAAACAATTTGTGGGAAAAACAGCAGCAGCAAGATTGATAACAAATAATTTCGCCGTGTACATTTCAAAGACGGGGTTAGACGGGTAAGACTAACAAGCGAGAGGGCAGGTTTTGTATCTTCAAAAGAAAAAAGAGGTAAACTAAAAACCTTATTAAAGATAGTATTTAACAAAGAGAAAAAGGACATATCTGATCAAGGAGAAAAACCTTATCTAAGACTTATAAGGACACACTGCCTGCAGCCACCAGAACGGAAAAAAAAACCCCACCAGAACAGCAGCACCGCTAAAACACACAGCGCTAAACAACCGTGTGCTCCTACCATTCCCCAATATAAAAAAACATTGTCTTTTTACGTTTTTCATACAATCTCATAAAGGTTTTCTTTCTTTTATTTTTAGTGAATACAATAAGGTTTTCATCACATTATTATGAGTGTAATAATTTTGAGAACTCACTTGATCTAGTAATAGTTAATTCATAACGTAGGTTTTGTTCATACCTCCAACCTCGCTTATGTTTAATTTTTGCAGTGCATATCAATAAGATAGCTTTACAAAAGATGATATAATTTTCATGACCATACTGGGTCTGACTCCGGCTCCAAATCCAACAATAACCTCACTGTATTCTCAAGCTACATGAAGAACAAAAAAGTATTAGATTCACTCTTGTGCAGAAAAACACCAAGACCACAGCAATAAATCTTTAACTTGATCACCATATCATCAACATATAAAAAAAAATATTGCATGTCCATGTTGCTGTCAATGTAAGTTTTACTTGTAACCATGCAGACAACAAGAATATAGAGATAGTGACGTTCACAAATTATCTCCTATGTTCTCCAGAACACCACAAAGTCACATTATATTGATAAGAACCAATGTAATACATAACTTTCAATATTGATTCATATGTAGATTGTAGATATTCACCCATGCCAAAGCAGAGTGAGGGGGATAAAACAGTGGTGTGTCCAGATCATCTACTTCAATGAACTGTATAAATTTCATGCTAAAACAGAGGGGGATAAAAGGGTAAAGCTTCAAGCAAAAAACAACTGCAACCACATCACTTCCCCTCATTTATGCCTTTCTTTTCAACCCATCAAACAGAAAATTCATTTAAAAGTATAACTGCTTACAGCTCAAGTGACAGTTCTCATACATTATTATGCATTAGTACATAGTAGATACAGAGCAAGATGGGAAACAGTCATAGTAACATCACTGGTCCCAACAAGCAAAGATACAACATAATTCAAGTAATTCCTGTCCAACATGACTAGCAAACTTAAGAGATTGATAACTCACATTTGTTATATCTATGTTCGGATCTTCCATAGACATGAAAAGCATAGACTTGAACTCGTTCATTACTTTTTCGACCTCTTCAAGAACACGTTTCAGGATACCTACCTGAATCTAAAGAAATACAACAAGAATTAATTTTAATAAGTAAAAGCATGTGACAGAGTAAATTGGTACAATAACCAGAGAAAATCAACAAACATTATGTATCCTAATATATGCTTAAATGGAATCATTCTTGTATCGGTGAATCTTGAGAAAAAATTCAGGAGCATGTATACTAGAATTTCAAGAAAACCTTAAGATAAACTTGTTTTAACAATGATACAATAGAAACCTACAGAAAGATCGAAATGAATACAATAGGTTTATACATGAGAGGGAAGAGCAATTGACTTGGTCTTCTTGTACTCCCTGACAGCCAAATCATATTCACCCTTGCTAATGCTGCCACGGATAGTACTTGGTAGGTTGAAAAGTGTACGGAACCTCTGTAGCATTCCTTGGACAGTCCTAATTTTTTTCTGCTTGAGCTTACACAACTCATAAGAAGCCATGATTAAACAACATATTCCAAAATCTAGAATAACAGTCACAAGAAAATCTAGACTTCAGAATTCACCCACCTGGCGCTCGAATAAAGGAATTCACACATCAATTGTAATTTCTAGCTCTAAAAGGAATTACTAATAACATCAATTACCAAAATCAATTACTAATAACCAACTAGTACAACATACACCAGTAGGGCTTCCACTGATACAAAAATGAAGAAGCCACATCAACTCCAAAACCCAACCGAATCAACAATAGAACCAAGTGCAAAATCTATCATATCAATTACCAGGTTTCCCCCAATTTTTTATTTCTAGGGTTCAAGCTTCCCCAAATTTTAAGCAAGCAACATGTTACCCCAATTTTGAAGCAAGCAACATTGAATTGAATCAAATAACAGTTTTTAAGAAAACAAACCTGAAAGGAATCAAGGGATGATGGAACCAGAAGAACTAAGGGATGCGACTGAGAGAGTGAGAAGGGAGAGGCTCCGGTGAGACTGAGAGGCTCCGGTGACACTGAGTGAGGCACCGTTGAGACTGAGAGAGGTCGACGAAGAATGAGACGGTGGCCAATCCGAAGAGACAGTGGATCGAGAGAGAGAGAGAGAGAGAGAGAGAGGAACGTAATTGTTCTTCTTTTTTGGGGGGAAAGTGAGATTGTGGGTGAGAGTGGTGGAGAATTAGGGAGAATTGGGTTTCAATTTGGGGGAAAGTGAGATTGAAATTTGGTGGAGAATAAAATGTGGTTTAGGGTTTAGAGTTGTGGGAGGGAGAATGAAATTGTGGGAGGGAGAATGAAAATGAATTAGTGAGAGTGATGAATATTTGGGGTTTTTTTTTTATTGAGTAAAGAGAGGGAAAAAAGTGTGGGAAAAAATTTAGGGTAGTATTTTTGTTGATTGAATAAAAAACTTTTTATAATAATTTATTTAGAAATTAAATTTTTATTGGCAAAAATTTTAGCGTCGGCTAAGCCGACTCTATATCTAATCTAAACATTATGTGGGTCCCATTTGAGCAAAAAAAGAGGAATAATAATTTTATTATATTAAATTTTTATCAATTAAAATAATAGAGTCAGACAGGCCGACTCTAAATATGGTCTAAAATGTCATACGTGGGTCCCCTAACCTTTAGCCTCGGCTAGGCCGACTCTAAATCTTTTAAAAAATAAAGGAAAACTAGAAATTGAAGTAGAGTGGGTTAGGCCGACTCTAGTCAGACGCTAGTAGCGTCGGTGTCGGGGGCCGACGCTAAAATTCGACGCTATTTCGTTGTTTTCTTGTAGTGTAAGTTCCCACCTCCTATAATAGGACTCCCACTCCCCCACCAAGCCGAACTAGGGCTCTAATACCATTTGTTGAGGGTACAAGGCCGCGGGAGAGACAACAAGGTGAATCCTCTAGGATCCAGGAACAAAGAGAGGGAGACGCCACATCTCTACCCAAAATCTTAAGGGCATGTTTGGTGCACATGATAGGAAGACAGGATATAATAAAACTATCATATCCTGGTTTAATTTGTTGTTTGGTGCGTCAATAGAAAATGATAACTTAAACTCATTTCTAATCCTATCATACTCACCTTTTGTTATTTTTATCCTTAGTTTTTGGTAGGTTAGAATTATCCTATCATGATTACCACTAAAATGCTTATTTTGCCCTCTCTTTCAATTCATCGTTCATGTTCTCTATGTTCTCCATCCATATCGACCTCTACGTTCCTCCATAACTCTTCAACTTCATCTCTTCTATTTGTTACATCCATCGACCTCTACCTCTTCCTCCATAACTCTTCAACTTCATTTCTTCTATTTGTTACAGGTCTGACCTCAATTCCACCCTACAATCACTTTTTCCTCAATCTGCTTAATTGTTTGTTTCTTTCTTTCTTGATTGTCTATTTTGTATTCAAGTCAAATTTGAAAAGAAATGAAACAGAGAGTTTTGGAATTTCGTATTATTTTCAACAGAGACAACAATTAGTTTGGTTAAGAGCTTGAATTGTAAATTGTAAATTTTTATAGGTTGATGTTGGTGTATGAATTTTTTTACAGGTTGATGTTACACAAAGGGTTTTGATAGAACTTTGTAATTGAAGAAGGAAGAAGACAATAAACAATTTTTTTAATTGAAGAAGTCATGATTTTTTTTTAATTGAACTTTAAGAATGAAGATTACGGCACCCTAAAAAAAGGAAGAAGACGATTGACAATTTTTTTTATAACTTTGTATAATTAATAATAGCTTAATTATATTTAATTATAATTAATTACAAGGTTAATTATGTCATTTAATTGTGATATATATGATATTATGTTTGTCATCATGTGTGCAACAAACATGTGATAGGATAAATATTTATCATGTCCATATCCTTTTCTATCATTATTCAGTTTCATATCTTATCTTATCTTATCTCTATCATATCATGTGCATCAAACGGGCTCTAAGATTTTAGGCTTGTGGGTCACCTTATTTATAAATCCAACATATTTACACATTCATAGACGATGTGGGACTTAACGGCCACTCACACTTGAAACTCAACATGGAGTTCTCAATTTATTTATACTTTAAAAGAGCTAGCCTTATATGATCACAAGATCAAATGTATATGAGCACCAAGATCTACTTTTTCTAATAATGATAAAAAAAATTGATAAAAAAATGATTTAATATTTTAGGAATAAGTGTCTCATTGTACTGTGCCTAGGCACTATATATTTGGTGTTGTGACCATAAAGATTAACTCACTTTGAAATGATTTTTTATGCTTATAAAAAATCTTTTACTTCTATATCTTACACTTTCGACTACCTTTTGACCATGTTACACCCAAATGAAAAGACCCTTATGATTTTTGCATGCTTACAAAACAAATAGTGGAAAGTAGATTGTTTGTCAAACCTATGGATAGTTTCCTAAAAGGTAAGGAATAGGCAGATTGTTAAGGAGTTGCCCAATGTGATGATTGAATTCAGAATGAGAGACATCAAAATATGATTGTTGCAAATCCATGCTTGAATCAATTTCAATTCATCATATTCTAGTCATGGATTCGGAGTTGAAGACATGCTCAAAAATTTCAATCAAATTAATTTACCTGAAGATATATGCAAATATATTTTGACAGCTTAACCAATGGCAGTTTGCTGCAAAAATGAACTAACAAAGGCTATTTAAACCATTTTCTGTAATGCCTATCAACATTGCATGGGGCAGGTTGAAAGTGAATCAACATAAGCATTTGAAGCTATTAAGAAGGAAGTTTATGGTTTGATCCATGCTGCCAACATATTCTTAATCTCCCTAACAAATTAAACACTAATATTTGTCTATAAAAAAGAATTTTAAAACAAACCAATAGTTAAGATGCTTCATTGTAAGAGAGATTCTAGTATGCCATTTTCTTTTCCATCAGATTGCAGTAAAATAGCTATAGAAATTTATAATTTGCAAATAGTAAAATGAAATGATGTTCTTAATTACTCAGAGCACTTCTAGTCTCTTACAAACCCTGTCAAATATTGGTGACTGCACAAATTGGTAACATTTATCATAAATAAGAAACATGTCATGCCTAATGAGGTCCTTTGTGACCATTACAACACCAAATCCTTAATTTCTTCCAAGACAAGCTACCATAAAAGAAAGAACTAGACCCACATTTGAGTACTTCATCTCCTGAAGAAACGAAAAAACTAAATGTCATGAGCACATAAAGCAAAGAAACCAAAGGCATTGCAACTCTTGAAAATCACAAAAGGATGAAGTGGGAGAGATTCAAACAAGTTATAGCTTTTTTTGAGTAGATAAAACAAGTTTTAGATTTATTTTCAAAATCAAGCATCATTTAAGAAATTAAAAAAGTGATCACAAGTTTACGCAGTATACACAGAGCATGTGTTTGTGTTTTGACTATAATATAACATGATTACACCTATTCTTTATTATGACATATGTTCTTTTATATCAAATTACCATGGTTAATTACTCTGATATCAACCCCATAAGAAGGATTCATAAGCATTACTTTGCCATTAATGTTACCAATGTCATCTGAATAAAGCAAAACAGATTATATATCTATCATTATTCATTAAGCATGAAATAGCCTCTGGTTTTTTCATAGAGGATTAATTGCACAATCCCAATACACAGTTTTGTTTGTGTTCTGATTGAATATTGGCTTGCTTGAGCAGTCAGCCATGTAAACTTAAATGTGTGTAAACTAAATTTGTAGATTGAGCTCCTCCTGTAAGCATCCAAATTGTAAACTATTATGGTTGTTAGGCTAATTAGTCTTATTGTTTATCAGTTCAGCCTTGTAAGGAAGGCTAATTTGCATTGCAACAAAAACACATCAAAATAGTGACAATGTTGTATAGAGGTAGATGTAAGGAATTTTTAATTTGCTCATATTCCTTTATATTCAAATCTTTGTGCTAATCATAAAATACACACTTAAAAATTAGTTGGAATGAAGAAGAAATGTGAAATAAGCGCCAGATAACTAACAGTCCGTCTAGTGTATGTTAGAGTACATCCCTTTGGATTTGATCCTAACAAGTAACAACAACTTCAGTCCTAAAGATTATAAAAGGGAATAGAAACAGTTAAATTAGAGAGCTTGGCATGGCAACAATGAAATAGAAACAGTGAAACAAGATTTATTCATATTAGGAAGTGACAAAAAAATATGCAAATTCAGTATCCCTACAACTCAGATTTCAGGCAATCACAATCAATTAGAAAAAACTACTACTATCATCATTTTATAACTAAAAATGAGAAAACTTCTGCAGCTTAACTATCCTTGTTTTCCTATATCAAAACAAAATAACAAAGCTTCGACTGCTCTATTAAAAAAAAAAAATATCAGAACTGTCACATAAAACTCAAAACAAGAGCATTGCATGAACAAAATAATAATGTCCAAAGAATGATCTTGAAACATACTAACATGTGATGTTGAATCTTTGGAAGCTAAAAAATACTAGGACAGAAAAAGTAAAGAAGCCAAGAAAAGTCGACCTCTTTAGTTTACCAATGTTTGCTATGACCACACATCGCTAGATGCCGCTTTCCCCGCCCTATTGCTCTCGCGATGATGATGGAAACTGCACACTAAAAAGTGACAACTGTTAGAACAAGCAGGATTAAAACTAGTTGTAAGGTTGTGTTTGGGTTGATATGTGAATTCCACAGGGTTTTGATTTTGAAGATTACCTGTTCAGAAGTGTTCAGAGGCCTGCCACCAGAAATGAGTGTTGTCCAAATCCAAATTACATTCGCAGCGGAGGTGAGTGATGCGTCAAGTTGTGAAGGTCCAGAAAGAAGAATGTTGTACCTTCTCACACAGTTGATGCTTCCTGTGCTTTTCCTCTTTCGACATGTGTTGACGTGTCCTTCTAATTCCTTTTTCTCTCCTTCGGTTTCGAGTGGTCTTCGTACCATATAAAGTGGTTTAATACCATATTGAGGGTGTAATTTCTCGAACGATTACTTACGGTGCAGTGTGTAATCGAACAGGTGAACTAGGTTGTTTTATCTTGGAGGCAGCGCGGTTGTTAGTCTACCTTGCACAAACTCGATAGTGCCGTGAAACGTCTTAAAGAGAGCGACCTGATCGTGACTCAACCCGGTAATATCTTCGGTGGTGAATTCTACTTTTTTAAAAAGGTACTTTTCTGAATTTGAAAAAACAATATATTTGTACATCTTTTTTCTTTTGAAATTGGAAATCTAAATAAAAGACAAGATTATGTCAGAAACAAAATGGATAAAGATGATTATAATTAATATTTTTTTTTTAAATCAGTGACACAACTGGTGGCCATTGATATCAAAGATGCTTTATATGGAGAATATGGTGATTTCCAGGATACTTTATTTGTTTATTTTTGTGTAATGAGAAGAATAAATCATGGTACTTTTGTTTAAGAAGGAGGCATTTAGGTAATCAACTTAGGTAAATAGTTAAATGAACCGTTTATGTATCCATATGTACTTAAGCTGTTTCTATATAATTTAAAAGTTGTTTTTGTAAACTATTTTAGAACAAGCAGAATCAAAACTAGTTGTTGAGTTGTGTTTGGATTGATATATGAATTCCATAGGATATAGATTTTGAAGGTTACCTGTTCAGCAGTGTTAAGGGGCCTGCCAATGCCAAATGAAATTGGCGTTTGCGGAGAGTGATTCATCAAGTTGTGAAGGTCCAGAAATAAGAATGTTGTAACTTCTCACAGAAAGGTCATGAAGAAACTATCATTGCCAGAAATCAACAGAAAATTTGCAGGTGCAGGATTGGAGGACATCCGCATTAACATATCCATCGCGATCTGTTTGTACCCACCTGTAATAAAAAAAACAAACGCCATTATGATTATGGAGAAGTTCATAATAAAAAGTGACTATGAATGAGTAAGTAAATACCTCCGGTTGGGACGTGATGAACGGAGATGCCTGTGCGGTAGAGGGCAGTATGAACCTAACATGAGAGTTTTCGTTTGAGAGAGCTAAGCAAATATTCTTAGCAATGTAGTAAAGGCCGACAAAGTTTGCTGGAATTGAATAACTTTCAACGTCCCACCAAACTTTGATTGGTGCCCTCGCATTTTCCATGTTCATCATACTTCTCAACTACAATTCAAATTATAAATGGTGTGGTTACAATACTAGGACTGCAGTGTCATAATTTACCTGAACATAGTATTATAATGGAAACATTTTGCAAACTATGAAGGTTTCAATCTAACATTTTGGGGACACAGCTAAAACATTTCAGCATAAAAAGTTCAATATAAAACTTGAATCCAAAGTTCCAATCTAACATAACACGTAAATCATTGATTTTTAAGCATAAAAATTGAAACTTTATCACAAAAAATAAAATTGAAATTCAAAGTTTATATCTCCAACAAAACTCTTGAACATAACACATCATAAAGTTTTCATTTTTAAGCAAAAAAATCAAAACTTTATCATGAAACAGAAACTTAGCAGAAAGCCTCAACCTTTAATAAAAAAATTTAACCATAAAGTTTAAATCTTTTGAACTTGGCATGACTTAACATTACAAGTGGCATGAAACTTAACATAAAATAAATGCTGGATCAGAAACATAATAAAATAATTGCTTGAACATAAACTAAATAAAGGATAACTACAACATTACTAACAAATTAGAAAATGTGGGTGAAAGAAATGAAATTCTTCACCACGCAACACTAAAGTTTCCAGCCAAGAAAAGAAAGAAGAAAAGGAAAAAAAACTCACCACAATTACTCTCTTGAAATTTTCAAAGTGTTTCACAAGAAAATGGGAGGAATGATAGAGTATTTATAAAGGAAGAATGGGTTCTATTGCAAAGAGAGGGCTTTGTTGGTCATTTTCTTCCAGTTTCCCTTCTAGTAACTAAATGTCAACATCTCATTTTTCCTTACATAAAACATTATGTACTATTGTACTCTTTTGTTGAGAAAGACCTGTGTATTGAGAATTATCCATTTGAAGTGTAAATTTTGCTTGCTAAATGTAAAACATTCTACCAACAAATTTTGTGAATGAAGAATCGTGAACAAGTATTTTAACTATTAAGTTAAATTTCCGGGTAAAATATTCGAGCAAACATTTTCTCCATAGAAAATTATATTGTCAACTTCCGCTGTCAGCGTGAAGACCTCTTTGATATGTGATGTATCTTTGTTAGTGTTCGTTGAACCTTGAGGTCTAGCATAACCCTGATGAGTCTCCGGAACTCAACTCATCTATACTTTTTTTTCTATTAATTTTTTTTATGTTTTAAATTTCTTATATAGAAAGTTAACATAATGGCAAACATTAGAAAAATTAGCCATCTAAAATAGGTTATCACAATAATGTGAAAACAAAATATATAGATAAGTTATACATATAGGCAAATTAGTTTTGATTATCAATGAAAGCTAACATATGTTTTATTTAGTTCTTTCATTGTAAAACCAGTATCCAAAAGGACTAACTTGGCACTAGTTTTTTACTTTGATAAATTTATGTGTAGTAATAGATTCATTAATAAATTGGAAGTGAATGTTAATTTTAGCTCTGAGCTATTCATTTACTTGTTTAAGATCGTTCAATCAACTTTTCAAGAGGCAAGAGCTATAGTTTTTTGGTGAAACATGGACCACTGTAGTAGTTGAGCAACCATGGGGTTGGGTAGTTCAACTGATTTGAGATAAGGACAAGTAGTTTGAGGTTCAGGGTTCAAGTCTTTACAATGAAAAAAAACTAACATAACAATTACTATACTAAAAAGGTAAAAAGGTTAAAGCAAATGAGAAAGTGAAATCGGAATGATGTTCAAAATAACAAATATATATTTGTTGGAGTGCTACAAACAGGGATCAACAGACAGAAAACTACAAAGCAAAGGTGTGGTATATAGGCGGAACACCACAATCCACCTTCTCGATCTAAAACAAAGTAGATCAAGCATCAAAAACACCTCACTTAAACTTGGAAACTCCAACCCACGAACACCAAATCTAAACCATATCCGAGTCCAGATCAAGAAACCTAGCTGCCTCTCTCTAGCGCCAGAACCACAACATCAATACAATGAGGAGTTTCTTCGATCCAAATAAAATTAGATGTATTAGAAATAGCAAGTTCGTATTCGTGGAAATGGCAATTAACCTTTTAAACAAAAAAAAAAACACTAGTTCTACTTTGGTGGTAATGCAAGGAACTTGTACTTAAGCCTCAGGTACGGAGTTCGATTCCCACGGAAGGCAAAAACTCCACATGGGGGGTGGAGAAGGTCGTGAGTGACATCGCGGGTCCAGTGTGAGGGACCCGGGTGTTACAAAAAGTAAAACACTTCTTGTCATCTTCGCCTTCACTTGTGGCAAAAAAAAAAAAAAAAAGATAGAAAAAGATGAAAGAAAAGGAAGGGGGAAAAAGCTGTTTAGAGAGTAGAATTAAATTGTGTATTTTTTTTTTTTTGCTTAAATGCATTTGTACCCCTTAACTTTTAAAGAGTTGCGATTTTGGCCTTCTAACAAAAAAAATAACAATTTTACCCCTTAATTTTACAAAATGCTGCAAAGTTGCTGAGAAGACGCCACGTGTCCCAAAACAGAGGGCCAAAATCGCAACTTTTTGTAAAGATAAAGGGCCAAAATATTTTATTTTCCTAAAGATAGAGGGTCAAAAGAGCATATTTCCCTAAAGTTAGAGGGTCAAAAAGCATATTTCTCTAAAGATAGAGGGCAAAAATTTAATTTTTTTTATTAGGGGACCAAAATCGCAACGTTTTGAGACATAAGGGGGAAAAACTACATTTAAGCTTTTTTTTAATCAATTGTGTATGGATACTCTTTGTTTCCTTATTCTTGCATGCTCCACTTCTCTATTTATTACTTTAAAAGAGTGGCTCGAATTGATAATTAGATAGGAGCATACGCTTATTCAAACCATTAAATGATCTATGTTTTCTGTGCCTTTCATTCGGTCACATTACAACCGAATGTAAAGATTTTTTTATTTTTATTTTTTATTTTTGCATACTTACAAAACAAATTGTGGAAAATTAGATTGCTTAACTAAATTGCTTAGCTAGCCTATGGACGTTTACTTAAAAGGCATGGAGCATCATTATACCCTTAAACACATGGAGAGATTATTAAGATGAGGTACCCAATATGATTATTGACACCAAATTCAGAATCAGTGACATTGAAACATGACTGTTCAAATCCATGCCTGAAGCAGTTTCAAATTATCATGTCCTAGTCATGGATTACTACCACCAACAAACCCAAATTTGTTCGTGGTCAATGCCATTGACGTAATTCAATTCCAATAATTGTCCCAGTCTAAAAGATGGGAATCAAGACCAAACACTAAATCCTTAGAATAAGGAAGAATGAAAATGTTGGAAATATCCTTCATGGTTTCAAAAAGCATGAAGGGTGGGTAAAAAGAGTGATCACAGAAGCTGGCTATTCTGCTAATTGCGTATTGACACTCGCAAATTGGAGACAATCAAATGTTAATCATACATTATGAAAATAAATACATCTTGACACCTTAACCAATGGCAGCTTGCTACAAAAATGAACTAAATAAAAAGGGTAACCATATTTTGTATACTTACTTCACATTGGGAAGGTTACAGGTGAATCAACATAGACATTTAAAAGAAAGGACTCTGAAAGAACATTAAGAAGAATTCGGGTTCGATCCCCACTGCTAAAAAATCTCTCCTCCCCAAACATTTCTAGTATGCTATTTCCTTTTACATCAGATTTGCAGTAAATGAAAGATATAGATTTATAATGTGCAAATATTCAAATCCTACATACAAAGAGGAATGTTGTTATTAACTATTCAGATCACTCAGTCTACTACAAACCATGTCTAATCTTTGGTGACTGCAAGTATTGGTAACATTAATCATAAATAAGAAACAAATCATGCCTAATGAGATCCTTTGTGACCATTACAACATGCTAACAGTACCAAATCCTTAAATTCCTCCAAGAGAAGACAAAAAACGTAAGAACTGGAGTATCAACGGAAATTTAGACCCCCACCTGAGTACTCCACCTCCTGAAGATACAAAAAAGTAAGGTCATGAACACTTAAAGAAAAGAAACCAAGGGTGTTGCAGCTCAAGGGAATCACAAAAGGATGAAGTAGGAGAGATGCCAACAAGTTATAGATTTTTTCAGTGGACAAAACCAGTTATAGATTTATTTTCAAAATCAAGCATTATTTCTGAAATTAAAGTGGTCACAAGTTTATACAGTAAACGCAACATGCATTTACGTTTTTGACTAAATTCTACCAATTCTTCACTATGGCATATGTTCTTTTATTTATACACCGAATGATTGTGGTTCATCTATATTATTCTGGCTTCAACGCCATAGAAATTACTTGTAGTAAGCATTACTTTGCAATAAATGTTACCAATTTCATCTCAATAAAGCAAAACTGATTAAATTTGTATCAATAAGCATGTAATCATTGCCTCTGGTTTTTTTTCTTGGGTCTACAGGTATTGTTGCCCAAACATTTTAATAACATACAATGCTATGGGTAGGTAGACTGACACATAAACATGATACATGTAGCATAAATTTACTATGTAACATGTAATGCCTAATACAAGTATAAAAAGTACAAGATATGCAAAAAAAAAAAAAACAATTCACAGCATATAGAATATAGCATCACAATTCAAAATTGAAGGGCAAATTCACAAACCACAACACAACTCTCAGCACACAGAAAGAGAAATTGTGGGAGTGGGTTCTGTTTGGAGTTGGATTCAGGTCAACAGAGCAAGGTTTCAACTCATTAGAGGTGGATTCACTCACCACATTAGCCTATTGGGTTCGTTCCAATCTAGCACCAATGGATCTGTTCATGTTTTTTAGTTAACGGTTTCAATTACTAAGCTATAGGATTGAGACTCGATACAATATTATTCACCTCCTTTGCAGATGGGTTCACTTCAATGTGTTATACATCTGTGTAGTCAAGTGCCAAAACTGGACCACTTTCATTTTGAGCATGTCTGGGGAAACATAACCATTACATTGTAGACTCATTTAATCCCAATGTGTCTAGTCTATGTGAGTCTACCCTAGTTTACACAAAACACTTTTGTAAGCGATATAAACTCAATTTACAGAGTTGTAAACTGTTCGATTCTGAGTTAACTTTAGAGTTTCACAACCATGGTTTAAAGACTCTTAACCACTAGAACACAGTCAATTCTATACCAGTAAGGAAATGCATTTAGGAAAGATAGGATGAGTTTCTAGGCTCCATAACATCTAAAGGAGTTTCAAAGATGCGAAGAAGGTTGATTCAAATAGTGGCCAGTGTCCAAATCATTAAAGGCTTTGCATCAGGCGGCAACCCAACACCTTTGCCTTTTCCCAAGGTCATTTAGGAGGAACTAAGCAAGCATTTTACTGTAGCATTTTGTAGGTATAAGGGATATAATGCAATTTCAGTGGATGCTGACAAAGTCAGCATTCAGCAAATATGGTCACTTTACTCCCCCAAGCAGCTGTAATCAGCTCGCTTGATTTCAGATTCTTTTCCTTGAAGATGTTTCGCTAACATACCACCCCCATTTCTATTGTGCATGATAGGGAACCCATCTTCCTGAGACATTTTTGGCAGGATCGGAAGACACTATGTTGCTTGCTGCAGATGAGCATGACCTATCATCTTCAAATAGATGCCCAGACAGAAATTCTAAACTGTACACTGGAGGAAAATTGATTGTGTTACTTCATTGAAGGGCGACTAAGGGCTTGGTATGAGGTTCTACATTGGGAAAATACCAGTAAAACCAGTTTCAAGAGTGCATCAAGCTGCTCTCTAGTTGAAGTGACAATGGATGCCCACCTCCATCACTATCAAAGTTCATACGAGGGGGGATATTGGTAGATGCAATTACCCAGGATTTGCTGGATAGAGATGAAGCACCAACACAGCTCAAGTTCCCTCTTGATATAGCTCAATCACATATAACCCACTGGCTAATGCTCACGTGAAACTGTCTAGAATTCAACAAGATTGGACAGACATGAAAGTAAGGCCCTGCAGTGAAGAATCTATGCCCACAGGTTTTTGTCACTACAGGTTTCTATTAATCTTCCACCATGAATTTTACACTATGAGATAGTGATAACATGACAACTATTTATCAAATTGAATTCGGACTTATGAAGCATGTAGCTGCAAGTTAAACGAATAGAGAAACAAAGTGTTGAAATATTTCATTTAATCATGAAGAGGTACTAGAAAATGCTCTAGGATTGTCATAATACCTTGAAGACAGTAAGATAATGTGTCAACGTTTTAATTAATGTTTCAGAGGACTCAGATATTTTGGACAACAAATAAAAGTGTATAATGCACTTAAAATATTGAAAAGAAAATCCAACCTGAGCAGGTGCTAAGGATGACACCCAATCTGATGTGTGTGTAGGAAGCAGTCCCAATGAATTGAGCTGCAGAAGAAGACAGTAACATGAATAATGGGGAAAAATGTATATGGCACCAAGATTTTCAAACTTGAGAATCTAGACGAACTTGTTGTGACGTTAAATTAGCCTCCTAAACCTCAAATATATTATAGAACATAACTAATTTAACCCAACTATCCAACAAAATGAACCAAAACTGTAAAATTTCAGGTAAACAAAACCATGTATATACTTAGGCTGATTAATTCACTGCTAGAATCAAGAGTTTATCAATTTTTCAGAGTTAACTTGAACTCATACAAGCAATTTAACTCAAAAGACTTACGAAAAGAACAGAGTTTACAAGCAATTTAACTCATTTTTGTTTCAAGGCACAATATTACCTTCCAAACACCTAGTAACATGCCTCCCAAATTAAGGGCGATGAATACCAACTTAGGCCCAAGAAGCTCCACTTTAGCATCTTTGTAAGGTTCAAACACTGCAAAAAATAATAATAAGCATACATGAATGATTACAGAACAAACAGAAACATGTACATGTCATCTTTACACGTACATGTAGAATGAAGAAGACAACAAGTTAATCAAAAACTAATGGTTTGGCAACACTTTTTTTGGATTGGTGGGGGTGGGGGGACAATATTTTTTTCCTTCAAAAGCTCTATAGGTCTCAAAAGCTTTTGATAAAGGTTTTACATTATGGTTGTAGTTGCATCACAATTCTTGAAATTGCAGACAAATGCAATTGATACATCCACAGTTCCAATTGCAAAGGTCCTAAAAGAATTAACATCGCAAGCCACAATTTAAAATAAAGTGTTCGATTAAAAGCTGTTTTGAGCACAAAATAAGTTCATCATCCAAACACGCAATTACATATTTTATCAGATCAATTCCTAACGAGTTACAACAAACCAAAAGAGAAGAGAACTGGGTTTATCTAAGACCAATGACTCCATTCAACATATACATATTAAGAACCTGTTTGGATCGACTTATTTGATCTTATCTACTAGCAAAAGCAATTATGAGACTGATTGAAAGAGCTTATGACATGTCCATAACTTGTTTTCAGCTTATATCCATAAGCTCTCTAGGATATTTTATGATAACAACGTATAGGTTATACGAAACCAGTTCGACTTTATTTTATCTTTTGCTATAGAAATATTTTATACATAAGCACATCACTTATAAAGTTATAATATAAGCGCTTAATTAAGTTATTTATCAAAACAAGACCTAATTTCATCCATAATATAAATAATTAACCACGTTATCTAGAGACATCAAGCTATATTAATTATGATGAGCATCACCAATTTATATATACAATTAAAATCATTGAAAGGGGATGAAGAGACTCAGTAAGGTCTAGCTCAACTCGAGGATAGACATCTTCACCTAAGATCTCGTAGGTGCGTGTGAGCTTCAGGTGGTGATTGTCACTTTGTTTATTTAACCAAACAACAAAAAGGAGGTGGAGAGAGATAGAAATCATACTTACATTTTCCAACACTCTGTAAAGCACTTATGGGTTGCCAAAGAGCCGAGAAGGTAATACCAATACTAAACAAGTGAACAGTGTTACCAGCCATCCACATCATAAACCCCATCATTAACAAGTTCTTAAATGGTGCTTGTGCAACTTCCCAAGCTTTCTGTTTCCAATAACAATATAATTAATCAAAAAAAAAAAGTATTCATTAAACAATTAAAATCAGATGTAATAGTTAGATACAAGAATTTCGATAAATTCAAAACAATATAGAAAGAAATTACAGAAATTATATATAGGTTATAGAGAAGTGAAGCATACCTGAGATTTCCAGTTGGATTCAGCATCTTTCTTTTGGCGACTAAGGGTAGAATCGTCTTGATCGAGGGAAGCGCGTGAGAAACCGGGAGGATCGATAATATCGCGAGAAGTTGAATTATCGGAGAAATCAACGGCCCATCTTCGTCCAGAAGATCCCATCACACTCTTTCCTTTATCCATTGAATTGAATCGCTGAAGAAGGGTTTATTCAGATCGCGAAATTCAACACTTCGCAGTGATGAAACAAACTATGAATGAATGAAAGAGAAACAATAGTAGTAACTCCGTGATTTTATATAGAGACGATAACGGTAAACTATTATCTTATTATAATTTTATTTATTATTTATTTTTGGTCGAATCATAATTTAATTTTGATAAACAATTAAATAGTGTTTTTTTGGAATAAAAATTAGTTTTTTTTTTGTGAATTAAAAAACAAATAGTGTTTACTAAAATAAAATGATTTTGGTGGTTAATAAAAACTTAGTTTTTTTTTGGTGAATTAAAAACAATTGAATATTTTTTTTTAATTCTAGTCATTGGACTACTTGATCAAAATATGAAAGAAAGAAAAAAAACCACTCAATTGGACTGGGTTTAACTCACATATTTGGATGAATATTGTTGTTGACACTTCATAGTTTGCTGAAAAACACCAATAAATTACTAAAATGACCCCATCGGCAGTTAACTACCACCGACTAACTCTCAGCGGCAGTTAACTGCCGTTCTCAAATTTCATTTGCACTTAAGTGTCGATCAGAATTTTACTTCAAAATATCCTTCCATCATGTAGCCATTAATGCATTTTCCTTTCTTGAACCACCATAAATTGTGCTTTCACCACCTATAAATGGTTCATCTTTATTTCTTCCATCTCTCAACCGTATTTGTCTCTTTCAATAATATCCTGATTTTTAGTTTCCTTTTTCTTATTATTTGTTTCCATATATTCGCCCACCAATCCTTCTTTTTTGTATCATCTCTTTGTTTCTGTTTTGGTTTAATAAGTAACGGTTTTCTCAATAAATTTATGATCCTTCCTTTTTGTTTTTGTTGATCCTTTAATTCCGCCATCATTGATTGTGATTGAAAATTACGATTTTGAGTAATCACTCCACCATTAATGCGTTGATCCTCTTCCTTGTCTTAATACTGGTTCTGAGTGTTGACTTTCCTCTTTAAGCAACCAACAATTTGTGTTTGAGACATAAAATTTCTGATCAGCACTTAAGTGCAAATGAAATTGGAGAACGGCAGTTACCTGCCGTTGAGAGTTAGCCGGCGGTAGTTAACTGCCGATGGAGTCATTTTAGTAATTTACTAGTGTTTTTCAGTAAACTATGAAGTGTCAACAACAATATTCTATTTGGATTGAGTTTAACTCAACCCTACAAAACTGACCTATGATGTGAGGAGGACTTGTCCCACTAATTTATAAATCATTTTCAGGTAGTTCACTTAACACACCCCCCCCCCCCCCCCCCCCCAAATTAGAAGACCTACCATACCATTTGATAAATTCATTTTCAGGACTAATCTTATTTAAATGTAGGACTCTTAGCACATTGCAACTGCAATCAACCAATGGGCAACTTTTTGAGAATGTAGTTCTAAAATATGAAATTAGAATTGTAACACCCCGTTTTCCCAAATTGAAAATTTCATTTAAAATAAATCAGAGTTTCAACCTTGACGGGATGTCGCACTTCGTTTACAATTTATAAATAGGATAATTTGCTATTTATTTCAAAACAGACTTTTCAATAACGTCAAACCATCGCAGCGGAAATTCAACTTCATAATTAAATCTAAACATCATTAGGCACAAGGCCACATCAAAAACAACGTAGTTTAAAACTCCACTAAATGTGGTTCAACATCAGTTTGAAATTAAAATACATAGCACATGAATTCATCAAAAAGTTTCCCCATCCCGTTACATATCAGAGCGACTCCTAATGACACGAGGAATCAACTCACTTCAGCGATTACTCCTGGTTATCTGCACGTTACCCACGTAGAGGCAACATTCAAACAGAAGGGGTGAGATTCACATTCAATAAACATAAGTACATAATTCATAAAGATGAATTTAACATTTCACATAAACATCATCAAACAACACCATCAGATCTTATACATACATCACACATACACATCATAATCTCACCTCTCAATGCAACATCAAATACAATAACATCGACCGACTCAACAATGCAACATCACTGACTCAAGTATGCAACATGCATGTGGTACCAATTCATCGCAAAATATGTCATAATAGGACATGTCGGGCATACACCCCCATCGTAAATGTCATATAGACATGTCGGGCATACACCCCCATCACTTAATTCATAATGTCATAATAGACATGTCGGGCATACACCCCCATCACTTAATGCATATGTACTGGACTCGACAATGAAACATTTACAACAAATACAACGTCAACAACAACTTCATTATCATATACATCATCATCGTTATCATCATCATCGTTTAACATCATCATCGTGTATTATCATCATCACAATTATCAACAACTTTCATGTTAATACCAAAGACCAATTTAAAACAGAGACGTGTGAAAAAGACGCAAAACATGAAACAGAGAATGCTGTCACCGTACAATTTCACTAAGACCTCCTTGGAGTATTTTCATCATAACTCAAAAACTAAAAGTCATTTTCACGTCAAACCAAAGCCACTGGAAAGCTAACAAAATTATCTAAAACCTTCATGTTTATACCCAAGGCCAATTCTGTACCGATCAATACCAGTTTTCGTTTCAAATTCGGAAAAGTTGTGCAGAAAGTCCATAAAAATTCACTGTGACCTACGTGCAGTAATTTGACCATAACTCAAGTTCTATATATCGTTTTGACGTCAGACCAACGGCATTAGAAAACTAACATCCATACCTACAACTTTTGTGTTTACACCTAAGACCAATTCTGTACCGATCAATACCAGTTTTCGTTTCAAATTCAGGGCAGAGATAAGAAAACTCAGGAAAAGCAACTTATATTATTCAAACTTCTCATTCATCTGACACATGTTTATGAACATTCAAAACTTCATCAATTTATGCATAAGCATGGCACCAATCAGTAACAACACCATAGAATCACAACAAAATCAACATCTCAACATAGAAATCATCAATTTAACATTTCATCATTAGTTTATCATAATCAAACAACCCTAATTCCCAAATTCACCAACATCAACATGTTAAATCAAAATTTAGGGATTATGAAACTTAGATTTATAGAAGCTAGTCCCACCCTTACCTTGTTATGAAGAAATCGCCCCCTTCAGCTTTTCCTCTTCTCAAGTTCTTCACCTTCTTCCTTGGCTCTGCTTCTCCTCTTTTCTCTTCTCTGTTTCACGTGAAAACACAACAAATGAAACCTCTTCACGCGTATACCTTTTTTTCTATTCCACTTCCCTCTTTCTTAATTTCCCATAATGCCCTTAATGCCGTTTTAATTCTATTTAATCTATTAAATTATATTAATTCATTATAATTCAATAAAATAATAAAATTAAATTCTAGGCGTTACAACTCTCCCCAACTTATAAAATTTTCGTCCTCGAAAATGTACCTCATGCAAATAACTCTGGATAAGACTCCAACATCTTGCTTTCCAGCTCCCACGTCAAGCTTTCACCAGTTGGTCCTCCCCAAACAACTTTCACGAGAGGAATCTCTTTGCCCCTCAACTTCTTCATCTCACGGCCTTCAATCCTCAGTGGTAATGTCTCCACCGTAAGATTGTCTCTAACCTGCACATCATCTCTCGGAATCACATGAGAGGGATCTGTAACATACTTCCGAAGTTGCGACACGTGAAACACATCATGCAAATTTGAAAGATGCGGTGGTAATCCCACTCTATAAGCAACTGTTCCTATCCTTTCTGATATCTGATAAGGACCAATGAACTTCGGAGTCAGCTTCTTCGATTTCAATGCACGTCCAACACCAGTCATCGGAGTGACTCTCAAAAACACATGATCACCTTCTTGGAACTCAAGGTCTTTTCTTCGCTTATCATGATAACTTTTCTGCCGACTCTGCGATGCTTTCATCTTCTCTTGTATCAATTTGACCTTCTCAGTAGTTTGCTGAATAATTTCTGGTCCCACAATTGCACTCTCACCAGCCTCGAACCAACACAAAGGAGTTCTGCACCTCCTACCATACAATGCCTCAAAAGGTGCCATTCCAATGCTAGAATGGTAACTGTTGTTATAAGTGAACTCTATCAACGGTAGATGACTATCCCAAGCTCCACCCTGCTCAAGAACACATATTCTCAACAAATCTTCGAGTGATTGAATCGTCCTTTCCGACTGACCATCTGTTTGCGGATGATAAGCCGAGCTCAACCTCAATTTAGAACCCAATGCTTCCTGCAAACTCTTCCAAAATCTAGAAGTAAATCTTGGATCTCTGTCTGACACAATACTCGACGGAACACCATGCAACTTCACAATCTCTCGAATGTAAATCTCTGCCAACTGCGACACAGGATAACTAATATTTATCGGAAGGAAATGCGCAGACTTCATCAACCTATCCACAATCACCCAAATTGAATCATGTCCTCTCTGAGTATTCGGCAAACTCGTCACAAAATCCATGGATATACTATCCCACTTCCACTCTGGCACATCCAACGGTGTCAACAACCCAGCAGGTTTCTGATGCTCAACCTTCGACTTCTGACAAGTCAAACATGAATACACAAATTGAGCCACATCTCGCTTCAAACCAGACCACCAAAACAGCTTCTTCAAATCATGATACATTTTTGTAGCTCCCGGATGAATACTCAAGCTACTTCTGTGACTTTCCTCAAGAATCATCTTCTTCATCTCATCGTTATCAGGTATACAAATTCTGCCTCTAAACCTCAACACTCCTTGATCATCAATTTTGAAATCACTACCCTCAGCCTCATTCATCAAATCCACCAACTTCACATCTACTTTCTGAGCTTCTCTGATTTTACTCAAAAATTCATTGTTAATCTTCAACATACCCAACTTCACACTCTGAGGTGCCAATTCACAAACCAAACTCATATCTCTGAATTGTTCAAGCAACTCAAACTCTTTAACCATCATAGCAGACATATGCAAGGTTTTCCTGCTCAAAGCATCAGCAACAACGTTAGCCTTACCTGGATGATAATTCAGTCCAAAATCATAATCCTTCAACAGTTCAA
Source organism: Medicago ruthenica (assembly GCA_018208015.1). Lineage (NCBI taxonomy): Eukaryota > Viridiplantae > Streptophyta > Magnoliopsida > Fabales > Fabaceae > Medicago > Medicago ruthenica. The sequence continues at coordinate 114,044,856 of CM031371.1, read as the reverse complement.
GCCATCTTCGCTGCCTCATATTTAGCTCCTTCTGATCAAATAGATACTTCAAACTTTTATGATCACTAAACACCTCAAATCTTGAACCATATAAATAGTGTCTCCAAATCTTCAGCACAAATACCACTGCGGCCAACTCAAGATCATGCGTAGGATAGTTCCGTTCATGAATTCTCAACTGTCTTGATGCATAAGCCACTACTTTACCATCTTGCATAAGCACACCACCTAATCCCAACTTGGACGCGTCACAATACACCACAAAAGGCTCATCTGGCTTCGGCAAAATCAAGATTGGAGCCGTCGTCAAACGCTGCTTCAATTCATTAAAACTGGTTTCACAATGAACATCCCACACAAAAGCTTTACCTTTACAAGTCAACAGCGTCAACGGAAGTGCAATCCTCGAAAATCCTTCTATAAATCTGCGATAATATCCAGCCAAACCAAGGAAACTTCTAATCTCAGTCACCGACTTAGGGGTCTCCCATTGTGATACTGCTTCCACTTTAGATGGGTCAACCGCAATACCACTACCTGAAATAATGTGGCCAAGAAAACTCACCTCTTTCAACCAAAATTCACACTTTGATAACTTGGCATACAGCTTCTTCTCTTTCAACACTTGCAACACAATCTTCAAATGCTCCGCATGATCTTCCTCGGTCTTGGAGTATATCAAAATGTCATCTATAAAAACAACAACAAATTGATCCAAATAGTTATGAAAAATACGGTTCATATATTCCATAAATACTCCTGGCGCATTCGTAACACCGAACGGCATCACCGAATATTCATAATGTCCGTAACGTGTTCTAAAGGCCGTCTTCTGAACATCTTCATCCTTCACTTTAATCTGATGATAACCCGATCTCAAATCAATTTTGCTAAAAACACAAGCACCCACCAACTGGTCCATCAAATCATCAATCCTCGGGAGCGGATATCTATTCTTGATCGTCACTTTGTTCAGCTGCCGATAATCAACACACAACCTCATGCTGCCATCTTTCTTCTTAACCAATAACACAGGTGCTCCCCACGGTGAAACACTCGGCCTTACAAACTTCTTATCCAACAAGTCTTCCAATTGTTTCTTCAACTCTGCTAGCTCGGAAGCCGACATTCGGTAAGGTGCCATCGACACCGGCTTCGTACCCGGAACAAGATCAATTGAAAATTCAACTTCCCTCTTCGGCGGCACATCAGGAATCTCATCGGGAAAAACTTCTGGAAATTCACACACCACAGGCAACTTATCAATCTTCTCTTGATTCTCAATGGACAAAAATGCCATCACGGAGAACATCTGGACTTCATCACATGCCATCTGCTTCAGCTGCTTAGTAGACAAAAGCTCAACTCCACTATCTTCTTCAACAGAAGAAAAACGCACCGACTTATTAAAACAGTTAATATGAACACGGTTATACTCCAACCAGTTCATACCAAGGATGACATCCATTCCACTCAAAGGTAAACAAACCAAATCAACTTCAAAATCTCGACCAAACATAGACAATGGACATCTCAGACACACTAGCGAAGTAGTCACCGAACCCATAGATGGAGTTTCGACAACCATTTCCCCATTCATACTAGATAACACAAGGCCCAACTTAGATGCACAATCAGCAGCAATAAAACAATGAGTAGCACCAGTATCAATAATAGCAATTAAAGGAGTACCATTAATGAAACAAGTACCTCTGATCAAACGGTCTTCATTAGTTGTCTGGGCACCAGCTAGAGCAAACACCTTTCCACTATTCTGAGGCTTCTTGGGTTTCTTGCACTGAGTACTAGTATGACCTTCCTCATTACAGTTGAAACAGACAACGTCATTAAACTTACAATCTGCAACTACATGCCCTTTCTTGCCACAGCGGAAACATCTTTTCACTTCAACATTGCAAGTAGTACTCTTATGACCCTTCTCACCACATTGGTAGCAAACAATCTCAGTCGGAGTTTCTTTCCTCTTGGGTCTCCTCTCATCATTCACCTTCTGCTTACCCTTATCAGCTGGAGCACTGTAAGGTTTAGGACGGTTCTGTTGATTCTTTCCCCTCCGCTCATTCATAATTTTGTAATGAGCTTTGGTGTCCTCTTCGTAAATCCTGCAGCTACTCACCAACTCAGAAAACCGACGGATCTTCTGGTAACCAATGGCCCGCTTAATCTCAGCACGCAGACCATTCTCAAACTTGATACACTTCGAAAACTCAGCTGTCTCAGGTGTATAATGCGGGTAAAATTTCGCCAGCTCCACAAATTTCGCAGCATACTCTGTCACCGTCATATCACCCTGCTTCAATTCAAGGAATTCGATCTCCTTCTTTCCACGGACATCCTCCGGAAAATACCTGTTCAGGAACTCTCTCCTAAACACATCCCAAGTCACCACCTCGCCCCCATTCGCAAGAATTGGTTGAAGGCTCACCCACCAATCATCAGCTTCTTCTGCCAACATGTGTGTGCCAAAGCGCACCATCTGAGCATTACTGCACGGCATGACTCGGAAAATTCTTTCCACCTCTTTTAGCCAAGTCTGTGCTCCATCAGGATCATACCTCCCTTTGAAAGTAGGCGGATGATTCTTCAGGAACATGTCCAGCATTCTCACTCCATCATTACCTCCAGCACCAGCATTCGGATGTTGCCCCACAGCTTGAGCAACGGCATGCAACGCAGCAGCAATAGCAGCACCTTGTCCTCTTCCAGCCATATTCTAAAATCTACACAGCAGACAACAATCAAACATCAACATCACAATGATAGTATTTAGCTATCACGCGACACAAGGGACTCAAGACTCATCTAATTAGTCGGACGGACCGACCTGCTCTGATACCAATTGTAACACCCCGTTTTCCCAAATTGAAAATTTCATTTAAAATAAATCAGAGTTTCAACCTTGACGGGATGTCGCACTTCGTTTACAATTTATAAATAGGATAATTTGCTATTTATTTCAAAACAGACTTTTCAATAACGTCAAACCATCGCAGCGGAAATTCAACTTCATAATTAAATCTAAACATCATTAGGCACAAGGCCACATCAAAAACAACGTAGTTTAAAACTCCACTAAATGTGGTTCAACATCAGTTTGAAATTAAAATACATAGCACATGAATTCATCAAAAAGTTTCCCCATCCCGTTACATATCAGAGCGACTCCTAATGACACGAGGAATCAACTCACTTCAGCGATTACTCCTGGTTATCTGCACGTTACCCACGTAGAGGCAACATTCAAACAGAAGGGGTGAGATTCACATTCAATAAACATAAGTACATAATTCATAAAGATGAATTTAACATTTCACATAAACATCATCAAACAACACCATCAGATCTTATACATACATCACACATACACATCATAATCTCACCTCTCAATGCAACATCAAATACAATAACATCGACCGACTCAACAATGCAACATCACTGACTCAAGTATGCAACATGCATGTGGTACCAATTCATCGCAAAATATGTCATAATAGGACATGTCGGGCATACACCCCCATCGTAAATGTCATATAGACATGTCGGGCATACACCCCCATCACTTAATTCATAATGTCATAATAGACATGTCGGGCATACACCCCCATCACTTAATGCATATGTACTGGACTCGACAATGAAACATTTACAACAAATACAACGTCAACAACAACTTCATTATCATATACATCATCATCGTTATCATCATCATCGTTTAACATCATCATCGTGTATTATCATCATCACAATTATCAACAACTTTCATGTTAATACCAAAGACCAATTTAAAACAGAGACGTGTGAAAAAGACGCAAAACATGAAACAGAGAATGCTGTCACCGTACAATTTCACTAAGACCTCCTTGGAGTATTTTCATCATAACTCAAAAACTAAAAGTCATTTTCACGTCAAACCAAAGCCACTGGAAAGCTAACAAAATTATCTAAAACCTTCATGTTTACACCCAAGGCCAATTCTGTACCGATCAATACCAGTTTTCGTTTCAAATTCGGAAAAGTTGTGCAGAAAGTCCATAAAAATTCACTGTGACCTACGTGCAGTAATTTGACCATAACTCAAGTTCTATATATCGTTTTGACTTCAGACCAACGGCATTAGAAAACTAACATCCATACCTACAACTTTTGTGTTTACACCTAAGACCAATTCTGTACCGATCAATACCAGTTTTCGTTTCAAATTCAGGGCAGAGATAAGAAAACTCAGGAAAAGCAACTTATATTATTCAAACTTCTCATTCATCTGACACATGTTTATGAACATTCAAAACTTCATCAATTTATGCATAAGCATGGCACCAATCAGTAACAACACCATAGAATCACAACAAAATCAACATCTCAACATAGAAATCATCAATTTAACATTCCATCATTAGTTTATCATAATCAAACAACCCTAATTCCCAAATTCACCAACATCAACATGTTAAATCAAAATTTAGGGATTATGAAACTTAGATTTATAGAAGTTAGTCCCACCCTTACCTTGTTATGAAGAAATCGCCCCCTTCAGCTTTTCCTCTTCTCAAGTTCTTCACCTTCTTCCTTGGCTCTGCTTCTCCTCTTTTCTCTTCTCTGTTTCACGTGAAAACACAACAAATGAAACCTCTTCACGCGTATACCTTTTTTTCTATTCCACTTCCCTCTTTCTTAATTTCCCATAATGCCCTTAATGCCGTTTTAATTCTATTTAATCTATTAAATTATATTAATTCATTATAATTCAATAAAATAATAAAATTAAATTCTAGGCGTTACAAGAATCATGCTGGTTTCATTTTTATTGTCATGAATTGTAATATCCCGCTTCAGACTCAAATATTTAACAGGGTTGAGACGATGTATCAGAGATGTTTTAAGCGAAGGGCAATTTGGTAATTGCCAATTAATGACTTTTTATATAACAAAGGCCATTTCTTTCTCATTTTTCCCATTCCACTTCTCTCTCTAAGTTGACAAACTTCTCTCCCTCTCTCTCTAAAACTCACGCCCATCCTCCCTTGCCACCATCCAACAATTATTCTTCCTCAACTCTTGAAACACAAGCAAGCTAGCTTTGGGAGAACTTGGAGCTAGAGAGAGCTAAGGAAAATCAAGGAAAAAGGTAGACCCAAGCTAAGGTTTTGGCAAGGAATTAAGGGAAGAAGAGGAATCAAGCTACAGCTTGTATTAGAAAGCTTGGCAAAGTATTAATCAAGAGAACAAGGTGAGCTCCATTAGATTTATACCCCTTTTGGATAGTTTTTGAGGTTTGATGAGGAAAGGAAAAACTTGAATGATTAGGCATGATTTCTTGATTGTTAGTTTCCCTTTGTTAATACATGATATGTTATGATCTTCCTAGTTAAAAACCCTTGATTTTGATGTATAAAGACTTGTTAGTGCTTTGATTTTGTTAAAATTTGTATTGGAACTTTCTGGAAAAGCTACAGGGCCTGGCAACATTGGGTCTGTCGTGCCACGATAGAACCCATCGTGCCATGATCATAAAGATCTGGGCACCATCATGCCACAAGAATGGCCCATCGTGCCACGACAAAGCCAAAGTGCCATAATGTCTTTGTACATTTAGTAATGGAAGGAAAGGTCATAGACTTATCTTGTATTAACATGAGAGTGGGGATCGATATTTCAAATATCATTGAGGTTTAATCTCAATAAGAATCAAGGTCAATTATGACAATGGGTAGAGATTACCTATAGGCTTCAAGTAAGCTAAGGGGCCTAGTTCCCAACAATTAAGTAAGTGGGATAGTAAGTCCCTAAGAACGACATATGATAACGATGTGTCTAAATCCTTTGATAGGAAAGCAAGATTTAAGTGTACGCAATTAAGTGTACGAAAGTACAAGGAATGTTTCAACGTTCAAAGCTTCATATAAGCTTAAGGGTTGGATTTCCAACGACCAAGTAAGTGGCTTATGAGAACGACAAGCTTAAAACCTTATATTATAGGTTAAGTATCACACGATTAATTAGTGATGAATGCATTAGATATGCATAGGAATTATGTAATGTATCAGATATACATATGAGTAACAAGTTAAAAACTTAATTATAAAGATTATAAGTGTTCAGCAGACTCCGGATTATGCCGGATGGGATTTCTCCGAAAGGGCTATCCACACGTAAGATTATAAGACTATGTTAACGTGTCCAGCAGGCTCCGGATTATGCCGGATGAGACTTCTCCGAGAGGGCTGTCCACACGTAAGATTTCAAGTTATATACATAAGAATAATAAGAACAAGTTAATTAAAAGATTAATGTGTCTCCCATTTTCTCATTAGTTAGAACACAGGGGGTTCCGGCGCGCTGGAACGGTGAAGTTACCATCCGCGAGGATAGCCACACATAAGAGTTAATTAAAATGTTAAATTGTGTCTCCTGTCTTCTCGCTAGTTAGAATACAGGGGGTTCCGGATAAAGCTGGAACGGTGGAGTTACCATCCGCGAGGATAGCAGGGAGATGTATTTCGGGGTTACTCCACCTGGATGCACTCCATAAAATGAACCAAGATAATTATTGTGTGTTACATGCTAACTTCTAACTTTATGATATAAGAAAGATGAATATGTATATATATTATATAAAGAGAAATGACAAAGTAGTCATCAGATATCAGAAAGTGATCATAGGATATTCCCCGATCACTAGTTATGAGATTATGAATAAGTTCAGCATAAGATAAAAGCATATAGCGATCCTAGCCTTCCCTTGATCGCTAAGATATTTAGAGACTGATGGTGATCATATGTATCCCCAAGATTGCCAACAGGGTAGTGCATGGCGACCCTAGGTTTCCCCGTGGTTGCCAACAGTAGGTTGGGTTGGAGCTCACTAAGACAATATGTCTCATCCCAATCCTTCTGGTGCAGGTTTCTAGGTAACCAAGAGGTTCGCGATGAAATTCTTCAGGGAGACGCTGAATGGAGCGCAGATGCTCGTCTTGTACCAGCTCAGGAGGTTGTCAGACAATTATATAAGTGTATTTTTGTGGTACTTGATTGGTTGTATATACGAGCATGTTCTTATTCATTCAGTTGTATTGTATTATTATTGAAAATTTTTAATGTATCCAGTATCAGATTAATACACATGTTAAATATTATAGACAATTTAGTATGGGTGTTTCAATTGGTATCAGAGCAGGTCTATTCAGGCCGTGCCTTGGGTCATTAAAGATTCAATAAATGTAGCGGGACCATTGGGTTCCGGATATTGTCCTAAATGTCACATCTAGTTGAGCCTGATCAACTCAATCTAGTATATGACAGTTAGGACAAATGTCCGAGAGCTGAATGCGACTGTGGAGGAATGAAGTGTATGAAGAGCGAAGATTAAGGCATCAGATTTTTTAAGACGAAATTGGCGAAGAAGTATCAATGCCAAATGGTGGCCATCAAACCGTAAAATAACTAAGCCCATTAATGGCAAAGTTTCAGGAACATAAGAGATGTTTAAGAGTAAGGTGAAGTACCTTAACCTAGTTGGACGCGTCGTTGAGCGATGCCTCATCTGTGGAAACATAAGAATTAAGGAATCATGGAATACTCTAAGGAATGATTTGGAACCTTAACGGGAACCGTAGTTTGAGAAGTTAAAATGTGGTGTAGGTTAAAGAAATAATTTTGGGTACAGAGTTAAAGAATTGCAGTACTAGACCCAGAAACTCGGAATGAGGAATTATCGGTTGATTATCGGAACCTCTAGGCTCCCAACAAGGATATAGTGTGTAAGAATTGAAGGACTTGCGCACTCGAATAGAATGAAATTTTATATCCAAGAAGTTAAGAGAATCAATTATGGATTAAGTTATTTATTTGGACAGATGAAGCTAACCCCTCAAATGTAGTCATTGAACGTGAAACGCAAGCAAGTTTAACCTCGTCAGATCAGCCGCATCTCCCGAACCTTAAGTGTCAGAATTGTGAACTAAGAAGAGAAGATGGTATGCAACCTAAGAACCAAGATGGATGAGTAAGTAGTAGTGATAAGACCTGTTGCGTATTGAAGCGTGATTCGGATATGTCATATATGGTAAGAATATTGGAAAGTAAGCTAAGCTCAACGGGAATTTTTACACAGAGAAAAAAGTGGATCTGATTACCTTCCTTTATTATAAGTCATCGAGATGTTTTGTATGAGAAACGCAAGCTTAGCGACAAGTGAGGGAGACCCCCAGAAAAGGGGAAAGAGATGATATGTAAATTTTCAGCAAAATCGAGGAAAAAGGATAGTTTTCCCTTTGATATATATGCTTGATTCTTGTTTAATCCTTGATTCCAGTATGTTTTTATTGTTTAAAATGAGTCCCTGGTATGTTTCAAAGGTCACTGGAACGTTGGGTACAAAGATTTTGAAGTTAAAACACGATTTCAGGATTCTGAGTCCTGCTACTATCGCAGAGTGACCAGGACTTAGCTCTGCGAAGCTTCAGACTCAGAAAGTGCTTCTGACTTACTTCACCCAGCCATCGCCTAGAGTTAGCTCAGCGAAGCTTCAGACTCAGAAGAAGCTTCAGACTCTGGTTTCGCAGAGCGAAGCTAAAGATCACAAAGCGAAGTGGTCCAGAATGACTTTTTATTAATAAACAATAGTACCATGCCAATGATCTTTGATATGCTTGGGATAGAGATAATCATAAACTTTCAAGGATTAGTCTAGGATAAACATATGTATCATACAAAGTGATCAGTAATTTTATCCACAAGATTTCAGGTACAGATTTTGGATTGTTTAAACTATATGAAGAATTATTCAGAATAAGATCAGGATTTGAATTGTGAATACAATAACAAGTTACTGGAGGAATCCAATAGGTAATGATAAGTGTTGAAGTTTAAGATCAATTGATCGGGTGTTCGAAGAGACGTAACCTATGTTTGGGCTTACAGGAGAGCCGATAAGAGTTTTAATCTATTTTAGACGGTTTGTTCTCGAAGGAACACGAAGAGCAACCTAATGGATACGAAAGAGTTATGGGACCGAAGTTGTCTCGGGAAAAGAGTATAAGTATGAGATCCTTACAGATAAGAATAAGAGGAATGTAAACGAGACTCAAGCCATCAGTGAGCTCAGTATGCAAAAATGTGAATCTGGAAGGGTATTCGAGAAAATCAATTTACGAAACAAGTACATTGTTTACGTCTAAAGGAAAACACAAAGTCAGGAGATGACCAATCAATAAGGTAAGTAGTTTTCGACGTGATGCATGTATGAAGTTGACCCTTGTTATTAGTATGAGGACTTCGAAGAAGGATTACCACATCTGGATAAGCAGGTAGTCTAGGTCATAAGTGAAGCAACAAGCCGTAAAATGGTTCTTCTATGGTAACTACAATGTATAATGAGTACGATTGGTCAAGAGAATTTATATGGTAATAGTGGTGTATTACTCCTATTCCAAAGTGAATTGTTTAAAAATCAGAGTTGCGCAGCGGAGAAGTAATCCAAGAATGAGTTAGCAAACAATTCAAAGCTGAAGTTTAGAGGATAAGGATGCTTGTGAGATCCTTGCCAGATGAATTGTAGTAAAGGTATACAATACTCAGTTCTCAGAACACGGAATAACGATAAGTAGTGACGACTTGGATATATCATAAGTTCTAACAGGAAATTTTAAAAGTTAAGTTGAGGGATACTTCCAACCTCGAAATTCATGAGGAATGGAATCGAAGCAGTTTATGAATATATGGTAAGAAATAGGAAGGATGTGTTTCTATCGAGTTAAGTCTAAAGCAATGGAAGTCACCGCTAGTACAGTAATCTAGCTATTTTAGCTCAGTAACATCAAGTAGACTTGAAGAGTAAGTTTAGTCTAAAGAGAATTAAGCATGAGACAACAACAGTACAGGTTGCACTTGCAAGATGATATTTTTGAATTTGAAGCATTGATCAGAAACGACAATGTAGTGGCATGTAAGTTTATTCCACATTGTACCCACGTTATGTTAACATGTCGCATGTACCAGGTTATGTTTAGTAATGTATACTTATCGGGGAGTGTTTATGCTACTCAAACAGTAGAATAACACATTCTTTTTCAGTTATGTGACGTGTATAAGTAACTAAGGTACGCAGCTAGTAATGTTTAAAGTGAGAAGATGCTAATCAGAATAGGTTTGTTGATACCGAACGCGTTTTAGTTAAGAATATTCAAGGATCTTGAACTCGATGTTCAGAAATGAGAAATAAGTTTATGATGCCGATAGAATGTAACCATAATTTACGTTATGGATTGATGTATACTCAGAAATAAACATGAGTTAAGAGTAAGAAAAAGATCTCCAGTTGATGTGGTAGTGTCTCAAATATAGTTAGATCAAGAATGATGTCCCGTTAGTCGGACAAGGATGATGTGACGCACTATGTACCCATTAGCAGTGTACACGTACACGAACATATATGTAAATTAAGTGCTATGAATTGTATTGTATGATGATATGTGAGACGGCTTATACCACTCATCACTTGGACTAAACTCCTATGAGTTTTGGATTTATCAGTAAAGAAAATATTTACGCTACGACTAGAATTCAAGTATAAGTTGTGACAAGAATGATATGATTATAATTGTAGATGCCGTCTTACGTGGCGAGAGTCAAAGATAAGAATTCATTGGAATTAGTTGTGGTTCACTAGATCTCTTAAAGAGTGGAAATGTTGAGGAAGATGAAATCGACCCAATGTTGTCAGAGTAAGATTACGCAGACAATGAAGGAAAATTGTGAATTCAGTAAGAATATCTAATGCCTAATAACTTTAAGTTGGGTTCGCACGTAGTGTGTGAACAAGGGACATAGTCAAGTGAGTCGGGTAAATTGGTTCAGATAACCACACGCCCTACTATGTAAGAATTATGTAATGTACACCAGGTCTTCAGTTAAGGAAGAGATTGGCAAATATTTTTGACTTACAGAGATGGAAACCATGACTACAGAACAGTTTTAACCAGCCAGGTTGAATCGAGGTGTATAAGTAATATATGTGTCAGACCCTAGAGTAACTATGAAATTCCGATAAGCAAGTTGAGTGGAGAATTAGCTAGTAGAGAAAGAATTATGAAAGATCCATTCATTTATGATTTCAAGAGGATTCTAAATTTCGAGGATGAAATTTCTTTAAGGGGGGGTAGATTGTAATATCCCGCTTCAGACTCAAATATTTAACAGAGTTGAGACGATGTATCAGAGATGTTTTAAGCGAAGGGCAATTTGATAATTGCCAATTAATGACTTTTTATATGACAAAGGCCATTTCTTTCTCATTTTTCCCATTCCACTTCTCTCTCTAAGTTCACAAACTTATCTCCCTCTCTCTCTAAAACTCACGCCCATCCTCCCTTGCCACCATCCAACAATTATCCTTCCTCAACTCTTGGAACACAAGCAAGCTAGCTTTGGGAGAACTTGGAGCAAGAGAGAGCTAAGGAAAATCAAGGAAAAAGGTAGACCCAAGCTAAGGTTTTGGCAAGGAATTAAGGGAAGAAGAGGAATCAAGCTACGACTTGGATTAGAAAGCTTGGCAAAGTATTAATCAAGAGAACAAGGTGAGCTCCATTAGATTTATACCCCTTTTGGGTAGTTTTTGAGGTTTGATGAGGAAAGGAAAAACTTGAATGATTAGGCATGATTTCTTGATTGTTAGTTTCCCTTTGTTAATACTTGATATGCTATGATCTTCCTAGTTAAAAACCCTTGATTTTGATGTATAAAGACTTGCTGGTGCTTTGATTTTGTTAAAATTCGTATTGGAACTTTCTGGAAAAGCTACAGGGCCTGGCAACACTGGGTCTGTTGTGCCACGACAGAGCCCATCGTGCCATGATCATAAAGATCTGGGCACCATCGTGCCACGAGAATGGCCCATCGTGCCACGACAAAGCCAGAGTGCCACCCCACTTTTGAATTGTGTTCTAAGGCCAGCAAACCATTCTCACGGCGCCATAATGTCTTTGTACATTTAGTAATGGAAGGAAAGGTCATAGACTTATCTTGTATTAATATGAGAGTGAGGATCGATATTTCAAATATCATTGAGGTTTAATCTCAATAAGAATCAAGGTCAATTATGACAATGGGTAGAGATTACCTATAGGCTTCAAGTAAGCTAAGGGGCCTAGTTCCCAACAATTAAGTAAGTGGGATAGTAAATCCCTAAGAACGACATATGATAACGATATGTCTAAATCCTTTGATAGGAAAGCAAGATTTAAGTGTACGCAATTAAGTGTGCGAAAGTACAAGGAATGTTTCAGCGTTCAAAGCTTCAGATAAGCTTAAGGGTTGAATTTCCAACTACCAAGTAAGTGGCTTATGAGAACGATAAGCTTAAAACCTTATATTATAGGTTAAGTATCACACGATTAATTAGTGATGAATGCATTAGATATGCATAGGAATTATGTAATGTATCAGATATACATATGAGTAACAAGTTAAAAACTTAATTATAAAGATTATACGTGTTCAACAGACTCCGGATTATGCCGGATGAGATTTATCCGAAAGGGCTATCCACACGTAAGATTATAAGACTATGTTAACGTGTCCAGCAGGCTCCAGATTATGCCGGATGGGACTTCTCCGAGAGGGTTGTCCACACGTAAGATTTCAAGTTATATATATAAGAATAATAAAAACAAGTTAATTAAAAGATTAACGTGTCTCATGTTTTCTCGTTAGTTAGAACACAGGGGGTTCCGGCGAGCTGGAACGGTGAAGTTACCATCCGCGAGGATAGCCACACATAAGAGTTAATTAAAATGTTAAATTGTGTCTCTTGTCTTCTCGCTAGTTAGAATACAGGGGGTTCCGGATAAAGCTGGAACGGTGGAGTTACCATCCGCGAGGATAGCCGCACAAAAGTAAGAGGAGTTCGGTGTTAGCCTGATATGATAGGAATTTTCACCGGTAGCAGGGAAATGTATTCCGGGGTTACTCCACCTGGATGCACTCCATAAAATGAACCAAGATAATTATTGTGTGTTACACGGTAACTTCTAACTTTATGATATAAGAAAGATGAATATGTATATATATTATATAAAGAGAAATGACAAAGTAGTCATCAGATATCAGAAAGTGATCATAGGATATCCCCCGATCACTAGTTATGAGATTATGAATAAGTTCTGCATAAGATAAAAGCATATAGCGATCCTAGCCTTCCCTTGATCGCTAAGATATTTAGAGACTGATGGTGATCATATGTATCCCCAAGATTGCCAACAGGGTAGTGCATGGCGACCCTAGGTTTCCCCGTGGTTGCCAACAGTAGGTTGGGCTGGAGCTCACTGAGACAATATGTCTCATCCCAATCCTTCTGGTGCAGGTTTCCAGGTAAGCAAGAGGTTCGCGATGAAATTCTTCAGGGAGACGCTGAATGGAGTGCAGATGCTCGTCTTGTACCAGCTCAGGAGGTTGTCAGACAATTATATAAGTGTATTTTTATGGTACTTGATTGGTTGTATATACGAGCATGGTCGTATTCATTCAGTTGTATTGTATTATTATTGAAATTTTTTAATGTATCCAGTATCATATTAATACACATGCTAAATATTCTAGACAATTTAGTATGGGTGTTACATGAATCATGTATTGTATTTGTTTTGGTTACATGAATCATGTATTGTATAATTATGGTTTAAAGTCATATACTCTACATGAACAGAAATACATGTATGTTGTATCTGATAAAAGGAAATAATTTACTTCCCTCCAATACTTGAAATCTAGTACATAATTCATCTCCCTCCATTACTAGAAATCTAAACGATAACCAAAATATTCCAATATAACATTTTATATTGCTTGAATAATCCAAAGGTAACTAACAACTTATACAATACGGTGAATCCTAGACCAGTTGATGCTCTAATGGTAGATAATAACCGATGAAGATACTTTGAATTTTGAGTTGAATATTAAGAGGTATCTGAGTTGTGAGATGAGAGAAATTCCAACGGCCGTGATGATAAATGTCTTTAAGTCTCAAATTAGTTTCACTAATATGGACATAAGGAGCATGATTACAAAGATAATCATCCTCCAACCATTTGTCATACCAAAGATAAACCTCTCTTCTTCCAATTTTAGTCTTGATACCAGATTTTAAAACTTCAACTGCCTTGGTAATAGCCTTCCAAACACAAGAAGAACCTTGATAATCTAACGCCTCTAAAATAGAGAAACCATGAAGATACTTAGAAGAAAGAAGGTTGACCCAAAACTTATCTGAATTATGGAGCGATTCCCAAACATGTTTGCCCATAATAGATATATTCGAAGCACAAGTTGTCCGAATTCCAAGACCCCCTCTAGACTTAGGTTAAGTAATAATCTTCCAATTCACCCAATGACTATGCTTCCTTCCCTATATAAATTGTCTGATAGAGGCATCTATTTGGTTACACACCCCTTCAGGAATCCATAAATTATGCATAGAGTAGGTAGGAAGAGCAGAGATCACAAATTGAGTCAATGTCACCCTTCCTGGTCGGCTAAGGAGTTTGGTCTTCCAACCATCCAATATGCTGTTGACCCGATCCATGATATAAGCAAAGTCAACATTTTTTATCCTACCGGATAACATAGGGAAACCAAGGTACTTGCCTAACTGAGTATGATGAGTAAAATGAAGGATATAAGCAAATTTATTCACTTTGTTTATGGAAATATTAGCAGAAGACATGAATCTATATTTTTAAATATTAACTTTCAACCCAGAAGCATGACGAAAACACTCTAACACCTCTTTCACTATTCTAGCTTGAGAGGATTTAGCTTGAGTAAACAAAAGACAATCATTTGCAAAAAAAAAAAATAAATGTGAAATAAATGGACCATTATTGGAGATTTTGATTGGATGTCATTTGTTAGATTGAACCTTCTCCTGAATTAACATAGAAATTTTTTCCATGCAAAGGACAAAAAGATAAGGAGACATAGGATCCCCTTGCCTTAAGCCTCTTTGAGGAATAAAACTCTCTAGTTTGTCGTTGTTCCACTTCAAAGATAAAGTAGAAGAGGTTATACAATTCTTAATAAGAGTAATAATGGAAGTAGGGAAATCAAAATCATGTAAAGTAATACGAAGGAAATTCCAATCTACTCTATCATAAGCTTTTTCAAAATCAATTTTAAACAAAAGATAACAGTTTTTCTATTTCTTCTTATTCATGCTATGAACTATTTCATGTGTGATAATAGTGTTATCACGTACCTCGTTTAGGAATAAAACTACTTTGAAAAGGGTTTATAAGACTATTTAAATGAGGCCTAATCCTCCCCACCAACACCTTAGAAATAATTTTAAGCATACCATTACAAAGGCTAATAGGCCTAAAATCTTTCAAAGACATAGGATCGTCAATTTTAGGTTAATTGTTTTGTATCACTTTAATTATTAGTATTAAGTTTATACGCTAATTTAATTGTTTTGAATCACTTTTTTGTTATTATTAGGGTAAATTACACTTTTGGTCCCTTAAATATTTTTCAGGTTTCATATTGGTCCCCTAATTAATAAAAGTAACGTTTTGGTCCCTTAAATCCTTCTTTGTTACTCACTTTGATCTCTTCCGTTAGTTTGTGTTAAAAAACGTTCATTTTTGGTCCCTTAAATATTTTTCAGGTTTCACTTTTGGTCCCTTAAATATTTTTCAGGTTTCATATTGGCCCCCTAATAGAGTACCAATATGAAACCTAAAAAATATTTAAGGGACCAAAAGTGAACGTTTTTTAACGCAAACTAACGGAAGGGACCAAAGTGGCTAACAGAGAAGGATTTAAGGGACCAAAACGTTACTTTTATTAATTAGGGGATCAATATGAAACCTGAAAAATATTTAAGGGACCAAAAATGTAATTTACCCTTATTATTATTACTCGATTTGAAAAGTCCATTCCTTGGTCCTCATGTTATTTCATACTCCTATATAAATTGTTTAGCCCAATTCATTGTATCTTTCTTAAAATTTGGGTTGTATCCCTTTCTCAAATACAAATCTTTAAAATGAAAATAAAATCAACTTCTCTTTTACTATTGTGACGGTCCTTCATCTTCTAAAAAATAGTAATTTGAAAAAGATGTTAAATATATTATTTCAAATTGTCTATTGGTTTGAGCATCACAAAATTTGAATAAAAAATTCAAATCTAACATAGTAGTCTTGATTACTCAAGATCCATTTCTGGTTTGGTCATCATACAAACATTTGATTTTTTTAATTTAAACAAAAGATGATTACTCCAATCCTTTTTTTTTTGGTTCGACCATCACAAAGTTTCTATATAAATACGAATTTAGTAGATACTAATGATTATGCTGAATACACTTTTGATTCGGACACTAAAAGCCAAAATAATTCTCCTAATATTCCATATGTAATATTACTCTGTCTCAAAATATAAGCAAAAATGAGTCAACATAAGTTGATGTATTTGGTACAAATTTTAAACCAAATACATTAGCTTTTGTTGACCAATTTTTACTTATATTTTGGGACGGAGGGAGTATCTCAACACGCACTAAGTTGGTCGTGCTCCTTTGATTATGACAGCATCTAATGTTGTGTTTGGAATTGCGTTGAAAAGCCACCAAACGTACCTCTAGGCTGATGTCGGATTTCCTGCTTCTTAAAAGTTACGTTGAAGTGGCATTGAGACGCGAGAATAGTGTTGGAAACGCCAAACCAAACACCACCTAAGACGATTCTAAATGTATACTATATGAAATGCAGTTTTTGCATCGAACCTTCAAGAGTGTTATATTTCTGGCTTAATTACACTTTTGGTCCCTTAAATATTTTTCAAGTTTTATATTGGTCCCCTAATTAATAAAAGTAACGTTTTGGTCCCTTAAATCCTTATTTGTTAGTCACTTTGGTCTCTTCCGTTAGTTTGTTTTAAAAAACGTTAGGCTTAATTACACTTTTGATCCCTTAAATATTTTTCAGATTTCATATTGGTCCCCTAACAGAGAAAGATTTTATTAATTAGGAGACCAATATGAAACCTGAAAAATATGTAAGGGACCAAAAGTGTAATTAAGCCTAACGTTTTTTAACACAAACTAACGGAAGAGACTAAAGTGACTAACAGAGAATGATTTAAGGGACCAAAACATTACTTTTATTAATTAGGGGACTAATATAAAACCTGAAAAATATTTAAGGAACTAAAAGTGTAATTAAGCCTATATTTCTTTTGTTGTCAATACATAAAACCCGAATTTACCAGGAACATATTCACACCCGCTACATACCATATCCCATATGTTTTATTTGAACCCGATGGTACTGAAATATTTGTAAAAGAATTACAAAAGTTGAAATAAATTTTTTAAAGAAATGAAAAGATGAAAGAAGACTACCACACCAAGTAGACGGTGCGACTTTTTGCTATCCCAAACAGAGTTAATTTGTTTGTGTTAAATTGAAACTATAAACAAAAGGATAAAATTATAATAAAAAAAAGCTTACTCATGTACTAATTTATCAAAAAGTAATATAATCAAATATCTGGAGAATTAAAAAATACTCGCAATGTTATTCTTGTTTTTCTTTGAGTCATCTTCTTAATTTATTGTTAATAGTCTCTTCATTTCATGGCTAATTTGCAAAGTAAATGATAAGGGTCGGTTTACAAAAATTGGGTTGTTGAATGTCTTCCTTCCTTTGACATCGTTTGATGTTAAATCACCAAAAACTAAGAGAAGGCGTCAATTTATCTCCCGCAATATGTCTTTAGAATTCTCAATCATGTGCTTCAACATCTTTGAATACAATTCAAAATCTTTGAATACAAGCATATATATAATTAATGAACATAAATGTTACAAGAATAGGAAGGAATTCATAAGAGCAACGATATTTGAACATTAAAACTTTGACAATTTATGTGACAACCTATAAAACCAAGTGTTAATTTGGTTAAGAGAGAGAAAGAAAAAATTATTATAAAACTCTCATGAGTTTTTTTAGTGTTGTTTTATAAGTTGTCACGTAAGTTGTCAAAATTTTGATGTTCAAATATCATTACTCAATCCATAATAAAAAAATAAAATTTGAGTCATTACTCATCTATTAGTGATGTTTCTTCGTCAAACAATGGTTATTGCAATGTTAGAATTTGAACCATGACTTATTGTATGACAAATTTATGGTAGTTACTATAAATAGGATCTTGCTAACAAGTGTCATAAAGGCACTTGTTAAGGAAACCAAAAATAGTAGTTTTACATTGGAAACTACAATTTTCAAACTTTTAAAAAGTTGAATTCATCACTTTTTACCACTTTCCAACACAGTGTTTCTATTATTGTTCTCTTAATCAATGTCTTAGGGACACTCTTTAGCATTTCTCATATAAATAATAAATAAATTTGTCTAACGATTCTTGAGTTTGTTATGGTTTACAGTCTAACATTGCAGAAATATTTGACGAAGAAATAAGAAATATAATAGATGAGTAATAACTAATAACCCAAATTTTGTTTTTGCTTATGTATTTGTTCCCATTCTTGCAACATATTATAGCAAATAATTATATATGATTGTGTTCATAGATTTTTAAAGCACATTATTGATAATTTTAAAGATATAATGAGTGATATAATGTTGATGATTTCTCTTAGTCTTGGATATTTGACATCAAACTAAGATAAATGGAATTAAGACATTTTAATCAGCCTAGTTTTGTTAAACCGATCCTTCTCCATTATTTTAAAGATTGTGATATACTTGTATGGATTTATGAGTTGAAACTTGTGGATCATGTTCAGGGTTGTATAATGATCTTTTGGCTGTGTATAATGGGATATTGTAGAACATAATCATATATCTTGCGATGAGGTTCTATCTTAGCTTTTGTTGTCACTTAACTTTTTTTTAATGTGGTTTTGCAGGTGAACATTTGTTTCAACTTATGTTTTTGTTTTTATTTTTTAGGTTATCATGGTGAATATAGACAGAAGCGTCGACATATTCTGGACCAAGACAACCAGAAGATGAGTAAGTTTTGTATTCTATCAAAGTATTGTATTTTGTTGCTTTTCTTCTCATCTTCATCCCTTATGCAACAACTTTCCTGAATATCTTGGAATGATCTGACCAAGGAAGCGTCTAACTCTATCGGCTCTTTCAAATTATGCTGACCAAATATAAATAAAATGGTCCTCACGTCATCGTTGTTCCAGAGCTTCATCTAGGTGAACTAGACATTTCCATTTGAGTCTACCGATGGACGAAGATCGATACTCAATATTGCATATGTGGTTAAGGTGATCATTAATTTGGTCTAGTTGGTCCTTCAAGCCAAACTGTGTGACATCAAAGTGGACCTAAACAAATTAGCTTTCTTGTATTATAGTACACTACAATTAGTTTGTTGTTAACATCTACTGGATAAGTGTTTGTGGTTCTAAGGTGTGGTTTACAAATGAACCAAACAAGTCAATTTATAGAAGTTTTTGTGGGTCGTGGACCACAAAAAAGTTATGTACTTCATTGTTTCGGATTATAAAATATGAAATGTTCAAACCCTCCAAAGTGCAAGATTTAAACACAGTCTTAGACCAATTCAGAATATATAAGCCGAAACATTTTGGGAATGGTTTCAGATTATTTAATATGAACGAGTTCAGAATCTGGACGATGGCTCAGACATTAAGTGTGACTCATTTAACATGTTTTTTCCCATTGACTAGTTAGCAGTGATTTCCTTGACTCATCATTATACTTGGCAACACTTTTCCTATAAATACACATTCATTCTTCATAAACTCTCATTCTAACTCACATTCTCTCTTTTCTTTTATACATTTCTTCTGAGTAGTGTTCATGATGCCAATGTTCCATCGTTGACCTTTCATAAACCAGTTCATCTCATCCTTTAGGAATAGTATGAATGGTCAAAGAGTGAAGGTCCACTCTCGCACCAAAGATCAGTATGGATATGTGATACGTCTGGATTTGAGGTTGCTTATCAGGGTCTCCTTCTACCACTTTATCCTCTTGTATTCTCATCTTCCTCCTCTCGGGGATGTGCAAGAGGGTTGGCAAATCTTTCCCTCCTTCCTCCTTCATCTTATTGTACCACATATTTATTTTTAAGTGTCTAATAGTTTGTTGTAATAAACATTATGTTAATGTAAATATATTATGAAAATATGGTTAAATATATTAATAAAATGCATTCAACTATTAAAGAGTTTGGATTATATAATTCAAAAGATGTATTTCAAAAATATTAGAGAGCGAGTGAAAAGTTAAGGAGGGTGGAAAAAGAAAGTCTTTTCATTTATTACATTGTCGTTTTTCCATTTATCTAATTAACTACCATCCCTAGTAGTATTTATTGAACTCTCACCTCTTGGTGCGCATCTCACTTAATTAAAATCCAAGGTAGTCTGATGGCAAAAAAATTTTAACCCTAATGCAGCCCAAATGCATCCCTAGCACCCAAAATAACAAATTTATCCTTGAATATCAAGTCATTTCCCTCCAATTTGTTGCTTTTCTGCATTAGTCTTGAGCCACGCAAATTCTGGCTCACTCACACGTTTTTCATTGGTTTTAGACACTCAATATCACGTTTTCCAAATGGTGTGCGTGGCTCTAGACAAACTAGCATGATACTTTCAACACACCTAATTCATCTAAGAATCATGAGAAACATATATGCAAGATCATAATCCTCAATCCCTTCTCTTCTTTCTTTGTCTCCTTCATAGAACAACAATAGAAGCTCTTCTTTCAAAATCAATCTTCATCTCATCTCTCTCAGTTGTTGCTCTTCTCTTCTTCATCTCCTCTCCCTCTCTCGCTTTCTGTCTCCACCGCTCTCATCTTCTTCATTTCGATGAGAAGTTATTATGTGTGTTCTAAGGTGGAGAGTAGAATATTGAATTGTGAACATAATGGTGAGTTTTGTTTAGTTGTCTGATTCTATGCTCATTTGGTACTTTGCATTCTAACTGTTTGATTATATGCTCATTTGAATATAAGCATTCTATTTTGTATTATATATTCTAACTAATATTTTATATGGACCTAAAATTGAATGTGGTTTGTGTTGATGAATGAATGACAGATGCAGAAACAGGGGAAGCATGATTTGTCATGGAGGGATAATCATATTCACTCTTTAAGTTTACAGAGTAAGTCAAATCTGAAAGCGAAAATCTTCTATTTTTTTTCCTATGCTCTTCACAAGTCATGTCATCTTCGTTTTGTTTTTTTCATACACCTCCCATTTGTATAAGTCATATTCTCAAATGGTTTTTAACATAACAAGAACAATAAGGAGGCGGCTGATGTTTTGTTTACCCTAACATGTTTTTTGAATATTGCATTCACTTCCTCTATTGTGAGAAATGCATGATTGTAGATTCTGTTTTAACATTGTTCTTTTCAATCTATGATTGCACTATCATTTTCAAGGAAACAACTAATTTAAATTGAAATAAAGATGTTTATGACTTGGAAAAATATTCCTCCAATTTAAGTTAGCATGGTAATTACTTTGATTCCTCAAAATTAAATATGCTTCCTTCACTTCCGTTTCTTAATTGTCTTCATAAATGTATTTTAGATTCCTAATGATATTTGATATTAACTTTATCCTAATCACACTAACAGTTCAAACTAATGATGGTGACAAGTTCAATGAGTATATATGAACAAACTTGTTGAAACTATGAACATACCATATGGAATTCAATATCTCGAATGTAAGTAGTTTAGGGTTATGATTGTTTCTGTTTTGTATATTCATGTTGTTCATGTTGCTTCTAGATTATCTAACCTAATTGTTGTTTATGGGGCACAACATATTGGATTCAAGGGTCTGGTGTAGTGGTCTGGTTGTGGCTTTGAGCCTGATATGTTTTTGTGGTTATATGAGTTATACTTGAAGTGTAGGTTCTCATTGGTCTCATATGTTAGTTTGAATTTTCTGCTACTGTATGTTTTACACTCTGGAGTAAATTCAAGTAGAGTTTGAGTTTTTATCATGGTCTGCTGCAAGTCAGTAGAGTTTTCATGCATTTCCACCTTTATACGAAAAAAAAGACTATTATTTGAGCAAGTATATTTTACTATTATGCAACTATATCTTTTTTATTTATTATGTTCACTATGCATAAAGTTTTAGGGTTTTTTAATGTTTGGTAACATGCATCAATTTTTGTGTCCAATGTTTGCAAGATGCTCAAATTTAGAACATAATCAAATTAAAATCAGAATCAATGCCCAAATCTTGAACTAAAGCTTTGCATGATAACTGTTAATTTAAAAATGGAATACCTGCTGTGTAGAATGCTCAAAAGGATGAAGAGTAGTCGTGTCTTAATTACTTTTAGCATATTTGAAAATTTTGAAAAAATAAACATGTTTGAGCAAGTCTATTTGGTTCTTATGCAACTATAGTGTAAAGCATTTATAAGACTGCCTTAAAACTGATGAGTAGCTTGACTGTTGGCATAAAAATTGACATGTTTGATACTTTTTAAATACCCTATTTTATTGTTTGGTAGATAGATTTAAACTACATTTTTTGGAAAATTGTTTGCATGATAAACATGATTGTTTTGCAATACTGGTATGGTCCTTTTATATGTCATCCTATATCAAGGTAATAAATAGATAGTGTTCCTTTTTTTACTTGGTAAAATGCAGCACTATTAGCATGTGAGTAATTGATGATTTGCATAACTGTTAGCAAGAGAAATAATAGGTGTGCTTCTTTTTATTTTTCTAAGTCTATTAGCAACGAATTGATTTGATTTTTATGAAACTTTTGTTTTTATACACTAAAGCCTATGTCAGCAAGAGTTTTAACATATTTGAATCTTAATTACTTAAGTTTTGCAGATTTTTGAATCACTTATTCTATTTCAATCTTTTATGCTAAGTTGTATGGAATTAGAGACAATATAATGCTAAATATAAATGAATCATTATCATGGTTATGTTTTTTTGACTATTTGCAAATATAAGTGTTTGGGTAAGTTCATATTTTTTTATGCATGTATTTACTTTTTGAATGTATGCTATTATTAATATATTAATCTCATCTTATAATCATACATTTTCTGTTTTAGCAAAAGGGAAAACTGTCTGACTGATTTACTATTTGAATGCATGTTATTCTTAATATATTAATCTCATCTTATAATTATACATTTTCTGTTTTAGCGAAAGGGAAGGCTACCTGGTTGTTTTGCATGACAGTTTGGATTACAAGTTGCTCCTTATGTTATCCTCTGTGATCCATGCCAAAATGAGTTCGAGGTGAAAGTTGAAAAGAAAAATGGGAGAGTTTATTTTACGGATGGTTGGGCTGGATTGAAGAATTTCTACAATATATCGGTTGGTTCGTGGATCACTATAATTTATACAAAGAGTATAAATTATCCTATGTGACTATGACCCTACATCTTGCATGTTTTTTTTTGTCAAAGAGTATAAACACTGATAGTTCATTTATTAACATAGTTGTGTGCCTTGCAAACTTCATAGAATGTGTTTTACCATAGAGTAGTGTGCCTGTTTTGTGTACTCAATGTGATAAGGTTCATTGGATAAGTAAATTCATCAAGATTATCTATAAAGTGTCTAAATGTAATCATTCACATTTTTTTATACAAAAACTAAATAGATTCATTTATGAGGTTGGTTGCTCAAAGTGATCTATTTGTCCATCTAGAGCTAAGGTTGCACATTTTTCACCCTAGGACAACAACTAACTGACTTCATTAATTAAGTTGGTTGCTCAAAGTAGGCCATATGTGCCTAGGATCCTATATCTCACATTTTTTAGTAGCACAAACCTCATGCTTCATTTGTTATGTTGGTTGCTCAAGAAGTCATATTTGTACCTATTTGCCTATGATCCTATATCTTGTTATGCCATTGATTAAGGTGCCAAATTGGTGTGCTCAATGTGATAAGGTTAATGGGACAAGTGCATAGGCTATCTATATTCATTAATGAGGATTGGCCTATAGTTTGTGTGCTCAAGGTGCTAATGTCCATAGAAATTTTAGACAAGTAAATTTACTAACATCATTGATAGCATTGTTTGATCGTGGTTTGTAGTTATGTTTATCATGCATCAATCTATCTATAAGCCATTCGAGTGTGTTATAATGATAATCATCTATATCAGACCCGTACGATAGATAGATTGAAGCATTTTGAATGTGTTCGTAAATCATGGTCTCTCTTGTCTGCAAACACTCATTTCATGAACATCTTCCGCAATGATTTCTTAACCAACTCTCGTCAGTGTTCCTCTCATTATGACCAAACATCTCTCCTCTTACATGTTATTGAACTCTATCAACCCGTTTTGTATTCTTTTTGGTGAAAATTTTGAGAATAGAGTCAAATTTGATTGCTCAAACCAGGGGCGGAGCCAGGAATTTAAAGTCAGGGGGACCGAATACAAGGAACATAATTTGATTAAAAGAATAATTGTTTAAATATAAAAGGTATATAAGAAACCATAAACTAATATTTTCTTGTTTGTTAAAGAAATTTACAACTATATTTAGTATGAGAGACATTAATCGGTAAATATATTTAACATACAAAAAAAAAATAGTAGTGCATATGTTCTAGGGATAAATATGTTTTTAATCCCTACAAAATCATACATTTTCATGTTTAGTCCCTCAAAAAAATTTGTTCAATTTTAGTCCTTATTTGCATTTATATGGACTATTTTTAGGACTAAAAATAATTCGTTTGACTATTCTAATAAAGTGCAATATTATGGAGGATTAAACTTACACTTCAAATTTAATAGGACTAAACTTAAAAACTCGTGATTTTGTATAAACTAAAAACATATTTAACCATATATTTTGTATGTAACTTTGAAATTTATTTCAAAAAGAGAATTTGGAAATGAAAAGTGTATTTCTATGGACACACAAAAACGACAATCGACTAACCAAACAAATGAGCTCAAGTGGTTAACGAGTACCACCAAAGGATAAATTGTTCAGGAGAACCTGAGTTTGATTCTTGAGTGGAACAAATCTTGTCCGGTCTTTACTTACCACATGATCGGACACTAGATTATCATGACCCCTTTACCATGAGAACCGGAGGGTTAACACAAAAAAAGATTATCATTGTGGTTAATTTTATTTAAAATGTGTTGTGGAAATGACTGTATCGATATATTTTACGAAATATGAGATAATTTAAAATAATATGAAGTATAAAATTAATGATATTTGTTGCCAATTAATCTAGTAACATGGTAAAAAAAAATAAACATATTTTTGGCAGAAAAAAACATTTTAATTAGATTAATTGGGGGGACCATGACCTCATTATATTTGATGAAACATTTTAATTTACTTTAGTTAGTTGTAGTGTATGAATTTTTTTATTGAAAATGTGGGGGGGGGGGGGGGGGGGGGGGTCTATAGCCCCCCGGTACCTCAGCCACTGGCTCAAATCCCCCCATTAGAAACAATAAAATGTACTATCCTATTTTGGGACGTGGTTTTGGTAGTGTTCATGGCCCAATTTGTGTCCATGAACAATTATGTTATTTTAAACTTGCATTGTGGAACCCTGTTACGGATGATTTCAAAGTCATTCCTCCTAGTACAGTAGAGTTATCTTACCCTGATGTTATTAAGATTGTTTCTACTGCTGAGATTTATCTTCATGGATTTGGTTATGATCGTGCTAGGTATGACTATAATGTCATCCGTTATGTAGGTCATCGAGAATTCCATGAATACTGTGAGGACCGTCAAAATGAACTTATAGTCATACATAGCACGGTCAAAACCAAATCCATGAAGATAAAATTCAACAACACCATAACGGAACTCAACCGAACTAGAAGGAATGACTTTGAATTCATCAGTAGCCGGGTCCCACAATACAAGTTTAGGTTTGTAATTCCACCCT
The DNA here is from genome assembly GCA_018208015.1 of Medicago ruthenica. Classification (NCBI taxonomy): domain Eukaryota; kingdom Viridiplantae; phylum Streptophyta; class Magnoliopsida; order Fabales; family Fabaceae; genus Medicago; species Medicago ruthenica. Next base: position 114,018,868 of record CM031371.1, on the reverse strand, counting down.
TTCTCATCCTTATAGACACAAAGCGGGTCATGAATACTACCATAACCACCCATAATAGGATAATACTTTTTGTTTCTTCTAATTAGAGAAAAAAAAACAACGGGTTCAGAGGGTTCATAACCGTCTAGGAGGAGAGATGTTTGGTCACAATAAAAGGAACAACGATGAGAGTTGGTTAAGAAATCATTGCGGAACATGTTCATGAAATGAGTGTTTTCAAACAAGAGAGACCATTATTTGCGAACACATTCAAAACGCTTCAAAGATTTAAGAGGCAATTTTGAAGGAATGAAAAAGGCAATGTCATCATGTATATACTTGCTTATCACCTTCTCTGCCTTTATCGCAGCAGCAGCCACTAATTTCTTCTTCTCTATCGAAATGAGGAGAGACGACATAGACGTGCTTCTCAGCTTGCGAATTGCTTCTAAATGAAATTTGTGATTTGATTTAGGGGGGTGTATTGAATTAGGATTCTAAGAGATTTTAAAAGACTTTTTTATCATGAAAAAGTCTTGTGGTATTCAATCAAGACTCTTTATCACTTAAAAAAAGTCTTGTGATATTCAAAATCATTCAAATTTCGTAGGATTGTTTAATAAATTGGATTTTGTGGGATTTTCTAGTGAAATTTTAGCATGAAAAAGTTTTTCATGAAAACATGAGATTTCTTAGGATTGTTTTTCTTTAAAGATTTTACTATTTCTCTCCCCTGTCTCTCCTCCCTTCTCTTTCTTCCTATCTCCCCCTCTCTCTCACACTTTCTCTCTTCCCCTCTCTCACTCTCTCTCTCCTTCCTTCTCTCTCTCTCTCTCTCTCTCTCTCTCTCTCTCTCTCTCTCTTCCCTCGCTTCTCTCTCTCTCTCTCTTCCTCTCCCTCCTCTCTCTTTATCTCTCTCTCCTCTCTCTATCTCCCTCATAAAAAATAAAGTAAAATAAATAAAAGAGTGTGTATTGAAAATATTGTGAAAGATAGTGTGTTATGATCATTTTTTTTCAAGGAGTCTTTAAAAATTCATAAAATCTTTTGAAATCTTTTGAAATCCATAAAATCATTTGAAATCCTTTAAAATCTTATGAGTTAAATCCATTAGAATCCAAATTGTAAATCTCAATAGTCTTTTAAAATCATCAAAGTCATTAAAATCCTGCAAAGTCTTTTAAAATCCTTAAGACTTTTTTAAACAAAAATTGTCCTTTAAAATCTTAATCCAATACACCCCCTTAGTTTTTTTTTACAATAAAATAACCTTTATTCTTTAGTTAATTTTATAATTAATTCAATGAATTAAATTAGTATAATAATACTTATTTTAATACTTATAAGCGTTAAATCTTGTCAAGGAGAGATCTCAAATAACAAGTAGGAAATGTTATCGTGACTGTATTTTTTTTTACTTTAAGACGAAAATATCATTCTGACTTTGTGTCTTGTTATCTCATATATTTCACTCTCTCATCTTTTTTTAGAGGATCTATCTCAGCTTATAAATCATTTCTATTTTATATTTCTTTTTCATAAAACATACAAAAATGTGTTAAAGTTGCAATAACTTTTCCGCCACCAATGTCACTAAATCCCAATCCATCATTTTTTCCCTTTAAAAAACATACCAATTGAGGGAATGGACTAGTAATTCGGAGTTCGGTCGCGTGGTGAGTTTCACCAAAGGACTCCGAATTACTAGAGTTAACAACTAGAGTTAAAGTGGTTAACTAGAGTTAAACAATTGATTGTATTATGTTTTAGATTTTCTATGTATTGTGTTGTTTTATATTGTGGATACTATTTTTTTTGTTAACCCTCTAGTTCTTAGAGAGATGACCTCTAGTAATTCGGAGTTCTATAAAAGAAAACTACTACTACTATTATTCGATGAAATACCATGCATTTTTTTGTTCCACCCAGAAATCAAACTCGGATTTTCTCAAATAACTTGTACCTTAGCGAAGCTTATTAACCACTTTAATTTTTAATTTGTTGGTACATAGTATTTTGTTTTTTGACATATGTGTAAGCTTTCAACTTTGATACTTTCCTGACCATGATGAGCCACCATAGCTCAACTCTTCTAAAATTAATTTCATCGACGAAAATGAAATGCATAGTAGTAGTTTTTTTAGAGAGAAAAGAATGCATGGTATTTTATTGAATAACAGTACCACCACTACCATAAGTTTTGTCGTAAAACAGAATGTTCAATAGAAAGATTACTGAACAGACAATAATATCAACGAACTGAAAAAGTCAAGGGAACAAAGAATGCTAAAAAGAAAATAACCAAAATTATTAATTTTATTATTATTAATTTCAAATGAGTAACTAAACATTAATATCAAATTGGTGGGAAAACATATACTCATTTTTGCTAGAGATACACCACCTTTGCTGCCTTTTACATTTTTAACAAAACACTCGTTTGAAAAAAATAGCCTCGGTGTTGATTAAGCTGTACAAGAATACTCTGTTAATAAGCTTCTTTGTTTTACTAGCTCGTGCATGTCATGGACAATCTTGAACACAGAATCCGGCCTTGCTAGTTTTAATGCATTTTGGGACATTGCTTTTAGTTCATCGGCTTTTGGACCAAACCAGTCCGCAACAATTTTCGCTATCTCCTTAGGCAATTTAGAGTACTTTCCACAACCATTTTCAACTACATAGGGAACATTGCCAGCTTCCTGAAATCAAAGGAAATGACGTAATTTCACACAAACATATTCAATCACTTGGGTGTATATGCAGACCAAGCTACGTTGAGAAAGATTCCAAATCAAACTTCCATTTATGGCATATAAGGACTATTTTGGGTGTCAGGTTACTAGTATCTAATAGCTAAAAATATACCGCTTATGTATGAAACCTCAGCCTAAATTTAATTAGTTTGTTACATAGCCGATATGGCGGTAGAGCATATAGGAATTTGAACAAATCACTATTGTTCTGCAATACGTTTTTTCATTCAAATATTGTGAATAGTGTCTGTAGCGGCACTATAGCACTGTTATGCAACGGAATGTAAACACATCACTATTTTTCGCGATCCACAACTTACAACTCTGAAATTAGTTTCATCAATTAGCCACACCCACAATAGTGCAAGCTAACTTTTTTCAAATAAAAATTCATGACAAGGTCGAGAAATGGCAATAATGAGAACCACATTACCTGCCCGGCAATGTAATCATTTAAAATAATAGGTAGGCCTCGAATCATGGCCTCTGCAATTGTCCCTGGGCCTGCCTACAAAAGCAAGAAAAAAGAATCCATCAACAACTGTCATAATGAGGTAAGAAATAAGTAGCCGCGACAATGAGATCCAACCTTTGTAATAATGCAATCACAGGCTCCCATGCATTCTTCAATTTTGGTAACGAATCCCTTGACCTAAAACATGGGTAAAAACAATAATTTAGGGGATTCCATTTCTACATGAATTTATTTACCCCAGACATCTTCTACTAAGAAAGAAAACTTTCAGTTCAAATAAATTAGATCAAAGTTGTGAACTTAAGTGAATCTAAAATATTAATTTAGTTATTCATTGTACAAGGGATAGAGGTGAGTTTCTCACCTAGAAAGTTTGCTGGGAGCAATTAATCAATTTAGAGCTAATCTTGCTGCTCATCAATTATAAGTTTATAACTATAACTCTCATTTTTACATCTTTAATTATTCTGGGATCCCACTTGTCTACTCCATTTTCTTACTTGAACACTCTCTTAATTGGGACAGTGGGACACATGCACATAATTCACAAAGTATTCATTTTTTATATTCATTAGTACCAAGAGTTACATTTTTTTGCTCACAGGTATGCTTCAAAAGTTGAAACATTTGATATCATATGCGAAATTTGATCCTAAGACTAGACAACAGTCTATCATGTGATAAAAGTATAGAACATGCATATACTGGTTCAAGTAAAATCACAAACGCCGGAACAATTAGTGTATCAATACCTTCACTGGAATCTTCCAATCAATAGAACTTAGTTTGTTAGCAAGCTTCTTATTGCGACCACAGATCACAAGAATCTGACCAGTGGGAACCCCCTCGTCATTTAATAAATCTCCAAGTGCCCGAGCAGTAGCTTCAATGGGACCCATGCCTTCACCTCCCCCCATCAATAATACAGCAGGAAGATCCTCATCCATCCCTAAATCTCTCCTCAGCTCATCCTATTAGAGAAGCTCGACAATGTCAACATTACTTGATATAAAAGAAAACCAAATTGCAGAAACATGAAACAATTATGTGCATAGCAGCCAATCAGTGAAAGCAGATACCAATCAAACACATAGTTAATATATCATTAAGCTTTGATTAAAAGTAAAAACAGTGAAACTACACTTTCATATCAAATTTATGTCTTAAGAGAGTGAAATACTAGCTTGCATGTGCATCAACTAGTTTCATGTCTGCCATTGTGTACACTAACCTAAAATTAGTTCGTTACATCCCTTAGTTAAAGAATCTGAACCCGTAATAAATATCAAACAATTGATTGTAGTATTGAACCATTAAAAATTTGAATTTTGAGAATTTGATTTTTTGCGATTATTCACTTCTCTATATGCTAACCAAGGAAGATATTAAGTGTAAAATAAGGTGAATTCTACATCCATCCACCATAAACCATCATGTTAACAATAACAACAGTTATGAAGTCTTATCTCACTAGTTGGGACCAACTCAGATTAACATTAGATGTGGAATTAGTTTATCAAACAGTTTAGATTAAAATAAAGAGCCACAAATAATAACTAAATGACAAAATCATGGCCAAGATTGTAGTCGATGATACATGCCTACCCTTAGCCTATTGCACAATGGTGTCATAAATGGCTATAATTTGTGAGCAATAATTCAAAAACCTAACAAGTTGAATTACTAAACTAACAGAGACCTGATAATTCCTATTATCCCATCTCATTGTATAAAACATTTCAGAAAAGGTCATTTGGGAACGTAGTTTAACTACTAGTCATCCAATCAAGCCATAGCCATAAGAAGTTAAGAAAATGGCATACCTTTGGCCGAACAGGCTTTATAAAGGAAGGTCTAACAGGTAGGCCATAAATCTTTATCTGGGTTTGTTGGAGTCCAGCTTTCATTGCCCTTTTCGCAACATCTGTAGTTGGACAATAACATCTAGTTACAAGCTTGTGAAACCTAAAAAATACAAGAAATAAAATGTCAAAATCAGACTATTGGTAATATTTTGGAATAGGAAATACTACAAAACCAGAACTACACTAACCATGTTGGATGGCACGTGCTCAAATCTGTAATAACTGTGGTAAAAACAATCTTATCTAAAAGACCCCTTGACCTCAAAATGCGAAGAGGAACGTGTTGCATCAGTGGATGCACACTGATTATTATATCAGGCTGATACTTCATTAACCCTTTAGCAACCTCACTGTAAAAACATACAAGATATACTTAACCTCTGACATGTGATATTATACTTCATAAGATAAGAGCTAGCGTAAATAAAATTAGTTTCCAGAACAAACAATATATGCATCAACACCGGCAAATCACAATAACTTCTGTCAAATATTGATTAGTGCTAACATAATGTACTATAACATTCTCTTAGAATTTGGTTTTAGCCTAACTCAACCTTACAAAACCGGCTTGCAAGGTGAGGGATGCTTCCTACTTATAAAGTTATTTTCAAGATGTTTTCCATCCAATGTGGGACTCTTGACACACTCCCTTCACGCTCTAGATTTGACAAATGGAGCATGGCCCGGTAGTGGGAGACGTGATAGCTGGTGGCCCAATAGACCTTGGATAGGCTCTGATACAATTTGAGTTTGGGCTAACTCCATCCTACAAAACTAGCTCGTAAGGCAAGAGATGCCTTCCACATATAAAGTCGTTTGCGGGCCTAATCTCATCCAATGTGGGAGCACATTGCAAATGCAGGCAATAAGAGGGCAACTGTTTAAGACTGTCATGCACTATATTGGTAGGTGGCAGTCAAATATCAAATCAGAACCGTGCTGAAATATTGCCCAATTACCATGCTGTCATTTTTACTGTAATGATGAACCATGTATTGTATACTTATGGTTTAAACACCGAAAATCTGGATATTGCACATGAACAAAAATGTGTGTATGATGTGTTGGATAAAAGAAAATAATTTATCTCCACCACTAGAGAAATCCAGTCCATAATGACAATGAAACTATTCTAATATAACATGTTATATTGTTTGAATGATCCTATGGTAACTAACTTAAAAACAGGGTGAATATTAGACCAGTTAATGCCCTGACTTTGTCACTCCATTCATAAACTTATCAGTTATCCATTACGGCAGATTCTAATTTTTTTTTATTTTCTCATCGAAGTTATTTGACAAGAACTGGTAAATGAAAAGAATAAACCAAAATCTCACCGAGCTATGAATGTTGAAGTTGCGGCAAAATTTGACTGATGAACTAGACGAGGGGCAGTTCCATAGTAGGTCATCCTCCACAACGGTCCATGTTTCACCAAAAAGCTATAGCTTTTGGGAATTTGATTGAACGGCCAAGGTGTGTGCTCAGACCACAAATCAGTAATAAACACCTGCATAGCATTAACTCCAAAGTGTAAACAAAACACAACAAAAAAAAAAGGTTCACTCACACACACACACACAAGTTTATTTCCTTCACAATAACATTCCATGACCCTCAATCCTAAAATTACCATTCACTTGCAAACTATTCATGAATTTACTACTGTGCATAAATTAATCATCAAATTTACAAAACTAAAAAACTAGTTCCAATTTAGCTCCTTTTGTATACTGGTTTTACAAATGAAAGAACTAACTAAAATATAAAAAATAGTCAGAACTAGTTTACCTACACATGGTATATGTATAACTTGTCTATATGTTGTTTTCAGATTATTTTGGATAGCTTATTTACATATTATGTTAGTCTATGCAGAGTTACCAGCTTCACTGTAGAGGCAGCTTAACTACAACTCACTTTTCACCAGAATCAATTTTACATAATCAATTCACTAAAAATCAATTTCTTTCAACACATAACCTATTTTAATCTCATTCTACTAAACTCTCCAAAATAGCTTACAAAAACAACTCAACATTATATAGAAACACTTTAACCACATTACTCAATACACAATATGATAAACAATTCATTTAACCACACCCTAGCTTTTTTACCTAAAAGTCTCCTTGCTCTTAAACAAAAGTACCATATTTTATTCCTCTAATTACCTCTCTAGCACACTAGCATCAACACTTCTAATCAAATATTTGTCTTGTATTCGACATGTGTCAATATCCAACACTGAGACAACACATCAAATACGTCATTTTCTCAAATGCGTGTTTCATAGCTAATTACACATAAATTAATTAATTACATTGCTCAATACATATACACCTACATGATAATCCATCCCCCACCCTAACTTTTTTACTTAAAAATAGACACCACGGAACAGGATATAGTGTCAGTGCTATTGAGGTAATTAAAGGAATTATTCCTTTAATTACCTCAATAGCACTGACACTATATCCTGTTCCGTGGTGTCTGACACATGTAAGTATCTGAGACCAATACAACACTCATGCATGTGATCATGGCCGGCCTAAGGGAGGTGCAAACAACTCAACCGAGCTGGGCCTCCCAAAGGCATGGGCCTAAAAAAAAATTTATAGCCCACTATCCCCCATTAAAAAAAAAAATCAATTATTCCTCATTTCCTATTGGCAGTGGCAGCGTGTTCTTTATTATTTCTTTCTTCTTTCCTATTTTGTGCGTTCTTTTCAATTCCTCTGCATGTGCGTTCTTTCTTTCTTCTTCTTCGTTCGTTCTTTCTTCCACCAATACAGACACAGTGCGTTCTTTCTTTCTTCTCTCAAGTCTCAACCAACAACCAATGCAGCGCCGTTCTTTTATTTGTTAGTTACAATTATGATTATTTCTTATGTTTACGGATTTCATTTTCAATTTAAATAGAAGATTACTCTTTTAAAAAAAAGCGTTTTTATTTTATTACGGGCCTCTTTTTACTTTTAGAGCCGAGCCTTCAGATTCATAGGAACGGCCCTGCATGTGATGACATTTGATTATGTCATTTTCTCAATTTATTACCAGTATCAACGTGTCAGTGTCATGTCTGGTGCTTCATAGTAACTAATTACACAAGAAATCAATTAAATTAAATTAAAATAAAAAAAACCTGATAATCATCGCCATATTCTTCATAAAAAGCAGCTTTAATCGCTTCAGCAGAAGCACGATGACCACCACCAGTATCACTCATCAAAATCAAAACCTTCTTCACTTTCTTCCCATCCCCACTCTTCAATCCCAATCCTTCATCTTCCACACCAGTCCCATTCCCATTTCCACCAACACCATTCCCCTCACCCTCACCACCACCACCAACATCACCACCACCACCGTTATCGCCATCACCAACTCTCAGCGAAGCAAATCCAGTCGGAATCGTCTCACAATGAACCCTAACAGCTCTATTAAAATCATGAAGAATATTCCTAAACTTATAACCACCACCGTTAGCGCTGTTTAAACTGAGTGAAACGGTGCGTTTTGATGATGCCACACGTGTGAGGTTGTTGAAGTAAAGATAATTAGAAAGAAGTGAAGCTGGTGAACATGCTTCTGAAGTTAGGTTTAGAAACGACGACGTATCGACTGTAAAACGCCCAATTCGTGAACCTAATTCAAGAACCGCATTGGGTTCTTTTGTAACACGTGTAGCTGGATTATACATAATAATAATAATAATAATAATAATCTAATCACTCTAAATGGATAATTAGTTTGTTAATTTTGTGTAATGAAGTTGAAGAGGTTAAGGTTTTGGAAGTGAAGTGAAGTGTGTTCATTCATCGGAGAAAATGAGGTTATTGTGTCTTTCTGTTTGTTTATTGCAGAGGTTTTTATAAGGTTGGTGAGTTGAAGAGTTTCAAGAGACGAGTTTTGTTGAGTTGAGTTGAGTTGGGTTTTAAGTGGATTGGGTTTTTGGTTGATGCAATGAGTTCATGACTAACTTGACTTCCTTGGGTGTTACCGACCAAAAGTGGGACCTACCACCGTTCTGGTTTATATCGAGTGGGCCAATGAGATGTTGCCATGTCATGTGGGTGAAAATTGAAATGTTTTCAACGCAAGAGCTTTCAAGGTGTTCTGTTCTTGAGAATTTTTTTTGGAAAAAGGTTTCTTGAGTTCAGGGTAGAGCGGGTCTCGGTTTCGACGGGTCACGGTTTAAGCAGGTGGATTGGATCGGTTATGGAAAGTTTTGCAAGAAAATGAGTTATACATCTTTGCAGGAAAAAGTTTTAAAGAGAGGAGATAATTTAAGAACAACAATGGAGGACTCAAATTAAACTCTTTTGATAAGAACGACGAGCATGTGTCAAAAGTATGACATAATTTTATTTATTATTATCATAAATAAGTAATACTTAAATAAATATAAATATACTCAATTACTAAATTTTAAAGTAGAATCACAGTTACGTAAACAATGAATAGACGCCAGGCTAAGCTACATGTCCCAATATTAAAGTATTTTTATACCACTTTCCAAGGCTAAACAGTAAAGACATATCACTGTTTTAAAACTATTGAGTATAAGATTTACTTGGTCAACAGAAAACATGTACATGTCCCAATAAAAGCAGCCCATTCGATAGACGATAGACTTTTAACGAGAGTCAAGATCTTCTCTATTTATTAGTCTCTCCATTTCTTCTATTTGGAGAAATAAAGACACAAAGAAATTTGAAAATAATTAATAGTGGTGGGTCCCACTAAGTGGGGGACCCACTACATACTTTTTTGTATCTATCTCTCACCAAATGACATTGTCCATTTATTTTAAGCAAATGGAGAGGATCTTAACTCACTTTTAACGGTGATCAGTCACTTCCTTGTTGGAATTTCTATTCTATGGTTATGTATCGGTCGGTTTCAGTTACCGACAAAATTAAATTATGAAACCCAGGCCCGCCCATCAGCACCCGTTTAGAACTGTTTTTAACAACCAGACAAACCCGTAACCCGATCCGATCCACCCGAAAACACGATTTTGTGTACGGGTTCTACGGTTCACGGTCGGTTTATGTAAGTGTGCTCACCCCTACTTGAGTTGATTCTCAGCTTTGAAGTTTCAACACTTTCGTCAACAAGGCGAGTACGGGGTTATTGGTTAAACACTTTAGTAGTATTTTTTTGTGTAAAGTTGTAAGTAAATAAAGATTGTCAAAAAATTGTTTCACTTAGCAATCAAATTCGATTTACAAGCAAAAATAACTAATTTTGGTTGATTAAAAAAATAGTTAAGTGAGTTAATTTTTTAAATTAAACACCAGTTAAATTCACCGTTGTCTTAATGTGTCATCATTAATGATATCTAATGCAAAAGTTCATTCAACTGTTTTAAAATAGTTATGCTATCAAACTCTTATGTTTTCATTCAACTATCTAATGATATCTAATGTTACTATTCTTGATTTATTAGGATTTGAACTTGAGTTATCTAACTGAGTTCAAAATAGTTGAGCTATCAAACTCCTATATTTTCATGACTTGATCACGTAAGTCTAATATTTATTTAAAAACTATTCAAAAATTTTATCTAAAATCTCCAATATGATATTAAAGTCTATGAGTAATTTGTCAAATTAGGTTTGCAAAGTCCACCATACCTAAATATGAATAAGAAGAAATTTTGTTCTTAAAAGCAATATGCTTGTTATAGAACATACTTCCAAAAAGATTACTAGTAATATGGTAGTAGTAATTCTACAACATAAATTATTTATGTAGTTACTACAAGGATTTGATTATCTTATTCTTGGGAACAATAGGATTTGGTTATCTTTTTCCATGTTCCGTCCAACTAAACGCGTTCTAAATACACTTTATGTAATCCCCTAAAAAAAATACACTTTATGTAAGATTATTTGATTATACTAAACAAAAAACTTAATTTGCTAGCAGCCTCCATGTGATTCGCATGTTCTATTTTTTGACTGGGTAATTGGTACATAGAAATATGCATAATTCATAATTGCATGTACAAGTAACATATTAGACGACTCATGACTCTTGATCAAATTGCCGGCCAAGAAAGAACTTCATTCCATATTGGAATTGGAAGTTGAAACAGTCCACCCAATTTTTCAAGTTCACATCACTCACCACATCACAACCTAAATAATATGGATATCATGCATTTAACTTTACGATAAAGAATGTATAAAGCATATGGTAAGGAAGGATATTCTCGAAGTTGTGTTGTGGCTTTTTGATTTGGAGCACTAGCAACACGTACTAGTCAATCACATGCGGTTGTAAAAAGGAACAATATAGTGGTACTTCAGTTACCGGCCAATTTAATTGTGGTAATCCTCAAAATATTTTTAAAAAGTATTCATTATAAAATTAATTTATTAAGATTTTAAATAAATAATAATATATTTTCAAATACATTTAATGTGTTTTGTTTAAATTTACGGATTCGACTGATAACGGAGTTTGATATCATTTCATAAAACGATTTGTGGTACTATGCTAGGGTGAAAACAAAAAAAAAATAAACATTTTGCATTGGGATACTGTTACTAGCATTCATGTAGACACGTGTTCGTCCAATTGTTTTTTTTATTACGTTAATGTGTATAAATTACGAACAATAATGTTGATTTTTTAATAAAAAATTTGATTTTGTGTTTTTGCAAAATTGTGACACAATTTAGAGTAATCGTGACGTGATTGGTGAAGCTTTTTGGAGGTTTCAAGTCTTCAAAAATCATGGTGGGACTTTGGAAATTGTGGCGTGATTAAGCCTGCAGCTGGCAAGAGTACAATGTACAGTTGAAAAATCGTGTCGCGGTTTGTCCAGATATGAACACTATAAAAGCAGTCTTTGACCCCATTTGTTTGTTGATGGATCTTGAAAATATCGTGAAACCAAAAGAAGGAGCTTTAAGAGAATTTAGAGGCTAAGATTTGAAGGTCTTTGGGTGAGATTCAAATGGTCAAAATGTGAATCTTGGAGAACCAAAATAGGGGGCTCTTGGGAAAGGGTTGGTGTCCTTTGGGAGAGATTCATTGCTTAGAAAAGATGGGAAACACATGAGAGGAGAGTCTTGTGAGCAACTTAAGTGAATCTTAGGGTACCAAAAGAGGAGATCCTTAGGAAATCAAAGGCTAAGGGTTTGTTCCTTTTGGGGTTGGATTCTAGAGTTGGGAAACACCTTGGATAGTGAAATCATTGAGTCTATTGGTCACTGGAAGAGATTTAGGAAAATAATAGAAATTAGGTGTGCTCTTGGAGAACTCGTGTGAGAATTTTACATAACTATTGGTATAAGAACAAAACTATAATACTCTACCCAAATACTGTCCATTCTAATACCCAACCTTTGTTTATATCCTCATCCTATCAACTTATGAGAGACTTTTGTGCTGCAAATTTGTTTGGTATCAGGGATTATTGTGTTGTTCGGAGTGTAGAGGAACATGTTTTTCTACAAAGTGGTTGGAAGAACCTTCAATATCCGAATAAGTTTTGATCCAAGATGAACTAAATTCATATCACCACTACTATATATGGGGTGATACTTTTCAAACCCCCACATTTCGAAAAAAATTCACAAATAGTTTTGAAAATATACTTTCAAGCAACATAATTTGTCTGAAATTATACTTCTAGACGACATAATTTTGTCATTACTTCACAAAATGTAGCTTGTAGCAGCATTATAAGTTTTTATACATGATATTTCTATCCACATGTAAATGTGTAGGTAAGGATAAACAGATTACCACTCATATATTGTTCTCAAGGTTCTTTATGACATTTATACTGTCATAACACTCAGATTGTGGATGTTCTATCTTGCACACAAGTTAGAGAACCCAAAACAGCTCCTATCATATTTTGAACCATGTCCAAATGTTTTTCAGCGTGAAAGCTGCAGCATGTAGCTTCAATTGTATTGTTTGTTTGCTTGCTTTTCCAAGATAGATCCAAATATTCACTTACATCTTATAAGAAGAATAACCAATACAATGGCAAAGTTCTATTGCGCTAACGTTTGAAAATCATAAATGGTGTTTTTTTATAAAATTTTGATTTTGATTAAAAATAAAAATATAAATGTTTTTTGCTTTTAAATTATAACAAATCAAACTAACCATTATTATCTATTTCAATGACACCAACAATATAACAAAAAAATATAATTTAAATTCTTATTTTTTAATGACATCAACAACAATCTTTATTATAAAAAAGTTGTTTAAGGGTATAATTAGGATAACGAAAAAGTAAGTATAGATATACTTGTATCGTGTTTGTTACACTTTTATTTTAATATTTGAATTTACTTTTATCTATTTGTTATATGTGTTATTTGTATTGAAAATTGAGGGTAATTTTGGAAAGAGAAAAAGTTAGCCTAAAATAGCCGAAAGATGTTATTTTCTTTGTGTGTGTGTGTGTGTGTGTGTGTATATATATATATATATACACACACCAATTTGGTCCCTGTCTTTGTAAACCATTCTCAAATTAGTCGATGACTCTTTATTATTTCAAAATAGTCATTGTCTTTGTCAAAAAATTTCTCAACTAGATCTCTCTCTATGTTTTTATCAAATGACGAAACACTTAATTGAGAAACTTTTGACAAAGATAGAGACTATTTTAAAATATTATCGAAAGTTACTCAATTAGATCTCTGTCTCTATGTTTTTGTCACATGACGATGGACTTAATTAAGAAAATTTTGACAAATACAAGGACTATTTTGAAATATTAATAGAGTTAGAGACTAATTTGACAGTGACTTACAAATACAATGACCAATTTGGTGGTTTACTCATTATATATCCCTAAAAAAAAATGTTATATTATATACTATTTATAAATAAAATGGCAAATCCAATTGTACACCATAAAATTCGAGTGTGGCTGCACACCAAGTCCTTAAACTAATAGTTAAATTAGTTGTTTTTTGAATAAAAAAAATATTTCTATCATTTATAATTATAATAACTAAATCTTATTTACCAAAAATATCAACGAAATAATTTTCTTTTTTTTAGAAAGACGAAATAAAATTTTATTTTTCTAATTTTTATTACTCATAATATATAATATTGATTATTTTTTACGATAAAATGTAAAAAGTTTAGTTTTTTTTTTGAAAGAGTAAAAAATTTAGTATGATTCTTATAAATCATGAAATGATTTTTTTTTTGAAAGATTATAAATCATGAAATGATATTTTCTAAAATATGAATGTCGATAAATATAACTCTTTATTTCATAAAAATGATCGTTAATTTATATATTTAGGAAGTAAGAGCATCATTACACCTTACTTTGTGAGTGTGTCATAGAAGTTTCCAAATAAAATACATGATTTTTGGGTGACTTTTTCACTTTCAATTATACCCTTAAACATATTTGCCTATAAAATTGATATATTGTTAGTGTCATTTAAAAAAAATAAGAATTTATATTATATTTGCTATATTTTTGGTGTTTGAAAAAGATAAGCATAATTTGTTATATTTTTTTACGGGAGTTTATTACGATTTGAAAGTCACATATATCTATCCTTACAGTTTTAATTAAAATTTATAAAAAGTATGTTCCTAATTTTTACACTTTAGCACAATAAGAAAAGGAACAGTTGTATGTGTGAACACAATTTATATATAAGGTAAATAAAGTCAGATTAGACATGTCCACAAGTCCTAAATCAATTGACAAAAATGCTGAAGTTGTTAGGCCGTATGCCGTGACCGGGGTTTTAACCTCAGTTCCTCCACTTGTGTGAGTGAGTTTCCAACGACCTTTGTCATTATGTCTAACTACAAAAAAAAACAATCAGATCAGACATTGAACCAATGCAGACACGAATTCAAGGTTTAATAGGAGTCGGATTGGGGTTCGATTTATAGTAATTAAATATATTTTTTAAATATTATATTAAAAACTAATTTTGAATGACGCTGACTAATATTTAACATCTACACGTGTCATTACTTCACAAAATGTAGCTTGTAGCAGCATTATAAGTTTTCATACATGATATTTCTTTCCACATGTAAATGTGTAGGTAAGGATAAACAGATTACCACTCCTATATTGTTCTCAAGCTTCTTTATGACATTTATACTGTCATAACAATTAGATTGTGGATGTTCTATCTTGCTCATCACAATGGTTGATGCTATTTTTGTTCCTACCATACTGTTTCTGTGTGCACACAATTCCAGTTGTTTTCTACTAGCCCTTCCACAGTAGAAGCACACAAGTTAGAGAACCCAAAACAGGAACTATCATATTTTGAACCATGTCCAAATAGTTTTCGCTACGAAAGCTACAACATGTAGCTTCAATAGTATCGTGTTTGTTTCTCCAACACAGGTCGAAACACTCACAAACATCTTATAAGAAGAATAACCAATACACAACAAAGTTCTATTTGTACTACATTACAAGTCTACGGTATACATGATTTTTTGGTTGTCTGGATAGCTAGCAGTTCAGTTACTTTGAACAATAGCTGAGAAGAGTAGTTTGTTGAGATCTCCAGAATCAGAATCTTGTGGTTCATTTCCTGTATCAAAACACATTTACAGGGACAGTTATTTTCTGCATTTCTGAATTCTAGAAATGATATACAAGGTAATTATCTAAGATCATATTCTGATAAATCATAATGGTTGGTAGTTGCTCCTTGATTCATATGCAGTAGCTATAGAAGGGAAAATGATGGAAGACACCATGCAGGGACATGACCAAGACAGCATGGTAAGCATTATTATTAGCTAACTTTAATCTAGTATATACCAGTGTTGTTAGTCACGGATGGAAGAAAATAGCCGTTCGTTAAAATCTACTAGGCTTTAACACTATAGCCACTATTTGACCACACTTTGTTTTAAATATCGTATCATGGAAAAATAGCAATTTGTTCAAATTCTGCTGTGCTATAGCACCGCTAGATAAACATGATACTTTATTGCTCCTCACATTCTGTCATTACACTCTTCACATCAAGTGCTGTCCATTGTGGAACGTGGAAAATAGCGGTTTGTTCAAATTCCTCTATGTTACAGGGTTGTAGCACCGCTCTAGCCGCTACTGGACAACACTTTATACTAAACAGGGTATCGCGGAACAATAATGATTTGTTCAAATTCCACAACACTGCATAGCCGCTATGACCGCTATTTGACAAAACTGTGTCCATCTGAACTCCACTCTCCTCTCTTCATTGAAGGAATCAAGCCCTAAGCACTCCTACAGACCTTATGACTAACTAATGCATCAACTTAAGAAATTAAAATACACGAACGCGAAGCGAAGAGGTGAAAAAGGAGATGAAGACAGAAATGTAAAAAGACCACCAACTAGAGTAATAAATAACAAAAATATTCCAGCTTTTAGGATAGTTTAAGAAGCCAAATTAACCGACCGAAATTGGCACCGGGGAGAATCGAACCTAAGACCTTGAGAAGAGCACACTCCAAGATCTCAAGCCAACACCACCAGGGCAACTCAAGTGGATTAGCTTCTAGGACAGTAAAAAAACGGGACCAAACCACGATCTGTTGTTATCTCTTTCTAGCATAAAATACACATTCCAAACCTTTGTTTTAATAGCCAGAAAATTTTGCTAATCCAGAATGATGATTTACATGCTAGTATCAATTAAATAAGGTTGTCAAATGCACAGCATGTGCATGGAAAATTGGCAAACCAAAAAGTCCGTGAAACTGCTCACCTGTTTTTGATCTTATTTGATCAGTCCATTCATCAATCACCTGCACAATCAGTTAAAATTGTGTCAAAACCATTGCAATTACTTGGTTGACTAAGATCTACTTGATTGACTACGTGAAAAGTTGAGAGATACAAAATTTGGGATGAAAATCACTTTGCAGATGCTTGGTATAACAAAAAAATGAAATATGAGAACATGAAAAACTAAATAAATTCTTTTCCCGTTTGAGCTATTACTCTAGTTGATAATGCTTTAATGCATCCTCTGTAATCTACCTTCTCCCTTCACATGTTCTGCCAACTAAAAACCAACAGGACCTCTTAAAATTTGGTTGGACTTAATTCGACCCTTCAAAACCGGCAGCTTGTAAGGCAAGGAATACCTCCCACTTATAAACATACTTTTAGGCCATATGTCATCCAGTGAGGAACTCTCAACGCACCCCTCACGCCTAGGACTGGACATTTGCAGCATGGCACAAGTAGCTTAATAGTTGGTTGCCCATCAGATCTTGGATAAGCTTTGATACTATTTTAAAATTTGAGCCCTAAAAACTGGCTTGTAATGTGAGGGATGTCTCCCACTTATAAAGATATTTTCAGGTTTTATCTCATCCAATATGGGAACAGGTTTCCCTTCCCTATGTAGGCAAAGCAATGTGAAAGGTACCCAAGGTTGGTTAAATACTTACAAAGCCCCATATTTTGATTTATATTGGTTGTTTGCTGGCAAGAGGGTTAAAGACTTGAAACACTGCTTGGAAAATGGCAACCTTTGAGAATAGCAAAAGATTCAAGCAAAAGTTACCATCACTCTTCACTTGGCTACTCTCCATAATAGATGTTAGAAATCCACCATTGATGAAGATGAGAAAGCTTGAGAAGAGAGAGAGAGAGGGAAAATAACAGAATTGTAACAAACTTGATTGTATTTCATTATGAATGAATCTGGACAGATTACATGTATTTATAGGCACAAGCCTAGATAGGGACAGCTGGCACTCTATTAGTGGCCAGCTGTGTGCTTAGCTATTTTACAGTTATTACTCAGCTATCTATTACATAAGCATAAAGCCTAATGACTATATACTCTAACATTTCCCCCTCAAACTGATGGGGTCAGAGACCCTCAGTTTGTTCCTGAGTTCCAAAAACCTTGATGCTGAAAGAGGTTTGGTAAGAATATCAGCCCACTGGTCCTGTGCTGGAATATGGGAAACAACCAGACTGTTGTTGATGACCTTTTCCCTCACAAAAAAGATGTCCAGTTCCATGTGTTTGGTTCTGGAGTGCAAGACAGGATTGTGGGCTAAAGACACAGCACTCAGGTTATCACAAAATATCTTAGGAACTTTGGTAGGCACCCTAAGTTCTTTGAGGAGAGACTGAAGCCACAAAATTTCAGCAGAAGCCTGAGCCAAACTCCTGTATTCTGCTTCAGCACCGGACCTAGCAACAAGGGTTTGCTTCTTGGCCCACCAGGAGATGAGATTGGGACCCAGAAAAATGCAAGCACCTGAGGTGCTTCTTCTGTCATCAGGGTCAGAAGCCCAGTCAGCATCACAAAAACCAGTAAGAGACAAAGGCTCAGGCACAGGAGCAGGGCTGAGAAGTAGACCATGATGGATGGTACCCTGCAGGTATCTGAGGATCCTTTTGACAACTTTCCAGTGGTCTTCCAAAGGTGCAGAGAGAAACTGGCAAACTTTGTTAACTGAGTATGAAATCTCAGGTCTGGTGACTGTAGCATACTGTAAGCCACCCACTATAGATCTAAAAAATGTAGGATCAGAGACAGGGCTAGAGCCATATTTGGACAGCTTAGTACTGGAAGCCATAGGAGAAGCAACACCATTAGCATTTGCCATATTGGCCTTAGTTAACAGATCATGAATGTACTTGGTCTGAGAGAGAAGAAGAGAACCAGTGGTGGTATGATGCACCTCAATACCCAGAAAATAATCAAGATTGCCTAGGTCCTTGAGAGAGAACTCTGAATGTAACTTCTGAACTAGTTGCTGAATCAGTTGTTTAGAGCTCCCAGTAATTATTATATCATCAACATAAACCAGAATAAATGTGCTGTGCTGATTAGCATGAAGAATAAACAGGGAGGGATCACACCTGCTGGGGGTGAAACCTAGCCTGACCAGAGTGGATCTCAGCCTCTCAAACCAGGCCCTAGGGGCTTGTTTCAGGCCATACAAGGCTTTATTTAACTTGCAAACAAGAGAAGTATCATGCCCTTCAAAGCCAGGAGGTTGGGTCATGTACACCTCTTCTTCCAAAACACCATTTAAGAAGGCATTGTTCACATCAAGTTGTTGAATGCACCACTTATGAGTCACAGCCAAGGTAAGCACAGATCTGACAGTAACAGGTTTAACAACAGGGGAAAAGGTTTCCTTATAGTCAAAGCCAGGCATTTGATGAAAACCCTTTGCAACCAGCCTTGCCTTGTATTTATTCACACTGCCATCAGGATTTTGTTTCAACCTGAACACCCACTTGCACCCTACAGCCTGTCTGTCAGCAGGAAGAGACACAAGAGTCCAGGTGTTGTTTTTCAATAGAGCCTCATACTCAATTTTCATGGCCTGCAACCACTCAGGACTCTTCATTGCTTGCTTGTAACTAGTAGGCTCAATGTGAGTAAGAAGAAGAGTAGGCTGAAGCCTCTTCTGGACAATCCCATGCTTGCCTGTGGTAGCCATAGAATGAGTGTTGTTAGGGTGAATACGGTGAGGCACAGGGGTGGAAACAGACTGGCCACTGCTGGACTCAGCAGAGGGAGAAGGACTACCAGATGGTGAAGGAGGGATAACAGTGATAGGAGTTGGATTTAAAGGTGGCTCAGGAGGAGTAATGGGATGTGGATGAGATGTAGTAGCTGACACAGACCGAGTACTAGTAGCAAGAGCAGGAGTAGGAGAAAAAGTAGGGAGCTGAGAAGTCTCAGGAGAAGAGGTGCTGGATGAGGAGACAACAAAGGGAAGAGATGTTGGGGAGATGGAATAGTCACTGGGAGCAGGAGAGGACTCAGACAAAAACAGTTCAGCATAGGGAAACCTATACTCATTGAAGACAACATCCTTTGAAATGAAAATTTTGCCTGTGGGATCCAAGCATTTATACCCCTTGTGGGATGGGGAGTAACCAAGGAACACACACTCCTTGGAGCGAAATTCCAGCTTCTGACTGTTATAGGGTCTGGTAAAGGGAAAGCAAGCACAACCAAAGCTCTTCAAAAATTTATAGTCAGGGAATTGAAGATGAAGAAGGAAGAAGGGAGATTTGTTGTCAAGAGTTGGGGAAGGTAACCTATTGATGAGATAGGTGGCTGTTAGGAAGGCATGGTCCCAAAGGTATAGGGGCAGCTTAGCATAAGCCAGCAATGTCAAACCGGTTTCAACTATGTGTCTATGTTTCCTTTCCACAGAGCCATTCTGATGATGGGTGTGAGGGCAGGTCAGCCTATGTGTGATGCCTAAGGTTTGTAAAAACTGAGTAAGAGGGCGAAATTCACCCCCACCATCAGTTTGCACAGATTTAATAGGAAGTTGATATTGAAGTTCAACCATGGCTTTGAAGTTCTGAAATGTGGTGAGTGTGTGAGACTTAAGTTTGATAGGAAAGATCCAGGTATATCTGGAATAAGCATCTACACAAGTCAGAAAATAGGAATAGCCTCCATGAGATTCAACAGGTGCTGGACCCCACAGATCACAAAATATTAATTCAAGAGGTTGAGTATAGGATGCAGAAGAAGCAACTGAAGGAAGTCTATGGGACTTCCCCAAACAACAAGCTGAACAGAAATCCAAAGGATTTTTATTAGGTAAATGTTGATTACACAGTTTCATTACATTTTTGAGAACCTCATGATGAGGATGACCAAGCCTACTATGCCAGATTTGGTACAAAGAAACAGGACTCTGGCAAGCAGTACCACCAGCACTACTACTGCTACTAGATGAAGAGTAAACACTATCAACATTATTACATTGAGACCTAGACAAAGGAAAACTAGAATATGAAAAACAGGTATTGTCATGACAGCTGAAGTTGACAGCAGAGCTTGCAGAATTTGTGGAGACAGGACCAGCAACTGGCTTGGACACAGAATGGTGCTCAAACTGATAGAGACCATCATCTCCAAGATATCCTCTTAGAAGAATCTTAGAAGTACCCTGAGATTTGACATAGCAAACATTAGGATGAAACTCAAAAAACACATTATTATCTTTGGAAAACTGACTGACACTGACAAGATTCTTAGTTATGGAAGGTACATGAAGCAGGTTATTAAGTTTGAGAGTAGTAGAGAGAGAAAAGGGAGAAGAAAAACTCATTGAGCCTACTGAGTTGATGGACAGACCTTGACCATTTCCAATGTGCACCTGGTCAGATCCTGAAAGAGAGACAGCATCCATGAGGTTGTGAGCATCAGGGGTGACATGATGTGTGGCACCAGAATCAGGGTACCAACTTGAATTGAAGGAATTGGAGCTAGTTGACTCATTGCCAGTCAGGTAGGCTTGAGGAGGTGGAGGCCTGAGATTGCCAAACTGAGGTGGAAAGGAAGGTCTGGGTGCCGGAGCAGTTGGAATTCTCTGTGAAGCACCCTGCATCCAGACATTGGGAGGAACACCATAGCTACCTGCAGAGCCATAGCCACCAAAAGGTCCACCATAAGAGCCATATCCCTCAAACTGAGGTGGAACAGATAGCCTATGATAACAGATGCTAGCATCATGTCCAGTCTTATAGCAAATCTGACATTGAACAGATCCTCTGCCAAAACTACGTCCACCTCTTCCTCTAAACCGTCCTCCACGAGGTCCCCTGCCTCTGAAATTACCATTCCTTCCACCAAAATTGGGATTAAGGAACTGAGGAGCACCGTTTCCAGCAGGATTTGAAGCAAAACCAGGATTCTGATCATAGTAAGAACCAGGTTGAGACTGATTGCCTGGACTCTTTTCATCAGGATTAACAGACTGAGTCAGGTTAACAGAAACAGAATCTCCACCTAAGGCTTTCTTGAATCTTTCATTGCGTGCTTCTTGAGTGAGTAACTGAGACTCAAGTTCATCTAAGGATATGATTTCAGCCTGACTATTGACAGTTGCAACTATAGGATTGAATTCCTCAGGCAAAGCTTCAAGAACAACCTCAATTAGGTCACGGTGAGATACAGGATCACCAATTGACATGAGAGATTCTGAGATGGTGCGAATGCGAGCTATGAACTCAGCAATTGAGCGCGAACCCTTGGAAATAGCACGAAGCTCAGATCTGAGTTGCCTGGAGCGTGTTCGCATTTGCGTAAAACAGTAATTGTGAATTTCATCCCAAACCTGATACGAATGGCGCAGACGAACGAAGCGCGAAAGCAGAGAAGAAGAAATTGTGGAGAGAATCCAAGTGCAAAGCAAGGAATCTTGTTCCTCCCACTCCGTATACGCCGGATTCTCATTTCCGGCTTCGCGCGCAGCATCCGTAAGAAAAACTGGAGGAATCTGAGGTGAGAGAACATACTCACCATTTTCGTACCGCGTAACACTCCTTCTACTTGTTGCTTCCATTGGAGATAGTTTGTGTCATCAAGCTTGACGGAGACGACTTGTTTGAACGTTTTCGAAGCTGCTGCAGTGATGCGTTGCGCTTCAGACGTGTTCGTTTGCGTAGGAGAAGGCGCAGGAGAAGCCATGGCTCAGGATCGAACAGAAGCTCTATGATACCATGTTAGAAATCCACCATTGATGAAGATGAGAAAGCTTGAGAAGAGAGAGAGAGAGAGAGAGAGAGAGAGAGAGAGAGGGAAAATAACAGAATTGTAACAAACTTGATTGTATTTCATTATGAATGAATCTGGACAGATTACATGTATTTATAGGCACAAGCCTAGATAGGGACAGCTGGCACTCTATTAGTGGCCAGCTGTGTGCTTAGCTATTTTACAGTTATTACTCAGCTATCTATTACATAAGCATAAAGCCTTAATGACTATATACTCTAACAATAGAAGAGACTGCATCTTGATTTTGAATGTTAAATTTGTTATTCTCTTATGAAATCAAAATCTAGCACAAATACTTAGGAGAAATTCGGAAGAGCCTATTAAAACTTAACTCACGAGTAGTGACATAAACAATTGCAGAAGTGTTTAGAATAACATACAAAAAAACCCACAAGTCGTTTTCAGCTTTTTTTCTAAGCAAAATTTATACTCCAACCCTTTACATCAAAGATCACCAAATGCATAGTGATCGCAATTACAAATAAAGCATACATGCTATCGAATTTGACCACCAATCAGAAAATAAACAACTCGTTTTCCTTCCTTCTCTACCAAGAAACCATCCCCACAACAACATTTTAATCCAATTAATGATTGCAGTGCAGTCAGCGACACCTTCTTGAACGATAATCTTATGTTGCATTAACCACAAAGACGAAACAATAGCTAAACATATGACCTGTCACACCTCGCCTTTTTACAGCGTTTGCGTTTTCAACTTATTCGCATAAGCTCCCCAAATAACTTATAAATTAGACAACTTACAAATATTTTATAGAGTTTTATTTGTTTAAAGGATTAAAAGATTATTTTGGTATAACCAACATGAAGCATTATGCATACATAAATGAGTAAAGGCACTATGAAATGCCACAGAAAAAAGGCACATCAAAGAACACACATTCAACTATAGGAAATTATCATTCAAACTGTTTAAAAAGATTAAAATAAAGACAAACACAATAAACCTGTTTGAAGTTAGTGAATGCATCATCATTTTCACTAGTAAAGGGGATTCCCACAGATGATTGCATACGCTGCACTAAATTTCTATTCTCAACAAGAACTGTCTGAGCTTTATCAATCAAATCCTGCACAACTCAACAAGCAAACAATACTTCAAAACCTAGATCTTATTCCCATCTCACACTAACATATGTATATTATTACAAAAAATAATCAAAAAAACTTTGTAGCTATGAACTACGAGCAAACCACCAAATTAGTCCTTGACTTTGTAGGCCACTATCGAATAGGTCCCTGTGATTATGAATATTTTAAAAAGGTCTCTGACTCCATTAAATTGTCAAGTTGATCCCTATATTTAACCACTTATTATCAATTTGGTCTCTATATTTAACCACTTACATAATCTCAAGAACCCATTTGAGAGTGTCATAGAAAACCATGTTGAATTCGGTGATTTACTCAAAAGTGACAAAAATAAACATATACGTCAAACACCAAACATGTCTTCAATCTAAAGTGCCAGTGTTATATTAGCCATTCAAATCCAAATCTACATAAAGAACCCGCCAAAATGCATTGAAGTATAATAACAACAGCAAGTAATCACCTGCTTAGCAGCAAGAAGCTCATGACACTGCCCCTTCAAAATTGAAATCTCTTCCTGTATCTTTTTGATCCTAGAAACAAGCTTCATGGGGTTTGCCTGCAGAAACCCAATTTCAATATTAAGTACATAAAAGGTACAAATTTTCACAGGAATTGAAGAAAAATGAATTAAACAGCGTGAAAAAAGGGGGTGAAAACTGTAATATGGGGGGTTTATTGTTTACATTTTCAGGGTACTGCTGTTGAAATTCAGTTTGAAGACGGTGTTGAACGATATCAAGATCGTGATTTGCTTTTCTGAATAATTTCACAAGTCCATCGGTTGCTTCATTGTACTCATTCCCCATTTTCTTCTCAAAAGCTTCAAACTTCCAATTGCAAGATCAAATTATTACTACGATTTTAATTTTCTTTAGGAGCCAAGAAAAATTCAAATTTCCCAAAATATAAAGTTTTTTTTTCTTAAGATTTTATTTTTGTGCTCAATTTCAAATTGAAAATTATGAGCCCAAATTGATGGACCCGACCCCTCATACTTCTAAAAATCAATCAATACATGTTATATGGCACCAATTTTATCCTTTAAAGTTGTTTAGAACGAGGAACACTTGCGTAAGGTTTTACAACTCGAGAGTTTAGTTCAACTTGTTTTATTTAGGTAAATTGAACTAGTAAACTCGTATGAGTTTATCTAAAATTAAAATTATATAAAATTTAGAGTAAATTACACCGTTCTTCTAAGAGAAGCTTGAATTATACCCCCTCCTCTCTTATGTTAAAATATACATTCCCCTTCTTTGAAAAGTAAAATTTATACTCTCATCCCCTATGAGATGCTTGAATTACAACTCACTTCCTTAATAATTAAATATACACTACACTTTAATCTATTTTAACATAAATAAATATTTGTATAATATATACTAATTTTGAATCACCATTTAAAATAATAATGAAATTTAAATATTTTGTTATTAATTTTATAATTTGGAGTATAAAATTCACTTTTAAATAACCATACTTAATCGACTTTAGTATTTTTCACATATTTTAATTTTATTTTGGGTTGTTTCATATTTTATAATAGGGTTTAAAACTCCATGTTAATGAAATTGTGAATAAAAAATAATGAAAAATATGTATTCAAAATTTGATTATATTAAATTGGACCCGCAATACTATTTTTCTTCGAAGTGTGTTAGATTATTTTTTTTTTTGCTAAATTATTATAAATAAAAAAAAATATTGAGGGAGCAAAGCGTAAATTTTAACATAAGAGGGGAGAGAAATGTATTTCAAGTTTCTCTCAAGAGAGGGGAGTGAAATATTTTCTGATATGTTTTGAATAAGAGGGGAGGGAAGTGCATATTTTAACATAAGAGGGGAGGAGAGTGTAATTCAAGCATCTTTGAGGGGAGGGTAGTGTAATTTACTCTAAAATATATTATATAGACGACATATGTAAGCTAATATAAATATCGTAAATAGGTCAAAAGTGCAAAATATGACTTAATTATATTGGCAAAATATACAATATTAGCTGGCAAAACCATAAATATTTTGTGTTGTGTTGTTCGTTTAAGAAGGTTTTAGAAGAAAGAAAGGCAAGGCAAGACAAGAAAATGTTAACCGTAAAGGCAAGGCAAATACTTTGGACTACTGGGCTTGAAAAAAGAAATTGGATTTAACAAAAAGCGGACCCAGAAAAAAATGGCCCAAAACTAAAAAAAAGTAATTGAACCGATCTTAAAAGTGTCAACGACAGTTAACTGCCGCTGAAAAATTTCGAGCGGCAGTTAACGTTGATATAAGGAAATGAGCAATTCCATAAGTGAGAAAAGTAAATTTCCTTTTTAAGTGTTAACTCGTAAACTCAGACGATTTTATCCTAGTTTACCACGTGTTAACTCCCTCAAACTCGTCAAACATTCCAATTTAAACAAAAAACGATTTTACCTCCGAGTTAACACGATTTTGACACCTAAAAACGTAAACTCGTCTGAGTTTTTGAGTTAACATTTGATTTGTGGAACACTGCTTGCGTGTTCGTTTGTTAGTTGTTGTTATTGCGCTAGCTTGTGTCAATTGTAGGTATTCTTCAACTTTTTTTTTGTGTAAATTTTCCTTTTTGTTATTTATATTTATCTAACAATAATTCAATAATCATGGTGTTTTTTTTTTAAGACATTCTTTAAAAAAACAATTTTGTTTAGGAGAACAAAAAAAAATCAAATTTATAATTAGTTTTTCAAAAAGATAAAATTTTTTATATATGTATAGTTTACTCAGTTTTCTTGGATGCTTCACTAGCAGTTTGAATTCTCTTTTGTTATGCATGCGAAGTTGTTAGGAGTTATTATTGCTATCAAGCATGCGAGTGATAAAGAAGAATGGATCCGCCTTTAGATTGAGAGTGACTCCCAATTAGCTATTCATGCTTTGAAATCACATGATATTGTGCCATAGGGCCTTCACAATCTTTGGAAGAATTGCCTTGGCTTGAGTATGAATCCTCTATTTTCCCATCTCTGCAGGGTAATACTTGAACGGACAAGCTGGATGCTTTGGGTCATGAGTCTATTGGTTCTATTTGATTGGACATTCTACCACATAACCTTTCTAAAGACCTTTATAGGGATCGTTTCAATCTTCCTAATTTTTCGTTTTTGTTGACGTTCTTTCTTTTTTCTGCTTATCTTTTGGCATATGATTAGAGGCTCTAAGGGGTGTCAACCTAGTTGTAATGTCTTATAGCGTCTTTGATGCCATTATGCTCTTGATTGAGCGAAAAAAAGTAACTTCAAAATAACGAGCTTTCAAGTTTAATCCTTATTAGTAACTTTCAAGTTTTTTGTGTGATGACCCAAAGGAGTGCTAACAGTTTTATAATCACTCATCCTAAACCGTCCCACAACTTTCAAGTACCCATATTGAGAAAATACCAATTCACATTTTAACCGGTTTCCAACGATATCCATTCCAAGAATTCTCTTTGCTGCACCAATATCCTTCATCTCAAATTCATCGTTTAATATCCCTTTAAGATTTATGATCTCCTCCATGTTATAACTTGCCATCAAGATATTGTCCACGTATAGAAGTAGGCCGAGAATGAATTTCTCATTTTTCTTCAATATGTAAACAAAAGAATCATACCAAATTCCCACAAAACCGGCTTTCAAAAGAACTTCATCAAATCGAAGATATCATTTCCTTGAGATTTGATTCAACCCATACAAAGATTTCTTCAAAAGACCACATCTTAGAATTGTCCTCCATAAAACCTTCTAGTTTCTTCATATAGATTTCCTCTTCAAGGTATCCATTTAAGAATGCAATCTTCACATCCATTTGTTTCAACTCAAGATTATATTGATTCACAATAACCATAACTACCCTTATGCAACGATGCTTCACCACCAGTGAGAAGATCTCATTGTAGTAGATCCTTTCAACTTGAGTGCAACTTTTTTCCATAAGTCTTGATTGATAACTTAAACCCTCAATTCCCGAAATACCTTCATTCTTCTTGAAGGTCCACATGTGTCCAACCATCCATTGGTTTTTAGGTAGTCCCACAAGTTTCCAAGTTTGGTTCTTCTCCAATGAATGCATTTTCTCATTCACTACCTTCATCCACTCCTTGCTTTCATTGCTCTCAAATGTCTCCTTGAAGATCTTTGGTTCGAGTCTTGATACCATTCAACCACATACAGAGCATATCAAATAAAGTCAACGTAATTGTATCTTATGGGTGCAACATTGGTCATCCTAACCATATATCTAGCCAACTGATACTAAGGACTCATTGAGTGTTGTCTTTTGCTTGAACTTGATGTTGGAGTCTCATCTTACTAATCTTCTATTGTTTCATAAATGGAAGAATCCACCTCAAATTGAGTATTCTCCACCTATATTTCTGAGTCTATAATATCCAAGTTTTTGCGCTTCATGCCCTATGCAAGTCTCATCAAAAGTAACATCTCTGCTTATCACATCTTCCACAACTCGTAACCCTTTACTCCTTTCAGTTAACCAACGAAGACACATTTCATAACCCTAACATCAAGTTTGTGTTGCTTGATATGAACATATACCAAAGCTCCCAAAACCTTTAATGTTGTGAAGTTTGCTAGTTTCCCACTCCAAACCTCAAACCTCTATAGGTGTCCTGGATTTTATTGTTATTGA
This sequence comes from Medicago ruthenica, assembly GCA_018208015.1. Lineage (NCBI taxonomy): Eukaryota > Viridiplantae > Streptophyta > Magnoliopsida > Fabales > Fabaceae > Medicago > Medicago ruthenica. Next base: position 113,990,472 of record CM031371.1, on the reverse strand, counting down.
AAGACATTTGTTGAGTAAGTATGTTGCAGTACTCACAACTTCGCCCCATAAAACTCTTAGGTGAACCAACTCCTAAAAACATGCTCCTCACTTGCTTCAAAAGTGTAATATATTCATGCGTTGTCCATTTTGTTACGGCATTCAGATACAATTATATGTCTCTTAACTCACTAAATTGCCCTCAAATAACTCCAGGCCATACTCATTTCTTAAAGCTTTAATGTTGTGAATTCGAACAAAACTCACACCGGCCAATACTTTGATGGGTAGATCAAAATTATCAGAAAGCAAAACCAAATAATCACAAAAAGGAAAACAAGGGTTATAAGAAATTATCCTTCAAAAAGAGATACAAGGGTTACAAGAAGGTATCCTTCAAAAATTCCTTTAAGAACAACCATAGTTTCTACCGTTTTCCTGAAGATCGTCCCGTGGTCAAGACTCTCAATGATTTATCCCAAGGTATTTCCCAAGATTTTTCCAACCCTAACTTCTATACCAAAAGGAACCAACCCTTAGCATTTGATTTCCTAAGGACTCCCTCTTTAGGTAAACCTTAGTTTTCCTAACTTTCACCTCATGATTAAAAATAAAGATAAAAGAAGCACTATATATACATAGACTTGGTTTCCTTCTTTCTTTTCAATTCTAAGCGATGTGGGACTTCTTACTTATGTATATTTTCAACCAACACCAACAATCTCCAGCTTGATTGAAAATGATGCATCTACTTCCATTGCCATACTTCACCTTACCTTACAATTGACGGTGAAGCCACTTTACCCATCAACCACCTTGTTGCTTGACCTTGCATCCAAGTACACTTTGTAGTCCCACAAACCTCAGAACGTCTTTCGCCCTCTTGAAGATTCCTTGCACCCAACTACTTAACCTTTCAATACTTCTACACACTTTTGTTGTGTCAACATTGTTTGCATCTTTACCTTCCATAACTCAAAATCATTGCTTATGGTGAACTTCTCGATGTCCCACACTTTGAACCCATGGTACTGAAATAAATTACCCTTAGCCCCGAAGTGGACACCAATTATTGGAAATTCGAAAGTAAAATTTTACCAATAAACTTAGATGTGTGGAGCAAGAGTTAATAACAACCAAACTGAATGGAATCCGTCGACCTATTTCATGCTAGTCCCCATGCTTTAGGTTGGCCTATTTAAATATTAGGCCAAATGCATCTTGCGGTTCTTTAAGTTTATCATTTGTACGTACCATATTAGTCCTTTTAGTTTTTTTAATTTTAAATTGATTCTTTATGTTAGTAAAAGTGTACAAATTGGTCCTTTATTTTTTTTGTTACAAATTGATCCCGTTTTTCATCTAACTTTGTTAAAAAATGATAATTTGAGGTGGAAGGTCCAAAAAGTTTAATGACATCAAAGACGGTTACTTAGATACTTTTTTTTTCTTATTGTTTCTCAATTAAATCCTAATTTTAAAGATAAATATTTCATCATCAATATAAATCAATCAGTCGATCCATTTTGTTTCAAACTAAGATTGAATAATACACCTATGAACTTTAATTTTGAGAGCAGTGAACTTAGAGCTACCAACTTATCAATAATTGTTCACATAAGTACTCTTTAACCGAGTTTGATGGAAAGAGGGTATTAGTGCATATATTTTATGACATAAAGATTAGGTGCACAATTGAACTAACCTAAATGGTCGATTTAAACTAAAAAAACTAAAAGATTTCTCATTCAAACATTAAACTTATACTCAGGATGCATTTGCTTAAATGTTATAAAAAATAATAATAATTTTTTAGTTGAAAAATTGATTTGGTCTGACTTATTTAAAAAATTTATGGCCCAAACTAAAATAGCCTTAAGTCTCCATATCCCACTAGTTGTTGCCTCTTTTGAGTCCTAGTTTTGTCTCAAAAAATTTGGAATTCTTTTTGAAGCGAATCTCAAATTGGATGGAATCGTAGGCAACATTTGAATCGATTAATTGGTAAAATGCCGATCCGGTTTGTGTTCCTGAAGATCAGATGGTGAAAAGGTTCCCTATAGTACTCTTGCCAAAAGAGAAACTACTGGACACAATTGCAGCAGGTACATTGCTAAGGCTTCTAGACTCATCCTATAGTTATGAAGGTTCTTTTTGTTTATTATCTGTACTGAAAATAACATATTCTTTTGGGCTGACTTTTTCTCTTTCCAAAATTACCCTCAACTTTCAATACAAATAACACATAACAAATAGACAAGAGAAAATTCAAATATTAAAATAAAAGTGTAACAAACAAGATATGATTATATGTCCAATTTTTTTCCTTTATCCTTTAAAAAGTATAACAAACTAGATAAGTATATCTATACTTACTTCATATAAAGACAATATGAGATTTTGGGTTGACATTTTTCATTATCTCAATTATACCCTTAAACAACTTTTTCTATAATAATGATTGTTGTTGATGTCATTACAAAGATAAGAATTTAAATTATATTTTTGTTGTTATATTGTTAGTGTCATTGAAATATATAAACATGATTAGTTTAGTTTGTTATAATTTGAATGCAACAAACATTTATATTTTTACTTTTAATCAAAATCAAAATTTAATAAAAAATCATCGTTCATAATTTTCAAACGTTAGCGCAATAAAAAGAGCGAAAAGACGGACACGTGAGTCTTTTCTCTAGTACATATAGACCACATTTATTACCATATAGCTTGTTTTTCAATTTTCTTTTCCTAAGTTCTTAGAACTAAACAACATTTTATTTATTCCTAGTTCTTATTGTTATGTATTCAGGTTGTTAATGTGACTGCAAATAGAATAAAAAATAAATATCTTGTTAGCTTCTAGTGTGTAACTCCAAATAAATATTACGTATTACAGGTTTGTGGATATTTTCCACAAATATTTGGTTGTCAAATACGTTCCCAATTCCAACAATCAGGTTCGTCTTTCCTCTATTTAATATCGCCTTTTTTAGTTTAGTTTAGAAAATTGAATATGTTCTGTGGAAAATGAAGTTAGAAGCAATGCTAAGTGTGTTGTTGTTTTAAGTGTTAGGTCATTAGATTGTGTGAAACTGATTTTTTTCCTGAAACTTTCTTTTTTAGGATCATGTTACACTACTACACATATGAAGTTAGAAACATTGCTAAATTGAGCTTGGTGCTTTGTACTTCATGTATTGTGAAACACCTAAACTTGTTTGTAAATGTTGCAAGGGCAATACTAGACATGATAAGAAACATTTTTTTTTTTTATTCTTAATTTTATTACATTGTCATTTTATTATTTTAGAACTTGCAACTTTTGTATGTTTACTGCACAAAGTATAGTTGGTGATTGATGAATGATATATTCAATCTTTGTTCATGCAGAATTAGCTAAAATTTTAACTAAAATTAAATGAGTAACATTTTGTTTGCTAGAGATTGGCTACGAATTAGCATTTGGCCTAGTATTAGATAAAATTGCATCTAAAATTGTTTGCTAGAGATTGGCTACGAATTAGCTACAAAAACCATTTAGTAACACGGGGTTTAACTAACATTTATCAAATGTTACAAGATCTAAATAGTAACATTTGTTTTTGATTTAATTACAATTTTCAAGTGTTAATAAATCTCATGTATGTTGTAGTAGTGTCTATAAACTTACTTGTTGTATTAGCAAAAAAAACTCATAAATTTGTTGGACTCCTCATAAATGATGATACATTGAGTCAAACAAGTTACATCAGTGCCGACTGAAAGTTGATTTAGTTTCTAAGGAGTTGATTTATAATCTGCAAGAGAGTGAGTTAAACTCCCGCTATTTGTATGAGAACATTCTTTAATGGATGATCTGTAAATACCTTTGTTTGAGATCATTCAGCCTTGAGGTCTGATCCAAGTAAACTCTCAAAACTCAACTCATCTAAGCCTTCTGTAAAAAAAAAAAACAAGTTACATCCGTGATACATTTATTTCCCTCCTCTTTTTTGAAAATGATAGTTTTCTTATAGAAATAGTTCAAACAAGCCCTTTCATAGTTGCAAATTGCAATGCAATCGAGCAAATCAAGCAGAGAAAGAAAGGAAGATGCATCATGCAATAGAGCAATCAAATTGCTGATGAAATTCCAATATAGGTGGTGATTCTAATATATGGAAGACCTTCAGTTAGAATTTCAATGAGTATATCTAATTGTTGTACTTAGGATATTTTTACCTCGTATTACTCTAGCAATGTATTTATTAAATGTAAGACATGGAAAACCTTCCCAAATTGCTTCCATCGTAGTTGAGTTTTTCCATTTCTGTTTTTTCTAGCACTACTATACTAATGAGTGCTCGTGTACAATACAATAAGCTTGATAAAAATCTTAAATTGCAATATTCTTCTTCTTTTTTTCGACACACAACTAGTTTTTCTTTTCCCTCAATTTTTTTTTGGTAACACATACACCTAGTTTTTCTAATCACAAAGTATTTGCCTATGAAAAAAAACCTTGTAAGAAACTGATAGAAAACTACATCAGACAAGAGTTCTTTAGAAATGGATACTGTAAACTTGTAGAAACAAATGCACAAAATTCTATCAATTTGACCAATGACAATAAAAAATGGCGAAAATTAAACTTGTAGAAAGAATGAAAATGACTATTGATGGTGTGACCCTAATATATGCATCCTCGTTTTACTGGGAGAAACCATTCTAATCTGCAGTTTAAAAAGAGCAAATGAGAAGTTTAACCTCATCAAATGCTAAGTATAACCAAGTAAAATTTAAAACACACTATATAAACCACTAAACCCAAAATTGGTCAAATATCCTCGGATGAGATAGATTTTCAGAAACTACCTTTTTGTTCTTGAACTTCTATGAAACTAATCAGATTAAAATAACTGATTAATAATACAATGGGTATGCTATGCTACATTGCTTGAAGGAAAATGGACACTAAATTTGAAAAAAAAAATAATTAATGAAATCAAAGCTTCCGGAACCAGGACTTATTAAGTCGGTTAAAGTTACTTGACCTAAGAAAATACCTTCTTACGTCGGCTCAGAATCCGACTTAGCAACTCAAATTTTTTTTATGTCACTTACCATTAAGTCGGACGCAGAACCGCTTTAAGAAGTCATTTTCACCCAACCTAAGAAGGGTTTTCTGTACCAATGATAGACAATTTAGAATTTGTTTACCATTCTATTTGTACAACCTCAACTAGATTCCAATACCCCTCCACTCCATAGCCTGACCACCATTCTCTTTCCCATACTAAATAAATCCCAAGTTGCCATAGTTTGAAGCAACTCAATTTTGATTGTAACCAAGTCCGAGCCATCATTTTGAATATTCATAAATTTTGTTAGCAATAGTAACTCACTTGTACTAGCTAGTCTAATAAATCCCTCAAAAAAATTTTACTAGTCTTATAAACAAACTTCCAAGACTAAACACTAGACAAATGCTTGAAGCAAAAAAGATATGCAAATTCTATATCTTAATAACGTTACATAAAACTAAGAAAGAATGTGCAAATGCAACCAGAAATCAGAAAGGAAAGCAAAGTCAAGACAAGCTATAAAGGACTACTCACAAACATTTCGAATTTTTGAAGATTAGGTGAGCTTTTGAGCAAGCAAAAAACAACCGATATTTCCTTCAAGTCGTTGAAGTTTACGCATATATGGAGAGAGATTTTAGATTGATACAAGATGTAGGAAGCTTCACTGGCATAACACCTGCAGTCAAATACTGAAGCAAAACAAAGAGTGATTCTAAATCAGAATATAATGTTTCTAATACTTTCTACAAATAAAGAGATGCATACACATGATTTTGGTTCATTATAAACAGCATTAGATGTGTCACTCTTACAATTATATTCAACATTCATATGCTTGAACACTATAACTTTATAAAATAGGACAAAATCAGTAGGCTCTGGATGTTGGGTTGATGATCGAAAAGTTTCAGCAAATTGCTAGAGCATCCATGCAATCTACTTTGAGTGGTTTCAGAGTTCAAATACAGACTTAAATTAAGGACTACCGTAGTTAACTGGGAAGTGTTGTCAAAGCTAATTAATACCCTCAGTTTTGCCAAAGATTTCAAAAATCTTGAGATTTGGTGCATGAATATTAATTTGGGTAAAGCCATAAAGATCATTCAATATCAATTTTTCAAGCAAGGGGCAGCCTGATATCAAGTTTTCAAAAGCATCTTGAGCCACTATAACCTTTTCCAAATCAAGAAATTTCAAGTTCATTAATCCTTCAAACGTCCTTGGAGGTTTAACCAAACAACAATATAATTTTAAATGATATAAACTTTGACATGAAAATAAGCACGAAGGTATCTTATAGGGTTGCTTGAACCAAATGTCCAGCACAAGCTTTTTAATAGACCTTCCTGTTAGATGAAGAATCCACCGATCAATATCAGCCATAGAATTCATAGCAAAGAGAGAATAACCGGAGTCTGTCACCTTGAACTTGTTGATTGGCCCAGAATGAAGTAAAAGTACATGATCAATAATTCTCAAAAACTTGCTCTCGATAATTGAACGATCCTTGGAAGCTGCAACCGAAGCACATTGTATATCAAATACAAGATCAGGTTGTGCGGACCATTTCTTCCTCCATTTACTGGATAAAACACTGGTTCTCCCTGCGTCCTTAATTGGCAAATGTGAGAAAATGTGGTCTATTATATGATCTGGTAAGCAACTAATTCTATTCGAGTCCACGGCTATCATTCTTAGGCGGGTAGATATATTCCTATTCAAACAAAAGGTAAATACAAGAATAAAAAAGTAAACTAGGTTAGTGAATATATGTATAAATGTATGTATACAAGAATCATAGCCAATTCCAGTGAAATCAAACACCTTAAAACTCAAACTAATGTATCTTCGTTAAATTAAAAATAACAAATTTATAAAAAATTATAAATGTTATGATTACTATAGAAATAATAGTTTAATATATTGTCATAATTTTTTATGAGCACATTATAATGTTTTGTGATAAGTATAAGGGTAGGTTTCAACCGATGGAAGTAAACAATTTATAAGAAAAAGTTCCCGAAAATGTACAGAATCTATAAAGTGATTGCAATAAAATTATTAATAAAAAAAAGTGATTTCAACAACAACAAAAAATTAATAACAAATGAAAAATAAATAAGAAAGGCCGGAGCTTTTGCAAAAAAAAATAAAGAACTATAAAAAAGGATGGATTGTATATTGAGGGGGAAATCGAAAAACTAACCAAAGTAAAATGAATTTGGCACTTGAATTCGTGAAGTTTAGGGCAATCGGTGAAAAAAAATTGTTAGTATGAATAGGCTAGGGTTTTAGTCGATAGGGTTTAGAGAACAACCGAATAATAAATTGTTAGTGTGAAAGGGTTGTATTTATCTGTTAACCAATGTTTACCCACCTTCCCTCTAAAAAAAGGTTTACCTACCTTCATTTGCGTTATTTCTGTTGAAATTTAAATTTTAAAAAATATAAAATTACTTATATATTTTTCCACAAAAAATTATCTATTATCTATATATACTTCCTATATATAAAAGGAATATAAGATTGAGCTGAATTTTTATTATTCCAACTAGCGAAAAGATGGGCACGCTCTTTTTATTGAGTCAACGTTTGAAAATTATGAACGGTGATTTTTTTATGAAATTTTGATTTTGATTAAAACTAAAAATATAAATGTTTGTTGCTTTCAAGTTATAACAAATCAAACTAACCATGATTATCTATTTCAATGACATCAGCAATATAACAAAAAAATATAATCTAAATTCTTTTTTTTAATGACACCAACAACAATCTTATTATAGAAAAAGTTGTTTAAATGTATAATTGGGATAATGAAAAAGTAAGTATAAATATATTCATCTAATTTGTTACACCTTTTAAATAATAAAGGAAAAAACCAGACATATATACATATTCATATCGTGTTTGTTACATTTTTTTAATATTTAAATTTATTCTTATATATTTGTTACATGTGTTATTTGTATTGAAAATTGAGGACATTTTTTAAAAGAGAAAAAGTCAGCCCAAAAGAGCTTAAAGGGGTTATTTTCTTTATATATAATATAGATTACGCCCTTATTTTTTTTCCCTATAATAACGTTACCTTGTTGATGTAATTTAAAAAGGATACAAATTTAAATTAGGACAAAACTTAAGTACAATTTTTTAGGTGTTTTTCGTATGGTTCTGAACTAAATATACATATTTTTTTAGACATAACAAACATTAAGAAAATTAAGAATTTGAGGAAATCATGGTGAATTTAGTTAAGAGACATACGAAAAGCACCTAAGGAATTATACCTAAGTTTTTCCTTTAAATTATATAAGATCTGTTGTATTATTGTTGTCATTGAAAAAGATAAACATGATTTGTTGAGTTTGTTACAATTTGAAAGTCAAAAATATATATATATATATAGACACACACACACATACTTATCATTTTAATCAAGATTAAAATTTAATATAAAATACCTCTCATAATATACCGGCGTTGGCGCAATAAAAGCGGAAAGAAGGACGCGTGAGTTCCTGTTTTTAATGTCGGTATATAAAGGGAATACATGATTTTGGATTGAATTTTTATTTTCCAATTATACCCTTCATTTAAATTATTCTATATTCAATTAATCTTTTGTATGATAATATATAAATAATTTTTTTGACGAAAATATGTAAATAAATTGTTAAAGCTCATTATACCCCTGTTGCAATACGAAAATGAGATACATGGGTATGCTATGAGGACCAATGAATCAATGATAGAACTCACAAAAACAGAATGATGAAATATGTGTATTATTCAATGTAAATGATGAGCATAGAAGCTCTACAATATAAGGATCACAATTCCAAAGTTAGAGAGTCTAATACCAACCAACTCGTTAACAATAATGCTCAATAACCCTTCCCCACTTTCTACTCACAGTATATTCTCATCCTCTAACAAACTCTCCTAAATCTAACTCCACGTCAGTAACTAACTTCCATTTTCTCCCATATGGCCCCACTTTCTTCTATAATATGCCTGGTCTCATATCAAAAACCCAATCAAAACACCCATTTTAAAAAATCAGGCAGCACACAAAAACAAGTGGTAGGCAGGTGACCATATATATATTTCAAGCTTAACTACAGCAAGTGAAAAGAGAACACCAATAAGGAGAAGAAAGGGAAATAAATGAAACCTGAAAAATAAAAACAGAGGAAGCATTTCAATCTCTTCAATACAATTCCACAAGTTCTTTAATACTTGTTTTGATAAAAGAAGGAAAGCTCTAAGAAAACCACAACTTCTAAATATGACCTTTCGAAAAACCCAGTTTATGACAAACACAACAAAATCATTTAATCCCCATACTAATCCCTCCCACTTAAAGAGAAAAATCTTTTATGTTATTGTTGCTATGAAAAAAACAAATATTGTACAGTGAAAACATAATCAAATAATACTATCCGATACCTCCTTTTTAGTTTCAACCATATCATAAAATCACACATTCCAAATTTCTCTTCTACATGATCTATTTTCCACCCTACCCAAAACCCAAGCACACCATTTAACATAATTACATGCAATTGCACTTCTAACTAATGTAAAACCTTCTTAATACAACCTCAAGTTAACAACTTAAAATTCTCGCACAACATTACATTCTCACTCAAAATCCAAGACCGAAACATATAATCGGTATTGTCAATCGCAGATCACAGAAAATAACAGTTTGTTCAAATTTTGCTACATCATACAACTATAGTCTATAGCGCCACTATAGCTGCTATGTAACAGCATTTTCTACTAAATTAAGTATCGCAAAACAATACCAATTTCTCCAAATTCTACTAAACTACAGCTGCTATTTGACAACATTGAGCAAATTTCACACTATTTCACACATTTTCCTTTTAAAAAAACAATTATATTAAAAAAAAAATTAAAAAGTTTACACAAATTGAACTCGTTCTGTTCAGTGAGCCTTTCTCCTCTGTTGCTGTTGTTGTTGTTGCTGAAGCTGTTGTTGTAGCATCTGCTGTTGTGGCTTGATATCAGTAGACAATCTATAAATCCAATACACCTGAAATAGAAGAAGATCATGATTTTGATTTCACATTTCAAAAATTAAGGCAATGATTATTAATCGAAGAATGAAAAAAAAAATAGGAAAAATTGGGTTAGGGTTTTTACCAAAGCGAGGACATGAAATGCGATTAAAAGAAAAACTAACAAAGGAACTGCGTAGAGGAACCATGGACGAGTTTGCTCTAGTGAATTCGCCATTTTTAGGGTTTGCTTTGAAACGGTGAAGGATGTGGCGATACGGCGTCGTTTTGGGTTCAGATGTGGATCATGGCGTAGAAGATCTCTCTCTCTCTCTCTCTCTGTTGCTCAGAACATGGAGTGTTCGGGAAAGGGAAATAAATTAGTGAAAATTAAAATGAAGATTTACGTGGAAAGAAAATAAAATGTATATAATTAAATTAAAAAAAGTTTAATTCCAATTTTATCCCTTTATTTTACCCACTCACATAATTGATCACATATTTTAGATTTATTTTGGGGCTAGTTTTTCATTCATTCCGTTATACCTTTCAACAAATTTATCAATAATAATGTTATGTTGTTCGTGTTGTTAAAAAAAATATAAATTGTATATCAAAAATAATTTATAATAATGTTATATTGTTGGTGTCATTAAAAAAGATAAGAATTTTTACCAAAAAAAATTATTATATTTTCTATGCTTGTATGTCAGGTCTTTTTTTCGCGCTAATGCGTATAAATTATTAACAATGGTTTTTATGAAATTTTGATTTTAATTAAAAATATAGGTATAGATTTTTTCCACTTTCATATTATAACAAATTATACTTATATTTTTCAATGACATTAACGATATAACAAATAAAATATAAATTCTTAACTTTTTCAATAGCACCAACAATATAACAAATTTCAAATTGTAACAAACTATACTTATTTTTTTCAATGACACCAATAATATAATATAATATCTTTTTGAACGACACCAACAATATAACATTTTTTCCTCTTAAAAAAATATAATATTTTTATAGGAAAATTTGTATAAGGGTATATAATTGAAAGTGAAAAAGTTAGCTCAAAACCATGTATTTTCTTTATATATAGTATAGATGTTGTTGATGTAATTGAAAAAAATAAACATATTTTGTTAAAAACACCGTTCATAACTTACATTCATTAATGCAAAAAAAAAACGTGAATTTTATGAATCTACGATGAGAGTAAAATGAGGGTATTTTTAACAAATTCAAGCAAATGGAAAGCTAAAAAATATGGATCTAAATCCTCTAAAGCAAACAACCCACTTTAGAGTGTAAAGTGACCAATATGAACTATTAATTAACAAATTAATGGTAGATATTGTAGATACATCATAACAATCCTTAATTATCAAAACAATGCATTTTTTCAACACTCCTTTTTATTTTGAAATGGCGAAGCGGCAAAACTCACATAACGTAAATATGTATTGTTCACTTTGGTGTTTGTGGACTATTTGGGTATTTTGTTTCCTTTATTGATGAATTCAACCAAAAGACGTGGATATAATTGATCAAATTCAAGTCAGAAGTGTTCTCATTTTTTAAAATTTTCAAAAACACAATTGAAAAACAGACTAAGATGAAACTATGCTTCCAAAGAATTTAAGAAGCATCGTAAAGAAGCATGTATTAAGCATTAGATCACAACAACATACACCCCTCCAACATAATGGCCTTGCTTAATTATTACTTTTTTGAAGAATATTTTTTTATCATAATAGTTAATTTTAAGATACCATATATGGGATTTGTATAAGCGGCAATTTTTAAAACTCCCACCAAAACAATTTACGGAAGTTAAGATCCCTCGCAAAATGGCTTAAAACTCCCCGCAATGTGAGCTCATCTTTTGTAGTTTTTATTTATGTTAAAATGAATTAAAGTGTAATACATATTTAATTTTTAAGAGAGTAGATTTTTTTTGAAGTTAAAATGGATTAAATAACCAAACGCTTAGTCTCTTAAGCATAAGGAGTGTCAGAGGAGAACTAAGGGAACAAAGTATATGTTACATCAAGTTTACCAAAAAAAGCCAAGCATTATAGCCAAATAACAGGCACACTTAGAAACACATAAAAGAGACGGAAACAAATTGAAAATAAATAACAACTCTCAAACATAAAAGAGGAATAAGCCACCATGTGTGGTAATTAAAAGCAAAATTATGATTCAACCATCAAAAAGATCGGAGCTTAATTTTATATAGAAGTTGATTAATAGAATTCCCCGTTTGTTGGAAGACTCTAGAATTCCTGTCACGCCAAACAATCCAAACACAAGAGAGCTATATCAAGTAGAGCAGAAGAAATGGTTTTAGAGAAGCTACCGAGTGATCTGAACTGAAGGATGTGGTCATGAATATTAGCTGGCTTGGCTGAGGCAAACCCGAGAGGAGAATATAATTTTTTTTTCTATATATTTGTTTATTAAGAGAAAAGGGTGTATAATTTAACATAAAAGGAGGAAAATTGTAATTCAAACTTCTCTCAAGAGAAAGAAAAGAATAAATTACTTGTAAAACAAAGAAGAAGAAATCTAATATGAAAATAAATTGATAAACAAAATGGTCAATGGACATTATAAGTTAAAGTTCATTTATTTATTATTGAGTTTATTTTCTTGTGCAAAGTGTCACATAACATACAAATAATTATTTAATATTGTTCCAAGTCTGCAAAGCTTTAATCATTTTGCACAAGCAGGGGAACCAGTAAGGCAACAACGGCATCTCTGGTTCATACATTGGTGAGCGCATTGGAAATTGCGACATACTTCCGAGCAACATCCTTCCCAGCAATCCTGCTGACATCGATGACAAAATTCTTTAGTACTAGTATCTATAGATTGAGTTGCGTCACATACATGAGTCACAACGAACATAATCATTACCATCATCATCATCAAGGTGATACTTTTTTTCATCTCGTTCAATGCCATAACTCTTCTCAATACTTATATTTCTTTGATCTATATTAAATTTATGAAGATTTGTGTGTTTCAAGTTTTACACTGAAAACGGATTTTCATATGACCTTATTTATAGTCATAAATTAGTAAAATGCATTTATTATTAGAAATATTTTAATTATAATTAACATTTTTTTAATTAATATATAATTCATGCTCTTTATTTTCTTCCATGTTACAAGTCTCAATCTTTGACTCAATAAATGAATTCAATCTAATATAGACCTTTAAAAAAGGTTAAAATATAGACTCTCGCCATTTTTTGTAAAAAATAAAATAAATTTTATAATAGAAAACATATGTGATATTCAAGTTTACTAAAAATAAAAAGTCCACCTTTGGACCAGATCATTTGGAACCTCAATAAATGTGTATACATAAAAACTGAAAACAAAAGATGGAAAAACATTTAGTATATTTACACTTGGTCTCTATTATATGATATTTTTCCGTCTATTCCATAATAAATAAATAAAAACTGACAAGAAAAGAAGAAAAAACATTTAATACATTTACACTCAATCTCTACTATATGATATTATTTCCTCTATTCCATTATAAGGGTCACCTTTGCAAAAAAATATTTTGTTACAATAGGATTTCGACTTTATGTTTTCAAGGTGACATATTTTTATTTACACTCGGTCTCTATTATACGACACTCATATTAAAACGTAGAAAATGTTTTTATTTTTAATCAATTTCAACAATTATTTATCTAATTAACTTTTTATCTAGAAACATTTCAGGCACCTTAAAAAATTAAATAAAAAAAAAATCAAATTTCAGTAAAAAGACATTAAGTATGTATTTGTTCTGAGTACAATATTTTCAACCCCAGCTGCACTTGTGCTATACCGGAGTCATAACATATGGTAGTCTGTAATATGGGATTAAGTCTTATGAGGAGTCTGACTTTGGTATTTATAGAGGTTTAAACCTAGAGAAAAACGAAACTGACCCTCAGTTCACGTCCCACACTTGCCGAGCCCTTTTCTCTCCTGACTTTCCTCAGTTTTCGGCCATGTGATGGATAGGCGGGGAGACTTAGTCGAAGGATGATGTGGGATCCGTGGACTTCGGGTGTGAGTTGCAGCATGTTGCTAGGCATACCCACATGTTCATTGAGGTCTTCCGACGTCTTGGTAAGCTCATAGGGACCATGCCCACGTGGCGGGTCCATCTGTGAGGACTGCCTGCATCATTGTAGCGGGAACTTAGTGGGTCCCTCTAGTCTTTATGGTAGTTGTATAACTATTTACAATTTCTTATGGTTGTACAAAGTAAATAAATGGGTTTTTTTTTAAAGAATTAAATGTGAGCTTAAATATTGGTCAAATCCTTATAATCTTATAATGTCCAAAATCAAAGGATTTTAATATTCAAAATAAGTCTTGGGTTCTATTTTCTTTTGTATATAAAAAAAAATTGGAACTAGTCATAGCGCCAAAATTACAATTTTTTGAATTATATCAAATAAGACATTAAATGAGTTTTTTTCGCTAAACAATGGAGGGCGCAAAAGAATCATTCTAGGGTGCAGAGGCATTATTCCCTCTGTGGGTCGAATGAGGAGGAGAAGGCAAAAGATGACACGGTGATGTTGGACCCCAACGACTCTATGAGTTTGAGTTAGGAACTTAAAGTTTCTATGTTTGGTCTCTAAAGTGGAGAGGTAATAAAATAGAAAGATCCTTAATCCATTAATTAATCTATCTATTTCAAAGGGCGAAAGAAATAAGAAGGAAACAATAAATTATATTAGTATGCTAGAGAAATGTTAAGAACACACATTTTAACATGCATTTTTCAACACATTGTTTTTTATTTGTTAAAGCTCACATGGGACCCACCAAATTTATATGGGACTCATATGATTTGGTGGGATCTATGTAAATTTTAACCAATCAAGAAGAATGTATTGAAAAGTATGTGTTAAAATGTGTGTTTCTTGTATTCATCAAATATTATGCTACCATAAAAACAAAGAACATAAAGAAAAAATGAAAAAGGATGAGGCGGCTACTGTGTTTTGTAATAATCACATCAAAGAGAGAGAAAGAAATTAAACAAAGAAAGGAGAAGAAAATGATGGAGAGAGCTCTTGTTTTTTTGGTTCCAACCCCTCTTTATTCTAAAACCACCTCCCAAAACTCTTCGATTGAACCTCTTTTTATTTCCAATTTTAATGCTATTTCAGGATTGGATGCCTCTATGTGCATTGCTGGTTGTTGAAAAAATAGGAGATCAAATGGTGCAAGCATGTATGTGCATGGTAGCGGTCCTTGTGTGGCCAAAAGCCGCAAAATGAGCAACTGGGTTAGGTTTATGTCCCTCAGTTTTTTTATGTATTTTTTTTAATAATATATATATATATATATATATATATATGAGCACTTGACACAAGATTAGAGAAATCACCTATTCTCTTTTTTGATGTTATTATGCTCTTGATTTGTCAAAAAAAAAAAGTTGCAAAATGAAAAAGCTACCAAAAAAGAAAATTGGCTTGCATCAGCAAATCAAAGTAATGTCGTCCATTGTATATTTGTGGTCCATAAACTTGTTGGACTCCTCATATATCATGATACACTAAGGCTTTGTTTAGGAGCTCTGAGAGAAAGGGATGATGGTTTTGGAAAAAAAAAAGGAAGAAGTAAATGGAAGAAATAAAGATTTTGAAAGGGGTTTTGGAGTGTTTATTTTTCTTCATAATACAAAACCTAATTCATTTGAAGGAACTAAAAAAATTATATTGGAAGAGAATTTTGGAGTTTATATGAATTCTTCAAATTTAATTATCTTGTTATAATATTCTTAAAATTAAAAATACAGTAATCATAAACATTAACTAAAAAAATATTCTTTAAAAAAATGTGAAAGATTTCACCATTTTTTCTTATAATTCCACCCCAAAACCCTCTTCTCCCCCTTCCTTCTAAACTCCCACCATTTTTTCTTATAATTCCCACTCCAAAACCCTTTCCTTCCCTTCCCTTCCCTTCAAACTTTTAAACAAAGTACAAGTCAAACAAGTAGCTAATATATTGAAGACATTATGACTGTACCACAACTTTCATTTCAGACAGCCATAAGTTAAACTACTATCTAAATTACAATTCATGATGGTCCTTTTTTCAACAAAAAAAAAAATCATGATGGTCCTAGTGCCAAAAACCGGCTATTGGAAGTCATGCCTTTTCAAAAAAAAATTATAAAATCATACCAGGTTGTTTTTGCTACAACATACCCATTTTTTTTTACAGGACCCAAGTTTTTTTAATTCCATGCCTTTTTTGTTTTTCCAGCGTTTCTATACTGTTAAGCATGCTTAAGTTTGTTTTATTTCTTTTCAAAACGTAAAATTCTATGGGATTATTTTTTTAATAAGCCATAATACAAAATAAATTTTATGATTTTTTTATATAATAAACATAAACAAATAAACTTTATGTATGCAATAACTTCATTAAAAAAATATATTTGAACGGTTAGAAGTATTTTTAGATTTTTATTTGATGCAAGGATGTTAAAATTATTGTATAATGATGAGTTAAAAAAATCTTGCACAAATTCTAAGGTTGAATGTTTCTACTCTCTTAACATTGAAATCGAATTCGTTTTCTTTGCTTTCTATGTTGGGATCATAAATCTCCCCAGTTGGTCGAAGCCCAGTGATAGTTACTACGTCGAAAAGGGTAGGAGTTAGCATGTCACATTTCAATTGAAGGGTATTAGTCGAACCCTCCCAGAAGTGTATGGCAGCTAAAAGCAAGGTTTCATCATATTTTAGGCATGTCATGGATAACTGGATGAGGTCGAAAATTCTTGTGTCTTTCCAAAATTGAGATTTCTTTGGTTCAACTTTATGTAACCATTTAAGGTAAGTTGAAGTGTTTGTGGGTGAATGGGCTTATCGAAATACCTTGTGTGGTGCACTCATGAAATTCATATTATAAGGCCCCTTAGTGAAAATTCTAGGTTTTCCTACGCTACAACCAGGGAAAAACTTCCTAATTTTTTCAGCATCTATACTAGAATCAGGAAATGGTCATAAGAACCCATAAACACTTGGAAACAGAATAGGAAATTAGTACCTGAGATTGCCAATTTTTTGCCTTTTATGCATCCAAGGAAGTTTCTAGTGCATGAACCTGGTTGTTCTTTGTGGGAAGAACATCAACATTAGCAGCGAGAGGAACATAGGTGTTATGGGAACACTACAAGGAATCTGGGAATTTGCCAGGGGCAAAATCCCTAGGAAAACGCGGAAATCCCTGGCAAAAAGCAATTTGCCAGGGCCTTTGCGAGGAGCAGGATCCCTCGCAAAACAGGGCCTCGCAAATGCTAAAGACAGGGCTTTAGCTCCTGGCAAATTTGCGAGGGCCTACCCCTGACAAATTCCCTGGGACAATTCCTGGCTTTTCTCCTGGCTTCGCCCCTGGCAAAATATCTGACTCAACTGTTTCCTTTTCCTGCCACACTGTAAAGCCCTGTCACATGTCACATCGTCTGACCCAAACAGTGACAGGAGCTTTGCGAGGGGCAACCCCTGGGAAATTGTATGACGAATTTTTTTAAAAAAAAATGTGTTTTAATTGTTTTTTTTAATTTAAATTATTTTAAAATTAAAAACAATTAATTATAATTATTAAAATTATTTTTAAAAATGTTTTTAATTAGTTTTTTTATTTCACTATTTTTAAAATAAAAATCATTTAAAATTATTTTAAAAAACGTTTTTTAGTTGTTTTTTAATTTAAATTATTTTAAAAATAAAATTAAATAAAATAATTATTAAAATAATTTAAAAAACGTTTTTAAATTGTTTTAAATTAAAAGTATTATATAAAAATTATTTAAAAATTAAGAATTATTTTAAATTATTTTAAAAAATGTTTTTAAATTGTTTTATAATTAATTGTTTTAAAAAAATATTTAGAAATACAAATTAAAGTAATATCACACAAAAAAAATTTACTTATCTAACTAACCTATAATTACTATATTGTGTATACTGTTTTTTTGCGCACAAATTTATTTTAGGCGCAAAACTATTTTTGATAAATAAAATTATTTACGCGCGAAATTTTTTTATACTAACTAAAAAAAATCTCATGAAATTTATTTACGTGTGAAACTGTTTTTAATAAAGAAAATTATTTACGCACGAAATATTTGAATACTAACTCAAAAAATTGCACGAAATTTCTTTACGCGCGAAATATTTGTATACTAACTAAAAATATTCCACGAATTAATGTAACTTACATTCATGAATGCAAAAAAAAAAACGTGAATTTTATGAATCTACGGTGAGAGTAAAATGAGGGTATTTTTAACAAATTCAAGCAAATGGAAAGCTAAAAAATATGGATCTAAATCCTCTAAAGCAAACAACTCACTTTAGAGTGTAAAGTGACCAATATGAACTATTAATTAACAAATTAATGGTAGATATTGTAGATACATTATAACAATCCTTAATTATCAAAACAATGCATTTTTTCAACACTCCTTTTTATTTTGAAATGGCGAAGCGGCAAAACTCACATAACGTAAATATGTATTGTTCACTTTGGTGTTCGTGGACTATTTGAAGTTCTTTTTGCCGGAGGAAATGGGTATTTTGTTTCCTTTATTGATGAATTCAACCAAAAGACGTGGTTATAATTGATCAAATTCAAGTCAGAAGTGTTCTCATTTTTTAAAATTTTCAAAAACACAATTGAAAAACAGACTAAGATGAAACTATGCTTCCAAAGAATTTAAGAAGTATCGTAAAGAAGCATGTATTAAGCATTAGATCACAACAACATACACCCCTCCAACATAATGGCCTTGCTTAATTATTACTTTTTTGAAGAATATTTTTTTATCATAATAGTTAATTTTAAGATACCATATACGGGATTTGTATAAGCGGCAATTTTTAAAACTCCCACCAAAACAATTTACGGAGGTTAAGATCCCTCGCAAAATGGCTTAAAACTCCCCGCAATGTGAGCTCATTTTTTGTAGTTTTTATTTATGTTAAAATGAATTAAAGTGTAATACATATTTAATTTTTAAGAGAGTAGATTTTTTTTGAAGTTAAAATGGATTAAATAACCAAACGCTTAGTCTTTTAAGCATAAGGAGTGTCAGAGGAGAACTAAGGAAACAAAGTATATGTTACATCAAGTTTACCAAAAAAAGCCAAGCATTATAGCCAAATAGCAGGCACACTTAGAAACACATAAAAGAGACGGAAACAAATTGAAAATAAATAACAACTCTCAAACATAAAAGAGGAATAAGCCACCATGT
Organism: Medicago ruthenica; assembly: GCA_018208015.1. Taxonomy (NCBI): domain Eukaryota; kingdom Viridiplantae; phylum Streptophyta; class Magnoliopsida; order Fabales; family Fabaceae; genus Medicago; species Medicago ruthenica. The sequence continues at coordinate 113,971,073 of CM031371.1, read as the reverse complement.
GTGGTAATTAAAAGCAAAATTATGATGATTTGCCTTCAACCATCAAAAAGATTGGAGCTTAATTTTATATAGAAGTTGATTAATAAAATTCCCTGTTTGTTGGAAGACTCTAGAATTCCTGTCACGTCAAACAATCCAAACACAAGAGAGCTATATCAAGTAGAGCAGAAGAAATGGTTTTAGAGAAGCTACCCAGTGATCTGAACTGAAGGATGTGGTCATGAACATTAGCTGGCTTGGCTGAGGCAAACCCGAGAGGACAATATAATTTTTTTTCTATATATTTGTTTATTAAGAGAAAAGGGTGTATAATTTAACATAAAAGGAGGAAAATTGTAATTCAAACTTCTCTCAAGAGAATGAAAAGAATAAATTACTTGTAAAACAAAGAAGAAGAAATCTAATATGAAAATAAATTGATAAACAAAATGGTCAATGGACATTATAAGTTAAAGTTCATTTATTTATTATTGAGTTTATTTTCTTGTGCAAAGTGTCACATAACATACAAATAATTATTTAATATTGTTCCAAGTCTGCAAAGCTTTAATCATTTTCCACAAGCAGGGGAGCCAGTAAGGCAACAACGGCATCTCTGGTCCATACATCGGTTAGCGCATTCGAAATTGCGACATCCTTCCCAGCAATCCTGCTCACATCGCCGACAAAATTCTTTAGTACTAGTATCTATAGATTGAGTTGCGTCACATACTTGAGTCACAACGAACATAATCATTACCATCATCATCATCAAGGTGATAATTTTTTTCATCTCGTTCACGGCCATAACTCTTCTCAATACTTATATTTCTTTGATCTATATTAATTTATGAAGATTGGTGTGTTTCAAGTTTTACACTGAAAACGGATTTTCATATGACCTTATTTATAGTCATAAATTAGTAAAATGCATTTATTATTAGAAATATTTTAATTATAATTAACATTTTTTTAAATTAATATATAATTCATGCTCTTTATTTTCTTCCATGTTACAAGTCTCAATATTTGACTCAATAAATGAATTCAATCTAATATAGACCTTTAAAAAAGGTTAAAATATAGACTCTCGTCATTTTTTGTAAAAAATAAAATAAATTTTAAAATAGAAAACATATGTGATATTCAAGTTTACTAAAAATAAAAAGTCCACCTTTGGACCAGATCATTTGGAACCTCAATAAATGTGTATACATAAAAACTGAAAACAAAAGATGAAAAAACATTTAGTATATTTACACTTGGTCTCTATTATATGATATTTTTCCGTCTATTCCATAATAAATAAATAAAACTGACAAGAAAAGAAGAAAAAACATTTAATACATTTACACTCAATCTCTATTATATGATATTATTTCCTCTATTCCATTATAAGGGTCACCTTTGCAAAAAAATATTTTGTTACAATAGGATTTCGACTTTATGTTTTCAAGGTGATATATTTTTATTTACACTCGGTCTCTATTATACGACACTCATATTAAAACGTAGAAAATGTTTTAATTTTTAATCAATTTCAACAATGATTTATCTAATTAACTTTTTATCTAGAAACATTTCATGCACCTTAAAAAATTAAATAAAAAAAATCAAATTTCAGTAAAAAGACATTAAGTATGTACTTGTTCTGAGTACAATATTTTCAACCCCAGCTGCACTGTGCTATACCGGAATCATAGCATATGGTAGTCTGGAATATGTGATTAGGTCTTATGAGGAGTCTGACTTTGGTATTTATAGAGGATTAAACCTAGAGAAAAACGAAACGACTCTCGGTTCACGTCCCACACTTGTCGAGCCCTTTTCTCTCCTGGCTTTCCTCAGTTTTCGGCCATGTGATGGATAGGTGGGGAGACTTAGTCGAAGGATGATGTGGGATCCGTGGACTTCGGGTGTGAGTTGCAGCATGTTGCTAGGCATACCCACATGTTCATTGAGGTCTTCCGACGTCTTGGTAAGCTCATAGGGACCATGCCCACGTGGCGGGTCCATCTGTGAGGACTGCATCATTGTAGCGGGAACTTAGTGGGTCCCTATAGTCTTTATGGTAGTTGTATGACTATTTATTTCTTATGGCTGTACAAAGTAAATAAATGGGTTTTTTTTAAAAGAATTAAATGTGAGCTTAAATATTGGTCAAATCCTTATAATCTTATAATGTCCAAAATCAAAGGATTTTAATATTCAAAATAAGTCTTGGGTTCTGTTTTCTTTTGTATATAAAAAAAAATTGGAACTAGTCATAGCGCCAAAATTACAATTTTTTGAATTATATCAAATAAGACATTAAATGAGTTTTTTTTCGCTAAACAATGGAGGGCGCAAAACGTTCATTCTAGGGTGTCGAGGCATTATTCCCTCTGTGGGTCGAATGAGGAGGAGAAGGCAAAAGATGACACGGTGATGTTGGACCCCAACGACTCTATGAGTTTGAATTAAGAACTTAATGTTTCTATGTTTGGTCTCTAAAGTGGAGAGGTAATAAAATAGAAAGATCCTTAATCCATTAATTAATCTATATATTTCAAAGGGCGAAAGAAAGAAGAAGGAAACAATAAATTATATTAGTATTCTAGAGAAATGTTAAGAACACACATTTTAACATGCATTTTTCAACACATTGTTTTTTGTTTGTTAAAACTCACATGGGACCCAACAAATTTATATGGGACTCATATGATTTGGAGGGATCTATGTAAATTTTAACCAACCAAAAAGAGTGTATTGAAAAGTATGTTAAAATGTGTGTTTCTTGTATTCATCAAATATTATGCTACCATAAAAACAAAGAAAATAAAGAAAAAATGAAAAAGGATGAGGCGGCTACTGTGTTTTGTAATAATCACATCAAAGAGAGAGAAAGAAATTAAACAATGAAAGGAGAAGAAAATGATGGAGAGAGCTCTTGTTTTTTTGGTTCCAACCCCTCTTTATTCTAAAACCACCTCCCAAAACTCTTCGATTGAACCTCTTTTTATTTCCAATTTTAATGCTATTTCAGGATTGGATGCCTCTCTGTGCATTGCTGGTTGTTGAAAAAATAGGAGATCAAATGGTGCAAGCATGTATGTGCATGGTAGCGGTCCTTGTGTGGCCAAAAGCCGCAAAATGAGCACCTGGGTTAGGTTTATGTTCCTCAGTTTTTTTATGTATTTTTTTTTAATAATATATATATATATATATATATATATATATATATATATATATATATATATATATATATATATATATATATATATATATGAGCACTTGACACAAGATTAGAGTATAGTTGAGAAATCACATATTCTCATTTTTGATGTTATTATGCTCTTGATTTGTAAAAAAAAAAATTGCAAAATGAAAAAGCTACCAAAAAAGAAAATTGGTTTGCATCAGCAAATCAAAGTAATGTCGTCCATTGTATATTTGTGGTCCATAAACTTGTTGGACTCCTCATATATCATGATACACTAAGGCTTTGTTTAGGAGCTTTGAGAGAAAGAGATGATGGTTTTGGAAAAAAAAAAAAAGAAGAAGTAAATAGAAGAAATAAAGATTTTGAAAGGGGTTTTGGAGTGTTTATTTTTCTTCATAATACAAAACCTAATTCATTTGAAGGAACTAAAAAAATTATATTGGAAGAGAATTTTGGAGTTTATATGAATTCTTCAAATTTAATCTATCTTGTTATAATATTCTTAAAATTAAAAATACAGTAATCATAAACATTAACTAAAAAAATATTCTTTAAAAAAATGTGAAAGATTTCACCATTTTTTCTTATAATTCCACCCCAAAACCCTCTTCTCCCCCTTCCTTCTAAACTCCCACCATTTTTTCTTATAATTCCCACTCCAAAACCCTTCCCTTCCCTTCAAACTTTTAAACAAAGTACAAGTCAAACAAGTAGCTAATATATTGAAGACATTATGACTGTACCACAACTTTCATTTCAGACAGCCATAAGTTAAACTCACTATCTAAATTACAATTCATGATGGTCCTTTTTTCAACAAAAAAAAAATCATGATGGTCCTAGTGCCAAAAATCGGCTATTGGAGGTCATGCCTTTTCAAAAAAAATTTATAAAATCATACCAGGTTGTTTTTGCTACAACATACCCATTTTTTTTACAGGACCCAAGTTTTTTTAATTCCATACCTTTTTTGTTTTTCCAGCGTTTCTATACTGTTAAGCATGCTTAAGTTTGTTTTATTTCTTTTCAAAACGTAAAATTCTATGGGATTATTTTTTTAATAAGCCATAATACAAAATAAATTTTACGATTTTTTATATAATAAACATAAACAAATAAACTTTATGTATGCAATAACTTCATTAAAAAAATATATTTGAACGGTTAGAAGTATTTTTAGATTTTTATTTGATGCAAGGATGTTAAAATTATTGTATAATGATGAGTTAAAAAAAATCTTGCACAAATTCTAAGGTTGGATGTTTCTACTCTCTTAACATTGAAATCGAATTCGTTTTCTTTGCTTTCTATGTTGGGGTCATAAATCTCCCCAGTTGGTCGAAGCCTAGTGATAGTTACTACGTCGAAAAGGGTAGGAGTTAGCATGTCACATTTCAATTGAAGGGTATTAGTCGAACCCTCCCAGAAGTGTATGGCAGCTAAAAGCAAGGTTTCATCATATTTTAGGCATGCCATGGATAACTGGATGAGGTCGAAAATTCTTGTGTCTTTCCAAAACTGAGATTTCTTTGGTTCGACTTTATGTAACCATTTAAGGTAAGTTGAAGTGTTTGTTGGTGAAGGGGCTTATCGAAATACCTTGTGTGGTGCACTCTTGAAATTCATATTATAAGGCCCCTTAGTGAAAATTCTAGGTTTTCCTACGCTACAACCAGGGAAAAACTTCCTAATTTTTTCAGCATCTATACTAGAATCAGGAAATGGTCATAAGAACCCATAAACACTTGGAAACAGAATAGGAAATTAGTACCTGAGATTGCCAATTTTTTGCCTTTTATGCATCCAAGGAAGTTTCTGGTGCATGAACCTGGTTGTTCTTTGTGGGAAGAACATCAACATTAGCAGCGAGAGGAACATAGGTGTTCTGGGAAGATGATGATGCCATTAGATAGATTGAGAGAAATGTGAAATTTTTTGTGAAGAGTGAAGGCTGTTTTTGTGAAGATTGAATGATCTTTGAAGCTTTTAAAAAGATTTGTGAAAATGGTGGTTTTTGAGTTTCTTGAGCTTTCAGAGAGTAAGAGAGAGAAAGTTTCAGAAAAGTGGAAAAAAGAGAAGAAAATGGCTTTTATATTTTCTGAAGAAAGAGAAGTGCAGGAACCTTTTGAGTTCTAGACAAGTAAGAAACTGCCACATGGTCGAAACGTTCAGGTTGTGGGAGTATGCTTTACCATTTATTGACAGTTGTGATTTCAAAGTTATGAGGGGCCCACTAAATCCCCATAGCGGTGCAGTAATGATGAGGAACTGAAAGAGTAGTTTTTAAAGGGACATTGTGATGAATATGACGTCATTACTCTAAGAAAAAAATACCATATTAAAAAATGTTCATCATCTTCTTCATTCAGTCGAAAATGACATTTTTGGGGGGCAATTTGTTAGCCTGTATTTTTCTAATATGCATTTCGACAGGTAGTTTGGTTGTCAAAGCCATGGAATTCTCTAAGTACATGATGATGCATAAAGATTTCAACACATTGAGTTCGACAAAGCCTGACCAGAAGGATGTAGGTGGCAAGATCAAAAGCATGACACATGGGAAACATGCTAAAGCTGTCGAAGTTATTTAGTTTTAGACTGTTGGGTTTTCAGTTATTTTTCTTATATATATATATATATATATATATATATATATATATATATATATAGTAGTTTTTCATAAAAAAAAGGGGTCACAAATCATTTTATCAAAAGTTCTTCAAACTCAAAGTACCCATCGTTAGAGAGAAACGAGTGTCAGAATGTATGTAATGATTTGTTGAACCTTTTACTTATCAATGCAATGCAATTTACCTTTCTTTACAGCTTCTTTGTCTTTAAATTCTAAGTCTTTTACTCTTTTAATCTGAAACATTTTTGTTGGTTTCTTGAAATTTCTGGCAGAACCTGAATCTGTTCGTAAAACAGAGTAGAACAGAGTACAAAATTGCAGCGTAAAACAGTAGTTCAGAAGCAAGACAAAACAGACAGAAATAAAGGACAGAAAGTAAAAGTGCACATGATATCTGTTAACCCAGTTCGGTGACAAACACACCTACGTCTGGAGGCTACCAAGTCAGGAAGGAAATCCACTATGATAGTCCTAGTTCTAAGTTCTCAGCAAACTCTCAGTTTACAACTTATCACCTAGCTACTACCCGTATTGATTTCAACCTAGGAACTCCTAGACCTGAGATCCCATCTCACTTCCCTCAGTCAATCACTGCCCCAGTGATTATCAGACTTTAATAACAAACAACTAAGTAGGAGACACACTCCAAAGACATAAACAGTCACTCTTGCTTAAAAGTTTCAAGTGATTACAACTCAATAAAACAAACCAACTCTAAACAATTGAGTGGTGTACAGAAACAGAGCACACAACTCACAAACTCAAAACCTAAGAATACTCTATCAATATTTGCTTTGGTTTTTGGTTGAGTTTCTTCAATAGCAGCGTCCTCTATTTATAGTCTTCAGTAGCAACAAATAATTGAACCAAATTCTTCAAAGATATATTTCCAAAATACTTTAGAAACATATAGAAGCAAATATTCTTCAGAAATATATTTTCCAAAGATCTCTTTGAAAATATATTCACAAATAAAAATGTCCAATATTTTGAAAATATCTCACGCAAAAATTCTTCCTTCTAGAAACGCAACTTTAGAGAATTCTTCAATTAAATCTACAAAAGATCATGCGAGAAAATTAACAGCTCCAAGACACGAAAACAGAACGCAGAAAACCAGCTTCTGAAGGTCTGCGTCTGAACATTTCAGCTTCTGAAGGTTGCTTCTGAAGGTCAGCGTCTGAAGTACTGTTCAGCATCTGAACATCAGCTTCTGAAGGTTCAGCGTCTAAAGTACTGTTCAGCGTCTGAACATCAGCTTCTGAAGGTTCAACGTCTGAAGTACTGTTCAGCTTCTGAAGACCCATCTTCTGAAGTACTGTTCAACTTCTTGTATATTTGATTTTAGCAAACATGAAGCCAACAACCAAATATCCAACAATCTCCCCCTTTGGAAAATTTTTGGCTAAAATCAAACTGAGATACACAAGGCAAGTTCTTCACTCATCAAAGGACGCAATCATGAAGAATTTAAACACATCATCCAAAAATCAACAGAGTCAGCAGCGGCACAAAATAACCAAACTCCCCCTGAAACATATCAATCAGCAGCAGCTTCTGAAACATACATTACTCCCCCTGAAACAGATCAACTTCTGACAGGAAACACATATACTCCCTCTGAAACAGAGACTCCCCCTGAAACTGTATTCTGAACTTTAAGAACTTCAGTCTAGTTCTGTATTGCTTCTGAACACTTCTCCCCCTTTTTAGCCAAACAATTTTGACAAAATAACCAAGTAATCACAAGGAGTAAAAACACAGAGAAACATCAGAGGTTACAAAGGGAACACACCCAGAAATGTAAACAGAGGATATAAACATCCATCACAGCACCACACACAGAACCCACATCAGAACCATCAACAAAACCATCATCAAAACCATCAGCAGGATCAGAATCACACAAACAGAGTACCCACACACAGTCTTCACAGAAGAACAAAAAAACAAAAGAACACAACTGCAGAGAACAATACAAAAATTGTAGACCAGAAGCACAAAATGCAATCCAGGACATAGTCCAAAAAATTGACAGTCTTCAGACTCAGCATCAAAAGTTGCTTCATCATCAGACACAGCATCAGATGCTCCTTTGTCATCAAACTCTGCTATAACTCTTCAAAAAAGACAAATGACCAATTGACCCCTCAAATTTTCAAATTGCTTGGCATCTAAGGCTTTTGTAAATATATCAGTAACATCTTAACCACCCTTATAGGGCATGATGTCTTGAACACCTTGCTCAACGTTATCCTCAGACTCACTAGGATCCACTTCCTTTATTTTTAGTGTCTTCTTCTTTGGGACAGGGACCACCACCTTGCTCCAGCCTTTAGATGGTCCAACAACAACACTCTTCTTAGTAACAGGAGCAGGCCTGCTGGCAGCAACAACATCCTTTCCTTTCCTATTCTTCAGCCTCTTGCCAACACTTTGGTCAAGTCTTTTACCAATGGGTTCATCATAAGACTCCTGATCATCTATATTAACAGCAATTGTAGATTGATCCTTTATCATATCAGTACTAACTTCTTGATCAGACACATGTTCAGACTCTTCTGCATCTTTGTCATTCTCACTGTTTACTGACTTATCCTCTGACACAACATCCTGGGAATGCCCATCAGTCTCCTTCTCTTGTGAACTGTCAGACGGTGACACAGCAGCCGACTTTCCAGGAGACTTTTCTTGACTGGCTTTCTTCATTCCTCTTAGGTTTAAATGACCAAGCTTCTGGTGCCACAACTTAATCTCTTCTCCTTTTGATGATGCTTTTAGAGAGGTGTGAGCTATAAGACTAGTATCAACAACCTTGGGTTTCCATTCTTTTATAACTTGAACACATGTATGACTGGCCTTTGGTTGAACATGAGGTTGTGGATATCCATACAGTTTGAAACAAAACAGTTTAATATGCCCCTTTTTTCCACAGTAATGACATACCCAAGGATGAGATTTCCTCCTGCTCTTAGATCCCTGAGGTTTGTTCTGATGTTCCATCTTAGGTTTGCCCATCATTGGATCAAATGTTTCAACAACTGCACTGACCTTTTTAGTTGGATTTTGCTGTTTGTTTAAGGTCCTATAATCAAACCCTATACCACTTGGTTTCCCTTGGTTCTGACTCTCCAATTTCTCTTCTAGCACATCAGTACCAGTGTTCAACATTCTGACCTGCTTCTTTAAGTGTTCAAGTTGAGAGTTCAGTTGGGTTACCTCATCTTTGAGATCAGAAATTTGTGCTACATGGTCACTTCTTTCAGCATGCAGTTGACTGATAGTCTTCTTCTGATTTATATATATCTTGCAAACTTTTTCACTTCTGATGTATAGTTCTTTGAAGGAGACAAGAAGTTCTTCATAAGTTAATTCTCCTTCTGAGTCCATTATGCCAGAAAATAACTTCCCTGGAGCTCACCCTAAAACAGGCAGGGTGCCTGCTCTGGTGCCAATTGAAATTTCTGGCAGAACCTGAATCTGTTCGTAAAACAGAGTAGAACAGATTTTCAGAAACCCACTATATAAACTACTAAACCCAAAATTGGTCAAATATCCTCGGATGGGATAGATTTTCAGAAACTACTTTTTTGTTCTTGAACTTCTATGAAACTAATTAGATTAAGATTAAAATAACTGATTAATAATACAATGGGTATGCTATGCTACATTGCTTGAAGAAAAATGGACACTAAATTTGAAAAAAAAAATATTAATGAAATCAAAGCTTCCGGAACCAGGACTTGTTAAGTCGGTTAAAGTTACTTGACCTAAGAAAATACCTTCTTACGTCGGCTCAGAATCCGACTTAGCAACTCAAATTTTTTTATGTCACTTACCATTAAGTCGGACGCAGAACCGCTTTAAGAAGTCATTTTCACCCAACCGAAGAAGGGTTTTCTGTACCAATGATAGACAATTTAGAATTTGTTTACCATTCTATTTGTACAACCTCAACTAGATTCCAATACCCCTCCACTCCATAGCCTGACCACCATTCTCTTTCCCATACTAAATAAATCCAATGTAGCCCAATCCAACCAAATCCCAAGTTGCCATAGTTCTTCATATACTCTAATCCTAATTTTCATTTAGTCATAATTGTTGAGGCAAAATCCCTAATTAATTTTAAAGATAACAAACCCTAAATGATTAAAGGATTAATGGACTTTGATTAGTTTCTTGGTATTTAACTTGTGTTCTTGAGTGTTTAATTAAGACAGGAACAAGATATGAACCATACCAAGATACAAGGAATCAAAGAAAGAACTTTGTTATAGTTCAGAATGTTTGGACTCAGTTCAGAAGCTGAACACAGTTCAGAAGGTTGGACTCAGTTCAGAAGCTGAACACAGTTCAGAAGGTTGGTCACATTTCAGAAGCTAAAATGAAGTTCAGAAGCTGAACATAGTTCAGAAGCTAAAATGAAGACCAGTAGCTGAAACACAGTTCAGAAGGTGAAATCCTGTCCAAATGCAGCAATGTTGATCAGAAGCTGAACATAGTTCAGAAGCTGATATGCAGTTCAGAAGGTTGTTTACAAGTTCTGAAACCTTGCAATAAAGCTGCTCATACACCAACCCAGAAATTCAAGAACATGCATACCACACGTGACATAAATAAATGTCCAAGAAAAACAAAATTGCATGGATCTATCAAGCAATAAAGGCATCTACAAGTTGAATGTCAAAAAGAACATTCAATGTTCATTTAAGACTATGAACATTGAATTAACAGGAATATTCCAAAAGGGAATATCATCCTAGATGATCAAATTGCCTCACTTCATTTATGTTTCACTATTAGGATTTGATTACATCAAATGGAAGTCTTACAAGTCATCCTAAGTGAAACAAAAAAAAAAGGATATTCTGAAGTTCAGAATGTTCAATACAGCACATGCTTCAATTCTGACAAGCTACAGTAAAGCAGTTGGAAAAGTTAAGCAAAAAGCCAAATCACAATCTCAAAGTCAGAATCCATGAGATCTTGACACCTAAGGGGTTGGTACTGTTACAGATCAGCAAAATCCCCTAAAGCATGGGCATGAAGTGATGGTTCCACTTTCCTCTCTCCTGCACACAATCCAAGACTGATTTGCAAAGCTTTTGGCACAGCAACATTCTGATGTACTACACGCATAAACAAGAGTCTATCAGCAATCCAGAAATTCATATGTTCATTCATACATGATGAACCCAGATGAATGTCATCAAGAATGCAACAACATTCTGAAATATTCTCAAGAACAGAACAACATTCTGAAAGTCAGAATGTTCACCCAGATTTTCAAGTAAAAGTCAGTGGGGCCCAGGACACATGGCACAAGACCATTGGTCACCCTCCAACGGTTACAAGAGTCCAAGAACTCTATAAATAGAAGTGAAAGGCTCAGCATTACACATACAATTGCAAAGCATACAAGAAAACATTTACAAATTGTTTGAAGCTTTAGCATCTCAAATTGATCATCACTCAAAGTGTAAATCAATTCTCCTTATCTTGTAAAAGATAAACTCTCCCCCTCCTCTTCTGAAAGTCCTCTTCTTAACCTCACTTCTTAAATTCTCCAATCAATTGTAAAGAGCAAATCTCATCTAGTTTTAAGGGTATTAAAGTCTAGGTTGAGTAACATAGTACAAAGTCTGGTGTGACTTAGTACAGAAGGTTGAGAGCCTGCTGAGGCTTAGAGAATACAGGTTGTAACCGTTCTAAGTGGACAAGATTGTAAGGTGCAGGATTTGAGAGGGTATCTCAAGCATCATAGTGGAAAACTCTCACAAGATTGTGAGGAGTGGACTAACCCACATTGGGTGAACCACTATAAAATTCTGTGTGTCTTTCTTCTCTCCCTATACTCTTTATATTACTGCATACACATCACACACACAACACTGAATTTAAATTTCTTATTCTGCAACTGACACTTCAGAACGTTCTGAAGTCTGTTTAACTTTGTTCTTCCAAGAAACAACTTGAGAAGTAATTTTTAAGTACAGGATTAGATTTTAAAAAGGGTCACAATTCAAACCCCCCCTTTCTTGTGACTATATTATCTACTTCAATAATAGCTATGTAAGTTTCAATATCATTAGATTCAAAACAAAGTAAAAAAAATAAACACCTAGCAACAATGGCAGATAAATCAACATATTTATAATAAAAAGGGTAATTCTAATGATAGACAATATAGAATTTGTCTACCATTCTAACTATGACAATAAAAAGGATTATTAAAAACCTAAAATATTGTTTCAAAGTTATCACCTTCCCATCAAAAACAAATTTAATATGTAACAATATATTTAAAATTTGTCATTACCATTGCTTGCTTGCTCTCGTGCCTACAAATCTAGCGCTCTCTTCGTCACTAGCTTTCTCTCCATATCCGATTTGTGCTCTAACTCCGTCTCCAATTTGCACCCTCACTTCTTCTCCGAAACGTTTTGCTTGTGAGCCTCATGCTCCTATAGAGAAAAAAAAAATAAAAATCCACCTCTACATTGTAATTGTACTAGTGGAGGACGAATAAACTAACCTATACATAGATGATGAGTTTATGATAGATAAATTATCTTTCTTTCTTTTAAAAAAATGATAGATAAATTAGTTGATTATATTTTAAGTGTTTAACGACAAATAAGCTAGCTATTATTAATTGTAATTGCTATAGATTTATTTGGTTTGATGCCATCTAGTTGATATATTTTTTTCTCATAGGTTCTCTAGCTAAAGTTCATTCAATTTGATGTGTGTTGTTCACGAAGATAGGTGTCTCTCTCAACCGAATTTGAACTTTAGACTATCACATTGTGAAAGTCTAGCATTTTCCACTAGATTCAACACCTATTTGTGATCTCGTTGATTTTAATTTGGTGTAAATTAAAAAAATACAATGACAATCACTCATAATTTTCCACATCATTAAAAAATTTAACTTTAGTCATAACCACCATAAAAGTCATCATTATACACAAGATGATTTGAGGAGGAAAAAAAAACATTATGAAGAGTCTTTCGTAAGGTAAATAACTTCAGCTTGTCCTGACACTCTCCTGAATCGGACTAATTCTGTCATCAACTCTGATGTGAGGTTTACAACAGGCTTGACAATCATCTTTTTTAGCACGGGTGAATAGAGTAGTAGAAATTTGATAAAACCTAATTCAGATTTGGTACCGGAGATGCCTTGTATCTCCACATGTTGCACTATGAGGGGCACGACTGGCTCCGAAAAGATATCTTCCCCGCAGCATGAGACGGGTGCTAAAAGGTCAGCCTGCTTCCCATGATGTGCGTACATGTAATTGTTACAAATTCAAGGATCAAAGGGGGAAATGTTGTATGCATAAGAGAGCTATAAAGCATATCAAAATTACAATTGATTTTTGTTACTAGGCAAAACACTATATCATTAGTTTTCCTTAGCATTTCCTATGCTTGGGTTTATTATTAAAGAGTCAAAATATACTTAAATACAAACAGATGCCTACTTTTGCAAAGGTTAACATACTATCATAAAAAATTTGTAGCGACCACCTTCCTATAATCAAATCTCCAATGCATTACATCAACAATCTGCACATTTTCAATATACAGCTAATGCTTACTGTTTCCTAGTTGAAACCAATCTGATTTATCTAATTATACCTCCTATCATAGAATTGCTCTTACCTTTCCCATTCAAATCAATTTCTACATTATGAACCCCGATGTACTGAGATTCTCAGGAATTAGTTTACACAGACACAGTATTCCATCTTCATCTAACCCTTATCCATTTCCATATATTTTCTCAAAGCCTACACAATACATCATAATACTGTTACCACCAATTTGGATAGGCTCACCATCCATGCTAGTAGATGACAGCAAATGAAAATTCATCCTTACATTCCATACTTTACGTTTCCACTCACCCGTTCTATATTATCTCAGCTGATACACACTTGATTCACCCCATCACTCACAAACTTGCAAGTGAATTTGTCATCCACTGTGCAATTGAGAGTTTGAAGCAACTCAATTTTGATTGTAACCAAGTCCGAGCCATCATTTTGAATATTCATAAATTTTGTTAGCAATAGTACTCACTTGTACTAGTCTAATAAATCCCTCAAAAAAATTTTACTGGTCTTATAAACAAACTTCCAAGACTAAACACTAGACAAATGCTTGAAGCAAAAAAGATATGCAAATTCTATATCTTAATAACTTTACATAAAACTAAGAAAGAATGTGCAAATGCAACCAGAAATCAGAAAGGAAAGCAAAGTCAAGACAAGCTATAAAGGACTACTCACAAACATTTCGAATTTTTGAAGATTAGGTGAGCTTTTGAGCAAGCAAAAAACAACCGATATTTCCTTCAAGTCGTTGAAGTTTACGCATATATGGAGAGAGATTTTAGATTGATACAAGATGTAGGAAGCTTCACTGGCATAACACCTGCAGTCAAATACTGAAGCAAAACAAAGAGTGATTCTAAATCAGAATATAATGTTTCTAATACTTTCTACAAATAAAGAGATGCATACACATGATTTTGGTTCATTATAAACAGCATTAGATGTGTCACTCTTACAATTATATTCAACATTCATATGCTTGAACACTATAACTTTATAAAATAGGACAAAATCAGTAGGCTCTGGATGTTGGGTTGATGATCGAAAAGTTTCAGCAAATTGCTAGAGCATCCATGCAATCTACTTTGAGTGGTTTCAGAGTTCAAATACAGACTTAAATTAAGGACTACCGTAGTTAACTGGGAAGTGTTGTCAAAGCTAATTAATACCCTCAGTTTTGCCAAAGATTTCAAAAATCTTGAGATTTGGTGCATGAATATTAATTTGGGTAAAGCCATAAAGATCATTCAATATCAATTTTTCAAGCAAGGGGCAGCCTGATATCAAGTTTTCAAAAGCATCTTGAGCCACTATAACCTTTTCGGAATCAAGAAATTTCAAGTTCATTAATCCTTCAAACGTCCTTGGAGGTTTAACCAAACAACAATATAATTTTAAATGATATAAACTTTGACATGAAAATAAGCACGAAGGTATCTTATAGGGTTGCTTGAACCAAATGTCCAGCACAAGCTTTTTAATAGACCTTCCTGTTAGATGAAGAATCCACCGATCAATATCAGCCATAGAATTCATAGCAAAGAGAGAATAACCGGAGTCTGTCACCTTGAACTTGTTGATTGGCCCAGAATGAAGTAAAAGTACATGATCAATAATTCTCAAAAACTTGCTCTCGATAATTGAACGATCCTTGGAAGCTGCAACCGAAGCACATTGTATATCAAATACAAGATCAGGTTGTGCGGACCATTTCTTCCTCCATTTACTGGATAAAACACTGGTTCTCCCTGCGTCCTTAATTGGCAAATGTGAGAAAATGTGGTCTATTATATGATCTGGTAAGCAACTAATTCTATTCGAGTCCACGGCTATCATTCTTAGGCGGATAGATATATTCCTATTCAAACAAAAGGTAAATACAAGAATAAAAAAGCAAACTAGGTTATGTATACAAGAATCATAGCCAATTCCAGTGAAATCAAACACCTTAAAACTCAAACTAATGTATCTTCGTTAAATTAAAAATAACAAATTTATAAAAAATTATAAATGTTATGATTACTATAGAAATAATAGTTTAATATATAGTCATAATTTTTTATGAGCACATTATAATGTTTTGTGATAAGTATAAGGGTAGGTTTCAACCGATGGAAGTAAACAATTTATAAGAAATAGTTCCCGAAAATGTACAGAATCTATAAAGTGATTGCAATAAAATTATTAATAAAAAAAAAGTGATTTCAACAACAACAAAAAATTAATAACAAATGAAAAATAAATAAGAAAGGCCGGAGCTTTTGCAAAAAAATAAAGAACTATAAGAAAGGATGGATTGTGTATTGAGGGGGAAATCGAAAAACTAACCAAAGTATAATGAATTTGGCACTTGAATTCGTGAAGTTTAGGGCAATCGGTGAAAAAAAATTGTTAGTATGAATAGGCTAGGGTTTTAGTCGATAGGGTTTAGAGAACAACCGAATAATAAATTGTTAGTGTGAAAGGGTTGTATTTATCTGTTAACCAATGTTTACCCACCTTCCCTCTAAAAAAAGGTTTACCTACCTTCATTTGCGTTATTTCCGTTGAAATTTAAATTTTAAAAAATATAAAATTACTTATATATTTTTCCACAAAAAATTATCTATTATCTATATATACTTCCTATAGATAAAAGGAATATAAGATTGAGCTGAATTTTTATTATTCCAACTAGCAAAAAGATGGGCACTCCGCTCTTTTTATTGAGTCAACGTTTGAAAATTATGAACGGTGATTTTTTTATGAAATTTTGATTTTGATTAAAACTAAAAATATAAATGTTTGTTGCTTTCAAGTTATAACAAATCAAACTAACCATGATTATCTATTTCAATGACATCAGCAATATAACAAAAAAATATAATCTAAATTCTTTTTTTTTAATGACACCAACAACAATCTTATTATAGAAAAAGTTGTTTAAATGTATAATTGGGATAATGAAAAAGTAAGTATAAATATATTCATCTAGTTTGTTACACCTTTTAAATAATAAAGGAAAAAACCAGACATATATACATATTCATATCGTGTTTGTTACATTTTTTTAATATTTAAATTTATTCTTATATATTTGTTACATGTGTTATTTGTATTGAAAATTGAGGGCATTTTTGAAAAGAGAAAAAGTCAGCCCAAAAGAGCTTAAAGGGGTTATTTTCTTTATATATAATATAGATTACGCCCTTATTTTTTTTTCCCTATAATAACGTTACCTTGTTGATGTAATTTAAAAAGGATACAAATTTAAATTAGGACAAAACTTAAGTACAATTTTTTAGGTGTTTTTCGTATGTTTCTCACTCAAAATCCAAGACCGAAACATATAATCGGTATTGTCAATCGCAGATCACAGAAAATAACGGTTTGTTCAAATTTTGCTACATCATACAACTATAGTCTATAGCGCCACTATAGCTGCTATGTAACAGCGTTTTCTACTAAATTAAGTATCGCAAAACAATACCAATTTCTCCAAATTCTACTAAACTACAGCTGCTATTTGACAATATTGAGCAAATTTCACACTATTTCACACATTTTCCTTTCAAAACAACAATTATATTAAAAAAAAATTAAAAAGTTTACACAAATTGAACTCGTTCTGTTCAGTGAGCCTTTCTCCTCTGTTGCTGTTGTTGTTGTTGCTGAAGCTGTTGTTGTAGCATCTGCTGCTGTGGCTTGATATCAGTAGACAATCTATAAATCCAATACACCTGAAATAGAAGAAGATCATGATTTTGATTTCACATTTCAAAAATTAAGGCAATGATTATTAATCGAAGAATGAAAAAAAAAATAGGAAAAATTGGGTTAGGGTTTTTACCAAAGCGAGGACATGAAATGCGATTAAAAGAAAAACTAACAAAGGAACTGCGTAGAGGAACCATGGACGAGTTTGCTCTAGTGAATTCGCCATTTTTAGGGTTTGCTTTGAAACGGTGAAGGATGTGGCGATACGGCGTCGTTTTGGGTTCAGATGTGGATCATGGCGTAGAAGATCTCTCTCTCTCTCTGTTGCTCGGAACATGGAGTGTTCGGGAAAGGGAAATAAATTAGTGAAAATTAAAATGAAGATTTACGTGGAAAGAAAATAAAATGTATATAATTAAATTAAAAAAAGTTTAATTCCAATTTTATCCCTTTATTTTACCCACTCACATAATTGATCACATATTTTAGATTTATTTTGGGGCTAGTTTTTCATTCATTCCGTTATACCTTTCAACAAATTTATCAATAATAATGTTATGTTGTTCGTGTTGTTAAAAAAAATATAAATTGTATATCAAAAATAATTTATAATAATGTTATATTGTTGGTGTCATTAAAAAAGATAAGAATTTTTACCAAAAAAAATTATTATATTTTCTATGCTTGTATGTCAGGTCTTTTTATCGCGCTAATGCGTATAAATTATTAACAATGTTTTTTATGAAATTTTGATTTTAATTAAAAATATAGGTATAGATGTTTTCCACTTTCATATTATAACAAAATATACTTATATTTTTCAATGACATTAACGATATAACAAATAAAATATAAATTCTTAACTTTTTCAATAGCACCAACAATATAACAAATTTCAAATTGTAACAAACTATACTTATTTTTTTTCAATGACACCAATAATATAATATAATATCTTTTTGAACGACACCAACAATATAACATTTTTTCCTCTTAAAAAAATATAATATTTTTATAGGAAAATTTGTATATGGGTATATAATTGAAAGTGAAAAAGTTAGCTCAAAACCATGTATTTTCTTTATATATAGTATAGATGTTGTTGATGTAATTGAAAAAAATAAACATATTTTGTTAAAAGCACCGTTCATAACTTACATTCATTAATGCAAAAAAAAAACGTTAATTTTATGAATCTACGGTGAGAGTAAAATGAGGGTATTTTTAACAAATTCAAGCAAATGGAAAGCTAAAAAAATATGGATCTAAATCCTCTAAAGCAAACAACTCACTTTAGAGTGTAAAGTGACCAATATGAACTATTAATTAACAAATTAATAGTAGATATTGTCGATACATCATAACAATCCTTAATTATCAAAACAATGCATTTTTTCAACACTCCTTTTTATTTTGAAATGGCGAAGCGGCAAAACTCACATAACGTAAATATGTATTGTTCACTTTGGTGTTTGTGGACTATTTGGGTATTTTGTTTCCTTTATTGATGAATTCAACCAAAAGACGTGGATATAATTGATCAAATTCAATGTTCTCATTTTTTAAAATTTTCAAAAACACAATTGAAACAGACTAAGATGAAACTATGCTTCCAAAGAATTTAAGAAGTATCGTAAAGAAGCATGTATTAAGCATTAGATCACAACAACATACACCCCTCCAACATAATGGCCTTGCTTAATTATTACTTTTTTGAAGAATATTTTTTTATCATAATAGTTAATTTTAAGATACCATATATGGGATTTGTATAAGCAGCAATTTTTAAAACTCCCACCAAAACAATTTATGGAAGTTAAGATCCCTCGCAAAATGGCTTAAAACTCCCCGCAATGTGAGCTCATTTTTTGTAGTTTTTATTTATGTTAAAATGAATTAAAGTGTAATACATAATTAATTTTTAAGAGAGTAGATTTTTTTTGAAGTTAAAATGGATTAAATAACCAAACGCTTAGTCTCTTAAGCATAAGGAGTGTCAGAGGAGAACTAAAGGAACAAAGTATATGTTACATCAAGTTTACCAAAAAAAGCCAAGCATTATAGCCAAATAGCAGACACACTTAGAAACACATAAAAGAGACGGAAACAAATTGAAAATAAATAACAACTCTCAAACATAAAAGAGGAATAAGCCACCATGTGTGGTAATTAAAAGCAAAATTATGATGATTTGCCTTCAACCATCAAAAAGATCGGAGCTTAATTTTATATAGAAGTTGATTAATAGAATTCCCCGTTTGTTGGAAGACTCTAGAATTCCTGTCACGCCAAACAATCCAAACACAAGAGAGTTATATCAAGTAGAGCAGAAGAAATGGTTTTAGAGAAGCTACCTAGTGATCTGAACTGAAGGATGTGGTCATGAATATTAGCTGGCTTGGCTGAGGCAAACCCGAGAGGAGAATATAATTTTTTTTCTATATATTTGTTTATATTAAGAGAAAAGGGTGTATAATTTAACATAAAAGGAGGAAAATTGTAATTCAAACTTCTCTCAAGAGAAAGAAAAGAATAAATTACTTGTAAAACAAAGAAGAAGAAATCTAATATGAAAATAAATTGATAAACAAAATGGTCAATGGACATTATAAGTTAAAGTTCATTTATTTATTATTGAGTTTATTTTCTTGTGCAAAGTGTCACATAACATACAAATAATTATTTAATATAGTTCCAAGTCTGCAAAGCTTTAATCATTTTGCACAAGCAGGGGAACCAGTAAGGCAACAACGGCATCTATGGTTCATACATTGGTGAGGGCATTCAAAATTGCGACATCTTTCCCAGCAACATCCTTCCCAGCAATCCTGCTCACATCGACGACAAAATTCTTTAGTACTAGTATCTATAGATTGAGTTGCGTCACATACTTGAGTCACAACGAACATAATCATTACCATCATCATCGTCAAGGTGATACTTTTTTTCATCTCGTTCACTGCCATAACTCTTCTCAATACTTATATTTCTTTGATCTATATTAAATTTATGAAGATTTGTGTGTTTCAAGTTTTACACTGAAAACGGATTTTCATATGACCTTATTTATAGTCATAAATTAGTAAAATGCATTTATTATTAGAAATATTTTAATTATAATTAACATTTTTTTAAATTAATATATAATTAATGCTCTTTATTTTCTTCCATGTTACAAGTCTCAATCTTTGACTCAATAAATGAATTCAATCTAATATAGACCTTTAAAAAAGGTTAAATATAGACTCTCGCCATTTTTTGTAAAAAATAAAATAAATTTTATAACAGAAAACATATGTGATATTAAAGTTTACTAAAAATAAAAAGTCCACCTTTGGACCAGATCATTTGGAACCTCAATAAATGTGTATACATAAAAACTGAAAACAAAAGATGAAAAAACATTTAGTATATTTACACTTGGTCTCTATTATATGATATTTTTCCGTCTATTCCATAATAAATAAATAAAAACTGACAAGAAAAGAAGAAAAAACATTTAATGCATTTACACTCAATCTCTATTATATATATGATATTATTTCCTCTATTCCATTATAAGGGTCACCTTTGCAAAAAAATATTTTGTTACAATAGGATTTCGACTTTATGTTTTCAAGGTGACATATTTTTATTTACACTCGGTCTCTATTATACGACACTCATATTAAAACGTAGAAAATGTTTTTATTTTTACTCAATTTCAACAATTATTTATCTAATTAACTTTTTATCTAGAAACATTTCAGGCACCTTAAAAAATTACATAAAAAAAAATCAAATTTCAGTAAAAAGACATTAAGTATGTACTTGTTATGAGTACAATATTTTCAACCCCAGCTGCACTGTGCTATACCGGAGTCATAACATATGGTAGCCTGTAATATGTGATTAAGTCTTATGAGGAGTCTGACTTTGGTATTTATAGAGGATTAAACCTAGAGAAAAACGAAACGACCCTCAGTTCACGTCCCACACTTGCCGAGCCCTTTTCTCTCCTGACTTTCCTCAGTTTTCGGCCATGTGATGGATAGGCGGGGAGACTTAGTCGAAGGATGATGTAGGATCCTTGGACTTCGGGGGTGAGTTTCAGCACGTTGCTAGGCATACCCACATGTTCATTGAGGTCTTCCGACGTCTTGGTAAGCTCATAGGGACCATGCCCACGTGGCGGGTCCATCTGTGAGGACTGCATCATTGTAGCGGGAACTTAGTGGGTCCCTCTAGTCTTTATGGTAGTTGTATAACTATTTATTTCTTATGGTTGTACAAAGTAAATAAATGGGTTTTTTTTAAAAGAATTAAATGTGAGCTTAAATATTGGTCAAATCCTTATAATCTTATAATGTCCAAAATCAAAGGATTTTAATATTCAAAATAAGTCTTGGGTTCTGTTTTCTTTTGTATATAAAAAAAAATTGGAACTAGTCATAGCGCCAAAATTACAATTTTTTGAATTATATCAAATAAGACATTAAATGAGTTTTTTTTCGCTAAACAATGGAGGGCGCAAAACAATCATTCTAGGGTGTAGAGGCATTATTCCCTCTGTGGGTCGAATGAGGAGGAGAAGGCAAAAGATGACACGGTGATGTTGGACCCCCAACGACTCTATGAGTTTGAGTTAGGAACTTAAAGTTTCTATGTTTGGTCTCTAAAGTGGAGAGGTAATAAAATAGAAAGATCCTTAATCCATTAATTAATCTATCTATTTCAAAGGGCGAAAGAAAGAAGAAGGAAACAATAAATTATATTAGTATTCTAGAGAAATGTTAAGAACACACATTTTAACATGCATTTTTCAACACATTGTTTTTTATTTGTTAAAACTCATATGAGACCCACCAAATTTATATGGGACTCATATGATTTGGTGGGATCTATGTAAATTTTAACCAACCAAAAAGAGTGTATTGAAAAGTATATGTGTTAAAATGTGTGTTTCTTGTATTCATCAAATATTATGCTACCATAAAAACAAAGAAGATAAAGAAAAAATGAAAAAGGATGAGGCGGCTACTGTGTTTTGTAATAATCACATCAAAGAGAGAGAAAGAAATTAAACAAAGAAAGGAGAAGAAAATGATGGAGAGAGCTCTTGTTTTTTTGGTTCCAACCCCTCTTTATTCTAAAACCACCTCCCAAAACTCTTCGATTGAACCTCTTTTTATTTCCAATTTTAATGCTATTTCAGGATTGGATGCCTCTCTGTGCATTGCTCGTTGTTGAAAAAATAGGAGATCAAATCGTGCAAGCATGTTTGTGCATGGTAGCGGTCCTTGTGTGGCCAAAAGCCGCAAAATGAGCAACTGGGTTAGGTTTATGTCCCTCAGTTTTTTATGTATTTTTTTTTCTTTTTTTTAATAATATATATATATATATATATATATATATATATATATATATATATATATATATATATATATATATATGAGCACTTGACACAAGATTAGAGTATAGTTGAGAAATCACCTATTCTCATTTTTGATGTTATTATGCTCTTGATTTGTCAAAAAAAAAAAGTTGCAAAATGAAAAAGCTACCAAAAAAGAAAATTGGCTTGCATCAGCAAATCAAA
Source organism: Medicago ruthenica (assembly GCA_018208015.1). NCBI lineage: Eukaryota > Viridiplantae > Streptophyta > Magnoliopsida > Fabales > Fabaceae > Medicago > Medicago ruthenica. The sequence goes on along the minus strand of CM031371.1, from coordinate 113,948,358 downwards.
GTAATGTCGTCCATTGTATATTTGTGGTCCATAAACTTGTTGGACTCCTCATATATCATGATACACTAAGGCTTTGTTTAGGAGCTTTGAGAGAAAGGGATGATGGTTTTGGAAAAAAAAAAGGGAGAAGTAAATAGAAGAAATAAAGATTTTGAAAGGGGTTTTGGAGTGTTTATTTTTCTTAATAATACAAAACCTAATTCATTTGAAGGAACTAAAAAAATTATATTGGAAGATAATTTTGGAGTTTATATGAATTCTTCAAATTTAATCTATCTTGTTATAATATTCTTAAAATTAAAAATACAGTAATCATAAACATTATTAAAAAAATATTCTTTAAAAAAATGTGAAAGATTTCACCATTTTTTCTTATAATTCCACCCCAAAACCCTCTTCTCCCCCTTCCTTCTAAACTCCCACCATTTTTTCTTATAATTCCCACTCCAAAACCCTTTCCTTCCCTTCCCTTCAAACTTTTATCAAAGTACAAGTCAAACAAGTAGCTAATATATTGAAGACATTATGACTGTACCACAACTTTCATTTCAGACAGCCATAAGTTAAACTCACTATCTAAATTACAATTCATGATGGTCCTTTTTTCAACAAAAAAAAAATCATGATGGTCCTAGTGCCAAAAACCGGCTATTGGAGGTCATGCCTTTTCAAAAAAAATTTATAAAATCATACCAGGTTGTTTTTGCTACAACATACCCATTTTTTTTACAGGGCCCAAGTTTTTTTAATTCCATACCTTTTTTGTTTTTCCAGCGTTTCTATACTGTTAAGTTTGTTTTATTTCTTTTCAAAACGTAAAATTCAATGGGATTATTTTTTTAATAAGCCATAATACAAAATAAATTTTACTATTTTTTTATATAATAAACATAAACAAATAAACTTTATGTATGCAATAACTTCGTTAAAAAATATATTTGAACGGTTAGAAGTATTTTTAGATTTTTATTTGATGCAAGGATGTTAAAATTATTGTATAATGATGAGTTAAAAAAATCTTGCACAAATTCTAAGGTTGGATGTTTCTACTCTCTTAACATTGAAATCGAATTCGTTTTCTTTGCTTTCTATGTTGGGATCATAAATCTCCCCAGTTGGTCGAAGCCCAGTGATAGTTACTACGTCGAAAAGGGTAGGAGTTAGCATGTCACATTTCAATTGAAGGGTATTAGTCGAACCCTCCCAGAAGTGTATGGCAGCTAAAAGCAAGGTTTCATAATATTTTAGGCATGTCATGGATAACTGGATGAGGTCGAAAATTCTTGTCTTTCCAAAACTGAGATTTCTTTGGTTCGAATTTATGTAACCATTTAAGGTAAGTTGAAGTGTTTGTGGGTGAAGGGGCTTATCGAAATACCTTGTGTGGTGCACTCATGAAATTCATATTATAAGGCCCCTTAGTGAAAATTCTAGGTTTTCCTACGCTACAACCAGGGAAAAACTTCCTAATTTTTTCAGCATCTATACTAGAATCAGGAAATGGTCATAAGAACCCATAAACACTTGGAAACAGAATAGGAAATTAGTACCTGAGATTGCCAATTTTTTGCCTTTTATGCATCCAAGGAAGTTTCTGGTGCATGAACCTGGTTTTTCTTTGTGGGAAAAACATCAACATTAGCAGCGAGAGGAACATAGGTGTTCTGGGAAGATGATGATGCCATTAGATAGATTGAGAGAAATGTGAAATTTTTTGTGAAGAGTGAAGACTGTTTTTGTGAAGATTGAATGATCTTTGAAGCTTTTAAAAAGATTTGTGAAAATGGTGGTTTTTGAGTTTCTTGAGCTTTCAGAGAGTAAGAGAGAGAAAGTTTCAGAAAAGTGGAAAAAAGAGAAGAAAATGGCTTTTATACTTTCTGAAGAAAGAGAAGTGCAGGAACCTTTTGAGTTCTAGACCAGTAAGAAAGTGCCACATGGTCGAAACGTTCAGGTTGTGGGAGTATGCTTTACCATTTATTGACAGTTATGATTTCAAAGTTATGAGGGGCCCACTAAATCCCCATAGCGGTGCAGTAATGATGAGGAACTGAAAGGGTAGTTTTTAAAGGGACATTGTGATGAATATGACGTCATTACTCTAAGAAAAAAATATTGTATTAAAAAATGTTCATCATCTTCTTCATTCAGTCGAAAATGACATTTTTGGGGGGCAATTTGTTAGCCTGTATTTTTCTAATATGCATTTCGACAAGTAGTTTGGTTGTCAAAGCCATGGAATTCTCTAAGTACAGGATGATGCATAAAGATTTCAACACATTGAGTTCGACAAAGCCTGACCAGAAGGATATCGGTGGCAAGATCAAAAGCATGACACATGGGAAACATGCTAAAGCTGTCGAAGTTATTTAGTTTTAGACTGTTGGGTTTTCAGTTATTTTTCTTATATATATATATATATATATATAGTAGTTTTTCATAAGAAAAAGGGGTCACAAATCATTTTATCAAAAGTTCTTCAAACTCAAAGTACCCATCGTTAGAGAGAAACGAGTGTCAGAATGTATGTAATGATTTGTTGAACCTTTTACTTATCAATGCAATGCAATTTACCTTTCTTTACAGCTTCTTCGTCTTTAAATTCTAAGTCTTTTACTGCTTTAATCTGAAACATTTTTGTTGGTATCTTGAAATTTCTGGCAGAACTGAATCTGTTCGTAAAACAGAGTACACAATTGCAGCGTAAAACAGTAGTTCAGAAGCAAGACAAAACAGACAGAAATAAAGGACATAAAGTAAAAGTGCACATGATATTTGTTAACCCAGTCCGGTGACAAACACACCTACGTTTGGAGGCTACCAAGCCAGGAAGGAAATCCACTATGATAGTCCTAGTTCTAAGTTCTCAACAAACTCCCAGTTTACAACTTATCACCTAGCTACTACCCTTATTGATTTCAACCTAGGAACTCCTAGACCTGAGATCCCATCTCACTTCCCTCAGTCAATCACTGCCCCAGTGATTATCAGACTTTAATAACAAACAACTAAGTAGGAGACACACTCCAAATACATAAACAGTCACTCTTGCTTAAAAGCTTCAAGTGATTACAACTCAATAAAACAAACAAACTCTAAACAATTGAGTGGTGTACAGAAACAGAGCACACAGCTCAAGACTCAAAACCTAAGAATACTCTATCAATATTTGCTTTGGTTTTTGGTTGAGTTTCTTCAATAGCAGCGTCCTCTATTTATAGTCTTTAGTAGCAACAAATAATTGAACCAAATTCTTCAAAGATATATTTCCAAAATACTTTAGAAACATATAGAAGCAAATATTCTTCAGAAATATATTTTCCAAAGATCTCTTTGAAAATATATTCACAAATAAAAATGTCCAATCTTCTGAAAATATCTCACGCAAAAAATTTTCCTTCTAGAAACGCAGCTTTGGAGAATTCTTCAATTAAATCTACAAAAGATCGTGCGAGAAAATTAACAGCTCCAACACACGAAAACAGAATGCAGAAAACCAGCTTCTGAAGGTACTTCTGAAGGTCTGCGTCTGAAGTTCTACGTTTGAACATTTCAGCTTCTGAAGGTTGCTTTTGAAGGTCAGCGTCTGAAGTACTGTTCAGCGTCTGAACATCAGCTTCTGAAGGTTCAGCGTCTGAAGTACTGTTCAGCTTCTGAAGACCCAGCTTCTGAAGTACTGTTCAGCTTCTTGTATATTTGATTTTAGCAAACATGAAGCCAACAACCAAATATCCAACAATCTCTCCCTTTGGCAAATTTTTGGCTAAAATCAAACTGAGATACACAAGGCAAGTTCTTCACTCATCAAAGGACGCAATCATGAAGAATTTAAACACAACATCCAAAAATCAACAGAGTCAGCAGCGGCACAAAATAAACAAACTCCCCCTGAAACATATCAATCAGCAGCAACTTCTGAAACATACCCTACTCCCCCTGAAACAGATCAGCTTCTGACAGGAAACACATATACTCCCCCTGAAAAAGAGACTCCCCCTGAAACTGTATTCTGAACTTTAAGAACTTCAGTCTAGTTCTGTATTGCTTCTGAACACTTCTCCCCCTTTTTACCCAAACAATTTTGACAAAATAACCAAGTAATCACCAGGAGTAGAAACACAGAGAAACATCAGAGGTTACAAAGGGAACACACCCAGAAATGTAAATAGAGGATATAAACATCCATCATAACACCACACACAGAACCCACATCAGAACCATCAACAGAACCATCATCAAAACCATCAGCAGGATCAGAATCACACAAACAGAGTACCCACACACAGTCTTCACAGAAGAACAAAAAAACAAGAGAACACAACTGCAGAGAACAGTACAAAAATTGTAGACCAGAAGCACAAAATGCAATCCAGGACATAGTCCAAAAAATTGACAGTCTTCCGACTCAGCATCAAAAGCTGCTTCATCATCAGACACATCATCAGATGCTGCTTTATCATCAGACTCTGCTATAACTCTTCAAAAAAGACAAATGCCCAATTGACCCCTCAAATTTTCAAATTGCTTGGCATCTAAGGCTTTTGTAAATATATCAATAACATCTTCATCACCCTCATAGGGCATGATGTCTTGAACACCTTGCTCAACATTATCCTCAGACTCACTAGGATCCATTTCCTTTATTTTTAGTGTCTTCTTCTTTGGGACAGGGACCACCACCTTGCTCCAGCCTTTAGATGGTCCAACAACATCACTCTTCTTAGTAACAGGAGCATGCCTGCTGGCAGCAGCAACATCCTTTCCTTTCCTATTCTTCAGCCTCTTGCCAACACTTTGGTCAAGTCTTTTACCAATGGGTTCATCATTAGACTCATGATCATCTATATTAACAGCAATTGTAGATTGATCCTTTATCATATCAGTACTAACTTCTTGATCAAACACAGGTTCAGACTCTTCTGCATCTTTGTCATTCTCACTGTTTACTGACTTGTCCTCTGACACAACATCCTGGGAATGCTCATCAGTCTCCTTCTCTTGTGAACTGTCAGAAGGTGACACAGCAACAGACTTACTGGCAGACTTTCCAGGAGACTTTCCTTGACTGGATTTCTTCATTCCTCTTAGGTTTAAATGACCAAGCTTCTGGTGCCACAACTTAATCTCTTCTCCTTTTGATGATGCTTTTAGAGAGGTGTGAGTTATACGACTAGTATCAACAACCTTGGGTTTCCATTCTTTTCTAACTTGAACACATGTATGGCTGACCTTTGGTTGAACATGAGGTTGTGGATATCCATACAGTTTGAAACAAATCAGTTTAATGTGCCCCTTTTTTCCACAGTAATGACATACCCAAGGATGAGATTTCCTCCTGCTCTTAGATCCCTGAGGTTTGTTCTGATGTTCCGTCTTAGGTTTGCCCATCATTGGATCAAATGTTTCAACAACTACACTGACCTTTTTAGTTGGATTTTGCTGTTTGTTCAAGGTCCTATAATCAAACCCTATACCACTTGGTTTCCCTTGGTTCTGACTCTCTAATATCTCTTCTAGCACATCAGTACCAGTGTTCAACATTCTGACCTGCTTCTTTAAGTGTTCAAGTTGAGAGTTCATTTGGGTTACCTCATCTTTGAGATCAGAAATTTGTGCTACATGGTCACTTCTTTCAGCATGCAGTTGACTGATAGTCTTATTCTGATTTATATATATCTTGCAAACTTTTTCACTTCTGATGTATAGTTCTTTGAAGGAGACAAGAATTTCTTCATAAGTTAATTCTCCTTCTGAGTCCATTATGCCAGAAAATAACTTCCCTGGAGCTCACCCTAAAACAGGCAGGGTGCCTGCTCTGATGCCAATTGAAATTTCTGGCAGAACCTCAATCTGTTCGTAAAACATAGTAGAACAGAGTACAAAATTGCAGCGTAAAACAGTAGTTCAGAAGCAAGACAAAACAGACAGAAATAAAGGACATAAAGTAAAAGTGCACAGGATATTTGTTAACCCAGTTCGGTGACAAACACACCTACGTCTGGAGGCTACCAAGCCAGGAAGGAAATTCACTATGATAGTCCTAGTTCTAAGTTCTCAACAAACACCCAGTTTACAACTTATCACCTAGCTACTACCCGTATTGATTTCAACCTAGGAACTCCTAGACCTGAGATCCCATCTCACTTCCCTCAGTCAATCACTGCCCTAGTGATTATCAGACTTTAATAACAAACAACTAAGTAGGAGACACACTCCAAAGACATAAACAGTCACTCTTGCTTAAAAGTTTCAAGTGATTACAACTCAATAAAACAAACCAACTCTAAACAATTGAGTGGTGTACAGAAACAGAGCACACAGCTCACAGACTCAAAACCTAAGAATACTCTATCAATATTTGCTTTGGTTTTTGGTTGAGTTTCTTCAATAGCAACGCCCTCTATTTATAGTCTTCAGTAGCAACAAATAATTGAACCAAATTCTTCAAAGATATATTTCCAAAATACTTTAGAAACATATAGAAGCAAATATTCTTCAGAAATATATTTTCCAAAGATCTCTTTGAAAATATATTCACAAATAAAAATGTCCAATCTTCTGAAAATATGTCACGCAAAAAATTTTCCTTCTAGAAACGCAGCTTTGGAGAATTCTTCAATTAAATCTACAAAAGATCATGCGAGAAAATTAACAGCTCCAAGACACGAAAACAGAACGCAGAAAACCAGCTTCTGAAGGTACTTCTGAAGGTCTGCGTCTGAAGTTCTACGTTTGAACATTTCAGCTTCTGAAGGTTGTGTAGTACCCTAATTTTGTCCTAAGCATTTTAAAACAAAAAATCAAAAAAATCAAATAGGGAGAAAAAAGTCAAAGTCAACAAAAGTCAACAAAAAAGTCAACATTTCAAAAATGATGACTTCGCACTGCGAAGCTCACTTCGCACTGCGAAGTCTGCGATTTTTCTGCAGATTTTTGATGTCTTTGATTTAATTCCAGAATTTGTTGCATATCATTTCCATATTTATTTTAAGCAGCATTCATGGCTATTTGGGCCAAGCAAAACCAGAATTGAAGGACTTGCCATTAATGCCAAGGTTGGAAGCTTTTTCTTCCAACCTAGCATGTGACAAGCAAGTGGGCTTGCCCTTTGGGCAGCTCTAGTCCCTCCCATGTGACCTGTTAACCACCCCAAGGTTGCCAGCCACCTGCTTGATGACTTTCCTCCTGCTTGCTCCCCCAAAACCAGTCAAACTAGCTGGATTTTCTCCTGTTTTTGCAGCAGCTTTTCACCCCTCACACCAGCCATAGATAGCCTTTTTCATCCCTCAATCTCTGCACATTACAGTGCACGTTTTCATTGATCAACCATTTAGATTGCAAGGATTGATCCCCAAGCTTAGCCAATTGCAATTCAGCTTTGTTTTTCATCATTACCTTCTAGAATTGGTTGAATTTGTGGCTGAAATCAGGCTGGTTCTTGCCCCTTGGCACAAGGCAAGGTTGCCTCTATCCATTAGCATTTAATGCAAAGGGATTCAGCTTGATTCTAGCCACAAATCAGCTGAATTTTGGGATTTGCTAATGATGAAATAGATTTGGTTTTGGCCTATAAATAGAAGGCATTGCCCAAGGTTTCAAACACTTCTGAAAAACTACACACAACAGCATTATACACTACTCATTCCAGCTTACAAACACTCACAAACAACCAGAAAAAAACCAATCCAACACAAAGCACCACAAAGTTCAAGTTCATCACCAATATTAAAAACCTTTGTGAAAGCCTTCAACCAATTCAAATCCCTTGCAGCTGGAGCTTTGCTAAGGAGTTCTGTAAGTCTCCAAGCTTTTATCTTGCATTTACAATTGTGTTTGCATAGCAATTTTGGTTTAAAACCTCTTGTTTCTAAAAACCCCCTTTTGAATTTCAAAGAAATCCCAAGGTTTTCAAAACATCAAAACTGGTTTGTCCAGTCCTTTTCATCCCAAAACTCAAAGTTTTTCACTCACCTAAAAGGTCCTGAGTGTGTTCAGAAGTTGTTTCTGAACAAAAGTTCAGAAACAGCTTCTGAACTCAAAAATTCGCATGCTTCGCAGTGCGAAGTCATGGTCGCAGAGCGACCATGACAGAACTCAGAATCTGAGTTTAAGTGTCAAAATGGCCATTTTTTGAGGTTCTAGCCTAGGAGCTCAGAACCTAAGAGTTTTTAAATCCATGTTTTTCAAACCATAACAAGGATTTTGCACAATTTTGACAAATTCACAAGTTCGTATGGCATTTTGTGGATAACTTGCAAAACAAGTTATGTTCCCAAACATTAAAACAAGCATGAACAAACAAGCTATGTTCATCATTTCAAATCAAAACTTGAACAATAAATATTGTTCATGATTTTCAAAACTCAAGCATGAACATACACCAAATTTGTTCGCTTTTCAAAACCGTTCGCAAAATGAGCCGAACTTGTGCGTTTTCTAGCAAAATTGCTGAATCTTCCCATTTTGGGTTTTCAAACCAAATGTTTTGACATACCTTGGGATTTCTAAAGAATTCTACCCAAAAACATGAATGAAAAAGGGATGGTGTGACGTATGTCTCTCCATCGCCCCGATTGTACGAATGCGTGACGTATGTCTCGTCGCTCGGACAATCGTCATTCCATTTTTAATATGTACAACCCTAACCAAACCAAACCTTGGCCCCTTGTGGTCAATCCAAACCTTTTGGTCCCCCGTGGCCATTAGACTCGATCCCTCGACTCGTTTGAGTCACTCGGTCAATGTTCGACTCGTCCGAGTCCATTGTACCTGTTCTTGATCTCAGTGGATCAATCGAACAATCGCCCGACTCATTGGAGTCCACTCGGTCAATGTTTGACTTGTATGAGTCCATTGCACCTCTCTTGGTCCCATAGCGACCAATTCAAACCTTTTACCCTAATGGACGTACCTTTTAACAATTCTAGTGCGATTCACGAACAAACGCTTAATAAGTCTCCCAAAGCGCGAGCATACAAGCTACGTTTTAATCGCAAGAATTCGGTTAAAACATCGTTCATTTAAAATTAACCAACATATGTACGTTTTTCTACCAAAGAACTACGTACGCTTTGAATTCTCCGACTACCGGGAGATACGTAGGAGCAAGATCGACATCTTGTCAAGCGCAATAATAAAAAACTTTTTCTTTCTTTTTCTTTCGTTTGTTTTTATCTCTTCCCCCCCTTTATTATATTTTTGACATAAATGAACATGCGCGCAAAATATTTAAAAACAATTCAAGCTTTAACCAAATAGAAGGTTCCCGTTGAGTACAACGGACGTGAGGGGTGCTAATACCTTCCCCTTGCGTAATCGACTCCCGAACCCGACAATGGTTGCGATGACCATCCTTTCCTCATCGTCAAAGGGTTTTATTATCGTTTCCTTTTAAATAAAAAAAAAACTTAAGGGTTTATCAACGTTCCCTTTACACAAAAACTTTGGTGGCGGCTTCACAAAGGCCCTCCGAGCGTTCACGAACGACCTCGGAGGATTTGCGCGTCTTTTTCTCAGGAAAAAAACGAGGTGCGCACAGGTTGCTTCTGAAGGTCAGCGTCTGAAGTACTGTTCAGCGTCTGAACATCAGCTTCTGAAGGTTCAGCGTCTGAACATCAGCTTCTGAAGGTTCAACGTCTGAAGTACTGTTCAGCTTCTGAAGACCCAGCTTCTGAAGTACTGTTCAGCTTCTTGTATATTTGATTTTAGCAAACATGAAGCCAACAACCAAATATCCAACAATCTCCCCCTTTGACAAATTTTTGGCTAAAATCAAACTGAGATACACAAGGCAAGTTCTTCACTCATCAAAGGACGCAATCATGAAGAATTTAAACACAACATCCAAAAATCAACAGAGTCAGCAGCGGCACAAAATAAACAAACTCCCCCTGAAACATATCAATCAGCAGCAACTTCTGAAACATACCCTACTCCCCCTGAAACAGATCAGCTTCTGACAGGAAATACATATACCCCCCCTGAAAAAGAGACTCCCCCTGAAACTATATTCTGAACTTTAAGCACTTCAGTCCAGTTTTGTATTGCTTCTGAACACTTCTCCCCCTTTTTAGCCAAACAATTTTGACAAAATAACCAAGTAATCACCAGGAGTAGAAACACAGAGAAACATCAGAGGTTACAAAGGGAACACACCCAGAAATGTAAATAGAGGATATAAACATCCATCATAGCACCACACACAGAACCCACATCAGAACCATCAACAGAACCATCATCAAAAACAATCAGCAGGATCAGAATCACACAAACAGAGTACCCACACACAGTCTTCACAGAAGAACAAAAAAACAAGAGAACACAACTGCAGAGAACAGTACAAAAATTGTAGACCAGAAGCACAAAATGCAATCCAGGACATAGTCCAAAAAATTGACAGTCTTCCGACTCAGCATCAAAAGCTGCTTCATCATCAGACACATCATCAAATGCTGCTTTATCATCAGACTCTGCTATAACTCTTCAAAAAAGACAAATGCCCAATTGACCCCTCAAATTTTCAAATTGCTTGGCATCTAAGGCTTTTGTAAATATATCAATAACATCTTCATCACCCTCATAGGGCATGATGTCTTGAACACCTTGCTCAACATTATCCTCAGACTCACTAGGATCCATTTCCTTTATTTTTAGTGTCTTCTTCTTTGGGACAGGGACCACCACCTTGCTCCAGCCTTTAGATGGTCCAACAACATCACTCTTCTTAGTAACAGGAGCATGCCTGCTGGCAGTAGCAACATCCTTTCCTTTCCTATTCTTCAGCCTCTTGCCAACACTTTGGTCAAGTCTTTTACCAATGGGTTCATCATTAGACTCATGATCATCTATATTAACAGCAATTGTAGATTGATCCTTTATCATATCAGTACTAACTTCTTGATCAAACACAGGTTCAGACTCTTCTGCATCTTTGTCATTCTCACTGTTTACTGACTTGTCCTCTGACACAACATCCTGGGAATGCTCATCAGTCTCCTTCTCTTGTGAACTGTCAGAAGGTGACACAGCAACAGACTTACTGGCAGACTTTCCAGGAGACTTTCCTTGACTGGATTTCTTCATTCCTCTTAGGTTTAAATGACCAAGCTTCTGGTGCCACAACTTAATCTCTTCTCCTTTTGATGATGCTTTTAGAGAGGTGTGAGTTATACGACTAGTATCAACAACCTTGGGTTTCCATTCTTTTCTAACTTGAACACATGTATGGCTGACCTTTGGTTGAACATGAGGTTGTGGATATCCATACAGTTTGAAACAAATCAGTTTAATGTGCCCCTTTTTTCCACAGTAATGACATACCCAAGGATGAGATTTCCTCCTGCTCTTAGATCCCTGAGGTTTGTTCTGATGTTCCGTCTTAGGTTTGCCCATCATTGGATCAAATGTTTCAACAACTACACTGACCTTTTTAGTTGGATTTTGCTGTTTGTTCAAGGTCCTATAATCAAACCCTATACCACTTGGTTTCCCTTGGTTCTGACTCTCCAATATCTCTTCTAGCACATCAGTACCAGTGTTCAACATTCTGACCTGCTTCTTTAAGTGTTCAAGTTGAGAGTTCATTTGGGTTACCTCATCTTTGAGATCAGAAATTTGTGCTACATGGTCACTTCTTTCAGCATGCAGTTGACTGATAGTCTTCTTCTGATTTATATATATCTTGCAAACTTTTTCACTTCTGATGTATAGTTCTTTGAAGGAGACAAGAATTTCTTCATAAGTTAATTCTCCTTCTGAGTCCATTATGCCAGAAAATAACTTCCCTGGAGCTCACCCTAAAACAGGCAGGGTGCCTGCTCTGATGCCAATTGAAATTTCTGGCAGAACCTCAATCTGTTCGTAAAACATAGTAGAACAGAGTACAAAATTGCAGCGTAAAACAGTAGTTCAGAAGCAAGACAAAACAGACAGAAATAAAGGACATAAAGTAAAAGTGCACAGGATATTTGTTAACCCAGTTCGGTGACAAACACACCTACGTCTGGAGGCTACCAAGCCAGGAAGGAAATTCACTATGATAGTCCTAGTTCTAAGTTCTCAACAAACACCCAGTTTACAACTTATCACCTAGCTACTACCCGTATTGATTTCAACCTAGGAACTCCTAGACCTGAGATCCCATCTCACTTCCCTCAGTCAATCACTGCCCTAGTGATTATCAGACTTTAATAACAAACAACTAAGTAGGAGACACACTCCAAAGACATAAACAGTCACTCTTGCTTAAAAGTTTCAAGTGATTACAACTCAATAAAACAAACCAACTCTAAACAATTGAGTGGTGTACAGAAACAGAGCACACAGCTCACAGACTCAAAACCTAAGAATACTCTATCAATATTTGCTTTGGTTTTTGGTTGAGTTTCTTCAATAGCAACGCCCTCTATTTATAGTCTTTAGTAGCAACAAATAATTGAACCAAATTCTTCAAAGATATATTTCCAAAATACTTTAGAAACATATAGAAGCAAATATTCTTCAGAAATATATTTTCCAAAGATCTCTTTGAAAATATATTCACAAATAAAAATGTCCAATCTTCTGAAAATATCTCACGCAAAATATTTTCCTTCTAGAAACGCAGCTTTGGAGAATTCTTCAATTAAATCTACAAAAGATCATGCGAGAAAATTAACAGCTCCAAGACACGAAAACAGAACGCAGAAAACCAGCTTCTGAAGGTACTTCTGAAGGTCTGCGTCTGAAGTTCTACGTTTGAACATTTCAGCTTCTGAAGGCTGTGTAGTACCCTAATTTTGTCCTTAGCATTTTAAAACAAAAAATCAAAAAAATCAAATAGGGAGAAAAAAGTCAAAGTCAACAAAAGTCAACAGAAAAGTCAACATTTCGAAAATGATGACTTCGCACTGCGAAGTCTGCGATTTTTCTGCAGATTTTTGATGTCTTTGATTTAATTCCAGAATTTGTTGCATATCATTTCCATATTTATTTTAAGCAGCATTCATGGCTATTTGGGCCAAGCAAAACCAGAATTGAAGGACTTGCCATTAATGCCAAGGTTGGAAGCTTTTTCTTCCAACCTAGCATGTGACAAGCAAGTGGGCTTGCCCTTGGGCAGCTCTAGTCCCTCCCATGTGACCTGTTAACCACCCCAAGGTTGCCAGCCACCTGCTTGATGACTTTCCTCCTGCTTGCTCCCCCAAAACCAGTCAAACTAGCTGGATTTTCTCACTTGAAAAGCCATGAGTGCCTACCCTGTTTTTGCAGCAGCTTTTCACCCCTCACACCAGCCATAGATAGCCTTTTTCATCCCTCAATCTCTGCACATTACAGTGCACGTTTTCATTGATCAACCATTTAGATTGCAAGGATTGATCCCCAAGCTTAGCCAATTGCAATTCAGCTTTGTTTTTCATCATTACCTTCTAGAATTGGTTGAATTTGTGGCTGAAATCAGGCTGGTTCTTGCCCCTTGGCACAAGGCAAGGTTGCCTCTATCCATTAGCATTTAATGCAAAGGGATTCAGCTTGATTCTAGCCACAAATCAGCTGAATTTTGGGATTTGCTAATGATGAAATAGATTTGGTTTTGGCCTATAAATAGAAGGCATTGCCCAAGGTTTCAAACACTTCTGAAAAACTACACACAACAGCATTATACACTACTCATTCCAGCTTACAAACCCTCACAAACAACCAGAAAAAAACCAATCCAACACAAAGCACCACAAAGTTCAAGTTCATCACCAATATTAAAAACCTTTGTGAAAGCCTTCAACCAATTCAAATCCCTTGCAGCTGGAGCTTTGCTAAGGAGTTCTGTAAGTCTCCAAGCTTTTATCTTGCATTTACAATTGTGTTTGCATAGCAATTTTGGTTTAAAACCTCTTGTTTCTAAAAACCCCCTTTTGAATTTCAAAGAAATCCCAAGGTTTTCAAAACATCAAAACTGGTTTGTCCAGTCCTTTTCATCCCAAAACTCAAAGTTTTTCACTCACCTAAAAGGTCCTGAGTGTGTTCAGAAGTTGTTTCTGAACAAAAGTTCAGAAACAGCTTCTGAACTCAAAAATTCGCATGCTTCGCAGTGCGAAGTCATGGTCGCAGAGCGACCATGACAGAACTCAGAATCTGAGTTTAAGTGTCAAAATGGCCATTTTTTGAGGTTCTAGCCTAGGAGCTCAGAACCTAAGAGTTTTTAAATCCATGTTTTTCAAACCATAACAAGGATTTTGCACAATTTTGACAAATTCACAAGTTCGTATGGCATTTTGTGGATAACTTGCAAAACAAGTTATGTTCCCAAACATTAAAACAAGCATGAACAAACAAGCTATGTTCATCATTTCAAATCAAAACTTGAACAATAAATATTGTTCATGATTTTCAAAACTCAAGCATGAACATACACCAAATTTGTTCGCTTTTCAAAACCGTTCGCAAAATGAGCCGAACTTGTGCGTTTTCTAGCAAAATTGCTGAATCTTCCCATTTTGGGTTTTCAAACCAAATGTTTTGACATACCTTGGGATTTCTAAAGAATTCTACCCAAAAACATGAATGAAAAAGGGATGGTGTGACGTATGTCTCTCCATCGCCCCGATTGTACGAATGCGTGACGTATGTCTCGTCGCTCGGACAATCGTCATTCCATTTTTAATATGTACAACCCTAACCAAACCAAACCTTGGCCCCTTGTGGTCAATCCAAACCTTTTGGTCCCCCGTGGCCATTAGACTCGATCCCTCGACTCGTTTGAGTCACTCGGTCAATGTTCGACTCGTCCGAGTCCATTGTACCTGTTCTTGATCTCAGTGGATCAATCGAACAATCGCCCGACTCATTGGAGTCCACTCGGTCAATGTTTGACTTGTATGAGTCCATTGCACCTCTCTTGGTCCCATAGCGACCAATTCAAACCTTTTACCCTAATGGACGTACCTTTTAACAATTCTAGTGCGATTCACGAACAAACGCTTAATAAGTCTCCCAAAGCGCGAGCATACAAGCTACGTTTTAATCGCAAGAATTCGGTTAAAACATCGTTCATTTAAAATTAACCAACATATGTACGTTTTTCTACCAAAGAACTACGTACGCTTTGAATTCTCCGACTACCGGGAGATACGTAGGAGCAAGATCGACATCTTGTCAAGCGCAATAATAAAAAACTTTTTCTTTCTTTTTCTTTCGTTTGTTTTTATCTCTTCCCCCCCTTTATTATATTTTTGACATAAATGAACATGCGCGCAAAATATTTAAAAACAATTCAAGCTTTAACCAAATAGAAGGTTCCCGTTGAGTACAACGGACGTGAGGGGTGCTAATACCTTCCCCTTGCGTAATCGACTCCCGAACCCGACAATGGTTGCGATGACCATCCTTTCCTCATCGTCAAAGGGTTTTATTATCGTTTCCCTTTAAATAAAAAAAAACTTAAGGGTTTATCAACGTTCCCTTTACACAAAAACTTTGGTGGCGGCTTCACAAAGGCCCTCCGTGTAATTTCAGAGTGCAACCTAAGAGGGGGGGTGAATTAGGTTGTATGACTTTTAATGGATAATTTTTCTGGTTTATTGTGTTCTTGTAAATTTTTCCGGAATTTTGTATGAATGTATGAACGAATGCTTGGAAAAATAAAGAGTGTAGGGAAGAAGAAGATGGACACAAGGAATTTATAGTGGTTCCCCTACTGGTACTCCACTCCCCCACAACCCTGTGAGGAATTCACTATGTTAGAATCTTTGTTACAAGCAATCTCTCCCCAAGACCCCCTAACAATCTTTCTAACATACACAAGATAGCACCCCACTATCTTTCAACAATTCTCACCAAAACTATGGCAAGAATTCACAACAATGGTTTTTGAAGAATAATAAATTGTATGGCTGTTATCTTTCTCAATATCACTTTAACAGATTATAACTTAGTGCTCAGAAAACTTTTATAATGATATGAAAGTGTGTTCAAAGTTTTCTAACAAGGATAATGAAAGTTTGTAAGTATGTGATATTGAAAATAGCAATTTGAGATATTGAAAGAAAATGATTGTTGTTGTTAAAATGTTATAAGTTGTTGTAAAATGTTTCTAATCTCAAATGCATATATAGAGGCTAAAAAAATGTTTATGAAACAATACTATTTTTTGAAAAATGGTTACCAATGAATAGACACATATTTGAAATTGCACCTATTCATAAAAAATAGTTTGAAATACATTTAAAAAAAGAAACTAGCCTTTTGCCAAAATAAAATATATGAATGCATGCTAATATATGAATACAACGGTAATTTAGAATAATAGCCATTTGTAATGAACTAGAGTAATTAGCCGTTGGAGCAATACTGCCTTTTTGAAATGTAGAATCAAAACAAAAATGAATTGTCATAAAAAATATTACGTTTAACAAAAATTGCCTTTTAACAAAAATTTACGTTTTGACACTTAATGCAATTCATAGGTGACATGATTTCAAAAGACCAAATGCATGCTATAAGTATTTTATTAAATATTCTATTTTCCAAAAGCAATTATAGTTTTTGTAGTAAAAAAAAAAACAATTTTTTGTAAAATCACATTTAAATAAAAATCATCGTGAGTGATTTATTTTCAAAAGATATTTAGGCATTGCTTCATATGAAGACTTAGAAAAAATGTTTGTAATTATTTTCTGAGCATTCTAAGTCATAAACAATGCTAAGAATGATAGATCAAAAGATAAGGACCATACTTACAATGATTATAATTTAAAACCCTAAGTCCTTAAGCTTGTTCATCATCTTGATCCATGAGCCTCCATAAGCTTTCTTCTTTTTGTGATGTAGTCTTGTAATCATCAAAACCCAGCCAAGTCACAAGGAAGGAAATCTTCTTCACAATCTCCCCCTTTTTGATGATGACAAACCATATCATGTTGACATTGATGTGCAAAGAAAGCTCCCCCTGTCTTGTATATCTCCCCCTTTGATTTGCAATTGGATAACCTGTAAAATGTCAAAGTACAAGCACATACCTACACTTTCTCCCCCTTTTGACATCATCAAAAAGAAGAAAGATCGGCAAAACAGATATCCAACCAAAAATATGCATACAAGACAAGTAATAATAATATAAAACTTAAAACAAAGTTATCCGAATCCAAACTTATCATAAAAATGCATATAATCCTATATAAAAAATCATATAATTTGAAGAAATAGACACCTAAAATAAAAATAACATTTTTTGCATGTACATATGTTAAATATCATTCTCATCCAAGATTCCCAATTCTCTTCTTATTTTAAAAAATTGTTCTTTTGCCAAAGGTTTTGTAAAAATATCCGCTAATTGAGAATGAGTATCCACAAAAGTAACTTCAACATCTCCTTTGAGAACATGATCTCTTAGGAAATGATGTCTAATGTGTAACACCCATACTAAATTATCTAGAATATTTAGCATGTGTATTAATCTGATACTGGGTACATTAAAATTTTCAATAATAATAATAAATACATCTGAATGAGTACAAGTTGTCTCGTTAATACATTTATCCAAACATCATCTATAAATACATAAACATATCCTGATAACCTTCTGAGCTTCTCCGCGACGAGCAACTGCACTCCATCCAGCGTCTTCCTGGTGAAAATCTTCATGAACATCACTAGCTTACCTGAAAACCTGCACCAGAAGGATAGGGATGAGACATAATGTCTCAGTGAGCTCCTACCCTACCTACTGTTGGCAACCACAGGGAACCTAGGGTCGCCGTGCCTACCTCGGCAATCTTGGGGATACCTATGATCGCCAAGTCTTATCTTTACTTATTTCGCGATCGAGGGGAAAACTTAGGATCGCTACTTATCTTTATCATGTCTTATCATATTCTAACTTTAAACTTTAACTTATACTCAGTGATCTGGGGACATCCTATGATCACTTTCTTTCTCTGCTAACTACTTGTCGTATTCTCATCATAATTCATAATCATCAATATAGATATATACATATACATATTTATGTCATCTTTAACTATTAAGTTAGTAAGTCAGCGTTGAACAAACAATATTATCTGAGTTCATTTTACGGAGTGCATCCGGGTGGAGTAACCCCGAAGTACATCTCCCTTCTTACCGGTGAAAATTCCTATCATATCAGGCTAACACCGGACTCCTCTTATCTTTTGTGTGGCTGCTCTCGCGAGCGGTAACTTCACCGTCCCAGCTGCCATTTAAGGCGGTAACTTCACGGGGACCCCCTGTATACTAACTGACGAGCAGACAGAAGACACATTAACTTTATAGACTTGGATGTGTAGCTGCCCTCACGAGCGGTAACTTCACCGTTCCGGCTGCCATTTAAGGCGGTAACTTCACAGGAACCCCTTGAAATTCTGGCCAGGCAAAACTAAGAGAATACCAGGTTCTGAACCAGACAGGTTCTGAACAATATGCAGGGCACAATAGATCGCAAAACAGAGCACAAGTAAACACAGTACAAGAGCAGAAAATAAAGTGCAGGAAAGCTAAAGAACACACAAGGTTTGTTAACCCAGTTCGGAGTAAACACCTCCTACTCTGGGGGATACCAATCCAGGAAGGAATTCCACTATAGGAATTAATCCTTATGACCTAAGACACTGACTCCCAGTTCCCAGCCTAAGCAATTAACTTCCTCCTAGTCTTGAATTCTACCCAACACGTTGAGTATTAGAGACCACTAACTTCCTATTCAAGTAACAAACCTGTTACTGAAACCCTTAATCAAAAACACTCTGTTTTTCAGAAAAACTTTAAAAACACAAAGACTTCATTCGTACCTAAAGGCTTAGAATGAATCACAACTCTATAAAACTCTAAACCAACTCAAAACATTGAGTGGTGCACAAATAAACTCTAAGTTAAAACACAGACTCAATTTTCTGATATTCTAACTCTCTAAATCGTAAGTCTTGAAAGCAGCATCACTCCTCCTTATATAGTCTTCAGTCTTGCAACATAAATAACAAACTAATCTTCTGAATTGATTTGTTACTGAAAATAAGATTGGTCCAATCAAGTAACAAATAAAACTGTTTTGTATCTTTGAAAGATTTAAAACAGAAAATACGAATTTCATATCTTTGAACCAAATCTTCCATAAAATCTTCTCCAAATAATTCAGCATTCTAGAAGCACTTATACAAAGATAATTCCTTGCTAAATCTCCCAAGATACGCGCAAAAACTAATCTGAAAACCCAGCTTCTGATGTGGTCAACAAAAGTCAACGCTGGCTTCAGAACCTGAAATCAGCTTCTGAACTGCTACAGTGCATTCAGCTTCTGATGACATTTTCTGCTTCTGAATGGCTTTAAAACACAAAACTTGCAACTGAAGAAATGTTTCAAATATGGAGATGCTTCTATTCAATACTTTGGTTTTGCCAAAACATGCAGCCAACACAAAAGACTCAACAATCTCCCCCTTTGGCAAATTTTTGGCTAAAACCATCCAAGTCCTTCAATCTTCATTATAATCATAGTAATTAGCAGCGGATTCATTTATGACTATCATGAGAAACACAAACCAACTTCAATTCATATCAGCTACTGAAGCACACTCCTGATCATCACAAACAAAGTATCAGAGCTACTCCAAGATATCAGAGCTACTGATCAACTTCTGATCATCACACACACTCCCCCTGCAACTTAGCATACACTCAGCATACATCAAACTCCCCCTTACTTCTGAATTTATGGTATCAGAGCATATCAGAGTCAACACTTCAGGAGCTGAACACATTTGTTCTTCAGGACCATACCTCAGGATCACAAAAACACTCAGGATCAAAACAACCTTGTACTCCCCCTGAGACACATATTCCCCCTTGATCATATCTGCATATAATGCTTTGGTATCAGAGCAAAACACCTTCTGAAAGAAAGACACACATATCTGAAATGCAGCAATACATCTTCTATTTCTTGATATCAGAGCCAACAGAGTCAACACACTGCATAAGATTTTCTCCCCCTTTTTAGCCATAAAATTCTGACAAATCATACCCTTCATATAGAGAAGAAAAACTGCACAAACAACTTCAACTACTGTCCCAGTTTGAACTTCAGACTTAGTATCAGAGACAGTATCACACTTAGTACTAACAAAGCTGGCAGGTACTCTATCTTCCTCACATCCTGTTTGCTTTAATTGCTATAAATCTTCATGTAAGCACACTCCTAACTTGCTTCTCAGATTCTCAAACTGTTTAGCATCCAAGGCTTTAGTGAATATGTCAGCAACTTGTTCTTCAGTAGCTACATGTTCCAGCTGAATGACTTTATCCTCCACAAGATTTCTGATAAAATGATGTTTGATGTCTATGTGTTTGGTTCTGCTGTGCTGAATTGGATTCTTAGAAATGTTGATGGCACTCAAATTGTCACAAAACAATGTCATAGTTCCTTGTTCAATGTTGTACTCCTCCAGCATTTGTTTCATCCAAACCAGTTGTGAGCAACTACTCCCAGCAGCAATATACTCAGCTTCAGCAGTTGACAATGAAACACAGTTCTGTTTCTTGCTGAACCAAGAAACTAAATTACTTCCTAGAAAGAAACATCCTCCTGATGTGCTCTTTCTGTCATCAGCACTTCCAGCCCAGTCAGCATCACAATATCCTATCAGTTCAGAACTTGAACTGTGTGAGTACATGATTCCATAGTCACTTGTGCAATTAACATATTTCAGAATCCTCTTCACTTGTGTCAAATGACTCATCTTAGGATCAGCTTGATATCTTGCACATACTCCAACAGCATAAGTGATATCAGGTCTGCTTGCAGTTAAATACAATAGGCTCCCTATCATGCTTCTGTACTGACTCTGATCAACTGATACTCCTTGTTCATCTTTGGTTAGCTTCAGATAAGTAGCAGCTGGTGTCTTCTTATGAGCAGCTGATTCCATTCCAAACTTCTTTACTATGTTCTTGGCATATTTACTCTGAGAGATGAAGATTGTATCTTCCATTTGCTTGACTTGTAAACCAAGAAAATAAGTCAGTTCACCAACTAAGCTCATTTCAAATTCTGACTGCATCTGCTGAACAAACAATTTGACCATCTTCTGAGACATCCCACCAAACACTATATCATCCACATAAATCTGAGCAATCATCAGACTCCCATTTTCATTTTTCACAAATAAAGTCTTATCAGAACCTCCTTTTCTGTAACCTTGAGCCACAAGAAATTGAGTAAGCCTTTCATACCATGCTCTTGGTGCTTGCTTGAGTCCATACAAGGCTTTCTTCAACTTGTACACATGATCTGGAAACTTAGGATCCACAAATCCCTTAGGTTGTTCAACATACACTTCTTCTTGCAGATATCCATTCAGAAATGCACTCTTCACATCCATCTGAAATAGCTTGAACTTGAGAATGCAGGAAACACCCAACAGTAGTCTTATGGACTCTAGTCTGGCCACAGGTGCAAATGTCTCATCAAAATCAAGTCCCTCAACTTGAGTATAACCCTGAGCAACCAACCTTGCCTTGTTTCTGACTACAGTACCATTTTCATCTGTTTTATTCTTGAATATCCACTTAGTCCCAATCACATTCAACCCTTCAGGTCTTGGAACCAGATCCCACACTTCACTCCTTTTGAATTGATTCAACTCATCTTGCATTGCTTCAATCCAAAATTCATCAGTCAGGGCTTCTTTCACATTTTTGGGTTCAAACTTAGACACAAAACATGAATCAGTAGCAGTTGGTTCTGATCTCCTGGTTCTGACCCCTTGATCCAAACTCCCAATGATAAGTTCCTTAGGATGATCCTTCTGAACTCTAATTGATGGCCCTTTATTGGTAGGATCATGTTCTGGATGCACATCTGCTTCTTCAGACTCTGCTTGATTTTCTGCTTCTGAAGGTTGTTCTTCTGATGCTTCAGACTCTGGAACAACTTCAGACTCACTTCTATCTTTCTCAGCAGTCAGATCATCAATTACCACATTAATGGACTCCATCACAACTTTAGTTCTTGAATTAAACACCCTATAAGCTCTGCTGTTTACTGAATAACCCAGGAATATGCCTTCATCAGACTTAGGATCCAGCTTTCTCCTATTTTCTCTATCAGCCAAAATATAGCATCTGCTCCCAAAAACATGGAAATATTTCACAGTTGGCTTTCTCCCTTTCCACAATTCATACAGAGTTGATGTAGTACCCTTCTTCAAAGTAACTCTGTTATGAATATAACAAGCAGTGTTCATTGCTTCAGCCCAGAACATATATGGCAACTTCTTAGCATGCAGCATAACCCTTGCACATTCTGCTAATGTCCTATTCTTCCTCTCAACTACACCATTTTGCTGAGGTGTGATAGGTGCAGAGAACTCATGCTTTATACCTTCAGAGGCACAGAATTCTGAGAAGCTCTTGTTTTCAAATTCTTTGCCATGATCACTTCTGATTCTGACAATACCACAGTCCTTCTCTCTTTGTAATTGAGTACATAAGTCTTTAAACACTTCAAAAGTATCAGACTTCTCTCTAACAAAGTTGATCCATGTGTATCTTGAGTAGTCATCTACCATTACAAAAGCATACCTCTTGCCTCCAATACTCTCTACTTGCATAGGCCCCATCAAATCCATATGAACAAGTTCTAGTACTTTAGTAGTTACCTGGTGAACTAATCTGGGATGAGACTTTCTTGTTTGTTTACCAATCTGACAATCACCACAAACACTGTCCTCATTGATCTTCAGATTAGGTACACCTCTGATAGCTTCAGTACTTAGGATTTTTTTCATGCCTTTCAGATGCAGATGTCCCAATTTCTGGTGCCAGAGTTTGACTTCCTCTTCTGAGCTCATAAGACAAGAAGTCAGACTTCTTTCTTCTTCAGAAACCCACAAATAACAGTTGTCTTTGGATCTGCAGCCCCTCATCTGAATTTTACCATCCTGATCAGTAACAATACACTCCTGCTTGTTGAAATTCACTTTTAAATCCTGATCACATAGCTGGCTAATACTGATCAGATTAGAGGTTAATCCTTCCACCAGTAGCACATCATTAAGTTTGGGCAGACCTTCTCTGATCAAATCACCAATTCCCAGAATCTGACCTTTTACACCATCTCCAAATGTCACATAACTTCTGGAGTATGATCTGATATTGCTCAGTAGCTTCTTCACACCAGTCATGTGCCTTGAACACCCACTATCAAAATACCAGTCTTCTTTTGAAGTGGCTCTTAAAGAGGTATGAGCTATAAGGCCTACATTCTGAACTTTAGGCTTCCACACCTTCTGAACATTGTATCTGGGTGCAGCTGGTTCAACTCTTCTATACTGAAAATGTTCAGGATAGCCATAAAGTTTGAAGCAGAATGGTTTGATATGCCCTTTCTTTCCACAATGATGACAGACCCATGGATGATTCCTCCTCCTTCTGTTTCTGAAAGATTTCTGGGGTTGCTTCTGAGGTAGCATCTGACCATGCTTCTGACCTTGCATCTGAACATACTTCTGAGCTTGCATCTGGGATTGTTTCTGAGGTCTCATCTGAGATGCTCCAATCACAGGATTATCAGTTTTAGTGGCAGGAACAAACTCTTTAACAAGAATCTTCTGTTTGGAGTTCTGAGTCTGATCATCAAAGCCTAATCCAGTTTTTCCTTGTTGCTGAGCACCCAAGATTTCATCCAACACATTAGTAGCAGTATTCATCATTCTAACCTGCTTTTTCATATGTTCAAGTTGGGAATTTAACTGGTTCACTTCTTCTTTCAAATTTGAATTCTGCACAAGAAGTTCTCCCTTTTCAGCCTCCAGTTGAAAAATTGTCTCCTTCTGATCCAGCACTTGTTTGCAAACCTCAGCACTTCTGGTATACAGCTTCCTGTAGTTGTCAGCTAGTTCATCATATGAGGTTTTAGTAGCTTCAGACACATATGAGGCTTCAGACTCTGAGTCAGACTCTGAAAAGGTCTCAGACTCTAAAACAGGTTCCTTCTTCAAGATAGCTCTTGACCTTACAACCAGACCAGTATCACACATATCAGATTCACTAACATCATCATCTTCAGAACCATCATCAGACCATGCAACAGCTAGGCTCTTCTTCTGCTTCTTAAGAAAAGTAGGACATTCAGATTTGATATGCCCATAGCCCTCACACTCATAGCACTGCACACCTTTGGCTTGGTTGCTTTTCTCCTCAGTCTTGGTCTTCTTCTCATCAGTTTGTTGCTTTTTGTTATTGAATCTGAAATTCTGACCTTTGGCTTTGGCTTTTCTGTTAACATTCTTCAGAATCTTGTTGAATTGTTTTCCCAGCAACACTAGAGCTTCTGATAAGTCATCCTCCTCAGAATCTTGTTGATCATCAGCTTCAGTATTCACAGTAAAAGCTATACCTTTCCCTTTCTTATCAGGCTGTTTGCAGAAGGCAGTCTCAAAGTTGAGCAATGACCCAATCAGTTCTTCAAGCTTCATGGCAGAAATATCATGAGCCTCCTCAATTGCAGTGACCTTCATGTCAAACCTTCTGGGCAGGGACCTGAGGATTTTTCTCACTAGCTTCTCATCAGACATCTTCTCCCCAAGAGAATCAAAGGAATTTGCCATATCTAGCACATTCATGTAAAAATCCTGAATGGATTCATCTTCCTTCATCTTCAGGTTTTCAAATTTGGTGGTCAGCAGCTGCAATCTGGACATCTTTACCTTAGAAATTCCTTCATGAGTGGTCTTCAGAATTTCCCAAGCATCCTTAGCCACAGTACATTGTTTGATGAGTCTGAACATGTTCTGATCAACACCATTAAAGATAGCATTCAAAGCTTTTGAATTTCCTAGTGACAGATCATCTTCAGCTTTGGTCCATTCCTCCTCAGGCTTCAGAACCTCAGTCTTGTTACCATCTTTGTCTGTATACACAGGATGATCCCAGCCTTTAATCACAGCTTTCCAAGTCCTGCTGTCAATAGACTTTAGAAAAGCACACATCCTTGACTTCCAATACTCATAGTTTGTGCCATCTAGTAGGGGTGGTCTATTGACATATCCTCCTTCTCTATCCATGCTTACCAGAAATTAAGTCCTCTGGATCTCACCCAAAATACAGGCAGGGTGCCTGCTCTGATGCCAATTGAAATTCTGGCCAGGCAAAACTAAGAGAATACCAGGTTCTGAACCAGACAGGTTCTGAACAATATGCAGGGCACAATAGATCGCAAAACAGAGCACAAGTAAACACAGTACAAGAGCAGAAAATAAAGTGCAGGAAAGCTAAAGAACACACAAGGTTTGTTAACCCAGTTCGGAGTAAACACCTCCTACTCTGGGGGATACCAATCCAGGAAGGAATTCCACTATAGGAATTAATCCTTATGACCTAAGACACTGACTCCCAGTTCCCAGCCTAAGCAATTAACTTCCTCCTAGTCTTGAATTCTACCCAACACGTTGAGTATTAGAGACCACTAACTTCCTATTCAAGTAACAAACCTGTTACTGAAACCCTTAATCAAAAACACTCTGTTTTTCAGAAAAACTTTAAAAACACAAAGACTTCATTCGTACCTAAAGGCTTAGAATGAATCACAACTCTATAAAACTCTAAACCAACTCAAAACATTGAGTGGTGCACAAATAAACTCTAAGTTAAAACACAGACTCAATTTTCTGATATTCTAACTCTCTAAATCGTAAGTCTTGAAAGCAGCATCACTCCTCCTTATATAGTCTTCAGTCTTGCAACATAAATAACAAACTAATCTTCTGAATTGATTTGTTACTGAAAATAAGATTGGTCCAATCAAGTAACAAATAAAACTGTTTTGTATCTTTGAAAGATTTAAAACAGAAAATATGAATTTCATATCTTTGAACCAAATCTTCCATAAAATCTTCTCCAAATAATTCAGCATTCTAGAAGCACTTATACAAAGATAATTCCTTGCTAAATCTCCCAAGATACGCGCAAAAACTAATCTGAAAACCCAGCTTCTGATGTGGTCAACAAAAGTCAACGCTGGCTTCAGAACCTGAAATCAGCTTCTGAACTGCTACAGTGCATTCAGCTTCTGATGACATTTTCTGCTTCTGAATGGCTTTAAAACACA
Source organism: Medicago ruthenica (assembly GCA_018208015.1). Lineage (NCBI taxonomy): Eukaryota > Viridiplantae > Streptophyta > Magnoliopsida > Fabales > Fabaceae > Medicago > Medicago ruthenica. Next base: position 113,922,266 of record CM031371.1, on the reverse strand, counting down.
AAACTTGCAACTGAAGAAATGTTTCAAATATGGAGATGCTTCTATTCAATACTTTGGTTTTGCCAAAACATGCAGCCAACACAAAAGACTCAACACCCCTCGTATACTAACTAGCGAGCATACGAGAGACACATCAAGCCCATCTTATAATTAATTATCATTCTTTAAAATAATAGTCTTATAATTTACGTGTGGATAGCCCTTTCGGAGAAATCCCATCCGGCATAATCCGGAGTCTGATGAACACGTATATTCTTTAACATTAAATTCTTAACTTAAGTTCATATACATATCTTATACGTTCATAATCTTGTGCATATCTAATGCATTCTTAATTAATCATTCTTAAATGCCTAACCTAAGAATAGGTTTCTGTCTTAGAGCAATAGATCGTTCTCGTTAATTCTCATCTTAAGTACTTGTAAGTACTTACTTTACTTTACTATAGTTGGCACAATAACACATTCTTAGGGAGAACAAACTCCCAATACATAACTTATGAAATTATAGTCTTAGGCTTATTGTTCTCTTAAGCCTTTGCTTGGTTATTTGGAAACATTCCATAGTTAATAACCTTTCTATGCCAACTTATGGATTAAGGTATCCATCTCTCTATGTGTGCCTATCCTCACCTTATGTTAATCTAAACATTCTCTAATGGACATGAAAATCGGTGGCCGATTACAAGAATTCGGGGGCCGAACTTACTGAAATCGGGGGCCGATCTTATAAAATCGGGGGCCGATATTTTACGAAACTATCATGAAAAATTGAATAATAATTCGGTGGCCGATTTTATGAAATCGGTGGCCGATTTCTGCATTTTCCAAAACGTGATTTCAGTCCTTTGGGCTAAACCAACCATGTCCAACATCAAAACAGCTCAAGAGAAGAGTCTTCTAAAACATATTGATAAATTACAACATGATTAACTAAAGAATTTGACTAGCATGAGGAATTGGGCACTAATTACAAATTTTATCCAATACACAACTTATTCATCAAAAGTTCAACAAGGTGGGTTCTAAAACCCCTAGGGAACTCACCTCAAACTTGATTTAGTGCTAGCTAATCCTTTAACTTCAACCTTGTTCCAAATTCCCAAGACTAGGCTTACTAGCAAGAACCAAGATTTCTGCAGATTTGCAGTTTCGGACCCCTGACTTCAAACTCGTCCCCAGACTTCAATACTCAGCCAAACTTCACGAAATTGGTACCAAAACGTAGATAATTTTGTTAGCTTTCCATAGCATCAAAGACCACTTGATTCGGAGTTATAGAGAGAGAGTTCTTACCATTTTAATGGAGCCCTGTCCCCAAATACGGGTTTCTCCAACTTCCTCCAAATCTCTACCCAAAACTTCTTCTTCTTTAGGAATCATCATGCAAAATGAAATAGAGGTTTAGGCTCAACAATAGGCACGAAAATTTGAAGTGAGAAAGGAAGATTGAAGTGATTCTTACCTTATTTTTCCTTCTTGTTCTACTCTTCCAATACAAGCTTTCTTGCAAGTTTCTACCAAGAATTTCTTCAAGAGATGATGAATTGATGGAGAGGGAGATGAGGGAGAGGAGGAGGACGTGAGATTGGGAAAGGAGGGAGGAGAAATCTGATCTCTAGAAGTGTGTAGAGAGTAGGAAAATAATATGGAAAATATCTTGTTCCCAAATTTAAAACAATCTCCCCCTTTTAGCCTTATTTACCATTGTGCCATTGCTTATTACTATCAAATTGTCATGCTTGCTTAATGACTTCTAACACAATTAACTGATACTTATAAGCGGGATGTTTCAGTCCTTTGGGCTAAACCAACCATGTCCAACATCAAAACAGCTCAAGAGAAGAGTCTTCTAAAACATATTGATAAATTACAACATGATTAACTAAAGAATTTGACTAGCATGAGGAATTGGGCACTAATTACAAATTTTATCCAATACACAACTTATTCATCAAAAGTTCAACAAGGTGGGTTCTAAAACCCCTAGGGAACTCACCTCAAACTTGATTTAGTGCTAGCTAATCCTTTAACTTCAACCTTGTTCCAAATTCCCAAGACTAGGCTTACTAGCAAGAACCAAGATTTCTGCAGATTTGCAGTTTCGGACCCCTGACTTCAAACTCGTCCCCAGACTTCAATACTCAGCCAAACTTCACGAAATTGGTACCAAAACGTAGATAATTTTGTTAGCTTTCTATAGCATCAAAGACCACTTGATTCGGAGTTATAGAGAGAGAGTTCTTACCATTTTAATGGAGCCCTGTCCCCAAATACGGGTTTCTCCAACTTCCTCCAAATCTCTACCCAAAACTTCTTCTTCTTTAGGAATCATCATGCAAAATGAAATAGAGGTTTAGGATCAACAATAGGCACGAAAATTTGAAGTGAGAAAGGAAGATTGAAGTGATTCTTACCTTATTTTTCCTTCTTGTTCTACTCTTCCAATACAAGCTTTCTTGCAAGTTTCTACCAAGAATTTCTTCAAGAGATGATGAATTGATGGAGAGGGAGATGAGGGAGAGGAGGAGGACGTGAGATTGGGAAAGGAGGGAGGAGAAATCTGATCTCTAGAAGTGTGTAGAGAGTAGGAAAATAATATGGAAAATATCTTGTTCCCAAATTTAAAACAATCTCCCCCTTTTAGCCTTATTTACCATTGTGCCATTGCTTATTACTATCAAATTGTCATGCTTGCTTAATGACTTCTAACACAATTAACTGATACTTATAAGCGGGATGTTACATAATGTCTATGTGTTTGGTCCTGGAATGCATGACTGGATTTTTAGTTAAATTAATTGCACTGGTGTTGTCACATCTTAAGGGAATGCATTCTAAATTTAAACCAAAATCACGTAATTGTTGTTTCAACCAAAGAACTTGTGCACAACAATTTCCTGCAGCAATATATTCTGCTTCTGCAGTACTCAAGGCTACACAAGCTTGCTTTTTACAAGACCAAGAAACTAATGCATTTCCCAAAATGTGACATGTACCACTAGTACTTTTTCTATCAGTCTTACATCCAGCATAATCAGAATCAGAATAACCAACCAATTCACATAGACTCCCTTTGGGATACCACAAACCAACATTGGGAGTGCCTTTTAAATATTTCATAATTCTTTTAACAGAAGAGAGATGAGATTCTTTTGGACAAGATTGAAATCTAGCACATAAACAAACACTAAACATAATATCTGGTCTACTTGCAGTAAGATAAAGGAGAGAGCCAATCATACCTCTATATTTTGTAATGTCTATTGGCTTACCAGATTCATCTTGATCTACATAAGTGCTAGAACTCATAGGTGTTGCAATCTCCTTGCAATTATCCATATCAAATCTTTTAAGAAGTTCTTTGCAATATTTTGATTGATTGATGAATATTCCATCCTTTGATTGCTTTATATGTAGACCAAGGAAGTAATTAAGTTTTCCCATCATAGACATTTCAAATTCTCCTTGCATCATGTTAGAAAATTCTTTACACAACGATTCATTAGTAGCACCAAAAATGATATCATCAACATAGATTTGCACAAGCAAGGTATGATGATTAATTCTTTTTATAAAAAGAGTAGTATCAACTTTTCCTTTTTCAAAACCTTTTTCACAAAGAAAATTGCTTAATCTATCATACCATGCTCTTGGTGCTTGCTTTAGACCATAAAGTGCTTTCTTAAGCTTATATACATGAGAAGGATTTTTAAAATCTTCAAAACCTGGAGGTTGTTTAACATAAACTTCTTCATGTATATAACCATTTAAAAATGCACTTTTGACATCCATTTGATATAATTGAAAATCTAAGGAACATGCATATGCTAAGAGTAATCTTATGGCTTCTAATCTTGCCACAGGTGCAAATGTTTCATCAAAATCGATCCCTTCTTCTTGATTATAGCCTTGAGCAACTAATCTGGCCTTATTTCTTACAATAATACCATTTTCATCTAATTTATTTTTGAAAACCCATTTTGTACCAATGATATGTTTATCCAAAGGCCTAGGTACTAATTCCCAAACTTGATTTCTTTCAAATTGATTTAGTTCTTCTTGCATGGCTAAAATCCATTGATCATCACTTAAGGCTTCATCAATTTTAGAAGGTTCGATTTGTGAAACAAAAGCCATATTTAAACATGCATCTTGAAGATTAAGTCTAGTAGATACTCCCTTATTTATGTCACCAATGATGTTGACAATTGGATGGTCTCTATGAATTCTCCATTCTTGTGGTAGATCATTATTTGTTTGCTCTTGTTGTGGCATTTCTTCTTCTTGGTGTGCATTGTTTTGTTTGTTCTGTTCATCTTCAATGTTGACTTCTTTTGGTGAACTTTCTTCATCATCTTCATCAGAAAGAATAACTTTTTCCTCCTTGGAGGGGTTAGTTTCATCAAAAGAGACATGAACAGATTCTTCAATAGTAAGGGTTCTTTTATTGAAAATTCTATATGCCTTACTAGTGAGAGAATAACCAAGAAAGATACCCTCATCAGATTTTTCATCAAATTTACCAAGGTTATCTTTCCCATTGTTCAAAACAAAACATTTACAGCCAAAAATATGAAAATAAGCAATATTGGGTTTTCTACCCTTATAAAGTTCATATGGAGTTTTCTTTAAGATAGGTCTTACCAAAACACGGTTACTTACATAGCATGCTGTACTTACCGCATCTGCCCAAAAGTACTTAGGCAAATTTGTTTCACTCAACATGGTTCTTGCAAGTTCTTCAAGAGACCTGTTCTTCCTTTCAACAACACCATTTTGTTGTGGTGTTCTAGGTGCCAAGAAGTTGTGTGAAATTCCATGTTCATCACAAAACTCTTCAAAAAATGTATTTTGAAACTCTCCACCATGATCACTTCTAATAGATACAATCTTCAAGGATTTTTCATTTTGAACCAATTTTGCATACTTCTTGAAAGCTTTAAAAGCATCACTTTTATTTGCAAGAAATAAAGTCCACGTATATCTAGAGTAATCATCAACTATAACCAAGGCATAATAGTTTCCTCCAAAACTTCTAGTTCTTGAAGGACCAAAAAGATCCATATGAATTAATTGAAGAGGCCTAGAAGTTGAGACTATATGCTTTGGTTTGAAAGAAACTTTTGTTTGTTTACCTTTTTGACAAGCATCACATAATTTGTCTTTAATAAACTTAATCTTAGGCAACCCAACAACAAGGTCATGCTTTATTAATTTATTCAAATGATCCATGTGAATGTGTGCAATTCTTTTATGCCATAACCATGCATCATTGTTGTTGTTTACCACAAGACATTTAAGCTTTAAAGACAAATCATCTAATGAAATCATGAAAATATTATTTATTCTTTTTCCAACAAGTTTGATTTCATGTGATGCTACATCTTCAACAAAACAAGAATCTTTATTGAAATTTACTCTAAAGCCTTTATCACATAATTGACTAATACTTAGTAAATTATGTTTTAGACCTTCAACATATAGCACATTATCAATAGTAGTATAGGGAGGCATACCAACTTTACCGATACCAAGAATCTTTCCTTTATTGTTGTCTCCATAGGTGACATATCCTTTTGATTTTAGGGTCAAACTTGAGAATCTTGATTTGTCTCCCGTCATATGTTTTGAACAACCACTATCAAGGTACCACATGTTGGTTGAAGATTTCAACCCTCCCTACAAAACAGAAAGTTTAAGTCTTGTTAGGTACCCATTGTGATTTGGGTCCTTGTGGGTTAATACCTTTCCTTACCCAAATATATTCACCATAAGGAACACCAAAGTTTCTTATGTAGCATGTATTTGGAGTATGGCCTTTCATGTTGCAATAGAAACATGATAAATTTTGAACATGATATACACTAGAATTACTTCCATTGGAGACATTATTTCTAACCTTAGAATTTGTTTTCTTATAAGACTTGTTAGAATAATTTCTTCCATAAGAATTATTTCTAGTATTCATACTTTTAAGAGGAATTACAACATGCATTTTCTTTGGTTCCAAGTTGTTGGAAGTTGTGCTTGCTTTAACAAAGATTGTTTTACTTGTACTTGGTTTATCAAAATTTGAAAATCCAAGACCGGTTTTATTTTTTAAATCTCTTTGTTTGCTAAGAACATCTTCCAAACTATTGTGACCTTTTTCAAAATTTTTTATTACTTGATTTAATTTAATAATTTTTGTTTCATGTTCTTTACATTTATTACATGAAGAATTTTTGACCTTTTCTAAATCCACTTGTGCATCAAAAACTTTTCTTTCAAGTGAAACAATTAATTTCTTCTGTTTTACACAAGTTTTAGAAAGTTTACTACATTCTTCATATAATTCATCAAATGCATTTTGTAATTCATCATATGAAGGTTTAATATCAAGTTCAGAATCACTAACCTCTTGTTCATCATCAGAGTGATGAGATGCCATTAGTGCAAGATTTGCATACTCTTCATCCTCTGATTCAGAAGATGAACTTATGTCATTTTCTTCCCATGCAATGTAGGCCCTCCTTTGCTTGAATTCTTTCTTTCCTTTGTCACCATTTTTGTTTGTAAAAGATGGACAATTTGCTTTCATGTGACCTTCTTTCCCACATCCAAAACATGTAATGTTTTGGTTTGACGTAGAGCCCTCATTCTTCTTGAAAGATTTTCTTTTATTACCAAACTTGAAGGACTTGTCCTTTTTAAGAAATTTTTTAAAACTTTTTGCAAGAAGATTGATGGTCTCACCTTCATCAGAACTTTCTCCTTCATTTTGTTGTTTTGACTCAACTCTTAGAGCAATGCTTTTGTTCTTCTTCTCTTGCCCTTCATGCTTTTCCAATCTTCCAAGTTCCATTTCATGTTCTTGGAGTTTACCAAACAAAGCGGCAGAAGTCATTTTAGAAAGACTTTTCTTTTCTGATATTGCAGTCACCTTTGGTTGCCAAGCCCTTGTTAATGATCTAAGGACTTTGAGATTTAATTCATCATTTGTGAAAGTCTTTCCAAGAGCCATCAAGTGGTTTGTTAAGTGAGAGAATCTCTTTTGTAAATCAAGAATTGATTCACCGGGCTGCATTCTGAACAATTCATATTCTTGTGATAAAGTGTTCAGTTTTGATCTCTTCACTTCTTCTGTGCCTTCATGGGTTACTTCTAGAGTGTCCCAAATTTCTTTTGCAGTTTTGCATTGAGAAATTCGGAAGAACTCATCCATGCCAAGGGCTGAATGAAGCATGTTGATTGCCTTCTTGTCAAACAACAATTTTTTCTTATCATCATCAGTCCAAGATGTTTTTATTTTTACTTGGACAACATCATTCACAACCGTTGTAGGAATGAATGGACCATTCTCAACGGCATTCCATATTTCTTCCCCTTGTGCTTCCAAGTATGCACGCATGCGAATTTTCCAGAAATCATAGTATTCACCAACAAAGTATGGAGGTTTGTTGCTACTACCACCATCTTTGAACACAATGTTTGAATTTGAAGCGGAATCCATTTTTCTGGATCAAGGAGCAAATTACCTTAACTTACTCTGATGCCAATTGTAATTTCAGAGTGCAACCTAAGAGGGGGGGGGGGGGGGGGGGGTGAATTAGGTTGTATGACTTTTAATGGATAATTTTTCTGGTTTATTGTGTTCTTGTAAATTTTTCCGGAATTTTGTATGAATGTATGAACGAATGCTTGGAAAAATAAAGAGTGTAGGGAAGAAGAAGATGGACACAAGGAATTTATAGTGGTTCCCCTACTGGTACTCCACTCCCCCACAACCCTGTGAGGAATTCACTATGTTAGAATCTTTGTTACAAGCAATCTCTCCCCAAGACCCCCTAACAATCTTTCTAACATACACAAGATAGCACCCCACTATCTTTCAACAATTCTCACCAAAACTATGGCAAGAATTCACAACAATGGTTTTTGAAGAATAATAAATTGTATGGCTGTTATCTTTCTCAATATCACTTTAACAGATTATAACTTAGTGCTCAGAAAACTTTTATAATGATATGAAAGTGTGTTCAAAGTTTTCTAACAAGGATAATGAAAGTTTGTAAGTATGTGATATTGAAAATAGCAATTTGAGATATTGAAAGAAAATGATTGTTGTTGTTAAAATGTTATAAGTTGTTGTAAAATGTTTCTAATCTCAAATGCATATATAGAGGCTAAAAAAATGTTTATGAAACAATACTATTTTTTGAAAAATGGTTACCAATGAATAGACACATATTTGAAATTGCACCTATTCATAAAAAATAGTTTGAAATACATTTAAAAAAAGAAACTAGCCTTTTGCCAAAATAAAATATATGAATGCATGCTAATATATGAATACAACGGTAATTTAGAATAATAGCCATTTGTAATGAACTAGAGTAATTAGCCGTTGGAGCAATACTGCCTTTTTGAAATGTAGAATCAAAACAAAAATGAATTGTCATAAAAAATATTACGTTTAACAAAAATTGCCTTTTAACAAAAATTTCCGTTTTGACACTTAATGCAATTCATAGGTGACATGATTTCAAAAGACCAAATGCATGCTATAAGTATTTTATTAAATATTCTATTTTCCAAAAGCAATTATAGTTTTTGTAGTAAAAAAAAAAAACAATTTTTTGTAAAATCACATTTAAATAAAAATCATCGTGAGTGATTTATTTTCAAAAGATATTTAGGCATTGCTTCATATGAAGACTTAGGAAAAATGTTTGTAATTATTTTCTGAGCATTCTAAGTCATAAACAATGCTAAGAATGATAGATTAAAAGATAAGGACCATACTTACAATGATTATAATTTAAAACCCTAAGTCCTTAAGCTTGTTCATCATCTTGATCCATGAGCCTCCATAAGCTTTCTTCTTTTTGTGATGTAGTCTTGTAATCATCAAAACCCAGCCAAGTCACAAGGAAGGAAATCTTCTTCACACTCTCCCCCTTTTTGATGATGACAAACCATATCATGTTGACATTGATGTGCAAAGAAAGCTCCCCCTGTCTTGTATATCTCCCCCTTTGATTTGCAATTGGATAACCTGTAAAATGTCAAAGTACAAGCACATACCTACACTTTCTCCCCCTTTTGACATCATCAAAAAGAAGAAAGATCGGCAAAACAGATATCCAACCAAAAATATGCATACAAGACAAGTAATAATAATATAAAACTTAAAACAAAGTTATCCGAATCCAAACTTATCATAAAAATGCATATAATCCTATATAAAAAATCATATAATTTGAAGAAATAGACACCTAAAATAAAAATAACATTTTTTGCATGTACATATGTTAAATATCATTCTCATCCAAGATTCCCAATTCTCTTCTTATTTTAAAAAATTGTTCTTTTGCCAAAGGTTTTGTAAAAATATCCGCTAATTGAGAATGAGTATCCACAAAAGTAACTTCAACATCTCCTTTGAGAACATGATCTCTTAGGAAATGATGTCTAATGTCTATGTGTTTGGTCCTGGAATGCATGACTGGATTTTTAGTTAAATTAATTGCACTGGTGTTGTCACATCTTAAGGGAATGCATTCTAAATTTAAACCAAAATCACGTAATTGTTGTTTCAACCAAAGAACTTGTGCACAACAATTTCCTGCAGCAATATATTCTGCTTCTGCAGTACTCAAGGCTACACAAGCTTGCTTTTTACAAGACCAAGAAACTAATGCATTTCCCAAAATGTGACATGTACCACTAGTACTTTTTCTATCAGTCTTACATCCAGCATAATCAGAATCAGAATAACCAACCAATTCACATAGACTCCCTTTGGGATACCACAAACCAACATTGGGAGTGCCTTTTAAATATTTCATAATTCTTTTAACAGAAGAGAGATGAGATTCTTTTGGACAAGATTGAAATCTAGCACATAAACAAACACTAAACATAATATCTGGTCTACTTGCAGTAAGATAAAGGAGAGAGCCAATCATACCTCTATATTTTGTAATGTCTATTGGCTTACCAGATTCATCTTGATCTACATAAGTGCTAGAACTCATAGGTGTTGCAATCTCCTTGCAATTATCCATATCAAATCTTTTAAGAAGTTCTTTGCAATATTTTGATTGATTGATGAATATTCCAGGAGACTTTCCTTGACTGGATTTCTTCATTCCTCTTAGGTTTAAATGACCAAGCTTCTGGTGCCACAACTTAATCTCTTCTCCTTTTGATGATGCTTTTAGAGAGGTGTGAGCTATACGACTAGTATCAACAACCTTGGGTTTCCATTCTTTTCTAACTTGAACACATGTATGGCTGACCTTTGGTTGAACATGAGGTTGTGGATATCCATACAGTTTGAAACAAAACAGTTTAATGTGCCCCTTTTTTCCACAGTAATGACATACCCAAGGATGAGATTTCCTCCTGCTCTTAGATCCCTGAGGTTTGTTCTGATGTTCCGTCTTAGGTTTGCCCATCATTGGATCAAATGTTTCAACAACTACACTGACCTTTTTAGTTGGATTTTGCTGTTTGTTCAAGGTCCTATAATCAAACCCTATACCACTTGGTTTCCCTTGGTTCTGACTCTCCAATATCTCTTCTAGCACATCAGTACCAGTGTTCAACATTCTGACCTGCTTCTTTAAGTGTTCAAGTTGAGAGTTCATTTGGGTTACCTCATCTTTGAGATCAGAAATTTGTGCTACATGGTCACTTCTTTCAGCATGCAGTTGACTGATAGTCTTCTTCTGATTTATATATATCTTGCAAACTTTTTCACTTCTGATGTATAGTTCTTTGAAGGAGACAAGAATTTCTTCATAAGTTAATTCTCCTTCTGAGTCCATTATGCCAGAAAATAACTTCCCTGGAGCTCACCCTAAAACAGGCAGGGTGCCTGCTCTGATGCCAATTGAAATTTCTGGCAGAACCTCAATCTGTTCGTAAAACATAGTAGAACAGAGTACAAAATTGCAGCGTAAAACAGTAGTTCAGAAGCAAGACAAAACAGACAGAAATAAAGGACATAAAGTAAAAGTGCACAGGATATTTGTTAACCCAGTTCGGTGACAAACACACCTACGTCTGGAGGCTACCAAGCCAGGAAGGAAATTCACTATGATAGTCCTAGTTCTAAGTTCTCAACAAACACCCAGTTTACAACTTATCACCTAGCTACTACCCGTATTGATTTCAACCTAGGAACTCCTAGACCTGAGATCCCATCTCACTTCCCTCAGTCAATCACTGCCCTAGTGATTATCAGACTTTAATAACAAACAACTAAGTAGGAGACACACTCCAAAGACATAAACAGTCACTCTTGCTTAAAAGTTTCAAGTGATTACAACTCAATAAAACAAACCAACTCTAAACAATTGAGTGGTGTACAGAAACAGAGCACACAGCTCACAGACTCAAAACCTAAGAATACTCTATCAATATTTGCTTTGGTTTTTGGTTGAGTTTCTTCAATAGCAACGCCCTCTATTTATAGTCTTCAGTAGCAACAAATAATTGAACCAAATTCTTCAAAGATATATTTCCAAAATACTTTAGAAACATATAGAAGCAAATATTCTTCAGAAATATATTTTCCAAAGATCTCTTTGAAAATATATTCACAAATAAAAATGTCCAATCTTCTGAAAATATCTCACGCAAAAAATTTTCCTTCTAGAAACGCAGCTTTGGAGAATTCTTCAATTAAATCTACAAAAGATCATGCGAGAAAATTAACAGCTCCAAGACACGAAAACAGAACGCAGAAAACCAGCTTCTGAAGGTACTTCTGAAGGTCTGCGTCTGAAGTTCTACGTTTGAACATTTCAGCTTCTGAAGGTTGCTTCTGAAGGTCAGCGTCTGAAGTACTGTTCAGCGTCTGAACATCAGCTTCTGAAGGTTCAGCGTCTGAACATCAGCTTCTGAAGGTTCAGCGTCTGAAGTACTGTTCAGCTTCTGAAGACCCAGCTTCTGAAGTACTGTTCAGCTTCTTGTATATTTGATTTTAGCAAACATGAAGCCAACAACCAAATATCCAACAATCTCCCCCTTTGACAAATTTTTGGCTAAAATCAAACTGAGATACACAAGGCAAGTTCTTCACTCATCAAAGGACGCAATCATGAAGAATTTAAACACAACATCCAAAAATCAACAGAGTCAGCAGCGGCACAAAATAAACAAACTCCCCCTGAAACATATCAATCAGCAGCAACTTCTGAAACATACCCTACTCCCCCTGAAACAGATCAGCTTCTGACAGGAAATACATATACCCCCCCTGAAAAAGAGACTCCCCCTGAAACTATATTCTGAACTTTAAGAACTTCAGTCCAGTTTTGTATTGCTTCTGAACACTTCTCCCCCTTTTTAGCCAAACAATTTTGACAAAATAACCAAGTAATCACCAGGAGTAGAAACACAGAGAAACATCAGAGGTTACAAAGGGAACACACCCAGAAATGTAAATAGAGGATATAAACATCCATCATAGCACCACACACAGAACCCACATCAGAACCATCAACAGAACCATCATCAAAACCATCAGCAGGATCAGAATCACACAAACAGAGTACCCACACACAGTCTTCACAGAAGAACAAAAAAACAAGAGAACACAACTGCAGAGAACAGTACAAAAATTGTAGACCAGAAGCACAAAATGCAATCCAGGACATAGTCCAAAAAATTGACAGTCTTCCGACTCAGCATCAAAAGCTGCTTCATCATCAGACACATCATCAGATGATGCTTTATCATCAGACTCTGCTATAACTCTTCAAAAAAGACAAATGCCCAATTGACCCCTCAAATTTTCAAATTGCTTGGCATCTAAGGCTTTTGTAAATATATCAATAACATCTTCATCACCCTCATAGGGCATGATGTCTTGAACACCTTGCTCAACATTATCCTCAGACTCACTAGGATCCATTTCCTTTATTTTTAGTGTCTTCTTCTTTGGGACAGGGACCACCACCTTGCTCCAGCCTTTAGATGGTCCAACAACATCACTCTTCTTAGTAACAGGAGCATGCCTGCTGGCAGCAGCAACATCCTTTCCTTTCCTATTCTTCAGCCTCTTGCCAACACTTTGGTCAAGTCTTTTACCAATGGGTTCATCATTAGACTCCTGATCATCTATATTAACAGCAATTGTAGATTGATCCTTTATCATATCAGTACTAACTTCTTGAACTTCTTGATCAAACACAGGTTCAGACTCTTCTGCATCTTTGTCATTCTTACTGTTTACTGACTTGTCCTCTGACACAACATCCTGGGAATGCTCATCAGTCTCCTTCTCTTGTGAACTGTCAGAAGGTGACACAGCAACAGACTTACTGGCAGACTTTCCAGGAGACTTTCCTTGACTGGATTTCTTCATTCCTCTTAGGTTTAAATGACCAAGCTTCTGGTGCCACAACTTAATCTCTTCTCCTTTTGATGATGCTTTTAGAGAGGTGTGAGCTATACGACTAGTATCAACAACCTTGGGTTTCCATTCTTTTCTAACTTGAACACATGTATGGCTGACCTTTGGTTGAACATGAGGTTGTGGATATCCATATAGTTTGAAACAAAACAGTTTAATGTGCCCCTTTTTTCCACAGTAATGACATACCCAAGGATGAGATTTCCTCCTGCTCTTAGATCCCTGAGGTTTGTTCTGATGTTCCGTCTTAGGTTTGCCCATCATTGGATCAAATGTTTCAACAACTACACTGACCTTTTTAGTTGGATTTTGCTGTTTGTTCAAGGTCCTATAATCAAACCCTATACCACTTGGTTTCCCTTGGTTCTGACTCTCCAATATCTCTTCTAGCACATCAGTACCAGTGTTCAACATTCTGACCTGCTTCTTTAAGTGTTCAAGTTGAGAGTTCATTTGGGTTACCTCATCTTTGAGATCAGAAATTTGTGCTACATGGTCACTTCTTTCAGCATGCAGTTGACTGATAGTCTTCTTCTGATTTATATATATCTTGCAAACTTTTTCACTTCTGATGTATAGTTCTTTGAAGGAGACAAGAATTTCTTCATAAGTTAATTCTCCTTCTGAGTCCATTATGCCAGAAAATAACTTCCCTGGAGCTCACCCTAAAACAGGCAGGGTGCCTGCTCTGATGCCAATTGAAATTTCTGGCAGAACCTCAATCTGTTCGTAAAACATAGTAGAACAGAGTACAAAATTGCAGCGTAAAACAGTAGTTCAGAAGCAAGACAAAACAGACAGAAATAAAGGACATAAAGTAAAAGTGCACAGGATATTTGTTAACCCAGTTCGGTGACAAACACACCTACGTCTGGAGGCTACCAAGCCAGGAAGGAAATTCACTATGATAGTCCTAGTTCTAAGTTCTCAACAAACACCCAGTTTACAACTTATCACCTAGCTACTACCCGTATTGATTTCAACCTAGGAACTCCTAGACCTGAGATCCCATCTCACTTCCCTCAGTCAATCACTGCCCTAGTGATTATCAGACTTTAATAACAAACAACTAAGTAGGAGACACACTCCAAAGACATAAACAGTCACTCTTGCTTAAAAGTTTCAAGTGATTACAACTCAATAAAACAAACCAACTCTAAACAATTGAGTGGTGTACAGAAACAGAGCACACAGCTCACAGACTCAAAACCTAAGAATACTCTATCAATATTTGCTTTGGTTTTTGGTTGAGTTTCTTCAATAGCAACGCCCTCTATTTATAGTCTTCAGTAGCAACAAATAATTGAACCAAATTCTTCAAAGATATATTTCCAAAATACTTTAGAAACATATAGAAGCAAATATTCTTCAGAAATATATTTTCCAAAGATCTCTTTGAAAATATATTCACAAATAAAAATGTCCAATCTTCTAAAAATATCTCACGCAAAAATTCTTCCTTTTAGAAACGCAGCTTTGGAGAATTCTTCAATTAAATCTACAAAATATCATGCGAGAAAATTAACAGCTCCAAGACACGAAAAGAGAACGCAGAAAACCAGCTTCTGAAGGTACTTCTGAAGGTCTGCGTCTGAACATTTCAGCTTCTGAAGGTTGCTTCTGAAGGTCAGCTGAACATCAGCTTCTGAATGTTCAGCGTCTAAAGTACTGTTCAGCGTTTGAACATCAACTTATGAAGGTTCAGCGTCTGAAGTACTGTTCAGCTTCTGAAGACCCAGCTTCTGAAGTACTGTTCAACTTATTGTATATTTGATTTTAGCAAACATGAAACCAAGAACCAAATATCCAACATTTCTGTCGAAAGACAGTTATTTTAATCCTTATGCAGTTTTCTTCATCTCATTCATAAACAAACTCATGAATATGATGAACATTCATACATTTTCTGGAAAATCTTTGCACAACATGTCCCGGGATTTCTAGTTTGATCTTGCAAGCAACATTTTAAAACTAGTCTTCTTGGTTACCAAAAACACATGTAAACAGTGAGCCAGCAAAGAAATTTCATGGAGTCATCACTGTGATCTCAAGATATGCATAACAACAATCGAAATTGAAATATATAGAGAAAAACCATATATGCTAGACCGATATATGTTAATATAATATTTGATTGGCTCTGGTGCTAGTGGGATATTGTTTGTGCAAGTTTTAGAGGCCAATAATTTATGTTAAAACTTAGAATCTGTAACATTACTATTTATTTATAATACAAGGTATTTATATATTATGTTTATTTCAAAGTAATAAAGTCCCAAAAATAGTTAGTCTGATTAATGAAATATTAAGTGTGACTTAAATGTGAAACCACAATAATTATAATGATATTATTCTTGAAGTAGTTGTACTTAAGCTTTACTATGAAGTGAGATAACGGTAATGCATATAGACTATTATGTAAGTAGATTGTTGACCATATCTTACAGATAATGGATATGAGATATCAAATCTTCATATTGGTATAAATATGTATTGACCTATCATGAAAATACTATTAGGTTATGGTCGAGTCACTCTTGATATAAATGGGACAAGCAAAAGTGGTTAAAATGGAGAATGGACATGTGGTTTTAGTAAATTTTTGGGTAACATATGCACCGAAGTTATGGAGAGTTTTTCAATACTTATAGTTAGCTAGGTTGCATGGATATAAGTTGTTAAGGTTCATGTTGACCCTTAGATAGCGGCTCATTGCTTATTTATTGGAGGTCAAGGTGGTACTTTTACTCGGTTTGAATCTAAAACTTTACAATTATGTATTGAGTTTCAGCTGTATTTGCCACTTCATTTACAAACTTTAAAAATTCTCCTTTTTTTTTCATGAAAACTGTCAGAAACGATAGGATCGAAGAGATTGAGATTAGCTTCATAGGAGAAGTATGATTGATAGGAAGAAACATAGGGAAACCCCTTAGAATTCATTATGAATTGTATTGAAAAAGATGAAGAGTAATGAGTACATGGATGGTCATTTATAGACCTCAATCAATTTTAACCACATGTGTAACTAAATATAGTTCTAACTAACATTTAACTAACTCTAACTACCTTTACTATGTGTAACTAACTATAGTTCTAACTAACATTTAACTAACTCTAACTACCTTTACTAACTATAGTTATCTCATCACTAACTATAATTATCTTAATATCCCCCCTCAAACTCAAAGTAAGAGAATTCTTACTTGAGTTTGAAATACAAATCCCAAAATTAATAATGATGTAATTAAAACTAAGGGGGTACACTTAGTAAACACAAACAGAAAGAGCTAAATGAAAGAGGAGTAACCCAAGCCCAATGCAATATCCAGGTTCTTCACTTGAGCATATGTACCAGCTTATGCATATCATTCTTCCAACTTGATGCAAACGCACTTCTGAACCAAGAACAACTGATACAAAACATGCCTTTTAAAAAAAAAAACTTTTCCAAAATCTGAATCAAATGGATTTCTTCATAACGCGCTTTTGCAAAGTGAATTGAAACGCGATTCTGTGAACAAGATAAAATTCTTCTGAACCAAATTAGCTTATTCAAAACACACTTTTGCATACAAGAATCTGCAAACACGCTTATCGGAAAGTGCTTTTCCAAACGCGCTTCTGCAATGCGCTATCTACAAACGTGGCTATGCAAAATGATTCTGAAACACGACTCGACAAGAACGATTCTGAAACACGATACTACAAAAGTAATTCTGAAAAGGAGATTCCAAACACAAACACATCCAGAAACGCACAAAATGCATTAGATTTCCTAAACACATCTAGAACAGCTTTCCCAAAAAGCACTTTTCTTGTGGATTCTCATATTATTCTGAGTCGTAATTAACTCATTCACTTTCATTTATTCTGGTGTTACTATTCATGAAGATGAAACACATATACCTCCAGGATCAAAGACAATATGCGATGATTTGAAAGAATGATAAATCGGTGGTAGTTTCATCGCAGGGAAAAAGAGATGAAAACGCCACTGCAAACACAATCGACGAAAACAGAGAAACTCGGAAGGAATTTGTTCCGCTAGGATCAAATACGAATGCAGAGCCTCTGCCATGAAACAAGCACAACAACGAACACAATCGATTGCCGTTGGAATAAAAAGCGAAAACACTAACATAAATAGACGAAATGCAAACTGAACTTGACAGAAGTGAGGGCGATGAATTGCAAAAAATACCACCGGGATCAAATACTTTGATGTAAACACCACAGAGATGGTAGAAGAAATTGACGCATTTCGGCAGTGTAGTGGTTGTTGCCGAAACGAACTTCTCAAACTTGAAGCATGAAAACTGAATCAAACTTGGAGTGGGAAACAAGAACTCAGTGGTTCTTGAATCAGTGATTTTGTCAATCTTGATCGAACTGTTCACAGTGACACCGGAAAACAGTTGAGGAAGATCGAACCAATTCTTGCACTGCATGATTTCTGATTCAAGAATTGAATCTTGCTGCTTTGAGAATCCAGGGAAGAGATAAGTTGTCTTCTTCATCATATGTGAAACACAACCATCCTCCATAGCTTGGAATGGTGATGCTTGATGTAGAGATTTAGAGGAGCAATCTTCATCTTCGCTAAAATCATCATCATCACAGTCAGAAACAAATTCTTTGTCTTCATCTTCGTAAGCAAAATCTTCATCTTCATGATCGCTATAGCTTGATGCGCAACGGTATCGCTCTGATACCATGTCAGAAACGATAGGATCGAAGAGATTGAGATTAGCTTCATAGGAGAAGTATGATTGATAGGAAGAAACATAGGGAAACCCCTTAGAATTTATTATGAATTGTATTGAAAAAGATGAAGAGTAATGAGCACATGGATGGTCATTTATAGACCTCAATTACAATTAACCACGTGTGTAACTAACTATAGTTCTAACTAACATTTAACTAACTCTAACTACCTTTACTATGTGTAATAACTATAGTTCTAACTAACATTTAACTAACTCTAACTACCTTTACTAACTATAGTTATCTCATCACTAACTATAGTTATCTTAATAAAAACAATTCACTAAACCAAAAATTGAACTAACACAAAACATAACAAAAGAATAAAAGAAATATTCTCAAAAAAAATAATCTGTTCTTTGAGTAAAAGAAAAAAAATTACTTTTTCCATGTTTTGTTCAAACATGGCATATGTGGCACGTGCTCTGCATTTCCTGCAACCTTGCAATTTTAGGACCACTTTCAGAATCTTGACTTAGATCAATCCATTAAAATCTTTGATTTCCTCTTAATTTTTATTTCCAATTGTCTTAAAGGGGCAATGTTGTAACCAATCACCTTGCTAAACAAACCTTGTTGGGACATGAGGGCTGTGGATAAGGTCACCTGATTTTTCTCATGTTTGGGTTTGATTTCAATTTATTTTGGAGTAAATGGTCACTTTGGTCTCTGACTCTGCACCTCGTTGTCACAAAGGTCCCTGACTCAGGATTAAATACAAAATAGTCCTTGAATGTGCACTTCCGTTATCACTTTAGTCCCTGACGTTAAATAATTTTGTTAACTGATGACATGACAAAGATTTTATGCTGACAAGGAGTATGAGGTGTCAAAGGGACTAAAGTGAAAGTAGAAAATTGTCACTTTGGTCCCTGAACCGAAAATCAATATCCCCCAAAATCAATATCTCCAAACTCGTCCCAACGAAGTGTTGCTCTTCGTCAAGAACTGGGTCATCTTCCTCAATGAAGTTGTTTTGTGGTTGCGGGAGACTTGTTGTTAGGTCCCTGACTGTGCATACTTACTATCAGTTAGGTCCCTGACAGTAAACAATTACTGTCACAAATGCACACGTCATTTGTCAAGCTTCCATACAATGACTGTTATTCCATGCATACAACATTTATCATGCTTCCATTAAATGGTTGTTATTCCATGAACACACAACAAGCCTAAAAGTGTGACAGCAAACTCTAAATATTAGCTAACAATTCACATAACATGTTTGACGCTATATCGGTGATTATTATAATAGTTAATATGAAAACAAATAATGAATCAAGTGGCTTAAGTTTATGTTCTGCAATCATACTGCAGAAATGCACATGCTTAGATAAATATACTAGGATAATATTTGTAAATAATCAATTGAAATTTAGTTGAATATGTATTCTTGAAGCTAATAATCTTTCTTAAAAAATAAAATAGTATAATTTGAAGTTAACATTGAGATTAAAAAGAAGAAACCATGAAGGAATTCAAGATATGCAAATACATAATTTGAGAAAATGTGATTCATAACCAGTCTTGAAAGCCTGAATCAATTCTTCATATTGCTAGAATTGATAAATTGATATAAAATAGGATCATACTAGCCTACTTTGTGCATGTAAGTGTTTACCGTCAGGGACCTTAGTGACAGTAAATGTTTACTGTCATGGACCTAAATGACAGTAATTATGCACAGTCAGGGACCTAACAACAAGTCTCCTGCAACCTCAGAACAACTTCATTAGAAAGATGACCCAGTTCTTGACGAAGAGCAACACTTCGTTAGAACGAGTTTGGGGATATTGATTTTCAGGGATATTAATTTTCGGTTCAGGGACCAAAGTGACAATTTTATACTTCCACTTTATTCCTTGTGACACCTCATACTCCTTGTCAGCATAAAATCTTTGTCACGTCATCAGTTAACATAATTATTTAACGTCAGGGACTAAAGTGATAACGGAAGTGCACATTCAGAGACTAATTTGTATTTAATCCTGAGTCAGAGACCTTTGTGACAGCGAGGTATAGACCTTTGTGACAGCGAGGTATAGAGTCAGGGACCAAAGTGACCATTTGCTCATTTATTTTGAGGTATTTAAAGTATATATAGTAAAGTTGTGGCTAAGCCTTAGGGATCCTCGTTGTGTCGTTCATTAGATTTTTTTGAAGACAAATTAAACAACAACATGGAGTATATGGCTCAGTAAAGATTATAATTATTCAACCTTTTGTAATTGTAGTTATATTATTTGTTAGAATTAAACTCAAATTATAATTTTCAACAAGAGAAAATATTTTTTTTTTACAAACAGAGAAAATACTTGTGAAAATGTTTTTCCCCGCACACGTATTTTATTCGTACGATCATTGTCCATGAGTTCCCGCTCACGAAATCCATCATTAGAATATTTATAGTTAAATTAATATTTTGGTCTCTTGACTGTTTATTTGGTTTCACTTTAGCTACTCAAATAGTTTTTGTTTCTTTGATCCCTTAATTATATTTTTGTTACTTAAGTAGGTCTTTTCGTCAATATTTAACCCTATATGTATAAAGTATACCAACATTGTATGTGATCTACCGAAGACTTTTCAAATTTTTTCTAATTTTAATCATTTGACCTTTTTGTTAAAAAGAAAATCATTTATCATTTGATTTTTAATCACTAGATAGATACTACATACCTTCATGACCCAACAATTTTTTTTTTTGACAAAAATATCAAATGGTGAAGAAAAGATTACATGATGAGATTAATGATTACATGTTGCCTCTTATTCCTAGTGAAGAAAAGATATATTTAAGTTGTGATCCTCCTTCCTTAAAACCATCAATGATGAATAGGCCTGATGATATTCATACCCCAGAATTTTTGAACACAATTAATGCTTCTGGTATCCCAAATCACAAAATAAAATTGAAAGTTGGAGTTCATGTGATGTTAATGGGAAATTTGGACCCAACTGCAGGCCTATTGTATGGGAATTAGGTTGATAATCACAAAGATGGGGATATATGTTCTTAAAGGAAATGTGATAACATGAAGCAACGTTGGAGATAAGGTGTATATACCTAGACTATCATTGACACCATCTGATACAAGGATTCCTTTGAAATTTCAACGTAGACAGTTTCCTGTATCTGTGTGTTTTGCAATGACTATTAACAAAAGTCAAGGGCAGTCACTAAAATAAATTGGCATATACCTTCCATTGCCGGTGTTCTCGCATGGTCAACTTTATGTAGCAATATCAAGAAATGGTCTGAAAATTTTGCTAATAGATGAAGACGGTGTTTGCAATAATGATAGTACTTTGAATGTAGTGTTTAAAGAATTTTTCCGAAATGTGTAGATACAAGAAACTTAAACTGTTATTGTATTTAAAGTTATGACAGGGTAATATTAGGTTGGGACTGTACGATATAATTTTGCTTTTGTCTACTACATTTACATTGTATATGACCGTGCGATAGCACGGGTGAAAAGTCTAGTTAAAAAAAATAGCAAGGTCTTTGATGAACCATCTACAATGTTAGTCCATTTTAAACAATTGATGTTAAATATTAATGGAAATGAACTAGTTGAATGACACACATATAAAATTAAGGGATCAAAGCGAAACAAAAAGTAGTCAATGTACCAAAATGAAACCAAAGAAATACTTAAGAGATAGGAAATATAATTTAGCCAATATTTATTGATCGTTAATAAATCGAATTACACGGCTATTGAGTAAGTCAAGGCATAAGTGAGTATGATCAAAGTAGGAAGTAAATATATACGATCTATGTAAGATAAAGGAGAAAGGGACATTCAGTTGCTAGTAAGGTAATAAGTGGTAAATGATCAGCATAACCTTTGCCTTGAGACTTAATTGCAAAAGAACCAAACCTTCCCTCCCTTAAGATTGCGATCTGAAGCATACTCTCTCTTCCCTATATAGATACTCCTTCACTAGTCTAGTATTTTGAGAGAAAAAAAATAGAAATTTTATCTCTTTTGCCCCATTTTCTCTTGCTAGTATTGCTTTGGTTTATTATTTTTCTTTTCATTTTGGTATTTTATTTCAAGTTCTTTATGATTCAGACATTTTATTTCAAGTCTTTTATAATTCAAGCATTTTATTTAAAGTTCTTCATTTATGATTCAAACACTATTTATATTTATGTATGGTGTTCATGTTCAAGTTATGTGAAGTTTTAAGCCTCTTGCTATGTCTAAGACATGTCAAGATTCATAGCTTAAATTTTATATACAAGAACTATATTAAAGGTTTAGGTCTTGAATCAAAGTCCCTTTCTTGTGTTTAAGTTTCAATATTTATGCTTAAAAATCCAAGTTTTTTTTTTTTTTTTAAGTTTTAAGGTTTTAATTTTAAAAAGAGAACTTTTATAAAAATATTTTAAAATAGAAGTAACTAACTTATTAAGGTTCTTTAAAAACAAAAACTTATTAAGGTGTATTATCTCTAAAAAAAACTTATTAAGCTATATTAGAATAAGGTCATGTTAAAAGCAAATTTGCATGTGATATCAAGATTCGAAGACCCAATATATAAAGATAACTTGAAAGTTGTTCTTTAGACATATATGACTTGTTCATATACACTTCAGACTAATTATTCTGGAACGAAAAAACAAAACATATTTTTGTTGAGAACAGTGATTAACTACCTTTCGAATTTTTTTACTTGATGTTAGAAGCATTTTGATAGTTTGAGGTGGAGCAAAACATGAGTGTAAGAGCAATTTTCTAACAACTTTCCATTCGATTTTGGGGTTTTATGGTTTCTAGAAACATAAACCAAACATGTTATAAATTGACACAGACAATACCATATTTTTTCTCTAAAAAAAAAAAGCAATCCCATTATTTTCAATCTTTAAAATTGTTCTTTATTATTCATCTTAAGTTTTAGGTCTTGTGTTTTTTAATTTTTTAACGATCGTGTGATAACAGCAACAATATGACTCACTTTGTCTTTTCATGTTTTAAGTTATTTTGTTTTGAAATTCTTTTTAAGTTTTTTTTCTTATTAGTTTGTTTGAATTGAAGGTGCTAGTATTTAAAAAGTAACGTGAACGGTAATTAACTACTGATAGGAATAATTTCAGTAATTTGAGATGCCGTGAGCAATTACTAGGTGTTTAAAGGGTTATCTCCAACCCTAAATATTATGGTTTGAGCTCTAGCTTAAATAATTGAAGATTAATGGTTCAAGTTTCGATAAGGAGAAAACTAACATAACAATTAACATTTGTCATTTAAAAATTAAAAAAAAAAATCTTGTACCAAAATTTGGCCGCCACTCTCACTATTTTTTCTTCCTTCTGCACTTTGTGCTCGCTGCTGCATGTTGTTCTTTTTCACTATTCTCTTTTGGTTGCATCTTCTCCCTAAACGGCTGAATGTGTTATGTCCATCTTTACTTCCTCCCTTGCGCCTCTTTTCTTCTCTTGAATCTCTTAGGTTAGGTGCAAATTCAAAATTTCAAGTTGTTCAAAATGCCATTAAAATAGAGTGATGTGTGTAATTTTCAAAAGTTCAGGATGTGCAGGTGCACACCTTCGTATACACATAGATCCGCCCCTACTCTAGTCATTACCATCACCTCCTTCATTACCATTAGTATCAAGCATAAGCCGCTCAAACATCCGCTCCAATTGTTCTTGATTCACCACTTTGCTTTAGAATTTCTTGTTCAATACTATTTTGTTAAAGTTTATTTGTTTAATGTTTGAACTGTGTGTTTTAATACACGAAATAGAAACGGTTTTATGCAAGTGCTCTAATATTATCAGGTGCTCTGTTATGAACAGCTTCATACTCTAATTCAAATATATGCTCCTTCATGTTGATACCTCCAACAACTTCCAAGTATATGCTATTATTTGACCGCATGATAAACTGATGACTACTACATCACCACTTTGATGTAATGTCTTTTTTTTTTTTGTTGCATATCATACATTTCATGAAAATATAATATGTGTGTATTTAAAAAGACAATTGATTTTTGAGAATTCACATACATTGATAGTGTAAATTCTTTTTACACATACATTCGATCAAATCACATAAAGTGGATATTTTTAGTTCTTTATTAAGAATTAAACTGAAAAATGGCCTCATGCGATGATTTGATTGAAAATATGTATAAAATAGTTTTACAACGACAATGTATACAAATTATTCTTAAACATTTGATACATTGCATGAGGATAACATTGTTAGTATATATGGCACATGTTATCTTAGTTGAATTAAAAATACAACATGTTGTTTATTTGTGAATGAAAGTTTAACCACGATGTTAGGACTCTTCAAGGGATTTAAATGTAAGACCATTTACAATGGTAAATAACATTCAACACCCTTCAACACACACTTTTTCAATTCCCAACACTCCACATCATTTTCTCTCTCTTCCACATAATAATTCAACACATCATTCAACACATACCCTCTCCAATGGTAAATTACCTTCAACACTCTACCCCACCACTCACTCTACCCCACCACTTTTTATTTCATATTCTTATTTAATTTTATATTTTGTTTTTATAATTACATAAAATTACAAACTAATTTAATTATAATTAAATTAAAATAATAAAAACTTAACAATTTATTTTTTAGTGTTTTTGTAAAAACAAAATTTATTTAAATAATTAATATTTATTTTCTTAAATTAAAATGCAATACAATACATTAAACACGCGACACACAAATAACTTAAAATGCAAGACAACAAATTAAGCACACGACACAAGTAACTTAATTAGTACGATACAAATCATCTTTAATCATGAAACATTCCAAACTTTTCCCATATGTGCTTCACTAGATCTGCTTGCAATTCGCGATGAACATTTGGATCACGCAATTCGGATCTAGCACGCACATGATTTGCAAAAGCGGGTAACACCTCGGTCGAGTATGGTTGCGGTGTACTAGATCCACTTGCCTCAGATTGCTCAAAATCGGTCCAACGTTGAGCATATGTATCTCGTTCATCCTCAACAATCATATTATGTAATATGATGCATGACCTCATGATGATACTCAAATTGTTGGGATTTTGGTAGCTAAATGGGTAACTAGAAGAATTCTGGGTGTTGAAATTGTTATTATTTGGATCCATTTCACTAACAACAAGTTTAAAACTTCAAAAGGATAGGTAATAGAAGGATAGTAATAAGATTAGGATACTGAAAAACTTGGTTTTTTTTTTCTATGTCCAAATCAAATGAACCAAGTCTCTATTTATAGAGGAAAAAAAATCATGAATTTTGGTAATTTTTTTTTTTTAAATTAATTTACATTGAAATAATTGAGTTGAAATTATTAAGATAATAAAAATCCAGCGAGCCAATCAGTGTGAGCCACGCGTCCTGCTTTAATAAAAAAGCAGTCTTCTCTCTCTTCCATTCTGCGCGCCACGCCCCTTGTCCCCGCGTGTATTACACGCGCCGGTTTTGAGCCAGTGGCAAGCTGCCACGTGTCCAGGGCGAGGGCATTAATCAGAGTTGAATGGTTTCAACTCCTTGGTAAGCCATGTCATCATTCAACACTTGCCAAAATACCATTGCAAGGCATTCAACAGTTTAATGAGGCATTCAACACCACCATTGTAGGTGGTCTAAATGTATTATAAGTGTTTTTTGTGTCTAAAGGTTTTTCTTACTTTAGACTGAGAAAGATCACTATAGTATCAAATTAATAATAGTCATGCACAATGTAGCATACACATGACATACGTAAAGAAATTAGAAATATAACACAATGAATCCATGAACCATTATATTACACAATGCACCAATGAACAACTACCATCCAGTCGATTAGCAAAGCATACCAACAAAAGCAAGTATTTGAATTAGAACACAACCAATCTATATTCTCACTTCTCAAAATTTATATACACTACACAAGGACTTTACTAAATAAAAACTATTTCTAGAAAAGTTTCTTCCCTTCATTTTTTTTAACTCTTTTGAATATTTGATATGAATAATGTTGCTATAGTTGTTAATGATTGTGTGTTGTGAATGCGCATGTATTACATTTTTCACATGAATGTAAAATATTCTTTACAAAAAAAGAAAACACGATGTGGTGTATGCATCTTTTTAAGATATTATTTTTTTGAAAGAATATTTTTAAGATTATTATTATGTCCGTTTGATCAAATTAATTTGTAGTTTTATTATGGTTTTATCAAATATTAATAAAATAATGTTTCATTTTTATTATTAGTATATTGGTTTAGAAAATTAATGAAAGGAACGTTATCATCTTTTTTTTAAAACAAAACTGGGATCAATTTCAAAAATCAACAATAGCGAAAAGATAGCAGTAGAATGAAAATGCGAAGAGAAATTAAAATGTAGAGAGAAAAAGACAAATCAGAGGATCGATAAGACCCAATTTATATCTACACTTTCACCTTTCTCAACCAAAATCATCTACACCAGAATGCCATTCGTATTTTTAGGATGTGTGGCGATGTGAGTGATTGATGTTTTCATAAGACAATAGTCTCAACTTGATGGGACATCGAAGATTGTCGTTCAAATAAACTTTGACAATCTTAACTTTATTGTTGAAAACGAGTAAATAATGTCTCAAAAATAAGTTTGGATTGTCAATATTTATTTAATGAATAACAATTTTCGTAGTCCCAATGGATTGTGATTTTGCATTTTTGTCCTTTGTTAAATTCTCTGTTGTTTGTTGATTGTAGGACGTATTTTTATTTTATTTTTTGGCATACATCAAAAGACATTTTAACACATTAATGTCATGTTTAAGTCACAAGTTTGCGTTATAGACTCGATTTTAGAACCTCTTTTTTATGGTTGATTAATTTCCTCTTAAAAAAAAAAATGAATCGATTGATTGACACGTTAGTTTAGATCGAACCTCTTTTATTTTTTAAGTGTTACTAGCTTTTAAAAAAAAAAAAAATTCTTCTAAAAACAGGATTGAATGTGATGTGATGAACTCAATTGTTGTTCAATCAAACAGACAAAATACGATGAGCTGACTTCAACTAAATTGTTGTTCTAAAATTTGTCTCCTTTTTTTCCTCTCTCTCTCATGGCATTTCTCTTCTCCTCTCTCCCTCAGGTACTTTCTCTCTCTAATTTTCTTCAATTTTCTAATCTTTATGTAAAAAATAACACGATCCCATGTACAAAATTTTGCATCTCTCTCTATATTTCCCTATTGGGTGATCAAAAGTTTGAATCTTTTCTCATAAATTTCAATTTCTTGTGATTAACTAAGATTTTTTCTTTGTGGGGTTTCTATGCAGATTAAAACTTGAAAGTCTCTGATTCCATAAAACAGACCCCACTTTTCCACTATTGTTATGATAACTTGGAACCTTTTTCAAGCAAGAATAACCTCTACACACGCAATATTGTTATTGTTTCTTCTTCATTTTTTGGTTAAACAAGTTGTTGTATCTGAGAATCTTGTTGAATATTCAACTTGTGATATGGGCTATCTCAATTCTGTTCTGTCATCTTCAAGTCAGGTTCATGCTGCTGATGATACACCTGTTAGTGGTGGAGGGCTTAGGTTTGTTAATGTTGTTCATCTTTGTCTAGATCTATAAATTTGATGAAATGGTTTTGTTTTTATGCTGTGTTTAATGTTGTTTATTCTCATGGTTTTAAATTTTTGTCGCTGTTGTATGTTGTGTTGCCTTTTGGCTCTGTTTGCTAAAAAACAGCAGATAGCTGATAAGCTAGCTTGCATGAAATGATTTTTCTTAAGGTTTTAAATTGATGTTGCGGTTGTATGTTGTGTTATCTTTTGTGTTTGCGTTGTTGAAGCTTCTGAAAACCTTTATATATTGCGACAGCAATTGTAGTTGCAGACGGCTATTTAAAACCATGATTATTCTCAAGGTTTTAAATTGTTGTTTCGATGCGGGTGCCTGTTTGTTGCCTTTTGTGTTGTGGTTATGTTGCGATGTTTGATATTGTGAAAACTTATCTTGATATGCTGCTGCAATTGTGGTTGTGTTGTCGAGGCTTCTGAAAACCTTTATATTGTTGCAGTAATTGTGGTTGCAGATGGCAATTTAAAACCATGGTTATTCTCGGGGTTATAACTTGCTGTTTTGGTTGCCTGTTTGTTGCCTTTTGTGTTGTGGTTACGTTGCGATTTTGATATTGTGAATGTTATCTTGGTATGCGGTTGCAATTGTGGTTGTGATATGGTTTCTGAGGCTTCCAAAACCTTTATATTGCGGCTACAATTGTAGTTGCAGAAGGCATTTTAATACCATGGTTATAGTTATTGTTGTTGGCTAATGTCATTCATTCATACTTGGAAGGTTTTGCATTGAAAATTTGAAATTTTCATGTTAAATTTGTCTCCAGTTTTCTATTGCTCCTTCTGTTGCTCTGCAGATTTGCAACTTGGTTTTATGTGGTTATTGTCTTTGTACTTTTCTGATCATGGTTCAAGACGAATGTTTATTGGACTTTTTGAGATTTTTTTTTTACTATTGCTTGGTTGATATTATTGTTGTGTTGTTCAATCTATGTTTTGTTGAATGTCTTTAGTCCTATTCTGGCTTTTTCATTTACTAGGCTTCCTTTAATTTTTCCGACTTTAGGTCGATTGAATGAGATGTTTCTTTGACATACTTTGTTGTTTTGATATGTATCTACAGCCAGAATGGAAAATTCAGCTATGGATATGCTAGCTCCCCTGGCAAGAGATCTTCAATGGAAGATTTTTATGAGACAAGAATTGACGGCGTTGATGGCGAAGTTGTTGGCCTTTTTGGAGTTTTTGATGGTATATTTACATAATTCTCCTATCTCCATCTCTTTCTATCCATGCTACTTATTTTCGGAGGTGCTAAGCTAAGGGACTGGTTGTAGTTGAAACATTGATCGGCTGATTGGACACATGATGAACTGTCGACCCATAGGGAACTAAAAAGATGTTTTTTACTTATATTATTATTTTTTTCTTAATTTGTTTCTGTCAGTGGATTTTCCTTTTGAAGTTATTGGGAAATGGGAAATGGGAAATTAATTGTTCCATGTGGCTTAGTATTTCCTTATGCAATGCTTCTAGGCTTTTGCTTTTAGTTTCTCAAATGCACATGCACGCACACATAAAGAGGAAAGTTTGGATTTGTTTACAGTTATGGTCTCATAAAGTATAAATCTGGTTTTGGTTGTTTTGATTATTCCGATCGGACACAGTACTCTTTCGAACACCATCTCAGGAGGTTTCTCATCTAAGTGATCTGTCTTTGAGCATAATTTCGAGAGGCTTCGCCATTGTCTTATACTTTCTGTTGCTTGTAATTATTTTTTTTTTTTTGTGACGAAGAGCCTTCAATTCATTAATAGTAATTTTTTGCTGCAATGTTTTTCTTTATACGGACTTGGACAGTAATTCTTTTGTAGCATTTAATCCTTTAAGAAGTATTGGCTCTTGACCAGTGTTGTCGATGAAGGAAGGCCAAAATCCGCCATATAAACACGTCATTGCGGCCTATGGCGCCGCCATGAAGCATGCAAATTGCCTATGGTGGTGGTAAAAAAAAATTGTGATGCCAGTCCCCCTTGACGGCACCATGGCCGCAATTTAACAATACTGCTCTTGACTAGTATTTAAGAACTATCTACTCCTGACAACTATTGTCAATGGAAGAAGGCCAAAATCCGCCATATAAACACGCCATTGCAGCCTTTGACACCGCCATGGAGCTTGCCTTCACAAATTGCCTACGGCGGTGGTAAAAAAAATCTGCGATGCATTCCCCCTTGGCGGCGCCATGGCTACAATTTAACTACACTGCTCTTGACTAGTATTTATGACCTATGCTTGATACTATACTATATCTATTAGAAATGAAGGTAGCTGCAACTTGTTTAAAACTTTCAGGTCATGGTGGTGCCCGCGCTGCTGAGTATGTCAAGCAAAACCTATTTAGTAATTTGATCAGCCACCCAAAATTCATTTCTGACACCAAATCTGCAATAGGTCTGTAGTTTCTTACCTATTAATGTTCGATCCTTTAAACTGATTTTCTTCAATTCGCTAAATATGAAGAATAATACCGCTCCTGCCAAATTGTATTTTTTTACACAGCTGATGCGTATACGCATACGGACTCTGAATTTCTGAAATCAGAGAATAATCAAAACAGAGATGCTGGATCAACTGCTTCCACTGCCATTCTTGTTGGTGACCGTTTGCTTGTTGCAAATGTTGGGGACTCCAGAGCTGTTATATGCAGGGGTGGAAATGGTAAGGCTATGTTCTTGTATCGTAAATATGTTCTTAGTTGCTTATAGTGTATAATTTATACTGTTTCGCATGAATTTGATTTTCTAAAACCTGAGAAAATCATAATCGTTATGGTTGTCAAATGGTTCTGGAAGTTTCTATATGCTGTTATTGGCAGCCCTTTACTTTTCTTTTTGATTCCTACTATTATTGTTAGCCCTTTGTTTTGTTTTCTTTCTTAATGAACGTTGAAAGACTATTTTCATATCACTTGTGGATGAAATATAAAGGGCGTTGATTCAGTTTTAATTGTTTAATTAAATTATGAGGGTGTAGGTGTTACTACATTTGTGTATGGTTTCTTATGTATCTGTTGAGAATTGAGAAAAACATTTCAACTTTTCGATTTCTAGAATTGGGAAAATGTTATAATTTACTATTTTTTGTTTCCTTTTTAGCCATTGCTGTGTCCCGAGATCACAAACCAGACCAAACCGATGAGAGGCAAAGGATAGAAGATGCAGGAGGCTTTGTTATGTGGGCTGGTAAAGTCATCTTATTGTTAGCTCTTGTGATTTGATTTAGATTTTTTTTTCCATCTCTGGAGTACTTAAAACCATACTTTACAGGAACTTGGAGAGTCGGTGGTGTTCTTGCTGTTTCTCGCGCATTTGGTGATAGACTCCTTAAGCAATATGTTGTTGCTGATCCGGAAATCCAGGTGTGTTTCTAATATGGTGACATACCGATATCCATTCTTTGATATTTCATCTCTTAGATTCATCTTAAGAGAGAAAATTATGTTTCATATGAGAAAATGAAAATTAACCGTACATATTTATGGTCTTGCAGGAAGAAAAGGTCGATAGTTCTCTTGAGTTTCTTATATTGGCTAGTGACGGACTGTGGGATGTTGTCTCAAATGAGGTTTCTATCATTTTCACTTCCTTTGTTTTTTTTCCTTCCCTTTTTCTTTTTTTTGATAAATATAGTGCATTTTCATAATCACAAAGATATAAATGAATTGATTTGTATCAAGATTATTTGGTAAAATTATTTGGTAAAGTTAATGCATTTGTTCTGTTTTAAATAAAGTTATAACCTAGCATTTTTGTAAAATATTATCGAACAAATTTAAAAGCGTTCTCTTAAACCAAATAGACCTTCGCCTTCACTTTCCTTATGTAGATTAAAGGAGCGAAATGCGAGAAACAGATAGAGCAAGACCCCGTTTACTTTCTAACATTTTAAATTTTTATTTTGTATGTGGGTGATTGAAATGACAATTGTTGTGGATGTTCCGTTTTAATTGTGATAGAGAATATGAAAGCTAACTAGAGAGACTGCATTTCCGGCAACACTGAAAGCAATGTTTTGAATTTTGTTTTACAATTTTTAAAAATATCCAATATGTTTTTAAATTACATTTTCAAAAACTTCCATGATGTCTTCTCTAATTTTTATTTTATCAGTAGAATGGAAACAAAAAAAATCGGAAATAAACAGACTCTAAAAATCGAACCAACGAGTCATTTTTGATTAATATGAGTTGTAAAATTGATAATCTATACCCTGCCTTGATGTCTTATCCAACTCTAACTCAAACTTTTTTCTACTTTTCTTCAGGAAGCTGTTGCTATGATTAAACCAATTGAGGATGCAGAAGAGGCAGCAAAGAGGCTGATGAAAGAAGCGTATCAGAGAGGTAGTTCTGACAACATTACTTGTGTCGTCGTTCGTTTCCTGATGAACAATCAAGGTTCTTCGTCTCGTAATAGCTCTGGCTAAGTGTACTTCAAAACATAGAATTGTGTCAAAATCAGTTAATTATAGGAGGACATTTTTCCTTGTAACTGTGTGTACTACCATGCAAGCATAGGAATCGAAAGTTAAACTTATTATGGTCCTCTTGCATAGATATGTTGCTATCATCGTCTTACTTCCATATTTTGGGATCCTATCTGTATTGTAGCTAGGAAAAATCGTTTTGTAAAGAGTGTGGCCAGAGTTTTTAACTTCACATACAAATGTCTGCATGTAAATGTGGTGTGTTGTTCTCATTAATTCTATTCCTTCCAAACAAAAAAATATTCATGTATCTTTGAAGTATCCCTGTCCTTGCTGCCCATCTGGTTTTCCTAGTATTGGTTGTTCTTGTCTGTGTAAAGGTTGTTATCTTGTTTTTCATGTATTATGGTTTGATAATCAATGAAGCACTGGAATAGACACGATACACACCAACACGTCGACACTGGTAAAAATTTGAAAAAATAAATTAATTGAATGTAATCATGTGTCGATGTTCAATACTAACATGTGTCGGACATCAGTTTAGAAGTGTCTGTGCTTGTTCCTCCAACAATTGGTTGTGCCTTATTTCTCACCGTTTTATTTCCTGAAAATCATGTACAGGCAACCTCCACAGCACATGCAAATAGTAGTGTAATTTCTAAGCATGTTAATAAACTCAAATCATATGCAAAAATCATAGAGGCTCCATCTTTATGAAAAATATTTTCGATATTCATTTTTTAAAAATTTATGTTAATTTTAAATTGCCAACAATGAGATGGAAGACTCATATAGTGAATAATATTTGTGATAGAGGTGGAAAACAAACTAAAAAGAATGTGTTTTCAAAAATAATGAAAATAATGTTGACATTTTTATAGATAAACCAAGTATTATTTTCATTGTCCAAAACAAAATACAGATAAACCAATTAAAAGAGGAATACATCTTGTTGTGAACTATTTTGAATGATAGAAGGCAAAAAGTGTACATGAAAATGAAGTGTCAATTGATGAAATGGACTCAGAATAAAACATATCGGCAAAGCAACTTTGTGCTTTTACGCACGACGAGCAAACCATGTATTTATCTTCATTGTCCAAAACAAAATACACACATGATTTAGATAAACCAATGAAAAGAGGAACAAATCTTGTTGTGAACTATTTTAAAGGGTAGAGGGCAAAAAATTGTACATGAAAATAAAGAGGAAATTGAAGAAATGGACTTAGAATAAACATATATCGGCAAAACAACTTTGCTCTTATGCATGACGAGTGAACCAAATATTATCTTCATTGTCCAACACAAATTACACAAAATTTAGGTAAACCAAAGAAAAGAGGAACAAATCATGTTGTGGACTATTTCCAAGGGTAGAAGGAAAAAAGTGTACATTAAAATAAAATGTCAATTAAGAAATGGACTCCGAATAAAATATATCGGCAAAGCAACTTTGCTCTTATGCACGACGAACGAACCAAGTATTATCTTCATTGTCCAAAACAAAATACACACACAATTTAGATAAACAAATAAAAAGAGGAACAAATCTTGTTGTGAACTATTTTGAAGGGGAGAGGGCAAAAATTGTACATGAAAATAAAGAGGGAATTGAAGAAATGGACTAAGAATAAAAACATATATCGACAAAGCAACTTTGCTCTTACACATGACGAGCGAACCAATTATTATCTTCATTGTCCAACACAAAATACTGACACAATTTAGGTAAACCAATAAAAAGATGAACAAATCTTGTTGTGAACTATTTTGAAGGGTAGAAGGAAAAATGTGTACATTAAAATAAAATGTCAATTGAAGAAATGGACTCAGAATAAAACATATCGACAAAGCGATTTTGCTTTTACGCACAACGAGCAAACCAAATTATTATCTTCATTGTCCAACACAAAACACACACAGAGTTTAATTTAAATTGATTGAAATATTGAAAAATTACTAAGAGGTTTAAAGTTTGATTCTTGTCCCTAACAAATTCTCATTCCCCTAACAAGCTACTCCTAACTTATAACATTTCTCTATTGAAAAAAAAAGACATATATACAAATTAAGACATAGGGGAGCTTCTTTGAATGCAAAGAAGGGTGCACGAATGAAAAAGCATGACAAGCTGAAGCTTTATATAGTAGAACTATATATTTTTTAGTTTGATCGATATTAAATTGTAAAAGAAACGAAGTACACAAGTTATACATAAAGTAATATTGAGTAGAAAAGTCATGCCTTGGCCGCCAAGAAATGGAATATCAAAGAAATTGTGGTTTTGAATCAAATCAAAGAAAATAAAGATGCTTGGTCCCTAATGCCCATATTCAATATTTAATATTCATGTTATTTTCACCTAAAAAAAAAATATGTAATTAAGAATCGGAACAAAATAACTCAATGAAATTATATTCTTGATAAAACTTAATGAAATGATCTTATATTAGAGTTTGTTTAAATGGACGGTGCATTCAAATCATCAACAATAATTTGTTCGGTAATTTCTTTTTGAGGGAAAATAATTTGTTCAGTAACGTAAATATGTTAGCACGGATATGACAATTGGGTCCAAATTTATCCCCCACCAAAATTATCTAGGACTAGGATAAAACTCACTTAAGGCACAAGTAATCTAACTTTATGTACACTAACATTTCTTTTGGAAACAACAATATTAGTCAGGCCCTCGCCTCAAAAAAAAGAAAATATAACGAAGAAGGCTATCATCACACATTCTAACATATTATTTTCAACACTCTTTTTGTAATTGGTTGAAATACAAATGAATCCCATTAAATCATGAAATTTTAGTATGAACCATTCAAAATCCAATCAATTAAAGACAATATGTTAAGAAGACCGTGTTATAATGTGTGCTTCTAGTATAATTCAAATATAATATAGTAGTCTAACACTATAATCAATAAATTGGAAAAGCATTTGTTTTACGAGATTACTTTATCAACCCTAACAATTCTTTTAGAAAACTTGAAATAACGATGAAAATTTAGAGATAGAAAATGTGAAATAGTAAGTTTAGTTATTCTTAAAGTGAATAATTGATAATATGAGGTTCGAATCCAATTAACTTTTGTTTACTGCAACGTTTACCAATTGAGTTATGCTCCCAACGGTTAATAAGTTTGATTCTAATCAAAATAATTTCTTACATAATATTATATTATGGTGAGAACAAGGAGACGTAACTTCTATGCATGCCCTACCAGCCATCCATGACATTGAAAATATTTATTCAAATGAGACGGAAGACGAAAAACAACTTAGTAATAGAAGATGGAAAACAGATCATGACATTGACAAAGGCAACATGTTCTACGCAACTTAAGTATACTCAACAAAATTTTCCCATGTAGCATGCTGTGCTCCTACATAGTATGATGATCCATATCATTTCATGCATGTTTGGTTCCACTTTTAGAGCTATCAAAATTAATTTTGGAGGTGCATAATTGATTCTAACATGTTTGGTTGCTGTTGAGTAGAATTGATTCTGTCCTCCGAATTGATTTTACTTGAAGATAAGATTTTTAGCTTTTGATTTTAGAATTGATTTTTTACACACAAATTTATAGTTTAACTCACTTTTACATGAATGTATCCAAACAAAAATCAATTTTAGTCAAAATTACTTTTAACTAAAATCGATTCTATAGGATCAATCCTATCAAAATCTATTCTCCCCACATAACCCAACATGTTATTGGTATAAATGGACTCATTCAATATTTTATATTACATCATACTTCTCAATTATTTAAATAATTCAATTATATTTTCTAAATATATATACCATCAATCATGAACTCTAAATGAATCCCACTCAACCCTCAATAATTCATCACAGTCCAAAAAATACGTGGGGAAACGATGGCAAGTTTGAAAGGCTTTTCAAAGTTAAACAACAATATTCAACCGATAATGATTATCTTATAGAAAGAAAAACAAACGAGACATAATGATAAATACTTTTTTTTGGCATGTAATAATAGTATTATGTTCAAATACCACAACTGATTTAACCACCATGTTTGGATAATGATAATCTAGAACTGTTATATATTTTCATTTAGTGAAAAAATGAATGACTTGTATCTTCTCAAATAATGATATAATACTGATTTAACCACCGCACACTCACTCCCATTGATTGAGGGTAATGTTTGGAATAATATTCTAGAAACTATAGTGTCATTTAGTGAAAAAAATAACTTTTATTTTATCAAATAATGATTTAAAACCCAAAATTAACGTGAGTTTATCAAACATATTATCGGTGAAATACTTGTACAATTCAATATACAAATTTCAAATTAGGTTTTGTTGTAATTCTTCAATCAAGAAAAAAGAATTTGATGTAATTGAAACACCAACTCATCATATATATCATTTGTCCTCTCAAAAAAAAAATATCGTATGTTAGTTGAAAAAAATTCGTGTGTTCACACTTCACGGTAGCAAGTGAGTCAAAGATTCCACTTGATTGATTTTGAATTTTTTTTAACAAATTGAATGATTTTGAATTTGCTGACTATTGATCTTGTCTCTATCTCTCTAAACTAATATATAATTTTTTTTTTCCATTTAATCAAAATTATTTATTTCAATAATATATTCATCAATTAAATACATTAAAATTATCAATGTCACCAAAACTTAATATTACCTTAGTATTTTTCGTGTATCACGTTTTCTTTGGAGTTTCCTTGCGTAAGACACAAACATTATATAACCAGACATATTATTATCACCGACATACATAATACATCCTCTTTCAACCGAGGATCATGAGAAAAGGGGAGCAATGAGCCATGCATGCATTGGCATATGCATCATCGCTATTAAAAAAATGTTTTCTAATCACACAAAAATACACTCTTAGGGGAAATTTGTTTTGGAGATATAAGATACATTCCTGGGAATAGAGGATGGGAAAAAATATATTCCTATGTTTGGCAAGAAGAAAAAAAAAATATGCCTAGGATTAAATAATTCCCAGGAATATTTTTCACCCATATTCTAGTCATTTTTATTCCCATGGAAGAAGGTTGGAAAAATGGGAAATTCTTGTTTACCCATCAATAAAAGGTGGGTAATACTACCCATGTTGAGTTGGCCCAATCAAAACAATGTATTTATATAACATTAAAAATAATAGAAAACAAACAAATAACTTTGATTGGTGCCAACTCAGCATGGGTTGTGTTACCCACCTTTTATTGATGGGTACCCAAGTTGTCACATGGAAAAATTCTATTCCCATGAACAGTACCCACGTTTTGCTTGAAAACCCACTTATACACATATTTAACTGCCATATACTCCACATTTTATTAAGTTCCCTTATTTTAATAATTTCTTTTAATTAAATAAACAAATACTTTTGAAAAAAATCCCAAGAGTTTAAATTGGAAACCAAACACTTTTTTGAGAAATTCCTAGGAATATAATTCCGAGTGTCGTATTCCCAGAAAAATTATTTCAAGGAATACTTTTTGCATCCGTAAAACAAACGCCCCCTTATTTTTATCTATACTTCAACAAGATCATCCCAGGGCCGGCCCAACATGACAAGAGGCCTAAAGCAAATTTTATAATAAGGCCTCTTGGAATTAAAAAAATAATAACACAATGCTTAATAAAAACATAATAAATCAATTAACATTATCAAACAGAGTAATAAACCAAGAGTCAATCAAAAAACTGCTGCTCTCCTAGGGTTTCGAAAACTAGGGTTGACTTGTTGCTAGCCTCCTTGGGCCGCCGTTCAGCCTTGGGCCGCCGCCACCAGTGTGAGTCTTGCCGCTTCTGGTTGGGCTTCCTGACCTAGATGAGATCGAACCATTATATATGGCCAACTGTTTCCTGATTCTTTTCATAACAATTTCCACTCACATCTCAAACCCTAATAATCTATGCACTTCTGCACTGTCAATTTCTCAATTGTTTCCCTCTTCCTCATCCTAAGCCTCGCCAATTTCATATTCTCTTCCTCAACCAGCACGATGGAAATCAACCTAGATGGCCTTACCCTAAGCGATGATGTTTCCTCATCCTAAACATGGACCCGACTGCTGAAACATTTACTATTCTTGACCATTGTTTGATTGGGAGGGTGCTGACAGACAAGGAGGTGCGTGTTGCCTACCTGCGTGAGAGGCTGAGCCGTCTCTGGAGTCCGGTGAAGGGTGTTACCATACTGCCTATAGCTGATGATCACTTTCTCTTTCAATTCAACCACATAATTGATGCTGAAAATGTGCTGCACAAAGGACCGTCGGTGTACGACGGTTGTAACATTGTGGTGGACCGCATTCTGCCCGGCATGGTTGCGAAGGATGTCCTTCTCAATTTTCTTGACATTTGGGTGCAGGTTCACAACTTGCCATTTGGATTCATTCAACCAAAAGTGGGACAAGCAATTGCACAACATTTGGGAGAATTCAAGGAGTATGACAAAAACAACACGCTGCACAGCTTGTTCATGAAATTGAAGGTTAGAATTAATGTGACTGAACCTTTGAAACAAGAATGGCATATTCGAAAGGAAGGAGGTGACTGGGTTACTATAATTTTTAAGTATGAAAGCCTTGGTTTGTTTTGTTATGCGTGTGGTATTTTAGGCCATTCGGACAGAACCTGTGAAATGCTATTTGACAAGGAGGTTGATGATGGTATACGTGGTTGTGGTGCTGCCCTTAAGCCTGAACCACGCAAGGTAGGTATGGCTGCGACAAACAGGTGGCTTTGTGATCCTGTGAAATCCGGTGGTACTACAATTTAGGCCAAAAATGCTACTGCCTCACCTACAACTTGCGCTTCTCATGTGGAGGTTCAACCCGAAAGCTCTCACGCAAATGCTATGGTGTCTTTGGGAGGAAGAATTAATGATGTCCACAAAGAAATTAATTCCATAAAATTTGATATGTCTGTTGCCAATAAAGCAGGAAATGGTAAATCTATTGTTGTGGGTACCTCAAGTACTTTGGTACCGTCACAGGTGGAGATGCATAATCTAGCTGCCACTTTACTTCCACACCAGCATGTGCTTCTTCTTGAAGCTCCTCTTGATGACCTCGCCAACAACATCGAAAGTGAAGGTGCGGGCTCTGACTTGAAGAAACGCAAGAGAACTACCACTCCGGGTGCAACTGTTGATGCGGTTATGTGTGTGGATGATATGGGGGCTATTGGGAATGATTTAGGTGCTGATTTTGTTAGTGGGGATGATACTGTAATGTCATTTAATTCTAATCCTATTTTTGAAGAAAATGTTGTAACGGTGGGACCTGATTTTCAGGTCTGCCGATAAAAATGAGTATTATATGATGGAATTGCCGAGGCTTAGGGAACCTGAGCGCAGTTCCTAAATTAAAGTACCTAGTCCGCTATTATAAGCCGGATGCCTTATTTCTCAGTGAGACATTAGTCCATTCTAATAAAATAAATGATTTCCGTTATATACTTGGTTTTTATAATTGTTTTGTTGTTAGTAGTAATGGTCGGAGTGGTGGGCTAGCACTATTCTGGCGAAATTCTTTTAAATGTACAGTGTTGAATTATTCTGATAATCATATTAACGTGGAGGTTAATGATTCCAGTAGAGGACAATGGCAATTTACAGGTTTCTACGGGTTTCCAGAAGGTGGCAGGAGACGCGATTCGTGGAATTTTTTGAGGAATTTATCTAACAATACGTCCTTACCTTGGTTTATTTTAGGTGACTTTAATGATATCTTGGATGCCAAAGAAAAACGAGGAGGTTCTGTTCGCGCTCGATGGCTTATTAATGGTTTTAGGCAAGCTGTTTTTTATGCAGGTTTGGTTGATATTTTTATGGAAGGATATCCCTTTACTTGGTTTAAAAGTTTAGGTAGGCCGAGAGCAGTTGAGGAACAGTTGGACCGTGCACTTGCTAATGCATCCTAGCTTCAGCTTTTCCCTCATGCGAAGGTGGAAAATTTAGTGGCACCGGCCTCTGATCACTATCTGATTCTTCTCCACATGGAGCCTGTTACACGTGTTTGGGTGCCTAAGAAATCATTTAAATTTGAGAATGATTGGTGTGTTGAACCAGATATTCATGATGTTGTGTCTGATAGCTTGATGTCTTGTGCAGGTATGTCGATCACTGATAGGTTGGAGCATTGTGCCTCTGAGCTTAGTTCCTGGAACAAGACCACTCGAAATGGGCTAAAGGAAGACATTGCTGATTGCCGTAAGGAACTTAACAGGTGTCGAGATTAAGGTTCAGCTGCTTACCCTAACCGTTTGACCTCCTTAAGAAAGTATCATGATGGGGATTTAAATACGAAGTTCTTCCATGCGTCTGCCACTTCCAGTAAGAAGGTAAACCGTATTCTCTCCTTAGAAAATGATGATGGGATCCGTGTTACTGATGAACAGGGATTATGTCAAGTTGCAAAAGGCTATTTTGAAGAGCTTTTTCAAGAAAAATTTAGTAGCCGCACGCCAGTGTTGGAGGTCATAGAAAATGTTGTGTCGGTAGAGGATAATGAGTTTCTAACCGCTCCATTTCAGGTACAAGTATTTAAGGAAGCCATGTATTCTATGCATCCGGATAAATGTCCCGCCCCGGATGGCTTTAATCCAAGCTTTTTCCAGCATTTTTGGTCGGTGTGCAATTCTGATATTTTCAGTGAATGTTGTTCCTGGCTCAATGGTAATCAATTTCCACCTTCTCTTAATTCTACTAATATTGTTCTAATTCCCAAAGGCAACAAACAGAAAACTATGAAGGACTGGAGGTCTATTGCTTTGTGTAATATTTTGTACAAATTAGTGGCTAAAGTCTTGGCAAATCGACTCAAGAGCATTCTCCACAAGTGTATATCTGATAATCAGTCGGCCTTTGTCCCTGGTCGATCAATTTTAGATAATGCCATGATTGCTATTGAAGTTGTCCACCATATGAAAGTCAGCCAACGAAGTAGAGATAGGATTGTGGCGCTAAAGCTGGATATCAGCAAGGCTTATGACCGCATTGACTGGTTATATCTCAAGGAGGTGATGCTGAAGATGGGATTTGCAAGTCGCT
Source organism: Medicago ruthenica (assembly GCA_018208015.1). Classification (NCBI taxonomy): domain Eukaryota; kingdom Viridiplantae; phylum Streptophyta; class Magnoliopsida; order Fabales; family Fabaceae; genus Medicago; species Medicago ruthenica. The sequence continues at coordinate 113,880,947 of CM031371.1, read as the reverse complement.
GGGTTTAGTGGATTATGATGTGTGTTGAAACAGTTGACTACTCTGTGATTGTTAATAATGATGAGGTAGGGCCTGTATTTCCTGGTAGGGGTCTCAGACAGAGTGACCCTCTTTCTCCGTATTTGTTTATCCTTTGTGCAGAAGGCCTCTCAGCTCTTATCCGCAAAGCTGAGCGAAGAGGGGATATCCATGGCATCTCTATTTGTACTAATGCTCCTATTATTTCTCATCTGTTATTTGCAGATGACTGTTTTTTTATTTTTCAGGGCGGACGACAGAGAAGCAAATGTGATGAAACAAATTCTCGAAACTTATGAAGCAGCGTCAGGTCAAACAATCAGCCTTCCTAAATCCGAGGTGTACTATAACCGTAGTGTTCTTGCGCCCACACAGGAGTCCATCACAGACACTCTTGGTGTCCGTGCAGTTATGGGTACATGAAAATATCTCGGTCTCCCCTCTTTGGTTGGTCGTAGCAAAGAGGCCACCTTTGGATTCATCAAGGACCACATTTGGCATAAAATAAACTCTTGGAGCAGCAAGTGTCTATCAAAAGCCGGAAGAGAAGTGTTGATTAAATCAGTGCTCCAATCCATACCTTCCTATATCATGAGCATTTATCTTTTACCGAATAAGCTAGTGGATGCTATAGAAAAAATGATTAATGCATTCTGGTAGGGGAATGGAGGTTCCACTAGAAGGGGGATGCATTGGCTATCTTGGGAAAGGCTATATGTGCATAAAAATTATGGGGGTATGGGATTTAAGGACCTTACTTCCTTTAATGTGGCGATGCTTGGAAAACAGGGCTGGAAATTTCAAACAAATACTAACAGTCTTGTGTCGCGGTTGTTCAAGGCGCGTTATTTCCCTCATGGTGACTTCTTCAACTCTAGACTTGGAGCTAATCCTAGCTATGTATGGCAGAGTATTTTTAGTGCAAAAATGGTGGTAAGACAGGGTGCTCGATAGAGAATTGGTTCGGGTGCTAACATTCCTCTGATTGGCGCACCGTGGCTCAAGGAAGGGAGCTCACTTTCATTAACTCACCCTCCACATGCGCCCCTCTCACATGCTACGGTCAAAGACATCATAGATCCCGTCACAAAGGTCTGGAATACTGCTCTAGTCTCAAATTTATTTGATCATAATACGGCCCAGCTTATTTTGAATACTCCTCTTCATCCTCTTGTTCATGAAGATAAAATTATTTGGAAGGCTGAGAAAAATGGTCATTATTCTGTTCGTAGTGCATACCGTATTTGTGTAACTGAGATTGCAGATAATTTCCATTTGCATTTACCGGGTAGATGGAATTTGATTTGGAAGCTTAAGGTGCCTCCTAAGGTTCGTAATTTTGTGTGGCGTGTGTGTCGGGGTTGTTTTCTAACACGTGCACGTCTTAGTAGCCGTGGAGTGCACTGCCCTATAGACTGTGTGATGTGTGGTAGTAACTATGAAGATAGCATTCATGTCTTGTTAGAGTGTCCCGGTGCTATGCTAGCATGGCGTGAGGTTCATTTATGGGATACCATTGATAGAACTCTTCGCCAAAATAATAATATGGATGCTTTAATTTTTTCCCTTCTTGAACAGCTGCTTGCGGCCCAAAAAGTGCTCTTTGTAACTATTTTGTGGAGCTTGTGGAAGTGTAGGAATTTGAAATTATGGCAGCAACAAAATGAAACAAGTTTACAAGCAGTTGAGCGCGCTCAACACCTTTTAGATGATTGGAAAACCGCACAAAAGGCTTCGAACACACATAGCAGATGCTTCCTCTACTCACCACCATGATCCTATTCCTAGCACTATTGTTGAGTGGACGAAACCGGCTTATGGTAGGTACAAATGTAATATTGATGCCTCCTTTTCTTCCTCCCTGAATTCCGTTGGTATTGGTATTTGTCTTCGGGATGATACAGGTGAATTTGTGATTGCCAAGACTGACTGTTTCTCCCCGCTTTGTGATGTTGATGTGGGTGAGACTGTTGGCCTCCACACGACTTTGAAGTGGATGGTGGATCTCGGTTATGATAATGTTGACTTCGCTCTTGATTCAAAGACAGTGGTAGACCTCTTTATGTCCACTTCCGAGGATAATAGTGAGATATGTTGTATTATTCATGCTTGTAAAGATCTATTTTCTAATAGTTTTCAGAACTCTCATATCGAGTTCAATAGGAGGCAAGCTAATGGGGTCGCTCATGAATTAGCACGGGTAGCCCCATCCCATGCTAGCTCCCATGTCTTTGATGATGTACCGTCATATATTCGCGATTTGATAGCTAATGAAAAACAATGATTTTCTTCTCTAAAAAAAAATAATAAATCAAGTTTTGTTGAATCCAAGATTTGAACTCAGGACCAAAAGGATATTTGAGGTCTTAAAATTGACCAACTACACTAGATAAATATTGATTATTGGTATGTCATATTATATATTTGTAGCTAAATTGATTTATTTTGAGACATCTTTTTAACCCAAAATCTTGAGGCCTAAAACCTTTGCTTGGGTGGCTTGACGCTTGAGCCGGCTTTGGATCATCCCATATAATATCGTTTCAATGAAGTATTTTCTTTAACGTGACCATACACCAATGGTGTTTCACATTTTGATACTCTAATCCAAAGGTCACTTCGTAATCATTAGTCATCACAAAACCCAAAATATTTCTTAATCCAAACCCCAAACCAAATGAATTTATATCAAGGAGTTGGAGGTTCTTGATAAATTCAAATTCTAACAAAAAAAAAAAACTAATATAACAATTAATATATTAATTATTAAAAAACTATAACTACATCAAACTCCATTAAACATAGTACAACATACTGCATATCTTTCATATCCATTCGAACAAAAAATATATACAGAAGCCTCGTAAAACTAACCAAGCTGTAAAATATATGGATAACATCGTATTACTATACTATATTTCTATATTAATTCATGGCTTAATGAAAATTCAACAGCTCTATACTATACTCGAGAGTTATTATTATTAAAAGACTTGAAAGCATGTCTAATATTCGGCGTCAACACGACATTAACACATGTGTTTTTATATGGAGTATTTTTTTTATGGTTGTGTCAGAGATGTACCGTGCATATCATAGTTCAACATGAGGGAACGACGCCGTATTCATCCTCTGCAATTAAATTCATATTTAAATCCGAACGTTTCGCGAACCTCCCTTTAATTCTAGGTCTAGTTTCTGCATAAGCTTTTCTCGTAGCGTAACGAATTGTCTTCTCGAACCTTCTATTCTTTCTCTTCTCTCTGTACCTCAAAACCCTAGCTTCTCTTTCCACCGCCGTCATCGGAACCGCCACCGTCGCCGTCGCCGTCGTTTGGTAACCGCAGTACGATATCTCCGTCATCACGTTTCCGTCCGGTACAACTCCAACCTCCATCGACGGTGATGATACCTAAACAACACAAAATTAACCACGTTCATATTTCAAATTGAAAAGGTAAAAATTCAACGATTCATCGTATTTTTTTTTTCGATTTCGAGTTCTTACGGTGTGATTGTAATTGTAAGTGAAAGGTTTTGAGTTGGAGAAATCGATGTTGATATCTGAGTAGTGTTCGTGTTCGTGTTCGGTGGCGGTTTTGCTCTGAGACTGCACCGGAACGACGCCATCTGCGGTGGTGCCGGGACTGTTTTGCTCTGGCAAGTCTGTTTTAGCGTCGACAGTGACGAAATCGTCGGGGTACGAGTAGTGAGAGTAATTGAGATCAGGGAATTTAGGGTTTGAAGGAGTTTGGAGAAGCCAGGAAGCAGCTTCTGCTTCTTCGGTGGTGGCGTCGCGATCATTTTCAGAGAAGAATGATTGTTGTTGGCTCTTGTGGTGGTGGAATGTGGTGAGAGGGACACGTTCGTGGCGAAGAGCTAGGGTGTTAGCAGAGTGGATATCATGGTCGCAGGAGCTACAGAGAACGGCTGCGTCAGCTTTGCAGGTGACGTGAGCCGGAGCTTGTTCACAGACTTGGCAGAGTGTGACGCGGTGGTGGCGGGAGGCAAGTTTGTTGGCGGCATGGATGTTGGAATCACAAGTTAGACAGAGGAAAGCTGAATCAGAGCGGCAGAATAGTGTTGCCTTGGATGACTTGCAGGAATCACAGAGCTTAGTAGCCATTTTGTTGATTATTAAACTGAATTGAATTGAGAGTTGCTTAGATTTTAGAAGGATGAGAGTGTTGTGAGTGTGTTGGTGAAGTTTTGTAATTGGATTGGGAGTGTAGGAGAGGAGAGGAGGGTATGTGTGGTTGTGGTGATTGGGGTAAAGTATCACTATCTGGTGGGGTAGGGGTGATCTTGAGAGTAGCTAATTGAGGGATGACCCGTGGGTGAGTTTTAGCCAAAGACATTCACTTTGAAATATAGGGGTAGGGATGCAAGGACAGAAAGAGGGACTCTTCTGAGATGAGTGGAATAGAATAACTCAAACAAAGTTGATAATTACATTACTACATTGCATTATTACAGTACTAGCATATTACTTTTTCTTTTTGTTTCTGTCTTTATATATAAATTTTATTAGTATTTCTTAAGTTACCTGCCTTTTATTTTTATTTTCAAGGAAAATTGCTAAAACTTACTTACAAACGTTGCACCAATTTTAACAGTAAATAATTGGCATCAATGTGGCATATTCTCTTTGGATTTCACTTCACCCGCTTTTATTATTTATTATATCCTGGCCGACATGAAATTTATCTGTTGGTTTTCTTGGTGCAGGTTGTGTTTTCTGTTTTCTTGCATAATCGCAGACTTTGAATACACTTTAATTGTGGTTATTTCGTAAACAAGGGAGAAAGAGGAGATGCTGAAATTCCTATCGAGAGTGAAGGTCGAGTTCAATGCGCTAGATCCACGAACTGCATCATGTATGGAGTTTCTAGCGCAATGCAACTCAAGAAAGGCGAAAGAATCAAACCCTGCCTGCGAAGTTGAGGTGAAACGTGGAAATGTGGAGCACCCACCACAGATCACAGTGACATTTGTTAACGGTGTGGAAGAAGCGTTCGATGCAACATCAACACCGGTTCACCGTATAACAAAGATGATTCTAGAAAAGGGTCAGCTCCTTGAGACTGAACAAATGTTTCGTGAAGCAGGGGAACAATGGCCTGTTATCATTCCCGATGAAGAACTCTCTCAACATGCACCTGGCACCAAAGTGCGTTTTCTTTATTTTAAGCTCCTTATTCATGTTTTCTTGTCATTCATTTCTTTGAATAAATTTATTATTGCAACACTGTTTTTTATGTTTATCTTTTTCCTCTTTTCTTTGTTCTGATTCGGTTTCTAGCATGGTTCATAGCAACTAACTATAAGATATGAATTGAAATAAAGGGTGCAATGTAGCTGAGAATGAGTTGGCAGTAGAATTGAAATTGATTATGTTACCTTGATAATTCTTTAGGTAAATTAGGAGCTTTGACGTACAGATACCACTGGTAATAACAATTAGAACATGAAATAATTGAAACTAACCACGTGTCAGTGTCGGACACCGTAAGTAGAACCTATGAAGTACAGATACCAAACACAACACATCGACATTGGTAATAATTTGAAAAATTGAAATAATAAGTAACCACATGTGTCGGTGTCGGACATCAAACACACCCTTCATGTGAGGTGTCGGTGTTGGACATCAAACACACCCTTAATGTGAGGTGTTGGTATTACATACATTAGGAGTTATTTTTGGTCTGAATGTTATTCTATTTGAGGGTGAAAAATCATTGTTGAGAGGACTGCTTTGTTTGCGGTTTAGTGGATGGATTTGTTTGTGTGTAGAATATGAGGTAGTTCAAGAGATTAGGTTAAATTTGTGTTGGTTTGTAGGGAATGACCTGAAAAGTTTCCATTACTGGTGTTGGAAGAATTGCTATGAAATTTAAATTTTCTCTCATGAAAGATTTTATGTATTGAGAGAAATGCATGTAATTCTTAATTGAAAGAAAAATATCTCTGGTTTTCAAATCCAACAACATACCAGACACATTTATCCTTTTGAAGCATTTCAAATTTTTCTAGCTCTAGGGAAGAGTTAAATGAGACTGACTGCCCTAGCTACGTTTAATAGTGTTCATGACTTCATGGTTCCTCTCAACCACGTCATTTTGTTGAGAGTTTCAAGTTACAATACATGACAACTGATGTTGAATGCTTTTAGTTGAATAAAACGAAAACATAAAAACCTCTAATTTGTTTCATCAACAGATTTGATTAATTTTATGGAGGCATTGTGCTAATTTTGATCTAAAAAGACAAGTTAGCAACTGTAATGTCTTGTTTCTGCATTGGTTTTCATTAAATGAATCCAAGTACATTTGGATTTGTCATCCACAATAGTAAAAAAAAAAAATTTGCAACCTTCACAAAAAGGTGTGAAGTAAGGACCCCATGTATGAAACATGTTAAATCGGAATCAGATTTAAATTCATCATCTAAAGAATTGAAGAGGGAATGAGTGAATAACTTATGACAATAAGCCATTTGAGGAGCTTATAAAAATAAATTGACCACAGTTTATGGACATATCCAACCTATTTTTAGAAGTCGTTGCAAACACTTGCATAAATGCTTGTCATAAGTCCAAATATGTTCTTGCAGACATCTGCTTATACTTAATCCATTTATTACTTAGTTAGCGTCGTTTCTGCGTTCTAGGAGCATCAAGATATTATTTTAGTATGGTTGTTTTGACAATAAGATTGCTTGTTATTTTTCTTTTCTCATTCAGCAGTATATTTATAAACTGTACTTTAAAAGCATTTCATGCCTGTATTCTTGTATGAAATGGAAGAGTGATGGTTTTTAAGATGAATTGAGGTTCGCCAAATTGATTGTACGCTTTGTTGTTTTAGTTATGGTTCCATGTGCATCATAAGTTGCGGGATCCGGTTAGAAGAACTAAATGTTTCTATAATAATTGGAATATGTTTTGGAGGAAACCGAGGTTTCACTATAAGGAACTGTTGTGTATTTTTGTGGTTCTACAGTGCAGTTAATTTCTTACATTGCAATGTGTTATGTGTGGTTCTACATTGGCCGTGTAGTTGTTGTTCTATTGAAAATGTCTGTATGTTATGTGGTTGATTTTATAATTTCTGTTTAATTAACTTGTGTGTTTTGTGTCTTTTCTTCCAGCCAAGGAAAGCAGAGGAGAAGAAGCAATAGCTAAAAATGGTTTAGCTTATTAAGCACTGGGAATTGTTCTAGATTTTGTCCCGTTTTATCTCGCATCTGCTGCTTGCCTTGCTGTACCTTAGGACTGAATTATCGAGTTATCAGCTGATTTGCATAATAATTGATAGCTCTTAGTCGCATAGTTTTGAAGTTGTAATCTAGTCATGCTTAATTTTGTTTGATCAAGTTGACGCCCACGAAGTTATGTGTGAACATCGTCGCCTATTTAGTTTCACTATGCCTAGGTCAAAGCTGTCAAATGATATCATTTTATTGGTTCGAAACACAACTCACAAGAGTGTCAATGCCTACATTTGAAGTTTTTTTGTGTTCTTGTGATTGAGAGGTGATTACTGTTGGCATACAATGCTTCTGTGCATTCTTTGATAGTATTACCTTATGATACTGAGTACTGCAAGTTTCAAACGGTTATAGTTGTTGTGTTTGATGCCAAGCGGCTACATGGCGATCATATGGCACAAAGTGCCCAATTGAAAATATTAACCTATGCACGAGGAAAACTGAAAGTCCATAACAATTGAGAAAAATTGAGATATCATCTTAATTACCGCTGGGTAATGAATTTTACAATTATTTATTTAATTCATTATAGTTTGTAGCCATGTTCAAATATATTTTAAAATAATACCAAAATTATGTATCTCATACTATAGTTTGTAACCTTGTACAAATATATTTTAAAATATTATGGAACCTATTGTTTTGATTTTTAAATTGGTCTTATATATTTTTATAACGTGAAATGTCATTTTTTTTTCAGGATTTAAAATTGGTAAAAATTAAGCAAGAACCAAACATAAAAGACGTGTTTATAAGAATTAAAAACATATTTCCCCTAAAGAAAAAACACATTTAAATTTTTAATTCAGCTAGCGTGCATACAAAAGATATTAATTTTATGGATCATGCTAACAAGTGTATTAAGAGCATTATTTAGAAATCTAAAATGAATTTTTCTCGTTCATAAATCCTAACTCAATTGACGAAAATGCTAGGCTGAAAGCGGTGACTGTGATTAGAACTCTAGAACTCTGGTTCTTTCATTTGTGTGTGATTATAAAAACAAGTCAAACATTTAAAAAGTAATAAAATAAAAAATCAGTTATGCTTTTCAATACAAGCAAAAAATTCGAGCAAATTCAAGAAGAAGATGCAATTGGCTGGTCGTTAGATTGAGAGGAGAACTCCCAAAAATCCAGTTCCTATCACCTTAAACAAGTTAAATTTTACACTCCATTTTAATTTAGCAGTGAGAAGCAGAGAGAGTACTGAATGATGGAAGATTAAAAATAAACAACAAATTATCCAATCACTCCATTTTAATTTCAATTCTACACAACTAATAAATAGCATTGATCTTTTAGATATTAGATTAATTCATGAGATTTTGCTAACATCGTATATGATCCAACTATCTACTATTGGACTTGGTTTCTCTGCGGCTTCAACACCATACTAACACCTACCACTGGTATCTACCACATGACTTTACTAACAAACTAACTAGTGAAACACAATCACTGTCTATGTTGTGAAGAGCAAGAACCTCCTTCATTTTCTTGTGAAGTGGAAGTAGCTGGAACAAGTACAAGGCTGTCAATTTCTTTGTTAATGATGGACAAAACTACAGGGGTAGCCAAGAATGTTGGGTTCTCATTCCCAGCCATAATGACAAGGATATTCTCTTCATAGACCTTGACAGGTTCCTTAGTTTGAGGGTCACTTTCTTTGTTGTCCAAGTCACTATGATCCCCATCTTGGTTGTCCCTTGAGAGTCTACAATAAGAGCATGCCAGTGCCAATAACGCCAAGGCTATGAGACCTATAATGGCAGCTAGTCCTCCAAAGAGATATGACATTTGTTAAACTATATGAACCAGAGTCTGAGGTTCAGACTCTGGTTCAGCTTCTGAACCAGAGTTTGAGGTTCAGCTTCTGAACCAGAGTCTGAGGTTCAGCTTCTGAACCAGTTAGGTTCTGAGTCAGAGTCTTAGCTTGCATCTCAAGTTTCCTTACCATGTACTAGCTCTAGGAGATTCTTACCTTAGATATAGTTTAACAGCATTGGAGTGTGCCATAAGGAGTGAGGAATAGTTGTGGGGGTGTTGTTGGGGTGTCTGTTTAGCATTTTGGTGGGTACAGTCCTCATTTTGTCTTCTTTCTTTGTTTTTGTACTATTGTTTTTAGAAAGAAAAAACTATTTTGTTAGGAAGAGGGAGATTTAGGTGTAGTAGAAGGGAAATGAAAGAGGGTGAAGGGTGTAAGTTTGGGAAAGAAGACATGGGGAAGTAGGTATTTATAATGGCCAACATCCATGAAGAAGATTAGTTGAGGGGACATGACATAATAAGTGAGAAAGTGGATTCACCTATTTTCTAACTGTAGCCAGCTTTTTTAAACTTCAATTTTCCTTCTTTTGATTCGAATGTTTATATCTTTTAAATAATTTATTTAGTGCCTAGAAATATTTATTTATTCTTGAGTATTCAAATCATTTATGTAGTAGTATATGAATTTGATCTCTGACCAGGATAACACAATGTCAAATTTTATACTATCTCTAATGAATAAAACATTAAATTGTCAAGTTTCATGTGTCTTTGACTAGTTCCGACACTCAGACAACAAGTGTGAATTTTAATGGACTTGAGAAAAATTCGCATATCTTGTATTCCACTATTTTTAAATTCAACTATTCTTCGTTCGGTTATATAGCAGATTCGGCTAACTCTTAATTCATCTACTTCCTATTCTCAACTAACAATTTAATTATTTTTAGATGAAAATAGTATTGTTGGTTTTTACAATGGTGGAAACCGAACCTTAAGCTTTTTTATCGCCCAATTTTTTAACTCACACTCTAACCATCAAGACACACTCTTATATCCCCTTGATTATTTACTTATTGGGTTACACAATTTTCTTATTACTCAAGTTTTAGTGGTACAAATTTATGAGCTAGAAATATTCTATCATTTTTTCATATACTCCTATAATTTAAGAATTTCATTTATAGTGTAAATGTGCCCGTAGTATAGTTAGAATCAATTTTGAGTTGTGTTATCGTTAATTTGCACAAATGGGATATGAGAGAAGAAGAGTGCAAATGTTTGAAATGTCTCTCTCCATCTCAAGGAGACAAGATGATGCCATGAGACAATTGAGTTGTCAAGAGTGGGGATCACAAAATAAAAGAATAAAAATTGATATCTAATAATAATTCTTTGAGAATATAATGCACAGGCATGAATGAGGTAATGTCAAATATTATTTAATCTCTTCCACCATTACTAGCATTGCACCTTAAAAAGGAATGTTTCTTCGGGAATAAATCATCAATTAGTTTATAAATTGTCATTCTCTATCTAATTTTGCCTATAAATTATGTAGATGTATTAATTATCAATTTTGTCTAACAACCTAGTGGTTAAAATCAAACACATGAAGTCTTAAAAAGTGGAGAATCTCAAATTCAAACCTGTGTTCCGACACACCAAATAACTTTATTTTTTTTAGTTATGCTCATAATAAAAATTTAGTTATGCTTTTCGAGACAAGCGAAAAATTTGAGCACATTCAAGAAGAAGATGCAGTTGGCTGGTCCTTGGAATGAGAAGAAAACTCCCAAAATTCCAATTCCTATCACCATATAAAGAGACGAAAAAGTAGTGAATGATGATAGATTAAAAAAAAATATTCTTCTCATAACTTCTCCACGCTTAATTTCTAATTTTAATTCTACTCGACTAATAACATTGATCGTTTAGATCTTAGATTAATTCAACGACTGAGATTTTGCTAACAACAAAAGAGGATCCAACTATCTATCACTTGACTTGGATTTTCTGTGGCTGCAACACCATACTAACACCTACAACTAGTATCTACCACATGACTTTACTAACCAACTAGCTAGTGGACGCAATCAATGTCTATATTGTGAAGAACAAGAACCTTCATTTTCTTGTGAAGTGGAAGTAGTTGGAACAAGTTCAAGGTTGTCAATTTCTTTGTCAATGATGGACAAAACTACAGGGGTAGCCAAGAATGTTGGTTTCTCATTCCCAGCCATAATGACAAGGGTCTTCTCTTCGTAGGACTTGATGGGTTCCTTAGTTTGAGGGTCACTCTCTTTGTTGTCCAAGTCACTGTGGTCCCCATCTTGGTTGTTCCTTGAGAGTTTACAATAAGAGCATGCTAGTGCCAACAACGCCAAGGCTATGAGTCCCATAATGGCTGCTAGTCCTCCAAAGAGATATGGGATTGGAGTGTGCCATAAGGAGGGAGTAATAGTTGTGGGGGTGTTGTTGGGGTGTGTGTTTAACATTGTTGTGGGTATACTCCTCATTTTGTCTTCTTTGTTTTTGTACGATTTGTTTTAGAAAGAAAAAAGAAACTATTTCGTTAGGAAGAGGAAGATTTAGGTGTAGTAGAAGGGAAAGGAAAGAGGGTGAAGGATGTGAGCTTTGAAAGAAGACATGGGGACGTAGGTATTTATAATGGCCAACATCCATGAAGAGGAAGATTAATTGAGGGGCATGACATAATAAGTGAGAAAATGGATTCACCTATTGTATCTAGCTTTTTTAAAGTTAAATATTCCTTCTTATGATTCAAACGCTCATATGTTTTAAATATTTATTTAGGCCGATTCTATGGTGTAGACGTAAAACAAGTATTGTATTATATTAATTTTCATCATTGGACCAATAAATTCGACCATTAAATTAAATAAGAAATTATATGACTTTTTGATCCGACGGTGAAAAAGATACATGTGCATGATACAAAACTATTTTACTTGTTCATGTTAGATAAAACCAATTATTTGTTGCCTAAAAATTTTATTATTTATTTTTCTTAAGTAATCGAATCATTTAGTACATGATTTCTCTAACGAATGGTACATGATTTTTCTTTAGTAACTATTTTGCTTGTACTACATGATTTCAATCCCTGACTATAGGATAGTTTTCTATCAAATTTTATTTATCTCTAACAAGAAAAACGTTGAATTGTCAAGTTTTATGTTTCTTTGATTAGTTCTAACACTTCAACGTTCAACGAACTGCGTGAACTTTATTAGACTTGAGAAAGATTCACATATATTGTATTTGATTGTTTTTGAATTTGACTATTCTTCATTCGGTTAAACCTTAATTCGACTGATTGCCGTTCTTGGCTAACAACATAATTATTTTTAGATATAAACAATATTGTAGGGAGTTGAGTAACTTAGTTGATATGAGTTAAAAGATTAAATAAGTTGTGGAGTTAAATGTCCAGAGTTCAAGTTCTGACATTCAAAAAAGGTTTGAAGTAAGGGACTAAAGAAGTTTTTTTCTTTTTGAAAGAATGGATTAAGTTGTAGAGTTCAAATTCTGAAAATAAGAGAAATACAAACATAAAAACTAGGATATGAATATTTGTCATTTATATATATATATATATATAACAATATTGTTAGGTTTATTTTGGTAGTGGAAATTGAACCTTCAATTTTCTTACTCAATTTTTCACTCACATCCTAACCATCATGCCTCATATATCCCCTTGATTATTTACTTATTGAGTTACACAATTTTTTCATTACTCAAGTTTTAGTTGTTCGAATTCATGAGTTGGAAATATTCTATTGTTTCTTCTTATATAGTTTAAGAATTTCACGTCAATAGTATAAATGTGCCCGCAGTATAATTAGAATCAATTTTTCAGCCGTGGTATCGTTAATTTGTACAAATGGGATATGAGTGCAAACGTTTGAAATGTCACTACCTCAACGAGACAAGATGATGTAATGAGACAATCGCAGTGTCAAGAGTGGGGATCACAAAGTAAAAGAATAAAAGTTGATTTATAATAATAATTCTTTGAGAATATAATGCACTAGCATGAATGAGGTAATGTCAATATTCTTTAAGCTCTTCCACCATTACTAGCATTGCACCTTGTAATGGAATGTTTCTTGCGTAATAAACCATCCATCAGTTTGTTAAACTTTCATTATATCTCTAATTTAGTCTATAAATCATATAAATATATTAGTTAGTCACTAAAGTATGAAAAAAATTGAATTCGTCAATATTTAGTGGCTCGCATCTTAAAAGCTATAGACTAAATTAACATGTTATATATATATATATACACACACACACACTTCGTAGACTACTTATGATATTTATATAGTAGAGACCATTGTAAAAGAAAATACGATAGTATAAAGATTAAATTGTTAAAATATTTGTTTATAGTGGGGTGAATAATATGTTTGCACATTTTGAAAGGAGAAAAATTAAATAAAGAAAATGACTCTTATCTATATTGGGAAAGCCACAAGGGGTTCTTGGGTCCCATCCGAGGGGATAGTGAATGAGGAACGTGTCTCATGAGTGGATGTTTACTTGACGAGAGTAACCATAAATCATCATCAAATATATCTTTATAATACTAAATGTTAGGTAGTCTTGACCTAACTCTATGACTAACCCTAATTTGCCAAGAGTTGAACCGTGCACCAAATGTTATCACAACACATGTTTTACCACTTGACCACCTAAGTTTCTGCTGAAATAATCTTGCTTCCAAAATTAATATGCAACATTTATGCCATTTTCTCATTTCTTCTCTCTTCCACATTTTTTCCCTATACTAATGAATTAAAATTATAATTAATTAAATTGAAGCATCACTCTCTCCACGTTCCTATTATAGAACCACTATTACTGAGATAACTACACTATGTTATTATTAACTTCCCGCTGTAACTTCCCGCCATGCCTTTGGATTATAAAAATATATGATTTCAGGCTATAATATACAAGTTTAAGCTAGCTAGAATTTCCTCTTAGAGAAAATTCTAAATCCAAAATGATTATAAAAATATATGTATCATAAGAAATTCTATAAGAAAAGGTTTCTGTTACTAACATTGTAAAGGAAAAACCTTTTCTTAGTTTTCTATAATTCTATTGCATGAGAAACACATAATGACATGACTTTTAACCTTTTCATATATCTAATTTTTAGTTTTAAAAAATTTTATGAAAAAACTCTTACTAGAGATCAAACCAGATATCATATGCTACCAATTCACAACTCTTACCACTAGGGCATTGATGTTTTTGATGAAATGTAATTGCTTCACTTTTATATATTCAACACAAATCTCGGGTCCTCTTTCTTTCAATCTCACAATCCCTAAATCATTTCTCACTCACTTTCATCTCTCTCACCATCATGCAATTAAACCTAATAACCCTAATCCCACCCTTTTTGGCGGACCTTATTAATTTTTATAAAAAAAAATGTCTGCAAGGAATTGAATCAGGTAACACATGACAACACTTTACCACTTTTACTGAAAGAATGTTGCTTCCAAAATGAATATACTTTTTAAAGCCATTAATGCTATTGACAGATCGTAGACCAGACTTAGGCTTTAAAAAATTTGGCAGGCCAGACTTAGGCCTTGTTGGGATAAAAGAGAGCTATCAATGTATGCAAAGTGGAAACAAAGTAATTGTGGGTTTTCCTTTTATTTGTTGATTTTAATCGACTTTTAGATTTGAATGTGTATGTTTAGGGGTGCATTTGTTTTAACTTTTTTAAAAAATAGATTTTGTGTTAGGAAAATTTAGAGATTTTGAAAAAAAATCTGAAGCTATTTGTGTTTCTTTACTATAAAAAAAAATCTCTTTTTTAAAAAAAATGATTTTTAACTAGTTTATGTCTTACCTCCTTGTGTTTGAAAAAAAATAGATTTTGAGAAAAATTAATCCTAATAAATTTTCATTTTAAAGTCAAAATAGATTTTTTTTGATAAAATGATTTTTCTAAAAATTCTAAACAAACACTTAAAAATGTCAAAAGTGATTTTTTTACTAAAAAAAATATTTTTTCCTAAAAAAATCTAAAACAAACGGGGCCAGATCGACCATAACTTTAGCAGAATTATGGTGCATGTGTAAATGTGATTTTTGTTAAATATTACACTTTGAAATTTAGGGTGTTATTATAATTTCGCCAAATTCAATATTAATTCAATCATGCATGCAACACATGTTTGTTAATACAAGAAACAAAATTAGATACATAACAACACATGTGAAACCTATTTTTGTTTATGAAAGAAAAATTAATTACTGAATCACACGGGGCACAGCAGCTCCACTTACACTGTCTAATGAATTTAGAAGTGACAAATCAGATTATCCTCAAAAGGTTAAAATACCAATTTGATAAGTTACAAAATTTACCAAATTATAAATTTACGTCATTTTGATTCATTTGTATACAAACTTTCAAGTTTCAAATCTAATATTCATATGTATACATGAATAAAAGATTACGTCATTTTGATCCATTTGTATATGGACTTTCAACCTTCAAATCTAAGATTCATATGTAAATAAGGGTGAAAGATCATAGATTTGAAGACTATATGAATTTTCAAGCTTTAAATCTAAGATTCATATGCAAACATGTGTGAAAGACCATAAATTTAAAGACTCAGAGGTCACAAGAAAATAAAACCATAGATTTGAAGTTTAAAAATTCATATTCAAATAGACCCAAAGAACAAAAAGAAAATGAAAAAAAAAAAGATAAATAACCAAATCGTTACGTGAATTAAGTTAAAAGATCACAAGTGTAATTTCGCCTACAAAATTAAAATAGATATTTTTATTTCATATCATATTTCTAGATTTAGGAGAAGTCAGATCAATCTTTTAAATAAATCTAAGTTTTCAGAGTGATAACTCCCTAAATGTTCGTCAAGAGCTAACTTTGTTAAAAAAAAAAATTACATAGTCAATATTTGTCCTAAATTTATCATTCTCCCCACTAAAATTTCATATCATCTTTTACGTAAGGGAATCTTCAAGCCATGTTGAATCAGATTAAATTCCTCATCAAATGTTCTTCTCAAGATACACACCAACATTGCGCATTTAATTTTTCTTAAAATTCTATTCATTTTATCAATTTTGCTTGGAGGTTCCCTCAACTTTTTCTCCCATGATTAATAATGTCAATTTCTGTTGTACATTAAGGCTACACAATTGAGATACTCTTAGAAAACTTCCTTTCCTTATTCGGAAAGAACTAAATCTTTCTTTAAATTTATTTCGCAATGGATTTGAAGTCATTTTAACATATTGTAACTAACCTCATATATATGTTGATATATTTTATTCATTTTAAGCTATAGTGTAAATATTCTTCATCTCCATGTGATGTGATGTAGCTTGATTACATATTCTATCTACCTATATTGATCAATTTCCTTCATAAAGATTTTCGGATCAAAATAGGAACCACTTTTCCATAGGCACAATTAATCTCTTTGATGCTTCATTGTATTGCATTTGTTTCATAACGTCAAAATATATTCCCTTACCCATTTGCTAAAGAGTTGAAATGCTCTCTAACTTTGATTGATCCTTCATTATTTCTTTGGGTCAGTCTCTTTTAGATAATATTCTTACTGGCTTCTCGTTGATAAAAAAAACTATCATATTCTTTGCTTTTCATTTATACATTCCTTCTGTCAAAATAGTAAAAAATTAGTGTACATTTGTAACCTGCGGAAGTATTCTTAACAATCTCTCCAAGTATTATATTCTTAATTAATCATGCATGTTTTCTTTATCATACATGTATGCATTACAAACATTTTCATCTACCTTTTGGCCACTACATTACAATCAAATTATAACACCTTTTGAACTTTGCATTCTTACAAAACTAATAGTGGCAACCAAATTGCTTATCAAGCCTATGGAAAATTTCATTAAAGGAATAGAGTATTGCTTATACCCTTAAACACTTGGAGAGATTGTTAAGACGAGTTACCCGATGTGATGAGTGACACCAAAATCAGAATCCAAGACATCAAAATATGATTGTTTCAAATAAATGCTAGAAGCAATTGTAAAAATCATCATGTTCTATAGTCATTGAATACTACCACCAACAAACCCAAATTTGTTCATGGTCAATGACATTGACATAACTCAATTCCAGTAATTGTAATTGACCTCAGTCTAAAAAATGGGAAACAATAACAAACAAAAAATACTAATAATGAGGAAGGATGAAAAGGTTGGAAATATCCTCCATAGTTTCCAAAAACATGAAGAAGGATGAGGAAAAGAGTGATCATAGAAGCTGGCTATTCTGCTAACAGCGTATTAAAACAAATCAATAGTTAAGATGCTTCATTGTAAGGGATATAGAGATTTATAATTTTGCAAATATTAGTATCCTAAATACAAATATAAATGATGTTTTTAATTATTCACAGCACTCCTCCTAGTCTACTACGAACCCTATCAAATATTGGTGACTGCACGGATTGGTAACATTTATCATAAATAAGAAACAAGTCATGCCTTATGAGGTCCTTTCTGACCATTACAACATGTTAACAACACCAAATCCTTAATTTCCTAAGTACTCCACCTCATGAAGATAAGAAAAATTGATGTCAGGAGCAAAGAAACCAAAGGCGCTGCAGCTCGTGAAAATAAAAAAAAAGGATTAAGCAGAAGAGATTCCAACAAGTTATATCTTTTTGAGAGAATAAAGCCAGTTTTAGATTTATTTTCAAAACCAAGCATCATTTAAGAAAATAGTTTATGAAAAATTAATGTCATGCGCCAATAAAGCAAAGAAACCAAAGGCGTTGCAGCTCGTCAAAATCACAAAAGGATTAAGTAGAAGAGATTCCAACAAGTTATAGCTGTTTGAGTGGAAACAATTTAACTTTATTTTATCCTTTGCTATAAAAATAGCTTATGTAATACATAATCGCTTATCATGATAAGCGTTTGTGCCATAAGCTACAAATCAATTGTTGATCCAAACAGGGCCATAATGAGACAAAGAAACCAAATAAGTAATTATGCTCAAAAAGTGTCAGTATATAGCTTGTTTGATTAGGCAAATATTAGACATTCTAAATTCTAATACTTTACAAATTAGCAATTGATGTAATAGCTTGAAATACATGTCTCAAGAAACCTAAACATTGAACTACCAAGTGCCAAAATCCTAAACATATTCAACTACAATTGGGTCTGAATGCTATAGCTTGAAAATCTACAGTGACTTGATGTTTGAAGTCTTAGTCAATTTCTTTATCAATATCCTGAAAAGAAGAAACCATATTAGAATATATCATATCAAAACTGAAACAAATTTGGCCAAGAAAAAACCACAGAAACAAAGGCATCTTTTGTACTCAATTTGTTCAAATCCCAAGTATTTCCCTTTTACTCATTTCATCAAACAGGTTGCAAATTTGTAACCAACAGAAACCTTTCCAAAAGCAAAATTCTACATATCTACAAACAACCCACCTTCGGATCTATGACACTAAAAAAAACATCATCAATAATATCCATCAATTTACCGTTATATCAAATGCCAAATATCTTCACCAAAAAAGATGCAATTTGGATGACGACATAGGCATATCAATTCAAGTTACAGATTCACAATATTCCCAAAACAGCAAATATGAATTGGGAAAGAGATTATTATCAAGTGAAGGAAGAGCCAAGAGAGTTGTGACAATTTGATGTAAAATGAGGAAGACACAACGTTAAAGGAAGAGAGGGTGACTTGGCATTGCAGCGATGAGAAGAAAAAAAGGAGCACAAAGACGCAGAGCTCTGTGAGAAAAGAGAGAAGGTGAGAGTTGTATGAGGGGAGAAGAGAATGACACATGACTCACTCAAAGAGTAGTTTTAATCTTAGCCCTTCTTTTTAATCCAATGGCTGCTAATTAATCCTCTGACTCACTCTCACATAAAAAAGACTCTCACTAGTTTTGTCTGTGTTCTTATTGAAACATTGGCTTTCTTGAGCCACCACGTCCGGAATCAATTATAAGAAAAACATAACCAATATTTCCTCTATGAAGCATAGACTTGGACCAATCTGCAATCAACGGGACCTTAGTATCTGCAGATTCAACCCTTTGTACTTGTAAACCTAAATGTGTGTAAACTAAATTTGTAGATTGAGCTCATCTTATAGCCATCCAAATTGTAAACTATTGTGGTTGTTAGGCTAGTAGTGTGATTGTTTATGAGTTCAGACTTGCAAGGAAGGTTTAATTTGCAATAAAAACGCATCAAAATGGTGACCATGTTGTACAGGGGTAGATGTAAGGAATATTTAATTTGTGAAGGAACGGATTTTGGGTGCTATATCCCTTTATATTCACACATCTCTGTGCTAATCTGAAATTTACACACCTAAAGATTACTTGGAATAAAGAAGAGATGTGAAATTGGTCCCAGATAACTAACAGTCCCTTTAGTGTATGTTAGTATATATCCCTTTGGATTTGATCCTGCAAACAACTTTAGTCCTAAAGATTATGAAAGGAAATAGAAACAATTAAATTAGAGAGCATGACATGGCTACAATGAAATAGAAACAGTGAAAGTAGACCTATTCACATTAGGAAGTGACAAAAAGATATGCAATTACAATATCCCTACAACTCAGATTTTAGACAATCACAATCAATAAAAAAAAGCTATTTTATGACAGAAAATGAGAAATTTTCAACAGCTTAACTATCTTGGTTTTACTATCTGAAAACAAAATAAGAAGTACTACTTGGGAAAAAGAAAGTCTCTGCAATGTCATATATCAAACTAACCCTTTTCGATATATCAAAGCAAAAGGATTTTGAGGTGAATCTAATTACATAAAATAGAACACCCCTTCACCTATATTTCAATTAACGGAGTTTCCTTTGCTACAGTGTTGTACAAGTCATATTAGTTACTGGCCATTACATAACAAGGAAACTAATTTTTCAGTAACGCAACTTTCCTGTGTTGTTCTATGATGAAAAAACATATTATGCACCCCTGAATAAGGTTTGTTCTTCCCCTTAAAAGAATGATCTTGTAACATACTAATTTGTCATGGATAATCTGGATGCTAAAAAATGCCACAACAGAAAAAGAAAAGAATTAGAACTAATGTCAATTTCCAGTTTTCATATATGAGGGACTTACCAAATTCTTCCATGACCAATCAAGCATCCCTAGATGCCACTTTCCCCGCCCTGCATTAGCTCCTGCACTTGCTCATGTGCTTGCTGTTAGAACAAAAGAACTAGTTTAGGGTTGTGCTTGGGATGATATGTGAATTCCATAAGGAGATATTTAAGGTTACCTGTTCAGTGTACATAGGGCTCCCACATGAAAGGAGTGTGGGCCAAAGCCAAATGGTGGAGGCAGCAGCAGTGAGCGACGCATCGGCATCAGCATGAGCTTGTGACGGTACTGCCAGGAGACGTTGTGGTGTTTCATGGCAAGAGCATTAAGAGTCTCTGGGATATTACCACCACCATCACCAATATAGAAAATATTCGAAGGGTTGTCTCGATTTTTCATAAACCATGACATCATATCATACATAATAGTATTGTAACTTGCATTCACACCTGAAATTAATTCGCGGTTATGATTATGGAGAAGAAGTTAACAAAAAGTGATTATGAATAAATTAAGTAAGTACCAGAGATATGATGGATGGAGATGCCAGAGGAGTAAAGTTCATCTACAACTTCAGTGGAGATTATATCCTTGTATACGTAAGCTGAAATAAAGAGTTCACCATGAAGGTTGGCATTCGAAAGATCACAACGAATTTTCTTCGCAATGTTGTACACGGGCACGCGATCTGTTGTTGGAACTTTACAAATGCCAGTGTTCCAGAAAACTGAAATGTTCTTCTTTGCATATTCCATGGTCTACTCTTGAGCTTGCTCTTGCACATGCTCCTGTTAGAACACAGACACGACTGTTAGAACAATAGACACTTTCGCCACCTTCTATGAATGGTTGATATGTGAATTCCATGAGGAGATTTTGAAGGTTACCTGTCCCATAGGGCTCCCACCCGAGAGGAGTGTGGGCCAGAGCCAAATCGCGGAGGCAGCGGCAGTGAACGACGCATCAGCATCAGCTACTGATGGTACAGCAAGTAGAATGTTAAACTTTTCGTCAGCAAGAGAATTAAGAGCCGTAGTGATAGCACCACCACCATGACCAATATACAAAATATTGGTAGGGGTGGGATTATGCAAAGGGGTTAGTAGAATATTTTGCCAAATATGTTTGTAACATGCATTCACACCTGAAATTAATTAAAACATGATTATGATTATGGAGAAGAAATTTACAAAGATCATTACTAATAAATTAAGCAAACTAGTAAATACCGGAGACATGACAGAGAGAAATGCCAGAGGAGGACAGTGCGTATTGGACTTCAGAGGGGATTATATACGCGTCTCCATAGGCATTAACAGAAATTTCGCCATGAAAGTTGGCGTTCCTCAAAGCTACATGGATGTTTTTCGCTATGGAGCTAACTTTCTTAAGGTCAGTTGGAACTTGGCAGGTATTAAGGTCCCACCAGACTGATATCTTTTTCTTCGCATATTCCATAGTCGTCTCAAGAAGTCTGGTTTGAAAGACGTGAAACATTACTAAATGATCAAGTCTCGTAAAAAACAGAGACATCATTCCAAAAACAGTAACTTTCAAGCATGCATCAGTAACAAAGATTCGTAAAAAAAACTTTCACACATTTTGTCGAACAGTTTGTGTGCAATCAGGATCATATAACAAGAAACCTCCTTTCACACATTTTGTCAAACAGTTTGTGTGCAATCAGGATATTTAAAACAAGATTGAATTGATGTTAAATAAACGCTAAGCTATTGGATCAGAGAGAAAAATGAAGCAAAAAAACACTGAATAATGTTGAATAAATCTAAAAAAAGAGCATTGATTTGAATCACAAGTTCAATAATAACTGTTAGGGTTTATGAATGAGTGAAGAAGAAGATGATGGATAGATATACATACCTCTACTGTAGAAGTAATTGACGAGAATGCAAAGATGAAAGTGCAGTGGCGCTGACGGCAGAATGCACGGCGGAGGAACGGTGAGTGAGAACGAGAGGGAGTGACTGCATTTTTGTCACTTTCTATTTTTCTTTTCAATTTTGTTGATGTAAACAAAATATCTTCCGGCGCACGTAACTGCTAATTTATTATGAAGGAGGAACCTTGAATTATTTTTTTTTCCTTTCTTTTCGATGTTATAACACGGTGGAAGTTTCTACAAGCATAATCCCTTTTATTCATTTTTCTATTCCATTCTACTTCCCTCGTCATCCTCACTGTTCCTCACGTTTCATCAAAAAAAAAAAATCTTTGAAATCATCTAATCTCATCACCAAATCAAATCCCATGAGTTAAATTATGATCTAAACAAAGCTTTTCCCCTAATTGTACAAGAGTTCTTCGATATGATTTGGGGTTAGGGTTGGTGCTCCAAGAGATTAGGAGTGTACCCACTCTTGGTAATTGTTTGAGGTATATTTACCAACTTACATTTCAATTAGTGCATATTTAGTCATGATTAGTGTGTTATAAATTAATTTTAGAGAGTAGAGTATATATAACCCCAACATATGAATATGATATGGACTTTCATTTGATTTGAATAATTCTATGTAACTTCAACAATGTTGGCATAAAGTATGTTGCTTCTGCTATTTGTTCTTGCATATAATATGCATTTGTTTAATATTATGTCTAAAACGAAAGTTGGGAATAAATTAACAGGTTTAAGCCTACATGGTATCAATAATACTATAACAGACATATATTCAACTTACCTTTCATGGTTATCTATTGTTACTAAATTTTAGAATAAGCTTCTAAATTTTGATAGAATATTATTGATGCTCAGATATGACGTCGGACGTTTCAAATGCTTCTCCATTGGTGGTTGGAGAGCGTACTTAGTTGATTCGTCGTAACTGTGAGTTGATGATGATCATTATCACTTGTTTTCATTATCGTTATTATTGATATTTTTATGATTTTATATGTCAAAGTATTTACTAAAATGGGGAACACACCCTTCGAATATTTTTTTTTCTCATCTTTGATACATGTTTAAGGTCACCGATTTTAATATGATTTCTTATTTAGATTTTATCTACGACGTATAAAGTATCGCAAATTGGGATTTGATTGTGTGCATTTGACACAAGTTTGATCTTTTACGAATCATGGTTTTAAAGCTATGTGTTTTGAGAAATACAATTATAATTGTGATTACCTAGGTGCACCTAGTATTGATTTCGGTTAGGTAGAGTTACTCCGTTAGATGGAGCCGCCCCTATGGATAGGCCACCATTAGGAGGAGAGGGCTATCAATGAGATGTAAACTCCCTAATTGAAAATGTTTTACGTTTTGTTTTGAATCGAGAGAAAAGAGCTATCCGTTAAATGGAGCTACCAATATGAGAAAGACCACTCTTAGTAGGTGTCGCGGTGATTTTCGGAGATCAAGCTATTGATTAGCGTTGACTCACTATTTTATTTCACGACTGAACTTTTAATTTTTTAAAAGAAAGGTGGAAAAAAGTTCTAAATTACCACATTTTAAAAAATTAGGGTTCCGGGGTTGGTTACGTTTAGGGAAGGTGTTAGCACCCTAAACGTTCGTAGTACTCTACGAGAACCTCTTGATTTTATTTATTTATTTTGGGCTATAACTTGCTTATTTATTATATTTTTTTTTAAAAGAAAAGAATGAATTAGAATAGTGAGAAAAAATAAAAATGTTTTTTTTGTATTTTTTATGATTTGGAAGGACAAGGTCCTCTGCCTACGTACCCGTGAGGGATCAAAACCTCGTAGTTCGGGGTAAAAATGACGGTTGATTTGTTTTTGTATTTTTTAGTTTTTTTGAAAAAAGTTTTAAAGATAAAAATAAAGCCAAGTGGCAAAAAATGAGATTGGTTTGTGTTTTTTATTTTTGAAAATGATTAAAGTGTAATTAAAGTAGATTAATGATTTTTTTAAAGAAAATAAAAGAGAAAAATGGACACTTGATTGAGAATCAAGGTTTGTTTAAGAAAAGCTTTTTTTTGTGTTTTTGATTATTTGAATGTTTTTTGTTTTTTGATAATGAACTAAGGCTAAAACGTAATAAAAGTTAAATGCGAGGAATTTTCGTGGTGACGTTGGATCACCACGAAATCCTTTTGAAAATAAACTATCCTAATATTTTTTGTATTTTTCTTTTGTAAAGCGAAATAAATAAAAATAAATAAAAGACATAAAGCAGAATAAATAAAGTGAGTGTCAGTGCAAATTCTCATTAATATTTACATTTGTTCCTAAATACATTCTAATCAAAATAAAAAAGAAATGACAAAACAATAAATAAAAGGGAATTGCAAATGCATGACAATAAATATGCTAGAATAAAACTAAAATGAAAATGCATGAAATAAAAGGAAAATAAATAAATATAAAAATGCATGATGTGCTAAAAAAAATAAAAGTAATAAAATGCATGTCAAATAAATAAAGACTAAAACTAAATGCAAAAAAAGAAATGAAAATCAAAGAAGAAAAGAAATAAAAGAAAGAAAAGGGTGCAGGGAGTAATAGGGGGGTGTGGATAGCGAATGAGTAGAGAAATGAAGCAAGGAAGAAGCTGGGCCGTATGGTTGTGGTGTTTTGGAGGATGGTGTGTGTTTGTAGTTGTGCTGATTGTGTAGTGTGGGTTGTGGGAGTTTTTGGTTTACGGTGGTGCGGGTTTGTATGGTTTGAGGGGAATGAGTTCGTGAGGGGTTGCTGGGTGATGGAGGAGGTGAGTTCGTGAGAGTGTGGGTACGGATGAGTTTGTGTTGGTATTTCTCTTAGTTCTGATGATTTTGTGTTGTGTTTTCAAAATCCCCCCCTTTTCTGTTGCTGATGGCTTCTCCTTTTATCATACCGTGCCAATTAATGTGAATCAAAGCCATTAATGGACAATAACCAATATCAGTCAAACAACAACAAAAGAGGCAACCATTAAAATTGTACTTAAAACCCATTAAAATCAAAAGTCTGACCCTTAAAAAAACAATGGAAAAAAAACGAAAAATAAAATAAAATAAATAAAAAAGATAATAATAAAAAAGGAAAACAATAAAACTAAAAAAGAGATAAAAAGTAAAAATGACAAATTGAAAAAAAATGTCGCTTCCGGAACCAAAAAAAAATGAGGTATTTTAAAATACCTCCCTGCTGAAATTTCGTCTGAAACAAAAGACGAGTGAAAAATAAATTTAGGTCAAAAATTGGGGTATGACAGATGCCCCTATTTAAGTCTCTTCGTCCGGAGATTTGAAGGTAAAATCTTGGATTCGACGGGTCGAAGGGACTTAAATACAGAGTACGCCAGTTTTAGACCTAAATAAAAATAAAAATGAAATGCTCGTGATGCAGATGCAAATGCAAGACGGCGAAGCTGACCCGACTGGGGGTAAAACAAAACCAAAGGATACCCGAGTTTGTTAAAGCAAGGGATCCGACTCCACTGGGGGATAACATAGTTTCACTGGGGAAGGAGTTGTCTACTATCGCACTAATTCAGAACGATAGCCTAACAAAGACAAAGACCAATGTTACCTACTATCGTGTAAATGATAGCTTAAAAAGGTAAAAGAAGGAGACACTGTCTACTATCAACAAAGATGATAGATTAAAGAAGACAAGTATTACCTACTATCGTGTATTGATAGCTTAAAAGAGGTAATATAAGAGGAGACATCGTCTACTATCGTTGTATGGATAGCTTAAAACAGACAGATGACATGTATTACCTACTATCGTGTATTGATAGCTTAAAAGAGGTAATATAAAAAGGAGACACCGTCTACTATCGTTGTATGGATAGCTTAAGGAAGACAGATGACATGTATTACCTACTATCGTGTATTGATAGCTTAAAAGAGGTAATATAAAAAGGAGACACCGTCTACTATCGTTGTATGGATAGCTTAAGGAAGACAGATGACATGTATTACCTACTATCGTGTATTGATAGCTTAAAAGAGGTAATATAAAAAGGAGACACCGTCTACTATCGTTGTATGGATAGCTTAAAGGAGGTGACATGTATTACCTACTATCGTGTATTGATAGCTTAAAAGAGGTAATATAAAAGGAGACACCGTCTACTATCGTTGTATGGATAGCTTAAAGGAGGTGACATGTATTACCTACTATCGTGTATTGATAGCTTAAAAGAGGTAATATAAAAGGAGACACCGTCTACTATCGTTGTATGGATAGCTTAAAGGAGGTGACATGTATTACCTACTATCGTGTATTGATAGCTTAAAAGAGGTAATATAAAAGGAGACACTGTCTACTATCGTTGTATGGATAGCTTAAAGGAGGTGACATGTATTACCTACTATCGTGTATTGATAGCTTAAAAGAGGTAATATAAAAGGAGAAGACATTGCCTACTATCGGTGTGCGGATAGCTTAAAAAAGGCAGACGAAATATTTTACCTACTACCATTGTGAGGGTAGCTTAAAGGAGGTAAGAGATAAATGTCAGCTGCTCGGGACGTAGCCGAACTTGCCGCTGACGACAGGATAAAAGGTATGCACAAGCTGTTCATTAAAGAACTGTCACTTGGCGAAAAGAGGGTGACATCTTTGGACCAGACACACTGGGATGACACTTGGGGATAAAGAGAGTTAAAAAAAAAAAAAGTTCATGACTGATTGGTATGAAAAACAAGACTCAAGGTGGTTAATGCAACCATGTATGAATGACGTTATGTGCATGTTGTGTATGCAAGAATGTGTATATGCATGAATGTATGAATGCATGAATGATGATGTGACTTGTATGACTGGCATGACTGATTAACTTGTGACTGTATGAAGGATTGACTGGTAAGATTGTACGGAAGACTGACTTGTATGATTGTATGAAAGACTGACTTGTATGATACAAGATTGGACGGATAAGATGAAAAGTGACCCGACGTCGCATCACAAACACTCGGCAATCTTCAATGGGGATGATGCCACTGGGGACATATCAAAACAATGATGGGGTAAAGCCCGACATATGCAGTAACTGGTGGGGAGTATACACTTCCTGGGGGAGACGTGTTAATCCATAGACCTGACAGAAGAACTGGCGTTTCTGTGGTCATGCTTTTTTGTTCTTTTTTCTTTTTTTGAATCCCTAACTTTTGCCTGGACCGCCCTTTCGGGTTTTCAGTCCACCGGGAATATATTCTTTTTGTATGCCCCTAATTTTTGCCTGGACCGCCCTTTCAGGTTTTCGATCCACCGGGACGCTCATTTTTGCCTAAGCCGCCCTTTCGGGTTTTCGACTTACCGAGCTTTTTCTTTTCTCTTTCTTCTTTTTTTCAAGCAATTGACCATGTTCAGCCTGCAAAGTTTATCCGTTCTCAGGCCAGATGTCGACGCACACTTCACTTATTCATGAGTTCAAGGAGAATGTGTTTGTTGTTTATGCTTTCCAAAAAATATAAAAAGATTTATGATTTTTAAAAAAAAAGTTTTGCTTCAAATACTACCATCAAAAATAGAAGAAATTTTATAAACAGAATAAATAGGAGTTCCAAATAAAAGGCACAGGCTCAAATTCATTTTAACAGAGTGGTGGCCCGCCAATGGCGTTGCCCCACGGATCTCTCAAAAGTTTGGAAAATGGTAAATATAAGGGGAAGGTACATTGAACACAATAACCGTTATTCTCCCTAACAACTTTGAATTCCACCGTTTAGGTGCTTCAGATTCAGAGTCTCTTTGACCGCTAATGTGCCCCAAGTGAGTCATGGCCAACTTGATACAGTTACTTTGTCTTTTGATCCTTAATTTTTGCATAGACCGCCCTTTCGGGTTTTCGATCTATCAGGATGATTATTTTCTGTTTCATGTCTCTAATTTTTGCCTGGACCGCCCTTTCGGGTTTTCAGTCCACCGAGACGCTCATTTTTGCCTAAGCCGCCCTTTTGGGTTTTCGACTTACCGAGCTGTTCTTTTATTTTTTAGACAAAGTATTTCTTGACTGCATCGGCATTCACAGGACAGGGAAGCTCATAACCAGCCATAGTCGTAAGAGTCATTGCACCACCGGAGAACGCTCTCTTGACGACATATGGGCCTTCATAATTAGGCGTCCATTTGCCCCTGGAATCGGGTTGAAAAGATTGGATCTTCTTGAGCACAAAACCTCCTTCTTGGAGCACAAGAGGACTGCCCGTGACACAAAGCATTCATGCGTTTCTCTTCAATCAAGTTTGAACTGATCATATTTGTTTTGACATCATTCAGCCTCTGACAACTGGACCTCCATTAGAATTTTCATACCGTATACCAAAGAGAAAAGGGGTTGCCCCTGTTGAGGTACGCACTGAAGTACGATATCCGTGTAAAAGCATTCTGTAACATCTCATGCCCGTCCTTGTAGGTGGTTACCATCTTCTGCACCATCTTCTTGATGTATTTTCCTTTTTGTTTTTTTTTTTTTGCTTTTATTCTTTTTTTGATGTTTTTTTTGTTTGATTTTTTTTGCAGCCTCGATGGCACCACTCATCTGGGACTTTATCAGGAATACCATAGCAGCAGTTCCTCGGAACCCCAGTTTAGTGCTTCCAGTGCTTCTTCATGAGACTGAATGATGTTCTTTTTCATATTCTAGTAGCAGTGAGATCTTTTCAAGAATCCCTTCATCCTCCTCCTCTTCAGCTTCGTAGACAGGGAACTCAAAGTCGGGAGAGAGCATAGGGTTAAAGTGTTCAACGGGTTTATTGGTGTTCGGTCTACATATGATTGATGATTGATTTTAAAAAAATGAGTGAAAAATGCAGACCTTTTGAAATTGATTTAAAATAAAATAAAATAAAGTATATTTTTTTGGGTTTTTTGTGTGTTACCATTTTCCAGAAAAAGCAGTAAAACAAAAAATAAAAGTCGCGAAAGAAACGACAATTTTTCATTGATAGTAGTTACTTGAAAACAAAAGTAGAGCCCTACATGATTTCACTTTCGTATTGGGCGAAACGAAAGGATTTTTTTTTAAAAGACAAGACAATGAAAACACATTACTTGGACCCATGAGTAACTGAGAGAATGTCAACAGCGACCCAATTGCGGTAAATCCTTCCTTGTGTTTGCACGACCACACCCATTTTCTCTCTTCTATTTGCACGAGTGTTGTAGGCGCGAGTTAGTTTGTAATGAATGTGCCGGGCCACTTTCTTTGACTGCGGCAGATTGACCTTTTTGTGATGAAACAAAGGATGAGACTCGATATGGAAACTATGAATGCAGTATGATGCATGATTATGCTTATGCAAAAAAAGAAGGGTTTGTTATCGAAGGGCTTTGTTGAAGTAATTGTAAACATCATGGTTTGAACATTTCATTTGAGCATCAAGGCATTACAAAATAGTTCTTTTTTAGAAACCAAGCCAAGGGACCAATTCAAAAGTCCTTTAGTGGAAGCTAGATTTTAAAAGGAATCTAAAGACTCCTAGCTTCCTTAAATTCAACAAATCAGGGCTCTTGAAGGTGTACTTCCTAGTGCTCCTCTATGATGTTTAAAAAAACTTGTTTAAGTCCTTCGATAATTGGATGAAAAAAAAATGAGTTTATGCATGGATGCATGTATGCATGATTATGCTAAAGAACGGAGAAAACATGGTGAGGTTAGGTCCAAATTGTTGGAGTCAGGGGTAAACACGCCATTTGGTAAGGACTATGGTTTCATTTGTACCTGTTTCACGGGTTCTACCAAGTTCCCAAAGTCATTGACCACTTCCGAATATTGTCGGATTACGGGACTGACTCCCGGTCCAACGACATTCGTAGGAAAGTCTCGTTTGAGTGTAGTATCGCGTATCAACCAATTCAAGACTACTCTTGATTAGCCACTGCACTACGTCCTAAAAGGCCAAGATGGGTTAAAGGTAACTAAAGGTCCTCAACTTCGTCGGTCACTTGAAAATAATGATGCCGAACACGACTACTCATGTCAACATAGTAATACTTCCAAGATTCCTCCATTGAGCGGGGTTATCACATGTGCCACATCCGAAACTCACTCTCGGAAAGACACTTTGATTATACCACCATCCTATCTTATGTTTCCCTCAAGTCCGGGTGTAGGACTTATCTCATCACTCACGTAAAAGGAAAAAAACACATAGGCACATATTTACAAACTTATTTTTATTTTAAGCAAGTTATAGCACAAAAATAATTAAATAAATTCAAGTTAGGCTCAACCCTCTTAGGGATATCCCCAGTGAAGTCGCCATTTCTGTCGCGGTGATTTTCGGAGATCAAGCTATTGATTAGCGTTGACTCACTAATTTTAATTCACGACTGAACTTTTAATTTTTTAAATGAAAAGTGGAAAAAAAGTTCTAAATTACCACATTTTTAAAGATTAGGGTTCGGGGGTTAGTTACGTTTAGGGAAGGTGTTAGCACCCTAAACGTTCGTAGTACTCTACGAGAACCTCTTGATTTTATTTATTTATTTTGGCTATAACTTGCTTATTTTTGTTTAGAAAGAAAAGAAAGAATTAGAATAGCGAGAAAGGAAAATAAAAATGTTTTTTATGATTTGGAAGGACAAGGTCCTCTGCCTACGTACCCGTGAGGGATCAAAACCTCGTAGTTCGGGGTAAAAATGACGTTTGATTTGTTTTTGTGTTTTTTATTAATTTTTTTAAAAAAGGTTTTAAAGATAAAAATAAAGCCAAGTGGCGAAATGGGATTGGTTTGTGTTTTTTATTTTTGAAAATGATTAAAGTGTAATTAAAGGTGGATTAACGGCTATTTAAAGAAAATAAAAGAGAAAAAAACGGACACTTGATTGAAAATCAAGGTTTATTAAGAAAAGATTTTTTTGTGATTTTTGTTATATTTGCATGTTTTTGTTTTTTTTGAATATGGACTAAGACTAAAAATATAATTAAAAAAACTAAACGCGAGGAAATTCCGTGGTGACGTTGGATCACCACGAAACCCTTTAAAATTAAACTAACCTAATATTTTTGTATTTTTTTTGTAGAGCGAAATAAATAAAAATAAATAAAAGACATAAAACAGAATAAATAAAGTGAGTGTCAGTGCAAATTCTCATTTATATTTACATGGGTCCTAAATACATTCTAATAAAGTAAAAATAAAAATGACAAAATGATAAACGAGAAAAAAAACGAAATTGCAAATGCTTTAAATAAATATGCTAAGAATAAAAACTAAAATAAAAATGCATGAAATAAAA
Source organism: Medicago ruthenica (assembly GCA_018208015.1). NCBI lineage: Eukaryota > Viridiplantae > Streptophyta > Magnoliopsida > Fabales > Fabaceae > Medicago > Medicago ruthenica. The sequence continues at coordinate 113,849,532 of CM031371.1, read as the reverse complement.
GGAAAATGAAAAAATAAAAATGCATGATGTGCTAAAGAATTAAAGGCAATAAAATGCATGAGAATACCAATAAAACTAAAAATAAAATGAAAGGAAAGAAATAAAAGGAAAGCAAATAAAAGAAAATAAAATAGAGAAACAAGGGGGTGCAGAAGCAGATGGGAGGGTGCGCAAGCAGCAATCAGAGAAAGAGGGAGAAGGAAAGATGCTGGGCTTAGCTAAACCCATTGGGCTGAGAGAGAAACAAACAAACCGGTTCGGTTCAAGAGAACCGAACCGGTTCAAGCTTTATATATAAGTTAAAAAAACGGTTTTTATTCATTTTTTAAGACCTTTCTCTCTCTACCTTCTCTCTTTCTCCTCTCTTTCTCTCATCCATTTGGCTTTGTGTCTGAAGGAGAAATTGGGGCCGTACCGTGTGGGTGGTGGTGGATGGGAAAAGTGAGTGAATGGAAACCGTACCGTGTGATGGTGAACGGTGGTTTGTGGGTCTACGGCCGTGGGTGAGGGAGAGGCACGATTTTGGGTTTGGTGGTGGCTTAGGAGGAGTGGCCGTACGGCTTTGTGTAGATTTAGGGAGGTTGTGGGTTTTGAGGGAGTGTTGTTGTTGTGTTGGATTGGGATGAGGGAGGTGGCTTGGGTGAGTGTTGTTATGATTGTGGTGAGGACAAGGGTGGAGGCCGTACGGCTTTGTGTAGATTTAGGGAGGTTGTAGTGTGTTTGGGCGTGTGTTGTGTGTGAGAGAAGTGATGTGAGTGGTTTAGCTGGGCCGGTTGTGAGTGATTGAGGGGAGGCCGTGTGTTTTGGGCGTGTGTGAATGAGGGAGAGTTTGGGTTATTGCTGGGTTGTGGTTGTACGTGGAGGTTGGGTTTGTACGGTGGTGGTTCAGAGATGAGGGCGTGAGCTTGGTGTTGGTTGTGTGAGGGAAGAGTGGTGAGTGGTGTGGGAGAAGGGGAGTGTTGGTTACTGAGTGAAGTTTGGAAGAAATGTTTCTGATCAATTTTGCTTTTTTTGCGTGTTCCTCCCCATTTGGCTGTGCTGCTACTGTGTTAAAATACTAATTGCCAACACTAATCATAAAGAAATTGTTGACAAATTAAAAGACAATAATACTCAATAATGGACAAATTAAAACAAATTAAAACACAATGAATATTAACAAAGTCTCCTCTACAATAAATGAAAAAAAAAAGTCAGCTGTTTTTTAAAAAAAGTAAGTAAATAAAAAGGAAGAAAAAAAATATATAATAAAAATGCTAAATAAAGTAACAAATAAAATATTTAAAAGAATAAAAATAAAGATAGAAATAATAATAAAAACAAAAAGACGGACCCGGACGATACTAAAAAAAATGAGGTATTTTAAAATACCTCTCTGTCGAAATTTCGTCTGAGACGACGAAAAATCTTGAACTAAAAAGACGAGTAAAAAATAAATTTTAGGTCAAAAATTGGGGTATGACAGTAGGAAAAAGCTATCAATGAGATGAAGCTAGTTCTCGATTCACCAAATTTTGATTATTTTCACTAAATTGAGTTTTCTATATTTTTTTAAAAGGCTTTTATTATGATTTTCATCAATGTATTTTTAAAGGCTTGTAATCGTATTTTCAACTCTTTACGATATTGGATTTTCTTTGAATAATTCCTATCTGACTGGAAATATTTACCAATGTGTGAATTTTCAAGTGTATAAACGATTGCAGGTTAATAGAATTTTATACGGTTACTAGATTTGTAAATTGACATTATATTTGAGAAATTTAATTACTCGTGCCCATGTGTGTTTCCCTTCTAGTTGGTGGTGGTTGTTGTCTCCTCACTAAGTCCTTGTGAATTACTCTTTCATTTTCTATTTTTTTTCCAGATTCCCAAGCAGCTGAGTAGAAAGCTACAAGTAGATCTGAAGTTCATCATTGTCCCTTTTTGGTAGGCCTCCTTGATGGATGACTCTTTTGCTTATGTACATATTTTAGTCAGTGTATCTGCAGCTATATGAAGTCTAGACATGTCCCATTTTGAGTTGTACAAATATGTAAAAATGTCATTTTGAGATTCTGGTTGATGAAAACAGGTTTATGGATAGGATTCAGGTCTTGGAAACGTTGAAAATACAGAGGATACTCTGTTGAAATTTCTGTAAATATTATTTTGATGAAAAAGGGTTATGTGTAAATTATTTAATTGTCATTTGTCGAGTTTGGTCGTTAGGCTTGTCGAGTATGGTTACTTGACCACCAAGTAAACCCTATGGTGAGTTAATCTCTAACTAATTAACTCATCCTTGTCTAACTAACTTCTAGCTTGTAACAAACTAATAACAAACTTGTGCTAATCCAAAGTATATGCACCTTAACAGCTATACACCAGATTACTCCACCAATGTATTCTTTGTCATGATCCTCTGCACCTCCAGATCCTCAATACCTCTAGATCCTCTCCACCTCTAGATCTTCTATACCTCTAGATTCTATGTACCTCTAGAATGAATTACTTCAAGACCAGACATATTAAAGCATCACCACGACAATGAAATTGCTATACAGAGCCACACAAGTTAATTCTCCCTCACAAAACTGAAAGTGTTCAATTATATAATTTCGGATAAACCTATAAGTTTGACTTGTCAATATCATCATCACAAGTATAATTATCGTGCAGTAGCATGAAGGCGAAACCAATCACAAACGTCAGTGCCAAGAAAATCACTAGAGTTGGGAAAATGACTAGTTGCCGAACAACCCAAGATAGGGGGAAATCTTGAAGAGTATGGAGAACAGTCATGCAAATGAGAGTATAAGCATAGGTAACCACAAAACATCGTATAAACCCCGTTTGAGGAACCATACCAAATCAGAACATCGTCCAAATTGTTGTCCATATTATTGGTGTTGATATTTTTATGATTAATTTGATTACGTACTTACTGGTTATGCATTTTCTCATTACTCAAATTTTTTATTGTACGAATTTATGAGCTGTAAATGTTCTATTGTTTCTTCACAAAGTAAAATTTATGAATCTTATGTATACCGTATAAACGGGCCCCGTAGTATAGTAACTTAGTTTGAATCAATTTTGAGTAGCAATTTGCATAAATGGAATCCGAGAGAAGGAGAGTGCAAATGTTTGAAATGTCTCTACCTACACCAACGAGACAAGAAGATGTCACGAGACAATTGCATTGTCAAGAGTGGGGATCATAAAATAAAAGAATAAAGTTGATTTATGACAATAATTCTTTGAGAATATAATGCACAAGCATGAAGGAGGTAATGTCAAATATTATTTAATGTCTTTTTTTTTTTCAATAATCTAGTGGCTAAAAATTCATTTTTTTTAAGATGAATAAATGAAGTGTCTGACGTTCCAACCCTGACCCCTACATATATTGTGTTGTTTAATATCTTATACGATTACTAGCATTGCACTTTGAACATGAATATTTCTTGTGGGTTGAATAATAACTTTGCACATTTTGAAAGAAAAAAAAATAAACAAAGAAATCAAAACTCTTATATGTTGTATTAGGAGAGCCACGTGGATTTTTGGGTCTCATCCGAGGCCATATAGAATGAGAACTATAATAAGGATTTTTGGGTCTCATCACATTTTTTTGACAATATAAATAACATCACACATATAAGGATAAAAAAAGAATTAGGATTCCCTCCCATCAGCGGATCCAGCAAATTTGAGGCATTCAGGATATTGGTGGTTATTCGATTAAGATTGAACGATATAAAAATATCCAAATTTAAATTTGGACCGTCCAATCTTAATCGAACGATTATCGATATTCTGAATGCATCAGAGCCTAATTTTGATAAAAGAGAGCAATCAATGTGTGTAAAGTAAAATCTCAAAGCAATTGAAGACTTTTGTGTTTCTTCAATTGAATTAAATTTTAGATTTAGACATGTATGTTTGGATTAATGGTAAGTATTGTGGAATCATGGTGCATGTATCACTATGGTTATGTCAAAATAGTCATTAGTATCATCTTTTTAATTATAGTTTATCTTCTCTCATTTTATTTTTAAAAAAGAATCATGATTTTGTCAAACTCAACGTCAATCTAAACATACAACACTTGTTTGTTTCATGAAATAATAAAAGAAACAAATAAATCCATATAAATGTGTTACCATGTAAATGTGTGGATAAATAAGGGTTTGTTTGACAAAAATAGCGGATAGCTGATAAGTTAGCTGATAGCTTATAACTTATGACTGATGGCTGATAGCTGATAGCTTATAGCTGATGACTGATGACTTATGGCTGATAAGCTAATTGAAGTGTTTGGTAAAATTAGCTGTTCAACTAGCTAATAGATGTAAAATGTCATAAAAAGACATTTTTATATCATTCAATTTTTTACGAAGAGAAGAACAACATACATTAATAATAATAATAATAACAACAACAATATCATTGTCATTTAAAAATACACTAAAAAATGACACATTGAGAATGAATAGTTTTTTTTTATAACACATAGCTCAAAAATGCCTTATAACAACCTACAGAGCTCAATGACCAATTAACTACCTATATATATAACCTACAGAGCTAAAAAATACTTGCATATTTAATCTATAAGCTCAAACGAGGAAGAAAACATAAGGGGTAAAACCGGTATTTAAATAAAATAGTAAGGGTAAAAGAGGAAGAAAAAACAATGGTCTGAAAAATTATTTTAAATTATTTATAAGAAAAATGCCTTTATTTTTATTTTAAATTATAATAAAACATAAGGGGTAAAACTGGTATTTAAATAAAATAGTAAGGGTAAAAGAGGAAGAAAAAACAATAAGCTATAAACTATAAGCTCAAACGCTACTTGAAATAGCGTTTGAAAAATAAGCTATAAGCTCCTGACGAAAAGACTATTACCAAACATGTCTTTTTTTTTTTTGCTAGATAAGCTTATAAGCTATAAGCTATAAGACATAAACTTGTTTTTGTGCCTTGCCAAACATGACTCTAAATCCAAATATTGAAATTATTTGTGCACCATACACTACGAGTCTCACTTGTGAATAGTAGCAATTTCATTTGTTATTGGCACCTATGTTTACAAACATTTAAATGCTTGATGCGAGTTAGGATATATATAACTAACCTCAACATGCATGTTGAATATGAAGCCCAGATACGGATACGGGTACGATACGATACGGGTACGCGGATACGTCAAAAATTTCAAATTTAGGATACGATACGGCTTAGATACGTTTACAATTTTTTTAATATATATATTAGACATACACGCACATAAAAAATAAATAGCATGAAATCTTAAAACTAATTACACCAAGTCAAACTATAATGGATCACGATTCACCAACTAAGATAGTAATTCTTTAAACCAAAACATACCATATAAACAACTTGCACTATGAAGATACCAAAGTAGTATGAAGATAGTCACCATTTTCAAGTCATGGCCAGTATAATGATCACAATTTACAAAAAATAATACTTGTGATCAAAATTCAAATTAGAGTTTTGCCTAAATCAAAATATGTTTTGGCCCCTATATTATAATTTATAATTCACATGTATAATAAAAGTATAAAACTAGTACAGCAAATGGTTCACAAAAAAAAATTAAATAAACTCATGTTGTATTTTTAACACACGTATCCCGTCCGTATCCTACCTATTAAGCCGTATCCCGAATTATTTATCCGTATCTCGAACGTATCCGTAACGTATCCCATATTTTTTTAAATAAAACTTAAATTAAATCATTCGGATACTTCTGGGATACGTATCCGGGCGTATCCGCGGCGTATCGGTATCCGATACGTATCCGACACGGGTACGGCACCATTTTGGAGTATCCGGGCTTCATAGAATTGTTGATATATTTTATAGTAAGCTAGTGTAAATATTCTTCATCTCCATCTGATGTGATGTAGCTTGATTACATATTCTATCTACCTATATTGATGAGTTTCCTTCATAATGATTTTCGTATCAAAATAGGAACCAACTTTTGCCATAGGCACAATTAACCTCTACGATGCTTCATTGTATTTGCTTCATAAAGTCAAAATAATTCTCAACTCATTTGCTAAAAGAGTTGAAATGCTCTCTAACTTTGATCCTTCATATTTCTTTGGGTCGTCACTTTTAGTTATTCCTACTGTTTTCTCAGTTATAAAAACTATCGGATTCTTTGCTTTTCATTTGTACATTCCTTCGTCAAAAAATAAAAAAAATTGTACATAATCCGCAAATAATACTAATTTCTCAGACATTTCGTGTTGGAATCTTTCGTTGCAACTAAAGAAAAGTTACAAAGATATCTATATATAACAGGGAGAACTAGTTCGGTCCCCAACTTGGATATGATGCGTGACATATAGCTTCACTAATTTTGAAATTAATATTCTTTTTGTGCTAAAATATCAATCATATTCCTTGGTGTATATGCTTATTATATTATTCATGTCTCCCATATATTCAAATATAAGGAAACTAGCTAGCACAGATTCTATTATGTATTTTAAAAGAGAAAAGAGGATACACGCTGTCAATATAAGTTAAGGTGGAAACAATGGTATCCATCCTCCAGGGGACGGAGTAAGGAGTTTAGCTTGGGGGACCAAGTTTAATTAATAGTGTAATTTAGTAAGGAAAAAATAAATTTTAAAATACACCACATATACAAGAAATTTAAGAAATTATAAAGTATATCTAAAGTTAATATTGTCAAACAAATATAAAATGAACTAACATTTACTTTTGAAATGCTACTCGTGGTGATTTGCATACATTCAAAATCATCAACTATCATATCTTAGGTAAATTTTTCAGCAATATTATTTAATGTTCACAAAAATAAAATATAAAGATGTTTTTAGGAGGAATATATATATATATATATATATATATATGCATACTTGTATAATTTTTTTTTTAGAAAGTTTGGGGGACCGTGACCACTTTTGGCCCCCCTTCTAGTTGTCTATGATGGCATCTATGTAGTTTGATTATGTATGTATTTATCATCCAATCAATCAATGTCATGTCATATTTTTTATATTAATTTATTTTAAAGTAAATTTAATTGTTAAACAAATTTTGCCTAGAGGGTATTTACACTCAACCAAACTTCAAGGTACCTAAGAATTTAACTATAAATTAATTTCAAACTAATAACTAATGAGATTTAAGTTGTTTATGGTTATTTTTAAAAGGGAAATGTTAACAAATGTCATTAGGACATTGTTTAAGCAACTAAAAAGAGTAATATTTGCATAGAAAGTGATGTAATTATTACTTTGAGACTACTTTAACTTGTATTTCCATACAAATTTTTTATTTGTGTATTTCTTAAACAATGTCCTCATGACAATTGTTAGCATAACCCTTTTCAAAATACAGTTTAAAAATTGCTTACATGTCAATATGGTGAATTGTCATTGGATGTCAATGTAAAATGGTTTTACATTGATCCATATGCGGTGTTTAGCTCTCCCAGTCATAGGGAATGATGTTCTAGTAATTTGGAGTTTGACTAAAAGGTAATTAAAGTCTGATCAAGAGTTGTTCCATCTAAAAATTGAATTCGGATTCTTCCAAACGATTCGTCCTTAGATTGAGCTCTTTAACCATTAGAGCCCAATAACTTGATTTTTTACATTAATCCATCAAACTCATTTTAAATTGAGTTTGACATTTACTTTTCCCACCCTATGGAATTCTCACGCGCCCTATTTTTTTTTTTCTAAAATACCCTTTGTCCGGATTTTATAATCCAGACGCAATTTGGATTATAAAATCTGAAACATTGTTAAATTGTTGGAACATAGAGCACCCTGGAGAAGTTTGTGAAGTCACTGTGGAACTACATTTTGTATTTTATAAAACGAAATAATTTAAGACGTTTTGTATTATAAAATACGAACCATGCCTAACACCCCATAACTTTGGCGTAAAAAAAGGTAAAAAAAAATGACTAGTTCGGATTATATAATACGGAATGTCATTAAACATTCCAGATTATATAATCTGAAGTGTATCAGACTGCAAAAACAGAAGCTGTGTTTCAGAAACAGAAGCTGTGTTTTTTTCCCGGATTATGTAATCTTGTGAAATAAACATGCATTCTTGAATAAATAACAAAAATGTTGTAATTGAAACGATAAAATTCATTTGTTCAGACATAAATACTAAAATAATTCCATAATTTACAAACCAATTGTTCAGACATTAAGTTCAAAATTATCCATTACAACACCACAAAACCCAAAATAAGTAAAACTAAGGCCCGACACCCTTGCCCCCAACAGAATGCCTATGGCGATAAAATCACCCTCCATGAACCTCTGCCATGATAGCCTCCAGATGGCGCCACTGATCAGTCCCCTGCTCAACCACACCACTGGACATGACGACATATACATGGTCTCTGATGCGACCCAACCTTCTGGTCAACGTCAGGTATCCCTGCTCTCCATCCTGCTCAGCAACAATCTCATCAAGGGCCTCATGCTCGGGACCTGAAAAGCCTCCTCTTGAAGCACGACGAGTGGATGTGAGATCAGATAAAACCATCTGATATATCCCTGCAAAGTCTCCACACCAGTCATAGCCACATGCCCTAAGTCCCTGGGTGTCAGCATATAATCATGGTAATGCGCATATCTGAAGCTGATATCCGTCAAGGTCAGGTGGGGAGATTCACTCTCAGCTGGATCTCTGGGGAAGGACTGCTGATACCCAAACTGACGTAGCACGAGTGGTGTTCTTCAATTCAATTCACTTTTCTTTGCTCTTTCAAACTTGTTTTGCTTTAACAATGGTTGGAAGTGCTTTTCTCACTGCAACCATTGAAGACTTATTACACAAACTCGCTTCATCAGCATTCATCGATTACGTCAAATACACCAACATAGATATCTTAAAACTCACAGTATTCGAAACATCACTTCTCACTCTTCGTTTCGTTCTTCAACTCTGAAGTCAAGCAATGGTTGACTGACTTGTACGACGTTATCTCTGTTGCCGAAGATTTGTTCGACGAAATCCATTACGATTCTGTTCCATGCAATTTCAATTTTGAAATCACGGTGATATATCTAAGGCTACACCATTTTTTTTCAACAGATTGATATCCTTGGTTTACAATCTGTAAGTGATAGAGTTTCTGTTGGAATGCGTGCTAGTGTAAGGATGAATGACTTTGTTATATCTGGTAGGAAAGATGATAAAGAGAAATTGATGAATATGTTGATGTGTGAGAGTGGTAATAGTGATTAAAAAGTTAGGTGTGATTGATATTTTAGGTGTTGGAGGTGTTGGTAAATCGACACTTGCTCGACTTGTTTATAATGATAAAAAAAGTTGATGAGCATTTTGATTTGAAAGCATGGGTTCGTGTCTCTGAGGATTTTGATATTTTCAAAATTACCAAAGATTTACTTGAATCGGTTGGTTGTGTAATAACTTACATAGACGATGATTTGAAACATGTTCGTGTTACTTTAAAGGAGGAGTTGATGCGTTAAAGATTTTTGTTTGTGTTCGATGATTTATGGATTGAGAGTTATAATGATGGGTATGAGTTGATAACTCCATTGGTTAATGAAAGTTGTGGAAGCAGAGTGATCATTACAACACGTCATGAAAAAGTTGCTGAGATTGCACATACATATCCTATTCATAAATTAGAACCTCTGTCAGACGAACATTGCTGGTCTTTACTCTCCAAGCATGCATTTGGAACTTGTGGCATTAAAAACCCAAACCTAGAAGCAATTGGGATGAAGATTGCAAAAAAGTGTGTCGGATTGCCATTAGCTGCCAAAACACTAGGAGGGATTTTGAGTTCAAAGGTGGATGCAAAAGAGTGGAGTGCAATCTTGAACAACAACATAGGGAACATACCAAATAATAGTATTATTCCTGCTTTACTTTTGAGTTATCTATACCTTCCCTCTCATTTGAAAAGGTGTTTTGTCTATTGCTCAATTTTCCCTAAGGGTTATTCCCTTGAGAAGAAAGATTTGATTTTGTTGTGGATGGCAGAAGGCTTCCTCGAACATTTTGTGTTTGAAAAAGTAGCCGAGGAGGTAGGTGATGACTTCTTTATTGAATTGTTATCGAGATCCTTAATTGAACAATTCACTGATGATACTAATAGAGAAAAGTTTGTCATGCAAGATCTTGTCTATGATCTAGCAACAATTGTATCTGGGAAAAGTTGTTGCAAGTTTGAATCTGGTGGTAGCGTCTCTAAAGACGTTCACCATTTTTCATACAATCGAGAGGAGTTTGACACTTTCAAGAAGTTTGAGACTTTCTACAATTTAAGAAGCTTGCGAAGTTTCATACCCATCGATCCTTGGTGGCAAGAATCTTACTTATCCCGCAAGGTGGTTGATTATTTGCTACGCACAGTTAGAAGGTTACGTATGCTATCCTTATTACATTATAAAAACATCAATGTGCTACCAGATTCAATTAATAATTTGGTACATTTGCGGTATCTGAATCTCTCCCACACTGGAGTCAATTGCTTGCATGATACAACATGTGACCTTTACTATTTGCAAACCTTGATTTTATTAGGGTGCGGGAATCTTATTGAATTGCCGGTACATATTGGAAAGTTAAATAATTTACGGCACCTTGATATCAGTTATACAAACATAGAAGAGATGCCAATGGAAATTGTCGGACTAGAAAACCTTCAAACTCTAACTGTTTTCATAGTGGGCAAGCAAGAAGTTGGGTTAAGTGTGAGAAAGCTTGGGAAGTATCCTAACCTGCGAGGAAAACTATGCATCCAAAACTTGCATAATGTCACTGATGTTAGTGAGGCATGTGATGCCAACTTGAAGAGCAAAGAACACCTTGAGGAGTTAGAGGTATATTGGGACCAACAACGTAAGGATTCACCAGCCGAAAAAGTAGTTCTTGATGTGTTGCAGCCATGCATGAATCTCAAGAAATTGAGCATTGGCTTCTATAGTGGGACAAGTTTTCCAACTTGGTTGGGAGATTGTTCACTTTCTAAGATGGTGTACCTTTGTCTCGGTTCTTGTGAGCACTGCGTAACACTTCCTCCACTAGGACAACTAAACTCTCTCAAACACTTATGAATCAAAGATATGAGTAGGGTGGAAACAATAGGCCTATAGTTCTATGGCATGATAGGTGGAAGTACTAATTCTCCATTCCAACAATTTCCTTCTCTCGAGAAGCTTCAATTTGAGAGGATGTCGAATTGGAAGGAGTGGCTTTCCTTTGGAGACAACAAATTTCCTTTTCCTCGTCTTAAAACCCTGAAGTTAGATCAATGCCATGAGTTGAGGGAAAATTTGCCTAGCCATCTGTCTTCCATAGAAGAGATTACAATATTTTCCTGTGATCGTCTGCTGGCAACACCTTCTACTCTGTATTGGCTCTCTTCAGTAAAATCTCTAACTTTGATTTCTAAAGGGTCCACTGAATTGTCTTTTTTTAGCGGTGATTCTCCATATCTTCTACAGGTTGCAAAAATAATTAACTTTAACACGTTGATGTCTCTTCCTAAAATGTTTCTGAACTCCACTTGTCTTTAACAGTTGGAACTCAATTATATTTCATCTCTCGCTTCATTTCTAGCTGATTGTCTACCCACTCCATTACAGTCACTTCAGATTAATGGGGGTGGGAATTTTGCATTCCCGCCTACTGAAACGTGGAGCAAGTACACATCACTTGTGACTTTAGAGTTAGAAGATTGTTGTGATGAACTTACTTCCTTCCCACTGAATGGTTTCCCCATGCTTCAAAATCTTTCCATTGAAGGTTGTAGCTATCTGGAATCCATTTTTATTTTAGAAAGTGCCTCCCTTGGCCCGTCAACTCTCCAATCACTCAAGGTTAGTCAATGTAAAGCACTTAGATCACTCCCTCGAAGGATGGACACCCTCATTGTAACACCCATATAAAGATTGCCAAGGATCTCATACGAGTATTAAAATTTCGTATTGGATGCATTAATTTACAATACTGAAAGTTATCTCAAAATATTACATCACATAGTAATAATACATCCAACTGTTACACATGTCCTTTTTGATAAATATACAACAAAGGTACAACATCTGAATACGGGTAAACTGAAACAACAAGAAAACCGGCACGCTCAATCCAAAGCTTTCTCCTTACCCTTGCTGCGTGCAACCTCTGAACCTGCATCAGAAGGAATGGGATGAGACATAATGTCTCAGTGAGCTCCAGCCCAACCTACTGTTGGCAACCTCAGGGAACCTAGGGTCGCCATGCCTACTTTGGCAATCTCAGGGATCCTATGATCGCCAAGCTTAAATCTTACCCATAAAGGGTTTTCACCTGATAACTGTATAGTCATGAAGTCTAGACTATATCCTGATAACTTAGTGATCGAGGGGACTCCTAAGATCACCATCTGATACATATCTGAGGTATATACTGCCTGATAACATAATAAAGTATAAACTGATACATACGTGTTAGATGTTAGCGTGTAACAAAGATTATTATCTGAGTTCATTTTATGGAATGCCCCCGAGTGGAGTAACCCCGAAGCACATTCCCCTGATAACCGGTGAAAATTCTTATCTGAGGCTAATCACCGGACTCCTCTTATCGTTGTGTGGACAACTCTCTCGAAGAAGTCTCATCCGGCCTGATTCGGAGTTTGCTAAACACAACTTAACTTGCATGTAGACAACCCTCTCGGAGAAGTCTCATCCGGCATAATCCGGAGTCTGCTGAACATGCTAACATAGTCTTAAAAACTTACGTGTGGATAGCCCTTTCGGAGAAATCCCATCCGGCGTATTGATGTTAGTCAAAAGTAAGTATATTTTTATATCGTTTCCACAGGGATTAATGCGATAACATAAACCGTTCAACATCGATTATCATTTTAAGTTAAAGGTTTAATCAAGTGTTTGTTATACTATTCGACATTAAAGACATTAATAAAAACGGAGAGTAATAGGGCATAAAAAGTGTTAGGATTAAAGTTCGTCAATCAAACGTCGATTATATTCGAATGATCATAAATATGGATTCTAGCTTTTCTTATATACGATATTATCACGCATCATTCGACATCATCATTCGTGTCCAAATGACGTTGTGAGATCGATCGTATCGTTTAATCGACGATATCTCAATCTATTAAACGATTCGAAAGCTTTACGTTCAGACACTTTGTGCGATTATCAAAACCAAATTCCATGTCTAGAATTTCTTATTTTGATAGAATATTATTCTAAACCTAGATTCAAAAGTATTTTTCAATATCATTTAAATCAAACATAATAATGGAAAGCAAGAATAAACTCAATGATATATAAAAGGCTAGAATCATATATTTAAGAGATCAAAAGTTTACATCTAAGAGTGATTGATTACCTATAATCCCAACAAAGGAGATTAGTTGTTCATTTTCATGACAACAATACAAAAGTGGAAAGGAAGATGGAGATCCAAAGCTAAGACTTGATTTCTCAAAGTTTCTTAGTTAATCTACACTTAGATCACTTTTTCTCAATGAAGAATGCCTCTTTTTAGCCCTATTCTCTTTCTGGAAGTAAAAAGTATATCTGAAAAATGAGCTAAAAGGCTTAAATACAACTGATTTTTATAAGGCTCGCTACAGCGATGAGTTGGTCGCTGTAGCGATGGAAGATTTCTTGGCCAGTGGGTTTGCTCCACGTCAGCAAACGGGGTTCAAACCGCCCTTGGTCGCTATAGCGACCAGATCCATCGCTGTAGCGATGGAACCTTAGTTTCTCCCTGCCTAGGCTCGCGGTAGCGACCAGATCCATCGCTGTAGTGATGAATCCTCAGTTTTTCCCTGCCTAAGCTCGCTGTAGCGATGAAGCCTTATCAAATCTTCATGTTTCTTTGATCAGTTTCAGGTCCTAGCATGAAATTTCCTGCACAAATAGATGGGGTAAGACATAGGATCACTAATTTGACATTTGATCATTAATTATGAGCTTATCCTATGATAACTTGCAAAACAAGTAACATAAGTGCCTAAAAATATATCAAAAGATAACTTCTTTTTGGCACTTATCAAACTCTCCCCAACTTAGCTTTTTGGTTTGTCCTCAAACCAAAGAATCAAAAGGAAATTTTCACAGCTTTAGATAAAGACTTGAGCAATAAGCAAAAAAAATCTAAAGTTCGAAGAAAACATTTATCAGATGAATGATTCAACTGTGACTGCGCAAGCTAAAGTTAAATTTCTCATTAAACGAGATATATACTATGAATGTGACATAAGTCTTAAACACAAAATTCATATCACAAAATTCTAGCAAATAACATGTTTATTTTTGAACCACACCTAACACACTTCTTTGAAAGTAAATGAACAAATTGAATTCATATTGTGCGGGTTTTGAACACTCATCCGGCAGATCCGCTAACATTCTGATTAAGTTATGCGTCCATCCAATTATCATTTCTAAAAGCATAGATCACAAGGTCTTTGAGGGTTTTAATTTGGCTTGGTTTCAAAAGAAATGTCATATGTGGGAAAAATTGAATTCAAATGGCCAAGCATAGAGGAACATTCTTACTAATTACACAACTTCCTCCTTTTTCACAATCAACCCTTGGTGATTTACAAGAATTACTTTGATCTTGACAACTTTTTGATTTATTGAATTTTTTCTCTTTTTCTCTTTTCTTTTTCTTGGTTTGCTTTTCTTTTTTTTTTTTTTTCTTTTCTTTTTCTTTTTCTTGTTGTCAAGATCAATTTTCACAATTTCACCATTACTTGACATACACTACCTCCCTTTTCTCCCCAACTTATTCAAAATGATACCCTAATTGAATGTTCCTTTATCATTAGGCAAAGGACAAATAAATATGATGGTTAAGGGTTCAAAATGAAAGTAAAATTATCAGAATCCAATAGTGATTTAACTATGAACTGGATTTTTTAAAAAAAAAACTTGGGCAAATTCACTAAGCATTGTGCTTATGAATACTGACAGTTCATAGTTAAGGATTTTGATTCATTATGCTCAATGGGGTTATCAAATACTCACTTTCTCACAGGGTAAGCTTTTTGTGGTCAAGTGTTTATTCTCAAATTCAAAAAATGCCTTGATCATTTCAGTGCTTTCATACAATTTAAAACAACTTTTAGATTTAACATAAAAGAATCGAGTTAAACAAAAATGCCGGTCTCCTGCTTATATACATAGACTTTGAGGATTCCTCACATTTAGGCTAGTTCTAAGTGGTTCAAACATAAATATGCTCTTGCGTAAAACTGAATAAAATAAATTTGTGTGCAAAGTACTCATTTCACATTCAAATATATACCTAGAAAAACAAGAAACGAGTACCTTAGCTTTGCGCTTTATCACAAACTTTCTATCATTATCACTCACCTGATTCTTTGCTCAATGCTTTGGCTTTCAATCAAGCACTTAGCTTTTGAATTTTTGGTTTTCTTACTTTCCATTGTTGGATAAAATAAAAATATATAACAAAGTTTGAAATAAACATAATATAATATAAAATATCCAAAATACAGCAACATAAACAGAATTAAATACTACAAAGCAAATGCAAATTGTTCAGATTAAAATAAAATGAAAGAAAGATGAAGTAAGAACTGCCAGCTCGCAAAAATCTCAATCAGACTCCATCTGATCAGCAGCTTCATGATCAATGCTCCTTGTATCCTCAGAGGAGTCATCATCATCATCACCACCAGTTGCACTCACTCCACCAGCTGCAGCTGCACTCGCCCCTCCGGAATAAAAAGGCCTGTCCACAGGCCATGCAATATGCTGCTGAAAGTAGTCCGGGGGCCAAGGTGAATGGCCTGCCTGATGCATATGGCTCTGAATGGTAGTCAATGCTCTATGGTTTGATTCATTCTGATCCCAGGTGTAAGAATAGGCAGCCATAAGGCAAGGGTCCCAATCCGAGAAATTTAGCGGTGGATAGCTCGGGGCTTGAGGGACAGGAGGAGGTACAATAGAAGGTCCAGCTGAAGGGGGTGTCTTATATGAGCTATACCTATTGATGTACTTATCATCAATAGGATTTTTAATCTCCTCATCAACCTGACTAGGCATGTGGATACGTGCCTTCATACAAAGTCCCATAATGAGGCCTGGAAATGGTAGTGGGCACTTTGGTTTGGCAGGTGGCACAATACCACTTTCAGCCACAATCCTAATCTCATTTGCAATAATCCTCGCAACATCAACCTCTTGGTTGCTGAGGATATAATAGAGAAGAGGTGTGACATCCAGTGTGGTGGAAGAAGTGTGACTCTTGGGCCGGATGTTATAAAGAATTAGTGTAAGGATAACCTGAGCCGGAGTATTCATGTCTTCTTTAAGGGCTCTAAATAGTTTTCCTGAGGCCTGGCTTACGTCATACGTCTTCCCCTCTTGAAAAATTGCCTGTGCAATAGCTTCATGGTCCCAATTCCCCCTGGCTTGATGCTTGTGGAAGGCACACAATTCGTCCGTCTCTATCAGGTCATCGGGATCGCTAAGATCCAGCGGTTTTCCTAGATAGGAGCTTATGGCATTTCTATCAAATTGGATTGTGCGCCCTCAGACATAAGTAGTGAAAGTGAATTCATCACTTGGATCAGCCGGGATGGCATTGGCATAAAACTCACGCACAATGTCATGGTTGATTTTCTTTGGAGGGTTTACAAGAATGCCTCACTTGCGTTGGTTTATCATTTGAGCTATTCCTTGATACTTCCCTTGTTCAACAATTTTAAATTCCTTCTCTGCCCAAATCCTTCTGTTGGCAAGCTCTGCGTAACGTTCCTGGTTACGCGGGCTGAGGAATCGGGTAGAATCGTGGGGTTGGGATGATTGGGGTCTTGCCCTTGAAGATGAACCCTCCACGTTCCTTTGCCTTTTGCTAGAAGATTTAGGTGCCATTCCTACAAAAATAGAAGTAAAAAGACAAAAATATAGGAATGCAAGTTAGAATAGGAATGAAAAAACATTAATTTTGGTTCTGGACACGGTCGCTACAGCGACGAGATTGGTCGCTGTAGCGATGAAACCCAGAATTTGTTCATGTTTTCTGGGCTACAGCGACCTGTAGCCATGAAAACCAAATTTGAAATTTTTCTGATTTTTTCACTTTCTAAACAACTTGAGGCACGATTAATCAAAGGTAAAGCTCATAAAAATGAACCATAATCACAAAAACTTCCTAAACATCACATACCCATTTTTATTTTGAATTTTTACAAAATGGGTCATTTTCAAAAATAACGATTTTTAAAAGAAAAGAAGATGTTAGACAAGTTTGTTTGGTGATTCTATTTCATTTCTAATAGCCTAAACCAAAGATTAACATGGGTAAGCTTCAAATGATTAAATAAAATTAAAACCCTAATTTCAACTTCTGAAAAAAATGCACAGTGCAATCATAAACTTGAAAAATTACGAAGTGAAAGGAGAGAGCTGCGAATTCGTACCTGATAGAGATGGATTGCAAGTTGGAAATGGAATAAAAACTTGGAATAAAGAGATTATGGATGAAAATAGAAAACTTTGCAGAAATGTAATGCTAATAAACTTGGAATAAAGATGAAATTAAAATGGAATGTTAAAAGCTTAGTTTACTAGGGTTTACTAATTAAGCGGAAAGAAACGGATAAGGGAAGATGAGTGGGTGGTTGAGGGGAGTAAAGGGGGTTTTAGTGGCATCGGGTTCTGTACTGACAGAATTTCCTGTCATCGCTACAGCGACCACCCGTCGCTATAGCGAGCGAGAGTCTGAACCTGTCATTGCTACAACGACCACCCGTCGCTATAGCGAGCGAGAGTCTGAAGGGACATCAGACTCTGAATCAGAGTCTGAGGCTTCAGACTCAGAATTTTTGGCTCGTCGCTATAGCGATGGAATTTCTCGCTATAGCGACCATGACAGATAACAGAAAAAAAATAAGTTTTTTTACTTGTGCCACTAAAACTTCATGCAAAAATGGATATTAAGGACTAAATTACAAATGAAAAAGCAACATACTTACAAAATTGGGGTGCCTCCCAACAAGCTCTTGTTTAACGTCATTAGATCGACGCTTGCTTCATGTTTGATTACGGATCAATGAGTGAAATTGTTGTCGTTTGCCGAACAACTTCACCGCCAAAATATGGCTTCAATCTCTATCCATTCACCGTCCAGATTGCTTTGGTGATAGGATCTTCCAACTCCACCGCTCCATAAGGCTTGACTTCCTTGATTATGAACGGGCCGGACCACTTTGACTTTAATTTACCCGAAAACAATTTCAATCTTGCGTTGAATAACAAAACCAATTGACCGGGCCTGAAATGCCTCTTCATGATCTTTTTGTCATGATACCTCTTGACCTTCTCTTTATAGAGCTTGGATGATTCATATGCTTGATCTCTCATTTCTTCCAATTCATTCATTTGAATCTTTCTCTTCTCCCCCGCTTGCTCTTGGTCAAAGTTTAAAAATTTTAGCGCCCAAAACGCTTTATGCTCCAACTCTACCGGCAAGTGGCACGCTTTCCCATATACCAACTAAAATGGTGTGAAACCCGTAGGAGCTTTGTATGCGGTCCTATAGGCCCACAATGCTTCGTCAAGTTTCAATGACCAATCCTTCCTTGATGATGACACGATCTTCTCAAGGATTCTTTTGATTTCACGGTTGGACACCTCTGCTTGACCGTTGGTTTGTGGATGGTATGGTGAAGCGACCTTGTGTTTAACTCCATAGTGCTCAAGTGCTTTGGCTAATTGTGAATTGCAAAACCACCATCACTAATGAGCACCCTAGGAGTTCCAAAACGGGAAAAGATATTTCTTTTGAGAAATTTAACCACTGTTTTGCTATCGGCTTTTGGGGATGCGATTGCCTCTACCCACTTAGACACATAATCGATAGCTACCAAAATATATTCATTGGACAAGGAGGATGGAAATGGCCCCACAAAGTCAATACCCCAACAATAAAAAACTTCGACTTCCAGGATACTTTGCAGAGGCATTTCATTTCTTTTTGAAATTCCTCATGTTTTCTGGCAACTCTCACAACTTTGAACATGTTCATATGCGTCTTTGAATAGAGTGGGCCAATAAAAGCCTGCCTGAAGAACCTTTGCTGCAGTTCTTTCACCATTGAAATGCCCACCATATGGCGAATTGTGGCAATGCCACATGATGTCTTTGGCTTCTTCTTTAGCCACACATCTCCGTAAAAGGTGGTCAGCTCCTATCTTGAAGAGATATGGGTCATCCCATACAAAATGAGTAGAGTCTCTAAACAACTTCTTCTTCATTTGCCAAGTGAAATCCTCCGGTATGAACCCCGTCGCTTTATAATTTGCCATGTCGGCAAACCACGGTCTTTCTTGCACCGCTAGCAACTTTTCATCTGGAAACTCTTCAAGAATCTCTTTCTCATTCTTAGTCACCTCATTGTTCACCAACCTTGAAAGATGATCAGCCACAAGGTTCTCAGTCCCCTTTTTGTCTTTAATCTCCAAATCAAACTCTTGGAGTAACAGCATCCATCAGATGAGTCTCGGTTTGGAGTTGGGTTTGGAAATCAAATACTTTATGGCTGCATGGTCGGTAAAAACAATAATTTTCGAACCAATGAGGTAACTACGAAATTTTTCTAATGCGTATACAATGGCAAGTAATTCTTTTTAAGTGGTTGCATAATTGATTTGAGCATCATTTAATACTTTACTTGCGTAATGTATAGCATGAAAAATTTTGTTTTTACGTTGACCTAACACCGCGCCAACCGCATAATCACTCGCGTCGCACATAAGTTCAAAATCAAAATTCCAATTCGGTGCGGTGATTATGGGTGCGGAGGTCAAATTTTCTTTCAAGCATTCGAAGCATTAAAACAATCATCATCAAATTCGAAGGACTTATCTTTGTTGAGCAAATTGCTCAATGGCTTTGCAATTTTTGAGAAGTCCTTGATAAACCGCTGATAGAATCCGGCGTGGCCAAGAAAACTTCGTATGCCTTTGACATTAATTGGAGGTGGAAGTTTACCAATCGCTTCAACTTTTGCTTTGTCAACTTCAATACCCTTTGAAGAAATCTTGTGACCAAGGACAATCCCCTCGGTAACCATAAAATGACATTTCTCCCAGTTGAGTACCAAGTTAGTTTCCTTGCACCGCTTCAGTACAGTGTCAAGATTCTTCAAACACAAATCAAAGGATGAACCGAAGACGGAAAAATCGTCCATAAACACTTCTATGCTCTTCTCAATCAAATCAGCGAAAATCGCTTGCATGCATCGTTGAAATGTTGCTGGAGCATTACATAACCCAAACGGCATGCGTCGATATGCAAAAACTCCGAATGGACATGTGAAAGCTGTCTTCTCATGATCTTCTGGATTCACCGAAATTTGATTGTAACCAGAATAGCCATCAAGGAAACAATAGAAAGCTTGACCGGATAGTCTTTCGAGCATTTGATCCATGAATGGTAGTGGAAAATGGTCTTTTCTTGTAGCTTTATTGAGTCTCCGGTAATCAATGCACATCCTCCAACTGGTGACGGTTCTTGTTGGAATGAGCTCATTTTTCTCATTCTTGATCACCGTCATACCTCCCTTTTTAGGGACAACTTGAACCGGGCTAACCCAAGTACTATCCGAGATCGGATAAATCATGCCGGCTTCAAGTAGTTTGATAACTTCCTTCCGGACTACCTCCTTCATGTTTGGATTTAACCGGCGTTGAGGTCGCTCTACCGGCTTGTAATCTTCCTCCATCATGATCTTGTGCATACAAGAAGATGGACTTATCCCTTTCAAGTCGGATAGTGTCCACCCTATCGCTTCTTTGTTGGACTCAAGAATTTCCACCATTTTGGCTTCTTGTTTGCTTGATAAGGAGCTACTTATGATAACTGGTTTGATACCTTCTTCTTCAAGGAAAACATACTTTAAGTGCGATGGTAAAATTTTCATCTCCGGCTTTGTCTCTTGAACATTGGATTCATTCTTCAATTCCTCAATTTTTGCTTTGTGAGGAGGAATTTCCTTCAATGAATCTAACTCCTTCAAACACTCTTCAATTTCTTTCTCCTCTTCTGCGCCTATGACATTAAGTGCATCCATCAAAACTCTTTCAAGTGGTGTCAACATATGTAGCTGTTTTCTTGTATCCACAATTATTTCATCAGTTGCATCCATCTTGAAACATGCACCTTTATCACGAGGATGCTTCATGGCTTCATTAATGTTGAAATTGACTTCTTCATCGTCCACCCGGACTTTCATTAAACCACCGTCAAGATCAATCATCATTCTTGTTGTTTGCATAAATGTCCTTCCAAGAATAAGTGGTACATCATCATCCTCCGGAATATCCATCACCACAAAGTCAATGGGAAACAGGAATTTATCTACTTTTACCAAGACATCTTCAGCTATTCCCAAAGGACGTGTGACAGATTTGTCGGCTAGTTGCAATGTCAGATTTATATGTTTCACAACCAAATCACCATTCCTTTTGACAACAGAAAGGGGGATTAGGTTGATACTTGAACCTAGATCAATTAGTGCTTTACCGACATTCACATTGCCTATACTATAGATACCGGTAATGTAACTTTTCCCGGATCTTTCTCCTTCCTTGGCAATGTTCTTTGGATGATGGCACTACAATTCGCATCAAGTTGAATTGTCTCCTCATCATTGTACCTCCTTTTCTTGGACAAAATTTCTTTCATAAATTTTGCATAAGTAGGCATTTGCTCCAAGGCTTCCGAGAATGGTATATTAATTTGCAACCTTTTGAAAATATCTAGGAACCTTGCATATTGCCTTTCTTTGTCCTTCTTTGCTGGAGTAGTTGGGTATGGTAAATGTTGAGCTGGTGTATTCTTCAATTATTCTTGTTTCTTGCCCTTCTCCTTCACCATATCTTTACTTTTCTTCTCATTTAACTTATCGTTTTCAACTAACTCCTTATTATTTTCAACTAATTCCTCTTTATTTTCTTCCTCTATTTCCTTCTCACTTCCTTCTTCAATCTCTCCCTCATGCTCTTCAACAACCTTCCTCTCAACTTCAAGATTAACATCTACTGCCTTACCAATCACCTTACCACTTCTTGTTGTCACTGCCTTGCAATGTTCTTTTGGATTAGGTTGTGTGTTGGCGGTGAAGGTTCCTCCTTGTTGAGTGGCTTGTGCTAATTGTTGTGCCATTTGACTGACTTGAGTTTCAAGATTCTTAATGGAAGCATCGGTGTTCTTTTGATTGGCCATGGACATTTGCATGAATTGATTCAATGTTTCATCCGTACTTTGAGAACGGTTTTGCTGTGGCGGATATTGATTGAAATTGTTGTAAGGTTGTCGGTTTGACGGACCAGCATCTTGTCTCCATGGTTGGCCATAGTTTGGGTTGTTTCCTCTTTGGAAATTGTTGTTATTGCCCGGATATTGTCCTTGATACTGATTCGGTCTTTGTTGATTACCGACATAGCTCACTTCTTCTGTTGGCGGTGGACAAAAACCTGTGGGATGATCACCTGAACAAAGCTCACAAGATGCGACTTGATGATGCCTTCTTTGTTCATTATGCATCTCTTTCAATTGTTGTGGAAGGTTGGGCATCTTTCTTGTGAGTTCCTCCACTTGTTGAGTTAACAGCTTGTTTTGTGCTAGAATGGCATCATTTGTTCCCAAGTCCAGAATACCGGATTTTCTTTGTGAAGGATTTCTGTTGTGTTGAGCTTGATGATCATTGAGTGCCATCTTTTCAATAATTGCTACTGCATCTTCTGCACTCTTTGCCATCAATGAACCACCCGCGGCTGCTGATGAAAGGTTTTTCCTCACATTATAATTTCCTATCTACACGTGAGTATATTAGGATCGTCTCCACAGGGATTTACGCGATACCTTAAACCATTCAACATCGATTATCATTTTAAGTTAGGGTTTCAAATTTTTTTTACTACAAACTAATCGACTTCAAAATATAAATAAATGACGACGAGTAATAGGGCATAAAAGTGTCGGTATCAAAGTTCATGAATCAAACATCGACATTATTCTAATGATCATGATAAATGGATTCTAGTTTTAATCTCTTTTTAACGATATTATCACACATCACTCGACAACATTATTCGTGTCCAAATAAAGTTGTGTGATCGATCGTATCGTTTAATCGACGATTTCCCAATCTATTAAACGATCCAATAGCATTAAGTATTGATGCTTTAAGTGATTATCAAAACATCATTCCATGTCTAGAACACTTGTTTTAATAGAAAATTATTCTAACCCTAGATTTAAATGTATTTGTCAATAACACTAAACCATACATATGATTGAATAACAAGAATAAGTTTCAATATATTATAAAACACTAGAATCAAATATTTACATGATCAAAAGATTACATCTAGCTTGATTCATTACCTCTAATCCCAACAAAGGAGATTTAGTTGATCATTTTCATGTCAACAATACAAAAGCTGGAGAAAAGATGAAGATCAATGTCAAGTTTTGATTTCTCAAAAACCCTATAATGATCTAATCTTGATTCCTTTTTGTCCTTTGAAGTGCCCTTCTTTTAGCCCTATTCTCTGGTAATAAATCTCTAAAATGTGTTCTTAAAATAAGCTTAATAAAATCTTAACTTTTTTAACTTAAAAGCTGAAAGATAGCTTAAATACTAAAACTGATAGTGACATCTCGCTCAGCGAGATATATTTCGCTCAGCGAGTTTGACAATCTGGCCAGTGGCTTTCTGCCACGTCTTCCACAGCATTAAACCGCCTTGATGATTTCTTGCCTGCCCATTCCAGAAAATCCCTGCCTGAACTCGCCAAGCACTCGCCAAGCGAGTGTATACTTTGAAAACTCCTGAAAATCCCTGCCTCAACTCGCCATTCACTCGCCAAGGGCTCGCTGGGCGAGATTCTTCATTCTTCTCTTAATGATTTCTTGCTATTTTCAAGTCCTGGCTTGCTTTTTCCTACACAAATGGGGAAGAATAAGGTATACAAAGAATAATTGGCATTTATTCATAAATTCCATGCTTTTCCTAAGATAACTTGCAAAACAAGTAACTAAAAAGCCTTATAAAAGACATGAATTTATTCATTTCTTGCCACTTATCAGCGGCGTCAAGTAAAAGCTTCGATTGTTGTTGCATTCCATTGCGGAAAAGATGAATCTGAGTACGATCATCAAAACCATGGTTTGGACATTTTCTTAACATTGACTTGTATCACTCCCAGGCTTCATAAATCGTCTCACTTGATCCTTGAGAAAAAACGGCTATGGTAGTCTTGGCTTCCATGAATCAGTTTTGTGGAAAGAATCTTTCAAGGAATTTCTCCTCAAGAGTATTCCAATTCGTCATTACTTGCGGTGGTTGGTCCAAGTACCATTCTTTTGCTTTTCCAATCAATGAATGAGGAAACATTCTCATGAATATGGCTTCTTCCTCACTTTCAGTTGCTCCCAAAGTACCAGCAATTTCATAAAACTTGGTCAGGTGTTGAAAGGGGTCCTCATGATCTAAACCTGAGAAAGGGTTATCATATAAAATCTGGAGAATCCCAGTCTTCATCTCCGTCTGTTTGGTAGTCCTTGGAGACTTTCCCAGTTGAGAAAGACGTCGAGGGCTATTATGACATGGCATCCCACTACCACAAGAGCTTCCGAATCCTTCTCCTTCTCCGGCCATATGTGTTTCTTGTATTGGAACTTGAGAAGGAATAGAAACAGAGGTTCCTTCTTGTTGCCTCTTCTTGGCTAGCTGCCTTTTCTTTCGATTTTTGCTATTATTTCTCCGAGCAGTTCTTTCGATTTCTGAATCAAACAGCAGTTGATCTTCTTGCGTTTTACCTCGCATAAACAGAGTTTGAAAATCTAACCAAATAGATTAGCAATAGGATGGATAAAAATTGATATTTATATACATAAAATTAATATTTGCAAAATTTCTTAAAACAATAATTAACGCTGCAATGATTATGATATCTAAGCGTTAATCCCCGGCAACGGCGCCATTTTGATGTTAGTCAAAAGTAAGTATATTTTTATATCGTTTCCACAGGGATTAATGCGATATCATAAACCGTTCAACATCGATTATCATTTTAAGTTAAAGGTTTAATCAAGTGTTTGTTATACTATTCGACTTTAAAGACATTGATAAAAACGGAGAGTAATAGGGCATAAAAAGTGTTAGGATTAAAGTTCGTCAATCAAACGTCGATTATATTCGAATGATCATAAATATGGATTCTAGCTTTTCTTATATACGATATTATCACGTATCATTCGACAGCATCATTCGTGTCCAAATGACGTTGTGAGATCGATCGTATCGTTTAATCGACGATGTCTCAATCTATTAAACGATTCAAAAGCTTTACGTTCAAACACTTTGTGCGATTATCAAAACCAAATTCCATGTCTAGAATTTCTTATTTTGATAGAATATTATTCTAAACCTAGATTCAAAAGTATTTTTCAATATCATTTAAATCAAACATAATAATGGAAAGCAAGAATAAACTCAATGATATATAAAAGGCTAGAATCATATATTTAAGAGATCAAAAGTTTACATCTAAGAGTGATTGATTACCTATAATCCCAACAAAGGAGATTAGTTGTTCATTTTCATGACAACAATACAAAAGTGGAAAGGAAGATGGAGATCCAAAGCTAAGACTTGATTTCTCAAAGTTTCTTAGTTAATCTACACTTAGATCACTTTTGCTCAATGAAGAATGCCTCTTTTTAGCCCTATTCTCTTTCTAGAAGTAAAAAGTATATCTGAAAAATGAGCTAAAAGGCTTAAATACAACTGATTTTTATAAGGCTCGCTACAGCGATGAGTTGGTCGCTGTAGCGATGGAAGATTTCTTGGCCAGTGGGTTTGCTCCACGTCAGTAAACGGGGTTCAAACCTCCCTTGGTCGCTATAGCGACCAGATCCATCGCTGTAGCGATGGAACCTTAGTTTCTCCCTGCCTAGGCTCGCTGTAGCGACCAGATCCATCGCTGTAGCGATGAATCCTCAGTTTTTCCCTGCCTAAGCTCGCTGTAGCGATGAAGCCTTATCAAATATTCATGTTTCTTTGATCAGTTTCAGGTCCTAGCATGAAATTTTCTGCACAAATAGATGGGGTAAGACATAGGATCACTAATTTGACATTTGATCATTAATTATGAGCTTATCCTATGATAACTTGCAAAACAAGTGACATAAGTGCCTAAAAATATATCAAAAGATAACTTCTTTTTGGCACTTATCACGTATCCCGGAGTCTGATGAACACGTTAACATAATCTTAGAATCTGATACATCAAACTATTCTTATGCATATCTAATGCGTTCCCCATGTACTTAACATGAGGTTCTTAACATATACTAAGGTTCAACCTTATCGTTCTCATAAGCCACCTAATCATATTGGGTATCTGAACCCCTTAGGCCTATCTGAGGCCTTGAATGTATTGACACATTCATATTATCCTTGTATTCTAAACCGAATACATCTCTATTCCTGCTTACCTAACATAGGTTCTTGACATATCGTTGTCATATGTCATCCTTAAGAGTTACTAACTCAGTTGTATTAATTCCCGATTCCTCGGACCTTTGTTTTGCACTTCCCATACGTTACATATTCCTTGCTCCTTTATGATTTTTGTCCGTTAAAGGCCCTTAGGATGAGTTAAAATGGTGTTCTTTGATTCTTTAAAGTTTTCGGAGAAAACGGTTGCGAAAAACCCCGCTTACACGCGCCGGATCACCCGAAACAACTCAGTTGACTAAGATGTTTCTTGTGAGCTCGCTGTAGCAACGGGCTGGTCGCTATAGCGACCCTGTGCCGTAACAAAATTAAGCCTGCTCGCTGCAGCGACGGGCTGGTCGCTGTAACGACCATGACAGTGCAGAAATTGCTGAAAACTGTATTTTTTTCACCACTTTAACTCAACCCAAGTTACCCAAGCTTCCCAACAATGTTAGGAATGATTTTCTATTACAAAATAACTGATTAAAACATGGATTAGCAAGGAATTGATAACAATTAGGATTAGGGCACAAAAATAATATTTTAGCATAAAATGAAATACTCACAAGGATTAGGGCACAAAAACAATATCTTAGCATAAATTGAAATACTCACACAACTCACTCTAGATGGGTTCTAAAAACCCTAGGGAGCTCACCTAATACTGGTGATGATCTTGCTAAGCTTCAAATCCAAAACCCCAACTTGAGAAATCTTCCTCTTACTTGGTTTTCCTTAGCTTTCTCTTATTAATCTCCCAAAGCTAGCTTCCTCATGATTCAAGAAGTTTGGAAGGAAGGAAGATGATGAATGGCAGCACAAGGAGAGGATGGCGCAAGTTTAGAGAGAGAGAGGGAGAGAAATTCAGCTTCTTAGAGAGAGAAAGGATGAGTGAAAATGACATAACTTTGCCTTGCCATGCTTATCTAAAGCCTTATGCGTGAAATTACGCGTATACCCTTACTACACGCAATCTCTCTAACACTGATAAAAGTTACGTCTAAGCCGGATATTACAATCTACCCCCCTTAAAGAAATTTCGTCCTCGAAATTTAGAATTTACCTGAAAATAGATGCAGATAATTCCTTTGCATCTCCGATTCTAGCTCCCAAGTGGCTTCACCGTCGGGAGAACCTTTCCATACTACCTTGACAATTGGAATTTCTTTATTCCTCAAGGACTTAACATCTCGTTCAACAATTTGTTATGGTTCTGGCTGAAACGTTAAATCTGATCTCAAGTCAATAACTTCCAACTCTACTGGTTGAAAAGGATCTGGAATAAACTTCCTTAACTGAGAGACATGAAAAACATCATGCAATCCTGACATAGCCGGTGGCAGAGCCAACTGATAAGCTGTCGGACCGACGCGTTTAAGAATTTGAAATGGCCCAATAAATCTTGGACACAACTTCTTTGTCCTGAAAACGCCTCGTAATCCCAACTTAGGGGTAACCTTCAGGAATACGTGATCTCCCACTTCGAACTCTAGAGGCCTTCGCCTCTTGTCCACATAACTTTTCTGACGACTCTGAGCACTTCTCATCTTATCCTGAATAGATTTGATTTTCAGAGTGGTCTCCTGAATAATTTCGGGTCCCAGAATACTCTTGTCTCCAACCTCTGCCCAACAAAGTGGTGTTCTACACTTTCTGCCATACAATGCCTCGTATGGTGCCATTCCAATACTGGAATGGTAACTGTTGTTATAAGAAAATTCAATCAAAGACAGATGATTATTCCAACTTTCTCCATCTTCTAAGATGCATGCACGTAGCATATCTTCTAATGTCTGAATAGTTCTCTCGGACTGACCATCTGTTTGAGGATGATGGGACGTACTCATCTTTAACCTCGTTCCTAAAGCCTTTTGAAAAGCTTTCCAAAAGTGAGAGGTAAAGATTGGATCTCTATCCGAAATAATACTAGTTGGAACATCATGCAGTTTCACAATCTCTGCAACAAACAACTTTGCATACTGAGCAGCCTTGTATGTAGTCCTAACCGGTAAAAAGTGAGCAGACTTGGTTAACCGGTCGACAACTACCCAAATTGAATCATGTCCTCGCTGAGTTCGAGGTAATCCACTTACAAAATCCATGGATATCTCTTCCCATTTCCATTGAGGGATTTCCAATGGTACTAGCATCCCTGCAGGCCTCTGGTGTTCAATCTTTACTTGTTAACACATAATACATCGTGATACAAATTCCACAATATCGGTCTTCATACCAGGCCACCAATAATCTCTCTTCAAATCTTGATACATCTTAGTGGTACCCGGATGGACACTAAAACTACTCTTGTGTGCCTCTTCCAAAATTAACCTCTTCAAATTAGCATCATTCGGGACATAAATCCTACCTTCAAACAGCAACGTGCCATCTGATGCCCTTGTAAACTCTGATTGTCCGACCCTTCTCTGAAGATCCATATCCAATCCTTGAGCATGTGCGATTCTGGACCGCAAATCACAAGTGATCTCTAGTTTTTGCAACAAAATGCCATTGTCCATCTCTGTGACACTGAGATTAAAATCTCTGAATTTTTCATACAAACCACAAGTGTGCATCAACACTTTTGCTCTCATCAAGGACTTCCTGCTTAAGGCGTCAGCAACTACGTTCGCCTTTCCCGGATGGTACTTTAAATCAAAATCAAAATCTTTCAAGTACTCTATCCACCTTCTCTGCCTCATGTTCAATTCTCGTTGATCAAACAAATACTTTGAGCTTTTATGGTCACTGAACAAGTCAAACTGCGCTCCATATAAATGGTGCCTCCATACCTTCAAAGCAAAAACTATAGCTGCCAGCTCAAGGTCATGTGTGGGGTAATTCTCCTCATGAGATTTAAGTTGCCGAGAAACATAGGCTATTACATTCCCTTCCTGCATGAGCACACTGCCCAGTCCTTTAGAGGACGCATCACAACATACAACATATTTCTTGTCAGGATCCGGTATCGCTAACACTGGAGCCTTAGATAATTTCTTTCTTAAAGTTCTGAAGCTCTTCTCACACTCCTCGTCCCACACGAAGGGCACCTCCTTCCTAGTGAGACGTGTCAAAGGCAAAGCAACTTGAGAAAACCTCATAATAAATCTTCGGTAGTAACCTGCTAAACCCAAGAAGCTTCTAACCTCAACCACATTCGTTGGTCTGACCCAATTAAGAACAACTTCAACTTTTGATGAATCCACTGACACTCCTCCTTGAGAGATAACATGACCCAAAAACTTGATTTTTGGCAACCAAAATTGACACTTACTGAATTTGGCATACAACTGCTTTTCTCTGAGAATGTTCAAAACGATCTTCAGGTGATGGGCGTGTTCCTAAGGGTCCTTTGAATAAATCAAAATATCATCAATGAAGATTACCACAAACTAATCCAGATAAGGCTGAAAAATTCTATTCATGTAGTCTATAAACACTGCTGGAGCATTAGTCACTCCAAAAGGCATAACTAGGAATTCGTAATGTCCATAACGTGTTCTGAACGCAGTCTTAGACACATCTGACGATTTGATGCGAATTTGGTGGTATCCTGATCTAAGGTCAATCTTAGAAAATACCGTTGCTCCCTTGAGCTGATCTAGAAGATCATCAATCCTTAGAAGAGGATACTTATTCTTTATAGTTACCTTATTCAACTGGCGGTAGTCAATGCACAATCTCATACTACCATCCTTCTTCTTAACCAACAAAACTGGTGCACCCCAAGGTGACACACTAGGCCTGATAAAATGTTTCTGAATCAAATCCTCTAACTGGGACTTCAATTCCTTAAGCTCTGTTGGTGACATCCTATAAGGTGCCACATATACTGGTTCCAATCTTGGAATGAGGTCGATAAAGAACTCAACTTCATGTTCTGGGGGTAAACTGATTATCTCAGACGGAAAAAAATCTAGATAACCATTAACAACTGGTATGTCACTGGGACTCAGTTCTGATTCTGGAGTCACAATAACCATTACATAAAAATCCCTATCCTGAGCACAAATAAAATGAATTAACTGATGGGTGTGATTAATCAATTCGGATAAAGCCACACCTTCAGTTGTATCACTTGTTGGCATGAAGATGCTCTTTTCAGCACATCCTATAAAAACATGATTAGCAGAGAGCCAATCCATTCCTAGAATCACATCAAGTTGCACCATAGGAAGACACACCAAGTCTATATAGTACGTCTTACTGGATACCGTGATAGGACAATTCTCACATACATAACTTGCTACAATTCCGCCTTCTGTAGCGGTAGATACCGTCATAGGAGGAATCAATGGTGACATTGGTAATTGAAGAGTTTCTACACACTTATAAGAAATAAAAGAACACGATGCACCACAATCAAAAAGAACTTTAACTGGATTCTGACCAAGATAGCACATACCCGCAATTAAATCTTCGTTGGCCAAAGCTTTCCGACCATCCAGGGAATACACCCTGCCCTTGCTTGTGGTAGTACCCTCAGCTCCACTTCTATTCTTCTTTTTTGGACAATTTGCCAAAATATGCCCCGGTTGCCTGCACCCGTAACACACACCTGCGCCCCTCATGCATTCACCAGAGTGTGATTTCCCACCATTTTTACAAGTAGGATTTGACCGTGGAGAGTATGGTTGCTTTCCTCTCTGAGGGGAACCCTTTGGTTTCAACTTGTCATGGTATTTATCTTGAAATTTGCCTTTCCTCTTCTCGAAAGCTACAACCCTTTCTTTAGCGGTCTTTGCAAAACACGCTTCAGCAATCAAACTATCATGAACCAGCTCATCATAACCTGTGTTCCTCTGAAGACTCACTGTGGTGTCAATTTCACCCCTTAAGCCTCGCTTATATTGATTCATTTTCCAATTTTCATTTCCTGCGTACTCGTTGTGAGTAGAATAATATGACAACTCCTCGAATTTCTTAGTGAAATCTGTAACTGACATGTTACCCTGTTTCAATTCGAGAAATTCCTGTTCCTTTTTCACCTTGTAAGACAAAGGTAAATATTTCTCCAACATCACCTCTTTGAAGTTTAATCAGTTCACTTCTATATCACTTGCCAACATTCTGCGCTGAGCAGATTCCCACCAATCTTCCGTTGCGCCTCTGAATTGATTCGTCGCATACACCACTTTATCAGCTTCCGAGCACTCAGCCATTCGGAAGATCTTTTCCATCTGTTTCAGCCATCTCTTGGCTTCCTGGGGATCACCTTCTCCATTGAACTCAGGAGGGTGATTTCTATTAAATTCCCGGAACACGGGATTACCAACCACTGGAGGCGGTGGAGGCTGCTGCTGGAACCCTTGTCCCTGGTGCATCATTTCCACCCACTGATGCTGGGATTGGGCCTGCTACTGCATCATGTCGCGGTGATTTTCGGAGATCAAGCTATTGATTAGCGTTGACTCACTAATTTCATTTCACGACTGAACTTTTAATTTTTTAAATGAAAAGGGGAAAAAGTTCTAAATTACCACATTTTTAAAGATTTAGGGTTCGGGGGTTAGTTACGTTTAGGGAAGGTGTTAGCACCCTAAACGTTCGTAGTACTCTACGAGAACCTCTTGATTTTATTTATTTATTTTGACTATAACTTGCTTATTTTTTAAAAGAAAAGAATGAATTAGAGTAGTGAGGGAAAAAAATGTTTTTTTATTTTTTATGATTTGGAAGGACAAAGTCCTTTGCCTACGTACCCGTGAGGGATCAAAACCTCGTAGTTCGGGGTAAAAATGACGGTTGATTTGTTTTGTGTTTTTTATTGGTTTTTAAAAAAGTTTTAAAGATAAAATAAAGGCCAAGTGGTAAAATGAGATTGGTTTGTGTTTTTTATTTTTGAAAATGATTAAAGTGTTATTAAAGTGGATTAATGGTTATTTAAGGAAAATAAAAGAAAAAAAGGACACTTGATTGAAATTCAAGGTTTATTTAAGAAAAGATTTTTTTGAGTTTTTGATTATTATTTGCATGTTTTTGTTTTTTTTTTTTATAATTAACTAAGACTAAAAGAACAAAAAGCTAAATACGAGGAAATTCCGTGGTGACGTTGGATCACCACGAAATCCTTTGGAAATTAAACTAACCTAATATTTTTTGTATTTTTTTCTTTTGTAAAGCGAAATAAATAAAAAAATAAAAGACATAAAGCAAAATAAATAAAGTGTGGGTGTCAGTGCATATTCTCATTTATATTTACATTGGTCCTACATACATTCTAGTGGAATAAAAACAAAATAATAAACAAAGATAAAATTGCAAATGCAATAGATAAATATGCTAAAATAAACAAAAGAAATGAAAATGTATGAAATAAAAGAAAAATAATAAAATAAAAGAAATGCATGAAATACTATAAGATAAATGCAATGAAATAAAATGCATGAAAATAAATAAGGAATTAACAAAATAAAATGCAAGAAATGATAAGAAAAATAAAAAAGGAATAAGAAGGAACAGGGGGGTGCTATGAGCAGAAAGGGGGGGTGTAGGAGAGCAACAGAAGGAATCTGAAAAGAGGGGAAGAAGATGGGCCGAGGAAGGGCTTTTGGGCTGAAAACTAAAGAAAAAACCAGACCGGTTCGGTTTGAGAGAACCGAACCGGTTCGGTATCTATAAATACCCATAGGCCGGTTTTTTACTTCATTTTTTAAAATCTTTCTCTCTCTTCCCTTTCCTCTTTCCTCTTCCTCTCTCTTCTCTCAAAGAAAAGCCTGGCCGGAAGCAGGTTTCCGGCGCGGTGGCCGCCGGCCCAGAGGGCGGCGCCGCCGCGCCGGAGGAGCAAACTTCCTCTTTTTTTTTTTAAAAAAATGCAGTTTTCAGAAGCCTTTTTTACCCTCTAACCAAATATTAGCTCAAATTTTTCAAATCCTTTTTAAAAAGTCCTAGATCTAGGCTTAAATTTTTTTAGAAAACTACCTTTTTCTTTTGTATTGATTGGATTCGGACCTTGTGAGGCTTTTGTTGGGTTTGCCGTGGGTATGGGTGGCTCGGCCGTGGGTTGGTACTTGAATGGGGGGTGGTATGGCCATGACTTGTGTGTGGTGGGGAGGTGGAGGCGCGACTGTGTGGGTTCGGGCTTGCGGTTGTGTGCGGTTGCGGTAGCCGGAGTAGTTATGGGTAGTGGTGGTTCGATGTTAGTGTTAGGTTGGTGAGGGTCGTGTATTTCTTGTGTTGTTGCTGTTGTTGTGTTTGGTGAAGGGAAGGCCGCGTGAGTGGATGGTGGTGGAGGCCGTTTTGGTGTGAAATGATTTGTGGTTACTGATTCTAATTGGCTCGGCCGTGGCTTGTAATGGGTTTGGCTGGGTTTATGACCGTGTGTGTTTAGTGGTGGTAGTATGTGTGTGGTTGTGCGTGGGGCTGTGGCCGTGGGCTGCTGGTGAGTGGGGAAGGCCGCTTGTAGGTTGTCTGGTTGTGTGGAGGGGAGTGGCTGAATTGTATGGTGGTTTTTGTATTTTTTGATTTTGGGTACTGATGTTTTTTTGATTGAATTCTCCATTGGCCCCTCTGGTTCCTCACTGATTCGTTCCTTTTATCTGCTGGTAAACTCAATGCCAAATACTAATTTGTCATTATTGACCATAATAATCAATAAGTGACAATTTAAATTGAGCAAAGTCTCCTCCATAATGACAAATTAAAAAACCAATTAAGTCTTAGCAAAGTCAAAAAAAAATTAAAAAGGTAACTAAAAAAAGAAATAAAAATGCTAAATAAAATAACAATAAAAATATTTAAAAGAATAAAAATAAAAACAAAAACAAAAAGACGGACCCGAATGAAACCAAAAAAATGAGGTATTTTAAAATACCTCTCTGTCGAAATTTCGTCTGAGACGACGAAAAATTCCGAACTAAAAAGACGAGTAAAAATAAATTTTAGGTCAAAAATTGGGGTATGACACATCATAAGCATCATCTGCTGATGCTGTAGTGCAGTCTGAGCCTGTTGCTCCTGATATTGTTGTTGCAACGCTTGCTGCTGTTGCATCATCTGAGCCCAAAAATCCATGTTAGGGTCTCCTCCTGCTTCCTCATTAGCCTGATTCATTCTAGGCCTTCCTGGACCCCTTCTCCTCCCAGACATCTTACCCTAACTGTCATATACAAGTCAAAGTGATCAGTTCCAACCAGATATAACATTTAGAATAATGTCCTGGATCCAAAAGGTCCACATAATTGGATTGTATTTTAATGACCCAAGGCATGATCTAAATCGACCTGCTCAGATACCAAATTGTAACACTCATATAAAGATTGCCTAGGATCTCATACAAGTATTAAAATTTCGTACTGGATGCATTAATTTACAATACTGAAAGTTATCTCATAATATTACATCACATAGTAATAATACATCCAACTGTTACACATGTCCTTTTTGATAAATATACAACAAAGGTACAACATCTGAATACGGGTAAACCGAAACAACAAGAAAACCGGCACACTCAATCCAAAGCTTTCTCCTTACCCTTGCTACGTGCAACCTGTGAACCTGCATCAGAAGGAATGGGATAAGACATAATGTCTCAGTGAGCTCCAGCCCAACCTACTGTTGGTAACCGCAGGGAGCCTAGGGTCGCTATGCCTACTTTGGCAATCCCGGGGATCCTATGATCGCCAAGCTTAAATCTTACCCATTGAAATTTCTGGCTTAGCAACTAATGAGAGTTAAACTGGTTCTGATTAAAACTTGTTCTGAACCAACATGTTCTGAACTAATACTTATTGGGACAGGTTCTGACTTGGTACTGATCAGAACTTGAAACAGGGCACAACAATGTAAAACAGAGCACAGTTATAGCAGGTTCAGGAGCAGAAATAAAGTGCAGAAAATAAAAAGAACACACAAGGTTTGTTAACCCAGTTCGGAGTAAACACCTCCTACTCTGGGGGATACCAATCCAGGAAGGAAATCCACTATAGGATTTAACCCAAAGACTCAAGACACTGACTCCCAGTTCCCAGCCTTAGCAATTAAACTCCTCCTAGTCAGACTTCTACCCAACTCTGAGTATTAGAATCCTCTAACTTCCTATTCAAGCAACTAAACCCAGCTACTTGAACAACCCTTAACAATCCCCTGTTTTTTAACACAATTTCAATGACAACACTTCATTCGTACCTAAAGGCTTAGAATGAATTACAACTCAATGAAAACACTAAACCAACTCAAAACATATGAGTGGTGCACAAAACAAACACTAAGTTTAAAACACAGACTCTATTTCTGAAATAACTCTCTCTAAATCGTGTCTTGAATAGCAGCAGCACTCCTCTTTATATAGCCTTCAGTCTGGCAGCATAAATAACAATCTAATCTTCTGCACATGATTTGTTTCTGAAATAAGATTGGTCCAATAAGGAAACAAATAAAACCACCTTGTATCTTTTAAAGATAATATCAGAAAAATACGTGTTTCATATCTTTGAACCAAATCTTCAATAAAATCTCCTCCAAATAAATCAGCATTCTAGAAGTAATACGCGTGAATAATTCCTTGATCAATCTTGCAAAGATTCGCGCCAAAACAATTCTGAAAACCCAGCTTCTGATGAGGTCAACAAAAGTCAACGCTGGACTTCAGAACCTGAATCAGCTTCTGAAGTGCTACAGTGCTTCTGATGAGCAATCAGCTTCTGAAGTCATTTTGAGCTTCTGAACAGCTTCAAAATGAAAAACTTCCAACTGAAGAAATGTTCTAGATACGGAGATGCTTCTATTCAATACTTTGGTTTTGCCAAAACATGCAGCCAACACAAAAGACTCAACAATCTCCCCCTTTGGCAAATTTTTGGCTAAAACCATCCAAGTTCTTCAATCTCCCTTATAATCAACTCAGCAATGAAGAACTCCACAATTATTAATCATAACATAGACATAAGCAGCGGACACAGCTATGATTAAACCAAACCTGCTTCAGTTCTACAGCTACTAAAGCACACATACGATACTGATCAACTCCTGATCATCACAACACTCCCCCTGCAACTCTGCTTCTCATACAAACTCCCCCTTACTACTGAACTGCAGTGATAAAAGGTATCAGAGCATAAACCAAAGTGCAATTGTTCTTTAGAACCACACTTCAGGACCACATCATCACTCAGGTATATAACAAGCTTGTACTCCCCCTGAGACACATACTCCCCCTCAAACACATCAGCACATCTCATGTTGCATTGTTTATGAATTCTGAACAAAACATGCAACTTCTGAACCAATCTAGACAGCTTCTGACCCACTGAACAATCTGATAAAACACACTCTGAACAGCTCTTGCCTGATCGTAAGCATAAATTTTTCTCCCCCTTTTTAGCCACAAAATTATGACAAAACACAGGTTTCACATTGGGGACAGAAATTAAATAAGCAACTGCACAAAAATCTGCAAAAATAATCCCAGTTTCAGATTTAGACATATGTTCAGGAACACTCTCAGCCTTAGCAAAACTGGCAGGTACTCTTTCTTCCTCACATCCAGCTTGCTGTAATTGCTATAAGTCCTTGTACAGGCAAACATTTGAAGAATTCAAACCAGACTTATTCCTCTCATCAATCTTCTTCTGAAGTCTATCAATTCTCTTCTGCACAGAGAGTCTGATTGCAGCAAATTCTTCAGATTCACTATCATCCAGTTTCTTCTCTACTCCAGGTTCATCAACCTTGACTTTAAGTTGAGCAGACTTGATATTCTTCAAAACTTTCATGTTTAAATGCTCAAACATCTGATGAATTTTGTCTTCTTCTTCTTCAGATTCCCACAGATAACAATTATCTTCTGATCTGCAGCCCTTCATCTGAACATTACCATTTTTATCAGTCACCAAACATTCTTTCTTATTGAACATCACCTTCAAGTCTTGGTCACACAATTGACTGATACTGATCAGATTAGATGTCAACCCTTTCACAAGCAATACATCATTAAGCCTTGGTGATCCATCACTAATTAAATCACCTATTCCAATAATTTCACCTTTTGCTCCATCACCAAATGTCACATATTTTCCAGGATAAGGCTTTAAGTTTCTTAACAGCTTCTTCACACCAGTCATGTGTCTGGAACAGCCACTATCAAAATACCAGTCCTTCTTAGATAGAGCTTTCTGAGAAGTATGAGCCATTAGACCAACAGTCTCACCTTTGGGTCTCCAAACCTTCTGAACATTGACCTTTTTAGGAGCAGGTTCAACTCTTCTGTGATTAAAATGTTCAGGATAACCATATAGTTTGAAACAAAATGGTTTGATATGCCCCTTCTTACCACAGTGATGACAAACCCAAGTATGATTTCTTCTTTTGTTTCTGAAAAATTTCTGGGGTTGCTTCTGAGGCAGCATTTGAATTTGCTTCTGAGGCTGCTTCTGAGGTTGCATTTGAGCTTTCTTCTGTGATTGCATCTGAGGTCTCATCTTTGATGTCCCAATCATAGAATCATAAGATTCAGAAGCTGGTATAAATTGTTTAACAGGATTTTTCTCCTTGAGATTCAGACTCTGATCAACAAAACCTAACCCAGTTTTTCCTTGCTTCTGAACATCCAGAATCTCCTCCAACTTATCAGTTGCAGAGTTCATCATCCTGACTTGCTTCTTCATCTGATCAAGTTGAGAATTCAAATGTGTTACTTCTTCATTAAGACTAGAAATCTGTCCTAAATGATCATTCTTCTCATATTGCAGCTGACACACAGTTTCCTTCTCAGTCTCTAATAATTTGCACAGTTCTTGATTTCTGAGATACAATTCTTCATAAGAAACAGCTGGTTCCTCAAAAATCAATTCTCATCACAGGCTTCAGATTCTGATGAAGTTTCAGTTTCTGATGAAGTTTCAGACTCTGAATAGACTGCAGGCACAGACTTTGAGCAAGCTTCTGAGATCATAAGAGCAGCAACATGTTTGGCTGACTTACTTTCAACCTCTCCTTATGAGTTATCCTCATCAGACCAAGATACAACAAGGCTTTTCTTCTGCTTCTTGAGAAAATTAGGACATTCAGTTTTGATATGTCCACAGCCCTCACACTCAAAGCACTGCACACCTCTTGCTTGTTTGCTATTCTCTTCAGATTGTTGCTTATTATTGTTGAGTCTGAGATACTGACCTTTGGTTCTGGATTTTCTGTCAACATTCTTCAGAATTTTGTTGAGTTGTTTTCCCAGCAACACTACAGCTTCTGATAAATCATCTTCATCTTCATCAAGCTCTTGATGATCATCAGCTTCAGAATTAACAGAAAAAGCTATTCCTTTCCCTTTCTTATCAGGCTGTTTGCAGAAAGCAGTCTCAAAATTGAGCAAGGACCCAATCAGCTCCTCAACCTTCATGGTGGTGATGTCATGAGCTTCTTCTATGGCTGTAACCTTCATGTCAAACCTTCTGGGCAGGGACCTGAGGATTTTTTTCACTATCTTCTCATCTGACATCTTCTCCCCAAGAGAATCAAAGGAATTGGCCATATCCAGCACATTCATGTAGAAATCCTGAATGGATTCATCTTCCATCATCTTCAGGTTCTCAAACTTTGTTGTGAGTAGTTGAAGTCTGGATAGCTTAACCTTAGAGGTTCCTTCATGAGTGGTTTTCAGAATTTCCCAAGCATCCTTTGCCACAGTACATTGCTTGATGAGTCTGAACATGTTCATGTCAACACCATTGAAAATTGCATTCAATGCCTTTGAGTTTCCATGTGACAGATCATTTTCAGCTTTGGTCCATTCTTCTTCAGGCTTCAGAATCTCAGTTTTGTTACCATCTTTGTCCAAAAACACAGGATGATCCCAGCCTTTAATCACAACCTTCCAAGTTCTGCTGTCAATGGATTTCAGGAATGCACACATCCTTGATTTCCAGTACTCATAATTGGTGCCATCAAGTAGGGGTGGTCTGTTGATAGGGCCTCCTTCTCTCTCCATAAAGCCAGACATTATTAACTCTGGATCTCACCCAAATTACAGGCAGGGTGCCTGCTCTGATACCAATTGAAATTTCTGGCTTAGCAACTAATGAGAGTTAAACTGGTTCTGATTAAAACTTGTTCTGAACCAACATGTTCTGAACTAATACTTATTGGGACAGGTTCTGACTTGGTACTGATCAGAACTTGAAACAGGGCACAACAATGTAAAACAGAGCACAGTTATAGCAGGTTCAGGAGCAGAAATAAAGTGCAGAAAATAAAAAGAACACACAAGGTTTGTTAACCCAGTTCGGAGTAAACACCTCCTACTCTGGGGGATACCAATCCAGGAAGGAAATCCACTATAGGATTTAACCCAAAGACTCAAGACACTGACTCCCAGTTCCCAGCCTTAGCAATTAAACTCCTCCTAGTCAGACTTCTACCCAACTCTGAGTATTAGAATCCTCTAACTTCCTATTCAAGCAACTAAACCCAGCTACTTGAACAACCCTTAACAATCCCCTGTTTTTGAACACAATTTCAATGACAACACTTCATTCGTACCTAAAGGCTTAGAATGAATTACAACTCAATGAAAACACTAAACCAACTCAAAACATATGAGTGGTGCACAAAACAAACACTAAGTTTAAAACACAGACTCTATTTCTGAAATAACTCTCTCTAAATCGTGTCTTGAATAGCAGCAGCACTCCTCTTTATATAGCCTTCAGTCTGGCAGCATAAATAACAATCTAATCTTCTGCACATGATTTGTTTCTGAAATAAGATTGGTCCAATAAGGAAACAAATAAAACCACCTTGTATCTTTTAAAGATAATATCAGAAAAATACGTGTTTCATATCTTTGAACCAAATCTTCAATAAAATCTCCTCCAAATAAATCAGCATTCTAGAAGTAATACGCGTGAATAATTCCTTGATCAATCTTGCAAAGATTCGCGCCAAAACAATTCTGAAAACCCAGCTTCTGATGAGGTCAACAAAAGTCAACGCTGGACTTCAGAACCTGAATCAGCTTCTGAAGTCATTTTGAGCTTCTGAACAGCTTCAAAATGAAAAACTTCCAACTGAAGAAATGTTCTAGATACGGAGATGCTTCTATTCAATACTTTGGTTTTGCCAAAACATGCAGCCAACACAAAAGACTCAACACCCATAAAGGGTTTTCACCTGATAACTGTATAGCCATGAAGTCTAGACTATATCCTG
Organism: Medicago ruthenica; assembly: GCA_018208015.1. Taxonomy (NCBI): domain Eukaryota; kingdom Viridiplantae; phylum Streptophyta; class Magnoliopsida; order Fabales; family Fabaceae; genus Medicago; species Medicago ruthenica. The sequence goes on along the minus strand of CM031371.1, from coordinate 113,808,813 downwards.
ATAACTTAGTGATCGAGGGGACTCCTAAGATCACCATTTGATACCTATCTAAGGTATATACTGCCTGATAACATAATAAAGTATAAACTGATACATACGTGTTAGATGTTAGCGTGTAACAAACATTATTATCTGAGTTCATTTTATGGAATGCCCCCGAGTGGAGTAACCCCGAAGCACATTCCCCTTATAACTGGTGAAAATTCCTATCTGAGGCTAATCACCGGACTCCTCTTATCGTTGTGTGGACAACTCTCTCGAAGAAGTCCCATCCGGCCTGATCCGGAGTCTGCTGAGCACAACTTAACTTGCATGTAGACAACCCTCTCGGAGAAGTCTCATCCGGCATAATCCGGAGTCTGCTGAACATGCTAACATAGTCTTAAAAACTTACGTGTGGATAGCCCTTTCGGAGAAATCCCATCCGGCGTATCCCGGAGTCTGATGAACACGTTAACATAATCTTAGAATCTGATTCATCAAACTATTCTTATGCATATCTAATGTGTTCCCCATGTACTTAACATAAGGTTCTTAACCTATATTAAGGTTCAAGCTTGTCGTTCTCATAAGCCACCTAATCATGTTAGGTATCTGAACCCCTTAGGCCTATCTGAGGCCTTGAATGTACTGACACATTCCTATTATCCTTGTATTCTAAACCGAATACATCTCTATTCCTGCTTACCTAACATAGGTTCTTGACATATCGTTGTCATATGTCATCCTTAAGAGTTACTAACTCAGTTGTATTAATTCCTGATTCCTCAGACCTTTGTTTTGCACTTCCCATACGTTACATATTCCTTGCTCCTTTATGATTTTTGTCCGTTAAAGGCCCTTAGGATGAGTTAAAATGGTGTTCTTTGATTCTTTAAAGTTTTCGGAGAAAACGGTTGCGAAAAACCCCGCTTACACGCGCCGGATCACCCGAAACAACTCAGCTGACTAAGATGTTTCTGGTGAGCTCGCTGTAGCGACGGGCTGGTCGCTATAGCGACCCTGTGCCGTAACAAAATTAAGCCTGCTCGCTGCAGCGACGGGCTGGTCGCTGTAGCGACCATGACAGTGCAGAAATTGCTGAAAACTGTATTTTTTCACCACTTTAACTCAACCCAAGTTACCCAAGCTTCCCAACAATGTTAGGAATGATTTTCTATTACAAAATAACTGATTAAAACATGGATTAGCAAGGAATTGATAACAATTAGGATTAGGGCACAAAAACAATATCTTAGCATAAAATGAAATACTCACACAACTCACTCTAGATGGGTTCTAAAAACCCTAGGGAGCTCACCTAATACTGGTGATGATCTTGCTAAGCTTGTAATTTCAGAGTGCAACCTAAGAGGGGGGGTGAATTAGGTTGTATGACTTTTAATGGATAATTTTTCTGGTTTATTGTGTTCTTGTAAATTTTTCCGGAATTTTGTATGAATGTATGAACGAATGCTTGGAAAAATAAAGAGTGTAGGGAAGAAGAAGATGGACACAAGGAATTTATAGTGGTTCCCCTACTGGTACTCCACTCCCCCACAACCCTGTGAGGAATTCACTATGTTAGAATCTTTGTTACAAGCAATCTCTCCCCAAGACCCCCTAACAATCTTTCTAACATACACAAGATAGCACCCCACTATCTTTCAACAATTCTCACCAAAACTATGGCAAGAATTCACAACAATGGTTTTTGAAGAATAATAAATTGTATGGCTGTTATCTTTCTCAATATCACTTTAACAGATTATAACTTAGTGCTCAGAAAACTTTTATAATGATATGAAAGTGTGTTCAAAGTTTTCTAACAAGGATAATGAAAGTTTGTAAGTATGTGATATTGAAAATAGCAATTTGAGATATTGAAAGAAAATGATTGTTGTTGTTAAAATGTTATAAGTTGTTGTTAAATGTTTCTAATCTCAAATGCATATATAGAGGCTAAAAAAATGTTTATGAAACAATACTACATTTCAAAAATGGTTTAAAATGAAAAGGCACAAATTTAAAATGGCACCCATTCATAAAATGAGAATGAAAAATCATTTAAAAGAAATGTGGCTGATTGGTAAAATAAATTAGAAGTAGCCGTTGCATTTTAAGAAATAGCCATTGAATCCAAATTGATTAATAGGCAATAAAATGGTCAAATATAAATTGCTTGTTAAAGCCAACGGTACCAAAATCAAATGAGTCAATTAAGTTTGGCAAAAATATGACATGAAATATATTTTAATACATAATTGATTATGCCATTTTAATTCTCAATGCATGCTATACGCTATTTTTATGCTAAAAAATTATTGTAAAATTTCCATAATAAATTATGGTTTTTCATGCAAAAATAATTTCATGTAAAATCACTTTATATGAAAATCAATGTGAGTGTGTGATTAATTTTCATGAGAGCTTTATGCATTGCTTCATATGGAGTCTTAGAAAAAATGTTTGTAATTATTTTCTGAGCATTCTAAGATATAAACAATGCTAAGAATGATAGATCAAAAGATAAGGACCATACTTACAATGATTATAATTTAAAACCCTAAGTCCTTAAGCTTGTTCATCATCTTGATCCATGAGCCTCCATAAGCTTTCTTCTTTTTGTGATGTAGTCTTGTAATCATCAAAACCCAGTCAAGTCACAAGGAAGGAAATCTTCTTCACAATCTCCCCCTTTTTGATGATGACAAACCATATCATGTTGACATTGATGTGCAAAGAAAGCTCCCCCTGTCTTGTATATCTCCCCCTTTGATTTGCAATTGGATAACCTGTAAAATGTCAAAGTACAAGCACATACCTACACTTTCTCCCCCTTTTGACATCATCAAAAAGAAGAAAGATCGGCAAAACAGATATCCAACCAAAAATATGCATACAAGTCAAGTAATAATAATATAAAACTTAAAAAAAGTTATCCGAATCCAAACTTATCAAGTACCAGAAGCAATACAGAATTAGAAAAAAAAAACAACTAGGAATGAAAATCAACTAAAAAGTCATGAGAAACAAAATAGAACAGAGAAAAACAACATGAAAAATACGGTTCACTTGAGCATCATGCTTAATCATAAAAATGCATATAATCCTATATATAAAAAATCATATAATTTGAAGAAATAGACACCTAAAATAAAAATAACATTTTTTGCATGTACATATGTTAAATATCATTCTCATCCAAGATTCCCAATTCTCTTCTTATTTTAAAAAATTGTTCTTTTGCCAAAGGTTTTGTAAAAATATCCGCTAATTGAGAATGAGTATCCACAAAAGTAACTTCAACATCTCCTTTGAGAACATGATCTCTTAGGAAATGATGTCTAATGTCTATGTGTTTGGTCCTGGAATGCATGACTGGATTTTTAGTTAAATTAATTGCACTGGTGTTGTCACATCTTAAGGGAATGCATTCTAAATTTAAACCAAAATCACGTAATTGTTGTTTCAACCAAAGAACTTGTGCACAACAATTTCCTGCAGCAATATATTCTGCTTCTGCAGTACTCAAGGCTACACAAGCTTGCTTTTTACAAGACCAAGAAACTAATGCATTTCCCAAAATGTGACATGTACCACTAGTACTTTTTCTATCAGTCTTACATCCAGCATAATCAGAATCAGAATAACCAACCAATTCACATAGACTCCCTTTGGGATACCACAAACCAACATTGGGAGTGCCTTTTAAATATTTCATAATTCTTTTAACAGAAGAGAGATGAGATTCTTTTGGACAAGATTGAAATCTAGCACATAAACAAACACTAAACATAATATCTGGTCTACTTGCAGTAAGATAAAGGAGAGAGCCAATCATACCTCTATATTTTGTAATGTCTATTGGCTTACCAGATTCATCTTGATCTACATAAGTGCTAGAACTCATAGGTGTTGCAATCTCCTTGCAATTATCCATATCAAATCTTTTAAGAAGTTCTTTGCAATATTTTGATTGATTGATGAATATTCCATCCTTTGATTGCTTTATTTGTAGACCAAGGAAGTAATTAAGTTTTCCCATCATAGACATTTCAAATTCTCCTTGCATCATGTTAGAAAATTCTTTACACAACGATTCATTAGTAGCACCAAAAATGATATCATCAACATAGATTTGCACAAGCAAGGTATGATGATTAATTCTTTTTATAAAAAGAGTAGTATCAACTTTTCCTTTTTCAAAACCTTTTTCACAAAGAAAATTGCTTAATCTATCATATCATGCTCTTGGTGCTTGCTTTAGACCATAAAGTGCTTTCTTAAGCTTATATACATGAGAAGGATTTTTAAAATCTTCAAAACCTGGAGGTTGTTTAACATAAACTTCTTCATGTATATAACCATTTAAAAATGCACTTTTGACATCCATTTGATATAATTGAAAATCTAAGGAACATGCATATGCTAAAAGTAATCTTATGGCTTCTAATCTTGCCACAGGTGCAAATGTTTCATCAAAATCGATCCCTTCTTCTTGATTATAGCCTTGAGCAACTAATCTGGCCTTATTTCTTACAATAATACCATTTTCATCTAATTTATTTTTGAAAACCCATTTTGTACCAATGATATGTTTATCCAAAGGCCTAGGTACTAATTCCCAAACTTGATTTCTTTCAAATTGATTTAGTTCTTCTTGCATGGCTAAAATCCATTGATCATCACTTAAGGCTTCATCAATTTTAGAAGGTTCGATTTGTGAAACAAAAGCCATATTTAAACATGCATCTTGAAGATTAAGTCTAGTAGATACTCCCTTATTTATGTCACCAATGATGTTGTCAATTGGATGGTCTCTATGAATTCTCCATTCTTGTGGTAGATCATTATTTGTTTGCTCTTGTTGTGGCATTTCTTCTTCTTGGTGTGCATTGTTTTGTTTGTTCTGTTCATCTTCAATGTTGACTTCTTTTGGTGAACTATCTTCATCATCTTCATCAGAAAGAATAACTTTTTCCTCCTTGGAGGGGTTAGTTTCATCAAAAGAGACATGAACAGATTCTTCAATAGTAAGGGTTCTTTTATTGAAAATTCTATATGCCTTACTAGTGAGAGAATAACCAAGAAAGATACCCTCATCAGATTTTTCATCAAATTTACCAAGGTTATCGCATCTGCCCAAAAGTACTTAGGCAAATTTGTTTCACTCAACATGGTTCTTGCAAGTTCTTCAAGAGACCTGTTCTTCCTTTCAACAACACCATTTTGTTGTGGTGTTCTAGGTGCCGAGAAGTTGTGTGAAATTCCATGTTCATCACAAAACTCTTCAAAAAATGTATTTTGAAACTCTCCACCATGATCACTTCTAATAGATACAATCTTCAAGGATTTTTCATTTTGAACCAATTTTGCATACTTCTTGAAAGCTTTAAAAGCATCACTTTTATTTGCAAGAAATAAAGTCCACGTATATCTAGAGTAATCATCAACTATAACCAAGGCATAATAGTTTCCTCCAAAACTTCTAGTTCTTGAAGGACCAAAAAGATCCATATGAATTAATTGAAGAGGCCTAGAAGTTGAGACTATATGCTTTGGTTTGAAAGAAACTTTTGTTTGTTTACCTTTTTGACAAGCATCACATAATTTGTCTTTAATAAACTTAATCTTAGGCAACCCAACAACAAGGTCATGCTTTATTAATTTATTCAAATGATCCATGTGAATGTGTGCAATTCTTTTATGCCATAACCATGCATCATTGTTGTTGTTTACCACAAGACATTTAAGCTTTAAAGACAAATCATCTAATGAAATCATGAAAATGTTATTTATTCTTTTTCCAACAAGTTTGATTTCATGTGATGCTACATCTTCAACAAAACAAGAATCTTTATTGAAATTTACTCTAAAGCCTTTATCACATAATTGACTAATACTTAGTAAATTATGTTTTAGACCTTCAACATATAGCACATTATCAATAGTAGTATAGGGAGGCATACCAACTTTACCGATACCAAGAATCTTTCCTTTATTGTTGTCTCCATAGGTGACATATCCTTTTGATTTTAGGGTCAAACTTGAGAATCTTGATTTGTCTCCCGTCATATGTTTTGAACAACCACTATCAAGGTACCACATGTTGGTTGAAGATTTCAACCCTCCCTACAAAACAGAAAGTTTAAGTCTTGTTAGGTACCCATTGTGATTTGGGTCCTTGTGGGTTAATACCTTTCCTTACCCAAATATATTCACCATAAGGAACACCAAAGTTTCTTATGTAGCATGTATTTGGAGTATGGCCTTTCATGTTGCAATAGAAACATGATAAATTTTGAACATGATATACACTAGAATTACTTCCATTGGAGACATTATTTCTAACCTTAGAATTTGTTTTCTTATAAGACTTGTTAGAATAATTTCTTCCATAAGAATTATTTCTAGTATTCATACTTTTAAGAGGAATTACAACATGCATTTTCTTTGGTTCCAAGTTGTTGGAAGTTGTGCCTGCTTTAACAAAGATTGTTTTACTTGTACTTGGTTTATCAAAATTTGAAAATCCAAGACCGGTTTTATTTTTTAAATCTCTTTGTTTGCTAAGAACATCTTCCAAACTATTGTGACCTTTTTCAAAATTTTTTATTACTTGATTTAATTTAATAATTTTTGTTTCATGTTCTTTACATTTATTACATGAAGAATTTTTGACCTTTTCTAAATCCACTTGTGCATCAAAAACTTTTCTTTCAAGTGAAACAATTAATTTCTTCTGTTTTACACAAGTTTTAGAAAGTTTACTACATTCTTCATATAATTCATCAAATGCATTTTGTAATTCATCATATGAAGGTTTAATATCAAGTTCAGAATCACTAACCTCTTGTTCATCATCAGAGTGATGAGATGCCATTAGTGCAAGATTTGCATACTCTTCATCCTCTGATTCAGAAGATGAACTTATGTCATTTTCTTCCCATGCAATGTAGGCCCTCCTTTGCTTGAATTCTTTCTTTCCTTTGTCACCATTTTTGTTTGTAAAAGATGGACAATTTGCTTTCATGTGACCTTCTTTCCCACATCCAAAACATGTAATGTTTTGGTTTGACGTAGAGCCCTCATTCTTCTTGAAAGATTTTCTTTTATTACCAAACTTGAAGGACTTGTCCTTTTTAAGAAATTTTTTAAAACTTTTTGCAAGAAGATTGATGGTCTCACCTTCATCAGAATTTTCTCCTTCATTTTGTTGTTTTGACTCAACTCTTAGAGCAATGCTTTTGTTCTTCTTCTCTTGCCCTTCATGCTTTTCCAATCTTCCAAGTTCCATTTCATGTTCTTGGAGTTTACCAAACAAAGCGGCAGAAGTCATTTTAGAAAGACTTTTCTTTTCTGATATTGCAGTCACCTTTGGTTGCCAAGCCCTTGTTAATGATCTAAGGACTTTGAGATTTAATTCATCATTTGTGAAAGTCTTTCCAAGAGCCATCAAGTGGTTTGTTAAGTGAGAGAATCTCTTTTGTAAATCAAGAATTGATTCACCGGGCTGCATTCTGAACAATTCATATTCTTGTGATAAAGTGTTCAGTTTTGATCTCTTCACTTCTTCTGTGCCTTCATGGGTTACTTCTAGAGTGTCCCAAATTTCTTTTGCAGTTTTGCATTGAGAAATTCGGAAGAACTCATCCATGCCAAGGGCTGAATGAAGCATGTTGATTGCCTTCTTGTCAAACAACAATTTTTTCTTATCATCATCAGTCCAAGATGTTTTTATTTTTTCTTGGACAACATCATTCACAACCGTTGTAGGAATGAATGGACCATTCTCAACGGCATTCCATATTTCTTCCCCTTGTGCTTCCAAGTATGCACGCATGCGAATTTTCCAGAAATCATAGTATTCACCAACAAAGCATGGAGGTTTGTTGCTACTACCACCATCTTTGAACACAATGTTTGAATTTGAAGCGGAAGCCATTTTTCTGGATCAAGGAGCAAATTACCTTAACTTGCTCTGATGCCAATTGTAATTTCAGAGTGCAACCTAAGAGGGGGGGTGAATTAGGTTGTATGACTTTTAATGGATAATTTTTCTGGTTTATTGTGTTCTTGTAAATTTTTCCGGAATTTTGTATGAATGTATGAACGAATGCTTGGAAAAATAAAGAGTGTAGGGAAGAAGAAGATGGACACAAGGAATTTATAGTGGTTCCCCTACTGGTACTCCACTCCCCCACAACCCTGTGAGGAATTCACTATGTTAGAATCTTTGTTACAAGCAATCTCTCCCCAAGACCCCCTAACAATCTTTCTAACATACACAAGATAGCACCCCACTATCTTTCAACAATTCTCACCAAAACTATGGCAAGAATTCACAACAATGGTTTTTGAAGAATAATAAATTGTATGGCTGTTATCTTTCTCAATATCACTTTAACAGATTATAACTTAGTGCTCAGAAAACTTTTATAATGATATGAAAGTGTGTTCAAAGTTTTCTAACAAGGATAATGAAAGTTTGTAAGTATGTGATATTGAAAATAGCAATTTGAGATATTGAAAGAAAATGATTGTTGTTGTTAAAATGTTATAAGTTGTTGTTAAATGTTTCTAATCTCAAATGCATATATAGAGGCTAAAAAAATGTTTATGAAACAATACTACATTTCAAAAATGGTTTAAAATGAAAAGGCACAAATTTAAAATGGCACCCATTCATAAAATGAGAATGAAAAATCATTTAAAAGAAATGTGGCTGATTGGTAAAATAAATTAGAAGTAGCCGTTGCATTTTAAGAAATAGCCATTGAATCCAAATTGATTAATAGGCAATAAAATGGTCAAATATAAATTGCTTGTTAAAGCCAACGGTACCAAAATCAAATGAGTCAATTAAGTTTGGCAAAAATATGACATGAAATATATTTTAATACATAATTGATTATGCCATTTTAATTCTCAATGCATGCTATACGCTATTTTTATGCTAAAAAATTATTGTAAAATTTCCATAATAAATTATGGTTTTTCATGCAAAAATAATTTCATGTAAAATCACTTTATATGAAAATCAATGTGAGTGTGTGATTAATTTTCATGAGAGCTTTATGCATTGCTTCATATGGAGTCTTAGAAAAAATGTTTGTAATTATTTTCTGAGCATTCTAAGATATAAACAATGCTAAGAATGATAGATCAAAAGATAAGGACCATACTTACAATGATTATAATTTAAAACCCTAAGTCCTTAAGCTTGTTCATCATCTTGATCCATGAGCCTCCATAAGCTTTCTTCTTTTTGTGATGTAGTCTTGTAATCATCAAAACCCAGCCAAGTCACAAGGAAGGAAATCTTCTTCACAAAGCTTCAAATCCAAAACCCCAACTTGAGAAATCTTCCTCTTACTTGGTTTTCCTTAGCTTTCTCTTGTTCTAATCTCCCAAAGCTAGCTTGCTCATGATTCAAGAAGTTTGGAAGGAAGGAAGATGATGAATGGCAGCACAAGGAGAGGATGGTGCAAGTTTAGAGAGAGAGGGAGAGAAATTCAGCTTCTTAGAGAGAGAAAGGATGAGTGAAAATGACATAACTTTGCCTTGCCATGCTTATCTAAAGCCTTATGCGTGAAATTACGCTTATACCCTTACTACACACAATCTCTCTAACACTGATAAAAGTTACGTCTAAGCGGGATATTACACTCATTGCTCTTGAAAGCTTGAGTCTTGACAATTTATCGCCCTATTGTGAAGTAGCTTGTCTCCCTCCTAAATTACAATGATTGCATATTGAATCCCCGAGAGTAACTACACCTTTGACTGAGTGGGGTCTCCAAAACCTTTCTGCACTGTGTGATTTGCATATTGATGGTGATGATATTGTTAACATCTTGGTGAAAGAGAAATTGTTTCCCATTTCCCTCGTGTCTCTGACAATAAGTAATCTCTCTGAAATGAAATCCCTTGACGGAAACAGACTTCAACACATCTCTTTGATGAAAAGTATTACATTTAAATGTTGTTCAAGGCTTAAGTCTTTTGCAGAACACACATTGTCTTTTTTTCTGAAATCACTTGTATTTGAAAATTGTCCAGAACTTAAGTCATTGCCTTACAATTTGCCTTCCTCTTTGGAATCACTAGAATTTGACATGTGTCCAAGACTTGCGTTATCGTCACGATACAAGCTCCCTTCATCTCTTAAGCTATTGAGCATTAAGCATTGCCCTCTGTTAAAAGCATGGTATCAAACTCAGAGAAGGCAACATGTGTCTAAGATCGCCCACTTCCCTGTCCTAGTAATAAATGGTGAAGTGACAATATGAGCCATGGGAAAAGGGAAGGAATAATTGCTCTCCCATTTTAGGTATGGAGTTCCTCACTAATTAGCTTGGAGTTCCTCACTAATTGCAATATGAAACCATGAAGATATATGGCCCTATCAATTTTACTATAAGAAAATGTTCATGAAGTTGTCTCTTCAAAATTTTCAACTTGACGTGATGTGATTGTGATGTTTTAGTTAGAGGCTACCTACTAACCTTGCATGTGGCAAGTTATGATTAAAGCAATGATTGATTGGATACAGGTTATCTTGTGAGCGATTCACTTGGAGGATATGCTACATTACATTATACAACATGTTACCATCGTTTGGTGAAAGGTGTCACATTGCTTCATTGCAATTTGCAATGCAACACCTTTTGGGGGCTTTCTTCCAAATCCAGTAAAATATCTCAGACTAGTCAATATTTTTTTGGGCTTGAACATTGCGCCTACCATTTCGTATAAAGAGACTTGCAGAATTTTTGTAAGTATATAGCTTTATTTTTATTTACTTTTTCCATCTTTTCATTAACTTAGTTATGAACTTTTGAGTAAGTACTTCCTTTAATGTGACTGTAAATTATAAATTCTGCTTAGTGATCCTTTTCTTCTGTTTGGAAAAGGAAATTTCAAAACGTTAATTGAATTAGCAATTGTGTGCATATGAGTGTTATCACATGCGCAAGCTGCTACAAATGTTAGCAGCTTGTATTAGGTTTTGTTACTGCATTCTATCGATTAGTTAGATTGTACCTCCTTAACATATAATGTTGTTAAAGGTGTGCTACGTCAGCCTATAGCTAGCTAGCTAGCTTGGAGAGCAAGTTTGTTAGATCTGGGTGTAGGATAAGCACCATATAAATTCCGCAACTCTCCGAGTTTTCTCTTAACTGAAATATTCAAAAGGAATTCATGAAATTCCAAATTAGTTTCAACTATTACTTATGTGTTCATGGACGAGTTCTATAAAAAGGGTCAAGCGTCAATTATCATTTACTTGTTCATTTACTTGTTAGGATTGTCACACTTACATTGTTTACGACAGCGTGGAATCCTAAGAAAGAAAAGGAATATCATACAATTTGTTTGAACTTCTTCAAATTTTGTCATTAAGAAAAGTTAACAAATTTAGTTCCATATGATTGATTGTTTTGAGCACAATATATATAATAACACCAGTCTCCTTGTTCCGCAGGTTATCAATTTCTTTCTTATGCTTAAAGACTTGAACGGTATTAATTTCAATATCCACAAGGAATCAGAATTTCCAAAAGAAGTTTCAAAAAGATAAGTGATGGTCAGATTTTTTGTTTGCAGCTTCTGGATTTGGTTCAGGATAAGATCTTACATCAAATCTTGCTTCAAGTGCATGAGTTTTGCTGCCAAATTTCAATGAAATTATGAACTATGTTGTCCTCAAATACGAATCAACTTTCTGTAATGCTTTCTCTTCTTTCTTCGAATTTTGGGTTGCTGACCGAAACTAGAATAGCATATCCTGTTCCATAACCATGATCATATGGCTACTAATATTGTTCAGAATATAAAATTTGAGAAATATCGTTCTACACTAGTTATGTAGGTATGTTAAGAGTCTCACATCGGATAGGAGATGGCCTGACAATGTGTTTATAAGTGGGGGCAATTCTCACCTCACAAGCCAGTTTTGTGGGGTTGTGTTAGGCTCAACCATGATTTCTCTGATGGTATCAGAGCCTCTTCAAAATCCATTGGGCCACCTGGTTTCCGCTATCGGGCCACCTGACTTGACAATGTGAGAAACTTCTAATTTATTTTCTTACTAATATATTTTCACTGGCATCTCCGATTTATCTGTCTTTAGTTGTTTTTTTCACTCCTTTGAAACTTCCAATTCAACCGGAACTCAACTTCCGATGATTATGTGTAGGGGTATTTTCGAAATTTTGGGGACTTGTAAGCAATTAAAGGGGCGCATAGAGCAATTCTATTTGCCTAATTGAATCATCAATCATTAATAGGAGTTCAGGTATGTTCCGTTTAGGTAATGCTCCATTTAGGGGTTGAATGCGAGACATGTGGCAAGCAAACAGCTAATAGTGGAGCATATACAATTGTCCGTGACCTCATCAATTTAACCACTAGTATATAATAATTATATTATATTGATTGATATTTCTTACAACAATTATAATGATCTATTTATTTATAATATCGCACTGTCAACACCAGCATCGAAAGGGACAGAGATCACTAGAACTAGGTGATATATTGATACCTATAGTTTTGAATCTTTGATGGAGAGGCCATAAAATAATCTAATACTAATCTCAGGCTAAAGAAAAATTACAAAAGATATATTTTTTGTGGTGCAACTACAAAGATATCTATAATAGGAGAACTAGTCCGGCCACCAATTTGTATATGATGTGTGACGTAAAGCTTCACTAATTTTAAAAATCATATTCATTTGGCACTGTAAAATTTATCATATTCCTTTGTGTATATGCTTATTATTCCTGTCTCCCATATCTTCATAATAGATAAGAAAACTAGAACAAGTTCGATTATGTATTTTAATTTTAAAAGAGAAAATGAGATACACATTGCCGGTATAAACTAATTTTACATTGATAACTTATTCTTTTTTTGGTAATATTTTACATTGATAACTATTAACGAGTATCAAGTTTTTTAATGGTTATTTTAAAGTATGTCAATAGTGAATTGTAGTTGTCACTGTAAAATACTATCTTGTTAATGTTCATGACATGGTATTGATAATAAAAGTATCCAAATAAAAATCAGATTGCCAAATTTGTTCTTGACCAGCAGTTTTTGATTAAAAATTTGGGATCTCCCAAGTTTTTCCTAGTCTTGGATGTTGCTAAATCAATCACAAATGAAATATGCTTGAGTATACATTTTTCCCCTCGTCATCAGACTTCAAGTTATCTGATTTTAGTGACCTTGTCTTGGCTTAATGCTTGGATTCTGAGATTTGCAACAAGTTATTCAATCTTTTTTTCGTCCAGTTTCGATTTCCCGGAATCAAAGAAACAAGTCACCATCAAGTTGAGTAGCGGGATCTTTCTTGAACTACATGTGAAGTTCAATGCCTTTTTTGTCCTTGTCGCGTGATCTTCAACACTCTTGTCCTGATCATGTTCACGAGCACGCGACACATCGAAATAGATTATTGCTTACTTGGTAACAAAGTTCTTAAGTGGTATCATACATCTTCTGTCAATCTCTTCTGCTAATCAAATTGTTAAACATGCACACTAAGCCTCCACATTCTACCACTTTTCACTCTCTATCATCCAAGCTTGGCATGATTAACATATATGCCACAGCTTGAGAGGGATATAGTATTAACTGATATAGCTCATCGTTGGTTAGTTAGTTATGTTAGTTGTATTTCTGTTTTTAGTTGTAAGGCTTTTTTGTAAAGAGCTCTTACTACTCTTTGCTTAAATGTTCCAAGTGTTTGCAAAGTGTGTAGCGAATGAGTATAGAAAAAGGGTCGGTGTACTTGGAGTAGCCAAAAAGATTGAAATTTTTCATGAAGCACTGACACGGAGACGACACTGATAATATTTTGAGAAAACGAATTAATTGAATTTAATCACATGCATTGGTGTCGTGTCGGTGTGACGGACACCGGATATGTCTTCAATCACAAGTGTCGGTGCGACAGAGGAGTTTTTCACAAGCATGTAGCAGTAGAAGCAAATAAAATACTACCATCAACTTTGAAAGAGATTACCTTTTCTCTGGTATGATACCCTCTTTTGTGAAGTTCCTTTGTAGTGCCAATGGTCGAAGTTTCCAATTTATAACCTATTGGGAAAGGGTTTTATACCTCAACATTCACACTCCAATTAGTTCTATACTATCTATTTTTGCAGCACTCCCTTCAGCACTACTAGAAAAATTAGGAGTGAAAAGAATATTTTAGATCTATACAATGACACTGATGAAGAGAAGAACATGATGCATTCTTTCGCAAAACTTTCCTAGGCTCTTATTTCCTTTATACACAAGTAAAATTTACATGGCTATCATACTTTTCAAGGCACTCTTTCAATTTTAGGAATGTCACTGGTTTTGACACAAATGCGTCCATACCGTTGGCGAAACATTCTTCAGCACTCTCTGACATTGTGTTTGCTGTCATCTGCATCAATATGAGATGGTATAAAAAATGATAATATACTACTAAAAGATTGTGTTTATATGAAAGCTAACACGTTCCAATATTAAAAAACATTTCCTAAGTTTTTTTTATTGTAAAAATGTATCCTCGCGTGCAATTGCGGGGACCAATCTCTCTATAACTTCCTAAGTTGTCTGTTATTGTTGTTTGTATATTTGTAAAGATTAATATGTAATTGCTCACCGCGACAATGTGGATGCGCTTTTTAGGTGGCACAGAACATTCATCCGAAGCTGATAAACTTTGTTCAACTCCAGCTTCTCTTGCAGCATCCCAATTGCCTGTTTCCTCATAAGACCTAATCAGTTTTGTTGTTTGAAGACCATTCATGACTGGCATGTAAACATCCTGTAAAGTGAAAGTATCAAACCACATCGCAAAAAATCCCGTAATGTGTGAATTTTGGAAAAAGCAACAAAATGAAAGATACACTTCAAGATTGAAGAAATTACCATCAAAATAATGTCGTAAGAATGGTTCTGAACTGCGCGTATGGCTTCCACTCCATTATTCACGACATCCATGCTATATCCTAGCTGCTTCATCATTGACTTTGTCACCATGATATTAATCTTGTTATCTTCAACAAGGAGAATATTCGGCTTTAACGTCGATTTGGTTACTTCTGATGATGTGCTAGTGCTAGTAGTACCATCTTCCTTCCCTTGACCCTGACATGTTTGTTGTGGTTCACTTGACTTTGTTTCTAAATTCATTTCTCTACTTGCTTCCTTACATTGGCTAGAGTTTGCACTACCATTTTGTAACCTATCATGCGCCTTATTATTATTATCATGGTTTTGTTTGTTTCCATTAACTAAACTTTCATGCTTAGATTCTAGGCTGTGACTAAATGAACTTGTTGAGTCTGACATATCTGAAGCATCAACAATAACAGAAGATGCATCCTCAATTGAATTTGTTCCATTTGAAATGATGTTACTAGAAGAATTGTTGTCCGGAAAACCATTGAACTTGTGTGAGATTCTGTGTGGCCTGGTGGATCCATTAGAAGTGAAAAGCGAGCCCAAAGTTCGTGGTTGGAATTGGAAGAATCCCTCGGTGGTGTCATCTTCGTTATTATCGACATCCGAAAGCTCATCTGGATCATCAGAATTTTCACAGGCTGTTGAAACCTTGTATGGTAGTATGAATGTGAAGGTGGAACCACAATGTTCTTTGCTAGTCACTGTTAGACGACCCCCCATTAACTCAACCTGTTCCGAATCCAAGGAAATCTATTAGATATATAGTTAATTAAGAGTTTGTTAATCGATTTCTGTAAGTTAATTGGTTTCTGTAAAAACTCTTTACACGTCAGTGCATATGAATTAAATTTATAACTAAAGGAAACTAAAGATTAAGGCAGAATAATTTGTCAAATGAAAATGCTTTGCCGGAAGAGTTTACCAGTTGTTTACATATTGCTAGTCCTAGACCTGTGCCTCCATATTTTCGAGCATGGTCTGCACTAACTTGCATGTACCTTCTAAATAAAGTAGGTATAGCCTTTTCTGTGTGACATTACAACATGAGAAAGAAAAAAATTAAGTACATTTGCTAAACAAAAATCAAATTTAACTATATGAATACAAAATATAATCAATTCTAAAACCAAAGGAAGGAACACTATTACTAACACATACCTGGTATGCCAATTCCAGTGTCGTACACATCACAACGAATCCACACTGTTGTTTCAGTTGAATGAGTTTGTTCTTCAGTATCATCGTTCATTGAGCATTCACTGTTAACTGAAGATCTACACTCATTGCTAAACGCATGATTCTGGATAGGATGGTCAGTGTGTTTTCTATCATCGATAAGATTTTGATCACATCTCGTACTTCTTGGTGATGGTGTATGTTTATCTTCCTTCAATCCATTTGCTGAAATAGTTGACTGGTCTTCTGTGACCTTTTGGGGAGATTCTTCTTCTTTGGCAAATGCTGGCTCTGGAACAACATAAAGGTTTATGCCAACTTTACCTTGATGTGTAAACTTGACAGCATTGCTGCAAAATAACAGATAATCAGAACTACAATATTTAGTGGGGGAGAAGGAGAAAATACTAACAAGCTCACTTGGCTATACAAACTCAAGAGATTAGCAATCAAATATATCATAGTACCTGACTAAATTTGTGAGAATCTGCCGAATCCTTAAAACATCTCCGGTGACCTGCAGTTTTATGCATGAAAGAATTTTAAGTGTAAATTACTTGGCATTTATCTGATAACTAAGTATAGAAGTGTTACTGTTACATACCTCAATAGGTATATCATCTGCTACATTTCCTTCCAATGTTAACATTTTCTGCAATGGTGCTGCAGCTGTCTGGAGTACATGCCTTACTACCTCTCTTGGTCTGAATTTTGTAGCTTCCAATTTCATAGCTCCTATACATAATTTGTGAAGTTGGAAAAAATTTAATCATTTGTTTGACAGTTTTTTAAATAAATGAGAGTCTAAAAACTGCTTAAAATAGAAAATTGTTTTCAGTAGCTTATGTTGAAAATCATTTTCATTAGATGATTTTGTATCATGGTAATCAAACACTAGATACTTTATCCTTTTCTTAAAAATCACTAGAAAACCATCTGTAACTTATTGAATATCAAAATCACCTTTTTTTTTAATCACCTTTGTTTTAATCTGTAACAACTGAGCCCTAAATGGTCAACGGTTGCGTTCAGAAATCAAAAGCACTTTCATGGCTTGTTTGGCTTGACTTATTTTAGCTTATCTACTGGCATTAGCACTTGTGAATCTATTTGGGAGACCTTATAGAAATAGCTATGTCCATGAGATGTTTTCAACTTATTTCCATAAGCTCTCCAAGACAGCTTATGAAAACAGTTATACTTTATTTTATCTTTTGTTATAGAAATAACTTATACATAAGCAAACACCTATTCTATAAGCGCTTAATTAAGTTGTTTATCCAAACAAGGTGTAGTCTTCACAAAACATAAAAATCTGTATTTGAATAACTTGATAACAAGCAATGGTGAAGGAGATTTCTAACCTGACTCAACCTTGGAAAGATCAAGTATATCATTTATAAGTTGAAGAACCAAATCTCCCGAAGATAACATGACATCCAATAGCTGTCTTTGCTCTTTATCAAGTTTTGTTGTAGTAAGAATTTCAGCCATGCTAACAACACCAGAAAGTGGTGATCTTATCTCATGAGACATTGTTGCCAGCATTTGTTTTGCTCTCATTGTCTCCTCTATTACAAGGGATCAAGAAAACAAAATAAGCTTCTTGATATCAAATCAAATTAATTGTAACACTAAAATTCATATATTAAGATTTGGCTTGATTGATTAAACCTGTAATGTGAATGGTTTTATTAAGTTCTGTTTCCTTTGCTTTCTGAACTGCAATTTCTTCCCTTAGCTTTGCCATTCTTTCTCTTTTTCTCACCTGCGATTTTTTCGATATTATAAATATTCTCTTCACAAGAACAATACTGCAATTAAGTACCTTCAAAAAAACCAAAATAACAATGTTTACCTGATCTGTTATTTCCATTCCCATATAGTTGACTCCAATTGTTTCACCTGCCTTGCTAAACACAGGTTCTACATATATCAAAAATGTCTTAAATCCAAATAGTTCTGTCTCAAAAGTTATTTCCTTTTTTGCAGGTACTCCTTTCTCCATTACTTCTCTCTTAAAATCTTGAGATTCCTTCACACCTGCTCCGGTGAAAATTTCGACATCTGTTTTTCCTATAATGTCCTGGAAAAATTATGAGCAAGTAAATTAACTCATGAAGAGCAAAGAAAACTCTATTTTAAACAAGTTTCTTCAGAAATTATATGCCGCTTATGGTTTAATATAAAATTATAAATTTACTATCCAACTCAATCATATAACCTTGCAACAAGAGCTTCAAAAGAAATCATTACCTCTTCTTGTAAACTTGGAAAATGATTATAGATAAAACGATAGCGCAACTCTTTGTCCTGCAAGAGATAATCAGAATGTTAAAACAGAAATCCTGGTTCAAACGAAAATAGATACGAAAAACACAAACAAAAAAACATACGAGATTTGATCACAAAGTTCAGCCAATAGTCCTTACGTCTCCGACTGCAGAGTAAGCTACTTAGGCCCAGTTTACAAAATTACCCCTAAACTGTACTTACTCATTAGGAAACTTTGAGCCATACCCAACACAGAGTTGGCCTTTTGAAGATTGAAATATTCATTACATTGGCAAAAACAAATTTAGCATCCAAAATGATGAATCAACTAAAACTTCAATAGAAGATATATAATTTAACTATTACACATAACATGGAAGTATTGAATTATGTGCCAAGCCTTACACCAAGTGTTTTTGCAAGTAATATCAGGTAAAGAAGAAATAAACACAATACTCACTGTAATATACCTGATGGCCAATAACAACAGGTGCATTTTGAAGTATAAAATGTAAGAAATTATCTGCTCTCTTAAGAATCTGTGACAGTTCCTCCACAGGTGATGATTGTCTTTCAATAGTCTCTATACTTTCTTGTAATTTCTCCTTTAATATATCCTCTCTCCGGATACTCGCCTCCAACTGTTTTTCAAAATCCTGCGACCGGTGTTTCCAGTAAACAACAGTATCATACTCAGCCTCAATTTCAATTCTCTTGTTTTGAACAACAACATCACTTTTCCTTATCGCCGCCGGTAGATCTTGCCATGTGTAGTAAGCATCATCCAATATCGAAATCGGACGTTTGTCTCCCCCATAACTAATCTCTTCCTCGAATCGATTATTCTCTTTAAGTATCTCCAATTTTCTTAGCTCAACTTCCTTCCTTTGTTTGCTAAGATTATCAAGCTCTTCTCGGAGAAGCCGAACCGCGTTCGCCTGCTTATACTCCCAATGTTGCATCAAATAAGCCAATTGAGATGACCCTTTATCTGTATAATTTGTCAGCTCCATTAGTCTTTGAAAATCAGCTATAGCTGGTTCTTCTAAGATTGTTACTTCTTCCAACATATCTTGATCTCTTCCTGGTTTTTCTATGTTGAATTGTTTTCCAACATCAGTTCCAACATCTTCTGGCCACATTGAAGATAAAACTTCAATGTCCATCATGTCTTCAATACAATCACTCTCCATCTCACAAACCATTTCAAACAAACCTCACTTATTAAATAATTCAAATCCAATTTTCTTTTCTACAATATACAATAACTTTTGATCTCAACTTCAATGTCATAGCACTTGCTTCTCAAGAAATTTTAGTCCAAATAGTTTTAAATCATCACCTAGAAAAACACAAAAGTTAATACACATTTTAACAATTTCAAATATGGTTAGTAACATGATTGATCAAATTCCATCATAACAAACAAGTCCAAAAATATAAACATTCACACATTCAAAATGGATACAAGAATTAAAATTGGATATACTTGGAATTAAAATCAAACTCATGGAATGCATTAAAAGCAAAATAATCTTACATGTTATTGTGAATCATCATGAGAGTGAATTGTTGAAAAAGCTTGAAGCTTTAAGAATTAAAACAAGTGACCAAAAAAGACACAGAAAAGATGAATAGTTGATGATGACAACAATGTACAAAAGTTTTTTCCTTGTAGATCTAAGGAATCTCTTCAACTTTGGAGTCAAAAGCATTCAGCTGAAACAAAAACAAGTACTAATGAGGAGAGAGAAAGTAGAGAGAGAAGACAGCATATACATATGCATATGATTGTAAAGTAAACTTGTGATGTAAAGGAACAAACTTTATAAAAACACAAAATTTAATACAACAGAAACCCAAGCAACCATGTGCATTAAGAGGTCAAATATTTTAGAAAAATGAAATTGGACACATTATCAAAAAAATATGAAATTGGCCAAATTTTATATTGTTTTGCTTTATCTTATTTTTGTAGTTGTCTTTCATGTGTCATATTGTGAAGCAACAACGTTGCTTTCACTGTTCAGAGGTTTTTTCTTACAACCTGCAGAAACCTCATGAAGCCAAAATTATAGTTGTTAGCAATTACAGCCATGCAACTATATTAAGTTTATTCAATATATCTTATAAATTAACTTATTAATTTTTCATGTGTCTTTTTTTTTTCTTTTAGGGGAATTCATGTGTCTTATAATGTCTTGTAATGTATTATGCAGCAATTATTTTTAACTTTATCTTTACTTAAGATAAGTTTTTTTTTTTTAACCAATGTATTTTTATGCGCAACTGCAAGAATAATCTTTCAAGATAACTAAGATTTATTTAACGAGTTGACGTCTTTCAACATATGTTTTTTCAGCTTTGGATCTTCTCTTTCTCTTCATTTTCTCATTCTCCCTCCTTCGCCAAGTTGTATTTATCTCTCTCTAAAATTTTAGAGAGAAAATCAAGAGAGAAAAATAAAAAAATACAATAAAGAGAAAGATAGACACAAACTGACAGGATTGTAATTGTACTTGTTGAATTTCATGTGATTTTCATATTGGTTTAGCAGAAGGGGTTAGACTACTACAAAGTGGTGAATTAAAGCTTGAATTCCGATTGAAAGAGGTATCCACGTTTAATATCTGACATATTTTGAATATGAA
Source organism: Medicago ruthenica (assembly GCA_018208015.1). Taxonomy (NCBI): domain Eukaryota; kingdom Viridiplantae; phylum Streptophyta; class Magnoliopsida; order Fabales; family Fabaceae; genus Medicago; species Medicago ruthenica. The sequence continues at coordinate 113,787,751 of CM031371.1, read as the reverse complement.
TATATGTAAAATCCATAAAAATAAAATAGTCTCATGACCAATCTAGTCTAGATAGAAATAGTTGGTTATGCTCCTTTAGGAAAGAAAACGAGTTTTATTAGAGCCGTCCATTTAAAAGACAATTTATTTCTTTGCGAAAAAATTAAGCATTTCTCTATCAAATTGGAGATTAGCTTCATGACGTTTTAAAAGAAAAAAAAGTAAGTTATAGTTAAAAGTATATTATTGAGCTATAGAAAACTAAACATTTTTTTAGATAGAAGAAATGACAATTAACGTATTGAAACGTACACAAGTAAAAAAGTTGGGGTGTGAACTCCGATCATGACGTCCGACTTAACAATTTCGTCTTTTTGTCTGTTGAACTAGGACTTGTGGACGAAAGACAAAGATTTCTAATTACGGTGATGTACATCAAAATTAACTTGCACCATTCAAAATTTCTAAATAAAGAATACCAAGAAAAAAATATCAAATTAATATTGGAGTTTAATAACACAATATTATATTTGTCAAAAAAAATAACACAATATTATAAAAAGATTATGCAAACCTCTTGTGATATTTCATAATCATTTCAATTTTTTATATATGTATTGAATGTGTATGTAAAAAAATCATATTGTTTTTTTCTTGATAAAAAAAATCATATTATTATATGTATGAAGATAGTACTATATTTTTATGTTATTGCACCAAAAAAATCTTTAATTAACCCAATCATCAAATTTTAGGGGACAGAAAATAGAATTGCCAAAAAGAAACTAAGTTATATTATTGAGTTTCTATAGAAAGCCATAGATCGATTGCATAAAACTTAACTTGTACTATTCATATTTCAAAATAAAAAATACCAAGAAAAAATCAAATTTATATTGGAGTTTAGTAACATTATATTATAAAAATAAAAATAAAAAATTATACAAACCTCTAGTCGTATTTCATAATAATTTCAATTTATTATAATGCATTGCATCTGTATGGAAAAAAATACATTCTTTGAATGTATAATATTAAACTAAATTATTTATGTTATTATTATTTTGATGTCTTTATATCTTTTATGAAACATAACACTTCACTAATTAAACCAATCATCAAATTGTAGGAGACAGAAAAAAATAATTGTTTTTATGGGGGGTTGAGTTTTTTAAATCCAAAGGAAAACTATATGTTCTCCGCCATTTCCATTGTGACATATGTAATAGTGGCGGGAAGCGCGTGGAATGACGCGCCATGAAAGTGTTGTAACTTGTTTAACTAAAACAACCCACACCACATGATAGATCTGTGATTAGTGTTTTGTTTACTATTTTACTTTGTGATGTGATGCATTGCATTTGAGACCTAAAACTCCTTAATTAAATGAGTTTATCTCTGATAAGCTTTTAGTATTAATCTTAAATTAATTATATATGTTCAGTTGTTAACATGCTACGTTTGTTTGGTAATGTTATTTTACCAACTCATCATGTGTCACTATGCAAACGTGTTTGTTTACTATAAGAAGTTTTAATTAGATAATGTAGTATGTCAATGGTTACTTCAATTCAAGGTTTATTTAACTGACCCGGGAAGCAATACCAAGCACACCGACCAGAAATTAGTTGCCACCTTTATGACCTTAACCATGTTTCAAGTAATTTATTTAAGTTGAATTACATTTTTGGTTCTTAAGTTATTTTTTTAGTAGTACTAGTATTACGGTTTGGTTAATAGATCATGTCTAACTCAACAAGAAAAAGAAGGAAAAATTTGAAAAATTTGATAGACATAAACGAAAATCTGACAGAAAATTACTTATGTGTTTAACGTTTGTAACTTAAATAATAAAAATGGAATGAAATTTTTTTTAGAAGGATAATGTCTAATATTTAAAATTTAGAGGGCTGAGATTGAACGAAAAACCCTTCTTATACACACACACATATATCAAAGTGAAACATAAAAATAGCTTACGAGACCAAAAGTGTGATTTAGTCATTTATTGTAAAAGGTTTTTCACAATCATCTTATTGTATTATATCATATAGATATCAATTGTTAAAATATTTTGAAAAGTTGTAAAAACAAAGTGTTACATGAGGAAACATAGATGCGTTCACGAATATGAATCGACCCGATCGACTAACTTGATGGCTCAATTTGAATTGTTTGATTTGGGATTTCGGATGAGATATGTTTATATCTCTAAATCCACGGATGAGAATCATTGAAAGTAAGTTATGATTTTTATTTTTTATTTTATGGATGTAGTTTAAGAGTTTTAAGTGTTAGTATATGCTAGAAGTATATCAATTTAGTTCAGGTAATAAAAATTTGAAAAATAAGAATTTAATCTAAGTGTTCGAATTTTTGTCAAAAAATATATTAGTTATTTTGAAAAGCATTCTTTACTATTACTATGATGTGATTGCCTGAACTAACTCACTTATCGATCATGAGGTTGGTTTAATCACGTTTTAGCATAAAAATTGCATATTTTCTATCAAACCTATCCGCACATTTCATCTTCACATTACACCATGGTCCTGTCAAAAGATGCATTATTTTTTGAAGCATATTGAAGCGTTTTCAGACGAAACCCGATGGATCTTGAAATGGAGAGCTAATAAAAAAATGCCCAAGAATTTTGTATTTTCGATGATGTGTTGATATGTATAAACGATTTGATTGCTAACTAAATGCTATAAGCATATTTTTCTTAAAAAATAAAATATTTTCAAATGGTGCTTTTTTTTTTTTGTTACAAGAGAGAAAGAAAAAAAAACAAAAGAAAAAGAAGCAAAGAAAAACTACGTCCTAATAAAGGACACTCCCATAGCATCACCTAGTAAGGCTGGGGATAGACATGATAATGGTTGATGTACCATCACAAGACACTCCGAATGATTAGCACCTAGTTTTGCAAGTATATCCGCGCAAGTGTTTCCTTCTCGAAAAATATGATGAATGGAAATATTTCACTCCTTATCCAAATACATCTGAATGAGTTCCAAGAGGTTCGCATAGTGATGAAGCCTCGACACTTCCTTTGACACTAAGTGCACTACATGAAGAGAGTCAGAAAAACAAACCAAATTCTTATAACCAGACTCCCAACAAAGCTTAATCCCAATCATAAGGGCATGAAGTTTTGCATGCAAAATATTGGACAACCCCACACTACCATAGAAGGCAGATTGAAATTTTCCCTCAAAATTCCTAACCAATCCACCATATCCTGCTTTACCCGGGTTAGTTAAAGTGCTGCCATCTACATTAAGAACCATTGTATCATTATCACCATGCTGCCAACATACTTCATGAGTGGGCCTAACTAATGCGGTTGAAATAGTATTGTCGAATGCCCGCTCTGAAACTTGCAATTGCGCATAAATAGCTGAAACTGTAGTTGAGACTATTGGTTGGATAACATCAAACACCAACTTGTTGCGAGTGCACCATATGTTCCACATTATGATAGGGGCGACACTCCATATCTTACTGAATAACATTTGTATGATATCTCTCATATTACTCGAGATATTATTAGCGCACAATGAAGACACGTCGGGAAATCCACATCCAGACCATACTGCAACAGCTTGTGGACAAAGGATGAGGCAATGAAAAATAGATTCATCTTCCCCGTTACAACATGGACATGTAGCAGAAACATTCAACCCTCGATGATGTAGGACATATTTAGTTGGAATAGAGTTATGACAAACCTGCTAGATAAAAAATTGCACACTAGCTGAAAGTGGTAACTTCCAAATCCAATTCCATTTCTCCAGTGAGACAATACCATCCCTCCGAGATAAAAGTCAGTGATACGCACTTTTTGCTGTGTATTCTCCATTTAAATTATCTTTCCACACCCAAGTGTCAGCAAATGAGGTAATTATGGTTGATTTCAATTCTTGTACTGAGACAATAATTTCAGGAGATAGGGGAAGATTTAGCTCAGCAGTGATGCTTTTCCCATTATCTCATAGATCCTTAATTTTGAGGCATAAATGATCTGGAGAGATATTTTGTACCATATTAATAAGAGGATGTTTGACGATCCAAGGATGGAACCATATATTTGTATCTCCATGGTGCTTTCAAATGGTGCTTTAATAGCATTTGAACTTAGTTTATAACTTATATTTTATCAATTTTTTTCACTCTTTTTATTCTCATTATTTTAATCAACAATAGTATTTGAAATCTTAACTTTTTATTGCCTCCATTCAACACTTCGTTCTTTATCTCTCTCTTTTAATCACACAATCAATATATCACATTTCTCTCTCATCTTTATCTCTCAAGATGTATACACATTTGAGGCGTTTGAGAAACATTTTCCTATTTTAATTGAAAATTTAAATTAAAAAAAAACTTATTTTATGTCATGTTATATTTATCATTTACTAATTTTAATTGTCAAACCCATTAAATTCAATTTGCTAGTTTATGCAAAGATATATTTTATAATTTATTTTTTGTCAAGTGACCTAGTGACTAGAAATTTACATTTAAGATGAATAAGTGGAGTGTCTAAGATTCGAATATCGGCCCCTGCATATATTATCATTTACCAACTGAGTTAAGCTCATGAAGATAAAATATAAATTTATCTACTATCAACTAACTTATATGTATATTTAAAAAAAACTAACTTATATAATCATATACTTTTTGTCGAACAAAGTTTATATATCGTCCGCTCTTGATTTGTGCTTTATGTGAGGAATTATACCAGGGCCAGTCTTTAGGGGGTGCAAACAGCTATATTGAGCTGAGCCTCCAAAATTTTGGGGCCCAAAATATTTTATATATATATATATATAATGCAAAATAAACTCGATTATATACAAGAAACACGCTAGAATATCACATATGTGGAGGTGGTCTAGTGGTAGAGTTATGCCTTGAGAATTCGTTTGTCTTTGGTTCAACTCCCACCAGCTAGCAAGTTTGTTTTCTTTAATTAATTTCTTTCTCAATATTCTCTATTCTCCCTCCACTTCCGGTGCAACTCTTCTAAACATATTGAACTATATATTTTCAAATCAAGACACATAAAAAAAAAATTAGAGAACCTCTTGTAATTTTTTGCTCATATTTGTCGTATAAAATAACAAACTTTAACAACAAATATTATAATTTTTTTATAAAATAAAACAAACATTATCAACTAAAAAAATAGCATTTTTTTATTAGGGGCCTCTGTTTACTATGAGAGCCGGGTCTCCAATTTCACAGAAACGACCTTGATTTACATGGTGGTGATCTATTGCAAACAATTTATTGGGGTATGATATATAGAATAATTGCTAGATCATAGGTCTCTTAAGCTTGTAATCATGAAGAGTTCCATTATAAGAATTAGAAACATGCATACAACCATATTTTTTGTCCCCTTAAATAAATTTCAATACCTATACTTTTTCTCTTTTTTGATTTTGTATAGATTACATTTATTAAAGATAATCCTATTCAAGGTATTGTTAAACATTAAATTTGGACATCATTTTTTAATAAAATTTAAACTCTGATTCACCATGTTATGTAAGTCTAACTCACTCCATTGTACTCAACTCTTGTTTATTCTTCGAAGAATTATTTGTAGATCAAACATAGTGATTAATAAAAACGTATTGTTGGAATATTTTATTTTTTTTCTAAAAACAAGAGTAAAATAATTATTAACTTAAAAAAGAGTAAATTAATCGTTGATGTGTTAAAGTTTTGCCGCTCATTGTATTTATATTCTTCTAGAGTTATTAGATCATCCTAATAAGAGAGATTTAACTCATTGAGCCTTAGTACCTAATAGGTACCTTCCTTGATAAGAATATGTAAAAGATGTATGTGGAGCAAGAGAACTCAACTAAGCACTCTCCCCCATGGTGCTACCATTTTTAATTGTTAAAATATTAAAATGTAATGATATAATATTATTGATAGATATATAAAGTTATTTTTGATACCTATTTAAAACTTTGTTTAATGATGTTAAGTTAGAGTGATTGAATACTTATTAGACTTTATTATTAAAAACTTATAAATAAGTTATATCTACACATGTGATTCAGTTAGATATCCCAAAAGTGAATATCTCTATTGTGAATGTTCTTAGTCTCTTCATATATCTGATTTACAACTAAAAAAATTAAAGATGTCTTTTGATTAAGAAATGAAAGAATATGTCTAAACCATAAACAAATCCCGATCAATAAAATCACGTACTTGTCCAAAAAATTGATAATATTATTAGCAATAAATAGTTGGAGAGACATGGGTGTGCTATAAATTTGTCTATGCTATAAAAAAGCACTAAAATTGCATATCGTAGCATTTGTTTATGCATTTGAACAACTAAGCCATATTCTGCTCTGTTGTGTCTGCTTGTTGAACTCTGTCAAATAAGCCAATTCCCATGTGACAGTCTGTTTATTTTAGTAGAGTATTCGTACAACCAATCAATTTAACTACTGCCATGTAGCACGCTGACTTTAGTGGCATTTGGCTTTAATATACATATTTTTTTGGTAATTAACTAACTACATGACATTAATGTATGGTTTATATAGTTATGTGCTTTTTCTTTCTTTTCCATCTTTGAATATTAAAATTGAAATGCCAGTTAACATTCAATCATCCCTTCTGGATAGAAATATGATTAACATCCACAACACAAACCAAGTTGCAAAACTTTTTATTTTCAAATGAAAATTATAAAATATAAGGTCGTATGTGTCTCAATTTTCATATTTTTGAATTGAGGATTAGTTTTGGGGAGTCAAGATATGTCACGGTGATTTTGATCATAAAACTACCACTTGAAACATAAAAAAATCATGAGAGAATTGTTATATCCAGTCTCAAGCTGTTCAAAAGTTCTTCAAATGTATCAGGTCGTAACTCCCGATCGCATAAATCTATCAAGAATTACGACCTAATAGTTGTTTTTTTATTGAGTTGTAACTTTCGATCGACTTATTTTTAAGGGCCGAGCAACTTGAGGGGTGGATAAAACAACTCTCAAATCATTATGTTTTGTGATTTTGTCAAATTCATTATCAATCTTAACATGCACGAAATATATATTTATCAATCTATAGTCTTACTTTTCCATGTTTGTGAAACAATAAAATTTCTTATTTAGAAGAGCTAATTTGTTTTAAGAATTACTTTTGAATTGAATTAGTGAAATTTATTGTTTGTAGTGAATTATTAAACGCAATAATTTTGTAAGTTACTCTTGGAGTTTAGTTATCTCCACTCTATATATTGAATTGAATATATATTGCTCTCATAACTTTAGTCCACATGTCATAAAGGCTACACCATAATAACCGGAATCCTAAAGGTAATGAATTTTGCTTTAGAGCTCAAATTAAAAAAAGAATAATACTCACTGCTGATTTAAATTGTCTGTATCTAATAATTGTTGAGAATTTTAGTGAGTTGTTCTTTCCCTGCCTACTTTTATAATGTTTGGTCACTCACTTATCAATGCTTGGATATGAATTGGATGGTTCTTTTCATCGCAATCATATTTGTTTTTTAATAGCCAAAGTTAATAGTTTTTTTATAATTGTTTTTTAGGGGAATTTTTTATTTTTTATTTACCAAAAACTAACTTTGAATATTTAAAAACATATTATTGCAATGAAAAGGACCACTATTTATCTTTTAGCCCTTCAACCATCACTTTTTATTGATGTGGCTCATTTTCTACATTTTGGTTTCAATGAATGAGTTTGACATCTAAAAAGACAGACACAATATTTGATTGACTACCATTTAATTAAATGGACGCTATTGAAGAATCACATTGGAGATGATCTTATGAAGTAGAGACTCTCCCTTGAAGATGGTCTTAATCTACTCTATATGAATTGTAGTATTATTTGTACTTGTTTTTAATAGCTTATAGAAAAGTATTGTCTGAAATAAGCTTTTTATGGAAATTATATTGAGAGCAAACAGGTTTTCAAGCAAAAAGATTGCTTTGGACAAAACATCCTTAATAAGCGGAATACCTTGTTTTTTCGGTTAACGTGATCCATTCCCTTTAACTAATTTTCTAGACGAGTAGGGGTGGGAATAAGTTAGGCCGAGCTAGGCTTTGCAAGACCTAAGTCTGACCTGCCAAATTTTTTAAGGCCTAAGTCTGGCATGTGACCTGTCATAGACTTACTTTTGAGGCCTGAGTCTGGTCTTCTGAAAGCCTGATAAGGCCTGCTAGCATGTTTAAAAGCATATATCATATGAACATCTTTAAGTAAGCAATGTAATCTAAGTTTAAATAGACTAACGAACTAATAGATCAGTTAGATTAAACTCTCTTTTAGTAATCAACATGAGTTTTTAGAGAATTAAACTATATATTGCATCATATTTCAATTATGGTTTATAATAATACATTTGTATATGCGAAAAATTAATGTATACTAATAAACTTAAATTACTAACGGATTTATATTTTAATTCAAAGTACAAAATATATTATAATAATAAATATATTATTCATATTTACTTAAATAGGCCAGCCTAATAGACTTAAGAGGCTTTTTGAATGGCCTATGGCCTGACCTTTTAAACTAAATAGGCTTATAAAAAAGCCTAGGTTTTCTCTATTTAAGAAAAAAGTCTGGTCTGGTCTGGCCTGTCGTAGGCCCCTGTAGACCGGCCTGGTCTATTCCCATCTCTATAGACGATACGAGATGGTCTTGTGTTATCAATAATTAAACCTTATAATTGAGATGATGCAAATCCATGTAAATTTTCCTTTAGCCTTTCCGGTAAAAATATTATGTATTTTCATGGATCCGATATGCTTAATTACATGAAGAATCCCTGAGTGTTCACCTATTTGATTTTACTAAATTACACCATCCTAAGTATAGGTAATAAACCCTAAGTAAAGTAATAACATTGTAGCCACTAGGTTCGAATCGAGTATCTATTGATGGAAGTAACGAACTTCCAACCAAGAGATCTCAAGCATGTAATGCTCTTGGTTCTAATGATTCGAAATGAAATGTTTGACCAGACGATAATGATTTTTGACTAGACAATCAAATTGTTGGAACAATGGTGTGAGGTTGGAAAGAAATTGGAAGATTAAACACCAAGTAATAAGACTTTGAACTAGTGTGATGTGAATTGAAAAAATAGAGAGTGTGAGTCTCACATAGAATAGAACATACATAATATTAATTATTATTTTTATTCATGAATATCACTTAAATTAATTTTAGCTTACGTTGGTTGTGATAAGATTGAGAATTCAACTTTCCTTCATTCATATCCAATGAGTTTGTTTCCTCCACTTTTGTGGATTTGTTTCTTTTTTATCATATCCACAAGTGTTGCTGAACTTATTACTGATTAAGTTTCCTTTTGATTGTATCCATTAGAGTAATTGTTGCCGCAATTTTAGATAAAACAGTTACAAAATCCCTATATAAATAGAGGACATAAACACATTAAAGAGTTCTATTGAGTTGTCGAGAACTCTTTCTTTCTTCTCCCTCCAACTTGTGTTAACGAGTTATTCTTCTCCTCATCTCTTTTTTCTGTTCCTTCGAAATTAAGAGTATTCTTAAGACCTTAGTCCCTATTCAGTATAACGTCCCTTCGGAATTAAGAAATATCTTAAGAACATAGTCTCTTCGATAATATATGTCCCTTTAGAATAAAGAGTACTTTTAAGATCATAGTCCATTTTTGGAATAATAATATCTCACCAGAATTAAAAATGATCTTAAGTATATAAATATTCTTTCAAATATTTTTCTAATTTTTGGAGGAGTTAAAAATCAGAATAGTGGTATTACCATATTTGAGTGGTCGTAGTACCATATTGATATTTTGGAGAACTTAAAGATTAGAATGGTGATAACAACATATTTGAGTGGTCTTAGCACCATAATAGAGTGGTCACAGTATCATATTAGAGTAGTTTCACTATTAAATAGCGGTCGTAGTGTCATATTGGAGGTGTAAATCTCAAACAGTTTTTTATAGTAGTTAACCACACAGTTGTAGCTGGACTTGTTTTATCCTGGAGGCGACGTGGTTGATAGTCTGTCTTGCACAATTTTGGGTAGTGTCACGAAACGTCTTAAAGAGAGCGACATGGTCGTGACTCAACCTATTAACAACTTCGGTAGATATTCTCTTTCAAAATAAAATTTGAAAATCAAATACAACAGCTTCAAAATCCAAAGACAACACAAATGAATGGGTAATCTTTCAAATTAATGAATAAACTTTCATCTTTGACTGTTTACAAGACGATCATCTTTAATGTAGTTAGAAGACATACTTTACACACCCATTATTTTGAATAACTTTGATAACATGATCAAAAGACTTAGCTTAATTACATTTATTTTGTGTTACTTTAATAACAAAAATAAAAAGAGTGGACAACACCATAAACGTTAATATCATATTTAATCTGTATATTAGACTTAGGCCCCGTTTGCTTTAAGCTTATTTTGAGCTTATGAAAAATAACTTATGTAAATAAATTAGCTTTTATTTTAATTTATAAGCTCTCACTAACGAAAATTGTATCTTCATAATCTGTTTTTTCATAAACTACCTTAAAAACTTATAAATAATACATAAAAATTTATTTATTTGCATAAGCTATTTTATATAAGCTCTAAAATAAGCTAATCCAAACGAACCCTTAGAGCATCTTCAATAAAAAAATAAAAAATTCAATGTTGTAGTATAGGCTCTATCAAGTAGCCCAAACACTACCACATCATATCTAAGATACCATATAATTTTGATTTAATGTAAAGTTTTTCTAATAATGAATTTTTAAACTCACAAAAATTTAACCTCTCTTCAATCTCCTATATTCTCTTTCTTAAATTTACACTACCAAGTATAAGGAAATAATATCTAAATGCTATGGAATCATCTCTCATGAATTCCTTAACTATGGAACTCTTGTCAAAAGTCATGGAATCCTCTTTCAAGTGGATTATATCTTTAAAGTTTGTATTTTATCATTTTTCTCTCAATTTTATCTATGTTATCTTAATTGAAAAATTATTAATCAAACCTTTTTTTTATGAAATATGTATAGTTCAACCGCTAATTTTATCAACTACATTATCTGTTATCATTTATCAGCTAGTTTATAAGTTATCTATTATAGATTCATCCATTATAAACAAGCTTATCAACTATCTACTATTTTTTACCGAATTGAACTTTAATTGATCCTTACAAAGCTAACATATGTTATGAGTGCCACTTTTTCTTAACAATTTTCATGCCACCTATTTTTTCATGAGACTTAGTATTTTCCTAATAAAAAACGAGTTTTAAAAAATGGAAAGAAGAAAAAATAATAATCAAAGTTGTATATAAAACTAATCTCCACTAAAAGGCACAGTACACTACAGTACTCGTACCAACATACATCATATAGGTCCTAAATACCTAATTATATTTATAAATTTAATCTAAAATTTATTTAGACAGGATCTTATTATTTTTATTGCAACTTGCTTTTTGAGAAAACTAGTATGATCCAAAGCCTAGGTGCATGTTTGCATTTCCATTGAAAAGAGGCTCCAATGTACATTCTTGTGGAAGCACCAAAGATATTTCTGTTTGACTGAGCCTCTTACAATGTGTGTGATCTAAAAACGAAATTATGGAGTTAAGCATATCCATGCATGTCTTGATTTTTGTGCTAGAATCAAACCACAATGCAATGATATAGAGACCCCATTTAATTTAATCAACTAATTAATAATAATAGCAAGAAACAACAAGGAAGGTTGCTTTGCTAAAGAAGAAGGGGCAAAAAAATAGTATTATATTTCATTATTTCACCATTATTCTTTTTATATGCATAAATATGTATAGTTGTTTATCAGCAACAATTAAATTAATGGAGCATAATGCGTGCCTTTCCCATAATATATAGTTCCTCTCTCATCTTCATATGACACATTACAAATAAAATTGGATGTATATTAATTAAACAAAAGAGGAGAGCTTGTTTTTATATTTAATAAATATAACTAATTAAGAATGGTTCAGTTGAACTTGAACATGGATGGATTACTTTAATAGGACACAAAGGTTCCTTCCCACATGCTGGTTCTACTTATTTAGAGCAGAAAACAATTTGGATCCACTTAATAGTCCCCTAATCCTATTGTTTACAAGTGTTATCTTATATAAAATAGAAGTAGTGGAAGTTTGGCTAAAAACTAAAATAGAAACCAATTAACGTGTTTTGTTTATTTTTTATGATCCAAATAATGCTTCCTTGGTGGGGATTCCATTAAAATTGCATTATTCTTTCTTTTCCTTGGCCAAAGCATTTGTTCTTTATTTTTCACTAAAGGAATCGGGTCAAAAAGCCCAATATCTCTCTACCTTGAGAAGTGGGCCAAAGTTTTTGAAAATTGTTCTTCTCACTTTTGATTTTGCTCATTCCCTTAATTTGACGTGAGAACTCACGCTCGGCATTTTTCAGTGTGAGTTAACTCACGCTGACACTTTTAAGACCGGTTCAATCATTTTTTAAGTCAGTTCAACCAATCTTAAAAGTGCCAGTGTGAGTTAACTCACGTTGAAAAACGTCGAGCATGAGTTACTCTCATTAAATTAAGGGAATGAGCAAAATCAAAAGTGAGAAGAACAACTCTCATAGTTCTCCTAGATTCACTAAAGGCCCATGATTCTCACACTTTCTTTTCATAAATACTATTTAGGCTATCTCTTTTTCCACCATACTCTCTTCTCACGCGTCCTACTCAATTTCGAAAATATCTCCGTTCGGATTATATAATCCGAACACATTTTTGGAATTATATAATCCAAAAATGTGTTTAACCAGATTTTCAAAGCAGTGACATATATTATTAACATGACATAAGTGAAAAAAAAAACATAAATTTAAAGAAACATTATACAATTATATATCATCACACGTCTGTTTCTTGTTTAGGGTAATGTTTCTGAATTAGGCATTCTCACTGCTCACTTACTTCCATTAATGTTGAAATTATTAAAATACTTTGGAATTTTTCTCATGACTTAATTTTGAATACTCTGAATTATGGAATTTAATAAATATATGCTTAGTGTAAAATTACTAGGAGAGGCACATTTAGTGACCGACACTCCTTGAATAGGATTACATCTCCTGCCGTGAATCTATACTTTTAGGCGGCAAGAAGAAGTTCTCATAATTAATGTCCAACACATTTTAAATATGATTACTTTTATATTTAGTATGTAAATGTCTTTTATATTGATTGAGAGATTACTGTTTCGATTTGGTAACGTCTTGATAGTTAAGATATTGTTGTATATATAAATAATTATGTATATATATACAAGAGTATCTTGACTATCAAGCCGTTAGTATCTTGATTATCAAGAGAATACCAAATCATAACGGTAATCTCTCAAAACCCCCAAAAACAAAACTTGTAGGCGTACATCCAATCATATTTCACACTAACTTGCCACCCAAGTCATAATATTTCTTATTCAAAGTGTGTCTTCAGCTCCTTTTATAGAGTTTATTGACCTCATGTAGTTGTTAGGACGTGTCCAATAGTCTTGTGCCACGTGTCCTGGGACTTAGCAACTTTTGCTTGAAAATCTTGATCAACATTATGTACTTCAAAATGTTCCTGGGTTCATATGAATGAATGTTAGATGAGTTTCTGGGCATATCCTATGAATGTCAGATGAATATCTGGGTTAGTTCATGAGCTTCTATTATGCGTGTATACTTCAGAATGTTCTTGAACCAAAGTCTTTGCAGATCTGCCTTGGAACATGTGTAGGAGAGAGGAAAGTGGAGTTGTCACTTCATGTCCGTGCTTTAGGGGATCTTGCTGGTCTTGTACAGTACCAACTCCATTATGTGTCGAAATCTAATTGATTCTGACTTGAGATTGCTTTCTTTGCTTTTGCTTTCACTTTTGCAACCACTTTACTGTGCTGTCAGATTTAAAGCATGTGCTGGAAATGAACTTTCTGAACTTCAGAATGTTCATTTGTTTTACTTAGGATGATTTGTAAGATTTTCATTTGATGTAATCAAATCCTAATAGTAAAACATCAATGAAGTGCAATATGTACAACATCTAGGATGATATTCTTAGAGGAATATTCCTAATGTTTTGTACTTCATTTGTTCATAAGCCTTTAATGAACAATGAATATGCTTTCTGTCTTTAATCCAAATAGATGCCTTTATTCCGTGATTGATCCAAGTTATTGTACTTTTCTGGGTTTTTCATTTATGTCACGTGAGCCTTGAATGTTCTTGATAATGTTCATGAATTTATGAGCTTGTTCATAAGAACAACCTTCTGAACTATTTTGAACCTTCTGAACTATGTTCAACCTTCTGAACTCTGACTGAGTTTTTTGATTCCTTGTATCTTGGTATGATTCATACTTTGCTCCTGTGTTAATTAAACACTCAAGAACACAAATTAAATACTAAGAAACTAATCAAAGTCCATTAATTCTTTAATCATCAAGGTTTGTTATCTTTAAAATTAATTTAGGGATTTTGCCTCAACACTACTTAGCTAGTGGACGGCCATTTGACAGAAAAAAAATGCAAAACCATTTGTAACAGACAAGAATATAAGAAGATTATAAGCAAGAATGGAACATTATAACACACAGCAGAAATATTATTACATTACATTGCATTGCAATTCATTACATTCAACAATGAATATTATAACATAAATTAAAGAAATTTACATTTGAAAGAATTTTTTTAAAAAAAATCGATTAATCATAATGATCAGCCTTCTTTGGGGGGGGGGGGGGGGGGGGGGGGGGGGTAAAAGGCCACTTTTGGGCAACCCCTTATAGCAAATCTAATGTAGATGAACCTGCCATAACCACCTCTAACTCTTGGGGCAAAACAAAATCAGAGTGGATTCATTTCGATTAATCATAACGATCTTAATAAGCCTAAAAAATTTCTTCGTCGATTAATATAATGATCTCAATCGCCGTCATCAAAAAACAAGCATAAGATCATTATGATTAATCGATGACGAACATTGAGGTTGTTTACGCCTATACTAACAAAACTACAAAAACGAAAAACATAAAAAACACTAAAATAAAGCAATATGAGAGAAGAGATGGGAGATGGGAGAATGAGAAGAAATGAGAATGAGAAAAAATGAAAGGAAAGATTTCAATTTATAGATTTTTTTTGCGTGAAATCAATTGGTTGAACAAAGTAACAGCTCCTCCTTGATTGGCCACCGTCCTTGACCATTGACTGTTGCCAAAAGTTCTGACCACCGTTCATCCGCTACTTAAGTAGCGGACGACCATTTGCCTACGTGAGTTAACTCACGTTGGGCTATAACCTACTTGAGTTAACTCACGTTGAATTGAGGTGCAACATGACTTAAGTCATGTTGATGCTACCGAACGTGACTTAAGTCACGTGGATGGTATTTTAGGTAGTTCACATGGGAGTGAGCAATTTTGTATGAGAGAAGATCGATTTTCGATTGTTTAAGCATGGCGTCGTTCCTCTTGGATTTCTAGAGGTTGGACTTTCGCGTCACCGAGCCCTAGTTTTTAAGGTAACATTTTCTAAATCTAATTATTAAAATTCAGACACTTGAGAGGTTGAGACAATTGCTTTTGTTAAATTTTTAGACATTGACCTGTTGTATGCAGAATAAATTTTATTTGTTGAGTACATGTATATCTCTTCCTGTCATTTGAGATGGAGAAATTGTCCTGTCCACCTGACCTTTAACATTATGCTCCTGATACTCTTATTTGCTGTTAGCGATTTTGCAGAGATTGTCCGTAAAACGTGTAGTTCAGATTTTTTTATAAATGCCTTTTATTGATGAACATGCAAACATTTTTTCCTTCAACAAACGGATTCGGACTCTGTATGACTGGGTACTTGATGAGAAGAGACGGTTGCATATGGCTCTTGATGTGGTGGTATATGAATTGCAAATAACTGCCCTCATTTTTAACTGTAGATATTATTTTTCAATTTAGGTTATTTGATATTTGATTTGAAGTTACTGCCCTCTTGATATTATTTTTATCTTGGATTGCAATAGTAATAACTATAGTAGTTAATGGTTAAATGATTTCATCGCATGAAATTGAATAATTTATAGTAACGAATTTCGAGTTAATCATGTGAAATTCTCTAATTTATGCTCAAATACCAAGATGTGTACATTTTATAAGCATGTAACTAACTAATCTTTATGCATTTTGAATTAAGTTTTCTCCCGCTATGTATGTGACAGTCGACTTAACCATGTTTACTATTTAAAACGTTTTCAATTTGTGTAAACATTTGTGTTTATCATTAATGAACTTAAGTTTTTTTCTTGATCAAGTATCAAGTGTGTATATTTGTTAGTGATTATTATGATCATTTTCTCCTGACAGCTAATTTGACTATTGGCACGGATTGGGATTGCAATCTCATCAACACATGATAGTTTTAAATTGTAATTGGGATTTTTATTAGCAAAAAAAAATGTAATTGGGATTTTTCTTTTATCTTAGTTTTGTACATTGATGTTTAATTCATATTTTATGATTGTCAAAGCAGACCAAGGACCTATCATTCCTTAGGAATTCCACAATGACTTCGTGATCTGAGAATTGCAACAACTATATATTGACAAGAATTTTGTAATGTGATAACATTAAAAGCGTTTACATAGGTCAGTCCATTTGTATCAAGTTATTATTATCAATCATATTCAAAATCTTTTCCTTCTATCTAAAATCCATCACTTAAACAATTAACACAACTTCAAGATACTATTAGGATGAAAACTGAAAGAAAAAAAAAATAAAAAAGTAAAAAGTGAAGAAACCTTTTTAGACGATATTACAACTTCAGAGCAGCCATAGCTTCTGGTTTAAAATCAACTTGCAGACCAAATACACGCCTAACCTTTGCTGGACTTGATAATATTCAAGTCATAGGTCTATAGTTCTCACCCCATAAATCTAGAATCTCAGACACCTTTTCTCAATTTAGAATTGTTGCCATTTGAGTAAGACGTGCAAACTTTCCGTCTTACTCAAATGACTTGACAATTTTGCATTTGAGCAATGACAAACATGGAGTAGTTAATTAGCAAAATTGTACCACAAAAGGTACACCCAAGATATAACAAAAAGTGATCCTTTTCTATAGACTTCAAGATTATATCAGTCTCTATTGGTACCAAAGATGTATTGTTTTCTTTCCTGAAGAGATACATACCATGATTTTGAGAATTAACACTAAAAAATATGAGCATTAAACATGTAAAGTATCCAAATGAATCATGGTATGTGATTTCATTTGGACCTTCATGAATTTTGACCGTACAAAATCGATGATATGGTAGGAGGTAAACCGAAATTTGCTCAAATTACAGTGGACGAAAGTACCATAAATTTTGTAATTTGATGTCACGAAGGTCCAAAACCAAAGAATCTTCAAATTAAAAGGATGAAATTTAAAAAATAAAAATTACAGGGGTAACCCATAAATAGTCTATATTACAGGGAGTAAAACACTATTAACCGTTTAATAAATTATGAGAGAATAAATTATAACTAATTAATTTAAAAATCGTTTAATAAAAAAATTACTTTATGAATCGAATAAATAATGAGAAAATAAAATTTAGGCTTAAATGTGCTTTTGGTGTTAACTCCAAATGCTTCATTTTAAGGAGAAAGTAATTGAAGTAATATTGGTATTAACTCCTCGATTTTTAGCAAAATGCTGAGAGAGTTTAACCGGAAGGTAAGTAAAATCTAGCCCAATCACTTTTTAATTAAATTTAATTAAATTTTTGACTTAAATACATTTTGATCACTTTATTTGTAAAGGGAACTTCTACGATACATTATTTGTGTCAAACTCCAAAATTGAGGTTGTTCTTTTCTCACCAAGAACTCCTAAAACTGGCCTCATTTTTTATTTTAGATATTATTTCTCACTTTCTGTTATTTGATGTGAATTTACTCCCCGAGGGAATTAATTACGTTCACACCCGCGATCCTCCCATTGTCTATCGAGATTTAAAGTCTCCAAACCTTCTTGTTGACAGAGATTTGTAACTAATCTTTGCCATTTTGAATTAATTGCGTTGTCTTCAATGATCCAATCAATAATTACGTCATTTGATTTCAATTAAAAATTAATACTCCTATCATTTACTACAATACTCTTATTAACTGTAGTTAGTGGAGTATTTAAAAGTTAGATGAAATTCAATAAATAAGGATGTAATAGTTGAAAAAATAATAATAAATGCTGCATTGGTATTTTAAAGTGACAATTATTTTGTGACAAAGAAAAAATATTAAATATACAATTATTTTGAGACCGATTGAGTATCCATGTGATAACTTTTTGTCACGTAAGGCCTAGTTCAACTTTAAATGTTGATATTGTTAGGTTAGACATCGTATTTGAAATTGAGATCTCGAAGTTGTTTGTGTGAGTTATCCGGGTTCGAACCTCATATCTCGTAATTGTTTGCGTGAGTTTCAGATGGTGTCTGTCACTTCGTCTAATAAAATAAAAAAATTGTCAAAAGGAATTGTTGGAAATTCTATCTTTATTGTGATTTGCCAATATTGCGACATTTGAGCTGTCTCATGTTGGCTTGCCTTGTGTTGGCTTTGAGGGGATGGATTTAGTCTCACATGGGCTAGATAGGACTCTTGATAAAAGTTTATAAAGATGAGACATTCTTCACCTTACAAGCCGGTTTTGTAAGAATGAGTTAGACCTCAAATTTCTACATGGTATTAGAGCCTATCCAAGATCTACCTTTGGTTCCACATTGCCACACTTCATGCCTATTGGGTCCAAGCGTGAGGGTTTATAAAGAGGATGCACTCCTCATGATTTTGGTATACACTGATAGTTTTTTTTTTTAAAAAAAAGTTTTAGATATGTATTCCTCACTATTTGTGGAGATCACTGTTTTTATAAAATTACTTTACCCATGACTTTAGATTTAGCGGCAATAGTTTAGGCTCCGTCTCCCGTGCGCTATGTGTTTAGGTCTCGCACAGTGAGAGACCAAAATTTCTGCATGTCTACCGTATTCATGCTTGCATCCTATCATTCCTCTGCACCGTGTTTCAAACTTTTCATCAAACCCAATGCCACCACTCGTCGGGTGACCATCGTGAGTACTCTGTTGTCGATCTCTATCACTGTCAAACACGCTGATCTTCAACAGATTTCTCTGTCAAATGTTGACACCGATGTCGATATCGTCAATGCCGATCTTCTTCTTCTTCTATATAGTTGGATCCAATATGAAAAAAGTAGTAACAATCAATTATTAGATCTGTTTTCTGCAAGACATTCACATTCTTCTCTTTCTCTATCCTTAGAATTGCTGAGAGTTTAAAATCATTGAGAGAAACAAAGGGGTGAATTGAACAACATATTTAGAAATAATAAAAATCAATATTCATATTAAGATCTAAAGAACTATGAGGTCCTTCATCAACCTTATGACCGACCATACTGTTCTTCCTTCTCAAATTCACCCTCTTGAATTGTAGGAAGAGATCCCACTAGAGTATAAACATTTGTTTCTTTTGTTGTCTTTAGTAGGAAGATCATTGAAATGAAATTATTGTGGGTAATAAACATCTAAATCTGGTGATGTTAGTTGTTATTATGATCAACACTGTAACAATGCGATGGTAACACAGTAGAGAGCGGAGAGAGAAACAAAGGGATGAACTAAACAACAAAATTAGAAAAATATGGTGTTGACCATCCATGATAGTTAATATGGACCTTCACAATCAATCTAATGGTTCTAAACACTTATGCACGGTAGAAGACCTATCAAGGTCTCCGACCCTAGACAGAGGCAATAGTTTATGCCTTGAAAGTTTGAAGAGATCATTTGTATGGTGTAAGTTTGAATTTTTTAGTGACCACAAAAGTTTGCAATATTTCTTTGATTAGAAGGAGTTGAATATGAAGCAGAGAAGGTAGATGTAGTTTTTGAGTGACTATGACTAAGTTGAAACACCACCAAAACAAAGCAAACGTGAAATCCCTTCATGTATACTAATTATTTCTCTACCTATCTTTAACACTTGTTGAATGCAACTTTGCAAGCCTGCAACCACCCTTAACTTGATCATGCAATCTCACTCTCATTATTTCACTAAGACATAAAACAAATATAGCATTCTGATCAAACCAACACAAAGAAAACTACAAATCCAACCCTCCATCAAACCTTCTGATCAAAGACAAATACCAGTAAAAGACGGCACTCTGCACAGCTAATTCCAAGCTGATAACTTAGTCTGTTCCACGATAGTGCCCACCTAAACAGATTTTCCTTGAAAATCCCTTGATTTTGCTCCTTCCGTATACCAGCAAACCAAATTGAAGTGAGTTTTTTTAGAACAAAAACTCTTCCACCATGTATTAAACCAGAAAAATTACTCAGGTGAACAACTCTGACATTAGGCAATGACGCTTCCACACCCAGCCACCTCGCAATATCCGTCCACACTTTGGAAAAAAATGTTCAGTCAAAAAATAGGCGACACGGCCACCACTACAGTTGAGCCTCCAACTCGATAATTCCCCAACTAACTAGATTATCTTTAGTTAAGCCTCCAAATCAAGCAAACACCGTCACCTTTAACCGAGAAAAATCATGCCAAACCTTTGCGTTATAATATTCAGCCACGTATTTACGCTCCTCGTTATAATCATATATAGCCCGAGCTTACTGAATAAATACCCAACTGATCCTCCTTCTATCACACACATTTTCCTTAAAATGCACCTCCTCAATTTCAGTAACCAATTGGCTTAGTAATATTTCTTCCCATTGAAATAGCTGTCTCTTTCACCTCCATATCCACTCCCACCACCCTTATACATTAATCCTTACATCCGCCACTTTCGATAACCTTCTAAACCTAATTTTCAAAGAGGCTCCCCCCACCCGTGGTTTGCTCCAAAATAAAGTATCGCCCTCATCACCAATAACTATGACTCCGAGCACCAATTTTAAGGAAACTCCACCACCCTCTTTCTACCATTCTCACATCCTTCGACCAAGCGGAGCTATACCTCCCTCCCCCACCAATACTCCCATCCAACTCCATATGTCTGTTTCAACACTTTGTAACACAAGCTGTTTTTCTCACATGTCATCCTCCAAATCCATTTCCCTACAAGGGCCATATTAAAGGCTCTCAAATTCCTAATGCATAAACCGCCTTTATCCTTATGCAAGCAAACTGTATCCCATTTACCCAATTCACTCTTCTAGCCTCCTCACTCTCTCCTCTAGCAAACCCTATTCCTAATTAAGAAGCACACACAAATTGTTCATTCTCAAAAGCTAACTTTAATTCCAATTTTTAAATGGTGAATTTAAAACTGTAAATAATCTATAAATTAGAGAACAGACTCTTGAATACAATAAACCAGAAATCCATATCAAAATATAATGTCAAAATCTTTCATCTAAGGAGTTCCATCTACCTCCAACAATAGGAAAATTAAGATAACATAGTTCAAAATTAAAAACCACTAAAAAGATGTTAAATAATCCTTCAGCATGAGCTTTTTTGCCTTTCAACCGCAGCTCCACCTTTGAGTTCTTCATCCTCCTCAGTTATATTATCTGATAACAAGTAATGGTAAAGGAAATTTCTAACCCAACTCAACCTTGGAAGGATCAAGTATATCAGTAATATGTTGAAGAACCAAATCTCCTGACGATATCATGACATCTAAGAGCTGTCTTTGCTCTTGTCAAGGTTTGTTGTAGTAAGAATTTTAGCCATGCTAACAACATCAGAAAGTGATGATCTTATCTCATGAGACATTGTTGCCAACATTTGTTTTGCTCTCATTATCTCCGCTATTATTACATGGGATAAAGAAAATGATGTAGGCAAACTAGCAGCCCGTATCGAAGAAGAAGTGGCGCGCAAGAAATGATCACTCGAAATAGCGCAGATTTGGCATCCGGTGTCAGAATGACTCGAAATATACCTTTTCAGAAAGCCCCGGACCTCACGAACAAGACTCATTGCTTTGCCATGACGTAGGGGTGAATTTAGCCATTCAAGGTCATCTGGAAGCCCAAAACCGGATTTTAATATTTCAGCATATTTTGTTATTTTGATATTTTTCGTTTTTATTTCAGTTTGTTATATTTTCGGCCCATGAAGGTTTGTTATTTCCTCTAGTATTTAAACATATATTGGCAGCCTAGAGAGGCACCTTTTCATTGAATAAAATTATCGAGACTTTTCTCAAATTCTGGTGGATTCCGGAAACCCTTATTTTGATAGCTTTGTCGCTTGTCTTTTAGGCTTAACGCTTGTTAATCCTTGCTTCCGTACTACGTCAGAAAACAATAATAAGCTTCTTGATATCAAATCAAATTAATTGTAACACTAAAATTCATATATTAAGATTTGGCTCGATTGATTAAACCTGTAATGTGGATGGTTTTATCAAATTCTGTTTCCATGGCTTTCTGAACTGCAATTTCTTCCCTTAGCTTTGCCATTTTTTCTCTTTTTCTCACCTGCAATTGTTTGTCGAAATTATAAACATTTTTTCACAAAAACAAGATTGAAATTATTAGAATTTGGTGAAGACTTATAAGGTGAAGACATCCCCCACTTATAAACACATATCCATGCTATATCTTATCCAATGTGAGACTCTTAACGTATTACCCTTACGCCTAGGACTAGACATCTGGAGAGTGACCTTAGTGGACTGATATCGGGTCACTCGAGTCACACTTCATAGATCACATTGGATGAGATATTGCTTGTAAATTTTTTTATAATAAGTGGGGGCAGCTCACACCTTACAAGTTGGTTTTGTAAGGATGAGTTAGGCCCGACCCAAATTTTAAGACAATGCAAGTAACTTCGAAAACCAAAATAACAATTTTTACCTGATCGGTTATTTCCATTCCCATATGGTTTACTCCAATTGTTTCTCCTGCCTTGCTAAACACAGGTTCTGCATACAACAAAAATGTCTTTGATCCAAACAGTTCTGTCTCAAAAGTTATTTCCCTTTTTGCAGGTACTCCTTTCTCCATTACTTCTCTCTTAAAATCTTGAGACTCCTTCACACCTGATCCCGTGAAAATTTCGACATCCGTTTTTCCTATGAGGTCCTGGAAGTTTATGTGCAAGTAAAATAAATCATGAAGACAAAAGAAAACTCTATTCTAAAGATGTTTCACTACAAATTTTATGTTGTTTTTGATTTAATTTAGAATCACAATGCAACTCAATCGTAGAACCTTGAAACAAGACCTCCAAACAAGAATCACTACCTCCTCTTGTAAACTTGGAAAATGGTTATAGATAAAACGATACCGCAACTCTTTGTCCTGGAATTCATAACAATAGCAAACACAAATTTAGCATTCAAATGATGAATCAACTAAAATTACAATAAATGAGATATAACGTAACTATTGCACATAACATAAATTTGATATAAGTTGAAAAAGATAACAAGTCATTTAGCACTTGAACAAATAACAACAGAAGAAATAAACTAAATACTCGCTGTAGTATACCTGATGGCCTATAACAACAGGTGCATTTTGAAGTATAAAATGTAAGAAATTATCTGCTCTCTTAAGAATCTGTGACAGTTCCTCCACAGGTGATGATTGTCTTTCAATTGTCTCTGTACTTTCTTGGAACTTTTCTTTTAATATTTCTTCTCTCCGAATACTTTCCTCCAATCGTTTTTCCAAATCGTGCGACCGATGTTTCCAGTAAACAACATCATCATACTCAGCCTCAATTTCAATTCTTTTGTTTTGAATGACAACGTCATTTTTCCTTATTGCAACACCATCCAATATTGAATCCGGATGTTTTTCTCCACCGTAGCTTTCTTCCTCGAATCCATTATTGTCTTTAAGTATCTCACACTTTTTAAGCTCAACTTGCTCCCTTTGTTTGCTAAGGTTGTCGAGCTCTTCTCGAAGAAGGCGAACTGCATTTGCCTGCTTATACTCCCAATGTTTCGTGAGATTAGCTAACTGAGAAGACCCTATATATCTGTATAATCTGTAAGCTCCACAATTCTTTGAAAATCAGCTATAATTGGTTCCTCCAAGAGTGTTACTTCTTCCAACATATCTTGATCCATTCCTGGCTAAAGTATTTAAATCCAAGTTTCCTTTCTACAATATACAACTTTTGATCTCAACTTCAATGCCATAGCACCAAGAAATACAAAAAAAAAAATTAATACACATTCTAATAATTGCTAAAATATTAAAAAAAATAGATGATTGTTAAAATAAAAATACAAAACATTTTAACAATTGCAAACACTTGGTTAGATGAATGATCCTAATGGAAACAAGTCCAAAAATGTAAAACATTTACATATTCAAAAACACAAAATGGAAATTAAAATAAAATCATTGAAATTGGGCACCCTTTAGTATCAAAATCAAGCAAACTAATCTTACATGTTATTGTGAATCATCATGAGAGTGAATTGTTGAAAAGCTTCAACACTTAGGAAGTATCAAAGAGCTGAATAGTTTGATGCTGAAAGTTTTTCCTTGCAGATCTGAGGAATCTCTTCAACTTAGGAGTCCAAAGCATTCAGTGGAAACAAAACAAGTACTACAAAGGAGAGAGACGGTAGAGAGAGAGAAGACAGCATATGCATGCATCTAAAAATAGAAAAATTAATACAAGAAAAACCAAAACAACCATGTGCATTAAGAGGTCTAATATGACAAAAATGTAAGCAAGCATGTGCATTAAGATTATTATATGTATACTAGTTGTTTATTAGCAATGGTAAATATGAAAGTAATGGAGCTAGCAGAATAATGCGTGTCTTTCCCACTTTTGAGCTTAATCCAACAAGAAGAGATCATGCATACGAGGTATTTTTAGATAAGCTAATGGATAGAAGCCATTTATGGATTGAAGGAAAATTGGAACACTATATGGCATTCATTCTTAAGTACCATCAAAAGTGGAAAAAAATAATAATTATTCACTTGGTGGTAGAAATTGCATACCAACCAAAGTGAACATACAAAGAAATTGAAACTATATAGCATAGTACCTTCTTCAGCTGCCAATTGCTAAATTCTGCTCTATTCTCGTTAAGGATTGAAATCTATGTCAAAAAAATAATTATTATGAAATATGGTATTGTTAACGAGTGCCTCGAGACACTCTTTAATGAATCTAAAAAATATATATTTTATAAAAAGTCAAATATTTTGATTTCCAATGCATTGATTACACATATTTTCACAAAAAGTTATCATTTAAATGTTTTGAAGAGTGTCCGATGACACTCGTTAATATTTCCCAATGAAATAAGGATCATTTAGTCAAAAATAAAATATAGTCAGTGTAGTTTGATTTAGTTGGTAAGGAATCAACTCATACTTTACGGAGTTAAACTCAGCACATTGAGTCTAGACTTGCCTAGACGTGTGGTACAATATTTGTTGTTTATAATTCGTGTCAAACAAATTATAGTGCTTATTTTGTGTCAAACAAAAAGGGTTAAGTGTAAATGAGTGCATTTAGGATATTGTTTAAGGAATTAAAAGTAAGTTTGCATTAAAAAAAAGTGTGCTTGTTACATTGACGATGGTAACAATTTATATCTCCAAGACATATTTTCCATAGTAGAATCTTTAATTAAATCATTAAGGGCACACATTAGCAAATTTAAATAAAATTGTCCAGCACAAATTATATGTTTACTTTGGACACGTTAGCAAATTTTTCAATGGTAACTTTTGAGAGAGGTTTTCGACTCTATTTACTTTTTTTTTTTTAGGCAAGGAAAATATATTAAATAAAAAAGGAAGTACAAAAAGCTGGGGGGACAAAAACCTGACCCAGCAACCACAGACAACCCAAACCGGGTAATACAACAAAAATAACAAAAAGTGGTAAATAAAAAACTGGACAAAAATCCAGTGATAAACCCAAATGCGTCGCACAAAATACACACCATCACAAACCAGCAAGTCCAACGCGGAACCCGAAACCAGATTGCAAAAGAAATTGATGCGTAAAATACGCAAGCATTGAACGAACCCACAAGAACTTGAGACAAGCCGAATAAAATCAACCCATCTTTTGAGGAATGGTATATGAACCGACCGCCAACACGGACAGATTCACGAACCAACAGCCCCTGCGACAAATCACAGCAAGCCTTACCAGCCCTTTCGAGCCCAACCAATCCCGAACGCAGCAAACCAGATCTGAAATCCAGTACACGGCATCGAGGATTTTGAATCAGAACCTACTCAACCCATAAAAAAGTTATGGGTGCGTCTTGAACGATGCCAGTAAATCAGAACGGCACACACTACTTGATTTCACATGAATCCACCAAAACCATCACCACCTCCATGAAGAAAGTAGCGATGGCTTTATCAAACAACCAAATCCACAGCTGTGAGAACCTACCACCACCGTGAACCAAGAGAGAACAGCCAAAAGCCTGAACCCACTCTAACCTACCGAACAGAGATCCGGGTCGAGGAAAACCACAGATCTGAAGGGAACCAAAGTGGTCCACGCGGCGGAGCAATTTAGCTCGCCGGCGGCCACTAGAAACCACCCGAGAAGGTGGTTAAGGTGGTGACGCCGAAAAGAGGTCGGCGCACCACCGAAGCTGAAGCTACATCGCGCCTGAAGGATTTGGATGGAGGGAGAGAAGGAAAAAACGGTGGAAGTGTTTGTGTTAAGTTGAGGCGGTGGAGAGGATTTCGACTCTATTTACTTGTGATCTTTACGACTAAACTTATAATTTGTTGGTGGACATTCAATTAAAATTGCTTTATTCTTCTATGATGGTTTTTCAATAGACTTCTTAAATTACTCAACCGATCGGGTCGTAACTTTTGATTGACTTTTTTCATATGGTTATTACTTTTCTCACCCTATGTGTTTCTCACGCGCCCTATTTTTTTCCAAAAATACTTTTGGACTATATAATCCGAACCAGATTGTTAGGTTTTTCAGATTATATAATCTGAAATATGATTTGCCTAGATTTTTAAAAATTGTGGTTTATATTATTTCGATGACATAAATATAAAATAAATGCAAATATAAACAAAATTAAAAGGACAAAATGATAAAAATAAAATCGCATTTTATTAATATATCAATACATTTACAATAAAATAAAGCTTAAGCTTAAAGCTTTTTAAGCTTATTACATAAAATATTCAAACCTAATGTTAAACTATTAAAAACCTAAAGTTAAACCTGTAGTGCAAGCTGATGGGGGGAGGGGCTAGGGTAAGGTTTGTTTCCTCTCTAGGGCGAAAGAGACTTTGATGGTCAACCTTGCACCCAAACAAACTAACATGACACACAGACAAACCGTGCTTCTTTGCAGCGCGTCACCATCCCCATTGACCGTTCATACAATCCATGAATTTCCAAAGTAGCCTCTTTTTATGAAAGGCCAATGATGGAAACACATTGTTGTAGAAGGAAGAGGAGGAGAGAGTGTGAGATGATGGTGTGAGAAATGGTGAAGGTTTAAAGGATATTTATAGGGGAAATTTGTGAAGATTGTGTTGCATAGTGTGTAACTACTCTTAATTAGGGGTCAAAAAACGTGTTCAAAGGTTTGAAAAACGTGTTACATGAGTCATTCCTACGGTCCAAAACTCTGACTTGTTTCAGATTATATAATCTGAAACTTATAAAAGCTTTTCAGATTATATAATCTGAAATGCTTCAATAATGGGTGAAAAATGAGAGAAACTTCGTACTTTGTAGTGTGAGGGATGTTTCGGATTGTACAATCCAAAAATATTATTGTTCCTACTAAGTGAACAATGGTACCAACCCCCTGAGCGATGTTTAGACTTAAGAGCTTGGCTAGGGCTTTTCTTCGTAAAATGAACATGATGCCTTTATGAGACGTTCCGGCCTCCTTTTATACATCCCTGGCCTAGGGGAGTAGGGGCGACCTTTGCGGGACTCTCAAGCCACCTGGAGTGGTGACTTGGTCCTCCTCCCCGAGGATCTCGGCTCACAATGGGAACGTGGGGAAGACTTGGTAGACGGGTTTAAAATAGGACAGTTAGCTCGAGTTTTGACGTGGGCAGCCCGCTTTGGATGCATTATAGGGGCCCTTCCTCTTCCCGAGTTGTTACAGCGGGACCATGACCTCGCCCACATGGCGGGCACATGGGGTGTGAGATCCAGCTGGCCGGGGAAGGCTGCCACGTGTCGTGAAAGGAATAAGATGACGGTACACAACCCCCCAAGCACGAGGCAAAGTGATTAATGAGGTGCTCGGCCTTAGCTTCGTTGGCGACCACAAGATTCCCCCTGCGGGACTGAGTGATTGTCTACCATACGGCGATATGAAATATTAGCCTGTAGTGAGAACTGGCGGCCTGCTGATCGCTTCGGTGGTTGTCCCTATCATAACATCATGCGGATGCATGTACCTTATCAGCGCATGAATCACTTAATTTGAATCCAATGGTGGATAAGTAGCGACTGTTCAAACCACAAACTAAATGGCTGAGGATCCGTCTGCTTTTCCCATTTCAATGTAATCTCAGCCAAGCAGAACTGAAAAGACGGGCCTTTTGAACCGTTTGATCTCGTGCCTTTTCAGACCATGCACGCAGCTCGAGGCCCTCTTGCTTATAAATAGGGGTTGTTTGTCCTGTCAGAACCTATCACTTCCTTTCATTTCAACTGCTTCTGCTAGCACGCCGGCGAATTTTGCAACCTACCTCCTACTTTAAAACAGGTAACTCCCTTGCCCTTCTCATTTACGTTTATGCTTTTTAAACGCTTTTAAAAGGAAAGAAAATGGTAGTGATAAGGGAGTGTGACAGTGAGGGCAATTCGGTGGGTTCTCCCATCTTGGAAGAGCAACGCAAAGTGTGGAACGCTGCCATTCGGACTGCCAGGAGGGGGATGGGACAATAGATTGGGCACTCGTGGATCGACACTATTTTGGACACCCCCTCGTCGCTTCTGAGGTTAGCTCTGACAGCGACGACGGTACTGCCTACCTCTTCTCAGAGTTAAGTGCTTCTAGTAGCAGTAGCCATGATAGTGATGTAGTTGTTCTCTTTTCTTCAGGACCTGATGAGTGAGAGGGGAAAATGGCGGAATCTGAAACGAGAGACGGATGGGTGGACGAGAATGTGGCCGCCCTGTCCTCCTTGTTTAGCACCGCGAAGAGAGTGGCGGAGTTCCGGGAGAATCAGGCGGTATCCCCTACGGGTGATGAAGCGGATATTGTCACGGAACCCTGCGTCCAAGGGGAAAAGGTCTATATGCGACGCCATCAAGGGGTGCCAAACGAGGCGTTCTATATGTACGCCTGCGCTATTACGGATTTAGGGGTAAGGATTCCCTTCACGCCCTTCGAAGCTGCGCTCCTAAAAGCAATAAATGTGGCACCGTCTCAACTCAATCCTAACAGTTGGGCTTATGTAAGGGGCTTTGAAGTTTTGTGTCAGGGTTTGGGTTTGGCGCCAACTGTGGGCGCATTTCTCTCTTTCTATTGCACCAAGGGAGTGGGAAAAGGCACGTGGGTGTCCATTAACTCCCAGCAGGGATGGGGCCTGTTTGCCCTCTTTGCAAACAACTACAAAAATTGGAAGAGGAAATTTTTCAAAGTGAGGGGGCTGGACGCCTCTATTCCCGTCTTCATGGATCAAGGCGGCGATGAGGGGTTTCCTTTGTACTGGTCCGGCGAGCCCTTGTCGGTATCTGGGTATGACTACGACAAGCTGAGCGACGCTGAGAAGGACGTAGTCGACTTCCTGGAACACATGGAAGTTCTGAGCGTAAAGGAACTTATCAACAAAGAACACGACCCTGTGGCTCTTGGGGAATACGTAGGTATCACTCGTACCCACAGCAGGTGATGCCTTTTTGCAGTCAAGTTCGTGTTTCGCTAATGTGAGTTTTATGATCTTTTATGCAGATTCAATGGCGCCGAAATCTGTTGCGGAGAAGAAATTGGCCCTGGAGCGGGCGAAAAGAAAAAGGGATGATGAAGGCGACGCTCGTGGGAGGAGCGATCTCGTCGGCCTGATGATGCGGGAGAAGCGCAAGGTTGGGGAAACTGGTGACACCACATTGACAGGGGCGGCAAACGCCATCGATGCCATCCCAACCCGAGTCGTGGCTGCCGCAGACGCCACATTGTTGTGCAAAGGAAAAAGGAGCCGGACTGATGAGGATCACCCCTGTCAACCCCAGACCTCCCAGGAGCCAGAAACTGGTAAGTCAAACATTTGTTATTTCGTCTAAATTTCTCTTTGCATTTCCGTTACGAACTAAAATTTTGCTCTCCGACCTTGTGACAGATACCCCCCCTCGCTATGGGACGCTAATTTCAACTACGAGGGGTTTATGCAGGAGAACTTCAATTTCGAATATGACAAGAAGAGACTGAAAACCATGGAGTTTTCCCAAGTACAAAAGATGATGGGCTTCCATCTCCTAAAGGGCGCCCTGTTGAGCCAGGTAATGACCGAGGAGTTTTCCACCCTTCAGCAGACAGAGAAAACACAGAGGGCGGAGCACAAGAGCGTACTAACGCAAATGCAGACCGCCCTTAATGCGTCGGAGGAGAAAAGGAGACTGGCTGAAGAGAAACTCACCTCCGTGCGCCAGGACCTGGAGATGGCTGAGACCGCCAAGGCTGAAGAAGCGGACAAAGTGGTGACCGAGGAGAAAAACAAACTGATTAGGGCGCATCAAGCGGCGATGGCGGATTTGAAGGCGAAGCTGGAGGCATCGGAGGAAGAAAGCATCCTTGCCGAGGAGAAGGGTTTTGAGCGGGCGAAGGCCCAGGTCGCTTGTCTATACCCAGACGCCTCCCTTGAAGAGATCGGCCTATTCCGAACTGTAGTGGACGGGAAGATTGTGGACGAGGAGTAGCCCTAGGTTGTTTTGCTTTATTTATCCATTAGTTGACTGTAGCTTTTTCTATGACAAGCACTATTTTGTAACGCCCTGATTACTTTATCTATCTATTGCGTTTTTGGTGCATTTTCTTTTAATCTTAATCTTGTTCGGCTCTTTCCTACTATAACGAATATATTTCTAGACATTCTAATTATGTGGTGTTTTCTTCATGTATCAAGCTCGATTGGCGGCTACTTCCTACAACCTCTCAAGTTATTGTATATTCATAAATCAGTTTTAGACGCCAAAAATTTAACAATGTATTTGTAAGCTGCGCCATTATCGATGGCAAGGTAATTGGTGCGAATAGCTTAGGCGTATGTCCCTAGTTTAAGCCCTGTAGGGGCGAAACGTTGCTTCACCAAGGTCTTAGCGCCACCGGGGTCTTATCGCCTCAAAATAAAAGGTCTTAACGCCACAGGGGTCTTATCGCCTCAAAATAATAGGTCTTAGCGCCACAGGGGTCTTATCGCCTCAAAATAATAGGTCTTAACGTCATAGGGGTCTTATCGCCTCAAAATAATAGGTCTTAACGCCACAGGGGTCTTATCGCCTCAAAATAATACGTCTTAGCGCCACAGGGGTCTTATCGCCT
This sequence comes from Medicago ruthenica, assembly GCA_018208015.1. NCBI lineage: Eukaryota > Viridiplantae > Streptophyta > Magnoliopsida > Fabales > Fabaceae > Medicago > Medicago ruthenica. The sequence goes on along the minus strand of CM031371.1, from coordinate 113,756,118 downwards.
CAAAATAATAGGTCTTACGTCATCATACGTTGGGATGCTTATTGTAGAACTGAGGCGCCTCGTTAAAATCCCCTGCCCTTGCAGGGGAAAAGAGTGCCACCCCAGAACTTTATTGAATAACAATGTGAAGTTACAAAAATATCATGCGGGAGCTCGCCCGACTTTGCAAATGTACCAGGAGTGAATTACAAATTAATCAAAAGAGTAAACTAATTGTAATAGTGTCGCAGATGAACGGTGTTCCATGTTCTTGGGACCATGTTTCCTGACAATTCCTCCAGCTTATAGGCGCCGCCGGGCAATTTTTCTCGGACTCTGTAGGGCCCCTCCCAATTTGGAAGTAGCTTTCCCATCCTGGTTGGTGCCACAACCTGCCTTAGGACCAGATTGCCCTCTTGCATATCCCTGGGGACCACCTTCAAATTATACTTCCGGGCGGCCCTTTGTTTCACAACGAACTCCTGGATGTGGGCAGCTTCCCTTATTTCATCCAGCATATCCAAGTCGCATGCTTGGTCAATTTCGTTATCTTAAAAAACAAACATCGTTAGTTGAAAGATCTCTGAAATAAACATTGTTAGTTGAAGGGTTTCTGAAATAAACATTGTTAGTTGAAGGGTTTCCTTCAGAAATAATCATTGTTAATTAAACAGTTTGTTAATAAATTACATGAGTATGCATAGAATAGGCGTCTTCCCAGGGAGATGTTCCCAGCAAGAATCCGCGTCCTTACCTTCTGCATTAAAGTTTTCCCTGCGCCATGTAGGCGTGTCTACTTCCACAGGCAGCATTGCCTCCGCCCTGTATACCATTCTGAACGGCGTCTCCTTTAAGGATGAGTGGGGTGTCGTGTGATACGACCATAATACCTGGACACGCAGTAATGATGTGAGCAACGCAAAATATTTCATCGAAGTATGAGGGGCACATCATATGGTGATAATAGAGCGGATAAAATGGCATTTGCAAAAGTATACCAGGATGTATTTAATTAAATTGGGTGTACCTCATGGAGTCGCTCTGACCAAAGACCTTTGGCGTCATCCAGTTTTTTCTTGAGCCCGTTCAAAATTACCTTATTGGCGGACTCGGCCTGTCCATTTGCCTGAGGGTGAGTAACATACACAAATTTTGTTTGGATCCCAAGGCTGCTGCAGAAGTCTCTGACCGTCTTGCTGGCGAACTGTGTCCCATTGTCAGACACAATGCATCTGGGCAGACCAAAACGGCAAATGATCTTCTTCCAATAAAAACACCTGACTCTCTCGGCGGTGATCTTCGCTACTGGCTCCGCCTCTATCCATTTGGTAAAGTAATCAACCCCAACAATCAAAAATTTTAGCTGACCTGGCGCTAAGGGAAAAGAGCCCAAAATGTCTATGCCCCACTAGCAGAACGGCCATGGCGAGGTGACAGAATGCAGAACTTCGGTCGGCGCGTGGAGGAGAGAGACAAACTTCTGACACTTGTCACACTTCTTGACATACTCAGCGCAATCTTTTAGTAGGGTAGGCCAGTAGTATCCAGCTCGAACGATCTTGTTGGCGAGGGCCCTGCCGCCTATATGACTCCCACATACGCCCTCATGTACCTCCAAGAGCACCAGCTGCGTTTCACTTTCGGCCAAACACCTTAGCATCGGCGTCGCCACACCCATCTTATACAACTTACCTGCTTGCATGGTATACTTTGCACATTGTCTCCTCATTTTCTGTTCCTCCTCGTCTGATGCAGGCGACCAGTTACCTTCCAAATACTTCACGATCGGTGTCATATATCCTTCACCCTCAGCCCGGACAGCGCCTACCATCATTGCTTCCGTGCTGGGAGCTGTCAACGTTTCCTGCATCATCGTCCTGTTATGCCCCGGTCTCTTGGTGCTGGCCAACTTCGAAAGGATGTCGGCACGGGAGTTCTGTTCGCGCGGAACATAGGTCGCCTCAAAAAATGCAAAGTTCTGAGCCAACTCCTGTACTTTCTTCAAATATTTCATCAACTGTCCGTCCTTTGCCTGATATTTTCTGGCAATCTGACTGGTCATCAGCTGCGAGTCACTCCGCGCCCTGAGATTCGTCGCACCCATCTCCCGAGCTAGTAACATTCCAGCTATGAGGGCCTCATATTCGGCCTGGTTATTGCTCGCCTTCCATTTGAACCTTAGGGACTGCTCGATCAGGATGTCGCCCGGGCCTTCTAGTACGATCCCTGCACCGCTCCCCTTCAAGTTGGAGGCCAAGTCTACTGATAGGACTCATACGAACGGCGACTGGGCCTCGATGGGTGAACTTAACTCCACCAAGAAATCTGCCAAGACCTGTGATTTGATACTGCCTCTGGGGATGAACTGGATATCGTATTCAGACAGTTCTACGGACCATGACACCATTCGCCCTGCCAAATCTGGTTTTTTCAAGACCTGCCGAACTGGGTGGTTAGTCTTCACCACGATCCGATGACCCTGGAAGTAGGGATGTAGCTTCCTCGCTGTGGTTATCAGTGCTAGAACTAGCTTCTCAATTTTCTGATATCGTAGCTTCGCACCCTTAAACACCCTACTGACGAAGTATACCGGCTTCTCGCCATCCTCCTTCTCTTGGACAAGAACTGAACTCAGAGCGTGCTCCGTTACCGACAAGTACAGGTAAAGTATGACGCCTTTGTCCGGGCGAGTCAGAATTGGAGGAGTGGCCAGGAAAGACTTAATTTTAATGAAGGCGTCCTCGCACTCTGTTGTCCATTCGAACCTTTCCCCTTTCCTGAGCGTTGTGAAAAAATGAAAAGCTTTGTCTCCCGCACACGACAAAAAACAAGATAACGCCGCCAGACGCCCTGTGAGCTGCTGAACCTCCTTGACGGACGTGGGGCTCCTTATGTCGATGATAGCCTAGCATTTATCTGGGTTGTCCTCTATCCCTCTCTTTGTCAACATATATCCCAAAAACTTTCCCGCCTGCACCCCAAATGAGCATTTGGAGGGGCTTAGACGCATGTTATACTTTCTTACACATCCCAGGATTTCCTCGAGGTCCTGGCAATGACTTCCCTCCTCTGTAGTCTTCACCACCATATCGTCAATATATACCTCCAAGTTTCGCCCAATCTGGTCGGAGAAGACTCTATCCATCAACCTCTGGTAAGTGGCGCCGGCATTCTTTAATCTGAATGCATTACTTGGTAAAAATAATTGGACGTGTTGGTCATGAACGCGGTTCTAGGGGCGTCCACGGGATCCATACGAATTTGATTGTAACCTGAATACGCATCCATGAAGCTTAGCGTCTTGTACCTTTAAGTACCGTCTATTAGTCTGTCAATGGCGGGGAGAGGGTATGGATCCTTAGGGCACGCTGTATTCAGATCCATGAAGTCCACACACATCCTCCACTTACCCGAACTCTTCTTCACCAGAACAATGTTGGCCAACCAGGTCGGGTACTTAATTTCGCTGATAAACCTGGCCGCCCTCAACTTCTTCACCTCTTCATCCACTGCCTTCCGCTTTTCTTCTCCCATCTTTCGTTTCCTCTGGACAACGGGCTTCACCTTTGGGTCCACCGCCAAATGATGACATACCACATTTACATCAATGTCGGGCATGTTGGACGGGCTCCATGCAAACAAATCCAAATTCCTTCTCAGAAGGCGAACTATCTCCTCTTCTTCGATCTCCGTCAAAGCCGTGCCGACCTTAGTTGTTTGAGAGGTCTGCAGGCCGATCTGTACCTCCCTAAGGTCTTCAATGGGGGTCAGCCTTTCCTCGACGTACTCCTCTCGCCGATCCAAATCTACAAAGTTGACGTCTTGGGCGTTTGAGGGGCTGGGATCCCGCCCAGACGCTGAATGGTCCGGTCTCCAAACTCTTAGACTGTCCTGATAGCACTTCCTGGCCGTCTTCTGATCTCCTTTGATCACTCACACCTTACTGTTGGGCAGCGGGTACTTCATGGTCAGATGGAGTGTTGATAATGTTGCTGACAACTGGTTAAGTGAAGGATGCCCTATGATTATGTTGTAGGAAGAGGGCGTATTGACCACCAGGTATCTGACTGAAACGGGCCTAGCGCTTTCCTCCTCGCCGAACACTGTCCTCATGGTAATATATCCACGTACCTGTACCTGCTCTCCTACGAATCCGACTAGGGATCCTTTGAACGACTGCAACAACTCCGCGCCCAAGTTCAACTTCTCGAAGGCGTCATAATATAGAATGTATGCCTAGCTTCCTGGATCTATCAACACCCTTATTACCACACAGTTCAAGAGCTATAAGCTGATCACCAAGGGGTCATCCTCGTGGGGGAGGACCCCCGCAAAATCCTTACTGGAGAAAGTGAGCTCAGGATCAGCTTCTGAGACGGGCACCTCCATGCCCCCAAAACTGTCGATGTGCATCACGTGACGAGCGTACCTTTTCCTGGAGGAGTTAGTCTCGCCACCCCCGGCAAATCCTCCTGCGATGGTGTTGATGGTTACGCGGGGGTGTGGATTGCTATTACCGCTGCCTGATTCGAGGTCCTCGCCACCCCTTGGTGGGGGGGTTCTGCGACTCGCACTGGTTCCCTCTCTGGCTGGAACCTTGTCCTCCTCTGACGTAGCCCTTCAGATGTCCTTCCTGTATTAATTTTTCGATCTCCCTCTTCAAGACTCTGCAATCTTCGGTGTGATGGCCTCTGGCTTTGTGGTACTTGCACCACTTCTCTGGATCATTTCCAATCACTTCAGATCGCGACGTCGGTGGATGAGGAATCAACCCCGTATGAAGGACCTCTTGCAAAATGCGCTCTCTCCTCTGATTCAAGGGCGTGAAGCTTTCTAACGGTCTCCTGGCCGGGGACTTGAAAGACCCCTGCATTGGCTGAAGATATCTGTTCTTCCCGAGTCAAGATTTCCTCCATGGAATCCGCTGGTTTCTGGGTCAGAGACTCATTGAATTGGCCCGCTCTCAATCCGTTCTAGAAAGCACCGACGAAGATCTCCTGGTTGGGGCTGGCGACCTTGATCGTAGCTTCATTGAACCTGGCGAGGTACTCTCTTAATGGCTCGTGAGGTCCCTGCCGGACGTTGAACAAGCTGGTGGTCGGGACCTTTCTGTGCTTGCTAGCTGTGAATTGGTGTACCATCCGCCTAGCGAAATCGGGATAGCTGGTTATGGAAAAATGAGGCACACCCATATACCACCTGAGGGCCGCCTCCTTGAGGGTTCCTGCGAGCAACTTGCATTTCAAGGAGTCTGTCGTTCCTATAATCGCCATCTGAGTGTTGAACGCCGTCAGATGTTCGGTGGGATCTGACTTTCCATCGAATGAAGCGAGATGTGGGGGTTTGAAATTCTCCGGGACTGGAGCGTTCCAAATCTCGGCGGATAGGGGCTGGGGGTCCTCCAATTCTGGACCTTCTTGGTCGTCTTGCTGCTCCTGGTGTTGCTGTTGCTGAAGAGTTTGGACGGAGGCCTGAAGCGCCTCATTCTGTTGGCGTAGCTCCTCAAGCTGGAGCTGCATGGCGGTAAGGACGTCCGGATCGGCGTTGTTGTTTCGGGATCCGGCCATTACGAACTGGATGATTTGGCTTATCTGAATATTTGGTTAGGAAAAACTGAGGCCTGGGAATGTTTTATCGGGCCCCACGGTGGGCGCCAACTGTTCCTGCTAAGTGAATAATGGTACCAACCCCCTGAGCGATGTTTAGACTCAAGAGCTTGGCTAGGGCTTTTCTTCGTAAAATGAACGTGATGCCTTTATGAGACGTTCCGGCCTCCTTTTATACATCCCTGACCTAGGGGAGTAGGGGCGACCTTTGCGGGACTCTCAAGCCACCTGGAGCGGTGACTTGGTCCTCCTCCCCGAGGATCCCGGCCCACAATGGGAACGTGGGGAAGACCTGGTAGACGGGTTTAATATAGGACCGTTAGCTCGGGTTTTGACATGGGCAGCCCGCTTTGGATGCATTATAGGGGCTCTTCCTCTTCCCGAGTTGTTATAGTGGGACCATGACCTCGCCCACGTGGCGAGCACGTGGAGAGTGAGATCCAGCTAGCCGGGGAAGGCTGCCACGTGTCGTGAAAGGAATAAGATGACGGTACAATTATATATAGGATTTTTTGTGGTCCACACTGCACCGACAGTTTCTGCGGTCCACGACACCCAAAAATCTCTATAAATAAGTGTGTCTATTTTCATTAGCAGTAAACCACACAAAAATAAAAACCATGGAAATTTATGTCATTGATCCGAACACCAAGCTAGTTGCAGTTTGCTACAATAGGGGGAAAACCACCCCATATGTTCAGGATTCGCACTGATGTGAATCTCTCTGGGTTGAAGGATCAAATCAACCGTAAACTCAAAAACAGAGATACAAGGAGGGTCGACAGTGTTGAGTATCGACGTCCATCGACCGACTCAGTCGGGAGTGTGCGGTTCATCCGGATGAAGCTCATGAACGACGACGACATGAAAACCATGTTCTCGATCTTTGGTCAGTACAGTACTAAAGGACCGATCGAGTTGGACGCTTCGTTGGTCAGATTTGTTGAACAAATTCAGAAAAGTTTGATCCGGCCCAAGAACTACGAAGAGATCAGGGCTTTGCTGAAGGGACCAGATGAAGACATTAGTTTAGCTGATCCGTGATTTATTATGTTTTATTTTATTACGTGTTTTATGTTGTTGAATTATGTTGTAAAATAAATATATCTATGGTCAGTTTTAGGTTGTTGAATTATGTTGTTTTTTTTCTCTTCTTCGACGTGAATTTGTTTTTGTCTGCACCGAAGGAACACATTGAAGAAACATGAAGATAAATGTTTTCTGAAGATCTTCATCATGCTGTCAAATATCTCTCCGTTGAACTTTACGCTAAAGATGTTCATTTAAAAAGATAGATAGATTCTGAAGATCTTCATCATGCTATCAAATATCTCTCTGCTGAACTTTACGCTAAAGATGATCATTTAAAAAGATAGATATATAGATTCTGAAGATCTACATTATGCTGTCAAATATCTATCCGCTGAACTTTACGTTAAAGATGTTCATTTAAAAAGATAGATATATAGATTCTGAAGATCTTCATCATGCTGTCAAATATCTCTTCGCTGAACTTTATGCTAAAGATGTTCATTTAAACACAGATATATAGAAAATATAGATCCTCATCATGCTGCCAAATATACCAAGATATATAGGGTGCAAGTCATGTTCGGATTATATAATCCGAGCTAGTTCAACACATGTTTTTTGTGTGGTCCACATTGCACTGACAGTTTATGTGGTCCACGATGCACAAAAACTTCTATAAATAAGTGTGCTTGGTTCATTTGCTGTAAAACACAACAAAAAACTCTTAAAAAATCTTCCGAACGATATGAACACCAAGAGGTTGCTATGAGCTAGATCTTGCTGACTTGGCAATATACCTATGTCAGTTGGCAAGGCAACATGATCTAACTCAAAACATTCCTCTTGAAACATCTTGCCTTTCATCATTATGTTGCAGATCTGATTCCGAAGAGGTTCTTATGAACTTGATCCAGTTGAACTACCGATCAAAATATGTCAGTTGGCAGGCCAGCTGCATCAAGTACAAAAGCACCTCTTCGAACACCTTCCCAGAAGATCCATCACTTATGTTATTGTGTTGTTTTAAGCTGTTTAATTATTTTTGTACCTTTTTTAAATTTTTTTCCTATGTCATTCGTCATGAAACCTACCAAAAATGAAACTTAAACACAGTCTGATGCTATTCTGATTATACAATCCAAAAATATTTAGACAGGTTCGGATTGTATAATCCGAAAAACTCTCAGAGTAGGTGGACTGTGGCATTTCACCAAAGGTTTGGACGATTTGTGGTGTGTTTAATGCACTTTTGGTCGGTTGGACCATGAGAAACGTTTCCTTTGAATGTTGTTATGGTCTAAGACTGGTTTAAGGCTATAAATAAGCTTGCATCTTCAACAATTTCATTCATTCTTCACTTCCCATATTTTCTTACTTTTTTCTTAAATATTTTTTAGTTTTTTAGGAGTTTTTATGGTGTCATGGTCATTGCTCACCATTCATAGAATCCCAGCAATTACTTTGCAGTTTATGCGGGGATTCTACGACGGTCAGCAAAGACCTTTGACATCAAATACAACACAAAAAATGAAGTTCGTGAAGGTTTGAATTTTAGAATCCGAAAATCCCTAACAATCTAGTTCGGATTTTAAAATCCAGACAAATAGTATTTTTGGAAATTTTATAAGGTGCACGAGTATGACATAGAGTGGAATAAGTAAAACCTTTTTCATAAATATGACCAGTTATGACGTGCCTATTGAGCAATCATCTTCTTCTATTGGCTATTACTTTTCCCACCCTATGGCATTCTCGTGCGCCCTATTTTTTTCCCAAAATACCCTTTGTCCGGATTTTATAATCCGGACACAGTTTGGATTATAAAATTCGAATCATTCTTAAATTGTTGGAACATAGAGCACCCTGGAGAAGTTTGTGAAATCTCTCTGAAACTACGGTTCATATTTTATAATATGAAATCATTTTAGACGTTTCGTATTATATAATCCGAACCATGTCTGACACCCCATAAAAGTCTAACTTTGGCGTAAAAAGGTAAAAAAATTGACCAGTTCGGATTATATAATACGAAATATTATTAAACATTTCGGATTATATAATCCGAAGTATATCAATGCAGAAACAGAAGTTGTGTTGCAGAAACAGAAGCTGTGTTTTTTTCCCATATTATGTAATCTTGTGAAATAAACATGCATTCTTGAATAAATAACAAAAAATATTGTAATTGAAACGATAAAATTCAATTGTTCAGACATAAATACTAAAATAATTCCATAATTTACAAACCAATTGTTCAGACATAAAATTCAAAATTATCCATTACAACACCACAAAACCATAAATAAGTAAAACTAAGCCTCGTCACCCCTACCCCCCAACAGCACGCCTGCGATGATAAACTGGCCCTCCATGAACCTCCGCAAGGATAGCCTCCAAATGGCGCCACTGATCAGTCCCCTGTGCCACCACACCACTGGACATGACGGCATATCTTGAAGAATGACGTGTGGATGTGAGATGGTATAAAACCATCTAATATATCCCTGTGAAGTCTCCACGCCAGTCATAGCTATGAGCCCCAAGTCCCGAGCTGTCAACATATGATCAAGGTAACGTGCATATCTGTGGCTGATCTCCGTCAAGGTCGTCTGAGGAGATGCACTGTCACACGGATGTCTGGGGACGGTCTGGAGATATCCAAACTGATGTAGCACCCGCTCTGGGAGATATCTCACCTTACGAGAACCGTATCTCAGCCATCCAAAGTAAAGGCTGACACACTCGAAGGGACATACCTCATGATGTGCCTCATAAGGGGACATGACAACACCCGACAGATCTAGCTGATCCAGATGCGTCCTGTACTCGTCTGGTGAAGACAGACCCCTGAGCGGCAGATACATCAAAGCACGTGGACACGCCTCCTCATAACCACCCCATGCATCCCTGGCACCGATGCCCCTGAAATGCTAAAACACCCAAGCCTGCAACAAAGTCAACAACATATAAATATACAAACAATGAAGACATAGAAATGAATAAATATACAAATATATTTTGAAATTTCTGGCTTAGCAATAATGAAAGTTAAACTGGTTCTGAATAAAAATTAGCAGATTCAGAACTAAAACAGAGTATGAACAAGACACAGTTCAGGAGCAGAAATAAAGTGCAGAAAATAAAAAGAACACACAAGGTTTGTTAACCCAGTTCGGAGTAAACACCTCCTACTCTGGGGGATACCAATCCAGGAAGGAAATCCACTATTGGAATTAATCCTTAAGACTCAGACACTGACCCCCCAGTTCCTATCCTAAGCAATCAATCTCCACCTAGTCAGACTTCTACCCACGCATGAGTATTAGAATCCACTAACTTCCTATTCAAGCAACTGCAACCCAGCCACTTGAACTACCCTTGAACTAAACCCAGTTCTGAAACAAAACAACCCAGTTTTTTGAAGAACACACTTCAAAACAAAAACTTCATTCTTGCTTAAAAGCTTTGAATGAATTACAACTCAAAATACCTAAACCAACTCAGATGAGTGGTGTACAAACAAAGCACTAAGCTTACACAGACACAAAAACTCTAAAACTAATTTCTGGTTTTTGACACATGAAATCTCCAATAGCAATGCCCTCTTTAAATAGTCTTCAGCAGCAACATAATTCTGAACACAATCTTCAAAGATATACTCCCAGGATTATTTTAGAAGAAAATAGAAGCTCACATAAAATTCACAAATATATTTTCCAAAGATTTCCTTGAAAATATATTCACAAATAATTGAATCAAATCTTCTTCAATTGATATGATTCTGAAATATGCAAAGGCTCAAAAAGGAAACATATATTTCTGAATTATATTTTGCAAAGATACTTTGAAAATATATTCATCAATAAACACGAAGCCAATCTTCAATAGATCTTCACATAAAATTATCATACTTCTGGAAACTTCAGCCATGATAAATCTTCAACAAATCTTCAAAGATATGATCTTAGAATTCTTTTAGAAGCAAATAGAAGCTCTCATATTATTCAGAAATATATTTTCCAAAAGATTACTTTGAAAATATATTTACGAATAACTGAAACAAATCTTTAGAACAAATCTTGCGCAAAGAATACTTCCTTCTAGAAATGAAGCTTTGACTAAATCTTCAATTAAATCTTCAAAAGTTAGCTTCTGAAGACACAATGCTTGTATATTTGATTTTTGCAAAACATGTAGCCAACACTCAAATATCCAACAATCTCCCCCTTTGGCAAATTTTTGGCTAAAATCAAATTGAGCACAACAACAAGCAAATTCTTCAAACATCAAGGTACGCAACCATGAAGAACAAAACACAAATGTAGCAATAGAGTCAGCAGCGGATGAAATGCTATGTTAACACATAAAAACTCCCCCTGCAACATACAATAGCAGTTTCTGAGGTATAGCTTCTCCCCCTGAAACACACATTCAGGAACTCCCCCTGAAACACAACACTCAGGAACTCCCCCTGAACAGCTCAGCTCCTGACAGATCAGCACACATACTTCTGAACAGATCAGCACATACACTCTCCCCCTGAGGCAAACAGATCAGACCACACATATTTCTCCCCCTTTTTAGCCAAACAAGTTTGACAAAACACCAGCAAACACCAGGAGCAAGAAACACAACAAAAACTAGCAGCTCAGGACTCAGCACAGGACAAACAGAACCACTCAGAATCCATACACAAAAGAACAACCACAACTGTAGATAACAACACAAATGCAGACCAGAAACACAAACAGAAAATCCAGGACTTCATTCACAAACTTGACAGTCTTCAGACTCAACATCAGAAGTTGTTTTGTCTTCATTAGACACAACACCAGATGCTGCTCAGTTGATGTGTGCCTCAGGCACATTCAGAACCTTCTTCCCAGCAAACTGTTTCTGAAGAACATCAATTCTCTTCTGAACACAGGACATGGTATCATGCTTAATAACATCTTCAGACTTACTAGGAACTAGTGCCTTCTGAACAGGAACAGGAACCAACACTTTACTCCAGACTTTGGATGGTCCAGCACCAGAACTCTTCTGTGCTACAGGAATGGGCTTGCTGTCATCAGCAACAGCCTTTCCTTTCCCTTTGTTCAGCCTCTGAGCAACACTTGCACACTTTGGTCTCCATTCTTTCTTGATCTTGCTTTTGTTCACAGCTGGTTCCACTTTTCTGTGGTGAAAATGCTTGGGGTATCCATGCAGCTTGTAACAAAAAGGTTTAATGTGTCCCTTTTTACCACAATGATGACATACCCAAGGATGAGTTCTCCTCTTGTCTTTAGATTCCTGAGATTTGTTCTTAGGTTTGCTGATTAGTGGAACATAAGTATCAGCAGCAGGTATGAACCTCTTAGCAGGATTTTGCTTTTTGATGTTCAGATTCTTATCAACAAATCCTATGCCATTTGGTTTTCCTTGATTCTGATTCTCCAAAATCTCTTCCAGCACATCAGTAGCAGAGTTCATCATTCTAACTTGCTTCTTCATCTGATCAAGTTGAGAATTCAGTTGGCTCACCTCATTTTTGAGATCAGTATTTTGTACCAATAGTTCACTTTTCTCAGTCTGAAGTTGACTGATGGTCTTCTTCTGATCTTCCATCAGCTTGCACACTTCTTTAAATTGACCCTGCACCTTCTTACAAAACTCAGCAGGATTTTTATAAGACAATTCTTCATCACTGCATTCAGACTCTGATGAAGTTTCAGACTTTGATGATTCTTCAGACTCTGACAGAGTTTCTGAACCCTTAACTATATCATCAGACCAGAATTTACCAGTTAAAGCACTGACAGGCTCCACTTCTCCTTCTGAGTCATCTTCATCAGACCAAGACACAACTAAACTTTTCTTATGTTTCTTGAGGTAAGTAGGACATTCTGACTTGACATGACCATATCCTTCACATTCAAAGCACTGAACTCTCTTTGATTGATTGCTCTTCACATCAGTTCTTGTCTTCTGCTTCAGAAACTTCTTAAATTGTTTACTCAGCAACACAAGAGCTTCTGATGAGGTTTCATCATCCACACTTTTAACATCTGCTACAAAGGCAACACCTTTCCCCTTCTTATCAGTCCTGCATATTTCAAAGTTTTGAAGAGACCCAATCAATTCCTCAATCTTCATGCTGGAGATGTCATGTGCTTCTTCAATTGCAGTCACCTTCATATCAAACCTCTTAGGTAGGGATCTGAGAATTTTTCTTACAAGCTTCTCATCTGATACTTTTTCTCCAAGTGATTCAAAAGAGTTAGCCATGTCCAGAATATTCATGTAAAAGCCTTGTATGTTCTCATCCTCCAGTATTTTGAGATTTTCAAATTTTGTGGTCAGAAGCTGAAGTCTGGACAACTTTACCTTTGAAGTGCCTTCATGAGTAGTCTTGAGAATCTCCCAAGCATCCTTAGCCACAGTGCACTGCTTGATCATTCTGAACATATTTTTGTCCACTCCATTGAATATAGCATTCAAGGCTTTGGAATTTGCATGTGACAAAGCATCTTCATCATTGGTCCAATCTTCTTCTGGTTTCAACACAGCTGTCTTCTTACCATCTTTGTCAGTCACAACAGGATGTTCCCAACCTTTCAGAACAACTTTCCAGGTCTTGCTATCCATAGATTTTAGGAAAGCACTCATACGAGATTTCCAATAATCATAGTTGGTCCCATCCAGCAAAGGTGGCCTGTTAACAAATCCTCCTTCTTTCTCCATAAAGCCAGAAAATATCTCCCTGGAGCTCACCCAAATACAGGCAGGGTGTCTGCTCTGATACCAATTGAAATTTCTGGCTTAGCAATAATGAAAGTTAAACTGGTTCTGAATAAAAATTAGCAGATTCAGAACTAAAACAGAGTATGAACAAGACACAGTTCAGGAGCAGAAATAAAGTGCAGAAAATAAAAAGAACACACAAGGTTTGTTAACCCAGTTCGGAGTAAACACCTCCTACTCTGGGGGATACCAATCCAGGAAGGAAATCCACTATTGGAATTAATCCTTAAGACTCAGACACTGACCCCCCAGTTCCTATCCTAAGCAATCAATCTCCACCTAGTCAGACTTCTACCCACGCATGAGTATTAGAATCCACTAACTTCCTATTCAAGCAACTGCAACCCAGCCACTTGAACTACCCTTGAACTAAACCCAGTTCTGAAACAAAACAACCCAGTTTTTTGAAGAACACACTTCAAAACAAAAACTTCATTCTTGCTTAAAAGCTTTGAATGAATTACAACTCAAAATACCTAAACCAACTCAGATGAGTGGTGTACAAACAAAGCACTAAGCTTACACAGACACAAAAACTCTAAAACTAATTTCTGGTTTTTGACACATGAAATCTCCAATAGCAATGCCCTCTTTAAATAGTCTTTAGCAGCAACATAATTCTGAACACAATCTTCAAAGATATACTCCCAGAATTATTTTAGAAGAAAATAGAAGCTCACATAAAATTCACAAATATATTTTCCAAAGATTTCCTTGAAAATATATTCACAAATAATTGAATCAAATCTTCTTCAATTGATATGATTCTGAACTTCAATTTTTCATACTCTGTTTTACTGGTTCAGAACCAGAACTGCCAGAATTTCATATTTATTTATACCTGCAACAAAGTTAAGTAGCCTACAAGATGTCTGGTCTTGTAATGGCAGGCATTGTTCAGCTCCCTGTACAGGTGTGCAAGGGCAGCAGCTCCCCATGTATAATCAGAGACAAGCTCCAAGTCTCTGAAGTACCTCAAGTAGGCAACATCCACATAGCGGGCGCTCTTGTCAATGAAGAGCGTGATACCCACCAAGTATAGCAAATATATGCAGAGAGACTGGTCCCGCTTCTGCTACATCTCAACCAAATTACCAGCATGGTAGGCCTCTTGTGCCTCCTCAAGATGCTCCTTGAAAGCATCCTTCAAGAACCTAAACCGTGCATGGCTCTCTTTTGTCTTCTCTACCTCCACCCATGCCTCCCCCGCATCAACCCCCAGCAACTCCATCATCAACCCAACAACATCAGCCCTGGTAATACTCTCGTGGGACAAGAGCATACCCTCAATGGGGAGATGCAGCAAACATGACACATCATCAAGTGTCACTGTCGTCTCCCCAAACGGAAGATGGAAGCTCGAGGTTTCCTTGTGCCATCTTTCCACAAATGCCGAACAAAGGTCGTGGTCGATCTGGCTGTAGTTAGTATCATGCAGCCACTGAAGACCGGTGTCTCTCAGGCCATCCTTAAACCATTGTGTTGCCATCCGCGTCCTGTTTGGTTTGTGAATTGCCTCAATCTTCTTCCCGTTGTTGACACACTTTAAATTGTCACGCCACTGCAAAAATTAAAAACAACAAATTAACATAAGTTTCACAATAATCAGAATAATACATGACAAAAATCAACAACAGTTTACAATCATTATTAAAACAACATAGAAATTCAATTTTCATTAAGCTAAAAGGTGTAGTGTCTTACCACTCCGTCAGCCGCCATCCTGGCCACATGAACATGGTACTTCGTCAGCACCGTCAAGTCGTGTGGGCCACTAGGATAGTCGTCAAGCTCCTCTGGCTCTGGCACATGGTCCTCTTGCTCCTCATCATCGTCCACATCCACCTCCTGGTCACCCTCCACCTGCTCCTCCATCTATATACGAGGCTCGTACTGTGGCTCAACATAGTTCCCCTGGGAGGTTCCCTCGCCATCAGCACCGGCACGGCGTGCCCTTCCCCTGCCACGCGTGGTCTCTCCCCCCCTCCGCTTGCATCCTCTCTATACGCTTCCTCTTAACAGAAGCATGCATAGCTGTTCTTTGACCCCTGGTGCGATCAACAGGTTGTTCCATACCTGTAACATGCATAAAAGGGTTAAGTACTATCAGCAGAAATACACAAAAGTCAAAAAATCTTCATACTGGTACAGTTCGGATTATAAAATTGAAACTGCAACAACTCAGTTTCAATTTTAAAATCCGAACTGCTTCAGTACCCAGAAAAAAAAAATCGAACTCAAAGGATTGCATGCAGAGGGAATGAGACCTAACTTTCAGTTTGATGTTTGATAAACCTTGAAATGTGATGATTTTGAGCAAAAAAAAAGCCAAGATTCGACCGATTTGTTGATTTTCGAATTTTGGGATAAGAAGAGAGAGAAAGTGAAAGTGAAAAGGGATCCAATAAAAATGGGGGAAGTTGATGTTCTTGCATATATATATCGAAATGGTTCGGATTATATAATTGAAACTGATTTCCGGATTATATAATCCGAGGGACATTTTGAAAAAAAATAGAGCGCGTGAAATCCTCATATGGGAAAAGTAATATCATCTTCTATTTGGAGGTGAGGTTAATAATCTAAGGACTTGAGAACATTTCCCTACAAACAAATCAGGCCAAAAAGCCCAATTGGATAAGCAGAGCTCTTTATATCCCCATTTTTATGGAAAAAGCCCCCTATTTGATTGGAACGTATCTTCTGATGTCATAAATATATCGAAACTTAGCTTTCAATTCGATTTTTATTTATTTATTAAAATCCAACCGAATCTATCTTTTAGTCGGTCTTTTTTTAGGTTGAGCAATATGAGGTCCTAAACAACAACCATCCTAATCTACTAACAATATATAAAAGTCGAAGTACAGCAAAATTTCTTAATCGTCCTTATTAAAACTCATGATCTCCTTAATTTTATGTGCATAATGATCATTGTGCAAAATTTAATTTATTTGTTTTTTAAAAATTAATTACGGATAATGCTTATCACAAGTGTAACCAATTTCCACAGATAACTATGAAACTAATTTATTTGTTTTTTTTTAAATTAATTACGGATAATGGTCATATCTACTAACATCTACTAATCTACTAACAATATATAAAAATCAAAGTACAACAAAATTTCTTAATCAGCCTTATTAAAACTCATAACCTCCTTAATTTTATGTGCATAATGGTCATTTTGCAAAATTTAATTTATTTGTTTTTTAAAAAATTAATTACGGAGAATGTTCATGACAAGTGTAAGCAATTTCCATGGATAACTATGAAACTAATTTATTTGTTTTTTAAAAAATTAATCACGGATAATGTTCATATCTACTAACATCTATTAACAATATATAAAAATCAAAGTACAGCAAAATTTCATAATCGTCCTTATTAAAACTCATGATCTCTTTAATGTCGATGTTTTTAAAATAGTCGTGAGTTTCCAAAATTTTCTCATATATCTATATAAAAATTTGTTTCTACAGATAAAAACATTTAAAATCTGCAACGGGAACGGTGCAAACATTGAACAATGTTTTGCATATAAAATAAAATTTATTTAATAGACACACTTCATTAATGTTGATATATTGAAAATAGTCATGAGTTTTCAAAATTTTATCATATCGACTTTCTCATATATGTATATAAAAATTTGTTTATGCAGATATAAACATTTAAAATCTGCAACGGGAGCGGTGCAAACATTGAACAGTGTTTTGCATATAAAATAAAATTTAATCAATAGAAACACTACATTAATGTTGATATTTTGAAATCAGTCAAGAGTTTTCAAAATTTTATCATATCGGCTATCACATATTGATACATACAAATTTTCTTCTGCATATAAATTCCTCAACGAGTGCGATTTAAATATTTTACAGTGTTTTAAATATAAAATAAAAATTTATTTAATAGACACATTACATTAATGTTGATATTTTGAAAATAGTCATGTGTTTCCAAAATTTTATCACATTGACTTTCTCATATATCTATATAAAAATTTGTTTCTGCAGATATAAACATTTAAAATCTGCAACGGGAGCGGTGCAAACATTGAACAGTGTTTTGCATATAAAATAAAATTTATTTAATAGACAGTCTACATTAATGTTGATATCTTGAAAATAGTCAAGAGTTTTCAAAATTTTATCATATCGACTTTCTCATATATGTATATAAAAATTTGTTTCTATAGATATAAACATTTAAAATCTTACACACAAAAAAAACATTTAAAATCTGCAACGTGAGCGGTGCAAACATTTAACAGTGTTTTGCAAATAAAATAAAATTTAATCAATAAAAATAGTGCATTAATGTTGATATTTTGAAATTAGTCACGAGTTTTCAAAATTTTATCATATCGACTATCATATATCGATACATACAAATTTGTTTCTGCATATATAAGCATATAAGCATACAAATTTTATCATAACGGTGTTTTAAATATAAAATATAAATTTATTTAATAGACACGCTACATTAATGTTGATATTTTGAAAATAGTCATGTGTTTCCAAAATTTTATCGTATCGACTTTCTCACACATGTATATATAAATTTGTTTATTTAGATATAAGTACATAAAATCTGCAACGAATGCGGTGCAAACATTGAATAGTGTTTTGCATATAAAATAAAATGTTATTTAGTAGAAACACTACATTAATTTTGATTTTGAAAATAGTCATGAGTTTTTAAAATTTTAATATATCGACTTTCTCATATATGTATATAAAAATTTGTTTATGCAGATATAAGTACATAAAATCTGCAACGGATGCGGTACAAATATTGAACAGTCTTTTGCATATAAAATAAAAAGTTATTTAATAGAAACACTACATTAATTTTGATTTTGAAAATAGTCACGAGTTTTCAAAATTTTATGTGCATAAAAATTTGTTTTCGCATATATACGCAAATAAAATGCATAACTGGTGTAACTCAACTATTTAACAAATTTTTTTCATAGAAGAGAAAAAAATTAATAGAAACACTACATTATTATTTTTAATTTTCATTTAATATCTATAAATATTCTACAATATTAACAATAAAATTATTTTTTATATAATTATCGTAACTTTACGTGCCTCGCGCAAAACCACATACTTTTACTAGTTGATTGAATAAAAGTTTAAAATTGATTATCTTAAACATCGGCCCAGGTCTTTTCCAGATGGACCCTTCATGGATGCGTCATTTTAGAAAAGATAAATATTAAAAACGAAGGAGACCTCTTAGCATATAGGATGAGGATTGAGATATTTTCTAAAAAAGCATTATCAACATTAACAAAATGATATATCGATTTGACCTTGGTCCTGTAACTAGTTGCAATGTTGATTAAAAAAAATCATTTTAGTCTTTGAATGTATGAGTCATTGTCACTTAGTCCCTAAATGTATCAAAACTGTAAATACATCTCTATTGTCTCTTTTAGTTGCATAGATTAAATTTACCAACGAAAAACACATTCAAATACCAAAATGATTAAAAAGAGCATCAAAATAACTAATAAAAGAGACACTTATGAATTGTATGCAATTTTGGTATATTCAAAAACCATAATAACCGTGCCTTATAGATTCAAAAACCGAAGTGATTGTTTATTCGTTGTTAAAAGAATGACTTTGCTCTTAAAGTCGACAATTCATTTTAATTTATAAATCTATACGTTATATTTTAATTTATAAATCTATAATTTGTTATGTATGTGCACATGACATCAATGGTTAGTTTATTTATACTCTTGATCACTTTAGAGGAGAGATTTTTTAAAGAAATATGAAGACAGTTAGAGGACTCGTCTAACATGTAAGTATGCTAGTAGAAACCTTATCATAAAATAGATAGATTTCGGACTTGACATATAATTTTAAATATTGTGTTGATTTTTATTACATTTGTTTTTTTATTCAAGGACTAGATATTCACCCCGTAAGGTGAATAAGTGGAGAATTTGTGGTTTGAACCCTGACTCTTGAATATATAATGAGATGTCTCTCCCAACTGAGATAGGTTCACCAGGACCACAAAATAAGAAAGTTAGTAGGGAAATAAACTAGCACTATTTTTTATCTCTTAAATTTGTATCCACTTGGATTACCCTGATCGTGCTAGCTTAGGACCTTGAAGTGTACTCATCTTCAAGGTTTCATGTTCTATTCTCCCAGGTGTCAATTTAGGTGGGTTAGTTTAGCTTATTAAAAAAATATATTTAAATTCACTTTACCAATATTTCTTTGTATCTCTTACATAGTGGTCTATCACGATATTCTTACTAACCATTTCTATATATGTAGTAAAGATTTATCATCATAAAGACTAAGATGTGCTATATTGGAGAGAAAATACTATTGAGTTGAAAAGACTGAGATTACAATGTGTAAGCCTATGAGGGAAAACATAGGGTTCTAATAGTTGGGTCTGGAAATTTTTAGTGTCATGAACTCATGATGAACAAGCAAAGCCTAAATACGTTGAGAAGTCACTTAGCATTTTCATAACTAGTAAGAGTGTGATTCAAGGTAACATTCACTTAAGAGATTTGGTGTATCTACATATGAGTATATGACTATGAGAAATGTGGTTTTGTAACATTGTATGTTAAATGTGCTGTTATTAGGAGGTTTGTGTCTTGAAATTCACTTGGAGCATCTCCAAAGTATATTTAAGTGAGTTTCATAAAAGATGAGCTTGTTTTTTTATTTCTCTCCATTAGAGAAATTTGACATGACAAAATGTGTAGCATAAAAATTGTAAAAGTAGCTTAAATAATGTATGGTATCATCATTAATGTTTAGCTGTAAAATAGTTGTCCTATAATCATTAATACACGGTACCTTAATTTTTTTACCACTAGAGCAAAACGTGTGTGAGTTGCATAAATATAATGTAACATTACAAGAATCGCTTATATTAGTATATAAAACTTCCTTAAAACAAGACCATTGGAGATGATCTTATTCTCTGTAAGACTTATGTTTATTTTTCCAACATTCTAGCATATGATGATAGTGTGTGCCCTCTACAACCCTTCATAGAAATTGGATAGAGTATATCCATATTGCTACTATTTGTTGGACTATTATTAAAGCAATATTCTTATTTATCGAAAAACAAAGTTGAGTTTGATGCATTCGAAATTTTAGAGGAGATCCAAAGGGATATACGATAGATGCTACTTGACTTTGTTTTGTGGGGATTTAGAAATCTATTTTCATTTTATTTTAGTTTACATGTTAGGAGAGTGGGTAATAAACTAGCTAGTTTGCTACTAGACAACATGTTGAACAAATTTCTCATATGTTGTTCAATCAAACCGGTGAAGCCATCTCTGTCAATATAGACAAATTATGTCAACTTATTTACCATGGCTTAGCATTTCATTAAAAAAAACGCAGACACGAAAAATTGAGAAAACAAATCCTGTTAACCTTCTACAAGAACCTTGAAAATATAAAATAAGAAAAAGACCACTGAGAACATTTTTCTCAATAAGCTAGTATTAAACACGGCTTTATAAACAATGCCAAAATAAGGCAGCCTCTTCCACACAAATGGTCAACTAGTAAGCTGCTAGGATATAGAACAAATAGTAGAGGACACACACTATCATAAGCTAGAATGTGGGATAAATAAGAATATTGCTTTAATAATAGTCCAACAAATAGTAGCAATATGGATATATTTGCTTAGCTTCTTAAAAAAACACTTCACAACAAGTCCTTCATATTATTTTGAGTTAAAAAAGTCCTTCATATATTTATATACAATAACCTCCTCATATGATTTTTGACAAAACAATCTAAAAAATGTTTATATTTTTTTAGTTATGTTTATATATTTATTAAAATTACTTCCCACAATTTTTTCTCTCTATAATTTATCTCTTCTTTTTTGAACACCCTCTATAAAACTAATTATCTATTCTCTAATTATGAAACTTAATGTCTACCAAAAATACAATCTTATCCCTTCTTAATTTTTTGACACGTCATCAAAATTATATCATTTTGTGTCTCTTGCTTCAACCTCCCCCTATTTTTTTCTCTCTTAAAAACAAATTAAAACAAATTCACTTAATAAAACACACTAATTTAATTTTTTTTAAAAGAACAAACAAGCTTAATCTTAATCCCAACCAAAATAAATTTTCCTATAATTCAACTTCTAAATATTTTAATGACCAGTAAAAACATAATTTTTCCCCGTCTTAATATTGACACCTCAACATAAATTTACCTTTTTTGTGTCTTTTGTAACAAAAGATCCTATATAGCTGAGAGAAAAAACTGTTGAGGCAAAATCCCTAATTGATTTTAAAGATAACAAACCCCAAATGATTAAAGGATTAATGGACTTTGATTAGTTTCTTGGTATTTAATTTGTGTTCTTGAGTGTTTAATTAAGACAGGAACAAAGTATGAACCATACCAAGATACAAGGAATCAAAGACCATTTAAAGTAATCTATCAGAAGTTCAGAAGCTAGAACGCAGTCCAGAAGCTGAGACATAGTTCAGACTCTGGAACGTACTTCAGAAGCTGGAACGAAGTTCAGAAGCTAGAACGCAGTCCAGAAGCTGAGACATAGTTCAGACTCTGGAACGTACTTCAGAAACTGGAACGAAGTTCAGAAGCTAGAACGCAGTTCAGAAGCTGGGACGCTGTTCAGAAGCTGAAACGCAGTTCAGAAGCTGAAACACAGTTCAGAAGCTGGAACACTGTTCAGACGCAGCAATGCTGTTCAGAAGCTGAACATAGTTCAGAAGCTTGTTCACAGTTCAGAAGCTTGGTCATAAGGCTGTTCTTACACAAGCCCAGAAACTCAAGAACACTATCAAGAACATGCAAGTCACACGTGACATGAATAAATGTCCAGGAAAGTATACTTGCATGGATCAATCAATCAATAAAGGCATTTAAAAGATTAATGTCAAAAAGGATATTCAATGTTCATTTAAGACTATGAACATTGAATTGATAGGAATGTTCCAAAAGGGAATATCATCCTAGATGTTTAAATTACTGCACTTCATTGATGTTTCACTATTGGGATTTGATTACATCAAATGGAAGTCTTACAAATCATCCTAAGTGAAACAAAAAGAACATTTTGAAGTTCAGAAAGTTCAAAACTGCACATGCTTTAATTCTGACAGTACTGCAAAGTGGTTGGTAAAGTAAAGCAAAAGCAAGATAGCAATCTCAAAGTTAGAATCCATGAGATTTCGACACCTAAGGGATTTGGTACTGTAACAGACCAGCAAAATCCCCTAAAGCATGGGCATGAAGTGATAGTTCCACTTTCCTCTCTCCTGCACACAATCCAAGACAAATCTGCAAAACTCTTGGCTCAGAAACATTCTAAAGTACTGCACGCATAACAAAAGTTCATCAACAATCCAGAAACTCATATCTTCTTTTATACATGATGAACCCAGATGAAGATCATCAAGAATACAACAACGTTCTGAAGTATTCTCAAGAACACAACAACATTCTGAGGTTCAGAATGTTCGCCCAGATTTTCAAGTAAAAATCAGTGGGGCCCAGGACACGTGGCACAAGACTATTGGTCACCTTCCAACAGCTACAAGAGACCAATAACTTTATAAATAGAAGTGAAAGGCTCAGCATTAAACATACAATTGCAAAGCATACAAGAAAACATCTGAAAAGTGTTTGAAGCTTTAGCATCTCAAATTGATCATCACTGAGATTCCAAATTATCTCTTAAAGTGTAAATCAATTCTCTTTTATCTTGTCAAAGATAAATTCTCCCCCTTCTCTTCTGAAAGTCTTCATCTTAACCTCATTTCTTCAAATATCCAATCAATTGTAAAAGAGAAAATCTCATCTAGTTTTAAGGGTATTAAAGTCTAGGTTGAGTAACATAGTGCAAAGTCTGGTGTGACTTAGTACAGAAAGTTGAGAGCCTGCTGAGGCTTAGAGAATACAGTTTGTAACCGTTCCAAGTGAACAAGATTGTAAGGTGCAGGATTTGAGAGGGTATCTCAAGCATGATAGTGGAAAAACTCTCACAAGGCTGTGAGGAGTGGACTGGCCCACATTGGGTGAACCACTATAAAATTTTGTGTGTCTTTCTTCTCTCCTTATACCCTTTACATTACTGCATACACAACACACACACACACAATACTTAACTTAAATATCTTATTCTGCAACTAACACTTCAGAACGTTCTGAAGTCTGTTTAACCTTATTCTTCCAAGAATCAACTTGAGAAGTTTTTTTTTTAAGTACAAGATTAGATTTTAAAAAGGGTCACAATTCAAACCCCCCCTTTCTTGTGACTATATTATCTACTTCAAAAACAACTTTCAAAAGATTGATGTGATTTTGTAACAAAAAATTCCTTTTATATCGATGTATCTAAACTAACTAAATTATTTTAAAAAAATGATTTTATTACGATAAACAAACACAAAATAGATTATGATTATTTTATAAAAATTTAATAAAATCACTAAAATATTGAATTTCAATATTATTTTAATTTTAATTCGTATCAAAAAATCCCTACGGGATTTGCTATATCTTTAAAAAAACTTTAAAGAACATTGTACTTGTTTGTTATAATTTTTTAAAAAATCAGGTTCAACAAAAAAATTTAAAAGTGTCTTTAAATGAAAAGGTATTATAGTAACTTTTCAAAAAAAATATATGAGATGGAGAAAATAAGTATCAAAAAATGAAGATAATTTTGTAACAAAAAATCCATTTTATATAGTTGTATCCAAACAAATATTTTTTTCAAAGAAGTGATTGTTATTACGATAAAAAAACACAAAATTGATTATGCTTTTTAAAAAAAAATCTAAAAAATAATCTCTAAATGATTGAATATCAAAATATATTTTTATTCTATTAAAAGCAAACCATATATTCAATTTTATTAGTAAAAATAAGTTTTATGATATTCATGTGTTTTTATCTCACACTGAGTCTATTTCATGCAATATAACTACCTTCCTAAGATTTTTTTTCTTTTTAAGGATACAATAGAACTACCTTCCTATGAGTTTTTCTTTTGTAGGTAATCCAATGAAAAAATGACAATTGTTTACATATTTAGTCTAAAAAAAATTCATAAATATAATTTAAAAAAACATTAATAAATACATTTCACTTATCAATAAAATAACAAAATATGGTTGAGACAATTATCGTTGATACTAACAAAATATTGAAAAAATATTTTCACTAAGAAAATAAAAAATAAAAAACATTTAATTATATCTGATTGATAATCACAAAATAGCATAACTTCATTCTTAAAAAAACATAACTTCAAGAAAATTGCAAAATATTTATTACAAGACATATACCTACTTTTAAAAAAGTTACACATTTTCAAGATTGCTTCTTTTCTAAAAATAATTTGCATTTGTTTTTTATTTATTTTTTTAGTCAAAAGAAAAATTATATTATAGAAAAAGTAATAGATAAAGAGACTGGGGGCATTAGACCTAACTCAGGTACAACCCAAAACGGGGATACAACATAATAAATCAGACCAAGTGGATCAACTCTAATTTATCCTAAAAAAATTCACTAATCACGAGTGCAACCCATCAAACCTGTATACGGGCGCGAAACTAGGTTACAAAAAAATATGAAAAGTGAACATCTGTGAAGAACAATTAATGGATTGACTGTCAACATGGTATCAAAATTCAAGTGTTAACAACTCCATGAACAAATCAGCAAGCATAAAAGCTCTTTCGAGTTTGAAGAACGAGAGTTTAGGCAAACAAGACACCACGTGCAGATTTCAACATATTTGGAAACAACAAAGAATCAAATAAGTCAGGACACTGTAACATCCGGTGGCTCCCAATGGGCTGGCCTCCCTATCTTTCAAGGGCCGAGATGTACTCATGGTCTTCTCCACCCCCCAAGTGGAGTTTCATGCCTTTCGTGGGAATCGAACCACGTACCCTGGAGGCTATAAGTACATGGCCAATGCATCCCAATGATGAAATTTTTATTAATATTAATATTTTTATCATGGGCAAATTACTCTTTAAAAAAAATCTTGGACAAATTACACTAACCTCCCTTAAGGTCTTCTTAAATATCACAAACACTCACTTTATTTTTTAACTAAACACTAATCTCCCTTATTTTTTTTTATCAAATTGACAAACACCTCACTTATAATATAACACGGTTTAAACTTTGTTAATTACATTTTTTTAGCAATTAACTTTTTCATACGAGTATTAAAATAAATTTTCGGCCATTTTTCTTTCCAATTTTCAATAAGTGATTTTCCCAACTTATTTTTCCTGAGTCAATGTAATAAAACGAAGCACGGACCCGTACTTAGCACGGATTTGTTGGCGGTATCATTACTTTTTTCAATACGTCGACTTTATCATTACTTTTTTCTTATTTTCTCAATTCATATAACATTATAATGCGTGTCGATGCATAACCATCCACTTCGAATTAGCCTGTGCGAAGCACGGACCCGTACTTAGCACGGATTTGTTGGCGGTTCTTATTCAAAATTTGATACACAAATAATAAACAAGCGATAAATCATACTTAATTCCAACATATTATTTTCTCTTGAAAAATATTTTAAATATCTTCGTCAGATATAGAAAAATTAAATTGTACTAGTATATATGACAGAGATGCTAATAAAAAAATAAAAATAAAAACTAAATCTTTTTTTATATTCTGAACTTTTAAATGATATATGAATTATACTATAACAGGGGCCCTGATTTATAAAACAGAAGAAAGAATAGAAAGTAAGAGAACTGAAAAGAAGTGATTCTGATTGTGATTTTGATTGTGATTTTGTGATTGTGATTTGGGGAAAAATTGAAAAGAAAGAAAACCCTAATTCACGATCAATGAAAAACCCTAGAATCACAATTCGCACATCAACGTAGATGCTTGTAATCGGTGGTGTATCGTGGGATCTCAATCGATTCCTTCAATTCATATTCACCGCTCTCGTAATCGCTATTGGATTGCACACTCTTGTCAAAAACACCGCTTCTAAATACTTTGAAGTCGACGCCAATTTCGAAGGAGATCATCATCCTTCTTCTCCGACGTCCCCAATGCCCGGCGTTCTTAACTCCGATGAACCTGTTTGTGCTGTTTGTGCTTCACATGCGACGAAGAAGTGTTCACGCTGTAAAGGCGTTCGATATTGGTATGATACTCTTGTTAATTCGTCATTGTTGTTATGATTATGATTAGATTCAGCCCTAGTATATTTAAAAAATCGTTGCTTTTAGTCCCTAATGACAGGTTTTTATTTAATTCATCATTATTGTGGTTATGATGATTATGATTAGTTGTTTTGTTTTGATTAGGTTAAGTGATTATTGTGATGTTAGGAATTATAATGATTGATGTTATTTTATATGATTAAATAGAGAAAGAAAAAAAGGAACTGTAGTTAGTTGTTTTGGTTGTGTTAGAATACTTGTACCCTTAATTCATCATTATTATTACGATGATTATGATATGATTAGTTGTTTTGATTTTTTTTTGGTTATGTGTTTGTAATAATTAGGAATTAGGATTTGCAATGATGTTTGTGTTTGTTTTTAAAATTAAAGATCTGAATTTAGTTTGGTTGTGTGTGTTGTGTTGGTTTTCCAGCTCAATTAAATGTCAACAGTCGCATTGGAGTTCCGGGCATAAGGAGAAATGCAAAAGTAATAGTGGTGCCAATGTATTTAACTCGGCTCCAAATGGGGCAACTAATGGTGGGATTAAGGCTTCTGCTGCTGGGGGTAAAGGATCGAATTTGATTGCACTGGTACCTAGTGGTTGCGGTACTTCAAGGCCTATCAAGAAGCCTAAAGATGTAATTTTCTTTTATTGATGTTTTGATGATTTCTTTTATGTTTTATTATCCCTTGTTGTCAAAGGCGAAGTGCATCCTTGAGGTGCTAGGATGTTTTACTGCCTTGAGGAGAGATGCCAAAGAGCACAGACTTAAGTGAAGAATAGTACACTTGAATACTTTCAACTATTTTCTGTTTTATGTAGTTAGCACTCGAGATAGTAAAAATAAACATATTATGACTTTCAATTCGCAAAAATCTAAATCATTGGCAAATAAGCAGTCTGAAGACTAAAAAATTAGTTTGTTTTTCAATATTCTCCCCATTTTACTGTGGAAAACAGTGTGATTAGAAAGTTAGATGACTGAGCTTTTAGGAAATTTTCTTTTTGTTCTCGATAAAACACCCATGGCATATGCCTCCCTTGAACTGACTAGGTTTTCCCAAGGCACCAGAGGCACGTCCTTTCCCTAAAGGGGCAGAGCTCCTTAACCAACTGGAGGTTTCTGACCCTTTATGGTTCCTTGCCTTGGTGACTTTGTCTATATTTTGTTTATAGGGTTAAATCTTGTATGGTCTCTCTCTCTTGTACGCCAAAATTACAAATGTCGTGCTTTTCAGGTTCTTTTTCCTTATGAAGAATTTGTTAAACTATTTAACTGGGACAAGACGGGATTTCCTCCTTGTGGACTCTTGAATTGTGGAAACAGGTTTGACCTTCTCATAATCGAACTTTAGCTTTATTATATACTATCATTATTAACTGAGATATGAGGACCGTGGAAATATTTACTTTTCTTTTCTTTGTAGTTGTTTTGCGAATGTGGTTCTTCAATGTCTCTCATTCACAAGGCCACTTGTTGCCTACTTGTTGGAGAAGGGCCACCGAAATGAATGTAATTTCTTAATTTAGACTCTCTTTTTTTCATAATGGATGTTAACTATATTACTAGTGCTTATGTTTGTTGATGGTGTTTTTTCAGGCACTTGTAATGATTGGTGCTTTCTATGTGAATTTGAAAGTCATGTTGAAAGAGCAAGGCTAAGTTCACAGGCGTTTTCTCCAATGAATATTCTCTCTCGTTTGCCTAATATCGGTGGTACTTTAGGTTATGGAAGACAAGAGGATGCTCATGAGTTCATGAGGTTTGTTTTTGTCGCAACATAACCATTTCAATTTTTGTAGTGGATTGTAAATTGACTGTCTGGGAAGAATCCCTATTCCATATTTAGTTTTGGAAGATCTAAAAGTTGTATTTTTTCAATATTTTTTTAGGTTTTCAATTGATACTATGCAATCTGTTTGCCTTGATGAATTTGGTGGAGAAAAAGCTGTCCCTTCTAACCTTCAGGAGACAACCATTATCCAACATATTTTTGGTGGTCGCCTTCAATCTGAGGTTAGACATCTAGTCTGACTAAACTTAACAGTTTGTTGTTGGAAAGCATGCTTTGCTGATGTTACATTACATCTATAATAAAATAAAGGCTAAAGATTATGTTCTCCAGGGTTATCAAAGGGAATAGGCGTTGTTTTTCTTTCCTTCCCACTTTTAACTTAAGAAGTTAGTCTATCCCAATTGCCAAGATTTGATACTATGCAATCTTTAACTTAAGATATAAATTTTAGATTTTGTTTAGTCTGATTATCAATTTCCACCATTTGCTTCTGTCTTAATCTTCTGTTTTTATTATTATGAAACTAAATAGGTTATTTGCACAAAGTGTGATAAGACCTCAAATCAGTATGAAAGTATGATGGACTTAACAGTTGAAATTCATGGAGATGCTGCTTCGTTGGAGGAATGTCTAGATCAGTTTACTGTTAAAGAGTGGCTTGATGGGGAAAATATGTATAAATGTGAGGGGTAAGGTTATCTATCCTATTTAGTTATACAATAACCGGTCTTTTATTTATTAATTGAATGTAGAGGACATCATGAAGATTTCATCTTATTATAATAACTATTTTTGTTTGGAACTTTGAGTGGTGGAATTTATTTTTGCTGTCTTTAAACATGTTATGCTGCTGTTTGGCAGGTGTCAGGACTATGTAAAGGCGTGGAAACGTCTCACTGTGAAATGTGCTCCAAATATTCTTACAATTGCCTTGAAAAGATTTCAGGTCTGAGTAATTTGATCTATAGGCTGTCTGTTTAAGTTGTTGTGTTGTTAAATGCTTTAGGTTGTTTATTCTTTAGATTTCAGTTGTATAATTTCTAGTACTTCCCCTTTGTGCTTCATGTGATATAAATCATACATAGCTAATGCAGCATGACATGATTATAACTATATACTGTTAATTGCACTTCCATATTTTTCCTGTTAATAATAGAAGCTTGAAACTTCAGGCTTACGTGAACTTTCTTTGTCAATTTTTCTCATGTTTTTTTTTGGGGTGTTGTACATGCAGAGTGGGAGGTTTGGAAAACTTAACAAGAGAGTAGCCTTCCCTGAGACTTTAAATCTTAGCCCTTACATGAGTGAAGCTGGAGATGGATCTGATATCTATAATTTATATGCTGTTGTAGTCCATATCGATATGCTAAATGCTTCATTTTTTGGTCATTACATCTGCTATATCAAGGATTTCCGGGGAAACTGGTATAGGATTGATGACTCGAAGGTAGATTTCTGTCTCCCAATGAAACTTTAGTATTTTTCTTTTTGGTCGTTGCATACTTTTTAGCTTTTGAACGTTCAGTATCCTCATTTGTGTTGCATTACATTTCTAAGGTTGCTTGTGTGGAATTGGAGGAGGTGCTTTCTCAGGGAGCATACATGCTGTTGTATAGAAGGTATCATTCCCTCAAAATTTTCTTTGGTTTACTGTTGAACCCCTTGCCTAGGTGATATATTCAGTTTTTTTAACTTTACAACATTTAATAATTTGCTCAGATAATTTTAGATTGAATGTTTAGTTTTGTATTCCAATATATACTGCATTTGCTCTGACCTTCAAATTTTAGAACTTAGAAATTGTTTTCCACCTATTGAGACCTCTGGTTATTTGAATAACTTACCGTTATCTGGTGTTTGTTTAAAGAATGGTTACAATATTTGATGTTGGGAAGATGCATCATTCATGTAACTTTTTTAATAGTAATTTGTGCCGATTACTATGGGTGAAATGGCAAGTAATTCTTGTTTTGATCCTGGACAGGTGTACTGCCCGACCATCAAGCCTTCAAATTCAAACTACCGAATCTTCAGGGAAAGTAGAAGAGCGAACAGTGGAAGTGGAACCTGGCAAAACTGAACAAGCTGAATGCCTCTCAAATGTGAAGGCTTGGGATTGCAATAGAGATTGTGGGGTTTCACCATCTGATATTAGTCCAGAATCGAAGGTTTCTTCTGGTGAAGAACACGAGTCCTCCGTTGAATTGAACTCAGAAGCTAAAAGAGAGCAGTCTGAGGACACGCTCTCAAATGTGAAGGTGTTGGCTTGCAGTAGAGATTGTGAGGTTTCACCATCTGATATCAGTCAAAAATTGAAGGTTTCTTCTGGTTATGAATACGAGTCCTCCATTCAATTGAACTTCGAAGCTAAAAGAGAGCAGTCTGCAGACACACTCTCAAATGTGAAGGATTTGGCTTGCAGTAGAGGTTGTGAGGTTTTACCATCTGATATTAGTCCAGAATTGATGGTTTCTTCCGGCTATGATTACAAATCTTCTGTTGAAGTGAACTCAGAAGCTAAAAGAGAGCAGTCTGACACAGACATGATTGATGTTGAGTCAACTGATAATGGTAATGATATTTCTTATAGTGCTGTTGATGAATCATCTTATTTACCCATTTCTCATGTTGTCGAAGATTTGATGGATGTGGATATGGGAAGACCTATAGAAGAGACTTCAGGCTGTGCGCAAGATCAAGATGATACTGGTGTGGCTGGATCTTGTCCTTCTCCAGGTTTACCAAATGATTTTTCTTTCTTGGATAAGCATTCTTCTGTTTCAATAGATTATCGAAATGTGGAGGAAGATTTGGAAGATACAGATGCGGTTAAATGCAAGTTGCTAACAGCTAACGACGATGCATATTATGGCAATGGATATGTTAGTGCAAACCAATCTGCTACTCCACATGAAGATGCTGGTACTCTATTTTCCGGTGTTGCTTCCTTTCCTGCAGAAAAGGACAGAGGAAATGGAATTAAGAAAGTGAAAATATCAGCGGATAAGTTAATAATGTAGGTCTAGTTTTTTAAATTTAAATTCTTCATATCATTTATATCCCATCATCGGAAAGAGGTGGTGAGTTGGGAAATTTTTTTCTGGGGTTTCTTAATTTGTGGGAACCTTGGATCTCATTTTAACTTTTCTAGATGGATTATCTAATTTAATTAATTATACTGATAGAGCATAATTCCTCGGTCCTTATTTCCCTTCATTTTGTACATAAAGAAAAGCATAGATCTCTATTTTGACTGTTTACTTTCTAATCTAGATTCATATTAAGAAATTTGTTTCTGGTACAAAATACTTTGCCCTGATAGTATGATTGTACAAATTCATGCACGGGTTCACAATTTGAAGAACAGTAGACAGCTGCAAGATTTCCACTATTTTTTACCATATACTATTATAGCAGGAGTCGATTCTTTTATGATTTGTAAAAACTATATACATTCAACTATGTATCATACTAAAAATGAGCTAACTTGTCAACACACATAGTCGTGAACTCACTACCTCAGAAACCTAGAGAAATAATGATGCTCAGGTAAATCATAATCAATGAATGTTGTTCCGGAAAATAGTTTTTAGATAACGCTTGTCTAAGCATGTGATTCATGGAATGATAAAGTGAGTAGTATCTTTAAAATTTCATTGCACATTTAAGTGATCTTAAATGTGTTATTAGGTGAATTACTTAGGTGAAGAGTAATTTTTTTGTGGTCAAGTAATTTAATGGCCAGAAATTTACCTTTAAGGTAAAGGTGACTAAGTCGGAAATTCAGGGCTCGAACTACAATCCATGCATACTATAACATCTTTTTATTGTGTTTCTATTGGTTTTTCTTCCACGTCTAAGAATCATATGTGGATTAAGTTCATGTACGTTAAAGAATGGTCTATATTCTATAGTCAAGAATAATCTTCAATTGAAAGCAAACAATTCATGTACAACCTGCAATTTTTGAATATGCATATATAAAGTGAAGTCAATTCAGTTATATGTGTACACTTACCGCCTTAGAAAAATGACATAGGTAGGTGTTACATGACGTCATATCTCTTAGAACTGAAATACAAATATGTGAACTCATGGAGAGGAATAGGATACGAGTTAGTGAACATAAGTCTCCCCATTATTATATTTTGTTTAGTATGTGAACTCATAATTTAGTACACTATTTTAGCCAAATTCACGGACACTTGCCTTATCTCAGTTCACGTCAACATTCATATTTTCAAATCATGTATAAATATATTTTTTAAATATACCTCTACCGCATCAGAAAAACATGGAACACAAAAAGGATTAAGGAAAAGACAAAGACAAAGAGTAGAGAAACAGGAAAAGAGAAATTAAAAAGGCTGTTGGTTAAATATTCGAAAAGGATTAAGGACATTTTTGTCAATTAGAAGTGTAACAAAAATATCATGGAGGAAAAATCAGAATTTTTTTTCCGACGTTCCCAAAAAAAATTCCAAATCTGACCCCTTATGAAAATATATTACAAGAATGATCCACTTTTATTTTTGGTGGATTTTTTTGTCTTTTAATGGCCATTACCGTCGTTTGGTTTGGCGGTAATGGCAGTGACACATGCTTTTGCAGTGGTGGCAGCAGGTAGTGGCAGAGTTGTTTTTTTTTTTAATTTTTTTCAGTGCCGCCATTCCATTTGGCGGTAATGACTTTTTAATTTTTTTTCGTTTTTTCTTTTTCACAATAATTATAATTATAATAATAAATAAATAAATAAATTTTAATGATAATAATAATAAAAATTAATTTATTAAAATAAAAACACTAATTACATCATTCATATTATTAGAAATAAAGACAATACTATTTTTTCCCTCTAAACCAGTTACGCCAATGTAAATTATGAATTCCCGTAGCACAATGTTAATTTTTTTTAGTTCGTACGGGTCGTTGGGCTAGCTCTTGCTCTTCCTCTTCCTCTTGCTCTTCCTTTTCCACCTCCTGATCATGTATTTCAGCATCATTGGTTCCGGTAGTCGCCTCATTTTGCACTTGTGGAACATAGTTAGTCCAAATTTCATTAACGAATTCATCGTCATTAAACCCTGCAGCCAGATTTTCTATGGTATTTGTTTTTGGATGTGGCCATTGTGGTGCGTAGTTTGTTTGGGGGATAGTTTACAATGTTTGGAGGGGTTGGTAGGTTGAAAGAGGAGTATTGTGATTGGTATGAGTAACTGTTTTGCGGGGTGTTCTGAGTTGGATCAAAGTCATCAAATGAATAGTTTGATGTTCGGGAGCTTTCTCCATGATGACTTTGTTGGAAGTAGCTTGGATATGGAATTGGGGAGTTATGTAAGAATTGGTCTGTGGGTTGTGGTGGGGATTGGTAGGTTTGGTTGTAGTTGTAGTCGGTGGATGGGTTAAAGCTTTGGTCAAAGTAAGTGGGTGGAGGTGTAATGAATTGGCTAAAGGGTGGAGGTGTATCTGACCACATGTTTGCATTTGGCATCAGATAGGGTTCTGGTGTTGTAGGATAGGGTTCTGGTGTTGTAGGATAGTCTGACGGCAATTGTTGTAAATTTCGTGAACACTCCACCATTGGGTTTGCCAATAGTGCTTCTCTAGAAATCCACAGATTATCTCTAAAAAGGTCCAATACCATTGAAAATATTGACGATTTGGATAAACCAGATGGTTATATCGGACTTCGTCTAGTGCTAACTGATGACGTTGGTTCCAATTTTGGATTTGATGCTGAAATTTATCTTTCCACAAGCCTTTTATTTTTGTATTTGCCAAAGAAATCTTGTGGAAATCTTTCATATCATCTGGGAAGGCAGGTGAATGTTGTGGTAAGCCAAATTGAAGCTTTACTCTATCTGTCTAATGTCTTTCGACTATCTCGAAACAGATGAGATATGTGTTGCAGACCATATATGAATTTCTTCTTCGTTGCTGTAATGGAAGTGGAGATAGGGCCTCCAGCAGAACTGTTTAAAACAAGGAATGTTAGTCTTCTCATATTGACTAAAATTGAATTACGAAAATAAAAAGTGTAATACCTGATCATAGGTCATATAGTCGATTTTTGAACGTGTTGAAACGAGATTATGCCGAGGATTTTCGATAAATTTACTCCCATGTTCTAGCCATCTAATTATTCTTAAAATGTTATAGTTAATATACTTGATAATTTAATTTAAAAATTAATAAGAAATAATATATTTATTTAACTTACATATTTGCCAAAGGAGGTTGTCTTTCAACTTGTGGTGGGTGTCTGGGCACGGGAGATATGCATGACATTCTTGACCACGCCCATGCCTGTAAGAGTATTGTGCATCCAGACATGTCACTAACGCCATATATTGCGGCGTCACACAAAGCTTTATAAAGCATGGCCAAACAAGCCGAACCCCAACTGTATTGTCCAATCTCCTGAGGTGATTTAATCAACAATGGCAACCATTTCAAATGTACAAGGTTGCCAATATAATTAGACATTAAAAAGTGTCTATCAAGTATAAGACATATGCTTTAAAGATATGTTGAACTGTGGGGGGACCTGCCATACCATTACCTTTAATATAATCTTCGAGCCAATTTAATTTTATATTCTTTCCGTCCCGCCTAACTTTATTTGGCATACTTCCTAAAGCAGGTTCCACAATTTCCCACGATACGTCCGTTGGTCCGGTAATTGGTTCACCGTTAACCTTTAAACCAAGGAGCATATGAACGTATTCCAACGTTATCGTGCACTCGCCTGATGGAAACAGAAATGTGTGTGTCTCCGGCCTTCATCTTTCTAATAACGTGGTTATTAAACGATTATCGACCCTATATTTGTTTAGTTGAGTAGCCTCCCATAATCCAGCTACCTTTAAACTATCTTGAATGTTTGGGGGCGCAGAGAAATCCATTAGATGACAGCGATTTCGAATTTAATGTTGTTGTTCGTTCTACAAAAAAAAATTAACGAAAAATTAATCAACAAAGTTTTTGTGTTTTAATAATAATAAAAAAAATATTAATATACTTGAGTTTCAATTGGAAATAAAATAGTATAAACTTACATTGATATGGGTATAAATATTGTCTTACACCTTTTTTAATTCGTGTTTTTATTAACTTCACTATCTGACTAATTTTTTCCATAACATACAAGATATGCCCTAAACATACCCTTGTTCGAATACTACCGTGGTATAATCCAGGAGGCAAATCAGCGTGCGTTAGATTGGGTGGACAATATCCCAAAAGAAAAATGGACTCAAGCATACGACGAGGGTCGACGATGGGGCCACATGACAAGCAACATCGTTGAGTCCTGGAACTCTGTGTTTAAGGGAACACGCAACCTACCTGTTACACCTATAGTCCAATCAACCTACTATAGGTTGGCGTGTCTTTTTGCCGAAAGGGCTCAAAGTGTGTTTGCAAGGGTAGGTTTTGGAGATGTGTTCAGTGAATATTTCCAGAATGTGATTAAGGATGACATTGGTAAGTCCAACACCCATCATGTCGAACAGTTTGACCGAGACAAGTATACCTTCTCTGTCCGTGAGACCGTCAACTACAGGGAGGGAAGGCCAATGGGAACTTTCAAGGTGGACCTACAAGCAGGGTGGTGTGATTGTGGGAAATATCAAGCTTTACATTGTTGAGAATTAATCCATAACTGCTCCTTAGCAAGTTAGTTAGTGACACCAGAGTCTGAGGTTTCAGAGTCTGAAGTTTCAGAGTCTGAGGTTTCAGAGTCTGAAGTTTCAGAGTCTGAGGTTGTTAGAGTTTGTTACTTAGCTTGTGCTACAAGCAAGTGACATATGTGTATATAAAAGGCTTTGTAATGTGTACATTCAATATATAATTTTTTAATGAGATTCACATTACAATCACAAAGTCTTTCCATTCTTCTCTCTTTTAGTTTTCTGTTTTGTTCATTATTTTTCATCTAGCTTAAAACAGCTTATTTCAATAAGCACTTATGCTGCGCAAATTGATCCAACAATTGGTATAGAAAGCCTGGGTTAAATCTTAGAGAAACACGAGTGAAGTGTGAAGGGAATCACTATAGGGAAACACTGAGTGAGGTGTGAGTATTGATTTCTTGATCAAAGCAAGATGAATAACAATGGTTTTGGATCAAACATTCTAGTTCTTGATGGCAAGAACTGGGAACGATGGAGTGCATTGACGAAATCGCTTTTTGGAGCACAAGATGTAAGTGATCTGGTGCAGAATGGCTATGAGGATTTGGGGGCAAATCCAACTGAAGCACAGAGGTTGGCATTCAAAGAAGCGAAGAAGAAAGATTGTAAAGCTCTGTTTTACATTCAACAAAATGTTGACAATCAGTACTTTGAGAAGATATCAAAGGCTACAAGATCCAAAGAAGCTTGGGACATTCTGGAAAACTATCACAATGGGGGAGAAAAAGTGAAACAAGTCAAGTTGTAGTCATATAGAAGGAAGTATGAGATGATGCAAATGGAGGAAGATCAAAAAGTAAGTGATTACTTCTCAAAAATGATTGAGATTGTGAATCTGATGAAAAATTATGGTGAAAACATCTCAGATCAGATGGTAGTAGAGAAGGTATTGAGATCCTTGAATCCAAAGTTTGATTTCATAGTAGTAGCAATCCAAGAAGCAAAGGATGTTAAAACTATGGAGATTGAAGAATTGCAAAGTTCACTGGAAGCACATGAACTGTTAGTGATTGATAGAGGTTCTGAAAGATCTGTACAACAAGCTCTTCAAGCACAAACAGTCAAGAAAGAGGGAAATCACAAGAATTTCAAGAAAAAGGGAAAAAGAAGAACAAACTGGTCCAACAATGGAAAGTCTAAAACTGATGACAAAACTGAATCTTCAAGAAGAGGAGGTTTTGGCAAAGGTCAGAATAAGAAGAAGGATTTTGATAAAAGTAAAGTTCAGTGCTACAATTGTGAAAAGTATGGACATTTTGCTGATGAATGCTGGTTCAAGAAAGATCAAAAGACTGATGAGTAAGCAAATATAGCTCATGGAGATGATCCCAATACAGCTTGCAGATGGCTTTACTAAGGCTTTAAAGCTTGAAAGATTTGAGTTTTTAAGGAAGAAACTTGGTGTCCTCAATATTCAACAGTTATGAATTAAGGGGGAGTGTTGAGAATTAATCCATAACTGCTCCTTAGCAAGTTAGTTAGTGACACCAGAGTCTGAAGTTTCAGAGTCTGAGGTTGTTAGAGTTTGTTACTTAGCTTGTGCTACAAGCAAGTGACATATGTGTATATAAAAGGCTTTGTAATGTGTACATTCAATATATAATTTTTTTAATGAGATTCACATTACAATCACAAACTCTCTCCATTCTTCTCTCTTTTAGTTTTCTGTTTTGTTCATTATTTTTCATCTAGCTTAAAACAGCTTATTTCAATAAGCACTTATGCTGCGCAAATTGATCCAACATACATTTGCCTTGTTCCCATGTCATAGTCGTGTGTTCTTCATTTCACCGTGACTACACAACCTTTATTCCAGATGTGTTCAAAAACAAGAGTGTTTATGCCATCTACAACACATCATTCAAAGTTGTCCACGACAAGAGTTATTGGCCCCCATACAACGGTTCCAAACTTTGCCATAATCCAGACATGCGAAGACTAAAGAAAGGTCGACCCGATAGTATTCGCATTAGGACTGAAATGGACGAGGAGGTGGAAGAAAGGACACTGACACCTAGACTGTGTGGGTTGTGTCGGCATCCCGATAATATTATGAGAAATTGTCTGAGCCTAAATAACCGGTAGTTAATATCATTATGTATTATGTGTTCAACCAAGCTTTTATAAGTATTTATGATTTTTTTTATCTTTAATCAAATTTCGTCATTTAAAAAAATATTCCCGTATTATGATTTTAATGTTTATTTTAATTATGTTAATTAAATAATATAATAGACGAGACAAGACAAACGTGAAATGTTGTTTCATTAAAAATTTAATTTAACATTAAAACACTACTAAAACCAAATTACATTAACTTAAACAAACAAACAAATAACATTAAAACAATTGATTCTTCACGTATCGACTATTCTGACTTAACGTCAAGATACCATAGACCTTTTACATTTTCTTCACACGAAAACATCTCTTGAACATCAACATCATTCTTCAGAAGTTTATATTCGTAATAGTAATCAAAATCTTTATGATATCCCAAATTGATAAACGACTCTCCATAATAAATCTACTGACTTTTCGTAAAAGCTCATTAGCTAGACGAAAAATATGATTGAGATAATTCTTCAACTCCACTAAAGTCATACATGGAGTTACTACCATTTCAAATGGCCGTATCCATTGATCAAATTTAACAGTGGTCAATCTTAAAGGAGGAGGAGGAGGAGGAGGAGGAGGAGGAGGAAGAGGAGGAGGAGGAGGAGAAATAGAATCTAAACCAGAATCAAACATTATGCGAAAGAAGTTAAAAATGTGTGAAAAAATGATTGTGAATTTGGATGAATGGTAGGGTGTATTTATAGAGGTGAGGTGAAAAAACGAAGAAAAAAAATATATTAAAAAGTCATTACCGCCAAATGGAATGGCGGTACTGAAAAAAAAAATTTTAAAAAAAAACAACTCTGCCACCACATGCTGCCATCACTTGCAAAAGCCTACGCCACTGCCAATACCGCCAAACCAAACGGCGGTAATGGCCACTAAAAGACAAAAAAAACCCAAAAAAAAAAAGAAAGTGGGTCATTTAGAGAATATAGTTTGATAGGGTCAGATTTGGAATTTTTTTTTAGAACAGGGTCGGAAAAAAAAATCTATCATGGAGTATAACTAAGGATAAATTAAGGATATTTTAATATAGAGAAAGGATGTTTGGACATCTAAATTTTATGTCAAACATTGTGTCATTTGATTTTTCATGCATTTTTAAGTATGTATAAGTTGTACAAGATAAAAAGTAATATAAATAAATATAAACATATACTACATTACAAATGGTGTTTGAATTTTTATTTTCAAATAACACAATTGTTTAATATAAATAATTTGATAAAATATTGTTTAATATAAATAATTGATAAAGGCCCAGTGACACAACTTGTTGTTCATTTGCCTTCTATTCGTGTATAAGTAATCATTATATATATTTGTAGTAAAAATAAAAGCAAAAAATATAAACAATATACATCAGTAAAATCAATTTCTTAACCTCAATACAAAAAATCCTAAATAATTGAAGATTAGGAATGAAAGTAGTTATGTGTAAAATTTCCAACTATGTATTTGATGTTCATTGTCTTCACCTATATACGGTGAATCGATTCTGTCATGTCCTCTAACTATAATTTTATCTTTTTTTTTTATATAAATAAACGAAATAGTTTTTGAAAAATAAACATACAAAAATAGAGGAATCATGGAATTTCAATCCTGACATCCAATTTAACGTTTTTTTTACCATTGAAAATTAAATAGGATTGGTGGACCATGATCTTATCTTTTAGTCAGGTCAGGTATCATCATACCGTACATGTCTTGTAGAAAAAAAAATAAATCCCACTTTGGTAGTTTCATTACCTAGAATTATCTCTATATACATGTATGCTAAGATGCATTTTGATGATGTGTCACATCACCAAAGCTCTATATTTTCTAACTAATATCTCATATGTATGCCAAGTGGCTCTCTTTTTCATTTTTGTCTTTTCTTGCATCTATTTACTACATATTTATTTATATAAAATTCATTCATATTCATGTAGTTTTTTATTATGTAACTTCCAATTAATTTGTGTAACTCCTTCCACTACTCATTGTTTTTTATTCGTAACCTACAAATTGAAAAAATTTAGTTCATGATTTTTCACATTCACTCTCACCCTTTATAACCACCACTTACTCTCCACATTCATTTTCAACTCATTTCTACCCATTTTGACAATTATACGAAATCTTAGTGTTTCCACCATGGTGCTATTGCTACTACCATCAACATGTGTTTTGAAGTTTTATTTTGGTTGTTCATTTGTGCTAAAGTTTTTTTTATCCATTTGTTCTAAAGTTATTGTATATTCTTTGTTTTTCCATGATGAAGGAATCTTTCATCTTTTCACTACATTTTTTTAAGGAAACTTTTCACTACATATATGATGTTTATCTATGTAAATGTATTTTTTAGGCTAAATTACATTCTGGGTCCTTTAAGTTTGCTGTTTGTAACATATTAGTCCTTTAAGTTATTTTTGTAACAGATTAGTCCTTTAAGTTTGCTGTTTGTAACAGATTAGTCCTTTAAGTTATTTTTGTAACAGATTAGTCCTTTAAGTTTTCTGTTTGTAACAGATTAGTCCTTTAAGTTTGTTGTTTGCTGTTAAACAGAAGGACTAATCTGTTACAAACAGAAAACTTAAAGGACTAATCTGTTACAAAAATAACTTAAAGGATTAATCTGTTACAAACAGAAAACTTAAAGGACTAATCTGTTACAAAAATAACTTAAAGGACTAATATGTTACAAACAGCAAACTTAAAGGACCCAGAATGTAATTTAGCCTATTTTTTATTACTATTACCACACC
Source organism: Medicago ruthenica (assembly GCA_018208015.1). Lineage (NCBI taxonomy): Eukaryota > Viridiplantae > Streptophyta > Magnoliopsida > Fabales > Fabaceae > Medicago > Medicago ruthenica. The sequence continues at coordinate 113,715,107 of CM031371.1, read as the reverse complement.
TTATACTACTAAATAAAAAATATTACACATACATATTGAAGAAAAATTTGCAAGAAGACAAGATATATATCACTATCTATATCTATAATCATGTATATATATTTAGTAATCTAAGTTTTAATATTTTTTATGTGTCCTCTTTAAAAAAAAAAACTCTTTCACTCTTTTTTAGAAAATTTTGTCATGCTTATTCACTCCTCACTGTAAATTTCTTCCATAACATATATCATTTTTCTAACTCAACTATAACATATTCTATAGTTTATGAAAAGTTCCTAAGAAAATGTTAAAAAGTTCTATTATTCATTAAAAAAAACTTGGATTTAAATTTATTATTACTAAAAATTGAACCTTACTATTCAACACTCCTTAAATATTTTTAAATATATTCTATCATTTATGAAAAGTTCATAAGAAAATGTTAAAAAGTTATGCTATTCATTAAAAAAAAACTTTGATTTAAATTTATTATTACTAAAAAATCGAACCTTACTATTCAACACTCCTTAAATATTTTTAAAAAAGAGTTTTTTTGCAAGAAAAATGAAACTTTTTTATTTAGTAAAATTTGTAAACATTAAAATTTATTGACCTCAATTTATTTTATAACTATAGTTTAGTTTGGGAAAAATAAATGCTAACTCATTCCTTTAAAAAAAATAAAAGACTACTAACACATTGAGTGCCGCTTTATAATTATATTCAGTGTTAATTGATTAGCCACTTTACTGATTCATTTTCCTTAGGTTAATATTTTTTTCATTATCTTAAATACATAATCTATTGATATCCATATTGTTGTTGTTCAACTTTGTAACAGCTCCACCGTTCTAATTATTGTTCTACATTTCTACAACTATAAATTTGGATTCATATTCTATCAATATATCCTACTATCTACCCATCTATCTATATCTTCTATCTATATTATATTGTAATCTTTCCTTATCTATTTATATCTATCTATACTATATTGAATTCTAAGCTCAGGTTCTTATGCAAGAATTTGGATGATATGACATCTAAAAAAGCTTCAACTCCCTCTTCTCTATTGTATTACAATTGAAACCTTGACATTATCCCTCTCTTGAAACTTTGTCACATTTACACCATTAATTTAATAATGTTTAAAGTCTAATGGTACAAATTCTAAAACAAAAACGGATGCATTAAATATGTTAACTTTAGGAGGCTCCAAATTCTTTTTTTTATGAACGTTTTTTTTATGAAAATTAGAGAAGTTATTTATATAGATAGATAGATAGATTAGAGAAGTTCACTTTGTATTCCTCATCCACACCTTTCATTTGCACAAAACGTTTTAATTACAAACCACTTTCTATGATTAGAGAACCTTTTCAATTTACACTTTTTTTTTTCAATTCACATACTCTTTATTTTAACCTATTGAAAACTAAACATTGTGTTTCATTTATATATTCACCTTTTCTCTCATTCCTTCTCACACTATTGGGGTATTCCTTTGTATTGCATGTCCGGTAGCTTTAAGAGGTAAGACAACTTTCAACTTTCTTCAAGCACACGGTAAGGTTTAACTTGGATGTGGCAATATTTTGGAATTAGTTTGTTCGTGGTTAGTTTTAAAATTAGCAATGGTTAATAATTAATTAATATAGCATACTATCTTTTATTATTATTCTAAACTTTGTCAGCGATTAAATAATGCCTAACAAGTATGAGATTGATGACAATGAGGAACTTTAGTAATGTTGTGACTTTAGTTGTAAGATTAAATTTTGGTTTGTTTAACATATATTGATTTTTGCTCCATATCATTTTAATATTGTTGTGACTTTCAATTTTCTTACATTCATCAATTAGAATGACATATGTATATGATTTGCAATGTTTACTTCGCGCATGGGAACGAATATAGAGGATAAACTATGTAAAGGAATACTTTTTCCTTCAAAATGATATTGAGGTAGTTTTGTAATAATGTATCAATTTTATAATTTAATTATTTAGTTTTTGATTCATAACTTAATTATTTATAAAAACTCACTTTTGAAAGGTCCATAGATTATGAGGGTTTGGATGTTGAATGATCTCAAGTTTAATAGTGAAATGGAATGACCATTATATAAGTGATAGTGGCTTTTATTCTTGATGGTGGAATCGAATCTATAAATAACCCTTGGTCCGCGAATTTGCTTTCGTCCCATCATTGTATGAGAGTAAAAACTTGGAAGATGCAAAGGAAGAAAAATATGGTGTTAATCCATGAAAATGTATCGGTTTGTATATTGAATTCGTATATAATAAATATTGATTTACAATATCAATTTTTTTACAAATTATCTATTAATATTTTCAGTCCAATCACATGTGTGCTGCCATACAGAAGAATTTCACACCTATATTTACAAAAACACTACATGAGAGAAAAATATCATTAGGAATTTTGAGGTTTAAAAAAACAAAGAAAACTATTGTCCTTACCGACTCAATTATCAATCCAATTTTCAAAACCTTTAAAAATAATGAAGTCGTTTAAAATAAATTTGTCTCTAATAGGAATCATAATCATTTAAAGAGAATTGTACTAACATATTAATTTAATTTATAATGTAGGTAATGGTTTGAATTTATTATTTTGGTTGAATCCTTTTTTAATGAATTGTCTTAACTTTTATTTGTAATAAATTTAAATTTTATTTTATAAATTTAATTAGTGTTTTTCCTAATCAAGCAAACTTCTACAATGTGTAAATTGAATCATATCCTTCATCTTTATCTATGTTTATTTTTAGAGGTATTATTCACTATATCTCTCAAAACAAAAATTGAAAAGGCCAAAATGAAATATATTAATCAATCCAAAATAGTCCTTCCAACACAAGGTGTAAGGAAAAGACTAAAGAGAGTTACCAAGTTACATTACAAAGTAAAACAAAACTGAGACAAAAAGAGGAACAAAACTAAGAAATAACAGCCAAACAATGAAGGGGATTAAGCCTCCAAAACTGATAATCAAACTCGAAAAATATGTAATTTGACTTCAACCACCAAAACGTATGAAGCTTAATTTTTTCACTTAAAGTTTGTAGTTATTTCTCCTTCTAGGAAAAATGCCATCATTTCTTTCTTTCCAAGTTATCCAAGCATTAGAAACCTAAAGAATGTTCATTACAAGTCAGTTGTTCTTGGAGAACCCGCCAAGACCACCAATATGGAAGCGATGATCCAAATTATAGAACCATAAGTCACTGAAGGGAAGTCTAACCACTGATAAATCAAGCTCCAAATTCTGCCATAAAAATTACATCTGAGAATTAAATTTCCGTTGTCTTCCTGCATACCACATTTTCCTGTGCATAATTGATTGTTGTTATTTATTACCCCCCCCCCCCCCCCCCCCCCAAACAAATTGTCTTTGGTAGGTGACAGATTCAGAAACAACCACCAAGCAAAAAGAGACACTTTGAGATGAACCACTTTTAACCAAAAAATATGATTCTTATCCAAAGGAGTGGCAGTATCCACCGTTGTCAAGAAATGATAAGCACTACTCACCGAGTAATACTTTGAAGCATGTAAATGTCAAATCCACCTATCCACCACATCCTCCTGCAAAACAATAGAAGACAACAACACACTACACTCCCTCTTCTCTCAATACATGTGCATCATCTCTCAATAAATGTGCATCATTTATATATGATGTAACCTTTCATTGGGGGTCATTTGATTCTTCAGAAGAATCAATTCGTGTGCATCATTTATATATGATGTAAATTAAATAATGGTACTATAAATAATCAAATTAAATTTTAATTAAAAAATGTTTATTGTAAAAGGGATTAAGATGAATGCAGTAGTACTAATTTTTCTTACTAAAAACTATGTTGTTATAAAGTTTTAGAATGGAACACATGAAAAAGGAGCCATTTGAATTTTTCTAAACCAAGTTATTTCATTTTTTTCAAATAAAATAATTTCATCGACTCAGGTTAGGATAAATTTTTGAGAATATCTAAATAAAGTTCACTATTTTTTCTTAAATCTAAAATTAGATTAAAATAATTTTTAATTTTAAAAGAATTATTTATTGTAAGGGAATTGGATTGAAACCTAGAAGAAAAAAAGGAAACTAAAAGAATTTTTTATTGTAATCTACTATACTATTTTGTAATAAAAACATACATTGTAAAATAAACTATGTGATAAACTTCTCCAAACTATTCAAATGCGCTTCTGCTGATTGGGTTAGAATCAATTTTTATCAATCTCTTTATATTCTATATTCACTTTGTTAGTCTATATGACGAATACAAGATCCAGTTTTCAAGACCTCATGAAATTGGACAATCATAAGGTCTTCGAATCTCAAGCATGCATGCAATCCCTTAAACTTCTACTCCAAAAATTTGTCTTTGTTATGCATCCGCTTCGATCCCATTAAACCTTGAATTGATGAGAAAGAACCCCCACAATTTCCTTTGGAGGTGAAAAGAGCCTTCTTTTCCTTTTGGTCCTTGATCCACCACCAAGACCCTTGAGAGAAACCAATCTTATAATTCCTATAGCACCCTAACAATCTAGACCTCACACTCTACAAAAGTTCTTAAAAAAAAGGTTTAATGCAAGTAGAAGTATATATAAGTGTGAGTGAAAAGAGTTAATTTTAGCTACAAAACTTAAGGTATTCGAATCTCAAGCATGCATGCAATCCTTTGAACTTCTACTCCAAGAATTTGTCTTCGCTATGCATCCGCTTTGATCCCATTGAAACTTGAATTGATGAGAAAGAACCCCCACAATTTCCTTTTGAGGTGAAAAGAGCCTTCTTTTCCTTTTGGTCCTTGATCCACCACCAAGAACCTTGAGAGAAACCAATCTTACAAGTCCTATAACATCCTAACAATCTAGACCTCACACTATACAAAAGTTCTATTGAGTATTTTGAAGTTGGCTGCATGTTTTGGTAAATTCAATGTGTTCAAGCAGAGCATCTCCATGTGTTAGAGAAGTCTTCAGAAGCAAGAAAGTGGATTTGAAGTGGTTCAGAAGCTGTTTTGGCCTTCAGAAGCACTTTGGACCTTCAGACGCACTACAGTGCTTCAGACGCTGAAAGTCCTTCAGACGCACTACAGTGCTTCAGACGCACTATTAACAGTTGACCAACGTTGACTTCTTCAGAAGCTGGTTTTTATGTGTTCTTTCTGTGCGAATCTTTGTGAGATTTATCAAGGATTTATTATGGCGATTGGATTCAGATTAATGTTGCTTGCTGAAGCCTATTTAAGGAGATTGCTGCTATTGTTGAAGACTTACGAATCAGAGATTAAAAATCAGAGAAATTGAGTCTTTGTGTTTTTAAAACTTAGGTTTTATTTGTACACCACTCATCTGAGTTGGTTTAGAGTTTATTGAGTTGTAATTCATTCTAAGCCTTTAGGTACGAATGAAGTCTTTGTGTTATTGAAGTGTTTCTTCAAAACTGGGTAGTTATTCAGAAGTTGATTTGTAACTGGGTTAGTTACTTGAATAGGAAGTTAGTAGTGTTCTAATACTCAAGGTGTTGGGTAGAAATCAGAACTAGGAGGAGATTGATTGCTTAGGCTGGGAACAGGGGGTCTGTGTCTTGAGTCTTAAGGATTAATTCCTATAGTGGATTTCCTTCCTGGATTGGTATCCTTCAGACGTAGTTGACATTTGCACCGAACTGGGTTAACAAATATCTGTGTCACTTTATCTTTCTGCACCTTTATTACTGCTTCTGAACTGATTTTAATTGTCCTCTGTTTTGCAAAATTCGTGCTCTGTTTTATTGTTCTGATCCTACCAGCCAGAATTTCAAGTTCTTAGAAAAAATGTTTAATGTAAGTAGGAGTATATATAAGTGTGAGTGAAAAGAGTTAATTTTAGCCACAAAACAATGAGCTTGAATCGAATCATAAAAACCATGATACGATTCAAATAGTGTAAAATGAAAGAATCTAAAGAACATGAATATTGATACGAATCATAAGAACAATGAATCATATCATGCAATTTCCAGATGAAGTTTAAATCGATTCAACACATGCAAATGCAAGAGTTTGAATCGTATCATGAAACCCAAATGAAGTTTGATACGATTCAAAGAACACTGATACGTATCAACTAAGCCAAAATTAGATACAAGGGGCTCAAAGGAATCGATTCAAAAACTTCAAGGAAGGTTATGTATCGTATCAAATATCATCAAAAGACCAAGGGAACCCGAGACAACGAATGATACGATTCATAAATGTTTGGTAACACTCTGAATCGAATCAAACACTCACAAAAGCATAATTTGAGAAAAACTTAACTCCAAAGAAACTCCTAAACACGATACTAATGTTTGTAAACATATGACATTATTGTAGCTGACCAGAGATAAAAAAAATGTGGTGGATTGACTAAGGTTCTTTCACAATTAAGCTATTTAAACATAAAGCATAAAACATAAACATCATAAAATAAAAACATCATCAAAACCTAAGACTAAATTATTGAAGGAGCAACTACACACTTGATGAGGAAAGATATTTGAAAAAATAGTGAACTTTATTTAGATATTCTCAAAAATTTATCCTAACCTGAATCGATGAAATTATTTTATTTGAAAAAAATGAAATAACTTCGTCTAAAAAAATTCAAATGGCTCCTTTTTCATATGTTCCATTCTAAAACTTTATAACAACATATTTTTTAGTAAGAAAAATTAGTACTACTGCATTCATCTTAATCCCTTTTACAATAAACATTTTTTAATTAAAATTTAATTTGATTATTTATAATTCCATTATTTAATTTACATCATATATAAATGATGCACACGAATTGATTCTTCTGAAGAATCAAATGACCCCCAATGAAAGGTTACATCATATATAAATGATGCACATGTATTGAGAGAAGAGGGAGTGTAGTGTGTTGTTATCTTCTATTGTTTTGCATGAGGATGTGGTGGATAGGTGGATTTGACATTTACATGCTTCAAAGTATTACTCGGTGAGTAGTGCTTATCATTTCTTGACAACGGTGGATACTGCCACTCCTTTGGATAACAATCATATTTTTTTGGTTAAAAGTGGTTTATCTCAAAGTGTCTCTTTTTACTTGGTGGTTGTTTCTGAATCTGTCACCTACCAAAGACAATTTGTTTGGGGGGGGGGGGGGGGGGGGGTAATAAATAACAACAATCAATAATGCACAGGAAAATGTGGTATGCAGGAAGACAACGGAAATTTATTTCTCAGATGTAATTTTTATGGCAGAATTTGGAGCTTGATTTATCAGTGGTTAGACTTCGCTTCAGTGACTTATGGTTCTATATTTGGATCATCGCTTCCATATTGGTGGAGCATCATCAAAAAAGCATAAGACTAAATGATTGAAACACTTGATAAGGAAAAATATTTGAAAATAATTTTAAATTCATTTTTTAAATCAAATAAAAATTCAGTATACCTACCAAAATTGTTATTTTCGATAAAAAAAAGTTAAAAAATTCTAATCAAACTTTGCACGGGTTATATACCTAGTCATTTATTTAATAGGAACAACAAAATCCAGCAAGAATTGTGCGTTGTTTTTTCGTAGTATAGCGCGTGTAACACACAACACAACACAACCATGGTTGTGACGACAACCAGAATCTCTTCATTATTACACTGCACACACACATTTCCTCAGCACCACAAAAATCTATGCAACAACACTATCATTACTACTACAACATTCAACAGTAGAAGAAGAAGTTACGTTGGTGTATCAATGACGGCGGTGAAAACTAAGGAGCAAGAAGTGATGATAATGGAGGAAGAAGAGAAGAAGAAACTTCAGTTGGGTATTGCTGAGTTTTATGATGAGTCTTCTGGTATATGGGAGAATATTTGGGGTGATCATATGCATCATGGTTTTTATGATCCTGATTCTACTGTTTCTGTTTCTGATCATCGTGCTGCTCAGATCCGTATGATTGAAAAGTCTTTGACTTTTGCTTCTCTTTCTTCTGGTATTCATTTTCACTTCTCTTCTCACTGCTCACTATAGTACTATTATCTTATCTTTGAGAACTTATTTCCATAAGTTTTAAAAGATAGTTTATAAAAACAACTTATAACTTATACAAAAATAATTTAACTTTATTTTATTTTTTTGTTATAGAAAAAGCTTATACATAAGTGTTTATAATGATAAGTGTTTATGCTATAAGTTGCAAATTAAGATGTATATCCAAACAGGGCCTTATACCACAAAATAAGGATTTTCAATCATTAATTTATCACCTTCGGGGAACAAACAAAACCTATGAATTAAATTGTCAGGTTTGGTAGTCGAATGTGTGAGTCGTTGTGACTATAGTCGCCAAATGTATCAAAATTATGATAAACATATATAAACGTGTACTAGTATTTTGTTACTGAGTTTTGTCTTGTATGTGTCTTTCTTTGGTTAGTTTGGTTATCCGATGTTTTTCATTAATCAATTTGGTCCATGAAATTACTTACTTAAGACACACGTAGAGATGTTTTTACAATTTTGATATATTTATAGACTATAGTGACAACACCTTACACATTTAAAGACCCAAAAAACCTACGAAGCAGAGAGACTAACATTAGATATGACCCTTAACACTCAGAGTTAAATATGTTTATTGGAGTAAATTGTCATTTTGGTAATTGAATGGGTGAGTCACTATCATCATAGTCTCGGAATGCATCAAAATTACAAAAATGTGTATAAATATGTATTTTGATTGTTAATTTGGTCCTCGTATGTGTCTTTCGTTGGTTAGTTAGTCAATTTGGTCTATGGAATTACTAACCAAAGGCACACTCAAAGACACGCTTAGAGATGTTTTTATAATTTCGATACATTTAGAGACTATAGTGACATTTCCTCACCCATTTAGGGACTAAAATGATTGCTTATTCAAAGCTATGAAGCAGAGACATTGACATTAGACACGACATTGACACGTAGACAACGTTAATACTTTGAAAAAATGGAAGTGATTGAATATAACCACATAGGTTGATGTCGTGTAACACCAACTACATCTTCAATCTGAAGTCTTGGTGCTACATAGAAAAAAGATTTTAGTTACTGTATATAACTCAAAAACCACTTCTCAATTGGAGAATACTAAGATACTATGTCTATGTGTAATTTCAGATGTTATTAACAGCAGTAATTATTATTATTTTTTTCATTTTTTGCTGGTAAATTTTATCCTGGTTGGACTGGCCAGTACTGACTACCTGCTGTTATTGATGCATGTATGCTCAGAGGATCCATCAAAATGGCCAAAGAGTGTAGTTGATGTTGGGTGTGGCATAGGGGGCAGTTCAAGGTACCTGGCCAAGAAATTTGGGGCAAGCTGTGTAGGCATCACTCTCAGCCCTGTTCAAGCTGAAAGAGCTAATGCTCTAGCTGCTGCTCAAGGATTAGCTGATAAGGTCTTTCTTTCTGTGCATTTTTAAATTTATCATCTATTTTTACACATTTTACCACTTGATGCTCAATGTGTTAAACTATGTTATGTTATTATTATAATGAACCTCACCAAGGGTGTTAAGAACTTGTATAGAATAGAATCTACTCATATGTGGCCTATGTAGCACCGACACTTCCGATTGAAAACACGTATCATATTTGACATGTGTCTGACAGCAACGTGATACTGGCACATGTGATTATATTCAATCATTTTCATTATTTAAAATTATTATTGGTGTCTATGTATCAATGTCAGTATCGTGGTTGGTGTCTGTGTCTTTGTCAGTGCTTCATCGCTTGGCTGATTTAATATTTACCTATACTGTTATGCAATGCAATTGTAGGTCTCCTTTCAAGTTGCTGACGCTCTAGAACAACCATTCCCTGACGGCCAGTTTGATCTAGTGTGGTCAATGGAGAGTGGAGAGCATATGCCTAACAAACCAAAGGTCCCAATTTCTCTTTCTGTCTCACTTGCATACTTCCCTTCACTTTATTTGATATTTTCTGTTCTTTATGCTAGTAAAGTTGTAATCAATCTCATTTCAGTTTCCTGTTTCATACAAAAACTGTTTCAGTTTGTTGGAGAGTTAGCTCGGGTAGCAGCACCGGGTGGCACCATAATAATAGTAACATGGTGTCATAGGGATCTTCGCCCGGATGAAGAATCCCTACAACAATGGGAGAAGGATCTCTTGAAGAAGATATGTGATTCATTTTATCTTCCAGAGTGGTGCTCAACTGCTGATTATGTCAAATTACTTGAAACCAAGTCCCTTCAGGTAGTTAATTAATGTACCTAATTGTAAAACTTTCATTCTCTGCTATGAGTTGAGAAATGTTAAAGAGTTTGTTTAGAGTTTATTTGAGTCTACGTGAACAGTGAACACTTATATTAGAGTTTATTTGAGTTTATTTGGATACACTTGTTATCAAGGTAGTCAGGATCGAGTGCTGGCTCGTAGGATCGTACGATTCTACGTCCCACAGCACCTCGACCGTGCTTCGACTTTACTCCGGTTCGTTTTTGCTCTGTTTCCTCTGTTTTTTGCCATTTTTGCTCTGTTTCCTCTGTTTTTTGCCGTTTTTCCTCTGTTTCCTCTGTTTTTCTCTATTCTGTTGCTTGGTTCCCCTGTTTTTCCTCTATTTTCTCTATCTATTTCTCTCAACTTTATCAACAACCTACCGATCCTACTTACGAACCATGTTACGTTCCTCGTGTTTACGTTCTTTCACCGGCCGACCGATCCTACATAGGATCTCGATCCTGACTACATTGCTTGTTATTAACTATTAGATTTTTAACCAATTTCTTATATTAGTTGAAAATAGCATTTTATATCTTAATTTTTCACAAGATCTTGTAAGCTTATAAGACTGCATTACATGGACTGCATTACATGTAAACGACTGTAAACTTATTGATATGGAAAAACTTAAGGAAGTTAGAAGCCAATTCAAATGAGATAGTTGCATATAATAATTTATTGAATAAGCACTTAAACAATCACTATGTGTAAACGACTTGTAAGCTTATAAGACTGCATTACATGGACTGCATTACATGCAAACGACTGTAAACTTATTGATATGGAAAAACTTAAGGAAGTTAGAAGCCAATTCAAATGAGATAGTTGCATATAATAATTTATTGAATAAGCACTTAAACAATCACTATGTGCTATCAAGTTAGGCTGTGTGGTTGTATTGACATGTTTGGTTGCTGTCTATCTAGGACATCAAATCAGCAGATTGGTCTCCCTTTGTTGCTCCATTTTGGCCAGCAGTGATACGTTCAGCATTAACATGGAAGGGTTTCACCTCAATCTTGCGGAGTGGTAAGCTCAACATTTTATATTGCATTTACAAACAACTCCCTTGTCTCAAAAAACTAGTCTTATTAAATACTCTCCATCCATCCTATATTGAGTGTTACGTTAGCAAAAGAAAAAGTCTCAAAATAAGCGTTGCTTTACATTTTTTTGCCCTAAACGACAAATGTTGTTATTGTTAGTATTTTGTTGAGGGTCGAGATCGAACCCTCAACCTCCTTATCATTCCTCTCCTAAACTCCCCAACCCAATCACCAAGCCAACCTTGTATCTCTGTGTTGCGTGTTCGATGCAACATTAATAAATTTATTTCAGTATGCATTTAGGATAATGGCCAACAGTTAATGGTTTATATAAATACTTTTGTAAAATTATTACACTCTTTCATTTATGTATACCTTTTCTGAATATGTGTGAAATAATCTAACGAAAGTGATCCTCGATATGTGACCGAGGTAGTACATAAATTGATAATGATCTTGTTGGACGAAATGACTTAATTAGAATTATGTCATTTTTGTTATTGTGTGCAGGACTAAAAACTATAAAAGGAGCTTTGGCTATGCCATTGATGATAGAAGGATTCAGGAAGGGTGTAATTAAGTTTGCCATTATCACATGTCGAAAGCCTGAAAACGCAGAGGGTCATGATTTTATATGATGAAACAGATTTCCTACATGTCATTTATTTTGATAGTTCACAACATAAAACAAATAAGAAATAAATGGTCACTTTACCACTGATATCAATTGTACCACATTGGAGGAAATTCTAATGTGGACCGATAATCAGCATCTTCAATGTTGTGTCCATATTCTGTATGAATACAGGAGTACATTTTTTAATATTTTTTGTAGCACTGGAGGAGTATGATGTGGCGGCCATTGAGCAATAACATGTTCTTAGCCATTGTGGGATGGATTGTGGGGTCAGTGTAAAGTAAATTAAGAACAAAGTGAGTGTTTGGTTCCACATCCATTCACGGACTGATGTCCACAAACTTACTACTATGAAAGACTAGAAGCTACAAAGTATAACCTCAAGTTAATCGCATGTCTAATGAGTTTCTGTCGCGAAATCAAACACTCTAAAAATTGAGTTCAGTGAAAAGATGATTTTTTTTTGAAGTTCTACGTGGCATCTTTAAGGTCCACAAGATGTTATAGCATTGGAAATGCTTTTACAATACGTCACCTTTCGAAAGTCGAAACTCACAATCATTTTCATCCTCACAAATGAGAGAATATGAATATGCATGTTCACAACTCAAATCATATTGTTTTTTCTTGAATTGATATTGATTAGGCCACCATCTCAATCATAAGAACGAAGAGTATTGCGAGTTTCTACTTCCAAAAAACATTGTAAATCATCATTAGAATTTGTATTAATTTGTTGGTATGAGTCTACCATAGACAACTATCAAAGTAATATACCGTAAAACCCACATGTGACATGACATTGGTAGTAGTTGTCTGACGTCCCAAGACCAACATCACTGTGAACTTAAGATGTAGAAATTGGATAGTTTGATGGACGTGCGATGTGAACGCCACTTTCAAATTTTCCAAACACACAATAAATTTTGTTTTGATTCTTAAATGAGTGTAAAGTGCATTGTTGATTGCATAAACATCTAAAAAAAGTAAACAGTCACTTTACCAAAGATATATTTTCAAGTGAGGCTTAGAGGCTTTGTGAACTTGTTTTATGCCCTTTTCTATTGCATTAAGATGAAAACGTGAAACCTGAAAGAGCCCTAAAGCAAAACCAATTTATTAAACAAACGAGCCTGCATTAGCCTAATGACTTTTGTGTATGCAAGCTAGCTTGTAGTTGAATTGAAAACACACACACGAGGGACAAGAAAAGAAGAACAAAAAAAAGATCAAAATAAACGGCCATTACTTTTCCATATTTTCCTCCACAAATTTAGTGTTATTATTCTTCAAAAATAAAAGAATACTACTTGTCTTGTGAATGGGGTTTGAGCATTGACTTTGTAATAATAAACAGAACAAAAGAAGACAAAGATTCCATAACGAGGAGCCAAAAGTGGTTGCTTCTTACTTTTGCTTGGGAAGGGTCAGCTGCAACAAAACCACACTAGTCACTAGTCACATTGCAAAACCCAACACTTTACCTTTGACAATTTAACATCGTGATTCCACTTTCTCTTTCTTTTATGCAACATCAAATTATTAATTTAATGCGACACCAGTTTTTTTGTTTGTGTGCTTTGTGTACTTTTTCATTTTTTCAACCCGAATCCAAGGCTCCTCCAAATTGTCTTCTAACAAGAGTCAACTACTTATGTCTTGGTACATATTGGCATATACTATGGATTTTATTTATCCAACTTCTTATAGTAAAATTCATGTGAAAGTTTTATATTCATTATACCTTATGCTAATTTTCATATAAGAAATCACACTCATTTTGATATTTGTCAAAACCACAAAGACATGTTTTTAAAATATATTTTATATTTTCACTTTTAATATAAGTTGTAACTTTTTTCCAATCTAGTACTATTTTCATTTTGTAAACATCATATGTGAAAATAGTGACTTTTCATTTTTAACGCTTACAGTGCTAATATTTTAGAATAAAATAAAATGAAACAAAATAGATATTTGGCAATTAAAAATTAAAAAACCATTTTAAAACTAAATTGTCATTTTTGTCTTATTTTTATTTTCATAATATTGTTTACACAATTTTCATATTTATGTCTTATATATAACGGGGTTCCAAATTTTGATGTCATTTTTTCTCTTTTAATTTTAGGGTTAAATATGTTTTTTGTCTGGATAAATATGTCAACTTTTTGTTTTAGTCCCTCTAAAATTTTTCTTCACCTTTTAGTCTCCCAAAGCTTTTTATCTTCACTTTTGGTCCCTCATTTAAAGTAAACTCATGTGTAGAATTTATATTTTTGAATAAAATTTTACAGAAAATTTTATAATATTATAAGAATCACTCCAAAAAAATTAGAATTTTTTAACAAAACATGAATTAAATATGAATTTTTATATTTTTGGAGGTTAAAAATTCATATTTAATTTATGTTTTGTTAAAAAATTCTAATTTTTTGGGAGAGATTTTTACAATATTTTACACATTTCTGCACAATTTCATTAAAAAATACAAGATTTGACTTAAAAATAAGGACCAAAAGTAGTGATTGAAAATTTTATAAGGACTACAATTGAAGAAAAATTTTAGAAGAACTAAAACGAAAAGTTGGTATATTTATAAGAATCAAAAATTAATTTTATCCTTTATTTAAACGGACTTATCTACAATTTCATCATTTTTATCCAATCAAAAAATTTAATTTTTAAAAAAATACCAAATATTTTTAGGATTGACCCTCTTTTTGTTTTTTGAAAGATAGGATTGACCATTTGTTATGTACCATAATAGTGTTATAAAATACCGTCGAAAAAAAATAATAATGTTATTAATGAAAAATTGACGTAAGAAAATCCGTTGACATAGAGATATAGATATGAATATGATCGTGTGTGTGTGTTGTTTTTGTGCGTGTGTGTGTTGTTTTTGTGCGTGGTACTGTCAAAGTGTCAACAATCCATTGTTGTTAAACAAATATTATTATTATTATTATAAATAAAATAAAAAAGTGATCCCTACGAACCTTCCTCCCTCTCTCTTTGAGTTGTGTTGAAATTCACTTTCCCTTTTTCACTTTTTGGATTTCATTCTTCATAACCCCATTTCATTTTAAACACCTAATCCATACCCCATTTTCATTCATTCTCTCTTCAGTCTCTGTGTTTTACACTCTCACCTTGCACCTGCTCAAACACCTTCACTTCCTTCAGGTACTTTTTTGTTCTTACTTTCATTCATCATCTTGTTCTTGTATTATATCATCATTATTGTAATACCCTTTTGAATATGTGTTTTTTTAGTTAGTGTTTTTAGTACTATTTAGAATTTTTATCATTTTTTATTTTTACTAGTCCTTGTTTGAGGGTTTGTAGTAAAAGGGGTGAAATTTTGTTTACTGTTTGCAATTGAGGTCTCAAGGTTAATCTTTGCTTGTGAACTTTGAAGAATAGCTTCTTAAGCTAAGAGGGTTTTTTAAAAGTTATATAAAGTCTTGACCTTTAATTTTTTTTGTTATCAAAATGAATGAAGCTTTGCAATTTTTATGGTGAAATTTAAAGGGGTTGGAGAATGAAGGGGAAAGTTTTGAACTTTTTCATGGTTACCCTTTTTCATGATATGTTAATGTGTTCATTTGAAAGTTATTATTCTTATCAATTGGTTTTGAAAAATTGATTTTTTTTGTTGTTGGTACTAACATCTTAGTTCTTTTGTTTCTGCAGTTGTTTGCTCTAAATTTGTGATCAATGGAACATAGATTGAAAAGAAAGTCCCCAGAGAATGGATTCAATAGTTTTTCACTGGATGACCTGAATGAAGATGTCTTTGAAAAGGTACTTTCGTGGTTACCGACTTCGAGTTTCTTTCGCCTTACTTCAGTGTGCAAAAGATGGAAATCAGCTGCTGCTTCTGCAAGTTTCAAGCTTGCTTGCTCACACATTCCCACAAGGGATCCTTGGTTTTTCATGGTTGCTCCCAACCTCAACCAATCTGTCATCTTTGACTCGGCTGAAAACAGTTGGAAAAGACTCAATCATCCGAATCTTCTGCTCGAAGATTCCAACAAAAGTTGCATTCCTGTTGCAGCTTCTAATGGCCTGGTTTGCTACCGAACATCGTCGGGAAACTTCATTGTGTCCAATCCTGTGACCGGATCTTCTACCGAACTCCCTCCATTGAATTTCGCCTCAGAAAATCAATCTCTCAATGCTGTTGTTATGAGTACTACATCTTTCAATGGCCAAATATCCTACAAGATTGTATTAGTCTTCGGTGAACTTCCCAATCTTTTGTTTAAAGTCTATAACTCAAACTCTGCCTGTTGGGAAGACGAGACTGCTCTTGGGAGGAAGGTCAATGATAGTTCAGTTGATTGTGATTCAACCGATGACAATGTTGTGTACTTCCTGAGCAAGGCTGGAAATGTGGTGGCTAGTAGCATGCAGAGAAGTCCAACCAAGCAATATTCGTCGGTCATTACTAACAAAGACGGTCAAGAGATAGTATATTTTTTGAGTTCGTCCGGGACCGTTGTAGCTTGCAATTTGACCTGCAAGTGTTTCTTTGAGTACCCTAGGTTGTTGCCAGTTTTCTGCGAGTACTCTATCGATATAGTGGAGTGTAACGGTGAGATGTTAGTTGTTTTGTTATCGGAATTCTTGGAAACCACAAGTCTTAGGGTGTGGAGATTCGATGAGACCAACCGATGCTGGCAACAGATTGCTGCAATGCCTGCAGCAATGTCTCATGAATGGTATGGAAAGAACCCGGATATCAATTGTGTTGGTGCCGGTTCTCGGATTTTTATATGCTTGAACTCTCCTGAGCTATGTACTTATGTCCTGTGTGATTTGGTGACCAACAAATGGGTTGAATTGCCAAAATGTTGCATTAATGGAGAAGTCGTGGAGTTTATGTCGGCATTTTCTTTCGAGCCGAGGATAGAAGCTTCTGTTTGACGGTGAAATGCCCTAGCTGGATATCTTGGTTTTGGTTATGAACCATTTTTTATGTTCTGTTGTTAGCTTGAATTTTATTTTGATTTGTGCTTAATTTTTTTTTTTCATGCAACATAGCTAGATATGGAAGCTAACCAAATGATTTGATTGTTGACAGATTATATTGTAATTTCCTTAATTGATTGTCAGATGTAACATTGTTCTCATTTAGTGGTATTATCAATGAATGATCTTGTTCATGATTCTTTTTCATTGTTTTTAACTATGTTGAGAATTGAGATATTAGATGCACTGATCTTGTCTCATGTTAATGCTTGTAAAATATTATTACCTATAATCTTTGTCTGGGGTGTAATTTATTTGCTATGAGCATTTGGCATAAGGAAGGAAAACTTGAAAAGTTTTGATAGACTGCTTCATATAACAGTTCCATTGATTAACTTTATAAGTAAACACTCATTTTAGTTCTCCACAAATAGAGGAGACATCAATATGGATTTTGTGGAAGAAAATTGACATTAGTTTATTGTTTTATATATTGAAAAAGATGATATCAAAATTACCTTTTTGTTTTATTATGGACTGTGAGAACACCAACCATGCCATGAACCTTTTAACGGATGAAGTAAACTCATTTCATTTATGATTGATTCTTTAAATTTTTTTGAAGGACAAAAGTGACTAATTTGTTTTTTTGAGTCTTCTATGTAGATTTTCAAGCTAACCAAGATGTGATCTTACCTTCTTTTTTGCAATAGAAGCAATTCCTAATTTTGAATTGATGTTATTGTGTGCAACTACTCACTCAATCAATGTAAAATTGATATGCAAGACTTTTTTTTTAATAATTTATCTTTTTTTTAATGTTTATTACAAGTGAAATGGAAGATAAAAGTAATGCTGTAAAAAAACATTTTGTTAAATGTAATTATATTTATAAAAAATTGAAAATATTCAAAATACCCATTGAAATATTAAAAAAAACATAATGTTCAAAATATTTTTTTGACACTACTAAATCACTTTATTTCATTAATAATGATCAACGACTCTACAAGATGAGATATCAATAAAAATTTGTGGAACATACTGATGAACAACTACCTTAACTTAATTCGTATATAAATCCATTTCACCATGAGAGTTTCGAAAACAAAAAGAAAGTAATTTGTTACCTTCCCTAATGATGCTCTTAAACTCTATAGCAAAATCATTTCCTTCAACATGTCATCCACCACCAATTGAAATCCAAATACAAAAATGACAAAAAGAATTTTGTTTGCTATATGCGTTCTAAACAAACGGTGATTTTGATATAAAAATGTTAACAATTACTCTTAGGTCATGTTAACTAGTGTCCACGTGTATTAGTTATAGAAGCAAAAAAGACAAGTTTTGTATTGGAAACAACATTTTCTATTCTTTTAAATATATTAGATAACACAAGTTTCAAGAAATTCTTATTATATTTGTTTCCTTAACTAGTGTCTCCGGGGCACTAGTTAGCATCTTCCATACTCCTTTTAGCATTGTTCAAGCAATCAAAAGTAATAATTTTTGCATAGAAAATTGTATAGTTATTACTTTTACATGTGTTTGACCTGTATTTTTAAGACAAAATTTCTTTTTATAGATTCATGGGTAAATTACACTTTTGGTCCCTTAAATATTTTTCAGGTTTCATATTGGTCCCCTAATTAATAAAAGTAACGTTTTGGTCCCTTAAATCCTTCTATGTTAGTCACTTTGGTCCCTTCTGTTAGTTTGTGTTAAAAAACATTCACTTTTGGTCCCTTAAATATTTTTTAGGTGTCATATTGGTCCTCTATTAGGGGACCAATATGAAACCTGAAAAATATTTAAGGGAGCAAAAGTGAAACGTGAAAAAATTTTAAGGGACCAAAAGTGAATGTTTTTTAACACAAACTAACGGAAGGGACCAAAGTGACTAACAGAGAAGGATTTAAGGGACCAAAACGTTACTTTTATTAATTAGGGGACCAATATGAAACCTGAAAAATATTTAAGGGACCAAAAGTGTAATTTACCCTATATTCATTAAACAATGTCTTTAGAACACTTGTTAGCATGATCATTTTGATATTATAGGTGTTATATAGTACTCCCTCCGTCCCTTTTTATAAAAGTAGTTTACAAAAATCATGTGTATTAAGAAAAGTTGTTGGAGTAATAAAGTTGTCTCAAATTGATGTGACTATTACTAGATTACCCTTAATTAAATATATATTTAATGTTAACTTTTCATATACCAAAACAAATTGATAGTATTAATAAGAGATATATTTGGAAAAAGAGTAATCAATGCATCTAGGAATTTGTATATGATCTTATATTTAGGGACAAAATTTTTTTGTAAACTACTCCTATAAATAGGGACGGAAGGAGTAATTTTTTACTTCTTACTTCTAATGAACGGACTTGGATCGTCTCCTTCAAATTTCTCTCATTCTCTCTCCTAATTTCACTCTCTCCATTAAAAAATACAAAAATAATCTAAAGAGATAGAGAGTTAGAAGAGAGAATAAGAGAAAAGAGAATGAGAGGATCCACCGTGCTAATGAACTAGCATATGTTTGTTTTCCATTATAGAAATTGATCAACATGTTCTAACTCTCAAACTATAATTTTTGTGATAAGTTTGATCTATTAAGAGATAAAGGACTTTATCAGACAACTTCAGTTGTACTATATTTGATTGTAAAACTGTTATTGGACTTGACAAATTGGAGGTCAATATACTCTGACAAAAACTAAAATTTCAATCCCTCACAAACCACATCAAACATTTTTGTTGCAAATCTATGAAGCCCAGATACCTGATACGATACATATACGACACGTCAATACGGAAAAATTTTAAAATTCAAGATACGACACAACCAATATACTTTAATAAAAAAATTAAATTTAAACTACAGATTAAAACTCAAAATACAAACTGAAATTCCTGGCAACCTGACTGAAATATGCTGTGCACAATGTTGGCACAACTGTCCGAGCGCGTGTCTACTCAGAACTACAATTAAAATAGCGCAACGTAACAAAGCACAAATTAAAAGAAACACAGCGGAAATAAAAAGTACACAGTGAGTTTGTTAACCCAGTTCGGAGCAACTCTCCTACTCTGGGGGATACCAATCCAGGAATGATTCCACTATTATAGTTCTAGTGAAAAGACCAACGCAGACACACTACTTGACTTTGCACCTAGACCCTACCAGTGGCAACTCTATCTAGGAACTCCTAGATATGAGACCCCGTCTCAATTCCTACCAACAGCACAAACGGTATAATAATCAAACACGCAAAACACACAAAGAGAGACACACTCTAATAACACATACTCACTCCGTACTTAAAAGCTTAGGAGCAGCTTACAAATTACAACTCAAAACAAACTCAGTCCTTAGCTTGAATCAGGGTGATACAAGCAAGGCTCACAATTAACAAACAAAACCCTAAAAACCTTAAAACACACGCTTTGCTAACACACACGGTTTTTAGTTACCCAACTAGGGTTTGCCTTCACGAATATATAGCACTGAGATAGCACGGGTTTGGGCTTCAAAATAGAGCATGGACATTGACCGGTCCAGTTGAAACAATCTTCTAGAAATAATAAAAAGCTTCCAAATATAGAATGATATCTTGTGGAACAAATAGCAAGGCAAATAAAACTCCAAGCAAATCTTCAATCAGATACACGCGCCTTGATCAGCAAGCTAGAGGAAAATAAACTTCAGGCAAATCTTTTGGAAGATTGCGTACATAAATATAAAGCGCTAGCTTGCGCGAAAACACAAGTTACGTAAAGCTGTTCCATATGCTACCGCATCTGTCCCAGCATCTGGCTAGTAGATGTTTTTGCAAAATGTAGCCAATCTACAAAAACCCAACAATCTCCCCCTTTGGCAAAATTTTGGCTAAAACACTCTAGAGCCAGTTCTTTGGGAAATACACAGATAAGATTCCTTCACGTCAACATAAGCACACAACAAGGAAAGAAAAAATCGTAGCATATAATAAGATTACTTCCAAGCGAGAAGATTGGACAAAGATAACTTGCAAGAAGTAACAGAGGCATGCACCAGATAACACAAACATCTAGCCTCATAGGAACAACCAGAGAGAAATAAACTCTCATATAGTGGAATCACATAGATAAGGGAAAAAATAAATTTCCACACGTCAAAATCAACTTAAGATCTCCACACACCAGAAAAAAAACTTAAGAGCTCCCCCTCAAAACATGCATGTACCAGTACTCCCCCTCAACACATACTACACTCCCCCTCAACACATGTAACCATACATAATACAAGCTTCAAATCATGCACACAAGCAACAGATAATAAACCAAATTCATCATATTCTACTCCCCCTTTTTAGCCAAAAATTCTGACAACCAACAGATAGGGCAAACTCATAGAAAGTGCATAGAACCATAAAGAGTGCATAGAAACCACAGAGAGTGCATATTACAGACCAGAAGCACACAAGGTGCATAAGAATGCAGGGCATAGCCCAGTCACCAAAAAAATACATCAAAAGGGGTCAGAACTAAAACAAGAAAATCAGAAATCCGCAGAATCAGCAGAGGAATCTTCAGAGTCACCAGCAGAAGCAACAGCCTTATCTCCTCCTTCTTCCTCATCCTGCTCACCCTCAGCATCAGCTTCAGCCTTCAAAGCTGCAATAATCTTGTCAATCTTCACCTTCCTAGCTCCAAGAGCCACACTAGTTTCAGTAAGATCAGCAATCATTTGCTTTCTGGAGAGCACACCAGATGTCCGGACAGAAGTACCAGCTACATCAGCATCATGTGTCTCAGACAGCAGACTGCAATCCAAAGCCATAGGACTAGGCCTCTTGCAGGGCTCATCACTACTGATCAAAATATCAGGGTGTTGCTGAAGAATAATTCCACACAGGAGGGTAGGAAAAGCAATTGGAAACTTAATAGCAAACGACTTGGCATGTTCCAAAACTTGATAAAAGATGTAGGCTCCATAATCAAAGGGTGACTTGGTCCCCACAGCATAAATGAACTTAGCCAACCCAGAAGCAACAGAATTTGAGTGAGTGGTTGGTGTCCAATTTTGAGCACAGATTCTATTCAAAGCAGCATACAAAGGAGACAGTTGAGCAGAAGACAAATGCTTTGGCCAATGTCTAACCTTGTTATCAGTGATTGTCTTGCAGATTGTGACCTCAGTGACCTCAAGCTCAGGGGTCTCCTCAGCAGACCTCTCCAGGTATGCATTGATCACCATAGGAGAAAAATTCACACACTTACCACGAACAAAAACCTTCCTATACTCAGGGTTTCTTGTGTCATCACACTCATCAGAAACATTCACCAAAAACTCCCTGACCAGCTTATCATAGCATGGACCCAAATTTCTCACAGTCTTCATCAGACCAGCAAACTCCAACAAATCAACCAGCTTTTGACACTTGAAAACATCTTCTTTAAGATTTCTTTCAAGACCCAGTCTTCTGTGGTATATGAACTTCCACCTAGAGGAACCATTTTCCAAATGAAAGGAAACATTATCAAGAGGGGCAGGAGGAATAGTTAGAGGTATCTTCATACCCTTCAGTGTTTTCCTGGAAGCCCCACCAGATGTAGCAGCTTCATGCTCAGCAACCTCAAACTCAGAGTCACTGGAGGGAGGGTCTTTTCTTTTTAGGCTCTTCTTCTTGTGACCACTTTGAGCCACCTTCTTGCTTCCAGCCTTAGGGGGACCATACACAGGCCTCTTCCCAGCATTTACAGCTTTCTTCTTCCTGTCCTTCTGTCCTTTACTAACAACAGCAACAGTTTTTTCAGATTTGCTCCTAGTCCTGCGAGCAACACCAATGGCACCAGTTTCTTCCTGAGGTCTTTCTTCAGGCACAGCTTCCTCAACAACAATAGTGTCAGCACAGTCTAAAATAGCAGTCTCAGTATCATCTTGTCGCGTCGAATTTCGGATGTCAAGCTATTGACTAGCATTGAATCACTAAATTTAAATCACGACTGAACTTTTAATTTTTCGGGGAAAAAGGAAAAAAGTTCGAAATTACCTTGAAAAAGAGATTTTAGGTTCGAAAGTCGATTATGCGAGGGGAAGGTATTAGCACCCCTCACATCCGTTGTACTCAACGGGAACCTCTTAGTTGGCTTAGGCTTAAAATGTCTTTTGACGTTTTGCTTGCATGCTTAATCATATATATATATATATATATATATATATATATATATATATATATATATATATATATATATATATATAAAGGAACAAGAAAATATAATGTGAGGTGAAGAAAGAGATAAAAACAAATGAAATAGAAAAAAGAAAAGATTTTTTATTAATGGGCTTGACAAGATGTCGATCTTGCTCCTACGTATCTCCCGGTAGTCGGAGAATTCAAAGCGTACGTAGTTCTTGGATAGAAAAAGTTTGTACGCTGGTTCGTCTTAGTTAAAAAAGATTTGTTCGCGTCCGAGCGAAAAAGTTTGAAAAAAAAGAGAAAGTAGTGAAAATAAATGTCAACTGTTCGGGTTGTTGCCGAACTGCCATTGACGACGAGAAATGAAAAGCAAATGTCAACTGTTCGGGTTGTTGCCGAACTGCCATTGACGACAATGCATAAAAGTAAATGATTTGATAAAAAGTTTTGCACTCGGACTTGAACAAAGGTTTTGAAACGTACGAAGACATACAAAGCTTTAACATGATGAAAGATGGACGCTAAGGCGATGAACTCGCGCAAGGCGTGAATGTTTTGAAAATAAAAAAGACAGACGCACAGAGGCGTAAAAAAGCTTGAAAATAAAGACAAACGCACGGAGGCGTTAAATTCGCACAAGGCGTAAAAGTTGAAAGAAAACGTGCAAAGGCACGAAAAGTTCGGATTGACCACAAGGGCCAAAATGACAAACGCACGGAGGCGTACAATGTTTGAATTGACCACGGGGGCCAAGAAAAGTTTAAAATGGTCACGGGGGACCAAGAAAAGTTGGATTGGTCACGAGGGACCAAGAAAGGTTCAAATTGGTCGCGAGGGACCAAGAAAGGTTCAAATTTGGTCGCAAGGGACCAAGAAAAGTTGGATTGGTCACGAGGGACCAAGAAAGGTTCAAATTGGTCGCGAGGGACCAAGAAAGGTTCAAATTTGGTCGCGAGGGACCAAGAAAAGTTGGATTGGTCACGAGGGACCAAGAAAGGTTCAAATTGGTCGCGAGGGACCAAGAAAGGTTCAAATTTGGTCGCGAGGGACCAAGAAAAGTTCAAATTGGTCGCGAGGGACCAAGAAAAGTTCAAATTTGGTCGCGAGGGACCAAGAAAAGTTCAAATTGGTCGCGAGGGACCAAGAAAGGTTAAATTGCGTTGGACGCGTTGAAAATAGAATGACGATTGTCCGAGCAACGAGACATACGTCAAGCATTCGTACAACCGGGGAAAGGAGAGACATACGTCAAACCACCCTTTTTCATTCATGTTTTGTTTGAACTTGAGAAAACGTATTTTTGGGGGAGCTAGAAAAGAATGACGATCGTCTAAGCAACGAGACATACGTCAAGTGTTTATCCGATCGGGGAAAGGAGAGACATACGTCAAACCACCCTTTTTCATTCAAGTTTCGCTTGAATTTTAAGAAAAAGTGTAAACTGTCAAAACGCTCGTTTTATAGAACTCAAAAGAAAAGAAATAAAATTGTTCAAATTAGTTGTTGCAACCAAAATGAACAAGCTTGTTGTTTAATGAAACAAGAAAGAAAATGTTTTTGTTTGGTTGGTTTGGAAGGACAAGGTCCTTTGCCTACATACCCAAATGAGATCAAAACCGATGTAGTTCGGGTTAAAAAACGAGTGATTTGTTATGTTGATTTTAAAGCTTGAAAATGTTTGTGAAAGATAAAATGAGCCAAAGTGGCGAGTGAATGAAGTTTGATTGATTTTAATTGCAAAAATAAAGTCTAATATGATTAAGATTGATTGAAGTTTGATTAAAATAAAATTGCTTGGTTTGAAATCCAAGGCTTTGTTAATGAAGAATATTTTTGATGAAGTTTTTGAATATTTGAAATGTTTTTGGTTTTTTATGATTTTTTCTTGGAGTTAAAAAGAAAATAAGCGCGATAAAAAACTAAACGCGAGAGAAATAATAAAAAGATGTTGGATCAAAATGAAAAGATTTTTCTTGGATTATGGATTAAACTATAAAAATAAAATATAATGCAATGCATGTTTAAACATTTTGTTCCTAAATGTATATGCTAATGACATAAAAAAGATGCAAAATAAAATGAACAAAATAGAAATAAAAAAAAAATAAAATGACATGAAATAATATGATAGGTAACTAAATGAGATGTTAAAAATAAAAGAACAAATAAAAGGAAATAATAATAAAAAGGAAAATAAATTGCAAAGAAAAATAAAATAAAAAATTAGGGAGGTGTAAAATATAAAACCTGGGGTGCTGGAAGTGAAGAAAAGTTCAGATTGAAAGAAAAATGCCCAAAATGTATTGGGCCTGCGTAAATTAATCTGGGCCGTCTGATTAATCAGACGGCCCTGATCTGATCACAGGGTAAAGAAAGCCAGGCCGTATGATTAAAAATCAAAAGGCCAGGAGGGCGTGGGTGTACGCTAACGCGTACACCCTCACACACTGAATCAGGGAGGGGTATATATACCCTTTCCCTTCATAAAAATTCATTCTTCATGTTTCATTTCTCTCTCCTTCTTTTCTTCTCCCAACCGAAAATCTCCTCCTCTCCCTTCTCTCTAACTGTTCGGCCGGAGGTGGTATTCCGGCGTGGTGGCCGCCGGCCTAAACGGCGGCGCCACCGCGCCGGAAAATAAAAACTCCCCCTTTTCAAAAACAAACCAACTTTTCTTATATCCTTTTCTCCCCTAAACACAAATCCGGCCTTGTTTTTCTCAAAATCTCCCCCCAAAACCCTAGATCTAAACTTTTAAAAAACAAAAAAAATTTTACCTTCTCTTCTCTTTGGCTTCGGTTTTGGTGTGTGTGTGTGGTACTGTGTGTGTGATGTGTTTGCGTCCTGTTTATGTGTGTGGCCGTGTTGTTTTATTGTGTGTTGGTTGTGCCCTTTTTTTTGCGTTTTTGTGTGGTGGGTGTGTACGGTTTTGTGGGTGCGCGTTTGTGTTAGTGTGAGTTTGTGCTAAAAACGTGTTTGTGAGTTATGCTTGCTGTTGGTTGCTGGAAAAATTCTTCTTAAAATTTTTCTCCTCTTTTTTTGCTCTGCTTGATTCTGTTAAATAGAGGGGATTTAAGCTGCTTGTCAGCTTAGTGACTCATTTAACATTGCAAGTTGATCTGGTTTTCTTGGATAGGATTTCTGCAAGCATTTAATGAGATGTGATTTGCTGGATTTTTTGCAGATGATTTTGTGAGGATTTGGGATTTGTGATGATGATTTTGGATAGAATTGAAGGTTTTGTGATGATGAAAAACACTGTGTTTGGGGGCGTGAACAGTGCTAGCCTGGCCTGTTGACTGTGTTGACTTGGACTGGATTTTTTTTGGACAAAAATGAAAATAATAATAATAATAAAAATAATAATAATAATAATAATAGTAAAAAAAAATGATAATAATAAAAGAATAAAAATTAATGATAATAAAAAACTAAAATTAAAATTAAAAGTAAAAGTGATAAAAAAATAAAATTAATAAACGAAACAAAAATTGACATGAGGTATTTTAAAATACCTCCCTGCCGAAATTTCGTCTGAAACGACGAAAATTCTCGGCCTTTAAAAAAATGCGTAAAACGAGACAATAAATAAAACGAGACGAAAATGGGTCAAAAAATGGGGTATGACACATCTACAACATCTTGAGTCTCAGTCCCTTCATCTTCAGACTCTGAGGACTCACTCTCAGGGACACTCACAGAACCAGAAATATTAGGAACCACCACATCAGGCTCCTCTCGAGCTTGTGACAAAGATGCGGGAGCATCTGTCATAGCATTCTTTGTTGTGGCAGGGGAATCAGCAGGTGTCTCAGACACGGCCGTATCAACATCATTCTTTGCACCAGAATCAGTAGTAACATCTTTCTCGATAGGAGAATTCGAAGAATCACCAACTAATTTTT
This sequence comes from Medicago ruthenica, assembly GCA_018208015.1. Taxonomy (NCBI): domain Eukaryota; kingdom Viridiplantae; phylum Streptophyta; class Magnoliopsida; order Fabales; family Fabaceae; genus Medicago; species Medicago ruthenica. The sequence goes on along the minus strand of CM031371.1, from coordinate 113,688,037 downwards.
CATCTACCTTAGGATTATCAGAACCTAGGGTTTCGGGCATGGCTACAGTACTCGCAACAGCGACATTTTCAGATTCAGTGACAGAAGGTTCAGCATGTGGTTCAACGACAGTCGAAACAAAAGGGTTGTCCTTAAGGTACAGATCATCCATACTAAGTCCTACTCTTTGAGCAGCAGGAGTGGTAGAAGAATTACCTTTTGATTTTGATCTGGTGTTCACAGCGGTGGAGGAGGCAGCCTTGCTAGATTTGGCAGGTGTCTTCCTTCGTGGTGCAGATGCCCTAGTTCGACGCTTCTTTGTAGGAGCGCTAGGGATAGTGGTGAGGGGTTGCGCATCAGTGATGACGGCTTCAGCAGCTTGATCTTGTGTAGTTTGATGAGAAGACGAATCAGCCATGGCGATGATTTTGAGTGTGAAGGTATGAGAAGTGGACGATTTTTGAATGATGATGTGCGCGGTAAGAGAGGAGATGAAAGGTTGAGAGAAGTTAAGACAAAGATAATGATGATAGCGTGCAAGAGTTTTGAAAAAGGCAAGTTTGCAATAACCTCCTTGAGTGACGTGCAATAAGCGGTTGAGGAGGAAAAAAATAATAGCTGCATGCCCCTTGCACATTAATTGCTACAATTCTTCAACTAAGCATATCCCTAACTTCCGTCGTAATTTTTCAAATTGATTAGCATCAAGGGCTTTGGTAAAAATATCTGCTAATTGCTCTTCAGTTGGAACATGTTCAAGAGTAACAATTTTGTCTTCAACAAGATCCCTTATAAAATGATGTCTAATGTCAATGTGTTTGGTCCTGCTATGTTGAATAGGATTTTTGGAGATATTAATTGCACTCAGATTGTCACAATATAATGTCATAGCATCTGTCTTGACATTGTATTCACTCAGCATCTGTCTCATCCACAACAATTGAGAACAACTACTACCAGCTGCTATGTACTCCGCTTCAGCTGTAGACAAAGAAATGCAATTTTGCTTCTTACTGAACCAGGATATAAGGTTGTTGCCTAGAAAGAAACATCCACCAGAGGTACTCTTTCTATCATCTGCACTTCCAGCCCAGTCAGCATCACAATATCCAAACAACACAGTGCTTTCCCCATGAGAATACAACATACCATAATCACTAGTACCATTCACATACTTCAGAATTCTCTTTACCTGAGTCAGATGACTTATTTTTGGTTCAGCTTGGTACCTGGCACACACTCCAACTGCAAATGTGATATCTGGCCTACTTGCTGTAAGATATAGAAGACTTCCTATCATACTCCTATACATGCTTTGGTCAACATCCACACCTTTCTCATCCTTTGATAATTTTACATGTGTGGGAGCAGGAGTTCTTTTATGAGCAGCATTCTCCATCCCAAATTTCTTGACTATATTTTTAGCATACTTACTTTGAGAGATAAATATAGTATCTTCCATTTGTTTCACCTGAAGACCAAGAAAGAACTTTAGCTCACCTACAAGACTCATCTCAAATTCAGATTGCATTTGCTGAACAAAATGCTCTATCATCTGGTCAGACATTCCTCCAAAGACTATGTCATCTACATATATTTGAGCAATCATCAGCTGTCCATTTTCATCTTTCAAAAACAGGGTCTTGTCATTTCCTCCCTTCCTATAGCCATGGTTGATTAGAAACTCAGCAAGTCTCTCATACCAAGCTCTAGGAGCTTGCTTTAGGCCATATAGAGCTTTCTTCAATTTGTACACATGGTTTGGAAAACTAGGATCAATGAAGCCTTTAGGCTGTTCCACATAAACCTCTTCATTTAAGTACCCATTGAGAAAGGCACTCTTGACATCCATCTGATACAACTTGAATTTTAGTATGCATGCAATCCCAAGTAACAATCTAATAGATTCCAACCTAGCTACAGGAGCAAAAGTCTCATCAAAGTCTACACCTTCAATTTGAGAATATCCTTGTGCAACCAGTCTGGCTTTGTTTCTAGTGATAGTACCATTTTCATCAGACTTGTTTTTATAAACCCACTTGGTACCTATAACATTCACATTATCTGGTCTAGGAACTAGGTCCCACACGTTACTTCTCTTGAACTGAGTTAATTCTTCTTGCATAACATTTATCCAGAACTCATCAGTTAGAGCTTCCTTAACATTCTTTGGTTCAAGTTTAGATATAAAGCAAGAATTTGATACCTCATCATAGTTCCTTCTAGTTGTGATCCCTTGGTTAGGATCGCCAATGACTTGATCTATGGGATGATTTTTCTGAACTCTGATAGATGGTCCTTTGTTGGGAGCAGTCTTCTCTGGGCCAGTTACTTCAGAATCTTGCTTATCACTTGCTTCATCTACTTTCTTTGCTTCCTGTAGGTCAGATGCTGCGTCAAATGTAGCATCATATGGCATAGCATTATTTCCTTCATCATCTACAACAACATTTATGGATTCCATCACTGTCTTGGTTCTGGAGTTGTATACTCTATAGGCTCTGCTGTTTGTAGAATAGCCTAGAAAGATTCCCTCTTCACTTTTAGCATCCATCTTTCTTCTTGGTTCCCTGTCAGCTAGAATATAACACTTACTACCAAACACATGAAAGTGTTTCACTGTTGGCTTCCTGTCCTTCCATAGCTCGTACAAGGTTGTAGATGTACCTTTTCTCAAAGTTACTCTATTATGAATATAGCAGGCTGTGTTCATGGCTTCAGCTCAAAAGAAAAATGGCAGCTTCTTTGCATGTAGCATAACCCTAGCAGATTCTTGCAAAGTTCTGTTCTTTCTCTCAACTATCCCATTTTGTTGAGGAGTAATGGGTGCAGAGAACTCATAAAATATTCCTTCAGAAATACAGAAATCAGAGAACTTACCATTCTCAAACTCCTTCCCATGGTCACTTCTGATTCTAACAATTCCACAATCCTTTTCTCTCTGAAGTTGTAAGCAAAGATCCTTGAATTTTTCAAAAGTGTCTGATTTCTCCTTAATGAAATTTATCCAAGTATATATAGAAAAATCATCAACAACAACAAAGGCATACTTCTTACCACCTAAGCTTTCGACTTGCATAGGTCCCATTAAGTCCATGTGCAATAGCTCAAGAACTCTGGATGTGGACAGATCTTGCAGCTTCTGGTGAGGCATCTTGGTCTGTTTTCCTATCTGGCATTCTCCACATATACTTCCTTCCTGAATTTGGAGTTTTGGTAGACCTCTAATGGCTCCTTCAGCAATAGCTTTCTTCATGCTTCTGAGATTCAGATGTCCAAGCTTTTGGTGCCATAGCTTAACTTCATCTTCTTTGGTTATTAGACAAGTAGATAACTTTGCTTTATCTTGAGAAACCCACAAGTAGCAATTGTCCTTTGATCTAACACCTTTCATCAGGATGTCCCCTTCACTGTTAGCAACTAAGCATTCACTCTTAGTAAAGTTGACCTTCATTCCTTGATCGCACAGTTGACTAATACTAATTAAGTTGGCAGTTAATCCTTTCACAAGAAGCACCTTGTCAAGTTTGGGTAGGCCTTCTTCCACAAGATTTCCAACACCCTTTATTTCTCCTTTGGCTCCATCCCCAAAAGTCACAAAACTTGTAGCATAAGGCTTAACATCAGTTAAGTAATTTTCATCACCAGTCATATGTCTGGAACATCCACTGTCAAAGTACCAATCATTTCTGGATGACACTCTCAGAGATGTATGAGCAATTTGAGCAAACTCATCAGCTTCAGGTTCTATTTTTCTAGGATCCACAGTGTTGCTTGTGGAATTATCATTTTTTTGCTTCCACTGCTTCTTGGTGATCTTTACTATGGGATCAGGTCTTGGTGAATAGGTCCTGTCTGGGTAACCATATAACTTGAAACAGAAAGGTCTGATATGACCTTTTCTTCCACAGTAGTGACATACCCAACCATAATTCCTTCCTTTTGATCTGGGCCTATATCCTGATGCCTGTTGTCTCACCTGATGCTGGGGCATCTGTCTTGACATAGTATGATCATGAGTACTAACAGGTGGCACAAACTGTCTCAAAGGTAGTTGTTTCTGCTGAGGCAAAGAACTGTAGTCAAACCCAATTCCTTTAGAATCTCCAGGTTTCTGTCCTATTTCCAGAATTTCGTCTAAAGCATCAGTACCTTTGTTCATCATCCGCAGTTGCTTGTTCATATTGTCAATCTTGGAAGAAAGTAAGATAACCTCATCATTGAGATCTGAGTTTATTTTCTGAAGTTTGTCTTTCTCAGCTTGCAAGAGAACAATGGTCCTCTTTTGTTTTTCTACAGTTCTACAAACTTCCTCACTTTTGAGATATAGCTTCTTGTAGGAATCAGCCAATTCATCATATGTTACCTCTTCATCGCTAGAATCATTGTCAGATGTGCACACTCCAGTCAAGGCATTCACATGTTTTGCAGTTTCAGATTCTTCTTCTGATTCATCCTCATCCGTCCAAGACACAGTCATCACCTTCTTTTGTTTCTTCAGATACGTTGCACACTCAGTTCTGATGTGACCAAAACCTTCGCATTCATGGCATTGCACCCCTTTGCTTTGATTGATTTTGTCATCAGTTTTAGGTTTCCTCTGATTGTTGACATTTTTAAAGATGCTGCGACTGTTGTCCGGAGCATTTGTCCTAGGGCGTCTGTCCATCCTCTTCACAACTTTATTAAATTGTTTGCCCAACAACACAATATCTTCAGAGATGCTCTCATCAGTATCTAAATTACTCTCCACATCATCTTCATCAGTGTTGGAGATGAAGGCAATGTTCTTGTCTTTCTTTTCAGATCTTTCATTAACCTTTAATTCAAAAGTTTGAAGAGATCCAATCAACTCATCAACTTTCATATTTCCAATATCTTGGGCCTCCTCAATAGCACATACTTTCATATCAAATTTCTTAGGCAGGGACCTGAGAATTTTGCTTACCAGTTTTTCATCGGATATCTTTTCCCCCAAGGATTCAAATGTATTAGCATATTCTAGCACATTCATGTGAAAGTCATGAACACTCTCTCCTTCCTTCATTCTCAAATTCTCAAACTGTGTTGTTAGCAGTTGTAGCCTTGACTTCTTGACCTTTTGAGTACCTTCATGAGCTGTTCTTAGGATATCCCAAGCTTCCTTAGCAATAGTACATTGTTTAATCAACCTGAACATGTTCTTGTCTACACCATTAAACAAAGCATTCAGGGCTTTAGAGTTTCCAATAGCTGCAGTGTCTTCTGCTGTAGACCACTCCTCTTCTGGTTTCAACTCATCAGTATCAACATTATTCGCATCTTTTATTTTAGGAGGGACCCATGCCTTGATCACAGCCTTCCAAGCTCTGCTGTCTAGAGATTTCAAGAATGCTGTCATGCGTGATTTCCAAATGTCATAGTTCGACCCATCCAACAAGGGTGGTCTGTTCACCATTCCTCCTTCTTTATCCATTGAGCCAGAAACTTCTTTCCCTGGAGCTCACCCACACAGAACAGGGTGCCTGCTCTGATGCCAATTGAAATTCCTGGCAACCTGACTGAAATATGCTGTGCACAATGTTGGCACAACTGTCCGAGCGCGTGTCTACTCAGAACTACAATTAAAATAGCGCAACGTAACAAAGCACAAATTAAAAGAAACACAACGGAAATAAAAAGTACACAGTGATTTTGTTAACCCAGTTCGGAGCAACTCTCCTACTCTGGGGGATACCAATCCAGGAATGATTCCACTATTATAGTTCTAGTGAAAAGACCAACGCAGACACACTACTTGACTTTGCACCTAGACCCTACCAGTGGCAACTCTATCTAGGAACTCCTAGATATGAGACCCCGTCTCAATTCCTACCAACAGCACAAACGGTATAATAATCAAACACGCAAAACACACAAAGAGAGACACACTCTAATAACACATACTCACTCCGTACTTAAAAGCTTAGGAGCAGCTTACAAATTACAACTCAAAACAAACTCAGTCCTTAGCTTGAATCAGGGTGATACAAGCAAGGCTCACAATTAACAAACAAAACCCTAAAAACCTTAAAACACACGCTTTGCTAACACACACGGTTTTTAGTTACCCAACTAGGGTTTGCCTTCACGAATATATAGCACTGAGATAGCACGGGTTTGGGCTTCAAAATAGAGCATGGACATTGACCGGTCCAGTTGAAACAATCTTCTAGAAATAATAAAAAGCTTCCAAATATAGAATGATATCTTGTGGAACAAATAGCAAGGCAAATAAAACTCCAAGCAAATCTTCAATCAGATACACGCGCCTTGATCAGCAAGCTAGAGGAAAATAAACTTCAGGCAAATCTTTTGGAAGATTGCGTACATAAATATTAAGCGCTAGCTTGCGCGAAAACACAAGTTACGTAAAGCTGTTCCATATGCTACCGCATCTGTCCCAGCATCTGGCTAGTAGATGTTTTTGCAAAATGTAGCCAATCTACAAAAACCCAACACAAACTACGGAGTAAACTCAAGCAAAAAAAATATGTGCAAAACCTAGAGCAAACAAACATAGAACCACAATAAGACACAATAATGAAATTGATTTCACACGACAATCAACAATAGCAGCGTCTCAAACAAACAAAAGAACAGAAAATAGACGGTGGACAACAACAATTTTTTTTTTTTATAAATATAAGTAATATTGATAATAAAGAAAGTGACAATTAATCAATTACATATATGATATATCTTAAAAGGAGAACACTATTACTTAGTCAATTACATATATCCCAAAAATAATAGAAACATCATGTATCTCGCGCGTATCGATTTTCTACTGTCTTTCCCTCATGTATCGTCGATGTATCTAAATAGTACCGGACAATTGTTTTTTTTTAAATTAAAATTTAATCTTCGGATACTCTCTCAATACACATATCGAGACGTATCAGACAGATATCGGTGAAAGATACGTATCGGATTCCGATACCTCATCCATTTTAAAGTATTTGACTTTAAAGTCGCAAATACATGTTGTTTAAAAAACAAAACACTAGTCTTATATCCATCAAACATCTTGCAATATATTAAAAAAAAAACTCTTTAACACCACCTTAAAATTTTGTCATGCAGTGCTCTCTATTGTGTCGTACTGTTGTCAAACACACACGGGAGAAATCAAACATTCATCATATTGTAAAAAATTCATCAGTGACGTGGCAAGAAATGATTGGATAACCTACTCAAAGAACGGTAGGAACATTTGTAGACGATCATTCCCTTCAGTTTCCCCTTGCCGAAGAAAATCAATTCGCAAACCAAAGATCGATATAAAAAATCACAAAATCATAGAAGAAAAAGGGTTTCTCAATTTCCAAAATCTGAGTGAAAAATCATCGCAATTTGAATTCGAATTTGAGTTTCGTAATCACAAAGAAGAGAAAAAAAAATGGAATCTGAGAATTTGGTTAAACAAGAATTAGAGGAATTGCAGAAACAATTGGGGAAGAAGCAGAAATTCGAAGACGCTGTTTCATCTCTCAAATCTCTGCTCCAAACCACGTATCCATCAGCTTCCACCTCTCTTCGAAAATCGGTATACTCCTTTGATTTCAATTTTTCATTAATATTAAAAAAAATTGTGTTATAATTGTATATAATTAGTTGCTGGTGTGTTTTATCAATTTAATTTCTGGGTTTTGTTTATTTTTCTTTGTTTGTTTAGGCTTGGTAAAAAAGAACTGATTTTGAATTTGTTTGGATTGATTTATAGTTTATACTGTTATGTTATGTATGCAATATAATTGGATGTATTATGAGTTGGGGTACATGGTTAACAATCCCTGTGGAGATTCCCAATACTTAGGGGCTAATTGAGTTGCTGGGACAGCGCAAAATGTTGACCGTTTGAGAGCTGACACATATACGGATACCAGACACTATGATGCTTAGACACCGGTAATAATAAGAAAATGAAAGTGATTGAATGTAAACATTTGTCGTGACTCGTTGGGAAAAAAGATTGTGCCATGTCATGTCAGGGTCAAACACCGACATGCAGCAGTGGAGCTTCCTAGGAATATGCGGGGGTGCCGAAAGTGTGTGTGTGTGTGTGTGTGTGTATATAATAAAATGCTGATATACATTAATGATTTACTGTCGTGGCTAGGCAGAGGGATGTAAGTAGTAACTTCTCGATCCCTGGAGTTCGTGTTTTTGCAACTCATTTATTTTTCTTGTCCAAGGATGACAAATAAAATCTCAAAATGCAAAATATCATACTCAAACGCGGTATCTCTATATAAAACAAAGGTGTTGTACCACTCACCAACATCAATTTGATATCAATTTCACTATAAATATTGTTATTATATGAATGCGTATTTACGACCCCCTCATAAATTCGTGCTAAGCTCCGCCATTGCTGACACATGTCGACTGTCGATTGTCGACTACCAGACACACTTTTAATCCAAAGTGACGGTGCTACGGGAGTGTAATTTGCTGGTTATCTCTGCTAATGCAGCTTCGGCATGCTCTGTGCCCTCTCGAGAAGTCTTGGGGTTTCCTCCCTTTGTTGCCAATTTTCAAATATTCAAAATAGAAAATTAAACGTTATGATATTGATATGTATAAGTTTGCATTTATCTCTGTATATGTATTTATGCATGTTGTTAATGCTAATGATGGGTTCAACTGTTAACTTAGAACGGCTATGTCAAGAATGTCTTCAGTTTCATTCCTGCTAATGATCTTTCGTTGGTAGGTCATTTGTAATTGCTCTTGTTGGAGTACATTTGAATAGGTTAACCTTCCCTAAATGTGGTTATTGTTTGATGGATAATTAAAAGCCAATAAATTGACTGTAATGTTGCTGATGGTGGCAGTTTTATTCTGTTATATGCCGAGTTGCTACGGTGTTGAAGACGAGATATACAGCACCGGGCTTCTGGAGTGCTGGCCTGGGCCTTTTTGAGCAGGCTATTTTGTTAGTTTCTGAACCTTCTGAAAAGGAGCACTTGAAGGCTTGCATTGCTCAGGCCAGGGAACATTTGCATCTAGAAGACAACCCTTCACAAACTTCGCAACCTGCATTGAATCGTGAAAATAGAGGTGATTTTCTTTTTGAAGATTTTTTTTTTCTTGATGTGTCATTTATAGCTTTTTCATGTTGATGAGTTGTTGGCTTTGGGTGTTTTTTGATAGTTTACTTTAACTTTCCCGTGTTTATTGTGTTGATTCAGGATATCTTTTTGAGGGGCACCTTACGGTAGATCCAGAGCCATCACAACCTGAATGGATGGTGCAGGCTAACCTCTTGAATGAAGCTGTTCGACTATTTGAGGCTCAACCCTCTCAGGGTTTAGCAACAAATGACACCACGCCAGAGGATGTTGCTAGTGTGCTTGAAATGCTTAGAAATAGATTGGAAGAAGTTGTGCCCCTGGTATTTATCCAAAAACTTTTCATGTATTTTTAGTCACCCCTTATTTGCTTTCATTCTTTCTCTTAAATATCAACCTGGGTTTGAATTTCTCTGGATTCAGTTTTTGTAACTTCAAGAAAGAAGTTTGTGGCTTAAGCATTGTTTGAAACATTAACAAACCAGCTATCCTAGGTTCAATTGAGAACTTCAACAAATTATGTACGCTCTACTTAGAACTTGACCATACATAGTTGACTTTGGAATAGCATTTCTTGAGGTTTTATTAAACAAACCAAGCTACTTTAGATTGGTTCAATAGGATAATTTTTCACAACTTCATGAATCAACGCAAACAGCCTGCTTAACAACATAATTTCTTATGCATAACGTTCCTTGTTGCGGTGGCTTTAGTGGATCTATAATTGATAATTTGACTGCGATGCATTTTGTTGTTAATAAGCAAAAGATAATGATGCATCCTTTTATGGGTGAATAGATATAAACAACCTGCTCAGCTCACTCATTTTTTTAACTACTATATCACATTTTGCTCGTTTCAACTTGCCTTTTGATTGATATATACTCATTTTTGTCGCATTTAATTGTTACACTTTACACTGTTTAATTATAAGGCTGACTTGCTTTTCTTTTTAAAAAAAATAATAATAATTGATTAGATGGAGAATGGTGGTCCTGCAGCTCCAAGAGTTCCTCCTGCGAGTAAAGAAGTTGTCGCAAAACTTCCTGTCATTACTCTCACACAGGAGATCCTGTCTAAGATGGGGAACGATGCAGAGTGTGCCATTTGCAGGGAAAATTTGGTGTTAAATGACCAAATGCAAGAGTTACCGTGCAAGCACACATTCCACCCTCCATGTTTAAAACCATGGCTGGTATTGTTTCTAGTCCACTTATTTACTGAAAGTTCTGTTTTGCCCTTTTAAAACCAATTTTTTGCATTTGATATTAAAGAGACGGAAGAAATTACATGATCAGATATGAAGATTGTTTAATTTTATTCCTTATGTGGCAGGATGAGCACAATTCTTGTCCTATCTGTCGTTATGAGCTGCAAACTGATGATCATGCCTATGAGAGCTGGAAGGAACGTGAAAAGGAAGCCGAAGAGGAGAGGAAAGGTGCTGCAAATGCTCTTCGAGGTGGTGAATTCATGTATGTTTAGACGGCTATTCAATACAATTACGATGTATACTATGGTTTACCCTGAAATAAGTGATTATAAATTTCTTGTTGGTGAATAGTTGTGTATTCTTCATTATTTGAAATTATAGAGTTATCTCGTCTCATGTTTTTAGTGTGACTGCTATTCCTTGAAATTTAATATCTCACTTTATAGTTTTACTGAACAATGATTGTCTACAAATACAGTCCTCCAAACAATGTTGGGATCATTGATTCATGTGTTCAATTTTATCCTATGCATGCTCATTCTTTTCCGAACATATGTTGAAGAGGTTGAGCTACAAGGATAATGTGTTTATTAACTGAAAATTGAGCAAAAGCTCTTACAATATGAAAATAAAAGACAAATTGTAGAAAGAAAGTGATTCCCAAACAGAAAAAGCAGCCCTTAGTTTTTTAGTGAGAGAAACTCAAACTTCTCTAAGTTTTCTTTTTCTTTCACTTATCGAGGAAGGGTGATTTTAGGTCATTTTTTGACATAATCACCCCTCTGCATCTTTTTTCCTCTTTCTTTCAATCTAAATAAGTGATTTCCACATTTATCAAGTTTTTTCTTGTGTTTTTTTGTGATTTCGTCGTCTGAGTGCGGTGTTCTGTTGTTCGTCGTCTTGTGCGGCGTTGTTTGATTTTGCGTCTTGTTGCTGTGTTCGTTTGATTCATATTGAAAGACCAGCTTCAATCAATCACATATCCAATCAATGATTTGGATGTCAACGTTGCAGATCCTGAAACATTAGTATTCTGGTGATTTAGATCCTATCATATTATTTGTATGCATTTTGTCGTTGTATGTAATTAACTTGGGTGCTGTGAGTTCCTTACGGTTCACTCATCTCACTATTTATTACTAGGCATAACAAACTTGCAACCTAAGCATCCTAACCCACTCTTTATTACATATAAGAGCATCTACAATGGTAGTAAAAAAAGTTCTTAAATGGATCCCGTGTGCACACATCGTTTATTTATAATTTTTTAATGAAAATATCTATTAAGGATTCAATGACTTCAATGGTAGTAAACTAAAAAAAGTCCTTAAATATCGTACTTTAATGTGTACATTTAGATAACAAATAAAAAAATTGAAGAGAGCAAAAGTTACCTGAACTTGAAATGGTGAGACCAATTTTTAATTATTTTCTTTCATATTTTAATCACGAGACCCGTTAATTATTGAACAGAAAGAGGATACTTATATAGATGATGGTAACTAATAGATATTCATGGGAGGTAATTAACAAGATGAAGTCGTTATTATATAAATAACTCATAATTGGAGATGCTCCAACCTCACCATACTCTTTATTACTTTCTTTATCCGAAAATAATTGATCTTTTTGTAACAAAAATTTGTCTCAAAATAATCAACATTTTCAATTATACTTTTTAATTAATATTGCTTGCATCATTCACAATCTAAGTTTAATATCATGTACTTTATGTTTATGATACCGGTAAATACATCAATACATGGTCAATGTACTTTAGTAAAAGTATCATTATCACTTTCTTATTTATACTCCCTCCATTTTTTATCTTTTGATGTTTTAGTTATTGGCACAAGTCTTAAAGAGTAATTAAAACATATAAATATTTGTATGTTTTGGACTAAAATATCCTTATTTATAATTAAATTCACATGTGATAAGCCAAAAATCACAACTTCTTTAATAGTTTTATGGTGAGTTTTTAACAAGGATAAACTTGGGAAAAAAATATTAAATATACTAAAACATCAAATATTTTAAAATATAGTTGAAGTTTTAAAACATTGGTGCAAGATACGTATTGAATACCAGTATTTCATCAATTTTAAAGTATATGAGCTTCAAAGATGTTTACGTATAATTAATTATCTATATCAAATTAAAATTTTATGAACTAAATCTATAATTTGTATTTTATAAAAAAAATCTAATATTAGTGAAGACTTAACTTACATGAGTTTTTTATTCTGACGGTATATGTTATTTTCGAGTTTAGAAAAAGTACCTTTTGAGAAAATCAGAAATCACCACCGAAGATATTACCAGGTTGAGTCACGACCATGTCGCTCTCTTTAAGACGTTTCGCGGCACTACCCGAGTTTGTGCAAGGTAGACTAACAACCGCGCCGCCTCCAAGATAAAACAGCCCAGTTCACCTGTTCGATTACATACTGCACCGTAAGTAATCGTTCGAGAATTTACACCCTCAATATGGTATTAAACCACTCTGTATGGTACGAAGACCACTCGAAACCGAAGGGACATAAATGAGTAGAAAAGGAAGAAGGACTCGTCAACACAAGTCAAAGGAGGGAGAAGAGAGGAAAAGCACAGGAAGCATCAACTGTGAATTTCGGGGTGAGGAATAAGTGATGCCGAGCTCTCCTTTTATAGGGAGAGTTCGTAACAAATCCGGCGTGATTTTTGGGATTAAGTTAAGCGGATTAACTTAATCTTTAAGCACACGCGGATTGGATCAACAAGTGGATATATCCGGAAAGACTTCCGGATATTCTGTTGGATCGGATCGGAATGAAGCTTATCCTTATCCGTAGAGCGCTTTCAGATAATTAATAAATTAACAAAAATTAATTTAACAATTTCAGGTGACAAAAAATATATTCATTTTTTACCCGGACCCAAGCCCAGCCGGACGACGGCGTCGCGCGTGTGATATATATATTTTCGTAAGCGCTCACCCGTTCACAAAAGTGGGTACCCCAAGGGCACACCCTTGGAGGTCACCCCCCACTTATATAAACAATACTAGTGGGTATGTCCTATCTAATGTGAGACATTTTTCAATTCATACAACACTAGTTCTTCCTAAGGGACATGTGTTTATTCTTTCCAATTTTCACTCAAATTCACTAGTGTTCCAACAGTATATTGTAGTCTCTATCCTAGTTCCTACAATCAATGGTTCATTCGTAGAAGAAAAAATGTCCGAAAATAACATTCGAGGTTTTTCTCTTTTAAGTAAATCCTAAAATTCCTTAAAAAAAAAAAAGTAAATCCCACAGTAGCAAATTATATTTGAAAACTACATCAACTTTTTATTTTCATTGATCAAGCCTCTAAAAGAACTTAAAATAGACCACACAATTTACCTTTCCATTTTTTATAACCTGGAGTGCATGCTGTCAAATAATTGACACATTTACGCAGTTGTACATATGTGATCGTTGGACCAAGACCGAATGGTTCAGATTTCAAGCTCAATATTTTCATTGCAATTTGAATTTAAAATTTGAACAATTCAATCTCGATCCAACAGCCATAAATATTCGCCACTGTGTGAATGTGTCAATATGTTTGACTGCAAGCAATCTGATTTCAATTTCTATGTTTGGTTGGCTATGATGTGCAACATAATTCTTTAATGACCAAAACTTGTTTTTCCATGAAAGATCGGTTCTTATAATTAAGATCCAAGTCAACTTGCCCAACTAGTATTTTTCCATCCTATGACATTCTCACGCGCTCTATTTTTTTTCTTCAAAATTACCATTTGTTCGGATTTTAGAATCCGAACCAAATTTGAATTCTAAAATCCGAAAAGTGTCAAAAAAACCGAAGACCAGCGTGACTGAGAGCCATCCTTGACAAAAATAAGATGAAACAACCTTCAGATTATACAATCCGAATTTTATTTATATATTTCGGAATGTATAATCCGAAATATCCACTTTTAAAAAAGCGGGAAAAATATCAGAATTTTTCGTATTGTATAATCCGAAATGTTTGAATATATAAGATTCACCCATAACCTATCAGAAGTTCACCACCTTTATCACCAAACACTCCCTACACCTCCAAAAACACACCATTTTGGAGTAGCAATTATGCCATCAAGTGGCGTTTACAACATCATTTTTGTCTGAATGCAAATAATATTTATATAAAACCTCCCTCATTCGATTTCTAGGCGTTTTCCTTTTGATCACGTCAATGAATCTGTACTGGCACTATTCGGATTCTAAAATCCAAAAACCAGCAAGGTGATTCGGATTCTATAATCCGAAAACCACCAGTACATAAACTGGTTGCATTTTCTGACCATGATTTCACACTGTTTCAGTAACGGATGTTCCCGTTGATGCCTCCAATGAATTGCCACCTAAGATTGAACCTCCTATTGTGTTGCCGGTTGTTGCACTTGAAGTTATAGATGATTCCGGAAATGCAAAAGTCGAAGATCCTCCACCGAAAGTTGACATTCCTTCCGGAGATGCGAAAGTAGAGGATGCTCCTCCGATTGTTGTACCTCCGCATGTTGTTGAAAATCTGGCAGGACCTGGTTCTGAACCCGAAAAACAGAGTATGGAAAACAACAGTTCAGAAGCAGAAAAATAAATGACAGAAAGTAAAGGAACACATTTGATTTGTTAACCCAGTTCGGTGCAAACTTCACCTACATCTGGAAGATACCAATCCAGGAAGGAAATCCACTAAGTAGAATTAATTCTAAGACTCAACAGCCCCTGTTCCCAGTCTTATCACTTAATCTCCATTCGTCTAGACTTCTACCCAGGAACACCTAGGTATAAGAACCCACTTACTTCCTAACCAAGTAATCACAGCCCAGTGATTATCAGACTCAACAAAAACAACAAATTGAAGACACTCTTCAAAAACAAAAAAAAACATTCACTTGTGCTTAAAAGCTTTAAGTGATTAACAACTCTAAACAAAACAACCAACTCTAATAAATGAGTGGTACACAAAAACAAAGCACTAAGCTTAACAGACTCAAAAACACTAAAACTCTAAAACTCTAATTTCTGGTTTTTGATTCGTAAAATCTCCAATAGCAATGTCCTCTTTAAATAGTTTCAGCAGCACATAATTCTGAACCAAATCTTCAAGGATATGTTTCCAGAATTCTTTATAGAAGCAAATAGAAGCACATATATTTCTGAATTATATTTTGCAAAGATATCTTTGAAAATATATTCATCAATAAAAGAAACCAATCTTCAACAAAGATCTTCACGCAAAATAATCAGCCTTCTAGAAACAACAACCTCAATAAATCTTCAAACAAATCATCAAAAGATACTGTGAGAGATTTAACAGAATTCAGACGCAGAAACCAACTTCTGAAGGTCAACAAAAGTCAACGTCTGAAGGCAGCTTCTGAAGGTCAACAAAAGTCAACGTCTGAAGACAGCTTCTGAAGGTCAACAAAAATCAACATCTGAACAGTGCGTCTGATGACCAGTTCAGCGTCTGATGAACAGTACCATCGTCTAAAGACCAGTCCAGCTTCTGATGAACAGTACCAGCTTCTGAAACACAATTTCCAGCTTCTGGAGACGCATTGCTTGCACATTTTGATTTTACCAACACATGTAGCCAACCTTCAAATATCCAACAATCTCCCCCTTTGACAAATTTTTGGCTAAAATCAAATTGTCCACAAAGACAAGTTCTTCACTCAACAAAAGTATTCAACCACGAAGAACTACACATATGTAGCAGAGTCAGCAGCGGAACAATTCACTCAATTTCATACAAAACACTCCCCCTGCAACATACATCAGCAGTTTCTGAGGTACAACTTCTCCCCCTGAAACACATCACTCAGGAAATCCCCTTGAACCAGAGTCAGCAGAGAACAGAACAGAGGCAGAAGCTCTCCCCCTGAAGCAAACAGATCAGCAATAGCTTCTGACCACACAACACACATATTTCTCCCCCTTTTTAGCCAAACAAGTTTGACAAAACACCAACAAACACCAGGAGCAGAGAAACATAACACAGAACAACAATAAAAAAATCAGCATCAACACTAGAAGCACAGAACTCAGTACAGCACACTTGCAAACCAGAAACACAAAAGAAATCCAGAACATCAGTCACCAACTAGCCAATCTTCAGACTCAGCATCAGAAGTTGCTTAGTCTTCATTAGACACAACACCAGATGATGCTCAGTTGATGTGCACTTTAGGCACATTCAGAACCTTCTTCCCAACAATCTATTTCTGAAGCACAACAATTCTCTTCTGAACACAGGACATGGTATCAAGCTTAATAACCTCTTCAGACTTACTAGGAACCACTTCCTTTCTGTTAGTGCCTTCTGAACAGGGACAGGAACCAAAACCTTGCTCCAGACTTTAGATGGTCCAGCATCAGAAATCTTCTTTTCTGCAGGAGTGGGCCTGCTGTCAGCAACAACAACCTTTCCTTTCCTATCTTCCAGATTCTGGGCAACACTTGCACATTTAGGTCTCCATACCTTCTTGACATTTACTGCAACAGGTTCAGACTTTCTTTGTTGAAAGTGTTTAGGATATCCATGCAGTTTGTAACAAAAAGGCTTGATGTCCCCCTTTTTACCACAGTGATGACATACCCAAGGATGAGTTCTCTTCTTTCCTTTAGTCTTCTGAGGTTGCTTCTTAGGTTTGCTCATCAGTGGAACATAAGTATTAGCAGCAAGTATGAACCTCTTAGCAGGATTTTGCTGTTTGATGTTCAGATTCTTATCAACAAATCCTATGCCATTTGGTTTTCCTTGATTCTGATTCTCCAAAATCTCTTCTAGCACATCACTAGCAGAGTTCATCATTCTAACTTGCTTCTTCATCTGATCAAGTTGAGAATTCAGTTGAATTACCTCATTATTGAGAACAGAAATTTGCTCTAGATGTTCTCTTCTTTCAAACTGAAGTTGACTGATAGTTCTCTTTTGTTCTTCCATCAGGTTGCATACTTCTTTAAATTGAACATTCACCTTCTTGCAAAACTCAGCAGGATTTTCATAAGACAGATCTTCATCATTGCACTCAGACTCTGAAGAAGTTTCTGAACCCATAACTTCATCATCAGTTATGCATCTTCCAGTAAAGGCAGCAATATTCTTAGCAGACTTATTCTCCACTTCTCCTTCTGAATCCTCTTCATCAGACCAAGTCACAGTCAGACTTTTCTTCTGTTTCTTGAGGTAAGTAGGACATTCTGACTTGACATGACCATATCCCTCACACTCAAAGCACTGAACTCTCTTTGATTGATTGCTCTTCTCATCAGTTCTTGTCTTCTGCTTTAGAAATTTCTTAAATTGTTTAGTCAGCATCACAAGAGCTTCTGATGAGCTTTCATCATCCACACTTTCAACATCTGCTACAAAAGCAACACCTTTCCCCTTCTTATCAGTTCTGCTTATTTCAAAGTTTTGAAGAGACCCAATCAATTACTCAACCTTCATACTGGAGATGTCATGTGCTTCTTCAATTGCAGTCACCTTCATATCAAATCTCTTGGGTAGGGATCTGAGAATTTTCCTCACAAGCTTCTCATCTGATACTTTTTCTCCAAGTGATTCAAAAGAGTTAGCCATGTCCAGAACATTCATGTAAAACTCTTGTATGTTCTCATCCTCCAACATTCTGAGATTTTCAAATTTGGTGGTGAGAAGCTGAAGTCTGGACAGTTTTACTTTGGATGTGCCTTCATGAGTGGTCTTGAGAATCTCTCAGGCATCCTTAGCAATTGTGCACTTCTTGATCATTTTGAATATATTCTTGTCCACTCCATTGAATATAGCATTCAAGGCTTTGGAGTTCGCAAGAGACAAATCATCTTCATCCTTTGACCATTCTTCCTTTGGTTTCAATACAGCTGTCTTCTTACCATCTTTGTCAGTCACAACAAGATGTTCCCAACCTTTCAGAACTGCTTTCCAGGTTTTGCTATCTATTGATTTCAGGAAAGCACTCATGCGTGATTTCCAATAATCATAGTTGGAACCATCCAACAGAGGTGGCCTGTTAACAAATCCTCCTTCTTTCTCCATAAAGCCAGAAAATATCTCCCTGGAGCTCGCCCAAAAACAAGCAGGGTGCCTGCTCTGATGCCAATTGAAAATCTGGCAGGACCTGGTTCTGAACCCGAAAAACAGAGTATGGAAAACAACAGTTCAGAAGCAGAAAAATAAATCACAGAAAGTAAAGGAACACAGTTGATTTGTTAACCCAGTTCGGTGCAAACTTCACCTACATCTGGAGGATACCAATCCAGGAAGGAAATCCACTAAGTAGAATTAATTCTAAGACTCAACAGCCCCTGTTCCCAGTATTATTACTTAATCTCCACCCGTCTAGACTTCTACCCAGGAACACCTAGGTATAAGAACCCACTTATTTCCTAATCAAGTAATCACAGCCAAGTGATTATCAGACTCAACAAAAACAACAAATTGAAGACACTCTTCAAAAACAAAAAAAAACATTCACTTGTGCTTAAAAGCTTTAAGTGATTAACAACTCTAAACAAAACAACCAACTCTAACAAATTAGTGGTACACAAAAACAAAGCACTAAGCTTAACAGACTCAAAAACACTAAAACTCTAAAACTCTAATTTATGGTTTTTGATTCGTAAAATCTCCAATAGCAATGTCCTCTTTAAATAGTTTCAGCAGCACATAATTCTGAACCAAATCTTCAAGGATATGTTTCCAGAATTCTTTATAGAAGCAAATAGAAGCACATATATTTCTGAATTATATTTTGCAAAGATTCCTTTGAAAATATATTCATCAATAAAAGAAACCAATCTTCAACAAAGATCTTCACGCAAAATAATCAGCCTTCTAGAAACAGCAGCCTCAATAAATCTTCAAACAAATCATCAAAAGATACTGTGAGAGATTTAACAGAATTCTTTCAGACGCAGAAACCAGCTTCTGAAGTTCAGCTTCTGAAGGTCAACAAAAGTCAACATCTGAAGGCAGCTTCTGAAGGTCAACAAAAGTCAACGTCTGAAGGCAGCTTCTGATGGTCAACAAAAGTCAATGTCTGAACAGTGCGTCTGATGACCAGTTCCGCGTCTGATGAACAGTACCAGCGTCTGAAGACCAGTCCAGCTTCTGATGAACAGTACGAGCTTCTGAAACCCAATTTCCAGCTTCTGAAGACACAAAACAGCTTCTGAAGACATAAATAGCTTCTGGAGACGCATTGCTTGCACATTTTGATTTTACCAAACATGTAGCCAACCTTCAAATATCCAACAGTTGTTGTTTCTATTGATCATCGAGAACATTTTACCACCAAACAAAAGTTTGCTACACGTAACGATTTGTTAGAGTGGGTTCGAGAGGAAGCAAGGAAGCTAGGATTTTCAACTGTTATCGGTAAATCAGATAAAGGTGACAATGGGAGGAATGCATTTGTTACTGTGATATGTGAAAGAGGAGGTTCATATACCGAGTTCAAGAAGTTGACGAGGCGCAAAACATCTGGTTCGGTTAAATATGAGTGTCCATTTCGACTGAGAGGTTATTTGTTGATTGTTGGTGATTGGAGCCTCAAAGTTGGTGACAGTAGACACAACGATGACACGACAGAGGAGTTGAAAGGTCATAAAACTGTTGGACGTCTCAACCCAAATGAAAGCCTATACCTTTGTGAGTTGATAGACTCAAATGTTCCTTCGAGGCAAATTCTTACCAACTTAAGGAAAAGGAACAGTAGAACTTCAACTGTTATCAAGCATATTTATAATGCTTGTCAGAGGTATAGACAATCCATTAGGGGTACGAGAACAAACATGCAACATCTCTTGAAATCATTGATTGAGAATGAGTATGTGTATCATTGTAGGAAGTATCCTGAATCCGATGATGCCGCTGATATTTTCTGGGCGCATCCAAATGGTATCAAGTTGTTTAACATGTTCTCTACAGTGCTTGTATTGGATTCCACTTATAAGACCAACAAATATCATCTTCCGTTGCTTGAGTTTGTTGGTGTCTGACAAGCCGCAAGTGTACGGCTATGTCATTTTAATATAAAAAAGTATTGTATCCACAGAGACCAATTTAACAAGTACCGCTTCCTGTTGTTTCTATGTTTATCTAAGGCGAAATTTGAAACAGTAAGGTTTCGCGCGTAAAATAAATATTGATTCTAATTAAATATATGACGGGTAGAGACCAAAATGATGGTTTCCGTCGACCTTTGTCACTCACGTAACTTCGCGCTATTTAAATAGTAACGAGAAAAAATAAAACTTTGTAGAAAATATCGAACAAGAGACACCGTTTTGCTTTCGCAATACGTTGTCGGAATTTTTAGACGCGTAACTCCCTACTTTCGTAGTGTATAAATACAGGCTTAAAAATTCCCTTTTCTTAATTCAATAAATTCTTAGTTAAAAGAAAATAAGTGCTTTTGCTTTAACCTTTTCAGTTAAAAATCTGAATTTTTTTAAGTCGGATGTCGTTTTCGCTCTTTCGATGCGTAAACGATACCTCGGTGTCTCCACTTTCGTAGTAGACTTTTTTTAATTGCAAAACAGAATTTTTTCAAAACAAAAAAATTAATTTCTCGTACAATTAAAATGGCGCGCAGTTATATGAATTCGTTCGGTACGACGGTCCTCTCGTTTTGGACTCAAATTAAAACTACTCAGACATGATTAAATTATAAACTAATTTTATCTCTGTTGAATTCATATTAAAAAGAAAGCAAAAGACTGAACCTGTTAATGATGGCAACTTTAAATAAAAGAATTGCAAAACCGCAGCAAGCAGTTCACGACAACTTGAATGAATTGATAAGGCACAGTGAAACAATCAACAAATTGAATGAAAATGGCACGGCAGTGTTAAATCCCAAGCATGAGAATTGAATGGATCAGCCGTACAGGAATATGGAGTGTATATATATATATATATATATATATATACGGATGCCGGAAATTGTATAAGGAATCAACACAGGAATTAAATTAAGCAGCACTGCTATGGTAACGTGAATTGCCAAGAATAATAAAGGGAAAATTGAAACATGGAATTCTAGAGGCTAGGGTTTTGAAATTAGGTTAACTTCAGGTAGCTAAAGGTGTCTACAACTGAGTGCCTCTGTGTGTTTTTATATTCTAATTCTGCCAAAGATTGTTGGGCTGGTGACATTCGTCATTGTTGGGCTCGTCACGTCCTTCATAATTTCTATTATTGCTATTTTTTTCACCTTTTTCTTCATTTTTGCTTTCTACACCCTAGGTTCCTGAAACACATCAAAATACCAGCAGATATCATGCAAAACACGACAAATGACCCTAAAACAAATGAAAATTAAGCTACTCAGGCAGTGTATTTTGCTTATTATCAAACTCCCCCACACTTGAACCATTGCTTGTCCTAAAGCAATTTAGCTTGCAAATGATAAAATTAAATGCAACAACATAACATAAAAGGACTCAAAGAAGAGTAACATCACAAATACTCATACGTGGTCCCAAAGTCGAATTGGTCAAAGTTTAACCCTCTAGGTACTAGTATCAACACCAAGGGCATTGTAACAACACGAACCACACTTTAGGGACAAAAGTCTCCCTCCCAGCATACTAATTTAAATCATGCCGTTGTATCTTAGTCTCTTACCCCATATTTTGTTCATCCTCTTTCATTCGAGACAATCACATTAAGACCCTTGAGTATCTACATTATTGTCACACACATGGTAGGCTAGCCGGTTAGCGTCGATTTAACACATCTTTCTTTGAATTGCACATTTTGCGCAGAGATGGCTTTTTGTATAGATATTCAAGGTTAACCATTATTGGTCCCTTTATATAGTTCGCGCTTATATTCATCAACTAACCTACTTAATGTGTGACTATAGATGGTGTCCGACTGGATAAAGAAACAACTTGAGGACTACTACGAAAAAAAAATATTAGACTATGGCACAATGGTTATTTAAATTAGGATCCATATTCGGGAGACTTTTGGTGTTGGAACAATACCAATTTTGTCAAAGTTTCCCCCAGTATCCTTAACCCTTAACCTCTCTACCTCTGAAACCTATATACTTTCTAAAGGACACAAATCTTAAGCCTTTCCCAAAAAAATTATTCGGTTCAAGAATTGGGAAATCTAACAACAAAAGCAAAAACACACGCATTATTGACTCAACAGCACATCAGACTTGATTATTTAACAGACTCAACAAATAAATCTAAACTACTAAGGTGGGAAATTCCTCCCCCTCACTTAAAACCTACATTGACCTCAATGTAAATAAACAAAAGTATGACAAAAAGAAAGATATTACCAAGCAAGATCAATCATCGTCAGAATCAGCAGGGGGCGTATACATACGCCTAATCATGAAATGGTGTGTACCTGCAGAAAAGTTAGCATGAAAGTATGGGGGAGGGGGTGGATTATGGAAAAGTCCTTTTTTTCCAACTCCGACTGATCTTTTTATTCACTTAACTAACTAAATGCCTAAAAACTAAACTAAAACATGTGGGTTGCCTCCCACATAGCGCTTCATTTAATGTCGGTAGCTCGACTCTATACGCTCACTTCCTCACGGTTCCTTCAAGGCGAAACGCGCGCCTTTCTCAACATTCTCTCCGGTAGTGTAATGTTTTAATCTCTGCCCATTCACGACGAACGAGCCAGTGGATTCACTCCAAACTTCCACGGCGCCAGATGGCGTTACTCTTTTTACTTGAAACGGCCCAGACCAACGAGAGTGAAGCTTTCCAGGGAATAATTTCAACCTGGAGTTAAACAGTAACACAAGCTCCCCCTCTTTAAACTCTCTCCTAATTATGCACCTATCATGCCATTTTTTCGTCCTTTCTTTATATATCTTGGCATTTTCGTAGGCGTCTAACCTAAGTTCTTCCAGCTCATTCAACTCTAACACCCTTTTTCCTCCGGCAGCCTGATAATCCATGTTAAGGGTTTTAACAGCACAATAGGCTTTATGTTCTAGTTCCACCGGAAGGTGACATGACTTCCCATAGACAAGTTTGAAAGGGGTGGTCCCGATAGGTGTTTTGTAGGCGGTCCTATAGGCCCAAAGTGCATCATCAAGCTTAGCAGCCCAATCCTTTCTCGAGGTCGAGACAGTTTTTTCTAGGATTGATTTGATTTCTCTATTAGAGACTTCTACCTGGCCGCTCGTTTGTGGATGATAAGGGGTTGCAACTCTGCGTCTCACTCCATACTTCTTTAAAAGATTTTCAAATTGCTTTGAGATGAAGTGAGATCCGCCGTCACTTATGACTAACCTGGGGACTCCAAACCTAGGGAAGATGGTTTTCTTGAACAACTTAATGACTACTCGTGTATCATTTGTAGGAGAGGCGATGGCCGCTATCCATTTTGACACATAATCTACCGTGACGAGTATATACTTGTTACCCATAGAGGATGGGAAATGTCCCATAAAGTCTACGCTCCACACGTCGAAGATTTCGACCTCTAGGATGCTCTTGAGTGGCATTTCATTTCTTTTGGAAATGTTTCCCGTGCGCTGGCACTGGTCACACTTTGCAACAAACGCATGAACATCCTTAAAGAGGCTGGGCCAGTATAGCCCTGCTTAGAGAATCTTTGAAATTCTGGCCAGGCAAAGATACTTAACAGGTTCAGGTTCTGATTAAAAACTTAGCAGGTTCTGATCAGAACTTAGCACACTTATAAAAGCAAATAATCAGCAGGAATATAAAGTGCAGGAAAGCTAAAGAACACACAAGGTTTGTTAACCCAGTTCGGAGTAAACACCTCCTACTCTGGGGGATACCAATCCAGGAAGGAATTCCACTATAGGAATTAATCCTTATGACTCAAGACACTGACTCCCAGTTCCCAGCCTAAGCAATTAACTTCCTCCTAGTCTTGAATTCTACCCAACACGTTGAGTATTAGAGACCACTAACTTCCTATCCAAGTAACAAACCTGTTACTGAAACCCTTAGACAAAAACACTCTGTTTTTCAGAAAAACTTCAAACACAACTTCATTCGTACCTAGAGGCTTAGAATGAATTACAACTCAATAACAATCCTAAACCAACTCAAAGCATATGAGTGGCGTACAAAAATAAAGCAAAAGCTTAAAAACAACTAAGACTCAATTTTCTGAACTTAAACTCTAAAATCCGTAAGTCTTCAATAGCAAAGCTCCTCCTTTTATAATCTTCAGCAAGCCTCTTAATTATGCTCCAAATCTTCTGAATTGATTTGTTACTGGAATAAGATTGTTCCAATAAAGTAACAAATAAAACTGCATCCAATCTTTGAAAGATTTAAAACAGAAAATACGAATTTTCATAACTTTGAACCAAATCTTCAAAGATATCTTCTCCAATTAAACCAGCCTTCTAGAAGCAAATATACAAGAATAATTCCTTGCTAAATCTCCCAAGATACGCGCAAAAACAATCCAGTAAACCCAGCTTCTGATGTGGTCAACAGAAGTCAACGCTGGCTTCAGAACCTGAAACTGCTTCTGAAGTGCTACAGTGCTCCTGATGAGCATTTCAGCTTCTGATGTAGATTCCAGCTTCTGAATGGCTTCAAATGAGAAAACTTGTAACTGATGAAATGTTCATCATAAGGAAAAGCTTCTATTTCATACTTTGGTTTTGCCAAACAATGCAGCCAACACTTAAAGACTCAACAATCTCCCCCTTTGGCAAATTTTTGGCTAAAACCATCCAAGTTCTTCAATCTTCATTATAATCAGCTCAGCAATGAAGAACTCCACAATAATACATCATAGCAATCAGTTTAGGCAGCGGATTCAGCTATGTTAAACATGCAGCAGCTTCAACTTCTGAACTTCTGATCATCACAAACATGGTATCAGAGCTACTCCAAGGTATCAGAGCTACTGATCAACTCCTGATCATCACACCTACTCCCCCTGTAACTCAGCATACACTCAGCATACATCAAACTCCCCCTTACTTCTGAATTTATGGTATCAGAGCATATCAGAGCCAACATTTCAGGAGCTGCACACAATTGATCTTCAGGACCACTACACTTCAGGATCACTACACTTCAGGAATATAACAAACTTGTACTCCCCCTGAGACACATATTCCCCCTTGATCATATCTGGACATATCTTGCTGGGTATCAGAGCAAAACTAGTCACCTTCTGAATTAATGACACACATATCAGAGCAATACATCTTCTAATTCTTTGTATCAGAGCCAACAAGGCCAACACATTGCATAAGATTTTCTCCCCCTTTTTAGCCATAAAATTCT
This sequence comes from Medicago ruthenica, assembly GCA_018208015.1. Taxonomy (NCBI): domain Eukaryota; kingdom Viridiplantae; phylum Streptophyta; class Magnoliopsida; order Fabales; family Fabaceae; genus Medicago; species Medicago ruthenica. Next base: position 113,662,433 of record CM031371.1, on the reverse strand, counting down.
GACAAATCATAGTCTTCAAATAGGGAAGGGAAACTGCACAAACATCTTCAACTACTATCCAAGTTTGAACTTCAGACTTAGTATCAGAAACAGCATCACACTTAGCACTAACAAAGCTGGCAGGTACTCTACCTTCCTCACATCCAGTTTGCTTTAATTGCTAGAATTCTTCATATAAGCACACACCTAACTTGCTCCTTAAGTTTTCAAACTGCTTAGCATCCAAGGCCTTTGTGAAAATGTCTGCAACTTGTTCTTCAGTAGCTACATGTTCCAGCTGAATAACTTTATCCTCCACAAGGTTTCTGATAAAATGGTGTCTGATATCAATGTGTTTAGTCCTGCTGTGCTGTATTGGATTCTTAGAGATGTTGATTGCACTCAAATTGTCACAAAACAATGTCATAGTTCTTTGTTCAATATTGTACTCCTCCAGCATCTGCTTCATCCACACTAATTGTGAGCAACTACTTCCAGCAGCAATATACTCAGCCTCAGCAGTTGACAATGACACACAGTTTTGCTTCTTGCTAAACCATGAAATTAAGTTATTTCCCAAAAAGAAACAACCTCCTGAGGTGCTCTTCCTGTCATCAGCACTTCCAGCCCAGTCAGCATCACAAAATCCCATCAGTTCAGAACTTGAACTATGTGAATACATGATTCCATAGTCACTTGTGCTATTCACATACTTCAGGATCCTCTTCACTTGTGTCAGATGACTCATCTTAGGATCAGCTTGATATCTTGCACAAACTCCAACAGCATAAGTGATATCAGGTCTGCTTGCAGTTAAATACAATAAGCTCCCTATCATGCTTCTGTACTGACTTTGATCTACTGATACTCCTTGTTCATCTTTGGTTAACTTCAGATGAGTAGCAGCTGGTGTCTTCTTATGAGCAGCTGATTCCATTCCAAACTTCTTCACTATGTTCTTGGCATATTTACTCTGAGAGATGAAGATTGTATCTTCCATTTGCTTAACTTGTAATCCAAGAAAATATGTCAGTTCACCAACTAAGCTCATTTCAAATTCTGACTGCATCTGCTGAACAAACAGTTTGACCATCTTCTGAGACATCCCTCCAAACACTATATCATCCACATAAATCTGAGCAATCATCAGACTCCCATTTTCATCTTTCACAAACAAAGTCTTATCAGAACCTCCTTTTCTGTAACCTTGAGCCACAAGAAACTGAGTTAATCTTTCATACCATGCTCTTGGTGCTTGCTTCAATCCATACAAGGCCTTCTTCAGTTTGTAAACATGATTAGGAAAATTATGATCCACAAATCCTTTAGGCTGTTCAACATACACTTCTTCTTGCAGATAACCATTCAGAAATGCACTCTTCACATCCATCTGGAATAATTTGAATTTGAGAATGCAGGATACTCCCAACAGTAGTCTTATGGACTCTAGTCTGGCCACAGGTGCAAAGGTCTCATCAAAATCAAGTCCCTCAACTTGACTATAACCCTAAACAACCAACCTTGCCTTGTTTCTGACTACAGTACCATTTTCATCTGTTTTATTCTTGAATATCCACTTAGTGCCAATCACATTCAACCCTTCAGGTCTTGGAACCAGATCCCACACTTCACTCCTTTTGAATTGATTCAACTCATCTTGCATTGCTTCAATCCAAAATTCATCAGTCAGGGCTTCTTTCACATTCTTGGGTTCAAACTTGGACACAAAACATGAATCAGTAGCAGCTGGTTCTGATCTCCTGGTTCTGACTCCTTGATCCAAACTCCCAATGATAAGCTCCCTAGGATGATCCTTCTGAATTCTAATAGATGGCCCTTTATTGGTAGAATTATGTTCTGGATGTACATCTGCTTCTTCAGACTCTGGATGAATTTCAGCTTCTGAAGTTTGTTCTTCTGATGGTTCAGACTCTGGAACAACTTCAGACTCACTTCTATCTTTCTCAGCAGTTAGATCATCAATTACCACATTAATGGACTCCATCACAACTTTGGTTCTGGAATTAAACACCCTGTAAGCTCTGCTGTTCACTGAATAACCCAGGAATATGCCCTCATCAGACTTAGGATCCAGCTTTCTCCTATTTTCTCTATCAGCCAAAATGTAGCATCTGCTCCCAAACACATGGAAATATTTGACTGTAGGCTTTCTTCCTTTCCATAGTTCATACAATGTAGATGTTGTTCCCTTCTTCAGAGTGACTCTATTATGGATATAGCATGCAGTGTTCATTGCTTCAGCCCAGAACATATATGGAAGTTTCTTAGCATGCAGCATAACTCTTGCACATTCTGCTAAAGTCCTATTCTTCCTCTCAACTACACCATTTTGCTGAGGTGTGATAGGTGCAGAAAACTCATGCTTTATACCTTCAGAAGCACAAAATTCTGAAAAACTCTTGTTCTCAAATTCTTTGCCATGATCACTTCTGATTCTGACAATCCCACAGTCCTTCTCTCTTTGTAATTGAGTACATAAGTCTTTAAACACTTCAAAAGTATCAGACTTCTCTCTAACAAAGTTTATCCATGTGAATCTTGAGTAGTCATCTACCATTACAAATGCATACCTCTTCCCTCCAATACTTTCTACTTGCATAGGCCCCATTAAATCCATATGAACAAGTTCTAGTACTTTAGTAGTTACCTGGTGAACTAATCTGGGATGAGACTTTCTTGTTTGTTTCCCAATTTGACAATCACCACAAACATTGTCCTCATTGATCTTCAGATTAGGTACACCTCTGATAGCTTCAGTACTTAGGATTTTCTTCATGCCTTTCAAGTGCAAATGTCCCAGTTTCTGGTGCCAGAGTTTGACTTCCTCTTCTGAGCTCATAAGACAAGAAGTCAGACTTCTTTCTTCTTCAGAAACCCACAAATAACAATTGTCTTTGGATCTGCAGCCCCTCATCTGAGTTTTACCATCCTGATCAGTAACAATACACTCCTGCTTGTTGAAATTCACTTTTAAATCCTGATCACATAGCTGGCTAATACTGATCAGATTTGAAGTTAAACCTTCCACCAGTAGCACATCATTAAGTCTGGGCAAACCTTCTCTGATTAAATCACCAATACCCAGAATCTGACCTTTTACTCCATCTCCAAATGTCACATAACTTCTGGAGTATGATCTGATATTGCTTAGCAGCTTCTTCACACCAGTCATGTGCCTTGAACATCCACTATCAAAGTACCAGTCTTCTTTTGAGGTGGCTCTCAATGATGTATGAGCAATCAGGCCAACATTCTGAACTTTGGGTTTCCACACCTTCTGAACATTGTGTCTGGGGGCAGCTGGTTGCACTCTTCTATACTGAAAATGCTCAGGATAGCCATAAAGTTTGAAGCAGAATGGTTTGATATGCCCTTTCTTTCCACAATGATGACAAACCCATGGATGATTTCTCCTCCTTCTGTTTCTAAAAAATTTCTGGGACAGCTTCTGAGGTAGCATCTGAACTTGCTTCTGACCTTGCATCTGAGGTCTTTTCTGAGCTTGCATCTGGGATTGTTTCTGAGGTCTCATCTGAGATGCTCCAATCATAGGATTATCAGTTTTAGTGGCAGGAACAAACTCTTTAACAAGAATCTTCTGTTTGGAGTTCTGAATCTGATCATCAAAGCCTAATCCAGTTTTTCCTTGTTGCTGAGCACCCAAAATTTCATCCAACACATTAGTAGCAGTATTCATCATTCTAACCTGCTTTTTCATATGTTCAAGTTGGGAATTTAACTGGTTCACTTCTTCTTTCAAATCTGAATTCTGCATAAGAAGTTCTCCCTTTTCAGCCTCCAGTTGAAAAATAGTCTCCTTCTGATCCAGCACTTGTTTGCAAACCTCAGCACTTCTGGTATACAGCTTCCTGTAGTTGTCAGCTAGTTCATCATATGAAGTTTTAACAGCTTCAGACACAGATGAACCTTCAGACTCTGAGTCAGACTCTGAAAAAGTCTCAGACTCTAAAGCAGGTTCCTTCTTCAAGATAGCTCCTGACCTCACAACCAGACCAGTATCACACATACCAGATTCACTATCATCATCTTCTTCAGAACCATCATAAGACCATGCAACAGCTAGGCTTTTCTTCTGCTTCTTAAGAAAAGTAGGACACTCAGTTTTGATATGTCCATAACCTTCACACTCATAGCACTGCACACCTTTGGCTTGGTTACTTTTCTCTTCAGACTTGGTCTTCTTCTCATCAGTTTGTTGCTTTTTGTTATTGAATCTGAAGTTTTGACCTTTGGCTTTGGCTTTTCTGTTAACATTCTTCAGAATCTTGTTGAATTGTTTTCCTAGTAACACAAGAGCTTCTGATAAGTCATCCTCCTCTGACTCTTGTTGATCATCAGCTTCAGAATTCACAGTAAAAGCTACACCTTTTCCTTTCTTCTCAGTCTGTTTACAAAAGGCAGTTTCAAAATTGAGCAATGACCCAATCAGCTCCTCAAGCTTCATAGTGGTAATATCATGAGCCTCTTCAATTGCAGTGACCTTCATGTCAAATCTTCTGGGTAGGGACCTGAGGATTTTTCTCACCAACTTCTCATCAGACATCTTCTCCCCAAGTGAATCAAAAGAATTTGCCATGTCCAGCACATTCATGTAAAAATCCTGAATGGATTCATCCTCCTTCATCTTCAGATTCTCAAATTTGGTGGTCAGCAGTTGCAATCTGGACATCTTCACTTTAGAGGTTCCTTCATGAGTTGTCTTCAAAATTTCCCAGGCCTCCTTAGCAACAGTACACTGTTTGATAAGTCTGAACATGTTCTGATCTACACCATTAAAGATAGCATTCAAAGCTTTTGAATTTCCCAGTGACAGATCATCTTCAGCTTTGGTCCATTCCTCCTCAGGCTTCAGAACCTCAGTCTTGTTACCATCTTTGTCTGTATACACAGGATGATCCCAGCCTTTAATCACAGCTTTCCAAGTCCTGCTGTCAATAGATTTTAAGAAGGCACACATTCTAGACTTCCAATACTCATAGTTTGTGCCATCTAGTAGAGGTGGTCTATTGACATATCCTCCTTCTCTATCCATGCTTACCAGAAATTAAGTCCTCTGGATCTCACCCAAAATACAGGCAGGGTGCCTGCTCTGATGCCAATTGAAATTCTGGCCAGGCAAAGATACTTAACAGGTTCAGGTTCTGATTAAAAACTTAGCAGGTTCTGATCAGAACTTAGCACACTTATAAAAGCAAATAATCAGCAGGAATATAAAGTGCAGGAAAGCTAAAGAACACACAAGGTTTGTTAACCCAGTTCGGAGTAAACACCTCCTACTCTGGGGGATACCAATCCAGGAAGGAATTCCACTATAGGAATTAATCCTTATGACTCAAGACACTGACTCCCAGTTCCCAGCCTAAGCAATTAACTTCCTCCTAGTCTTGAATTCTACCCAACACGTTGAGTATTAGAGACCACTAACTTCCTATCCAAGTAACAAACCTGTTACTGAAACCCTTAGACAAAAACACTCTGTTTTTCAGAAAAACTTCAAACACAACTTCATTCGTACCTAGAGGCTTAGAATGAATTACAACTCAATAACAATCCTAAACCAACTCAAAGCATATGAGTGGCGTACAAAAATAAAGCAAAAGCTTAAAAACAACTAAGACTCAATTTTCTGAACTTAAACTCTAAAATCCGTAAGTCTTCAATAGCAAAGCTCCTCCTTTTATAATCTTCAGCAAGCCTCTTAATTATGCTCCAAATCTTCTGAATTGATTTGTTACTGGAATAAGATTGTTCCAATAAAGTAACAAATAAAACTGCATCCAATCTTTGAAAGATTTAAAACAGAAAATACGAATTTTCATAACTTTGAACCAAATCTTCAAAGATATCTTCTCCAATTAAACCAGCCTTCTAGAAGCAAATATACAAGAATAATTCCTTGCTAAATCTCCCAAGATACGCGCAAAAACAATCCAGTAAACCCAGCTTCTGATGTGGTCAACAGAAGTCAACGCTGGCTTCAGAACCTGAAACTGCTTCTGAAGTGCTACAGTGCTCCTGATGAGCATTTCAGCTTCTGATGTAGATTCCAGCTTCTGAATGGCTTCAAATGAGAAAACTTGTAACTGATGAAATGTTCATCATAAGGAAAAGCTTCTATTTCATACTTTGGTTTTGCCAAACAATGCAGCCAACACTTAAAGACTCAACAATCTTATAGGCAGTCTTGGCCGTGCTCGCATGCCCACCATAAGGTGAGGTATGACAATGGGTAAGGACGCTTTCCACTTCCTCCTCAGGGATGCATCAACAGAAGATACCGTCGGCGCCTCTTTTAAACAAGAGAGGCTCATCCCAATAGTAATGTTTTAGATCATGATAGAACTTTTTCCTCTGCTGATAGTTCATGTCAGGAGGCATGACCCCAGCAACGAGGTAATTGACAAAGTCAGCATACCAAGGTGCCTGCGACTGTACAGAAGCTATCAGCCTATCATCAGGGAAGGAGTCGTCTAAGGGCAGCTCCTCTCGCTTCACGTCACTTAGCCTAGACAAGTGGTCTGCCACTACATTTTCCGTTCCTTTCTTGTCACGGATCTCCAAATCAAACTCTTGTAGTAGCAATATCCACCGAATCAGTCTAGGCTTTGCGTCTTTCTTGCTTAGCAGATACCTGATGGATGCATGTTCAGTGTAGACTATAATTTTCGATCCAACTAAGTAGGAACGAAACTTGTCAATAGCATAGACAATGGCCTGAAACTCTTTCTCAGTAGTAGCATAATTAACTTGAGCATCATCAAGGGTTCTGCTAGCGTAATAGATCGCATGCATCTTTTTGTCTTTTCGCTGTCCTAAGACAGCACCAACTGCATAGTCGCTCGCATCGCACATAATCGCAAAAGGAAGACTCAAGTCTGGAGGCTGCATTATTGGTGCAGAGATAAGCGCTTGCTTTAGCTTTTGGAAGGATTCTAGGCATTGTGCATCAAAGATAAACTCAGCATCCTTCATCAGAAGACCTGTCAGAGGTTTAGTGATTTTTGAGAAGTCCTTAATAAACCGCCGGTAGAAACCAGCGTGACCTAAAAAACTTCGGACTTCTTTTACCTTGGTAGGAGGCATCAACCTCTCAATCACCTCAATCTTTGCTCTGTCAACCTCTATTCCTCGTTCAGACACTAGATGTCTGAGGACTATGCCTTCTTTCACCATGAAGTGGCATTTTTACCAATTTAGTACCAGGTTAACTTTCACACATCGTTCAAGGACTTTCTCCAAATTTGCCAGACAAACCTCAAAGCTTGACCCGCATACTGAAAAGTCATCCATGAAGACTTTCGTGATATCCTCAAGGAAATCCCCAAAGATTGCCATCATACATCTCTAAAAGGTGGCAGGCGCATTGCACAGCCCGAAAGGTATTCGCCGACAGGCAAACGTTCCATAAGGGCACGTGAAGGTCGTCTTTTCTTGGTCACTCGGGTGGATAGGGATCTGAAAGAATCCCGAGTAACCATCAAGATAACAGAAGTATGAATGCTTAGCTAGGCGCTCAAGCATTTGGTCTATGAATGGGAGAGGGAAATGGTCTTTCCTTGTGGCTTTGTTTAGTTTCCTATAGTCTATACACATGCGCCATCCAGTGGTCGTACGTGTGGCCACAGACTCTCCCTTCTCATTCCTCACCACTGTCATCCCTCCTTTCTTTGGTACCACATGAACTGGACTCACCCACTTGCTGTCTAAGATAGGGTATATCACACCTGCATCCAGAAGCTTCAGTACTTCCATTTTAACAACTGAAACTTCTGGCTAGAACCGGTTCTGAACTAAAAACAGAGTATGAGAAATTAAGTTCAGAAGCAGAAATAAAAAGGTGCAGAAAGATAAAAACACAATGAGTTTGTTAACACAGTTCGGTGCAAACTTCACCTACTCTGGGGGATACCAATCCAGGAAGGAAATCTACTAAAGGAATCAACTCAAAGACTCAGACACAGACCCCCTGTTCTCAGCCTTAGCAATCAACCTCCACTTAGTCTAGACTTCTACTCAGGAACCCACCTAAGTATTAGAACACTACTAACTTCCCAATTACTTAATCACAACCCAGTGATCAGCAACACTTAAACAAACAACTCAAAACAATGAAGACATTCTTCAAAACAAAGACATCATTCGAACTTAAAAGTTTTGAATGATTTACAACTCAAACAATCTAAACCAACTCAAATAGATGAGTGGTGTACAAAAACAAAGCCTAAGCTTACACAGACTCTTAATTCTAATATCTGAATTTTGACTCAAATTAAAATTCCACAATTTGCAGCAGCACGTCTTCCTTTATATAGGCTTCAGCAGCTTCTCATAATTCTGAACACAATCTTCAATTGATATAGTTCTGAAATATTTTAAGGCTCAAAAAGGAAACATATAATTCTGGATCAAATCAAGCAAAGATCCCTTTGAAATATATTCATTCATAAACCACGAAGCAAATCTTCACAAGATCTTCACCAAAAATATTCAGCCTTCTGGAAACTTTAGCATGAATAAAACTTCAGAAAATCTCTAAGAGATACGCACAAAATTAATCCAAAAGAATGCAGAAAACCAGCTTCTGAAGTCCAGCTTCTGAAGGTCAATGCTGGTCAACTGGTGAACAGTGCGTCTGAAGTACTGTAGTGCGTCTGAAGGAGTCAACGCTGGTCAACGTCTGAACAGTGCGTCTGAAGTACTGTTCAGCGTCTGAAGGCACATTCTGCGTCTGAAGCACTGTTTCAGAGTCTGAAGGCCCATTCAAAGTCTGAAGGTCCATTTCAGCTTCTGAAGGTCCAGAAAAGCAATTTTCAGCTTCTGATCCTTATTAAAACCAGTTCCTTGCATCAGAAGACATTATATAACTTCTGGAAACGCATGCTTGCACATTGTGATTTGATTTTACCAAACAATGAAGCCAACACTTCAAATAACCAACAATCTCCCCCTTTGGCAAATTTTTGGCTAAAATCAAATGCTTCATAAACACAAGTCCTTCACTCATCACAAGATAATCAACCTTGAAGAACTTCACATAATGTAGCAGAGTCAGCAGCGGATTAACAACTAAGTAACACAAAACAACTTCAAAATGCTCCCCCTGCAACACACAATATCAGTTTCTGAGGAACAACTCTTCTCCCCCTGAAACACAGCACTCAGGTACTCCCCCTGAACAACTCAGCTTCTGACAAGAAGCCCACAAACTCAGGAACACTCCCCCTAAACAAACAGATCAGTAATCACCAATCACACATACTTCTCCCCCTTTTTAGCCAAACAACTTTGACAAAGCACCAGTGAAACATCAGGAGAAGAAACACAACTCAGAACACACATAACCCAGCACAGCACACTTGCAAAGATCAGAATCACAAGGAATCCACCCAACACAGCAGAACAACCAAACACAAAAATGTAGAGAATAGCACAACCTTAGACCAGAAATACAAAGCAAAAAATCAGACATCAGTCAACACTAACCAGTCTTCAGACTCAGCATCAGAAATTGCTTAGTCTTCATTAGACACAAACAACAAATGCTGCTCAATTAATATGTGCCTCAGGCACATTTAAAACCTTCTTCGCAGCAATTTGCTTCTCAAAATCAGCAACTCTTTTCTGAACACATGTCACACCATCTTCAGATTTACTAGAAAATAGAACCTTCTGATCAGGAACAGGAACTTTGCTCCAGACTTTGGATGGTCCAGCACCAAAATTCTTCTGTGCTATAGGAATTGGCTTGCTGTCATCAGCAACAACCTTTCCTTTTCCTTTGTTCAGACTCTGAGCAACACCTTCACACTTTGGTCTCCAAACTTTCTTGATTTTGCTTTTATTCACAGCTGGTTCAGTTTTCCTGTGTTGAAAATGCTTGGGATAACCATGCAACTTGTAACAAAAAGGTTTAATGTGTCCCTTTTTCCCACAATGATGACAAACCCAAGGATGAGTTCTCTTCTTATCTTCAGATCCTTGAGATTGGTTCTTAGGTTTGCTCTTCAGTGGAACATTAGTAGCAGCAGGTGTGAACCTCTTAGCAGGTTTTTGTTGTTTCATGTTCAGATTCTGATTATTAAACCCAATTCCATTTGGTTTTCCCTGATTCTGATTCTCCAGAATCTCTTCCAGCACATCAGTAGCAGAGTTCAACATTCTAACTTGCTTTTTCATCTGATCAAGTTGTGAATTGAGTTGGATTACCTCATTACTGAGAACATAAATCTTCTCTAAGTGTTCACCCCTCTCAATCTGAAGTTGAGTATTAATTTTCTTTTGTTCCTCCATCTGCTTGCACACTTCATCAAATTGACATTGCATCTTCTTGCAAAACTCAGCAGGATTCTTGTGATAGGTAGCCAGAACTTCACAGGATGATTCTTCATCACTTGATTCAGATTCTGAACAAGTTTCTGACCCCATAACTCTATCATCAGACCAGAACTTACCAGTTAAAGCAGTGACAGACTTATTCTCTTCTCCTTCTGAGTCATCATCAGACCAGGAAACAGTCAGACTCTTCTTCTGCTTCTTGAGATAATTAAGACATTCTGACTTGACATGTCCATAGCCTTCACACTCAAAGCACTGAACTCTTTTAGATTGATTACTCTTGTCATCAGTTCTTGTCTTCTGCTTCAGGAACTTCTTGAATTGTTTACTCAGCAGCACAAGAGCTTCTGATGAGCTATCATCATCCACACACTCAGAATCAGCAACAAATGCCACACCTTTACCCTTCTTATTAGTTCTGCTTAATTCAAAGTTCTGAAGAGAACCTATCAATTCTTTAACCTTCATGCTGGATATGTCATGTGCTTCTTCAATAACAGTTACTTTCATATCAAACCTCTTGGGTAGGGATCTGAGAATTTTTCTAACAAGTTTCTCATCTGAAACTTTTTCTCCAAGGTATTCAAAGGAATTAGCCATGTCCAGAATGTTCATTTAAAAGCTTTGTATGTTCTCATCCTCCAGCATTCTGAGATTTTCAAACTTTGTTGTCAGAAGCTGAAGTCTGTACAGCTTTACTTTTGAGGTGCCTTCATGAGCAATCTTGAGAATTTCCCAGGCATCCTTAGCAATTGTGCACTGCTTGATCATCCTGAATACATTCTTATCCACTCCATTGAAAATAGCATTCAGGGCTTTGGAATTTGCATGAGATAGATCATCTTCATCCTTGGTCAAATCTTCTTCTGGTTTTAAAACTGCTGTCTTCTTACCATCGTTATCAGTCACAACTGGATGTTCCCAACCCTTCAGAACAGCTTTCCAGGTCTTGCTATCCATAGATTTTAGGAATGCACTCATGCGTGATTTCCAATAATCATAATTTGTTCCATCCAGCAGGGGTGGCCTGTTAACAAAACCTCTTTCTTTCTCCATAAAGCCAGAAATAAACTACCCTGGAGCTCACCCAAATACAGGCAGGGTGCCTGCTCTGATACCAATTGAAATTTCAGGCTAGAACCGGTTCTGAACTAAAAACAGAGTATGAGAAATTAAGTTCAGAAGCAGAAATAAAAAGGTGCAGAAAGATAAAAACACAATGAGTTTATTAACCCAGTTTGGTGCAAACTTCACCTACTTTGGGGGATACCAATCCAGGAAGGAAATCTACTAAAGGAATCAACTCAAAGACTCATACACAGACCCCCCCTATTCTCAGCCTTAGCAATCAACCTCCACTTAGTCTAGACTTCTACTCAGGAACCCACCTAAGTATTAGAACACTACTAACTTCCCAATTACTTAATCACAACCCAGTGATCAGCAACACTTAAACAAACAACTCAAAACAATGAAGACATTCTTCAAAACAAAGACATCATTCGTACTTAAAAGTTTTGAATGATTTACAACTCAAACAATCTAAACCAACTCAAACAGATGAGTGATGTACAAAAACAAAGCCTAAGCTTACACATACTCTTAATTCTAATATCTGAATTTTGACTCAAATTAAAATTCCACAATTTGCAGCAGCACGTCTTCCTTTATATAGGCTTCAGCAGCTTCTCATAATTCTGAACACAATCTTCAATTGATATAGTTCTGAAATATTTTGAGGCTCAAAAAGGAAACATATAATTCTGAATCAAATCAAGCAAAGATCCCTTTGAAATATATTCATTCATAAACCACAAAGCAAATCTTCACCAAAAATATTCAGCCTTCTGGAAACTTTAGCATGAATAAAACTTCAGAAAATCTCCAAGAGATACACACAGAATTAATCCAAAAGAATGCAGAAAACCAGCTTCTGAAATCAGCTTCTGAAGGTCAACGCTGGTCAACTGGTGAACAGTGCGTCTGAAGTACTGTAGTGCGTCTGAAGGAGTCAACGCTGGTCAACGTCTGAACAGTGCGTCTGAAGTACTGTTCAGCGTCTGAAGGCACATTCTGCGTCTAAAGCACTGTTTCAGATTCTGAAGGCCCATTCAGAGTCTGAAGGTCCATTTCAGCTTCTGAAGGTCCAGAAAAGCAATTTTCAGCTTCTGATCCTTATTAAAACCAGTTCCTTGCATCTGAAGACATTATATAACTTCTAGAAACGCATGCTTGCACATTGTGATTTGATTTTACCAAACAATGAAGCCAACACTTCAAATAACCAACAACAACCTCACTCATTTTCGGGTTCAGCCTTCTTTGATGTTCTCTAGAGGGTTTGTAGTCCTCTTCGAGTAAAATTTTATGCATACAAATTGAAGGGCTAATACCTTTGAGGTCATCGATTGAGTACCCTATTGCTTCCGAGTATTTTCTTAATACAACAAGTAGTTTCTCAGTTTCAGTCTCTCCTAAGTCAGCACTCACAATGACTGGTCGGTTAGATCCTAGGAATTCATACCTAAGGTTCTTGGGTAGCTCTTTCATTTCAACTTTAGGCTGCTCTTGAGTCGGAGCGGGAAGAAGGGCGAGGCATTCATTTTGATGGACTGGATTTACATTCAAGTCTTCTTGATGGAGACTTGCCTCGTCTCCCTTAGTCTCAGTGAAGGACACACCCATTTCCTCAATGGGAGGTGGTCCTGACGCATGCTCCTTAATGCATTCATCAATTATATCAACTAAGCAAGTTGTGTCGTTGATGGAGGGGTTTTTCATGAATTTAGACAAGATGAACTCGATCTTTTCATCCCCGACCTCAAAGGTAATTTTTCCTTTCTTTACATCTATGATGGTACCAACCGTAGCTAGGAAAGGTCTTCCTAAGAGGATTGTGATAGATGAGTCTTCAGTGATGTCCATCACCACAAAGTCGGTGGGAATGTACAACTGGCCGATTCTCAATGGTACATCCTCCAGTATTCCTACCGGGTACTTGATAGATCGATCAGCTAGTTGTAGGGACATCCTGGTCGATTTTAGCTCTCCTAGGTTGAGTCTTTCGCAGACGGAAAGGGGCATAAGACTCACACTAGCACCCAAATCACAGAGCGCTTTATCGATGACGTAGTTGCCAATAACACAAGGGATTGAAAAACTCCCTGGATCTTTTAATTTGGGTGGCATCTTATTCTGGATGATAGCGCTACACTCTTCAGTGAGTGCTACAGTATCATCGTCATCGATTTTCCTCTTATTTGTCAAAATTTCTTTTAGAAATTTGGCATAAGAGGGCATTTGAGTAATGGCCTCTGTGAAAGGGATATTTACATGGAGCTTCTTCAAGAGCTCAATAAATTTCTTAAATTGTCCCTCACTCTTTGATTTAGCTAGCCTCTGAGGGAAAGGGATCGCAGGTTTATAAGGGGGTGGAGGTACATATGGTTTCTCTTTTTCTTCCTCCACCACCTCCTTTCTCTTTAGGATTTGCTCACTCTCAGTGGACGCAGACTCCATCTCAGCGCCTTTCTTCTCACCTGGGCTCTCTAACTCTTTTCCACTACGCAGGGTAACAACGTTCAGCTCCCCTTTCGGGTTTGGTTGAGGTTGCGCAGGGAAGGTTCCCGAAGGCGCAGCTGCTCGTTGTTGGGCCACTTGTGCAATTTGCGTTTCTAACGTTTTGTTATGGGTGGCCAATGTGTCAACTTTAGATGCAAGCTGCTTAATCATTTCATTTGTGTGGATGTTCTGATTCAGGAATTCTTTGTTCTGTTGGGACTGTGCCATGACAAAGTTTTCCATCATCATTTCTAGGTTAGACTTTTTAGGAGCAACAGGGGTTCCTTGAAAACCAGGGGGTGCAATGGGTGTAGGGTTTGGCGCAAAGGTAGGATTGTTATTCTTATATGGGAAATTAGAATTTTTTTTGTCCATATGGATTACCATGCGCGTAGTTTGCCTGGTCTGTCCCTACTAACAAATGACACTCAGTAGGAGCGTGTCCAGGTGTCCCGCAAACCTCACAGTTAGGTGCTACAACAACTACAGGGGCAGGTGGAGTGATGATTAGATTGTCTAATTTTTTATATAGCGCATCTACTTTAGCGCTGAGGTGGTCAAAGTTGCTAACTTCATACATTCCTGCCTTTGGCTGGCCCTTCTCGGTTAGAGCGCGTCCGTTCCCCCCACTGGTAATGGTTCTGGGCCATATCCTCAATTAGGCCCCAAGCCTCATTAAATGGCTTGTTCATGAGAGCTCCTCCTGCAGCGGCATCGATGGTCATCCTTGTATTGTACAGGAGACCATTGTAAAAAGTGTGAATGATCAGCCACTTTTCTAGCCCATGATGTGGGCAAGCTCTCAAAAGATCTTTGTACCTCTCCCACGCTTCAAAGAGCGACTCTCCGTCCTTCTGCCTAAAGCAGGTAATTTGGTTCCTCATTTGTGCCGTTTTGCTCGGCGGGAAATATCTAGAGAGGAACACTTTCTTCAATTCATTCCATGTCGTAATGGAATTTGACGGTAGGGAATCAAGCCATGCGTTGGCTCTGTCCCTAAGGGAGAAAAGGAATAAACGTAGGCGAATGACTTCAGGGTCGACGCCATTCGCTTACAGCGTTTCAGCGAACCGCACAGAGGTAGCAAGGTGCAGGTTTGGGGTCCTCCGTTGGGTTTCCAGAGAACTGATTTTGCTGAATTATTTGCACTAAGGAGGGTTTGAGCTCGAAGTTGTTCGCTGCAATGGCAGGGCGAACAATGCTCGTATGGGGTTCCTCCTGGGAAGGAACAACGAAGTCCTTAAGGGGCCGGTTATCGACGTTGTTATTGACGTCACCCATTTATGTCTGAGTTTCAGAACTTGACGGGGTGTCAAATTGTAATCTGTGTCTAGCTCGGAAGTAGCGCTCGATTTCGTCTACGTAACTAGCAAGATTACCGGCACTTCGGGTTCTTCGCATACAATAAAAGTAAAAAGTGCCTTAGTCTAGACGGAGAAATAACATACTGCGATATTGCAAAAATTGGTCCCCGGCAACGGCGCAAAAAACTTGACAGGCCGCAAGTGTACGACTATGTCGTTTTAATATAAAAAAGTACCGTATCCACAGAGACCAATTTAACAAGTACCGCTTCCTGTTGTTTCTATGTTTATCTAAGGCGAAATTTGAAACAGTAAGGTTTCGCGCGTAAAATAAATATTGATTCTAATTAAATATATGACGGGTAGAGACCAAAACGATGGTTTCCGTCGACCTTTGTCACTCACGTAACTTCGCGCTATTTAAATAGTAACGAGAAAAAATAAAACTTTGTAGAAAATATCGAACAAGAGACACTGTTTTGCTTTCGCAATACGTTGTCGGAATTTTTAGACGCTTAACTCCCTACTTTCGTAGTGTATAAATACAGGCTTAAAAATTCCCTTTTCTTAATTCAATAAATTCTTAGTTAAAAGAAAATAAGTGCTTTTGCTTTAACCTTTTCAGTTAAAAATCTGAATTTTTCTAAGTCGGATGTCGTTTTCGCTCTTTCGATGCGTAAACGATACCTCGGTGTCTCCACTTTCGTAGTAGACTTTTTTAATTGCAAAACAGAATTTTTTCAAAACAAAAAAAATTAATTTCTCATACAATTAAAATGGCGCGCAGTTATATGAATTCCTTCGGTACGACGGTCCTCTCGTTTTGGACTCAAATTAAAACTACTCAGACATGATTAAATTATAAACTAATTTTATCTCTGTTGAATTCATATTAAAAAGAAAGAAAAAGACTGAACCTGTTAATGATGGCAACTTTAAATAAAAGAATTGCAAAGCCGCAACAAGCAGTTCACGGCAACTTGAATGAATTGATAAGGCACAGTGAAACAATCAACAAATTGAATGAAAATGGCACGGCAGTGTTAAATCCCAAGCATGAGAATTGAATGGATCAGCCGTACAGGAATATGGAGTGTATATATATATATATATATATATATAATACGGATGCCGGAAATTGTATAAGGAATCAACACAGGAATTAAATTAAGCAGCACTGCTATGGTAACGTGAATTGCCAAGAATAATAAAGGGAAAATTGAAACATGGAATTCTAGAGGCTAGGGTTTTGAAATTAGGTTAACTTCAGGTAGCTAAAGGTGTCTACAACTGAGTGCCTCTGTGT
The DNA here is from genome assembly GCA_018208015.1 of Medicago ruthenica. Taxonomy (NCBI): domain Eukaryota; kingdom Viridiplantae; phylum Streptophyta; class Magnoliopsida; order Fabales; family Fabaceae; genus Medicago; species Medicago ruthenica. The sequence continues at coordinate 113,645,906 of CM031371.1, read as the reverse complement.
GTTTTTATAGTCTAATTCTGCCAAAGATTGTTGGGTTGGTGACATCCGTCATTGTTGGGCTTGTCACGTCCTTCATAATTTCTATTATTGCTTTTTTTTTTCACCTTTTTCTTCATTTTTGCTTTCTACACCCTAGGTTCCTGAAACACATCAAAATACCAGCAGATATCATGCAAAACACGACAAATGACCCTAAAACAAATGAAAATTAAGCTACTCAGACAGTGTATTTTGCTTATTATCAGTGTCACTTCTACCGATATTGCATTTGCTTATATGATGTCTGAGAAGGAAGATAACATTACTTGGGCTCTTGAGAGATGTTCTGATCTGTTGCATTCCAAAGATATTTCACCCAAAGTAGTTGTCACTAATCGGGACCATGCTTTGATGAATGTTGTGGATACCGTTTTCCCAGAGGCTACTGCTTTGTTGTGTGAGTATCACATTGAAAGATATGTTAGAGCAAGGTGTAAGACGAATTACAAAGTTAAGGATCTCAAAGGCAATGATGGGAAAGAGATTAAGTCAAGTGAAGTGGTGAAGACAACCATGCTTGCATGGGAGGATATTGTGAATTCTGATACAGAGCAAGCATATATTGATAATTGCAACCGGTTCAAAGTTGTATGCGACAAGTTTCCTAAGTTTTTGGAATATGTTGAAAATACAATTTTGGGTCCGGTAAAGGAGAAGGTTGTGAAGTTTTGGGTCAATAAAGTCATGTATTTGGGGAATAGTACAACAAATAGAGCTGAATCTGCACACAACCGGTTGAAAAAGTATGACATGATAGATATGTTCATCGGATGGTTGAGTATAATGCAATATGTCGGGTTGCAGGTTATGAATTAGTAGGAGATGACGAAGATTTGTACATTATTGGAAATCTTGATCCTGAAGAGAAGGTTGTTGCTGAGAAGAAGGTTAAAAATGGTGTGAAGATTGAAAAGAATGAAAGCTTTAATCTTGATGACTGTAGCATAGATCTTGGGGCGGATTAGATTAAATGTATATCATTAGTTGAAATGTATATCATTAGGTGAAATGTGTAATGATATAAATTCAACTTTTTTGGTATAATGATATATATATATATATATATATATATATATAAAATGATTTTTTGGTAAAAATATAACCTCATTGTCCTTTACATTATCTTTTATATTGCAAAAAAATTGTTAAAGACATGAAATGTTGCTACAGTTCTGTGCAACATGAATGCTTTCGGATATTAAAATCCAAAGTGGGTTTCAGATTTTAAAATCCGAAGGGTATTTTAAAAATAGGGCACGTGAGAAACACATTGTGGGAAAAGTAATAGCCATCTCTAAAACCCACTTAAGGAACCACTAGTGTAGTAGAGACTAGACACTCGTGTTGAACCAAAAACTTTAAAAGCAATTTTTAAACACACTAGTTTAGATTTTTGTTTATGAATGTTGAACACTCCAACCACTTACATAACAATATAGAGGTTCAAAGGTTATATAATATAGGCTTACATGAGAATATGATGAATTTTAGTGTAAAAACTAATATTTGCATATCTATTAGTCTCATCCATAAAAGGTCCACATCATTTTAAATGAGCCTAACATGTATAGAAACCATTTTTAAGCATAAACACCAAAACCTTCATTAAAACAATCTAAATTAATGTGGTTAATATCAACCAAATTACATAGTTTAAATATAACAAATAATGTGAATCTATATCAAGAAAAGTACTTGCAAACAATATATTGTAATGATCAACAGTATGTATAACTGTTTGTTGTACTAAACAACATTCTTCAATTCATCCTTTCACAAGCAAAGCAATTTCAAAAATGATTACATTCACTACAAGACTCAAACCAAGCAATCCTAGCAGTGCTAAAAACACTGACCTCACACAACCAAGTATTATTACCTCAAAAATGAATATTTTTAGGTATAAAGCATCAACCTGAAAAAATAGAAGTCAATATATAACCCAGCTACATTCTAGCTTGGTACTAAAAAAATGACAAATACAAGTTCTCACTCAGTTTAATATACACCAGCACCTCTGGCTAACAAATTGAAGGTGCCAAAACAGCCCCCAATCATCATATGATAAAATTGCCAGAGAGTAAAGCATTCTCGAAAACCAAAGTCAAGAAACCTCCCATAACAAATCTATTCAACATTACCAAGTGATGGGCATAAAGATCAGAGAATTGACTTAACTGTGAACCAGTATCAGCCTCAGATCCTAATAATACACCGCCTTGTTAACTGCTCGGCCTTACCCTATTCCACCTATTTGCAGATCTTTGTGAACTTTGTGGCGACTCGCGAGGCTCATAGAATCTGTCATTTCTGGGCTCAGAGAATCTATCATTTCTGGGTGCATATCTTTTTGAATTTTGATTCCACTCACGAGGCTCTGAATATCTATTGTTTCGAGTTGGTGCAGATCTTGGTGAGTTTTGAGTCCACTCACGAGGCTCTGAGAATCTATCGCTTCTAGGTGCAGATCCCATTCCATCAATCCTGCCACCTCTTCTATTATCTCTCCTCATATAATGATTGTTAGGTCTGTTTTCCCCGTTTTCCCCAACAGTTGACCTTTTTTCTTCTTGCTCAGCTTCATAGGCCAATGGTTGAATCCCCTGAAGATCAGGTTCTGGGATATACCCAGCAGGTCGCTTGGATTCATCCATTCTTCTAAATGTGATTGATATCCTAGCAAAAGTTTCAACAAAAAGAACACAAATCAATAACCATTTTTTTTAAAAAAAATTGGATAAGGGAAAATTATTATTAATTAAAGTAACACTGACGGCCATTTTAACACTGAACACACACGACATGGACAAATCAATAACTTGTCATTGGTGTTAAAAGCCGAAAAAGGGAATATCATGCTATCATATCAGTAAATACCTTTTTGTAGGAACTGCAGGTACGCAATGCTTAGCTACATCAGCTCCATTTCCATTTAAAACAAGTACAGATCTGTAGATGGAAAAAATGATTATAAGATTTGGAATCATCAATAACAATGGAAAATTGGTAAATAATTTAATCCAAATAGATCCGATGCCGTGTAGCAACAGTTAAAATACTAAATAGACATAGTAGTAGATAAATCAAGATTGAATACTTACCCTACTGGTAGAGGAATAGCAAAGGAACCATCAAATATACCAGGACCTGCAATCCTCAGGTTTGATCCAAAAAGTATGTCGCACTCACTTAGAAATGAGACAGTGCAAAATGGTCGAACAAAATCGTGATTATCAATATGTGGAGGTATGCAGTCCCCTTCTTCATACACATTCACGATACAACTATCTGGCACACAAGTAGTTGGAAGTACATGCCACTTGACTAGGCGTCGAATGATGACCTTGAAAAGATCAGGTAAAGGATCTATGGATGCATGGTGGAGAATACCAGGTGGGTTACCATCCTTATCCTGTAACCAGAAAATTAATTTTAGAAGTTATACATCCATTTATGAAGCTCATCAACCATAATAGTTTGCCACAAACGATAGCTAAGTTTAATTCTTTCTAAAGAAAGAAATGTGAAGACATTATGTGAGAGAGACTAACCACTGCATAATTGTAACAGCACCCAAATTGGATGGTTTGGCGTCCCTTGCCCGGCATCCACTTTCTAGGAGCTGAGTATGTCCGGTCTGAAAAAGTTAAGAATCAACATCCATATAGTCAGTTCCTCAGAAATAATGCTATTTATCATATTACCAAATTGTCAAAGTAGTATAGCCAATTAGGGGAAAAACATTTATTTTATGTTTTCGGTATCTTATGGTGTGAAGTTTGCATATAAAATTTACAGACAAAGTGCAATGAATTTAAAGTATGGGCCCAACCATGCTTATTCCAAAATGATAAGATTCTTTCACTATTTTCAAACCCGTTGGCCTCACTAAGTTTTGGGCAACGCTCAAAACTCCGGAAATATATGAAAGTTACTTCTATATAAATATGGTATCTCCATGGCCAGTAGTCAAAGGTAAAGGGTCAGAGCATGTGGCTGATTGAGGCCCATTGAAGTGTTTTTGGGCGGGACAAGGTATTGCACACCTTTAGCAACTTCCTAACTGTTAGAAACCCAGAAAAGTATAGCTACCTAAGTTGATAAGTAAGTTGCTGAAGGTGTAGAGTTGGTTGAGTATTAAAATAAATAACTAGTTGTCAACCATTGTTACTCTTGATAGCAAGCAGCTCAAGGTTAAGTAAATTGAAGGTTTTTATTATGAACGATAAGCTTGAGTAGTTAAGTTACAAGGCATTTGACTACTTTTTCATAGCAATCATTAAATTACATATCGAGGTACAAGTACACATTCGGCAGCTATCTTAACAGTTTAAATTTCCATCTCACAGTTAAATTATCAATATAGTCTTTACAGAAAAAGAAATCAAGACGATTCAAAACATGAATCGGCACTATAAAAATAACCAAAGATAGACATTTGATAAGTCAACAACAATTGTATGGCTAAAAGAAATCTCAATAGAATAAATGACACAGCAGCATAAACAAGATCTTGATAATTTATAGGAGCATATACAATGGCAATCAGGTTAATTAGTAAGCTATAGATCATCAAATTCATGATATTACTTCATATATACAAGTCAGTTTATATGCATAGGAATACCACAAACGTATAAATAATTTAATTAAACTCATCATAACTATATAGTACAAAATGACAAAGGTCATGCAGAAAAACAATTTTGGACATCAATTTAATTGTATTCATTAGGTCAGCTAATTCTATTTTTCCACAAATGTAAGTTCAAAGCATAGCAATATCAAAACAAGGAAGAATCATTCCAAGGTTTCAAAAATCGGTGCAAAACCCTAATTGTGGTCGCTACATCAAAGTTTTCAATATTTATCTCTGCCGCCATAATTGTGGCCACAATCTTTTTACAAAATATTCCACACAACTCAGAATCAACCACAATCTAAAGCCTTGGATTTTTCAGTCGTAGAGGCATCATTATTATTATTAATCAACAACAAATACGTAACAAATTAATGACAAAAGAAGAGGTTTAGAGATGAAAATCACAAACCTTTGAGCTCTCCCTTTCTCCCCATCTCTTGTAAAGAAGCAACATAGTTAACAATCCTCTTCTGTTCAACAGCACTGAAGATACCGGTATGCAACTCAAGACCTTCAAGAATGTTCACCAATTTTCCATTAACCCTTTCAAAACACAAAAAATCTTTCTTACGCCTCACATTCATAAACCTAATATACTCTCTTTGTTCCCTAGGCAAAACAGCCTTATCAGCAACAACCCTATTTTCTCCTGAGCTGTTCCCTGAAACCACACCAACATTGCTATCATTTTCATCATGGTCATCTTCACCAAATTCATCATCTTCTTGTGCCATATCAGCCCAAGACATGCGTGGACTCGGAGCTTCCGAGATTGAATTTCCCTGCACACCATCATTCCAACTCCCAAGAGAATGACAATCACAGTTGTCTTCTACATCATCCTTAATCTCAGAATTTTTGCTTTTGCTTACAGACTCTGCAAAAATCAATGAAAAAAATTTAAAACTCAAAAAGAAAGATCTAGATTTCAATAGCACATAAACTCGAAAAGATTAGCGCATAAACTCAAAGAGATCCTTAAAATTCAATGAAAAATTAGTGGCTTGCTAATTGTATTCATTATAATGGTGCATAAACTCGAAAAGATTAGTGGTTTCCTAATTGTATTCATTTCAACTACGCATAAATGCGAGAAAAGATCATTAAAACTATGTGAAAGCTAGTGAATCTATTCACTCCCTTCTTTTCTACTTGAATGAAGCTAGAATTTGTAGCTTTTCCTTCTAGAATTGATTTTTCAACTCAAATTTACTGTTCTACTCAATTTTACATAAATGTACCCAAACATAAATCACTTCACCTTCAACTCAATTTTTTCCAAATTCAATTTTAAATAATCAATTCTAGTCACTGCATAAGTCATAACCAAAACCAAACGTACATGCACATATTTTCCTTAATATATTCATTCAATAGTTCAACAGCGTATAAGCTCGAAAAGATTTTTAAATCTACGTAAAAGCTAGTGAATCTATTCAACCCCTTCTAGATTCAGGAGTTCATACCAACTAACAACAATGTGAATCCGGCAACGGCATGCCATTTGATAGCTTATAGTGTTATCAAAGTACTTTAATCATCCAATTGACCCAATTGATAAAACTAAATTTTTTGATGACCCAATTCAAAAAAAACTAAATTATTTGATGACCCAATTCAAAAAAACTAAAACTTTTTTATGATCCAATTAATTGAAAAAACTAAATTTTGTGATGACCCAATTGAAAAACTAAATTTTTTTGCAGACCCAATTGAAAAAGATAAAATATTTATGATAGAAATTAGGGTTTAAGTTACCTGGGCCAATTGAGATGGAATTGATGCGATCGGAGAGAGATTGAACACAGGTGCGGCAGAGACCTTTGGAGAGAAAAGGAAGCCAAGTGGAGAGAAACTCAGAGGCGATTTGAAGCTCAGAAGGTTGATAATTAAGGAGGAATGGGTCGTTGTTTGAAGGTTGTTGAGGTCGTTCATCCATGGCGGTGAAGAGAGAGAGAGAGAGAGAGAGTTGAAACAAACGCAACTGAAACAAGACCAAGATACTATGCTATGCTTCTTGAAATTTTATTGTTTAGAAAAACAAATATTTTTCTTTTTTTCTTCTTTTTTTGCTAATAAAAAACAAATATCTAATCTTTTTTTTATAAGATCTTGATTTAATTGTGTGTTTCTTTCACGCAATGTTTCCGTTAGATTTTAATTTTTTTTCTTTGCATAAAAAATAATATTTCTTTCAAAAGTCAAATTTATGATAAAAGACTTGATTTGAAATGAATAAAAATATTAGCATCAAAATAAGAAAACATTCAATTTTATTTTGACTATGATAAAAGACTTGATTTGAAATGAATAAAAATGATAGTATCAAAATAAGAAAACATTCAATTTTATTTTGACCGGAGAAACAATGAAACATGGATATTGTTAATGAATAAATTATATTAATGTTCGGATAAAGATTTTGTTTAGTAAATAATTTTTTTTTGAAGAAGTTTAGTAAATATTATATGATATTAGCCGGCACAAACTTATTTTTATTATTGTTTTGGATTAATATAATTGTAGTTAAAATTATCTTAATTGGTACTTAAATGACAATGATATTGTTGTTGTTGTTGTTTTTATTATTATTATTATTATTATTATTATTATTATTATTATTATTATTATTATATGTTGTTCTTGTCTTCATAAAAATTAAATGATATAAAAATGTTCTTTTATGTCATTTTACATCTATCAGCTAGTTGAACCGCTAATTTTACCAAACACTTCAATTAGTTTCAGTCATAAGTCATCAGTCATCAGCTATAAGCTATCAGCTATCAACCATCAGTCATTAGTCATAAACTATAAACTATCAGCTAGTTTATCAGCCATCCGTTATTTTTACCAAACAGACCCTATATGTCCGTCTTTCCGCTCTTTTTATTGTGTTAAAGTTTGAAAATTATGAACGGTATTTTTCTATGAAATTTTGATTTTGACTAAAGTATAAATATAAATGATTGTTGCTTTCAAATTATAACAAATCAAACTAACATTGTTTATCTATTTCAATGACACCAATAATATAACAAAAAAATATAATTTAAATTCTTATCTTTTTAATGACACCAACAACAATCATTATTATATAAAAAATTGTTTTAGAGTATAACTGAGATAATAAAAAAGTCAGTCCAAAATCTTATATATATACTCGATTTAATTTGTTACACTTTTTAAGCCTAAAGAAAAAAAAAACTGGACATATATTCATATTATGTTTGTTACATTTTTTTTTAATTTTGAATTCACTCCCATCAATTATCTTTTTTAAGGAATAAAGGATAAAAAATTGATATATCATGGACAATAAAGATGAAATTTGTTACACTTTTTTTAATATTTGAATTTACTCTAATCTATTTGTTATATGTGTTGTTTGTATTTAAAGTTGAGGGTAATTTGGGAAAGAGAAAAAGTCAACCCAAAAGAGCCGAAATGGGTTATATTATTTATATACAGTGTAGATGTTACAAAATAACACTAAACTATCCGAGAGCTCTTAGATGAGATGACATGAGTAGTTTAACTAAGGTCTGGACTCTGGATATGAATCCAGCTTTGAACATGCATCAACGTTAAAACTCTTTAGCGAGAGTTACCGCTCATTTGGGTCTCGCAAGGCTCGAGGATTAATCTCCACAAGGGAGAATTGCCGCCCATTTAGGTCTTGCAAAACTTGAGGGATTAGTCTCTGCAAGATGTGTGAGGATGATATCCAATTTACGCCAAAAAAATAACGCTAAACTTAATTTAACATTTAAAGAGGCGGGTAGTATATGTCTGTTTATCCGTATTTTTCAATTGTATTTTGTTGTATTTATATTTGATAAGTATATGTCCATTTGCTTTTGACACTTTTGGTTTTCTACTACCAGAGACGGTTGACCTTCTACATAGAGTTCAAAGTGTCATGCACAACAATGTCATGACTTCTAGGTCAATGAACATTGTGTTTACGAGGATTGGTTTTGCTATCCAAAAAGGCCTAGCGGCACAACTTATTGTCCGTTTGCATTCTATTTATGTGTAATTAATCATTGGTATATAGATAATAATAAATTATTTGTTTTTAAATTTAAATTTAAATTTTTTCTTGGATTATTATGAGCAATGTAAAAATGTTCAACTAAAACAAATTGAATTGATAAGGGTAATTTTGTTCACAGAGTTGTTCAGATCGAATGAATATTCAAATCAAAACTTTTTTTAAACAACCAATGTTACTATATGTTAATTGTCAATTTGTTAGTATTTGTTGAAGGCGTGATTCGAACATGAAACCACCCTTATGATTCAATCCTTAACTCTCCTATCTTAGCCATTAAACCGATCTTATAACCCCGTCAACGTTCTTCACTTCTTTGTAATAGGAGTTAGATTGATAAAGAGGTCATATGTTCAACTTCTTTCATTAAAAAAAAAAAAATCAACCAACATTAATTTTTGAAAATGAAATGATATAAAAAAAATATGAACCAACATTAATTTTTGAAAATGAAATGATAACAAACATTTGTTATTAGAGAAGCTCAAAATGATATCTCACATATATAGCATGTATTTGGTTTTACTCATTAACCACTTGAAATGAATTTGACGTGTATTTTTGTTACAATAATCATCACTTTTATCATCTCAAACAACACATTTTTTAACACACAATTTTCAATGCACTCTTGTTGATTGATTAAAATTAACATGAGACTCACAAAATTTCTACGAAAGCCACGAGTTTTTGTAGAATTCGTTTAAATTTTAACTAAGCAACACGGATGTGTTAAAAAGCATGTCTTAGAGAGTATATTGTTTGTACTTCTGTTTTACCAAACTTATTCTCATTGAAAACAATATTGTATAACCTTTGGCACGACCAAGAAAGAACAAAACTTTATGAGAACCATGAAGAGTGTGTCAGGTCACAACTCCAATAGTAAAACAATTAAGTCTATATTTGGTTACGCGGTGATAATAATTTATTTTGAATGAATTTATTCCATCTATATAATTGATTTTGATTAAAAATAAGTTGCGTGTAAGTAATTTGTGTTTGAATGCATTCTTGTAAAAATGAGTTAAATTATAACTTTATGTGTAAAATTCAATTCTAGAATCAAAAGTTAAAAATCATAACTTCAAATTGAATCAATTATGAGGGGAAGATCAATTCTACCGGAAAGCAATTAAACATTTTAGAATCAATTCTACATCTGCAATTTTGACCGATGTATAGAATCAATTTTGACCTCTTTAAAAGTGGAACCAAACATACCAAAAGTCTCTAAATTCTCTTCATCCAAACATCAAAGCCAATAAGATTTTAAAGTTTAATAGTGAATATTCATTTTATTCATAATTTTCTCGTGGTTCAATTTAATCATTAACATACAAAATAATAAATGAAAACCGTCTAACATTTCCATATTAAGAACAAAAAGGTCCTTTTATTATAACGAATGAGAGACTAATTTATCCTAGGTGTAAAAATGGGAATGACTAGTTTAATATTTTAAAGTGAGCCGCAAACTTAACCAACATGGAGAGGCCTCGAAATCGTGGCTAAATCTTCGACACACATAAACCAGCATTTGTGCTACTTTCCAATACCATAAAAAGAAAAACACACTCAAGAGACAAATGTACAACACAAAAATAATACTATATATAAATAATTCATTAATTTAAAAATTATAACATTTTTTTTTTAGGAGAAAAGATCAAATAAAATTATAACACTTTGCACTTTGCAACACTTTCCACAACACTTCACAAATGGAAATGGCAACTTCATCGATCTCAGCCTCAAATTTCAAACTCACTTTCCCTTTGAAGAATACTAGGTACCTGTCTATGTTTCATGGATTGAAACATCAACACTCAAATTCATTCAACAAATGTTTCAAACTTCAATCTTTGTCTACTAGGATAGTGTCAGCTACTACAAACATAGCTTCTGATATGTATGTTGGAAGAAACAATAGTAGCAAGATTTACACAAACTTGAACTCTTGTCTTGTGATTCCACCACCTGCTTCCACCAAACCAAGAGCTATAATCAAATTCATTGGTGGTGCTTTCGTTGGTGCTATTCCTCAACTTACTTATGGGTATTGATATTATTCTCTCTTACCCTTTTTTTTTAATGTAAAGTTTGATTTTTTTCACGGTGGTAATATAATTTTCAAGTTTTTTATTTAATTTTTTTCATTTTTTTAAATTGTAGTTATCTTATAGAGTTATTGGCTAAGGAAGGTTTTGTTGTTGTGGTGGTGCCTTATAATGTGACATTTGATCATTCTCTAGCTGCTAAACAAGTCTATGACAAGTTTCATTCTTGTTTGGATACACTGCTGACTTCTGGGTTGCCTCAATCCAATTTGTCACCTGCTCAGCTTGGAGGCCTTCCGATTTTCTCTGTTGGCCATAGGTATGTATGTGGTACTGACACTTAAGATTCAAGGCGTGTCCGGTGTTCGACACATGTCGGTGTCTGACACACCGACAAGACACCAATATATGTGGTTATATTTAGTTATTTCATTTTCTCAAATTATCACTGTGTTGAAATATCAGTGTCGTGTTTAGTGTCTGTGTCTATATGAATGATTCGTAGTTTAGTACCAATCTTACTGGAATTAAGGTAAAGCAACTGTCTTTTTTTGTTTTCAATTTGTAGCAATGGTGCACTTCTTCAAGTACTCACAGGAAGCTTATTTTCTGAGAAACTACCTAAGGTTTGGTTATTTTTCTGGCTGCTAGAGTACAAGACTTTATCTATCTATGCACAAAAAGGGTTTTATTATAAGAATGTTTGAATTTATGGAAGCATAGTGCAGATTATAAAACTTTATTTTCTTTAATAAAACTTATAGACTTATAGTTATATCAATTCAAGGAATGTGATGAAAAGGTATGTATCTCTTATGGAAGGCTAATGCTGTAATCGCTTACAACAACAGACCAGCGACGGAGGCTGTCCCTTACTTTGAGCAGGTATTAACAACATTCATAGTTGTTGAATACTAATACTGCAATTTATCTAAGAGTCTTCATTATAAGCTACCTTAATAGAGTGATTGATTTCTGTGGTTGTGATTAAGGATTTTTCCAATAGACTCTATATACCTTGCCAGTCGCCGCATAAAGTTTTGTTATGAAAGTTAAAATTTAGTTTGGAGGATGGACTTGCTTTGTTACCTAAAAGTATACAACATTGTTTGGACACAATTTATTGACATTTTGTGTTTAACCTAGATAATTTACTGATTTACACAAAGTAGTTAAAGTGGTGAATGGTGGTGGAACAAATCTAAGCATGCTAAATATTGGTTATGAATATGTTAGAAACACACCTGAATGTGCTTCATTATTGTTTTTTTTAACATATTTAGCATAGCTAAATATTTTGTATATCTGTGCAAATAAATGGGAAGCCAATAAATATACTTAAGAAAGCTTATGAAGAAATGCAACATTTATACATGCAGATGCAATTAAGTTCAATTAGTATAAGCATTATCGGCATACCATCAACTTACTGGAAGGATAAATTTATTATGTCTAGAACATTAATTTTGCTGCTGATGGAATCAATTATTCCCCTTTACTCTTACCGTCCAGTACAGCATCAGAACCACTGAAATAAACATGCTTCATGACTTCATTTCAAATGGCCTTTATATCATTCATCTTCATACTGCATTTCAGATGATAAAGCATGTGTGTAAGTTGCTCGTGTCAATTATGATTTAAAACTTTGCATTGATGTCCTGCAGTTAGGTCCTGCAGTCAGCCAGATGATGCCGATAGTGGAAGCAAATCCAATTTACTCAATAGCTAGAAATGCACCAGGTATCACCTTAGATTGCACATTTTTTGAAATTCTGTACAGTTTGGCTATAACTTTGTTGTAAACTATCTCACTTCTCTAACTGCTGAAGTTTTTCAAAAGGAAGTGTTGTTGTCATTGCTAAATGTGTTAGAATACAAAACATATTTACTTCATATAATCCTACTCATTCATTATCGCACCTGTTAGATTTCATATGTAGAGAATTTAGAAACTGAGATGCAATATAATAATTTTGTTCTAAATTCAAAAGTCCTGGTCTAATGATGTAACTCTGATGTTAAAATCAGTTAATGCAATAGCTGTGCTATTGCCTCAACGATTCTGTTAGAACTGGTATCTATTGTTAGAATAAATTAGGGGAAGGAAACAAATTATAGTAGTAAGTATACTCTCTGGGACATTGTATCAACAGAGACACTTATCTTTATTTAAGCAATCACACATAGAACAATATGAAAGTGTCAGAGAGATTTGGACCATAAAGTTTCCACAAAACTGACCATAGTCAGTTTTGGCCTTCTCGGCCTCTCCTCTTATTAGTAGTTCTTAATGAGAGGTCTAACATATTCTTGTGGAATTCATTGGTTTGTTTAATTACATGTACATTTTATCTTTTCATTTCATAGATTTACTATAAGAATTTGTGTATGTAAAATCATATGATGATTAAGCTTGTCATCTGCAACTTGTGTAGGAGATGCATGGAAGATGGTCCTTGATACTGTTGGATCAATTCTGCAGGAAAGCGAGCAGGAAGTTCTGAATTCCTTAACTAAATTTGTTGATCAGCTGCCTTTGGTAATGAATGAGGTATGTGTTAACTGTTGATTTTGAAGATTACGTGATGATATTTATTTCAATAAGTAACTAGTATGATGTGTTAAAGGGAAATATTGCTGTTGGTTTTTTCTATAGTCAAATCTTAGTAAGTCAGTGGTTATGTTAGTTTCTGAGATCAAACCCGGGACCTCCTGCTTAAAACTCCTTCATTGTTCCTTATCTCACCAACCGAGCTACCTTCGTGGGACAAATATCGTTGTTGATTCTTTTTCGCAGTTAATTTTGCTTCCATTTGAAGTTAATAATCCCTTAGGTTAATCTATAAAAGCTTATGATGATCTTTGTGGCCATGGTCTATCATGATCTATGAAGCACTGACACAGACACATGACACTAAGACGTAGGCACTGATAATAATTTGATAAAATAGAAGTGATTGAATGTAACACATGTGTCGGTAACGGATGCCAGAGATGTCCGCTGTCGCGGTGATTTTCGGAGATCAAGCTATTGATTAGCGTTGACTCACTAATTTTATTCACGACTGAACTTTTAATTTTTTAAAATGAAAAGTGGAAAAAAGTTCTAAATTACCACATTTTAAAAAAAATAGGGTTCGGGGGTTAGTTACGTTTAGGGAAGGTGTTAGCACCCTAAACGTTCGTAGTACTCTACGAGAACCTCTTGATTTTATTTATTTATTTTGGCTACAACTTGCTTATTTTTTAGAACACAAAAAAGAATGAATTAGAGTAGTGATAAAAGAAAATGTTTTTTTGTATTTTTTATGATTTGGAAGGACTGAGTCCTCTGCCTACGTACCCGTGAGGGATCAAAACCTCGTAGTTCGGGGTAAAAATAACGTTTGATTTGTTTGGTGTTTTTTATTAGTTTAAAAAAAAGTTTTAAAAAAATAAAAGCCAAAGGCAAAATGGGATTGGTTTGTGTTTTTTTATTTTGAAAATGATTAAAGTGTAATTAAGGTGGATTAATGATTTTTTAAAGAAAATAAAGAGAAAAAACGGACACTTGATTGAAAATCAAGGTTTATTAAGAAAAGATTTTTTTGTGATTTTTTGCTTATTTGCATGTTTTTGTTATTTTTGGAATATGGATTAAGACTAAAACGAAACTAAAAGCTAAACGCGAGGAAATTCCGTGGTGACGTTGGATCACCACGAAATCCTTTTGAAATTAAACTAACCTAATATTTTTGTATTTTTTTTTTAAAGCGAAATAAATAAAGATAAATAAAGACATAAAGCAAAATAAAATAAAGTGAGTGTCAGTGCAAATTCTCATTTATGATTTACATTTGTTCCTAAATACATTCTAATCAAAATAAAAAAAGAAATGACAAAACGATAAATAAGAGGGAATTGTAAATGCATGACAATAAATATGCTAGAATAAAACTAAAATGAATATGCATGAAATAAAAGGAAAATAAATAAATATAAAAATGCATGATGTGCTAAAAAATAAAAGCAATAAAATGCATGACAAATAAATAAAGACTAAAACTAAATGCAAGAAACGGTAAAAGAAATAAAAAAATAAATAAAGAAGGAAGGGGGGTGCAGCAGCAAGGGATGGGGGTGTAAAAAGGATTCAAAAAAGATAGGGGGAAAAGAAAGAAAGCAGGCCGCGTGGGCCTGGATCCTGGGCCAAAGGCTGGGCCGGTTTTGGGGTTAAATAAAAGGGAGAAAACCTCAGATTTTCTCATTTTTTTTCTTCTTTTCTCTTTCTTCCTCCCTTCCTCTCTTTCTCTCCCAATCTTCTCTCTTCTCTCACGCGGCCAGACACAGTTTCCGGCGCGGTGGTTGGCCGGCGGCGCCACCGCGCCGGAGCAGTTTTGATGTCCCTTTTTTAAAAAAAATTACTGTTTCGTGAAGCTCTTCTCCTCCCCTTTTTGAATCCAAAATCAGTTTTTTTAAATCCCCTTTTAAAAACCCTAGATCTAATTTCGAAATTCTTAAAAAAAAATACCTTCTTCTTAAAAAACTTCGGTTTAGTGATGGGTTACACGGTTTGGATAGGTTGTGGTTGTTGTTGGCCGGTTTGGGTGTTGGGTATGGTGGTTGGAGGCGTGGTTAATGGTGTGGGATTGCTGGGTATGAGAGGGTATGGGTTTGTGGTGGTTTTGGTGTTGTGCCGTTCGTGTTGGTTTGGTGATGGGTTTATGTGTGGTGGATGAGTAGTGAGGAAACCGTACGGTTTTGGTTGAGTTAGAGGGGGTGAGTTGTGTACGTGATTGTTGGGGTTGTGGGTTTGCTGGGTTCTGTTGGTTTTGGGTGTTGGGAAGGGTTTGGCCGAGTGGTTTGGAGGGGTTGTATGAGGGAGAGGCGTGAGTTGGTGTTTGAGTTGTGGAGGTTTTTGTGTTTTGAATTCAGTTACTGATTGTGTTTCTGGTTCTTGAATTCTGATCCAATTTTTTCTTCTGTGCGTGTCCTTTTCCTTTGACTGAAATTGGCTCTCCTTTTAATCAAACAATACACTTAATGATAATTAAAACAAATGAAAACCCATAAATCTGATTAGTCAAATAAACTATACAAGGCAAGAAAATATTGGCACTTAAATCATTAAATCCATAAGTCAATGTCAACCCTAAATAAATAAAAAAGAATGTCAACCCTAAATAAATAAAAAAATGTGTATATATAAAAAACAAAAATAACAATAAAATAAAAGAAAATGATAAAGATAAAAAAAAGGATAATAAATGAAAAAGGAAATAAAAATAAAAATTAACACAGTAAAAAAAATAATATAAAAGACTGTCGCCTTCGGAACCAGAAAAAATGAGGTATTTTAAAATACCTCCCTGTCAAAATTTTGTCTGAAACGACGAACAAATTCCGACCTAAAAAGACAAATGAAAAAGAAATTTTAGGTCAAAAATTGGGGTATGACAGATGCCCCTATTTAAGTCTCTTCGTCCGGAGATTTGAAGAGAAAACCTTGGATTCGACGGGTCGAAGGGACTTAAATACAGAGTACACCAATTTTGGACCTAACAA